>OZ005735.1:5596353-6993853 GCA_963930755.1 Eudasyphora cyanicolor | reverse complement strand
GGTATGTGTTCATATTTCTCCTATGTATATTAAGCTAAATGGTAGCCTCAGATACGATATATGTATTCGTAAATTGGAAATTTCATAAAATAGGGATCGATGGAAAAGGGAGAGAGAAAGCATACTTCAAGGCGCTATGACACAATTAACAAGATTCAATGACTAACTTGACCCCAATGATGCTTTCTATTTAGATGCTAAGTAAGAAATTTCAGTCGGGTAAACCGACTAGGTCACAAAGTGAGCAATGTAAATGTGCACTGGTGTATGAAGTAATATTATGAGCTATATAATTTTGGTATGTCTTGCCTCTTTTTGCAAGGGAGGTACTAAATCGGGTGTGGTCATAACTCCAATTTTTAACAGGAATTTTAAAAAATTATACACTGTGCAAAAATTTTGAGTTTATATATATGTATTGATGTTCACGATATCAGCTGTTAACTTTGCGTAGAAATTGGTACGTTTGTGTGGGAGATACCGTAAGGGGCGTGATAATTACAGACTGTAGGTACTATAAAAACATTACACTGTAAACAATTTTAAGTATTTGTAGGCAGTAGAATTAAAGTTAGATGCTGTAAACTTTTCGTAAAAAATGTTACCTTTGTAATACCTCCAGTGGATCATTACACTGTACAAATTTTCAAGTCTTTGTATGCACTGCTACTCAAGCTATTAGCTGTTTACTTTTGATGCTAAATAGTCCATTTGTGTGGGAGGTAACAAAAGGGACCTGGCAATTACGCCCACTTTTCACTGGACTCTAGGTACTATAAAAGTATTACACTGTACAAAATTTCAAGTATTTGTATGAAGCGATATTAAAGCTATAAGCAGTTAACTTTTGGTGCAAAATGGTCCGTTTGTGTGGGAGGTAACAAAAGGGGAGTGGCAGCTTCGCCCACTTTTCTCGAGGTGATAGTGACTAATACACTAATACTATGTTTATCATAAGATTCTATTAAGTAGTATAGAAGTTATTAGAGAATCAATATTTCATTAAATGTTAACCCTCTGTGGGGGAGGTACTAGGAGGTGACCAATATGGCCCATCTTCAACGTAGCCGGAGATGGAAAAAAATATTACCACATACAAAATTTGGTTACTCCTTTCGAGAGTTATCGTGCGCACCAGCCAGCAAGCGGACGGACATTGCTCATTGCACTTAAAATTGCCCAAAACGGATATACGCAGAACATACTTAGGGTCTTAGGTCACTAATTCGATGTTTTACACTTTTGGCCCGTAGCAAATGATATATACTCTCGTATCACTAAAGTGAGGGTATAAAAAACGGATGTTTTATTGTGAAATCCCAATTCAATCAAACATTTATCACTTAACAAAAAGTTGAGAAATGCCAAATTTGTTGTTATCAGGCGAATGTGTGGGATGTAACGAATATCCGCATTGGCATATGCGAAAGCGAATTATTCGCATCATTTTTAACATTCGCTTTCGCATTCGCAAAAACCATCTTTGGTATATTCGCTTTAGCATTCGCCTTCGCAAAAACATATTTCAGTATTCGCTTCCATTTGTTAAAACTGTTATATCATCTTAACCGCATCACACACTTTGAAGATATTGATATCAATGAAAACGGCTGCCACTCCTTTTCAAAACAGTTGACAAAAATATGTTTGTCCTTGTGGTAACAGGAGGTCAAAATATAGAAAACATCCTTAATACTTGAATATCTTGGAAAAGTATCAATTCTGGTCCTTAGTTTTGTTGGTACTAAAGAGTCAAACTATTATTCGCTTTCGCAAAAATGCATATTTCACTCTTCGCTTTTGCATTCGCAAGAAATATATTTCAATATTCGCTTTCGCATTCGCTAAAGTCACTTTCGTTACATCCCTAGTGGGCATACATACTCGTATATAAAACAAACAACAAATGATTAGAAAGTGTTTGTTTAGTTATACATTTTCAATATAAACAAATTACATGAATGGGAGGCAAGTTCAAAGTCTATGAAACGTAATTTCTGAAATTGGTGGTCACCTCAACTCTCCAAGCAAAATATTAGGGTTTCTGTTTTGCATTTTAGACTCTACGGGTGGAAGCTATTTCAAAAAATGTCCATTTATTGCTCACACTTTATAAATTAACTTAATCGACTACTTTCGCTGAACCAGAAAAAAATAAAAATTCACAGCTTTTCAGCGCCACAATAGTTTTTGTTTGAATACAGGCGCTTGATTTTTGGAGGGCAATTAGCATTCCTGGCAGATTTCTGCTTTTCGTTGTCCAGATTTTCGGCATTTTTGTTTGTTATTTTTGGGTTGTTCGTTCGCTTGTTTAAGGTGTATAAATATGTTCACAGCGGCATTATAATTAAGTTTTATGGCCACATAATTTCCAATTTATGTGGCTATTTATATGCGTGTTCTTTTTAAAACGAGCGCGAATTTAAAGAAAATATTCAATTTTCAACTCGAATTCAAATTCAGCCGCACTCACCGCACCCAACACCACCAGCATCAAATTGCTAATTTTAATTTTTAAATTTGAATTTCAAATGTTTGATTGGTTTGGCAAATTTCATTGTTATAGTGATATTTGGTGTATGTAAGTTTTTTTTTTTGGTTTTGTCTATGGCAAATATATGTTTTCTATTGAATGGGTGTTCAAACAAATAAAATGCGCATTTCAAATCCGTTTTTAAATAAACAATGATTGCTTTTTTGTGTTTATTTTTTTTTTCGAGCATAAAACATTCACATATAACGTCCAGACTGACAGACATGTGAAAATTGATGGGAAAATATTTTAAAGCTAAATTGGAATGTTTGTATTTTCCAAATAACCAATCAAATATGATATTGTGTGGTGTGGTTCTGAAGGTTTTGTTATGGACCGGACTCATGTTTTAAGTTGAGACTAAATGCAATATTTATTGACAATTTTCAATTTAAACAATTTTCGAATACAATGTAGACATCACATATCACACAGTTCAAGGACTAACATTTCAAATATAAACTTTTGATTAAAAAATATTTGATTTAAGCAAGTCAAATGAAAAATGCCACACTGTGGTACAGGGTATTATGCTTTTGTACATTTGTAACACCTTAAAATAGAAGAGCTAAACTCATCGCTTCAGGTAGAATCACACATGTCCTTCCGTCTGTCTGTAGATGTATCAATTTAATCAAAATACTGGTTTCTCGTCACTAGAAAATTTGAAACGAACTTTCTTTTCGCCTTAAGGGAAGAAAGAAACTGCATTGTACAACCGATCATTATGAATCTTGGAAGAAATTGGTATCCTGACCATAGAAAGAATACTGCCAGATGTGAAGAAAAGGGGTTTTGACATTTGTTCTTTGTTTAGTGTAGAATATTATTGATATTTTATTTGATTTTTCTAAATTGCAATATGTAGTCGACAAGATAGACAAAAGAAAAGTACCAAAAATTGTCATAACTCCATGGAACAAAAAAATAAATATATTTGTGACCGAGAAGTAAATTTATATTTTTGTGTAGATTGACCCATACTATTTTAATAAACCTTTAGTACTTGCCCCATATATTTGAAGTATAACCTAGATAAAGCTGGGATACCACTTGTATTAAAGGAAATTATGAGGGATAGAAATTCTGAAAACATCTCTTTCACCTAGAAACGTAAATTTAGCAAATGTCGTTAAAACAATCAGATAAATTTTATTTTTTTAAAAAAAAATTTTTTTTGATGGCTTAAAAAAACCCATAAAAAATGGAAAAAATCGGAAAAAAATGTTTGAATAATTTTCCAAATATTAGGTACAATATTTTCAATATTGTCTAAATACTAAAAAGAACATCCAAGAAAATCGGAGTTAAAAACAAATTGATATAACAATGTTTTTCCATGTTTCATATTTTTTTCAGTTTTTCGTATCTTTTCCAAGCTTATGACATCATATTACACAAGAAAATATTACGCACAACCCTTTGACAAAAATTTTGTAAATTAGTGCAATTGGAGTATGCGCCCGACAAAAGAGGGTATGAATTGCGTTTTTCCACAAAATTTCCTTGAAATTAAATTTTTCTAAACAATTTAATGGAAATTGGAATTTTATGGAAAATTTCATAAATTAAATTTTTCTACACAATTTCTTAAAGCTGCAAATTTTTTTTCTTAAAATTTACATTTTTATAGAAAATTCATTCAAATTCTTATTTTTCTAAAAAAAATTATCAAATTTTTCTACAAAATTTCTTTGAGATTACATTTCTACGAAAAATTTTCTCAAATTACACTTGTCTGCAGAATTTTGTTGATATTGCATTTTTCTATAAAAACGTTGAACTGCATTTATCCAAAAAAATCTGTTAAAATGCATTTCTCTACAAAATTTCTTCAAATTCAAATTTTTTGGAGCGGATTAAGGCCACTGAACGGATTGAAGGCCGATTAATTGTGGTCCACTGAACATATTACAGATCGATAAATTGTTTGAACGACTCGTCCTGATTAGAGGTCACTGCCCGTATTAAAGGTCGTTGACTCATAAAGGACATTTTCCATAAAAATTAAATTTGGAAGAAATTTTGAAGAAAATGCACTTTTAACGAAATTTTCTATAAAAATTTAATTTTGACATAATAATTAATTTTCAATAAAAACGTATTTTCGACAAAATTTCAAAATAATAAATTTTGATAAAATTTCTAGAACAAAGCAATTTTCAAGAAATGTTAAAGAAAAATGCAATATTTAACGAAATTTTTTAGAAAAATTGAATTTTGACAAATTTTAGAGGATATAATTTTAAATTTTCTATAAAATTTTAAATAAAATCATATTTCGCCTAACTTTTATAGAGCTAGACTTATATCAGCAAAATTTGAGGTAAAGTAATAACTTTAAATTTTCTAGAAAAAAAATAAGTTTTACATTATTTTCAGTGAAATTCATTTTCGACAAAATTTTCCAAAAATTAAGTTTTGAAGAAATATCTAGAAAAATGCAATTTTGAAGAAATTTTATAGAAAAATTCAATTTTGTTACGCAATTTTATTTAGAAAAATTTAATTTTGACGAATTTTTCAAAACACAATTTTGAGAAAATTTGGTAAAATTTTCATTAAAATGTCCATTTCTGTTAGATTTTGCTTAAATTTTCTATAAGAATGCAACTTTCACAAAATTTACAATAAATATAGAATTTGGATGAAATTTGTGAGAAAATATAAATTTTGGAAATATGTTCTAGATAAATTAAATTCCTCAATGTTAAGGAATATAATTTAAAATTTCCTATAAAATAACAATTTCTATGAAATTTTCAATAAAATCATATTTCGTCGAACTGTTATAGATATGTACTAATCCCAGCCAAATTTTAGACAAAGTAATCAAATTAAATTTTCTAAAAAAGTTAAATTGTAAAATAAATTTCAATGAAATTATTTTCAAAAAAATTAATTTCGACGTATTTTACGCCCAAAATCCAATTCTTAACGATTTTTTTTTAGAAACATTAAATTTTGACAAAATTTTCTATAACAATTAGATTTCTGTTAGATTTCGCTGAAATTCTCCATAATAATGCAATTTCCACTAAATTTAATAATAATAATGGAATTTAATAAATATGGTGTATGGAGTTATGCTAGAAAAATATAGTTCGTCAATTTTAAAGGAAATAATTTTAAATTTTCTATAAAATTGCAATTACTATGAAATTTTCAATAAAATCATATTTCGTCGAACTTTTCTAGTCCTGTACTTACCCAGCAAAACTTGAGACAAAGTAATAATATGATTATTTTCTAGAAAAATTTAATTTTGAAATAATTTTCAATTAAAATGTATTTTCGACAAAATTTTCAAAAAATTAAATTTTGGAGATTTTTATTCGAAAAATGAAATTTTGAAGAAATTTTATAGAAAATTCAATTTTGACGATTTTTTTAAATTTTTACAAAATTTTCTAAAAATATTAAATTTCTATAGACTTAAAAAAAGTAAAAACCTCTCACTTAAAAAATTATCCTATATGTTATCTAAAAATTGCACAATTTCCATAAGAAAAACGATTAATTGATTACTTTATCGTAACACTTTCTCAAGTAATTTTTTGACATTTGCAAAAGTCAATATCCCTATAAAAATTACTAATTTAAAAATTTTAAATATAACATTCACAAAAAATAGAAATGTATATTTATTGATGTACTCACAGCTCCTCTGAAATATCGCTAAGGCCTACTGGTGAGTCGCAGAATTTTGTGGTTTTGCAACGAAAAAAAATTACTTCTAAATTTTATTTTTTAAAAAAAAATTAAATTTTCAAAAAAATAATGTTTTTTTCGGCAAACTTCAAAGCTCATTTTTGGTTGAATGATAATTTTAGTTTGTTTAATGTTTCGTCATTTTCGATTTCAGATGATTTCATATGTTCATTCCGAATTCCTTTTTTTTTAATTTGAATTCGGTGACAAATAGTCAAGAAAATTCTATAATAATTTTGGTTCTCCGTTTTACAGTGTTAGTACATAAAAATAGCTATACAGATTTAGCCATTCAAAATGTAGAATACATTTTTCATACAATTTTAAAGTATTTCTAATAGTTATTGTTCCATGGCTTCCAACGCACTGTGTTTAAGTAACAATATATGTACTTAACCACCGTGCGTTGGAAGCCAACCAAAAGCATTACTTGAAAAATAAATGTTTCATGTTTCAAATTCATAGGAACTATTTTAATTCCAAACACTGTAAGTACACATTCTGAGCAACACACTACTAAAACAGAACTTGTTTATGTGGAAAAAAAATTCAATAAAAAATTTATTCGAACATACGAGTATATAAAAAAGGAAACAAAACGTACATATGTCGGACAGCGTTTTAAACGATTCGGGGGAAACATGAATTCGGAATTCATATTCAGTAACAAGAAAATTAATGTAAATCAGTTATGTAGAAAGATTCGCAGTAAAATTAAAAAAAAATGCCCAGAACTGAAATGTTGGCCTTGAGTAATATTCATACCACAGCATATGGTAAGGCGCAATCAGATACGACAAATTCGTAGAATGCAAATTGCATAAAATGAGGGGTTGAGGTCAAAGGGAGAGAATGCATGCTTCTAGGCGCGATGACACAATTAACAAGTTGCATTGACTTGCTCGGCTCAAAGGATGCTGCCTGCTCTCTAATTAGATGCTAAGGGAACTCTTGTCATATTTCCAGTTGAAAATACTTAATAAATCTTCTTAGCTTCTACCCCCTTAAGTCTAATTATTTCATCTTTTGCTGACATTAGAAACACAACATGCGAAGGGCTTTTTGCATCGTATGCATTGGAGCTGTGCTGAGTTATGTAAACATTAATTACAAACGCCATGAATTAAAAATACAAATTTAAATTTTCTTTTTAAATTAACTTTTCTTCCAAGTTTCCTTGTTCTAGTTTGAACAAGTAAAACAGAATAAGGCAGCTTTGTGAATGAACACAAAAGTGTAAATGAGGATAAAACAAAAAAAAAAAAACAACGATTCCATTAAATACGTAAATAACAGAATGCTAGTAACAACAAAGTCAAGAGGAGAGCTATCTTATGGACAATCCTACGTCACTGAGATTCCTTGAAGACAAAAGCGAAGAAAATAAAAACACAATGTATTTTAATTAACGTAGAGATTAAAAATAACCATTTGAGGAAAATGTTAAGCAACAATTTTTTAATGAGTCTTAAAGCAGATGTTTTCTGTAAATTGTTAATACCTCTTTAAGTAGGCTACTAGTAACAAAATAAATTAAAAAGTATTTGTTCAGATATATTCTCTCTGTTGCTGAAGGATTCAAAACTTTATTATATCCTTTTTACTATTTTTGTCTGATGCATCGAGGAGTATTTTTTCTCCTATACTAGAGTCGACCCCTGAGGTTTTCCTCTATCTTATGAGGTCTATACTAGATTCAACTTATGATGTCTTCCTCTATACTAGAGTCGACCTCTGAGGTCTTCCGCTAAACTAGAGTCGACCTCTTAGGACTTCTTCTATACTAGATCCGACCTCTGAGGTCTTCCTCTATACTAGAATCGACCTCTGAAGTCTTCTTCTAAACTAGGGTCGAACTCTGAGGTCTTCCTCTATACTAGAGTCGACCTCTGAGGTCTTCATCTATACTAGAGTTGACCTCTGAGGTCTTCCTCTATACTAGAGTCGACCTCGGAGGTCTTCGTCTATACTAGAGTCGACCTCTGAGGTCTTCCTCTATACTAGAGTCCACCTCTGAGGTCTTCCTCTATACTAGAGTCGACCTCTGAGGTCCTCCTCTAAACTAGAGTCGACATCTGAGGTCTTCCTCTATACTAGAGTCGACCTCTGAGGTCTTCCTCTATACTAGAGTCGACCTCTGAGGTCTTCCTCTAACTAGAGTCGACCTCTGAGGTCTTCCTCTATACTAGAGTCGACCTCGGAGGTCTTCCTCTATACTAGAGTCGACCTCGGAGGTCTTCCTCTATACTAGAGTCGACCTCGGAGGTCTTCCTCTATACTAGAGTCGACCCCGGAGGTCTTCGTCTATACTACACCATTTTCAGAAGTAATTGAGAAGTTTCTCATTGTAATTGAGAAAATTTCACTTGAAATTGAGATTTTACATTTGAAATTGGCTAAATTTCATTTGAAATTGAGATTTTCCATTTAGAATTGACTAAATTTCAATTGAAATTGAGATTTTCCATTTGAAATTGACTAAATTTCAATTGTAATTGAGATTTTCCATTTGAAATTGACTAAATTTCATTTCAAATTAGGATATTTCCATTTAGAATTGACTAAATTTCAATTGAAATTGAGATTTTCCATTTGAAATTGACTAAATTTCAATTGTAATTAGGATATTTCCATTTTGAATTGAGAAAATTCCATTTTCAATTAGGATATTTCTTTTTGAAATTCAGAACATTCCATTTGAAATTAGGATATTTCCATTTGAAACTGATAAATTGTTTAGAATTTATGAAACTAACTTTGATTTTGAAATGCACATTAAAAGCTGGGAAAATTAATGACGTTGGCTTTAAATAAATTATATATACATGACCACATTATAATATAAAAGTCTCGGAAGACAACATGGAGTTGAAGGATAAATGCGCAATTTACTTGGTAAATATGACCCGTGGAAACGTAAACCGTTTGCTACCGTGTCGTCATTTGTTCCACGCCAAATGTTTGTCATCTGTCAATTCCACTTGTCCGCTATTTCGAGGAGAAATCGATGGTAAGTACATAAACAATTAAAATATTTTTTTTATATTTTTTTGTATGTGTGTAAATTAAATTATCATTATCATTCAGAACAAATTGCAAGAAAAACATACAAAAAGTAGACTGATCAAGATCGGAATCGATTGCAGGAAACAGCCAGACGCGGGGGCAATTGGTCCCAACTTGCAGCTTCGTTAGGAATTTCATATAAAACCGCACATCTTTGGTGTGAAGAAACTTCAGCAAAAAGGGCGGCAATAAGCCACATGTGCTAAATACAGTGGAAATAAACAGCGTATTCTCATGGGTGGAGGAAAAGCCAGATTTTATACTTCGTGAACTGAAGGAAATGGTGTTTGTCGAATACCTGTCGACATTGGCTAATACGCTTCATGGTAAAATGTACACATTAAAAGCTGTTCATACCCAGCCTGTACCCGTGAATAGCAATGGGAATAAAATCGCCTGTTCATCATACGTCTCAGAATTGGTGGATTATATTAGAGCAGGGAAACAGTTTGGATAGACGAAATAAACTTCAATTTGTTTTGCCGAAGAGGATATGGCTGGTCCCGCGCGGGTTCCCGGTACATACAGATCATACCTTCCTCGCGTGGTCCAAATGTCAATTTGATAGGTGCAATAGGAACATCCAGAGTCATACAATTGGATCGACGTAGAGTATCTGCAAACAAATGGGTAATTGAACTTTTACAAAGATGGCATGATATGGGAAATGATGTCGGTGAGCTCGTGATAGTATGCGACAATGCTCCATGTCATCGAAGATTAGAGGAAGCCCTTCAAAATAGTCCTGCCACGTTGCTCAGCCCCTATTCTCCGAAGCTCAATCCAATTGAAATAATTTGGTCGAAAGTTAAAAGCTACGTAAAAAGCCGCATGAACGTACCAAACGTAACATGGCCAAATTTAGGTGAGCAACGACTACATAGTTTTCTTAGAGAGGATCATCGACGAATCTAAATCATTAATTACTGCAGGAGACTGCAGCCGAGCTATTCAGCATTCGTCAACCTTCCACCACCCCGCCCTAGAAATGGAGGACATGCCGGTCGGAGAATAAAATTTGTGTGTAATACATTCTATGTATATATTATTTATATAAATTTGTTATTTCATTATTATTTATTACCATAATATAATTTCTCAATTACAAATAAAATGTTCTCATTTTTAAATGGAAATATCATAATTTCAAACGGAATTTTCTCAATTTAAAATGGAAATATCCTAATTTCAAATGTAATTTAGTCATTTTCAAATGGAAAATCTCAATTTCAATTGAAATTTAGTCGATTTCAAATGGAAAATCTCAATTTCAAATGGAAAATCTCAATTTCAATTGAAATTTAGTCAATTCTAAATGGAAAATCTTAATTTCAAATGAAATTTAGTCAATTTCAAATGGAAAATCTCAATTTCAATTGAAATTTAGTCAATTCCAAATAAAAAATCTCAATTTCAAGTGAAATTTTCTCAATTACTGCTGAAAATGGTGTAGAGTCGACCTCTGAGGTCTTCCTCTATACTAGAGTCGACCTCGGAGGTCTTCCTCTATACTAGAGTCGACCTCGGAGGTCTTCCTCTATACTAGAGTCGACCTCTGAGGTCTTTCTCTATACTAGGGTCGACCTCTGAGGTCTTCCACTATACTAGAGTCGACCTCTGAGGTCTTCCTCTATACTAGAGTCGACCTCGGAGGTTTCTCTTTCTACGGTGCCTTTTTCTATACTGCACTGAAAAAAAATTTGTCATAAAATTAAAGAAATGCTCCAAAGACTTCCTTAGTCTTTAAAATAAGTACATTTTGTACTTAAAATTAAGAAAATTTACTAAAAATTAAGTACATTACATAATATTATTGAAATTATCTATATTTTAAGTACAAAATGTACTTATATTGAAGGCTAAGGACGTCTATGGAGCATTTCTTTAATTTTATGACAAATTTTTTTTCAGTGTAGATGCGAACTCGGTCCACCGTTTCTGCTGTTGTTAGGCGCATAAATATGTATTGTTTTCGCTTGTATCTATAACACTATATACAAATAATAAATATTGTATAATTTTCATATAATTCAAACTTCGATAACCGTTCATCAATTGCAAAAGTATGTAACATTATTCACTTAATCCACGTTTGTCACATTAACATTATAATTTGCCATTTTCACATTTTAATTAAAAAAATAAATCTGTTTGATCCCGAGTGTAAATATAGCCACAATAACCTTTTTAATGGATTTATATCAATATTGTTAAACAAAGGCATTTATAAATGTCACACAGCTGTTGACATGTTGCAAGTTAATTATTAATCTGTGGCAGAGTCCATTTGTGAAACAAAGAAATAAAAACCACATAATTGAGAACAATTAAAATAAATTAAATAGAACTGACCATTTAAACGATTTACCACCAGATAATCGTTGTTTTGGCCTCTATTGTTTTGAGGATTTGGTCATTTCGTCTCTATACCATTATCTGGCTTTGCATTACGCTAAGATTGAGTAATTTATTGTAGTAAAACAAAAAAATCTCGGATCTCGTCCTTGAAGTCCTTCTGGGGAATGCTTGCCGTTTGAAAAGAATAAAATGCCACATAAATAAATAAAAACCGTCAATGCGAGAGAGCGGACACAACATTGACAGAGTATCCAAAAATTTTTGGTGGCTGCCCAATGATGGCACTGAATGGGTGGTTAACGTTGTCCTTTGGAAAAGATAAGGACCAAATGAGTAGCACACAGCGACAGTCACAGCAAATTGCCAACATATGCTGGAAAATTTGTCATGTTTGCTGAATTAAAAGGCCAACAAAGCAAACATTGAATGAATGGCGGATGGGGAGGTTGGCTCAGAAGCTCCTACATCAATACATACAAATAAAGGATATTTGCTACAACCACTCTCTCTCCTCCTCTCTCTCTAGTAGACACACAGAACACAATCAAAGGCCAGCTAGAATTGGAGAAACAGACAGGACCAGGACGAGGTACAATCAGAGCAAACAAATATAGGGCCAACGGAAAAAAGGGAACACGACAAAACAGCAAATAAAAAAAATAATGCAAAAATACTTATTAATACAACGGAAAGGCCACTCGAGTGTAAATAGCAAAGGGACAAGATTACAAAATACAGATGAAGAAGATTAAAGCCTAACACAAACATACATGGAGGAGAAAAAACGAAATGGAACGAAACATACTTCTAGGAGGCCCAGAAAAGGCATCCTTATAACAGCAACAAGAAAAACACAATTAAAAAGATAAATGTTTGCTCTGGCAGGAGCAGAGACCAGCATATCCTCCATTAACTGAATTTTCCCCGAATCCATAAAAATTGTTATAGAACTCTCAAGCCGCCCCAGCCTTGACAGGCAATAGAAAGTGCCAATAATGACTAATGTTGTGTTGACGATGTTACTGTAGTATTTTTTCTCCCATTTTTAGTGCCTGTTATTTCTGCTTTCCCTACATTTCCCCGTTCCGTATTGATGGGAATTATTGGGACATAAACAAGTCATAAATGTAAAGTTAATAACCTAAAAGTATGCTATATGATATTTTTCGCTTCGTACTGAACTTTAAAGCATGCTATTGGGTGTGGCGATGTTTCTTTTTCTTCGTTGTCGGAAATACCATTAAATTATCATAAATTGTATTGCCCTATCCTTGAGAATTATTTTGCATTTGTAATGTGGGCGTTATGGCGGACATGTAGAGTGACAATTTTAAAGAAAATCATGGGGGAAATAAAATAATGATGTCTTTCAGCGACACGTGCTTTTAAGCTACAATTTGTTACATTGAGGGGAGAGGGAGGTGTATTTTTTTACGTTTTTAAGACTATAAATTAAAATTTCCATTTTTGTAAACATAAATTCAATATGGATTGTTTTTGTTTAGGGGCACTCTAAGCGGAATGACGAATCATTTGAAAGGAATTTCGTTTTTACTGATGAAGGTCATTACATTCTCTGAGAAATTCCAAAGGAATAATAAAGGATTTAGAAATTATAAATTTTGTAAACTTTAACTTCTCATTTGCTTTATGTAAACCAATGTGAAATGTTATAAAAATATTTTCACAGAGATTTATATAAAAACTTATCATCAAAAATAAAATAAAAATGCATAGAAAATGGAATTTGAAAAATTTTGGTTAAAAATTTTTATAAATTTTGGATTTTTATTATGTATTTTATAATTTTTTTTTTGTTAAAGTTCTTTTATTGTATTTTCGATTGTTTTTTATTTCTAAATTTTTTGTTTTCTAAAATTTAAATTTTCAGTTTTGGTACCATTAGTATTTTGACAATTATTTAAGTATACTGATTTAAGTGATTGATATAAGTACTGATATTTCATTGTTATCCAATCTTACTATAGTGTATAGTCGGCACCGAATGATAATATTAGAAGCATTACACTTGGGGCCAAACATAGCCAATGTGTGGAGCATATTTTTGGGAGGTAAAAATTTACATGAGCTTTAGACACTAGACATGTTTTATTTAGCATGCTTGCGGTTTCGCTTATTATTTTGCATTAACTTTTACACAATACTTCTTTATGTTACATCGAAAAAATGTCCTGTTCTGTTTTATACGTATACGTAACACGCATTTTTCAATATTTTACTGACAGATATTTTATAACTTTGTAGGCATTTTTTGCGATTTTTATGGCAATGTATACACTTTTTTAGGTAGGTTTGTTCCGCATTTTTTTCTAATATTCAATATCTGCAACTTTGTTTCAGACACAAAAGAGATATTCCGTACTACCGTACCGAGAAAAAAATAAGAAAAAGTAAAAAAAATCCACCTTGAGCAAAAAAATGTGTATGGCCATTAAATTTTTGTTGTCGTAGTTTTTACATTTCATCTGTCAAGTAGTGACAGTTGAAGTCATGACAATTGTTAAAATAGCGTGCTATTAAAAAAGAAACTTCCTCTTGGAAGACCTTTATTATGAAATCTCCAAAAAAGTAAACATTTTTGTTCGAATTTCCATTTTTTTATAGTATCTACAAATGTTCGTATATATTAAAAAACGTTTTACTGCAAATCTCTCAGAATAGAAGTAAATAATTTACAAAATCTTTATCGTATGAACTAGAAAGAGAAAATGATATAAATTATTTTTCAATTTTTTCACTTTTTGACAATATATACGTTTGCTGAATTTCCCCTATGTTATGGAATGTTTCATATTTTTATGACATAAATCACAAACACTCACTCGTGTCGAGATTTATAAATACAGTTACATGACCGTGCGTATCGTGTTGACAAACGGAATTAACAACGACGAACATATCACTGTCGACAACGAACGATAACATTGTGACAAGGCCCTGTCAGAATAATAGTGTCCTTTTATTTTTTCCAAGAATTGACAAGAGAAACCCTGTGGGCAACGGACGACTGTCCGAGCGTAAGCGTACAGTCATTTAATTTATTCCGTTTGAGTGGTAGACGAGAATACAAGTCTTTCCGAGGAATCAGTTAACTGAAACTGGCATGATTTTAGGCTCTTCATAGGAAGTTTCAATTCAAAACATCGAAATAATTTAATATATCATCACAAAGCAGTTGATGTTAAATCGAAAATAAATTCCCACTACTTAAATTATTTTTATATTCAATAATAAAACTTCGTTTAAGATAGATAATAATACATTTATGTGACAAAAATTCTTAGAAAATTTACCCTGTCTGTATTCCCATTTCCATAATAATTGAAAATCCTTTAAAGTACATCCGTTGTGACATTTAAACCAAACATAGAGTGGATGACCTAAAACGATCATGTTTACCCCATCAAGAGTGCGCATAACATTTAGTATTTCCATGGCTATTTCATTACTTTCCCCAGTAATTAGAAAATGGCGTTCATTCCATGGATTAAATGAAAAAACGCATGCACCCTCTGCACACACACACAGGAATATCGATGAATGAGTGTGTTGGCAAACAATTGGTGAACGTTGTGGGAGTGTTATATTGCCATGTGCCAAAAATACGGGTGTTAAAATCACTAAAATCGGAAAATTTCATTTGATCCTTTCGTCTGTTCAAACTCGAAAATACGATTTATCAGCTTTGACACAAACGAAGTATCCAATCGATTGTTGTGAGAGGGTGCGGTAAACGTATACAAAATTCAAAAGCCACACCATAAATCTGTTGACATGTCACACATAAAGTGATAAATGATTTCGGGCGAAGCGAAACAATTTTAATACGAGGGAGGATTAGGAAAACCTATCAAAGTAACGAAAATAAGGTAAATGTAGTATAACAATTATATAGGTTTCAACTCTTTGCTAACATTGAAGCCAAATTCGATGTTAAAGAAGTCTTCGCTTTTTTTTATATGTTTGAATCGAAGCAGAATGTTTTAAATATTATACATATTTCTGATCAAATAAATTTTATTTGAAAATCAATAAAAAAATATTTGAAACGCATATCTTAATTTATTACAACTAAATATATTTGAAAACTAATTTTATGTAATAAAATATGTCTTAATATACAAATAATATTATTGTTTAGGAATTCCTCCATATATATTTTGTTTCAAAAATCATTGCAAAACGTTGCAGATTTTTCGAAATTCAGTTTTAATTTTTCACCAATTACAATATTTGTCAAGCCCATTTTGGTAAAAAGTGAGCTTATTCTTAAGTCGGTTACTCGACATACATTTTGTTATTTTTTTATTTCCTTGTAAACTAATAACACTATGCAACAAAAATGTTGTCCAAGGGATGTGGATAACAGTTTCTGGCGCAATTTGTCGTCAATAACACGAAAAAAAAATTTATTTAAAATTTTTTATTTAGAATTCCAGCTTTTTTTATCACATTTTTAAAAAGACAGCATGCTAACGAAGAAAACACTGTCTTTTTGAAAAAAATCTATGGATAGATGCAAAAGTTATGAGCCACTTTGTAAATGTTAGGGAAATTCAAAAAATCTTGTTTCATATTTTATCGTTTTTAAATGATGTTTTTGCTTATATTGAATTCGCCATATGTGAGAGAGACATATAAGAGACATTTCACTTGCATTTTATTTTATGAGGATTGATGTCAGACATTATAAAATTATAGAGAGGACGAGGTTTTATAGGCGTTCGTAACCCTCCATAAAACATGAAATGTAATGTGAGAGCTATATTGGATGAGATCCGCTCAGATAGAAGGTCATTCAACAATATTTGTGTTTTTTTATTTATGAGGTTTCCATTCAGTTACGCTTTTTAGGGGCATGCACATCCCAGTCGTATATACAGGTAGTAAAATTATATGTACGCAATACAAAGTAGAACGCGGCAGTCTTGAAAATATTGGGTGTCTACTTTCGAATCAAACTATATGTCAGCTACAGGTACTGCTAGAGGACGAAACACTTAGCGACCATCAATACATCCTTATAGAAATGGATCGCTCTAGTCAAGAGATGCCAAATATTCCCTCAAGACGTCGCTGGAATACTCGTAAGCTTAACACCGAAGCATGCGAAGCAGTGTTAACAAGACTAAAAGAAATGCACTCTACAACGAATAGTGTTAATATCCACCAAGTCGTACAAGAGTTTAATGGAGTATTGACTGAAATATGTAACGCAGCAATGCCAAAAATTAAGATGCCTCAAAATTGTCATAAACCAGCCTATTGGTGGACGAAAGAAATTGCACTACTGAGGAAAGAGTGTCTTAAAGCAAAAAGAATGGCCACACGAAAAAAGGGCGACCCCTTCTATATGGATCAATACAGAGAAGCAAGGAAGAAACTCAAAGAAGCTATCAAACACTCTAAAAGAAAGTCATGGGAAGCGCTCTGCGATGAAATAAATAACGATCCCTGGGGACTCCCATATCGTATTGTAATGAAGAAGGTGGGAAACCGGAACAAGATCCCTGGTATAACAAACCCAGATTGGGCGCGAACTATTGTAGAGACACTGTTCCCAAAAGCAACGTCCCCAAGTATTTACTTCCCAACAGTAGAACCAGCAGGAGAATACGAGCCCTTCTCAAATGAAGAAATATTATATACCGCAAGAAAGCTGAAAAAAGCTAAGGCACCTGGTCCAGATGGAGTGCCAAACGAAATCATAACACTTACGGCACAATGGTGGCCGGAATTGTTTACCGATACATTTAATATGTGTTTGAAGACAGGCATATTCCCAAATATTTGGAAAAAGCTGAAGTTAGTTCTCCTACGTAAGGGAGATAAACACCTAGATAATCCTTCATCCTTCCGGCCGTTGTGCCTACTGGACAATTCGGGAAAATTTTTGGAGAGATTACTGTTGAATAGATTAGAAGCTGAGCTATATGCAAACGGAGGGTTCTCCCCAATGCAATTCGGATTTGTGAAAAAGAAATCAACTCTAGACGCCATTTCCCAAGTAGTGAACACAGCCCAGAAATCGATGGAGGGAAAACGATTCTGTGCCATAGTTACTTTGGATATTAGAAATGCTTTGATAATTATCTAAATGAGCGAACACTAGAATATCAAACCAACCAGGGGGCAAAACATTTCAGTGTGTCGGCAGGTGTACCACAAGGATCGATTCTAGGACCTTTCCTTTGGAATCTTATGTATGACGGTCTCTTAAACCTTAAATTGCCAGATGGGGCTTCACTGGTGGGTTATGCAGACGATGTCGCCCTTATAGTGGACAAGTCAGACTCAGCTTTGACTGAAATTGTAACAAATGACTGTTTAGGTAGAGTAAATAGGTGGTTAAAATCCAAACATCTACAACTTGCAGCGTCAAAAACTGAGGCAATCCTGGTTACCAAGCGGAGATCTTTCGTTTATCCCCAATTCCACGTTGACGGATACAACATTAAAATAAACAAGAGTTTAAAATATCTTGGTGTCTACATTGATGGGGGAATCACTTTTGCTGAACATGTAGAAGTGGTATCAGAGAAGGCCCTAGGAACAGCTAGAAAACTGGCGCAAATAATGCCAAATATAAGAGGACCGAGGCAAACGACCAGGAAATTAATCGCAGGTGTCTCATATGCACAGATGCTCTACGCGGCTCCTATTATAAGTAACAAAGTACGAGAACGCTTGTCACTAACAAGTAGACTTGAAAAAGTTCAACGAATGGCTACAATTCGAGTTACGTTTGCGTATCGCACAATTTCGACTTCAGCAGCGGCTGTACTAGCTAGTATACCTCCCGTATATTTACTTCTGGAAGAGAGGAGAGAAATATACGAGGAGACTAAATCAATAGCAAATGTAGGAATGCTGCACGACCTTAACCGTAAGTCCATAAAGTTAAATGCAAGAAAAAGATTGTATCAGAAGTGGCAACTGAGATGGGATACAGAACAAACTGGCAGATGGACTCACAAATTGGTCCCAAATATTGAACAATGGGTGGAAAGAAAGCATGGTGAAATAAATTTCTTCCTAACACAAGCATTAAGCGGGCATGGAAACTTTGCGACATACCTGGAGCAATTTAAAATGATGGAGAAGGTAGAAAATTTGAAGGCGTGCTCATCATTTATAGAACATATTCTACGAGCGAAATCTGAGGTACAGAATAACAGATTGCCGAACCCCTAATCTATATATAATCGTATATAGGATGGGGGAGTAGGATAAGATACCAACTGCGTTAAGCAGTAAAGAACCCACCCCGAAGTAATGCGAAAGCGGTCCCGGGGTGGTCGTTCAAGTGTAGGACCACTAGTTAATAAAAAAAAAAAGCTACAGGTACTGCAACTTAAACCCGGAATGTATGAATGAAATTTCTTATTAATAAATAAGTGTAATTCAGCGCCTTAAAGAGATAAGTCGATTTTCTGAAAAATATTACAATGTTATATTTCGAATTATGAGTAAAAGCCAAAGAACTTTTCAATGAGTAAATGATCCCGACAATTTCTGCTACATCTGCGGAAAATATGTAATTAAAAAAATCGACGTGCGTTTAGTAAAATAATAGAAGAAATATATGTGCAATATTTTGGTATATGAGTTAAAAATATGAACGAACCGTGGACACCTAGTATTTTGAGTAATTCGTGCCATGTAAATCTTACTCGATGGGCTAGTGGAAGAATGCGGTAAGTACTTTAAAATTAATGTATTACAATGTTTTGTGGAATAAAACGTTTTAATTTTAGACATCACGTGCAATTTGGAATGCCAACTATTTGGAGACAACCATTCATTCACGATACGGACTGCTATTTTTGTCTAAGCATACAGATTGGAGTAGGAAGGAGCATTTGCTGGAATTACGCTGAAGTAAAATCTGTCACTTTGCAAGTTGCACATTCGGAAACAATACCAATTCCCAAGTATAGCTAACAGCCTAATTCGGAAACATCATCAAGTTCAACTGAGTACTCAACTCTGAGAGATTCAAGTTTGAGTCAGAAGTCATCGCTTTTAACTCAGTTTCAACTCATTGAACTAGTGAGAGATTTGGAACAGACCAAAGATAAGGCAGAATGACTTGCATCTCGGATGAAACAGTACAATATTTTAGCCCCAGATGCTAACATATCATATTATACAGTCCATGATATGCCTTACAAACAATTTTATACAACTGTTTTTTTTTTGTAGTCGTTTATTTATTAACATTATTTAACGTATATAACTATAATAAACACTAGTTAACAATAAGTTTACAAAAATACAATGTCCCTTTCTCGGGCTCTCGAGTATTATTAATATAATAATATAAATTTTGATTTAGAATAAGTAATATTTAATTTACATCTATGAAGAAACTGAATAGTAAACAGATTTTTGTAATGAAAATTCTTTGCAAAAACATTACTTGTTCTATTGGATAAGGGTTAAAATAATGGTCTTAGTGTTAAAATGAGTAACAATTTATAATGCTTAATCAAACATACAATTCAAAGGAATGGCGGTTATTTGTTGACAGCAGTAAAGAAAGTTTGAAAGTAGTAATTTTACACAACGGAAATCAGAAACCGTCGATTCCCATTGCTCATGCTGTCAATACTAAGGAATCATACGAAACAATAGCTAAATTGATAAAAATACATAAAATATGAACATGACTGGAAATTTTGTTGCGATTTAAAAGTAGTTGGTTTGTTATGCCTCTGGGATAGCCGTGCTCGCGATGATCATTACAGAAGAAAGAAATGGCCAACAAGAAAACACATTACATTGTGTGAAAACAACATAAAAACACAGCTCTCGTCCAAAAAAAAACATTATTTTGCCACCACTGCATATTAAGCTCTTTAAAAATTTTGTAAAAGCCTTAAGGAAAGATGGCAATTCACTCTTATAATTAAAAAGTTCATTTAAAATTTATCTTTCCAAAATATCGAAGAAGGCGTTTTTGATGGGCCTAAAATAAGGAAACTGATGAAAGATGTAAATTTCGAATCATATTTGACGTCGGATGAAATTGCAGCATGGAGGTCGTTTAAGCTTGTGGTTTCAAATTTCTTTGGATCCATTAGAAGCCCGCAATATGAAACAATGATTAATGATTTGTTGCAAAATTATGAAAAATTATAAAATGGTAAGAAATATATTTTTCTATATTTATGTATATAACACACATGTATGTATTCTTCTAACTTATTTTTCGCTTTATGTATTCCAACAGGTGTAAATATGTCCCTAAAAATTCATTTCTTGCATTCTCATTTAAACTTTTTCCCCGAGAATCTTGGCGACGTAAGTGACGAACATGGCGAAAGGTTTCTCCAACAATTGAAGTCCAACGAGCGGCGTTGCCAAGGGCACTGGGATAAAAGAATGATGGGAGATTATATTTGGTTCCTCATTAGAGAAACCAATTCCGAAATCTACAAACGTCAACAAAGAACTCACAATTACTTATAATGAAACTTGTACATGTAAATAAGCTCAAATGTAGATAATATATATATATATAAAAGTAACAAATAAAATCGCTATTTTAACTGAAATTAAAAAAAAATTTTTTTGAAATTCTCTTACCTCTACCAAAAGAGCTATAATTTCTACATTTATCCATAGATTTTTTACAAATAGGCATTATTCTCTTTGCTAGGATGCAAACTTTTAAAAATAAAACAAAATATTTATTTTTCGATTTTTTTCTATTTTTTATGTTTTTTTTCGGCTCAGGATTTTTTTTTTGATAAAAAAATCTACTTTTTCCACTTTGTTAATGACTGTTACTAAACCACTGTTTCTAAGTGAAAGAGGTATTTCCAACATTAGTAGCCCAAATTAATAGCTTATCGGGCATATACTCCAAAAAATATTGTGCAAATACTAAGGGTACCTTCGACGATAATAGTATTCTTAATAAAAAAATGTTTAAAAAAAAAATTATCCATAAACAAATTTTTGGTTTTGATTTTATATAACAGTATGCCACAATCTATCCAAAAAAATTATTTTTAGGTCTTGGACACAAAAAAAAATTTTATTGCGTAGTGTAATTTCGGTATGTTATTATTTCCAGAGCATTCATACTATATCCCAGTGGAAAAACTTTTCGGTTTACCCTCGTTTCACAAACACCCATTATTATTGGTGTGTATGTGTGCATACACAGTCACACTGATAATATAAGTGATTTTTCTACTAAAACAAAAACATGAGCAACACACAGACATTTTAAAGTGGTTTCAAATTTCCACTGATAATAAACTTTTTAATAAAATTTCTGTGTAATATGTTGTCAGTCTTTCGCTGAGGTGAGCCACATTGTAAAAATATTCATAAACCTCCACACATACATACATAGAACACCGAGCGAAAGTCCTACAGACTGGGTGACCTATGTAGCTCAACTTACTCTCTTCAACATTGTTTATCAATGTTATTTTAGAAGCTAGCATTTTTAGATTTCGGTTTACTTTTGTAAATGTAAACAAAAGGATAAGGGTTTATATAAATGATGTATGTGTATATATGTATATATGTAAATCTCATATAAATATATATCATTGAGTATATTTGTGTGTAAATATTTCATATGTTTCTATTAGGCTGTACTGAAAATACCATTCTTACCATTTAGTTTTTTAAAATATATGTTTTTTTAGTAAATTTTAGTACGACGTTTATATACACGTTTTAGAGACCTGCGAATATTTGAAATTCCCAAACAACGCATTTTCGTTATAACCTAATGTACATGCGAATATGTATATATGTATATATTCTTTATTTAAATTATGGCTACATAGTTCATACTCTGTTAGGTAAATATTTGAGTGAAGTATAAACAAGTTTTTAACAACTTTTACCCGAAAAAACGCACTCAAGCCTTGTTATCCCATTTCGCAAAATTTTCAAGTCAAACAAAGGTGTAGCTTTTATGTAACCGGGCTGCCTTTAAAAATGGAAATTTCATTCGCAGTAAATACGCCAAGCTATTTCATTTCCAAGAATATGAATTTGGATTTTCGTCATTGATTTGTTTGCGACGTTTTTTATAAAATTAAATATTTACTTATTTAAAGAATTTTCCTGCAAAAAAAAATGTTTGCTAAATTTTGTTGTTGAAAATGTGGTTATTGACTCCATAGAATATAATCCGGGGAGTATTTATTTAATTGGTTTTTTGTTATTTTAGGAAAATAATGAAACATTTTTCTTTCAATGGAAAGAATTTCATAGGTATAGTTAGTTAAAAATACTTCATTGTAATGTTAAATAAAAATCTAGAAACATGTCAAGATATTCTAAAAATATCTAAATAAATAAATGGCAATATTATCTGTTTTGATTTTCTCCAGGATAGACAGACAGTCCGTGAACTAATGAAGACAATTTGTTTTCCGGTTTAACTTTCCAGTTTGCATCTGTCCATTTCCAAAGCAAAAGAAGGAAGTACAGAGCATGCTTCCAAAGACTATTTACCATAGGAGTAAATAATTTTTTAATGAAAATTTACTTCGACCGAAAAAATGGCTCATTGAAATTAAATTTATGAAATATTTGCTAAAAGACTCTTAAAACGCTTAAAGTTTGTGTATACCAGAGGAGGAGAACTTTTACTACAACTTCTACTTTTCTTTGAAATAAAATAAATTTCAGTAATGTTAAAAACTATATTTCCTAAACGTCGAAAGCATCTATTGGGTATAATAGCAAACATTGTAGGTAAATATTTCAGATGGTGAGATAGAGAAAAATAGTTAAGTGCATCGAATTTATGTAGGGTAAGTTGGTTGTATTGGAAATGCATTTTGTAAAAGAAATTCAATAACATTTTCCGCAATGACGAGGGGGTCAATAATTCAGGGGCATTGAACTTTATTCGGGGCCCTTTAAAAAATGTCATTGAAATTCAATCGGTTTCATAGACATTCAATTGTGTTCATTGACATTTAATCGGTGATAAAATGTCATTGACACCGCTTAGAGGTCGGTGACCCCGGATTAAAGATAAATGACAACGGATTAAAGTCAAGGATTCCGGCTTAAAGGTAAACGATCCCGATTAACGGTCATTGATACGGGATTGAGGTTATCGACGCGGAGTGAAAGTCTTAGACAGTGATTAAAGGTAAGTGGCACATAATAAAGGTCATTGGCCTCGATTAAAAGTACATGATCGATTAAAGGTCAATGACCCCGACTAAAGGTCAATGATCCCCATTAAAGGTCGATTACCACGAATTAAAGGTCAATGAAACCGAATTAAAGGTCACTGACCCCGAATCAAAGGTCATTTACCTCAGATTAAAGGTCATTGACCCAAGATTAAATGGGAATGGCCCCTTAAAGGTCAATGACCTCGTATTAAAAGTCAATGACCTTGGATCAAAGGTCAATGAGCCCGATTAAAGGTCACTGAGCCCGATCAAAGGTCTACGAAACCGATTTAGGTTATCGGCCCGGATTAAAGGCCATAGACACCGATTAAAGGTAATTGCCACATATTAAAGGTCATTGACCCCGATTAAAGGCCATAGACACGTATTAAAGGTAAACTGACTGAATTAAAGGTCTCTGACCCCGAATTAAATGTAATTTACCTAGCATTAAAGGTCATTGACCCCAGATTAAAGTTCACCGAACTCGGATTAAAGGTCATTTACTAAAGTCCATTTACCCCGATGAA
Organism: Eudasyphora cyanicolor; assembly: GCA_963930755.1. Lineage (NCBI taxonomy): Eukaryota > Metazoa > Arthropoda > Insecta > Diptera > Muscidae > Eudasyphora > Eudasyphora cyanicolor. The sequence goes on along the minus strand of OZ005735.1, from coordinate 6,969,467 downwards.
AGTTCATTGCCTCCGCATTAAAAGTCAATGACCCCGATTAAATGTCATTGACCCCGGATTAATGTCAATGTCTTGGAATAACTAGCGGTGAAAGAAGACCATGTTGAGCTTGATCATTTACCCCGGATTAAAGTCAATGACCTTTAATCGGAGACAAAGACCTTTGAAACACATTAAATATCAATGAACAACCTCAATAAAGGTAAATGAATGGTCTTTGAACCCAGATTGAAGTTCAATGAACTCGGATTGAAGGTCATTCACCCCGAATAAAGATTATTGTCCCTGATTAAAGGTAATTAACCTCGTAAAAAGTTATTGACCCCGATTAAAGGTAAATGACACCGGATTAAAGGTCGATGACACCGGATTAAAGGTCGATGACCCCGGATTAAAGGTCAATGACGCGCAATTGAAGGCCATTGATCCCGGATTAAAGGTCATTGACCCCGATTAAAGATTATTGACTCCGAATTAAAGGTCACAGACACCGATTAAAGGTAATTGACATAGATTAAAGGTCATTGACCCCAATTAAAGGTCATTGACCCCAATTAAAGGACAATGACCCCATTAAGGTTAATGGTATCGATTAAAGGTCATTGATTTCGAATATAGGTCAATGACCCCCATAAAGGTCACGGACCCCAAAAGGTCAATGAACCCGAATTAAAGGTCACTGACCCCGGATAAAAGATTATTTACCCCGTTCACAGGTAATTGTCCCGATTAAAGATGATATTGAAGGTGTATGACCTCGGATTATAGCTGTGACCACCATTAAGGGTCACTGACCCCGGTTAAATATCAATGACCTCTTAAATTATATGCCATTTTTCTTCTTGGGTTTGATTGCACTACGTTAGCAGCGTTGCGTTTCGGTTGAATTATATTTAAATTTGTCAGTTGCTAGGTTTCAGTTTTTTCAAATTCAATTTGTATAGGTTTTCCTAAATTCGTCGACATTTTTGTGAGAACTTATCTCCTACTTGTATCACTTAAATTTTATATTTACCGATGAAAGAAAAAACACATTAAAGCAGATGGATCAGCAGCACAGTTTCCTTTGAGCATTAGAGAAAAAACCGGTCAGAATGAATGCATAAAACTGCTTAATTCACAAAATAGAAACAAAAACGAAATAGAAGTGGAAAAGTGAAAAAAACAAACATTTGCGGTCATTAACTTGCAAATGTTTGTAATTAAGATTTTATCTAGAAAAAGCATATTTGGCTTTCAGGCCAAAGCACGCACATCGCACAAACGACCAACAGACCACGTTTACGTTCAGGCTGTTGTTCTAAACAACCGCAGACAGAGACTCTAATAAAAACGCACCTCCCATAAGCCATAGTCACCATTCCCACCACAATCACCATCATCATCAAGTAATTGCTCTCTTTTGGCCAAGTTTTTTGCCGCTTCACGAGTTTTGTGCTGCCCCAACGAAATCAACACGGAATACTTACGCTTTTGCATAACTTATACTGGTAGATCTCAGTTTTGCTGTTTGTTCTCACTCCGTTCCCGCGTTAAAGGTATCATTTTTATATCCGTTTTCCTGTTTCCGTTGCTCTTCGTCTTTGTTGATTTCCTATGTTTTGCAAAGTATGCGCCACTTTCCAAGAAATTTTAAATTATTTTCTTTAACATCAAATTTCGTAAACGTTTCAATTTTGCTCTAAACAAAGACATTACGAAATCGTCAACGTCTTTGTGTTCATTTTGGGACGCTTACTTACTTTGTGACAGCTGGAGAGCGGTCACAAAAGATGTTCCTCTTTTTTTTGAGGAGAGTGTATAATTTCAAAAGATTTTAAAAATGTTGTAAAATGAAAAGTGCGCGCTTAAATATCGTTAATTAGAAGAATTTAATGTACACCCCGGTGTGTACACTGAGCGATGTGGGAAATTAGAAAAAAAAAACAAGAAATGTGAGAGGGAAATGCTAAAGTATTTCAAGTGATGATTGTAGGATTGTTGTCTTAGTTGTGTACTTTTTGAACTATGTCAAAAAACCTAAATCAAATCGGCATATACTCGTATAGTTCACTTCAAACGGCAGATGTAATTTCAAAAATAAATAATAATAATCATACGCATAGAAGTACTTATCGCTTGTGGTTCTATGTGGCGTATGATCATCATTTTATAAATTTCTAATATTGGTTATGAATTTGAAACTTTAAAATAAACTTTGCATGCCTGAGAATAAAATATAGAGGACCCATAGGCAAATAGTTTTCTTTTAGAACTCGACCATCTAGCTTCTTCAATTACCCCTTAAAACAATAATTAAAAATAATATAACGAATCGGATGGTATTTCTGGTTGTACGACGTCAAGCAAGAAACTGGGTAGAACTTTTGAATAGGGGTTGTGGGTGTTTTATTAACACTGCAGCACTTGCCAACCGATAGTGGCGGACAGACCTACACGAGGGCAACGCTTGCAAATAGTTGATATTGTCTGTCAACATACTTTTTCAGTTCAAACTTTGTTCAGCGACGAAGCTCATTTGTGGTTGAATGGGTACGTAAATTAGCAAAATTGTCCCATTTATAAATTAATCCAAAAGCTTTTGCCCAAACACCATTACATCCATAGAAAATTTCTATGTGGTAGGCGTTTTGGGACGACGATGTCATTGGTCCTTTCAAATTTCGCTCCCATCGGGTGGTATTTGTTGTGTCTATGCAAACATTTTGTTTTTTTCAGAACATCGAATAAATTCCATTACACAGTATAACACATGACTTTGGGACTCAATTCTGAGAATTGAACGTGAAAGTAGCCCCAAAAATAAGAACTTATGCATCATTCGTTTAGTCAAGTCGGTTCAACTAATAATTTAATGGTCATACGATTTTTTTGCTCAATGTGGATTTTTTGCACTTTTCTATTATACTTTTTCTATATACGTATGTATATCCCTTTTGTCCCTGAAGCAAAGTTGTAGATATTGAATAGGAGAAAAAAAAGCGGAACAAACCTACCCGAAAAAAGTGCATATAGTGCCTGAAAAATCGCAAAATGTCCACAAAGCCATAAAATATCTGTCAGTAAAACATTGAAAAATACGTATAATTCTGTTTGGTGCTCCTTATGGGCAGGCGGAGTAATTGGTCCTTTAAAATATCGCTCCTACCGGTTATTCGTTGTTTCTATGGGAAAATCTTGATTTTTTCAAAAACTTCAAAAAATAGTCGAATATGAAATAATGTAATTGTAAAAACTTCATGACAAAATTGACTTTTCTACACATGTATGTATTTATTCGTTTCCTTCTCATATACATACATACATATGGGTATATATTTATCCGACCCCTTCTCATATATTGTCTTTCATGAAACTTCTCATATACTCGTACATTAATAATTAAATTAATTCATTGGCTGCGGGTGTTACAATTCATTCAATGCATTATCGTATTTTCGTATAATAATTTGATTTGTTCAATTAATGTTTCGCCCTATGGTGTCTATTAAAAAAGGTAAAAACCAGAAGGGGTTTAACAAATACACCTATTTTTCGCTGAACAGTAGATACTTTAAATACATTGCACTGTGCCGAATTATAAGGGTGTATGTGCACTGGTATATTAACGTTATGAGCTATTAAATTTTGGTAAGATTTGGCCATTTTGCGTGGGAGGTACAAAAAGGGGTGTGGTGATAACGCCGTTTTTTCACAGGGCTATAGGTACTTCAAAAGCGTTACATAGTAAAAAAATTTCAAGTATGTTTATACACTGGTATTAATGTTATAAGCTATTAACTTTCGGTACAAAATGGTACCCTTGTGTGGGAGGTACAAAAAGGGGCGTGGCAATAACGTAAATTTTTCACTGGACTGTAGGTACTATAAAAACATTACACTGGACAAAATTTTAAGTGTTTTTATGAACTGGTATAAATGTTATAAGCTGTTAACTTTTGGTGCCAAATGGTGCATTTGTGTGACAGGTACCAAAAGGGGAGTGGCGACTTCGCCCATTTTTTCTCGAGGTGATAGCCACTATTAAACTACTGCTATGTGTGTAATTTCAGAAGATTCGAATAAGTAGTATAGAAGTTATCAAATAATCAATATTTCACTACATTTGAACTAGAAGGAGTGGACCAATATGGACCATCTTCGAACTATGCCGGAGATTGAAAAAAAATATTACCACATACCAAATTCAGTCAATCGGTTACTCCTTTCGAGAGTTATCGTGCGCACCAGCCAGCAGACAGAGAGACGGACGGACGGACATTTCTCATATGACTTAAAATTACCCAAAACGGATATCCACCGAACATGCATAGGGTCTTAGGGCACTCCTTCGATGTGTTACACTTTTGGCCCGAAGCAAATCATATATACTCTCGAATCACTAAAGTGAGGGTATAAAAATAATTATACGTACCGGATAATGAGCTGCGTTTGTTGCTCCAATGGCGTATGCGAAATTATTAATGATACGCCCTGTGTTATCTGAAAATAAATAAAAAAATAAATATGAAAAATACTTCTTCTCTACTAGTAGTTTTTGTGGGATTTTTTTCGCTTTACATTTTTTTTAGTCAAATATAAATATGTAAAGGCCCCAGTACCACATAAACTCAAACAGAAACTTATCAATCAACAATATGCATGCTAATACAAAGGAACCACAAGTCAATCAGAACTTTTATGAACTAACCTCATCATCATATACTCTTAAGAAAAAAGAAAGAAATTGAATTTTATACTTTCTTTAGTTCTTAGTCAAGTGCTAAGTAAACATAAAGCCATGTAAATATATATGTATATATGTATGTATTTATACATGTATAAGTCAACATTTTTTGTTTGAAAACTAGGTTACAACACATCATCCTTATTTTATGCTCATTTTCTCTGAAATCTATTTAAACAAAAGCCACAGCCTCAATCAAGCCTACGGCGTTCGTTCGTCAAGGTCTCACCACATTAAAGCTGTGAAAAGTTAAACTTGCATTAAATGCAAACTATCTTAACAAGTTAATACTTTTCGCAATTTGCCTTCGTTAGACAGTTTGTCTATACTTGTGTATGTCAATGAGTTGGGTGAGAGATATGAAGCACACAGTCAATACACACGACACCAATGTGTTTTTAATCAGTACTAAAATTTAGCTTAGTTTGCTCGTAAATGATAGGCAGCGCAATAAAATTGTATTGAAGTGCATACTTTCAGGCTTGTAGAAGAAAAAAGGGCATACAGCATACAACTCAGGGCAAAACTTGCGAATGTACGAGTATATATAGAGAATATGTTATGGGTACCCATGAAGCCATGAAGGGTCTTTTATTTCTTAGGTTACATATTGTAAGTGCCTCTATGTATACGAGTATGTACCAATATACATATGTATTTGCATATTTACATATGTATGTACGTATGTAAATTGCATTAATTAATAGCTGGATTTGTGCAAAATGGATAAATAAATCGTGGATAATACATGGGGTACTATGGTTGAGAATGTAAGCGAAATGGGAAAAACTATTAAATGAATAAATACATATTTACACACCTCGCAAGGCATGCAATCATGGTTACAGTGGCTCAATGGAACACTGCGTCAAGCGGAATATTTGATGCATTTATTCTTTATTCTGCAACTTATAAAGATGATTTAGATATACAAATTTGTTTGTTTTTCTAATGAAATAAATATTTTACAAAATACATATTTCGCGGTAACGAATGCGAATTTGTGGAACATATAATCAATTATAATCATTGATAACAATATGCAACACAAACATTTTTTTTGTATACTTATAGATTGAGGCACACTATTTTATAAAAGATTGATGCATACTATTTTTATGATAATTTTTTTTCTAAAATTCCAATTTTCATGGAATTTATTATTAGCGTTATAAGCTGGTAACTTTTGGTACAAAATGGTCCATTTGTGTGGGAGGTACCAAAAGGAGCGTGCCAATACTGCTCATTTTTTACTGTATTGTTGGTACTATTAAACCATTATACAGTACAAAAATTTCAAGTATTTGTATGCACTGGTAATAAAGTTATAAGCTATTAACTTTTGATTCAAAATTTTCTATTTGTGTGGGAGGTACCAAAAGGGTCGTGGCAACTTCGCTCACTTTTCTCGAGGTAATAGTAAATAATAAACTAATACTATGTGTAGAATTTCACACGATTCAAATATGTAGTGTAGAAGTTATTAAATAATCAATATTTCACTAAATGTTAACCCTTTGTGGGCGAGGTACTAGAAGGAGTGGACCAATATGGCCCATCTTCGAACTTAGCCGGAGATAGAAGAAAATATTACTACATACCAAATTTTAAGTCAATCGGTTATTCCTTTCGAGAGTTATCGTGCGCACCAGCCAACTGACAGACAGACGGACGGACGGACATTGCTCATTCGACTTAAAATGACCCATAACGGATATCCGCGGAACATACTTAGGGTCTTAGGCCACTCCTTCGATGTGTTACACTTTTGACTCGTAGCAAATGATATATGTATACCCTCCTCTCTAAGGTGCGAAGATAATTATAGAAACTCAAAAGCCCACAAAAAACCAGCCAAAAACCAATGAGATCATCTGCTTAATTATATATTTTCGGGTAAAATAAAATACAAGTTGCCAAAATTTTGGTCCAATCTGATGGAATATAAAGTCAAATCGGTATTTTAAGACGTGGGGTGTCCAAAATGTCACATCGGTTGAAACTTTGAAAAGAGAACCAAAGATGGGTATCTCTCGTGTGAGTGAGTAAAAATTAAGGACAAATTGACAAATTTCAGCCGCATCGGTAAGCATTTGTGGTTTTGAGGGTGTCAAGAAAACAAATCAGTCTGGGATAAGTTATTATTACTCCAATAAGTATATATTACTCTTGTAAGTGGTTTTGCGTCAATCGACTTTTAATTAATTTTTCTTTAGTTTGAAAACAGCTTGGTCGTATATGGTTTGTAAAAAAAGTGGGCGTGGCCTTTGTTACTAGTCTCAGTAACTGTTGATCGTAGGAAAATTGTATATATATGACAGTACTGGGAATTTCTTTTCTGCCAAAAATTGCAACAAAAAAGTGCTCTTTTCCCGAAAAGGACTTTTATACCACATTTTGGAATTTTTGGAAATAGTTTAATGCGAGGGTGTACATCATTTCCACCTGCAAAAGGGCCAACAATTTCGCGTCGACGGGGCAACCGATTTTTCAGAATCGAAATCACCATAAGTTACTGACGTTAATGTAAATATCATCACTGAATATGGGTAGGATCGTAGTGCCTCGTGTGACAAAAGTGGGCGTATCATTATTTGAAAGTGCAATACATTGGAAACTATTGGGAATAGAAAAACAAAATTTGGTTTATAAGTTAAGAAAGACAATACGAATAACTATACAAAAAAAACAGTACCGGATTGTTGAACGCAACAATAATTAAAAGGTGAAATTCTATGAGACTATTGACCATAGAATAAGGCAACTTAGACTGTGAGTAGGTAGGGCATACATAAGATACTTCATGGATACTGTAAATATCTCGTGAAGAATTGATCGGTGAAGAACAAAATTTGATTTGGTATAAATATGAAATAAATCTCAGCTGTGGCCTTTTTTCTATAGACTATCGGCAATCTTCTTAAACATACAATTCTTATCATAAAAATTCTGGTCCACTATATATATTGAGGACATTCCAATACCTTAGCATTAATTGAAATGAGAATTGTGGATCCACACAACTCTGAGTAACTGTATATTAGAGCAGCTTCAAAAAAGTTGCCGATGTTCAAGATTTATTAAAAAAATTAAAAACATTAAAACATGACGGTGTTATGTTTGATAAAAAAATACATATCGATTACAAAGATTTTTAAGAAATGTAAAAGCTGGTATTTTTATAATGTAAACTATAGGTAATCATCGTGATAGTGTGTAATTCAAGTACAAGCTAATTGAACAATCGTAAAAACGAAAAAGTTTGTGCTTTTACATAAATCAAACCATATATTCATGTAAGCCGTGAACATCAGCAACTTTTTGCACGTCCACACATTTGAAACCACACTACTGCATATATTAATATTTACCAACGCAACCCAAACGTGGATACAGCAAAAGTTATTTCCCGCCCTTTTTGATTAGATTCGGTGGCAGTTATGTTAACATTTGAATGTACGAGTATAAGTTATTATTTTACAAAACTATTTTTAATTGCTTTAGTCGACAACGATTCACATTTTTTTTATTAAAAGCACATCAACGAAAACGAGTAAAAATGCAACCAAGAGGAGAACTAAATTCATTAAAAAGCTCAACCCAAAAATAAAAATTAATTATTAAACCAAAATATTTCATATCATTTTTGTTAGAAATAAAAATTCCAAATAATTTAAATTCTGAAATAAGCGAATTCGTACTTTGGACAAACACTTCGTATTTCCAGTGAAATTGCTCAATATAAAATTTCCAGAAATAAATAAAGTAAAAATAAATTTATAATTTAGCAAATGTATTTTCTCGGTAATAGAAAGTATGAAGGGTTTTTTGCTTTAGTAACCTAAATAATATAAAAGTAAAGTTTTAGTACAGCAAATGGATTGTTTTTGGTAATAGAATGTATGAAGCGTTTTCTGCTTCTGATGTGCTATTGAGTTTTTTTTTTAAGTTTGCCTTTATTTTTATTTAGTCCTATTTTGTTACATTTTATTGTTGGGTTATTGGATTTCAATTTTTTGTACGAGTATTTTTCCGAAATCACATTAAATCGAAGGAGGATAAAACTTACTTAACTCAATTCTGTTATCATTGCATTCAACATTTGTTCTCTGGAAAAATGTGTTAATTTACATGTAAATTGCTTGAAACGCAATTATACATATGTATTTGCTAAGCTAGTAGCAAGTACCTAGGACTTCGCATTTATAAATATCATTGGTGTTAAACTAAATAAAAGAAATAGGGAGCATTTCATAAAAAAAATATGGAAGAAGCCACGCCTACTTACCGCCCACTTATGAAGAAGTTATACACTCCCTGAAGAATGTCAAGCCTACTTATTCTTTCTCGCCCACAAAAATGACAAAACAAGAATTATTTTCGCAAAAAAATTAAAGCAAAACATTTTTGTTAATTTTTTTATTTAAAAAAAATAAAGATTAAAACAAGTAAAAGCGTTAAGTTCGGCCATGCCGAATCTTATATACCCTCCACCATGGATAGCATGTGACCTCACAAAATAACTCAAACCTAAAGAAAATAACACCGAAAAACAAAAAAATATAGTAAATGAGAACAGTAGGAATCACAGCAAGTTAGATGCTATATATGGGGGCTATATCAAAATATTGACCGATATGGCCCATTTGCAATCCCAAACAACCTGCAACTATAAGAAATATTTATACCAAATTTGATCAACCTAGCTCTATTATTGCGGACTGTAGCGTGATTACCACAGACGGACGGACGGACAGACGGGCATGGCTAAATCGTCTTAGAATTTTACGACGATTAAGAATATATATACTTTATGGGGTCTCAGATCTATATTTAGAGGTGTTACAAACGGAGTGACAAAATGAATATACCCCCTATCCTATGGTGGAGGGTATAAAAATAAAAATTGAAAAAAGTGCTATCAAAAAAAGGTTTGGCAACATTTTCTATGGTTAAGGATGGTCAAAAGAGGACCGTTTGAACAAAATGTCAATTCTCAACACCCTCCAACTTTGGACAGTCCTTACCCGATCTCGTTGACATTTTGTGTCATAACTACAATTCCATAGGACTAAACTTGGTGCAAGTTTGATCGCTATCAGATCGCTATCACGGTTTTAAAAATTGACTCACTTGACTTGAAATCCTCCATATATATATAAAGAGATTGAGCTTGCCTTAAACAATCGTGAATATTGCGACACAATTACACCGTGGAACACCAAAAAATAATAAGGTTCGGTCAACGATTCTGATAAAGGGGATAAAAAAAGAATATACGTGTATCGGTTTTTTGAAAGTTTACGAATGCTGGTTGTTTTAGAAGGGGGTTCACTATTTCCCCTTTTTGCTCATTCTTATAATGAATCGGCATAGGAAACCGTGTGATTCTTAGATTTTACGTTTAGGATGTCTTCAGCAACAATACTTAGAAAACTACGAGGGACATTTTAACCCTCTAGCTTCTCAATGTAGGGACTTTTTTGTCTTTTTTATAGAATAGGGTAAAAATAACCCCTAAAAGAGGTGTTTGGGGAGTCGAAATGTTTTACAAAAGTATTTGCTATAAAATTCTACCATAAGTCCCTATATACACCAAAACTCAACCAACATAAATGACAGAAATAAGTCTAAACTTGAAATCCTTTTTTAGGTTTACCACCAATTTCGAAAAATTCGAAAAAGTAAACAATTGACCTGAAAACGGATTATAGGTTTTGACTTATTTCTGACAATTAGTTTTAGTTTGGAGTTTTGGTGTATTCAGAGTCTTATAGTAGAATTTTATGGCAAATATTTTTGTAAACTGCCCTTCTCCAAAAAGGAGACGATAAGGACCCTTTAACCACCCGTCAAATACATATTCTGAAGCCTTCGAACAAACACATATGCCTGGCCAGACCCCTATGCGCTTTCATGCATTTGTATGGCAAAAAGGGTACCGTAACTTTGAATTTCTAAGTATGGATTAGTGCATTTGGTGCAGTAAAAACGTGTTTTCCTACGCAGCTTTTCGTCTTGCGTGAAACAAATTCTGCAATATTTTCTGGAACTCAGTGTACTAGGGCCGCTTTGTTGGTTAGGCAGCATGTTGCTGGGAATATTCAACGACCTTCCAAAGAAATATTCAATGGCCAAACGGGTTGAATGTTGTCCCAAAATATGGTTGTTGTTCATGCAATTTTCAGTATTAGCATGCACCAATTGTTTACTCAGCGTGTTCAAGAACAATCGTCGCTCTCTTTTCTGGTTCCTTCTATATATTCATTGCATATGATGTAAGCGGCTAATCCCATGACATCTATCATGTTGCAAAAAAATGCTAATGGCCAACGTCTGGTTAATTGTCTGGTCCATTGTATCATTGTTGAGTTGTAAAATAATATAGCTTCCGGTTTTTTTGCTACGCCTTCAACTTTCTTGGGGTAGTGCACAGTGGATAGTAGATTTACTGCTTTGTTCTTCTTTGGAACGTAGCTGCACAGTGATATAAGGTTATCATAGAAAACGAACACAGATGAAAGCACTGGCCGTATGCTGTCTTTTTCACTTCTTTGGGAAGACACCATTTGTTAGATCTAATGGTGCCAACGTATGCTAGTCCAATCGACGTTTAGTTGCGTCTAATGTTGTAAAGAAGCACATTTTCGCCTTGGTTTGTCTCTCGTTGTTCTCCCTCCTTACCAGTGTACAGTTTTCCTTGCAACGGATATTTGGTTTTCGCATCGCATGCCCACCATAATTGTATGCCATACTTTGCGGGATGTATTGCGTGAACTTTGTGCGCCCACGGTATGGAAATAGCTGCTCATCGATGGTTACACTTTCGTATGGTTCACAATTACTGGCAAGATTGTTATTCAAGAAGTTCCATATGTCGCGAATGGGAGCAGCTTTGTCGGTTTGTTGACAAAATGCGCGCGTACGACTATCGTCAAATCGAATACAGCGCATCAAAGTAACAAATCATCTTTATGACATGGCTGCACGGAATATTGGAAGTGCAACAGATTTCCACATCAATCTTGAGAGCTGCATAGTATTATGACTGACACCAAAAGCCGATAGTATCCCAATAAAAGCGTCAAGCTCAACACTTGTCATATCAACTAAACCTCTGCAATGAATGTCTTGAATGACATTTCAAGACATTCAGTTGTTTATCAAATACTTACTGCCACACACTCTATTTTGACAAAACCAATGAATGAGTGAAGAGAACAGTAAACGCCAAACAGGTTTCAAAACAAATAAGTAACAAGACAATAGAGAAGTACACTCATTCAAGCACTGTACACCAAAACAAAAATACTCGAATTCAGTGTACACTGCACTACTGTACTCTTTGTCATTGCAAAGAGAGACGCATCAACAAAGAGCGACGGACCACCTTAGAAATTTATTGATTTCGAGAGGTAAATACACTAGTGTACATACTGAAGAAATAGAAAACAGCAGTGAACTCGGTTCATTATACTCATCGTTTGACGAATTGAAACGAGTATAAAGAATACAACAACCGAACGATCGGAGTACACGACCAAAGAAAGTAGATTTATAAAGAAGTTCCGTCCCGTAGCGAGTATTCTATCAGTGACGAACGAATAAAAATTTGATTTCGGCGAGTGATTTTTTTTAACATTTTAAGACCGATTTTCGAGATTTTTTTGTAATTATCATATTTAGAAAATTAATATCGTTCGTTAAGTACCAAAAAAGTTCAAAAAAATACTCCAGAAAACTATTTTTTCGCGTTTCAAAATCATTCCTATTCGTTCGTAACTCACGCAAATGTAAACAAAGTCACGACGGAACATCTTTATAAATCTACTTTCTTTGTACACGACTAGATTGTATACATAAAACAGTGTGAAGTGTTTGTTGTTTTCTTCGATCATTCTGGGGTAACGTCAATCGAGAAAAAATACAATGTTTCAGTGTGCTGTGAAGTAGTGTACACTACTGTAGACAACGAAATGAATGTCTTGATATAGAGGTTTAGTGAGTTTGCGTGTAACTTTTTCTCCATATAGATTTGTTTGTGTTACGATGGTGAACGTAATATTCGGTGAAAAGGAAAGCCTGAACACTCAAGCGGAATGGTCATGTTTGTTTTTGATCCACCTCCGAAACGAATGATGTTGTGCTGGCGGAATCTCACTGTAGCGGGTTCCGCTGTACTCCACTTGGTACACGAAAAGAAAAAATTCGTTTCTGCGAAACGAAATATTAGACAACTACAATTCTCGTTTACAACGACTGAAATTTCTTTTAGTCAGAATATGTTTCTGTCACAACAAACGAAATTTCAGTTCCGGCAAACGAGAATTGTAGTTTATGTAATATTTCGTTTCGTAGTTATTCTGTGTGAAGTGCGAAATTACGATGTAAAGCTGATGATTGTTGTTGTTTGAAATTATCAGTAAGGCTGCCTTTGCACAAGCGCGTATTGTACACAAATTCTAAATTCTCTGCCATAATAATAGTAATAATTTCACTTTAGTTTCCGCACAAAACATTTATATTTCGGACTGTCGATGTTGTATGTTCAGCATTCAATAATAAACTAACTGAACTCAAAAAAATTAACACATAAACTACCGGGAAGTAAACTTGTGCATTGAATTCACAGAAAACCAACTCAAAATGTGTAAAATAATAATTTATTTCATACAAATTGTATAGGGGTCTGGCCAGGCATATGCAGTTTTTTGCAGGTTTCGTCGTGTTGGAACGATATTTTTTTTACAGATATAAAGCCAACAATATTTTAGGCGGCTACCGGGAAATACATGTATCTACCTAAACTAGAAGTATATTTAATTAACGCTCAAAAATGAAATATACCTGGCTAGAACCATGTGTTTGTCCAAGGGTTAACAAATATATTTGCCATAAAATTCTTCTCTGAATACAGCAAAACTCAAAACTGAACCTAATTGTCTGAAATAAGTCCAGGTTAATTTCGTGCTTTTTCGAATTGGTGCTAAACCTTAAAATGGATTTTAAGTTTTGACTTTTTCTGGCATTACCGTAGAGTTTTTGGAGTATATAGGAACATATAGTAGAATTTTATGGGAAATATTTTTGTAAAACATTTTGACTCGTTGAACAAAAAAGGAACTAAAAAGTTTCGTAAATTGAGGAGCTAGAGGATTAAAATGTTCAACAAACATGTTCCTCGTAGTGTTCTAAGTAATGTTGCTGAAGACATCCAAAACCTAAAATGTAAGAATCACAAGGTTTCCTATGCCGATTCAACATAAGAATGAGCCCAAAGGGGAAATATTGATCCTCCTCTAGAATGACCACCATACGTAAACTTTCCAACCTCCAATACACGTATATTCTTTTTTTGTCTCCTCTATAAGAATCCGTTTTCAAGACCTTGTTATTTTTGAAAAAGTTTAATTTTGTTTCACAGTATTATTTTTTTCCAATATTTCAAACCATGACATAAACTAAAAGTTCTTGCACATGCAGTGTAGGGTATAAAACAAATATGTTAATGACAAAGATATGAATAAAAACGAAATGATTAGTGTGTGTATGAATTTTTTTACAATAAAGTCATTACACAGTCCCATATAAAATTATATTTGCTATAAAACTACTACGATTTCCCGGCAAATTAAAGCGATAGCATAGAAATACATTAACATTATTTATTAAATAAATTTGAGTACCTAAGCAAGGTTTCGGGAAACTCTGGGAAATCAATCCTTTTGTACGCCATGCTTTTACAGAAACAGCTAACCAATACATATGTGCAGTTCATTGTGCACACATACACATTTCTATCCCACAACACCACAGAATGCATTAGTACAAATCTGCCCTTTCATTTGTCCATTGGACAAAAGGACGGCGTGTCTTTGAAGTGATATTTCTTTAAATACAAATGTTGGAAATGCCCTCATTCTTTTCATGACTTATTCATGTTTAAGGACATCATTTACCATTTGCGACAGATGTTCTCACATTTTTGATGTTACCAAAGATTCATTTACACTCAATTGCTGCCGAATATGATATTATTTGCAGAAGATTGCAGCTGAGTAAATGGTAATCATTTATAAAGTAGTATATTAAGTGCATACATATAAAGATTTAACATTTTAGGTGTGTCTTAATGAAGACTTGGTAAATGTATTTATTAATGAGACAAACTTTGTGAAATATTAAGAGCAGACATAGCTGTTCTCCACTTTAGTGAAGGAGGGTATAAATAAATGACCATGGGGCAAAATATAATCACATAAAAGCCGCAGCCTAAGTGCACACAGAAAAATCTCAACATTTTAACTAAAAAATGTTTCATGAAAAATACACTGTGGAACAATATGAAACTTTAAAAAAAATGTGTATCGACGTTTTGAAAGGAGGTCATTTTATGTATAGGATATGTTCAGCAATATTACTTAAAACACCCCTAAAAATGGGGAGGACGTGGATGAAGGTTTCTACAAAAACGTTGGCCATTACTCTCAAAGTGAGGGTATACGTTAGACTGATTATATATATTGAATATATTTCTCATCGATCCTATAACGAACATAAGGCCTCAGATTACCCGACTGAAAGTTTCTTATTTGTTTTTAAATAAATTTGAGTTTGGACATTTGTAAAGGATGAACAAGTTTTTCCACACAAACAACTAAATTCCATAATTACATTTCTAACAAAGTGAGGTTTACTTCAATCGGTTCACTCGACTGAAGTTTCGTATTTGTTTCAAATAAAGACTAACACAAAACTACCGCGTTTTGTTGGGCCATTTTACATTGCACTGAAAATAGTTATTTGAAATCTGAGAATTGATAACGCCACCTGCTGCGTTAAAATATTTGATGAAAGTAGTGTTTTCGATGGAACCGTAATATAGTATTACGCCGCAAAAATTTCAATGGAAATGCCACAATTATAGAAATAAATTACCAAAAATACGTTTCTCAGTATTAAGTGTGGGCAAAAAAAAACACAGTACGTGGAAGCAATTACGAAAGAAATTTGAGAGAAATTTTGAAATACCACAACAATATTTGCTGTTTCTCTAAATACGAATAAACATCAAACATCCGAAAACTATGCAATGTATTTATTTAATTTAATTCCTTAAATTATGCTATACATTGCACTTGAATGACACGAAACTATCAAACCCAATTGAAAATATGAAATACTCGTATACCAAATAGCTTTTAAATAGCTAATTTGAATGAATAAATTAAAAACCAGTAAGACCCAATTTACACGGTACACCATGTCCCTGCGACATAGGCTTGCCACACGAGTTTGTAGACGAAAAGTGTAGAGAAGCTTTTGGGGTAGAAAAAGTTACTAGAAATTAAAAAAGAGACAACCTTTTCTTAGGGAAAAGTTGTCAGACACAACCTTTTCTTAAGGAAAAGTTGTCAGACACAACTTTTTCTTAAGGAAAAGTTGTCAGACACAACCTTTTCTTAAGGAAATGTTGTCAGAGACAACATTTTCTTAAGGACAAGTTGTTAGAGACAACATTTTCTTATGGAAAAGTTGTCAGAGACAACCTTGTTTAGAGACAAGGAAAAGTTGTCAGTTACAACCTTTTCTTAAGGAAAAGTTGTCAGAGACAACCTTTTCTTAAGGAAAAGTTGTCAGAGACAACCTTTTCTTAAGGAAAAGTTGTCAGAGACAACCTTTTCTTAAGGAAAAGTTGTCAGAGACAACCTTTTCTTAAGGAAAAGTTGTCAGAGACAACCTTTTCTTAAGGAAAAGTTGTCAGAGACAAACTTTTCTTAAGGAAAAGTTGTCAGAGACAAACTTTTCTTAAGGAAAAGTTGTCAGAGACAAACTTTTCTTAAGGAAAAGTTGTCAGAGACAACCTTTTCTTAAGGAAAAGTTGTCAGAGACAACCTTTTCTTAAGGAAAAGTTGTCAGAGACAACCTTTTCTTAAGGAAAAGTTGTCAGAGACAACCTTTTCTTAAGGAAAAGTTGTCAGAGACAACCTTTTCTTAAGGAAAAGTTGTCAGAGGTTGTCTCTGTCACCATTTGATTAAAAAATACTTTGAGAGTCATGTCCGTGCGTCTGTTGATATATCCTTATTATATACGATCTTAGGTTAAGTAAGTAACAAAAAGTCAGATTAAAAGACAGTCTCTAAAGCGCTTAGAACCCAAATCAAAAGTATGTTGCTGAGGTAATGCGTATATAAATTTGATATTTTTCCTTCTTTAAACATCTATTATATAAAATTTTATAACAATCGGCAACAAATTGAATTGCTCTACCAAATTTTGTAAGGATGGGATTGAAAGTGCAGATTCTACAGAGATAGATGTTTAGCCTATATCTGCTACTGAAATAGATATTGGCCTAGAGAAAAATTCGTGGTGACCGCAGTACAATTAGGACCTGGGCACACATATGAGCAGATAGACAGACTGATATGGCTAAATCGATTCTAAAAGAGATTCTAAGTCGATCGTTATTACAAATTAATGCTCAAAGTCTTAATATCCTGTCCCACAGTGTGGTGTAGGGTATAAATATGTTTAAAATATTTGCAATAGTCTTGCAAATATCGCAGTACAAACAAAGAGCCGGTATTACGTATACTTAACACAAATGCTAACATTAATATTAATCATATACCAGATTTTATGTAAATAAAGTGCTTTAATATGTCGTATACTCTTGTTTATAAATATTCTTCCTCCTGCGGTCAACAGCTTCTATATATTCCTTTAGCTTACTTTCTGATTCCCACTAACTCATACATACTAAATAAAAACTGGAAACAATCTATTGTCCTTGACGCACCACCGGCCGAGAGCTTTTAAGCTAAACAATAATGGAGAACAATAAATTTATATAATTTAATAAATTCATTTTATATCACAGTTAGTGGTATTCAAACTAATCGCAGTAATTTGTTGTTGCCACAAGCACGCATATAAACACCGAGCGAAAAAATTTCCAATTAATTGAAGTTGACGCTGAAACGAATAGGTTTTTGTTCTTTTTGTATATTTCATTGTGGTGTGCGCCACCAAGGCAGCTAGGATGATACTAGTGGAAATTTAATTGAAATAGGAAGGATATTCACAATGGGACACCATTTGTGGCAATTTCTATGCTCCACACAAATTAGGGTTAATTAAATGAAAAAATGAGAACAAAAGTTGATTGTAATGGCTAAAACAAAACCCAGAAAAAGTGACTAAATATATAATCGTATGAAGTGGGATGGGTAAAAAGTTATGGAAAAATCAATACGTTTTCGTGGATTACAAATTAAAGTTGTTTTGAACAAGTATTAGATGTAACAAAAATATTTATAATTTGATAAATTGTACGTTTTAGAGTACCCTCACTTTTTTGAAGGATAACGTATATAATTTTCTATAGGCCAGAAGTGCAACTCAACGAAGTACTGACCTAGGACCCTATTCATGTTGGAGGAATTGCTTTTAAGATATTTGCATTAGTCTAGAAAAGGCTGTCTCTGGCAACTTTTCCTTAAGGAAAGGTTGTCTCTGCCAACTTTTCCTTAAGAAAAGGTTGTCACTGACAACTTTTGCTTATGAAAAGCTTGTCCATGACAACTTTTGCTTAAGAAAAGGTTGTCCCTGACAACTTTTCTTTAAGAAAAGGTTGTCCCTGACAACTTTTCCTTAAGAAAAGGTTGCCTCTGACTACTTTTCCTTACGAAATGGTTGTCTCTGATAACTTTTCCTTAAGAAAATGTTGTCTCTGACAACTTTTTCATAAGAAAATGTTTTAGAGTACCCTCACTTTTTTTAAGGATGACGTATATAATTTTCTACAGGCCAGAAGTATTTGCATTAGTCTAGAAAATTTTGTCTCTGACAACTTTTCCTTAAGAAAAGGTTGTCCCTGACATCTTTTCCTTAAGGAAAGGTTGTCCCTGACAACTTTTCCTTAAGAAACGATTGTCCCTGACAACTTTTCCTTAAGAAACGGTTGTCCCTGACAAATTTTCCTTAAGAAACGGTTGTCCCTGACAAATTTTCCTTAAGAAAATGTTGTCCCTGACAACTTTTCCTTAAGAAAAGGTTGTCCCTGACAACTTTTCCTTAAGAAAAGGTTGTCCCTGACAACTTTTCCTTAAGAAAAGGTTGTCCCTGACAACTTTTCCTTAAGAAAAGGTTGTCCCTGACAACTTTTCCTTAAGAAAAGGTTGTCCCTGACAACTTTTCCTTAAGAAAAGGTTGTCCCTGACAACTTTTCCTTAAGAAAAGGTTGTCCCTGACAACTTTTCCTTAAGAAAAGGTTGTCCCTGACAACTTTTCCTTAAGGAAAGGTTGTCCCTGACAGCTTTTCCTTAAGGAAAGGTTGTCCCTGACAACTTTTCCTTAAGAAAATGTTGTCTCTGACAAATTTTCATTAAGAAAAGGTTGTCTCTGATAACTTTTCCTTAAGAAAAGCTTGTGTCTGACAACTTTTCCTTAAGAAAGGCATGTCTCTGACAACTTTTCCTTAAGAAAAGCTTGTCTCTGACAACTTTTTCTTAAGAAAAACTTTCCTCTGACAACTTTTCCTTAAAAAAAGCTTGTCTCTGACAACTTTACCTTAAGAAAAGCTTGTCTCTGACAACTTTTCCTTAAGAAAAGCTTGTCTCTGACAACTTTACTTAAGAAAAAGCTTGTCTCTGACAACTTTTCCTTAAGAAAAAAGTTGTCTCTGACTACTTTTGCTTAAGAAAAGCTTGTCTCTGACAACTTTTCCTTAAGAAAAGGTTGTCTCTGACAACGTTTCCTAAAGATGAGTTTGTCTCTGAATTTTTTCCTTAAAAAAAGCTTGTGCCTGAAAACTATTCCTTAAGATAAATTTGTCTCTGACAGCTTTTCCTTAGGAAAAGCTTGTCTCTGACAACTTTTCCTTAAGGAAGCCTAGGCTCTGACAACTTTTCCTTACTTGACAAATTTTCCTTGAAATCTGAATATAAAAGCGTTATTTTATATTATGATTTTCTTTGATTCCAAGTATATTTGATTTAAAGTAGTATTTATTTTTTTTAGAGAAAACTGACTAGGAAGACTGCCTTATTGCATTAAGAATATTTATCTATACACTTTCTTCGTTTACATCGCACTTTGACCTCCTTTAATACCAATATACAATTCATATAATAATCGGCAGCATTCCTATTTGACACAGTAATGCATTTATCTACTTCTGCGACACTATTCAATGGAATTTAAAGGACATACTACATATGTATGTATATTAGTACAGAAGTATACAGTATATGCAAATATTTGTCATTACTTCCTTTTGCTTCGATGGTAATTTCAATCCTTGGCATTTGCAAGTGTTGTAGATGTGTCGGTGTTTTCTTTCTTCCTTTTTTGCTTCCCCCAAAAGGACTATCTATGAGGCCAATCGTTTGCCTCTCTATTTGCTCTTTGGTCTGAATACGTAGCGCCAAAGATTTTTTTGTCAGCTTCTCAATTTCTTGAAAATCAGCCAGCCAGCCACTTGTTTGGTCGGATAGTATTGAATGCGAGTGTTTACCCACACATCCAGACACACGCGCGTACATTAATGCATTTAAGTGTATATGTCTGTCGGTAACATTCTCATTCTCAAGTATGTAAAGTTGGCATTATGGTATAATTCCCTCGTGTGTGTGTGTCTCGTCTCTTTGAGTCGCCGAGTACGTTGTGAGAGTCCCATCTCTCTTTGTGACATTAATCAAATATTTCCTTTTAATTCGTTCTTTCGGTTCGTTGTGCATCTCTGAATGAGTGCATTGCTGAGTGAATGCCAAGAAAAACATTGGTCGAGCACTTCTTTTTGTGTGAGTGAGGAGACATGATGGGTTTGTGTCTGGCATAAGACCCGGTTGGTCATGACTTTAAGACATCCCTGATGATGGGTACAAGCCCATTTATAAATCGTCGAAGACATGTAGGGAGGATATCTAAAGGTAATTGTTGATGATATTTGCATACAAGTGTCGGCGAAATCCACGCACGACTTAATGAGCTCACTAGTAGGTGAGTAGGTGGCGTGCTCGCATATGAGTTTGTGGGTCATGGGTTCGATTCCCAATGGAGGCTCTGGTCTGTCTAGCCATATGGTCTTTGTAACTCGGATTTTCTCTGGACCGAAAAATTAGAATATAAATGTATTTTGTATTGTAACTCATATAAATAAATCTGTTGCTCATTCATTGTATCTTCTAATTCTCATGAGATTATTTGACGAATTAGGTTAAGCTATTTTATTTTTCGAAGTGTCTTGCTCTGTCCTCAACTCTGAACCTTAGAATTGAATATCGAACATAGTTACACTGCGCCACTGTGGCAATGCTGGAACATTACACTGATTGATGTTTAAATTGTCGGTTCGACATTTTAGCTATTCTAAGGTACTAGATGAAGTTTCTCCGGGTTACACGCTTTTCTTCTAATCTATAGCTTCAACTGTGCCGAAGACTGGAAAACAAAATTCCAAGTGGTTTCCGAAATATAGCCGTGAGTAAAATTGAGGCACCATGAAAGTCGAACAACAGCTAAACTAGCTTATCTCAAATGGGATTTTGTTAGTTTCGATAAGTACTTCAATAAAATTTAAACGAGAAGGAGTTTGCGCTAGATGACTCTAGATGTTACTCTGGGCAATTTATTCTTTTTTTTTTTTGAAAAACCCTTGGTAATTGTTTTCCTAATGTGATCAACAAAGAAAATTTGGGTGATATGTAATTGATCAAACACTGACGACAAAGTCATTAAAGGTCTAAGGTTAAAAAATATAAAAAATGAAAATTTTGCCCCGTGTAGTATATTTGTAAGCCGTTGATGATGACGTATGTAGAAGACTTGGTTGTTGTTGTTGTTGTTGTAGCATCGTGGGGACGCTGATGATGAAAACATTAAATTTTCAAGGGAAAAAGAACACTGAGGCAGGCGATTGACTTGAAATTACTATTACTTGAAAGCAATTCCTATATGAAAATTTGGAATAACTTTCGTATAAATAGAAGTAATGGCATGTGGACCGCAGCCTAGAAACAACATTACTGCATCCGAAGAGTTTACTAACCACCAACGAAACACGCCATGCATTGGTTGATGTTGGATTTTAAGGTCGTTTTCTTTTTCACTTGACTATTCAAAAATACCTACCTTCAGTTTGAAGGAACTCTTAGATCCTCAGCTCAACTCCACAGTGAGAAAAACCATAAAATAACATCAATAACAGATAAGTAACAGATCAATCCCGCATAGGGAAACATCAAAAATTAAATGTTGATGTTAAATTTCCCAGTGCCATGGCTGGGAATTGAACCCAGCATCTTCAGAATCCAAGTCTAACACACTAACCACTGAGTCTAACATACTAACCACATGCGTACTGGAAATTAATTCCGTCACGCAAGATTTTCCTTTTGGGCAGTCAATGATAAGTCATCAACGAATTGCAAAAGGTCAGGGACCTGTTTTCAAGTATGTCTCGAAGATAGTTCCAACTAGGTATGTATATATGCTCAACAAATATGTACATAGTCATAGACATACATACATACATATAAGTGCATACAAATAAGGAAACGAATGCTCAGAAAAGTATTTCATGGCAGATAGCAGCCAATAAAATCAATTGCATAAATGTTGGCAACTGCGTGTGGGATGGTAAACATATGTAAATGTAACTTTGTCTGCGTATGAATTGTAAAAATAAAAGGATTGAAAAACAGGAAACGGATGTCTTTTATTCGCACTGGATAAGAACCAAAAAAAGTTATCTCCGGAAAAATAAATCCTTCATTTTCTCACGCTTGTAATCAATCAAAGATTTTCGCGACTACAGATTGAAAACAAAAGCAGGTAAGAAATTCTCAGAAGACGCGACAGTATCCTTGTATGTACACGTTGTGAGAAAAGATGTATGACATTTTTGTGTGGGAGATGTCAAAACGGTGAAAAAATGTTGTTCATTCTTGGTTATTCTATAGTAGACATACACATATGTATGTAGATGATGGCTATAGAAGTTGGAGGAAATTATTTTCGTTTGAATTGTTCAAATTTTGTGGTGACAAAATGAGTAAGAAGATAAGGATTTGTTGTAAGACTAAGGGAGAAAATATAAGGGGCTTCAAAACATACATTTATTTCAAATTCCATTTAAGGAAATACATTTTAACACATATCTTTTAAATAAACAAGCTAAACTAGTACAACTAATTTCCCCTACTAAAATTAGCTTAGTGCATATAAAAACAACTATAATTTTTCTTTATATTGAAACTATGCAATTTCGCAGCTTCCTGCTTAGTTATCCGCCACAGAAGCGATTTCCTCAATTGTTTTCATCAAATTGAGCAATTCCACAGACGATTAACTTTTTGAAATAAATTGTTTTCTCTGGTGTTAGATTGCATTCAGTTCAGCCTAAATGAAATTGTTTCACAAACAATGAGTGGTTGAGATTGCCAGAAACAAAGTGTGGTTTGTTACCAACAAATAAAGGATTTATTACTATACGAAACCGTTTTAAAGTGGTTTTAAATGTAAAATTGTTTCCAAATGAAATGCAAACAAACAAGAGGAGTTGGTTACTAGTTCATCTATGCGCACGAGGGTTGTGGGATCGATTCCCCAAAGAAGGTTCTCTATGAAACCCAGTCAATAAATGCATAAAATAAACTCAGCCAATCAAAGCACAAAAGTTGCTTAGTCACTAGGTTGAAGAGAGGGAGGACACGTCTAAACAGCTCATGTCCATGGACATACACTTAAGTCAGTGGTTCGGCCTGTTGTGCGCTCCTTATTTATGACCTAACAAAAGTTGATAAATGGTAAAATAAGATCTAAATAATCATTTAAATTTTGAAAAAAAATTGTTTGCAGAATTATATGGGGATTTTAAATTTTAAACAATTCGCTCTTGAACTGCTGAACCGATTTTTGTAAAGTTTACGTCATTTGAAAGAGAACATAACGGGCAATTTTTTTCAATTTGAACATTTATTAAACGTATAAAATTTTTTTCCGAACTTTTTTAAAATTATTAAAAAAAGAAATTGCTTCCACGTCGATTTTGATCAAATTCACAAAGGATATGCACCAGCCTCTCACAAATCCAAAACAGCAATTTCGCGTAAACTTTGCGAAAATCGGTTTAGTTGTTCAAGAGCAATTACAAATTTCGTAAAATCAAAAATTTAATTTTTAAAATTTTTTTTTTTTAATTTGAAACCCTCATAAATCTTTGAAAAAAATAATTTTCAGAATATAAAAGATTTACCAACATTTTATAAATTTTTAAGGCACAAATAAAATTCATAGGTTAATATTAAAAATACATACTGACGCTATTTTAAACCAAAATTATCAATAAGAAATATAGGTGTTTAATGAAGGCTGCAATCAGTTTTCCACATTAGGAGTTTTCATCCAAAACCCCCAAAAACCACAATGAGCTGTGCTCATTTATCATTTGACTCATTAAAAGTGTAGGTTTATGCTTACATAATAATATAAGAATCAAGTTTAACGATTTTATATTAATGCCGCCACAATTCCATTTTCATTATTTATTTTAAATATATTACGCTAGGATTTTAATTAACTCACGGCTATATGTGAAATGTAAGTGAACTGAATGTGTTAATCAATATTTAATGGATTACCAGGGAAATGATAAAACCATATTTCATCATTAACAGAGCTGCCAAACAGAAAGTGGCATAAAAAAAGGGATTGATGGCCAGCAACAAAAAAAAACAAAAAAGAAGAAACAAGCAAAAGTCTTAAGTTCCGCTATGTCGAATCGTATACACCCTTTACCATGGATTGCATTCAATTCTATTACTGGAAAAATCCGCAAAGTTTCAGCTCAATTGCTTAGAAAATGTGGTGTTTATGGCTTAAACAAGTCTTTTTGGGAGCGACATCTATAGGTGGACTACGTGTATAACAAAATATCAACTGATTTAAAAAAGTTTTGCTATAATGAATTCTTGTCTAAATAAAATACAAACTGCAAGATTCAATTAAAATGCTTAGAAAATGTGGTATGTATGGCTTATATAGGGTGATCTAAGTAGAGATACTTTTTTCAATAGCCTTTTTTTGACAGATCACGTGTGAGTCGTGTCATGCTGTCATGTTATTTTTGTTAAGTATTGTTTGGCATTTCATCATGGAAAGACTTACGCCTGAACAACGTTTACAAATTATTCAGTTTTATTATCAAAATAATCGTTCGCCAATTGCACTAAGTCCATTTTTTTTTAAATAAAAAAAAAGAACACTTTCCAGTCGACCCACGATATTGACACCCATGAGCAATATTTTAGCTCTCGTTAAGAGCTATATTTTTGCCATTGACCGATTCCCGATCCTACGTAACGGAATCATCGGTCCATATTTCTTCAAAAATGATGCCAGTGAGAACGTAACCGTCAATGGCGACCGTTATTGTGTCATGATAACCGACTATTTGATCTCGGCGACATTTGCTATCAACAAGACGGCGCCACTTACAACACATCGCATCAATCAATGGACTTATTGAGAGAATACTTCGGTGAGCAGATAATTTCACGTTTTGGACCGGTCGTGGTATGCGGACAAACCCGCTTCGATTCAGGCCTTCGAGCAAAACATCACGCGTGTCATTCGCCAGTTACCAGTCGAAATAATCTTCAAAAAATAAATGCCAAAGAATATTCTTTCAAATGATAATAAACATTTCCCATTCAATTTGAATTTTCTGTTTTTTTTTCTTTAAAAAAGTAGAGAACCTCGAAATGGATCACCCATTATATGCGTATATTGGAGCGACCTTTATATTGTGACTACAACAAAATATGAACTGATTTGTAAAATTTTTACTGTGATGAATTCTTGCCAAAATGGAATACAAACTGCAATGTTTCAGCTAAATTCCTTTAAAAATGTGGTATATAGGGCTCAAAACCCGTATTTTGAGGCGATATTCATAAGAGAGCTATATAAAAACATTGACCGATATGGCCCATTTGCAATCCCAAATGACCTGCAACTATAACACGTATTTCTACTAAATTTGATCAACCTAGCTCTATTATTATGGACTGTAGCGTGAACATTGCTAAATCCTTTTAGAATTTCGTGACGATCAAGAATATATATATACTTTATTGGGTATCAGATCATTACTTGAAGTATTGCAAACGGAATGACAAAATTAGTATACCCCCATCCTATGGTAGAGGGTACAAAAAGTTGAAATAAATACACAAAACATAAAAAAATTCTAAAGGCTGTATCATGAGGACATTTATTAAATAAATTTGGCAAATAACAAGTAAGAAAACCGACTAAAGAATCATCTCGCCTTCAGTCCCGTAAATTTATTAATTTTTTTGTTTTATTTAAATTATTAGCAATTTAAATTGCATTTTCTAACTTTAAAGTATGTACTGGTACTAAAGTTAAAATTGGTGCAAAATGGTACCTGTAGGTACTGTAAAAGTATTACCCTGTACAAAATTGCAAGTATTTGTATGACTGTTATTAAAGCTATAAGCAGTTAACAGTTGTTGCAAACAAATTATTTATTCACCAATAAATATTGTATACTGTTTAAAATAATCCTCCTCAGATTTAATATGATTGTGCCTCCGCTTATTCAAATAACCGAAGCATTTTGAATATACACGGAGGAAAATCGTCATTTTTGATATGTTTGAATTGAAAGAAAATATACTTGGAAACGATTTTTTTAAATATTATATACTAGCTGGACCCGGTCCACTTCGTTGCCGCAGATTTCAGATTTCCTATCCATCCCATTTTTTGGACAATTACGTAGACTGCCATCACATGCATATATGCACAAAATTACAGAACTTTCGATAACAATTTGTGCAAGATATCTCAATTTCAGGCCGATTTAAGTGAATATCACGTGGGTTATAAAACACTCCTGTCTATATGTATACAAAATCCGAGTCTATCATAAAAAAAATGTATATCATCCTACCCCTTATAGGAGCCACAACGGTCCAGCGGTCAAAAGTCGCTTGGTGTAAAATCGCATCCCTTGGAGATCAGTATACACACATAAAGTAGTAGGATCATAGCTCTTGAAGGACTTTTAAAGTACAGAAATATTGAAAAATTCGTTGGTCACTGCTACACTGACTACAGTCTGAGAATTGACCGAATCGCTCACCACCACATTAAGTGGTGAGCGATATATTTTGAAAAGGCTTTACATTTTTTAAAACGCTGTTTTATGTCCGGTTTTATGAAAATTGTTCTGGTCACTGCTACATTGACCAGAACATTCAGAGAACTCAACATTATTTTTCGCGCATATATTTCCGGTTATAGTACTTCATATATGCAAAGTTTTAACTTTGTTTCTTTAAAGAGGCTTCTGAAAGAACAAAAACAAACCTAAATTTTTTGATAGCGCTTGAACTGGCCACAGGCCGAAAAATGATTAAGTGATTAGCACGTGGTTTATACAACACTCCTGTCTATGTGTATTCAAACTTTCAGCTCTCTAGCTCTAACAGGAGCCTCAGCGGTCAAAAGGTCGAAAATCACTCGGCGGTAAATCGAAAACCAAAGTAGCCTATGTCACTTCCCAGGCATTGGTCTATCTGTCCACAAAATTTCAAGAAAATCGGTTCAGTAGTTTAGGCGTTATGCTGGAACAAACACATAAACAGACAGACAAACAAACGATCGGTCCAGTAGTTTAAGCTTCTATAAAACACATACATACATACATACATACATACATACATACATACAAACATTTTTCCATTTTTATATATATAGATAGATTTGTTAACAAATAAATTTTATTTGAAAATCAAGAAATTTTGTTTGGAACGCATGTATTAATATATTAGAACATAATTTATTTGCAAACCGAATTTCACAAATAAAATATGTGTTTACACACAAACAAAGTTATTGTTTAAGAAGTTTTCCAAATATATTTCTTTTAAAAATATTTTTAAAACTTTGCTGAC
Source organism: Eudasyphora cyanicolor (assembly GCA_963930755.1). Classification (NCBI taxonomy): domain Eukaryota; kingdom Metazoa; phylum Arthropoda; class Insecta; order Diptera; family Muscidae; genus Eudasyphora; species Eudasyphora cyanicolor. The sequence continues at coordinate 6,941,749 of OZ005735.1, read as the reverse complement.
TTGTTCGAATATTAGTTTTTTTCCTAGTTTTCGTGTTAAAATGTATAGCCAAAAATGTCATTTAATTTATAAATATTCCAATTCATCACTTTTTGTCAATCCATCAATGCAACTTATATTTACGAAAGATTATTAGATTAGATTTAAGTTTAATAAAATTTTACAAACATATAAAATTTATAAAAAAATGCTCTTTGAACATCTGAAAAACAGAAAACCTGTCTTTAAGTTAAGACATTATTACATTGAAAAAAAAAATAAATAATTACAAATTAATCTTTGTTTCGGAAATACTAGTTCCAAATAAAAAATATTTGAATGGGAGCATTTTTTTTTTAACAATATCCTCCCAAACATACAATATTTGTGTGTGTCAAATATTATATATTTGGAGTGTACCCTAAACATATGTATATTTCAAGCCGAATATGTTTGGGACAATATACTACAGAAGCGATTATTTTTCAGCGTGTACTTTCTAGGTATGATATTTAGCTCTTCTAGCGATTGGGTACACTTAAATCGGGTAGGGTACACTTTAATCGGCTTTCTAGACTACAATTTACTTGGACAATTCTACAGCGTTCTTCTGTTCTAAAATTTTGTTTAAGTGTATCCAGAATATACATTTGTTACTGTTAGTGATGCATACTTTATTTGTTTGGAAAACATTTGCCACTGTTATGTGAAAAGCCAACTTGAATCAGCCTTAATATACAAGTGCCACTCATAGAGCATTAGGTATGTGTACTAGTGGCGGTCTAAGGGCCTGTTTCTGTAACTTTTTTTCGTTCCTCTACTGCGAACGATCAAAAATCACTCAATTATTCCGAGAAATCTATAAATCACATAAGTTTATAATTCGTTGTGTCTGTAGAAAATCATGTATAAGGCTTGTTCCTAAAATATTTCTAACCTGCGTTTTATAGAATTCAAGTAATAGCTGAGAGAATTTTGATCGTTCGCCGTAGACGAACGAAAATAAGTTACAGAAACAGGCCCTAAATAAATGTGTTCTAAAACTATAGTTAAATTAATTAAATAATATTGGTTTATTTAGTAAACTTACAATATTTTACCTTTAGAACTGTTGAATGTACTCGTATTCTCCGAATATTAAAATTATCCACAAGCCTTAATGACTATTTCGTACTATTACTTCTCCTACGTTACTCTTCATAAAGTAAGTACATATTCTTATTAAAAGCTAATTTAATTAAAAACTGCTGAAAGTAGTACGTATTCACTGTAGTATTAAGTAATAATAATCCTCTGTTGGTTTCCAATATTGTACATGTATGAAGCAAACATATTTAAAAAAACTGGAAAATTAAAGAAGCCAACAAAATACGGAATTAAAATAAAAGCAGTTCATTTGGAAAAAATAAATGGACAGCATTTTGTAGAAGGTATATATACAGGTAGCTAAAATACTCTATGATAGATAACTATTTGGGTCTTTTACTATATACAGTAGACGTTCATTTGAGAAGTATTTTCTACAGCAGGTATCATCCTGGCTGTCATTTCTACAGCAGACATTCATTTGGGTCGTCTACGAGAGAGAATATGTACTATTTGGTCGTGTCACCTTCTTTATACTACACTGATAGAAAAACCGCTCGTCACCATGACGAATCAGTTTCGTCAATATATCTTCGTACTGGTGACGAAAAGTTTCGTACATGCGATGTTATTGTTCGTCAATAGAACGAACACGATCATCAACCCACGTTTTTGGTGATTTCGAAATTCGTCGAGGGAACGATAAGGTTTCATTCCCACGACGAAACGATTTATTACACCATTTTGCTCAAAATATGATAAAATGAAACAATAAATTTATATTTTGTGCTTAATTGTACTCTTCTATATGCGTTCTGATTTGTTGTAAAAGTTTAGTTTAACAAGTAAGAAAGTTTCAGTCGGGTAAACCGACTAAGGTATACCCTCACTTTGTGAGTAATGTAATATTGAATATTACACAAATTATTCTGTCAATTTTTTGGGTTTAAGAAATACACCTATATTTCGCTGAACAGTAGATACTTTAAATACATTGCACTGTGCCGAATTGTAAGCGTTTATATGGACTGGTACATTAACGTTGAGATATTAAATGGTGGTATAATTTGGCCATTTTGTGTGGGAGGTATAAAAAGGGGCGTGGTGATAACGCCCATTTTTCACCGGACTATAGGCATTATAAAAGCATTACACTGTACAAAATTTCAAGTAATTGTATACACTGGTATTAATGTTATAAACTGTTAACTTTTGGTGCAAAATGGTACCTTTGTGGGAGTGGTACCAAAAGGGGCATGACAATAACGCCCATTTTTCAATGGACTGTAGGCACTATAAAAACATTACGCTGTACTAAATTTCAGGTATTTTTATATACTGGTATTAATGTTATAAGCTTTTAACTTTTAGTGCAAAATGGTGCATTTGTGTGGGAGGTACAAAAAGCGGAGTGGCAATTTCGCCCATTTTCCTCGAGTTGATAGCGACTAACAAACTAATACTATGTGTGAATTTCAGAAGATTGGAATACGTATAATAGCAGTTATTAAAGAATCAATATTTCACAACATTTTAACCCTTTGTGGGGGAGGTACCAGAAGGAGTGGACCAATATGGCCCATCTTCGAACTTAGCCGGAGATAGAAAAAAATATTACCACATACGAAATTTGAAGTCACTCGGTTACTCCTTTCGAGAGTTATCGTGCGCACCAGCCAGCAGACACACAGACAGACAGACAGACAGATAGACAGACAGACAGATAGACAGACAGACCGACGGACGGACATTGCTCATTCGACTTAAAATGACCAAAAACGGATTTCCGCCGAACATACTTGGGGTCTTAGGTCACTCCTTCGATGTGTTACACTTTTTTCCGTAGCAAATGATATATACCCTCGTCACACTAAAGTGAGGGTATAAAAAATCTAAAAATGGGAATGGGATTCGTCGTGGTGATGAATGAAATTCATTGTGATGATGAATGGTATTCATCTTGGTGATAAATGGGATTCGTCGTGGTGATGAACTCGATTCATTGTAGGGACGTTTTCTGCATCGTAGACTACACTTTGGATCGTTTGCTCTATAGTAAGTGACAACTGGGACGTCCTATCTATTGCAGACGAAATGGGTCGCTTACTCTGTAGTAGATTAGGACTTTGGTCGTTTACTCTATAGTAGATGACCCAAGGTGATCGCTTTCGATACAGTAATCCATCAAATGGGTCGCCTTCTCTGCAGAAGACGACCAAATAGGTCGTCTTCTCTATAGTGGACGACCAAATGGGTCGTCTTCTCTATAGTAGACGACCAAATGGGTCGTCTTCTCTATAGTAGACGACCAAATGGGTCGTCTTCTCTATAATAGACGACCAAATAGGTGGTCCTCTCTATAATAGACAACCAAATGGTTGTCTATTGGTCGTCTTCTCTATAGTAGACGACAAAATGGGTCGTCTTCTCTATAGTAGACGAGCACATGGGTCGTCTTCTCTATAGTAGACGAGCAAATGGGTCGTCTTCTATATAGTAGACGAGCAAATGGCTCGTCTTCTCTATAGTAGACGAGCAAATGGCTCGTCTTCTCTATAGTAGACGAGCAAATGGGTCGTCTTTTCTATAGTAGATTCCCTAATGGGTCGTCTTTTCTATAGTAGACGACCAAATGGGTCGTCTTCTCTATAGTAGACGACCAAATGGGTCGTCTTCTCTATAGTAGACGACCAAATGGGTCGTGTTCTCTATAGTAGACGACCAAATGGGTCGTGTTCTCTATAGTAGACGACCAAATGGGTCGTCTTCTCTATAGTGGACGAGCAAATGGGTGGTCTTCTCTACAGTAGACGACCAAATGGGTGGTCTTCTCTACAGTAGACGACCAAATGGGTGGTTTTCTCTATAGTAGACGAGCAAATGGGTGGTCTTCTCTATAGTAGACGACCAAATGGGTGGTTTTCTCTATAGTAGACGAGCGAATGGGTCGTCTTTTCTATAGTAGATGTCCTAATGGGTCGTCTTCTCTATGGTAGACGACCAAATGGGTCGTCTTCTCTATGGTAGACGACCAAATGGGTCGTCTTCTCTATGGTAGACGACCAAATGGGTCGTCTTCTCTATGGTAGACGACCAAATGGGTCGTCTTCTCTATGGTAGACGACCAAATGGGTCGTCTTCTCTATAGTGGACGAGCAAATGGGTGGTCTTCTCTACAGTAGACGACCAAATGGGTGGTCTTCTCTACAGTAGACGACCAAATGGGTGGTTTTCTCTATAGTAGACGAGCAAATGGGTGGTCTTCTCTATAGTAGACGACCAAATGGGTGGTTTTCTCTATAGTAGACGAGCGAATGGGTCGTCTTTTCTATAGTAGATGTCCTAATGGGTCGTCTTCTCTATGGTAGACGACCAAATGGGTCGTCTTCTCTATGGTAGACGACCAAATGGGTCGTCTTCTCTATGGTAGACGACCAAATGGGTCGTCTTCTCTATGGTAGACGACCAAATGGGTCGTCTTCTCTATGGTAGACGACCAAATGGGTCGTCTTCTCTATGGTAGACGACCAAATGGGTCGTCTTCTCTATAGTGGACGAGCAAATGGGTCGTCTTCTCTATAATAGACGAGCAAATGGGTCTTCTTCTCTATAATAGACGAGCAAATGGGTCGTCTTCTCTATAATAGACGAGCAAATGGGTCGTCTTCTCTATAGTAGATGCCCCAATGGGTCGTCTTCTTCATAGTAGACGACAAAATGGGTCGTCTTCTTCATAGTAGACGACAAAATGGGTGCATTCTCTATGGTAGACGACCAAATGGGTCGTCTTCTCTATGGTAGACGACCAAATGGGTCGTCTTCTCTATGGTAGACGACCAAATGGGTCGTCTTCTCTATAGTGGACGAGCAAATGGGTCGTCTTCTCTATAATAGACGAGCAAATGGGTCTTCTTCTCTATAATAGACGAGCAAATGGGTCGTCTTCTCTATAATAGACGAGCAAATGGGTCGTCTTCTCTATAGTAGATGCCCCAATGGGTCGTCTTCTTCATAGTAGACGACAAAATGGGTCGTCTTCTTCATAGTAGACGACAAAATGGGTCGTCTTCTTCATAGTAGACGACAAAATGGGTGCATTCTCTATGGTAGACGACAAAATGGGTGCATTCTCTATGGTAGACAACCAAATGGGTCGCATTCTCTATAGTAGACGACCAAATGTGTCGTATTCACTATAGCAGATGACAAAATGGGTCGTCTTCTCTATAGCAGATGACCAAATGTATATAGTAGACGAGCAAGTGGGTCGTTTTGTCTATAGCAGACAATCAAATGAGCTCGTCTTCTCTATAGTAGATGAGCAAATGGCTCGTCTTCTCTATAGTAGACGAGCAAATGGGTCGTCTTTTATATAGTAGATGCCCAAATGGGTCGTCTTCTCCATAGTAGACGACCAAATGGGTCGTCTTCTCTATAGTAGACGACCAAATGGGTCGTCTTCTCTATAGTAGACGACCAAATGGGTCGTCTTCTCTATAGTAGACGACCAAATGGGTCGTCTTCTCCATAGTAGACGAGCAAATGGGTCGTCTTTTATATAGTAGATGCCCAAATGGGTCGTCTTTTATATAGTAGATGCCCAAATGGGTCGTCTTCTCCATAGTAGACGACCAAATGGGTCGTCTTCTCTATAGTAGACGACCAAATGGGTCGTCTTCTCTATAGTAGACGACCAAATGGGTCGTCTTCTCTATAGTAGACGACCAAATGGGTCGTCTTCTCTATAGTAGACGACCAAATGGGTCGTCTTCTCTATAGTAGACGACCAAACGGGACGTCTTCTCTATAGTAGACGACCAAATGGGTCGTCTTCTCTATAGTAGACGACCAAACGGGACGTCTTATCTATGGTAGACGACCAAATGTGTCATCTTCTCTGTGGTAGACGGCCAAATGGGTCATCTCTCTATAGCAGACGACCAAAAGGGCTGTCTTTTTCATAGTACATGACCGAAAGGGCTTTGTCTTCTTCATAGTATACGACAAAATGGTTCTGCTTAGGTGACGACCAAAAGAGTCGTCTGCATAGTAGACGATAGATTGCCTTCTGCAAATGGGTTGTCTTATCCATAGTAGTCGACCACATGGGTCATCTTCTCTATAGCAGATGACCGAAAGGGGCGTAATGTCTATAGTAGACTACCATATGGATCTTCTTCTCTATAGTAGACGACCAAATGGGTCGTCTTCTGCATAGAAAATGATTAAAGGGGTCGTCTTCTGCATAGAAAATGATTAAAGGGGTCGTCTTCTGCATAGAAAATGATTAAAGGGGTCGTCTTCTGCATAGAAAATGATAAAAGGATCGTATTCTTTACAGTAGCGACTAAAAGGGACGTCTTCTCTGTAGTAGGTCGACAACTACACAATGTCTTCCTTAGAACAAAATAACAGTTGAGTCATCCACTCTATAGAAGATCTACGGTATAGTAGAAAACGAATTCACCTATTGTATAATCCATAAGGTGTTAAAAAGATCATAAATAAAGAGCGCACAACATGCCGAACCACTGTATGTCCATGGACATGAGACGTTGAAACGTCTCCGCTCTTCAACTTATTGTATACTTTTCCTTATAAACATTTAATTGGACGATCAACTCTATAGTATACTCTACACTTGATTACATATTGGTAGTATACTGGTATAGTACAGTGGACGACCTATTGAACCATCTACTGTACATGAGTCGAAGTATGGCTTCATCTGCTCTGTTGTAAATGACTTATTTCCTCATATACATAATATGCGACCATCTACTGACGGTGTATTGTTTTATATACTCTATAGTAAATTACTTATTTGGTCATCTGCTATACTCTAGACGAGGTATTGTTTCGGCTACTATATAGTAAACGACTTTTTTGCTCATCTAGTCCACAGTCTACGAATTTCATGCAGAAACCTCAAGTACCTTCTTTATAAATAGTGAGTAATTTATTATGTTTTTGCCTATACTATTTTTCGAAGAATTGCGAGAAACAATTAAAGCATTTTTTGAAGGTGTAATTTTAATTAAAATTCAAATTAAGATAAATTTGTTAGCTCATCAAAAGTTATTTTAAAATTTAATGCCATTGGTTAACAAATAATATTGATTTTAATTACAATTTCCTAAGAAGATTTCTGTTCTGACATAACAAGTGAAATCAGTTTGAATCATTGACCAAAACTACATTTATAAAGGATGACATTCAATTTTAATTTCTCACACTTTCAAATAGGTAAACGCATTTTTTTTATTTTAGCAAATTCCCCAAGAGTTTAAGACAGGCACGTGCAAGGTTTTAAAACCTAAAAGTGAGCCATTAATTCCTGAATAGTTGGGGCGCTTGTGGCTCTGTCACATTCGATAAAATGTGATGTGGTATTTCAACAAATCTTTATATGTTTGAGGTTTAAGCAAAATTGTACATTAAAATTTTAAGCTTTGGATTTAAACCAAGGGAAATATCTCACAAATGGGAAAAATGAAAGCACAAGAAATCAGGTTTTATTAAAATAATGCTTATGGGTTTGAGTATCGCAAAGCTCTTATTGTTTTATGTCGTATGCAAATTACACTGAAAGGAAATGTTATGTCAAATTGTTGAATTTTCGATTTGGTGCGCACATCCCATTGCATTGGTTTGAAGAAAAAAATTAATACATGCTCTTCATCAATTTGATTTATAATGTTATTTTTACTGATGAATGTATTGAAAAAAAATAGTAAATGAAATACAGATTTTGAATAATTTTATTTATTTTAAATTGAAAAATAAATATTTATACCCTACACCACACTGTGGAACAGGGTATTATGACTTTGTGCATTTGTTTGTAACACCTAAAAGGAGAAGAGATAGACCCATTGTTTATTATACCGATCGACTCCGAATCACTTTCTGAGTCGATTTAGCCATGTCCGTCTGTCTGTCCATGTATTCTTGTAATCAAAGTGCAGGTCGTATTTATGGTCCGATTGTGATGAAATTTAGCACAGTGCTCTTTTTTGGCCCAAGGACGATCCCTATTGAAATTGGTTAAAATCGGTTCAGATTTGGATATAGTCCCCATATATATGTTTCACCCGATTGGACATGCAAGCGCCGTAGAAACCACATTTTACATCCGATCTTTATGAACTTCGGCAGAGAGAGTTTTATTATTACGTGAATGAACACTACCAAATTCGGAGAAAATCCGATCATTTTTAGATATAGCCCCCATATATATGTTTCACCCGATTTGGCATGTAAGCGCTGTAGGAACTGTATTTTAAATCAGATCAGTACGAAATTTGGCGGAGAGAGTTCTCTTATTACATGAATAAACACTGCCAAATTCGGGGAAAATCGGTTCAGATTTAGATATAGCCACCATATATATGTTTCACCCGATTTAACATTTAAGCGCTGTAGAAATCGTGTTTTATATCCGATCAGTACGAAATTTAACAGAGAAAGTTCTCTTATTACATGAATAAACACTGCCAAATTCGGGGAAAATCGGTTCAGATTTAGATATAGCCACCATATACATGTTTCACCCGATTTAACATTTAAGCGCTGTAGAAATCGTGTTTTATATCCGATCAGTACGAAATTTAACAGAGAGAGTTCTCTTATTACATGAATAAACACTGCCAAATTCGGGGAAAATCGGTTCAGATTTAGATATAGCCACCATATATATGTTTCACCCGATTTAACATTTAAGCGCTGTAGAAATCGTGTTTTATATCCGATCCGTACGAAATTTAACAGAGAGAGTTTTCTTATTACATGTATGAACACTGCCAAATTCGGGAAAAATCGGTTCAGATTTTAACATAGTCCCAATATATATGTTACACCCGATTTGACATGTAAGCGCTGTAGAAACCGTGTTTTATATCCGATCAGTACGAAAATCGGCAGAGAGAGTTTGCTTATTACATGTATGAACACTGCCAAATTCTTATCGCAATGCCCATTTTCGCATTGGTAGGTAGGTGTAGGGTATTATATAGTCGGCCCCGCCCGACTTTCTGTCTTTCCTTACTGGTTTATTATTCTATGGATTTTCTAATATTAATATTCCCAGTAGATTTTCACAATATATCAATTGCAATATGGTTTACACTGCATGTCATGGTAAATACTCGTACATAAAAGGGGGCAACTATAAACACAACGAGAATTATTTCTACATTGGGTTTCTACATTATCCAAAATAAGTTTATTGAATAAATTGCTTATTTGAGCTTTTTTCCTTCAGTGTAAGTTGAGTATTATGACGTTTCTATTATGGAGTTTTATTTTATTTTTTCTTTCACCGAACATGAACTATGTTTTATATTCGTTCTGTAGTATTATTGTTATTACAAGCTGCTGCTGCTTCGGCTGCTGGTGCATGATTCTCAAGGAGTTTTATTGTGTATAAATATGTCATGACGTTTAACCCAGTTATGATATTTCTTCCGCTCTTTTAGGATTTTGGTCCTCCCTCGTTTCCTTTTCGTTTTGTGTCATGTACGACAACATTATTGAATTTCCTTGACACTGGCGTACAAGAAACACAACGAGACGTACTTTTTTAAATATAAACAAGTTGTTCTTGATTCTTTTTGGATTATTGTTGTTGTGTTTGAAATAAGAGTTAGACGAGAACATTTCTTATGCATTTTTTTATGGGATTTTAAAGACCATGATGTAGCAGCAGCTGCTGGAGCAAAGTGCGTTACAGCAATCACAGACAAGATGTATTTTTCATAAATTGTCGAGACTTATAGAACTCAAGTATCATTAAAGTATAAGTTGATGCTAAATATATGGTAATAGAAGAAGCATAGATTGAAGGTTTCTAGAAAATTTTGCTTAACTTCAAGTCAAGTTTCTGTAACAAAGCAAAATGATTTAATCATCTTTATATTAGCATATCAAATAAATGTCTTAGCATAATATTAGGAACTTCAATAAACAACAAGTAAAGTATACTTTAAGGAATTTCACTTGAATTTGAATATTTTGTGAAAAGAAATTTAAAACATATATTAAGTGTTCCAATATAAATTTGTATACAACACACCTTTCAGGCAGGATGGTGCGTATATCATTTGCTACCAAAAAAGTCTAGCACAGTTGTCGAGTAAACCAACAGAGGAATACCTTCAGAGAAACGTAATGTGGGGCTTGCTATCTATTTGATGTGGGATATACAAAATAATTCTTGAGCAAATGTTTGCCAATTCTTTGTTAGATCCTAGACAACCACTATTTTGAAAAAAATCTGCACAGCTACTTGAAGAAAGCCCACAATTCGGAGGGATGGTCGGACAAGCATAACTTAAATTACATGAAATGTCCTAAACCTGATTTCGCCCAAGTGGACATAGGTTAGTTAAGTTAAGATAGTTTCCAATAAGATTGATATGATATCTTTGAAAAAAAACACACTTATTGTTAAGGAAATTCAAAAGTTTTTTATTCAATGGGAAGTACAATCGGTACAATTAAGTTCTAAATAAAACGTCATTCAAATGGCCTCCACGACTTCTTCTGCAGAAACGAATTCGACGAACCCAATTTTCGAGCACTTTTCAAGCCGTATGTCATGAAAGGCATGTACAATATTGACTTGTAAAGCTTGAAGAGAGTCTGGTTTATTTCGAAAGACCAGTGACTTCAAATAACCCCACAAGAAATAGTCTAATGGTGTTAAATCACAACTTCTTCTTCTTCGCAATGGCAAAAAGATAGCTCTTAACGAGGGCTAACATAGTGATCATTGGTGTCAAGGTCGTAGGTCGACCGGAAAGTGTTTTTTTGGATTTTAAAAAATGGACTTAGCGCACGAAAAGTTTCAATTGGAGAACGATTATTTTTATAATAAAACTGAATAATTTGTAAACGTTGTTCTTGCGTATATCTCTCCATGATGAAATTGTAAACACTACTGAATACAATGAAAAACAAATGACAGATCATGACATATTACAAATGGCCGAAACGTCACTTCAAAATCATATCATCCCTATTGGAAAACCCGTTATAAGGCCCAATTCTTGGATGCATTGTACATATTTTAAATGCCAGCAAATTATATACTCGTATGTATACCCTCCTTCGTACAATATAAGATTATAAGAACTAAGGAAGCATATTATCAGGAAATAAAAAATTAAAGCATACTTTCTGGAAATACGAAATAAAGCATTCTTTCAGGAATACTGCGCGGGAAGTGAAATCATTGAAATATGATATGTATATAATTGGGATTGCAATTCATTAACCCGTAATCAATAATACTTCTGCAGTGAGAAACATTCCAACTCATCTGGAACTCTGATTTATTTTATTGAAGAAATGCATTTAAAACGGAATTTATGCTTCTGTTAATACGTTTATTTCTCTCTTTTAAATAATTGAAAAAAAATTGGCAATAAACGTTTTGTTTTACAGTTCTTGTTTAATTAATGTCACTTTCTTTGTAAAGCATAGTTGAAGGGTTACAAAGCTCATTTAAACTGTAGCATACTTCACACATTAAGACTTCTGGGAATTAAACTTAAATTTACATTACACATTCAACTCTACAGTGAGAATGTCCTACTCCAAAGAGGTATTCACATATCTCTGTACATATATCTTATATCTTAATATACGATTTTTTCCACAGTCTAGAGTATAAAATGGCACAAAAATGTCATACAACCGATTTCGCGTGAACTGGGACCACTTCCTTGATGTTTTACTTTTACATCTCCTTCCTACAGTATGAGATGATAATAAATACTCGTAGAGAAGCTAGTGCAAGCATATTATCAGGAAATAAAAAATTAAAGCATACTTTCAGGAATGAATCATAGGAAACTAAAGCATTGAGATATGATATCTATTAAACCTCTGCATCAAGACATTCATTTCTTCGTCTACAGTAGTGTACACTACTTCACTGCACACTGAAACATTGTATATTTTACTCGATTGACACCACCATAGAATGATCGGAAAAAAAACAACAAACACTTCACACTGTTTGATGTTTACAATCTAGTCATGTACTCTGCTCGTTCGGTTGTTGTATTCTTTATACTCGTTTCAATTCGTCAAACGATGAGTATAATGAAGCGAGTACAGTGCTGTTTTCTGTTTCGTCAGTATGTACACTAGTGTATTTACCCCTCAAAATCAATAAATTTCTAAGGTGGTCCTCTTTGTTGTTGCGTCTCTCTTTGCAATGACAATGAGTACAGTAGTGCAGTGTACACTGAAATCGAGTATTTAAGTTTTTGTGTACAGTACTTGAATGAGTGTACTTCTCCATTGTCTTGTTACTTATTTGTTTTGAAACCTGTTTGGCGGTTACTGTTCTCTTCACTCATTCATTTGTTTTGTCTAAATAGAGTGTGTGGCAGTAAGTATTTGATAAAGAACTGAATGTCTTGAAAGGCCATTCAAGACATTCATTGAAGAGGTTTAATATCTATGTAATTGAGATTTCAATAATAATAAATGCATTAACCCGTAATCTACAACACTATGCAACAAATGAACACTGTTTGAAAAATACAAGGAATTGACAGTATAGGTTCGAATCTACTACCAAAGGGTAGTATAACCCTATACTCGGTTTGGCGAAATTGGTGACCAATCTTTTTATAGGCCTCCAAAGTTTCTGAAAATCAGTGGGCCTCTCGTATAAGGTGTCATCAACTTTTGTCCAACAACTAATTCAGACTTGGTAATACTTCTTAACTATATTTGGCAATAATGTAGCTAACAATATGCTGAAAAGAGATTCTTACCATTTTATGGAAAAAAAAATTTTTTCCATCACTTGTTTTTTGAAAAACTGATTTTCAGAAACTTTGGAATTCCATAAAAAAAAATTGGTGACTAATTTCGCCAGATCGAGTATACTGTTATACTACTCTTTGGTAGTAGAATTGATCCTATACTGTCAAGCCCGTGTATTTTGTTCACTGTTGCACAGTGTAATTGTTCTGCAGTGAGTACCATTCCAACTACACTGGAACTCTGATTTAATTCATGGAAGAAATGGATTTAAAACTGAGTTCAAGCTTCTGTAAAATCCTTATGAAGCTTTAGCTTAACTTATTCTCTTTTTTCACACTAATTGAAAAGAAATTGGCAAGAAACGTTTTGAAGAAAGACCACAATTCGGATGGATGGCATAACTTAAATTACATGAAATGTCCTAAACCTGATTTCGCCCAAGTGGACATAGGTTAGTTAAGTTAAGATAGTAGACATATAACGGGGTTTCCAATAAGATTGATATGATATCTTTGAAAAAAAACGCACTTATTGTTAAGGAAATTCAAAAGTTTTTTATTTAATGTGAAGTAGAATCGATACAATTAAGTTCAAAATAAAACGTCATACAAATGACCCTCACTACTTCTTCTGCAGGAACGAATTCGATGAACCCAATTTTCGAGCACTTTTTCCACTAAATTAAATTGCATGTCATGAACGGCACGTTCAACATTAAAGCTTGAAGAGAGTCTGGTTCATTTCGAAAGACCAATGACTTCAAATAACCCACAAGAAATAGTCTAATGGTGATAAATCCCAACTTCTTGGAGGCCATTCAATATCACAATTTCTTGAAATAATCGAATCTCCAAACTTTTCGCGCAACAACTCAATTGTTTCATTTGCTGTGTGGCACGTAGCCACAATCGGTCAATGGCAAAAAGATAGCTCTTAACGAGAGAAAATGTTGCTCATGGGTGTCAAGGTCGTAGGTCGACCTGAAAGTGTTTTTTTTTTTGGATTTAAAAAAATTGGACTTATCATAATTTTCAAATGTGAACAGAAAGTTTATTTTTGCACTAGCACGTGCACAAACGGTACGTCGGATCGGGAATCGGTGACTGGCAAAAGATAGCTCTTAACGAGAGCTAAAATATTGCACGTGGGTGTTAAGGTCGTAGGTCGAATGGAAAGTGTTTTTTTATTTAAAAAAAATGGACTTAGCGCACGAAAAGCTGCAATTGGAGAACGATTTTTTTGATAATAAAACTTAATTTGTAAACGCTGTTCTTGCGTATATCTCTCCATAGTGTAAGCAAAATGGCCCAAAAATCGTAGTTCATTGATTACCTTTCCTTATTGGAAAGCCCGTTAGTAGGAAGAGTATTCAGTGTAAGCAAAATTGCCTAACAATCGTAGTTCATTGATTACCATTCCTTGTCGCTTAATTTATAAATACTTGACGGAAATTTGACTTTTAACAAATGATCTTAATAATTTAGAATTTTTCGGCTACTGGAATCCGATAAACCATACAAATATAAAGGGCGGTTAAATTGTAAGGGCTGATGTTGAATGTGAACCACACCTAAACGTCAAGTTTTTTTTCTGCATCACTTTTTGTCAATCCGTCAATACAATTATTAATTAAATTTTAATCGAATTTTGCAAACATATAAACTTTCTAAGAAATTTCACTTTGAACTTCTTAAAAACAGAAAACTTTTTGTCAATCTGTCAATACAATATTAATTAAATTTTAATCGAATTTTGCAAACATATAAACTTTCTAAGAAATTTCACTTTGAACTTCTTAAAAACAGAAAACTTGCCTCGAAATGCAGGCATTTATGAATTCTCAAATTACTTATAATAATTGCGTGCGTATATTTTAAACTGAATATGTTTGAAACAATATACTACAGAAGTGATTTTTTTCAGCGTGTATAAAAAACAGGTAAGAAAGTTCAGTCGGCAAAACCGACTTACGAATTCCCTCACCAAAAAATCTTAAAATATTTATTAATTTTTTTTTGTCTTAATTAGATTATTATCAATTTAAATGCCATTTAATAACTTTAAGTACACGCTGAAAAAAAAATCGCTTCTGTAGTATATTGTCCCAAACATATTCTGCTTGAAATATATATATGTTTAGGGTACACTCTAAACATATAATATTTGGTACATACAAAAATTATATATTTGGGGAGATGTTGTTCTAAACAAATCTTTGTTTACATCCCAATATGTTTTCATTTGGGACTATTATACACGAAACCAATATTTTTATTAATTTAAGTATTCGGAAAATACATAAATTGTGTTAAATTTGTCAGTAATTCAAAGTAAATTTTTTAGAAATGTTAAATGTTCGTAAAATAATAAATAATAATAATTGAAATCGTATAATCTTGGATCGAAATAAATTACTTGGGAGGATTGACAACTAATGATGGCTTGGAATACTAAAAAATAATTGATTTAAAACGAAAGTTAATATGGTATCATAACTGGGATGTACAATTCGAAAACAAGGAAAAATTAAAACTCAAATTAAAACTCAAAATCAGCAAAGTTTTGAACTTATTTTTTAAGTAAAATATATTTGATGATATTCCTAAACAATAATTTTATTTGCATATAAACTCATATTTTATTTGAGAAAATTAGTTTGGAAATATATTTTGTTGTAATATATTAATATATGCGTTCCAAGTAAATTTTATTGATTTACAAATAAAATTTATTTACTCAGAAATATATAATATTTAAAAATTTGTGTTCCAAATATATTTTCTTTCGATTCAAACATATCAAAAAAGGCGATTTTGCCCCGTGTATGCATTGGTATTAAAGCCGTTAACTGTTGCGTCAAAATAGAACATTTGTGTGGGAGGTACCATAAGCGGCGTGCCAATAACGCCCACTTTTCACTGGACTGTAGGTGCTACAGGGTGGATGATATGTAATGCAACAAAGTAAAGCGCTATATTTTTTTAATTTTTCTTTAAATTTTATTGTTCAAAAGCAAAAAATGTCGGAAATAACATAAAATTTTAGAAACAGTTTAGATTTGTTCGAATTGGCCACCTTTGGCACGAATTATGGCCTTCAAACGGCCGACAAAGCCATCACACGCTGCACGAAAGTGGCTCTGCGGTATTTTGGCCCATTCCCGGCGAAGCGCCGTCTTGAGATGATCGATACTTTGGTATGTTTTAGTGCGAACCTTACTCTCTAAAATACCCCAGGCGCAAAAGTCCAACGGATTGAGATCCGGAGATCTTGGTGGCCATTGTGCGGTAGAAATGAAGCGAGGAACCTCCTTTTTAAGCCATTCTTGGTTGACGCGTGCTGAGTGCGATGGTGCTGAGTCCTGTTGGAATGTCCATGGTCTGCGGCCGAAATGTTTGTCTGTCCAGGGCTTCAATTCTGTCTTTAGGACATTTTCCCGATAATATTCGGCATTTATTTTGACCCCATGGTGGATGAATACGAGCGCGGAGCGACCATCGGCCGTTACGGCGGCCCACACCATTACCATCGGCGGCGCTTGAGTTCTGGTGGCCAATCGAAGGTGTAAATTTTCAGCTGACCTCTTTGGCAAGTAAACCCGATCATTTTGTTTGTTCACAAACTGCTCAATTTGGAATGGCTTCTCATCGGAGAAAACCAAATTCGATAACTGGCCACTTTCGTGCAAGCGAAGCAACCCCTTGGCTCTTTCCAGTCTAACTTTTTTTGTGCATCGGTGAGCTCTTGCACTTTTTGGAACTTCAATGGCTTTAGTCCAAGCTCATTTTTAATATGTGTTGTATCCGTTCTCGCGATATGTTCAGCTCAATTTTGTTTGGTGTTGTTACCGTTTTTTTTTCGTCCACTTTTTGGACGCGATGCAACACTGCCAGTATCACGGTAACGAGCAATGGTACGAGAAACAAAACATGTATTCACATTTAAATGCTGGAGGGCTCTAACGATAGCCACTTGTGTTTTTCCACCCAAATATAAAGCAATCACACTATCACGCTTGAATTCCATCACGAATTATTTTTTTTCTGAATGCAATAGATCAAAATGCTTTTGTAAGCTTGTAAACAATAAAATGAACTGTCACTGAAATAAATCTGTCAGCTATCAGACTAGCGGTTTAGAAATGATAGCAACCTGAAGTTGGTTGCAATACATATCATCCACCCTGTATACAAACATAACACTGTACATCATTTCAAGTATTTATATGGACTGATATTAAAGCTATAAGCAGTTAACTTTTGGTGCAAAATTGTCCATCTTCGAACTTAGCCTGAGATAGAAAAAATATTACCTCATACCAAATTTGAAGTCAATCCGTTACTCCTTTCGAGAGATATCGTGCGCTCCAGCCACGGGCATTGCTCAAATGACTAAAAATGTCCTAAACGGATTTACTCTGAACATACTTGTGGTCTTAGATCACTCCTTCGATGTGTTACTCTTTTGGCTCGTAGCAAATGATATATACCCTCATCTCTATGTGAATGTGATCTTCCCATCATTATATTTTAATACATCGTAAAAAAACACGCCCAAAAATGGGGAGGACGGGGGTGAATTGTTCTACAAAAATGTTGCCCATAAATTTTACTTTATATTTTAGAACACAGCCAAGCCCAAAACTTAACACAAACACAAAAAACAGTCAAAAACACGCTTTTGGAATATTCGTGCATCAATGTTATTCATACGACCTAGTTAATATGTTTTAGTACGATGTAAAGAACACATAGTTTCATAAACCGATATGCTGCACGAACAGGCAAAAGGGTGAAAACTTTACAATTTTCAAAATGCCTATATCTATATTTTTGTCTCCTCTACTAGAATCCTTTTTCAGAACCCCGTTTTTTGTTTGTGTTGTACGGAGTTTTTGGTGGGTGTTGTACGGAGTTTTTGGCGAATGGTTCGTCTGAAATATTGTAGTTTACAAGAAAATTCTGCAAAAATATTATTAGCTATAGTTTAATGAAAACCAATTTGTTTTTAATTGTGATAGGAAAATTTTTAAATTTAGTTTAAATCATACAAAAATTATATTAGCAATAATTGGACGATGACCAATTTAGTGTTTTTAATAAAGTTCGTTTGAACATTGGTTGAAATCATATGAGAAAGAATTGTAGCAATAATTGGATGAAATCAAATTTAAAACGCCTCCTTAAAAGTTCAACAATAGCCCTAGTTTTAAATAAATTATATTTCTTGCACACATACTTCCCCATACACAAATGCAATTTGGAAGCATTTATTCTATTATACTTTTTTAGTGCATTTTTATACAAATTATGTTAATTCTATACAAATTCTCATGAAAACAATGCTGCATATTCTTTTTTCCCTAATTGTTATAAGTTTGCTGTGCAATTTATGTAGTATTTAGCCATACAATGGGTATTGCAGATTCAGTAGATGTTATAATGTATCATTAAAAGTGTTCTTCTAACATTTTAAAAGAACTATTTTTACGTAATGAAAAAACTGATTCAATAACAGAAAGAGATATGCAAGTTTGGTGCTGAACTGCTCCTAATACTACTTTAAAAGGCACGTGCACTGTAAAAAAGCTACTAATTAGTACCTTTACGAATGCTATACTTATTCATTTTCCGATAGACTATGTTTCGGCAGTAATTACTTCTCTAAACGAACAGAAATGTGGGCACTTTCATTTGAATAGATGCTGTTGCAAAACTACCAAAACATCTTTCACTTGAATTGCTGTTTATGGAGCTTATAGTCATAAATGAAAACTCCAACAACATCAACATACATTTGAATGCATAAACATGCACTCATAAATTCGTAACCAAAACTGCATTCAAGTCAAAATTAACCTAATGGATGGACCCGTTCTCCAAAAAGAAATGGGTAGTTTCAACCCCACTGACCGTTAAATCCCTTGTCCATAATTTCCTTCAAAAGCATAGCCTACGCTAGTCATATGAAAACGTAAGAGGATTTTGTTTCGTTTCAGAGCAATAACAAAAAAAAAATACCAAAGTAGAACCTGGGGCGTTCGATCTTTTGGGAATAAAAAGCATACATGGGGAATGTACAGCAAATCAAATAGGATTTTTAATTCAAGTATTTTTGCAGATATTTTAAAGAAGAATTATAAGTCATATCTTAATTATTAATTAAGGATTTTAAAGTAAAAATAAGTTTTTACTATTATTTGACTACACTACTCTATGCAACAGAATTCAACAAATTTTATTATCCAAAAATGATAATGCATTTTTCTGATTTAGCTCAGTAAACTAACCAAAGATAATTGAGTTAAAAATTGTCTGTTTACAAAATTGTTTTGTTTACCTCATACAAACACATGAGGTGCGATGATGTCGGCATTAGCCGTTGACAAAACTACATTTGTTTTGTAACTGAAACATATAGTCTCGAACCAAATAGATTCTGACTGAATAAATTAAAAAATAAAGCATCGGTATTTAGGCTATTCGCTGACAAAAACATCTGTTTTGTAGGGCAGCGTCCACCCCTTCGATTAAATATAGGGCAGAAATGTTTCATTTTTGCGCCGGGCAAGTGCGACATTTTTTACAAAAGAAAAGGAAACACTTTCACAGTACCCAGAAAAATTTTGCATTTTTTAGCACAATTGAAAACCCCATTAGTACATGTTAATATTTTTGCTATATTTTGCAATGATCGGGAATGCACCGTTTGATCCACTCCTTCTAGTACCTCCCCACAAAGGATAAACATTTTGTGAAATATTGATTCTTTAAAAACTTCTTTGTAATTGTTGAAGATTTTCAGTTATTATACTGTTACTTCTGAGCCAAATTCCTCCAAAATGTACACCTTCGGTACAGTACATATGGAACATTTTTTATAAAATATTTAAAAAAAAATAGATCGATTCTGAGATATCGCAATTTATATTTTTATTTCCGCGATAGTTACCGAAATAAATTGTTTAAAATAAAATTAATATTTTTTACGAAAAGTGTACGGAAATTCTTTTAAGGAACAATATTTTCTTTCTTATGCTTTGTAGCATTAAAACTACAGTGGGGAGCATAACCGAGGGCATGTATGCAACTTTTTCAATTTTTATTTTGTGAAAACAGTATCTTTAGTCCAAACGTCACAAAATTTGCAACAAATATACTTTATTTATTGCTAAACAAAAACTGTGGTTTAAAAAAGCTATACACTTATTCTAGTGAATATCATCATATGAACTAGATGAAATTCTGTATGCACTCAGTTTTGCACTTAATTTGTATTACATTTAAAATTAGATGTTTTAGCATTTAGTTCATCGTCCTTCATTACGTTGGGCACTCGTTTGGGCATACTTTCCACTAGGTTTTGGCTTATTTCATTTGTAATATCACTCCATTAATGCTGCACCCGGCTACACAGCTCGTTGACATAACCCCAAACGCATTTTGACCACAGACCACAAATTTTCAATTGGAATTAGGTCTAAACTTTGTGCTGGCAATTCTGGAAGTTGAAATTTATGTTACCACAACCATTTTTCACTATTTTGCAAGTGTGCTGGAATACACGTCTTGCTGAAACACAACATCCTCTTCAGGGTAATGACTCACCTCTGTAAAATCCGGTAAATTTGATTTCAAAATATGATGCCAACATGATGCTTTTAATATTTACCAGCGGCCAAGTGCGCCACCACGTAAAGCTTCCTCATATCATAAGCTTCCTCCTCCATGCTTAACGGTTTGCTTGACTTGATGGTTTTTGAATAATTTCATAAGGCCGGCGCCAGTAATATTAATTCCCATCGGATTGGAAACTGTTAATTTTTGTTTAATCCGGGCATATAACACTTTTCCAGCCACCAATCCTTATATTTACGCGGATCTTAGAGAATTCCAACCGCTTCTCAATTGTCTTTGTCAGACAAAGCTGTGTTTTTTTTCTTGACTGCTGCCTCGAACCCTTCTTCTTTGTATTCGTTGTGATTACTTTTTCAAAATTTAATTTACGGTGTTTTGTCCGTAAGGAAGTAAATAATAAGTGCTGACAATTTTATAACATTTGACCTAACAAAACTATTTTTACTGAATAAATGATACAAGAGTGGCAAACATGCACTCGGTTTTGCTCCCCACAGTAACTTTAAAAAAACAATTACCGAGGAAAAAAATCAAATTTCCGAACTTTGACCTCGCCCCAGCCTCCAATTTTCATTTAATTTTTTTAATATTATGGGTCATGCTAGGGCAACATTTGCTGAGAATCTGAGAAAGATCTAATTTTTGACCTGCGATACTTGAGAAAGAACCCACGCACATTCAAAATTCAATTTACAGACTACAAACAAAGCCCAAAGCTATTATATTTGACTTTCTATTCTAATACTCCCCATGAAGCAAAGATTCGTGGCCTACTTTAGGGATGATATGGATTCTAAAGCTGATTTGATATTTATATTAAGCTTAGAGCATTGTTGGGCTTATTGAAAGCTAAAACAATAATTTGGAAAATTAAATTCAATTCAATCTTTGCTATTTGCCTGGAATCCTTTTAGGGTGCCAAATCTAATTTATTTATTTATTTATATGAATTACAATACAAAGTAAATTTATATTCTAATTATAAGGTCCAGGGAAAGGCCGGGTTACAAAGACCATATGGCTAAATTTTTGCAGCGACAGACCAGAGCCTTTGGTGGGAATCGAACCCACGACCCCCAAACTCATAGGCGAGTACGCTACCAACTCACCTACTGGGGCGCTCAAATCTAATTTAACTAGTACGTAATATGATGAAACATATTTTCGGCGGTTCTTTTCTGGTTCTGACACAACTCATTGCATATTTTAGGGGATTTTCGTTGAACAAACAAATAAATTCAAATACGCTATGTATTCCCAAAAGCGTATAAACAATTTCTGCCAGTTTAAGGTATATGCTTTTTATAAAAAGCATAAACAAAAAATGTCTCGTTTATAAAAGTTCTGTGTATATGAAACCTAAGTCTTTTATAACACAAAGTACATTATGAAAATTAAAGACAGATCTCAAGATATGTTATCGTTAACATACCTAGCATCCATAACAACTACTCGTACGTATGTGTGCAGGCAGCTCTTATGCTCCTTTGGCATAGTTCAAGCTTATATTTTTTGTGGTTTTGACACTTTGAATGACTTTCAAATAAGTAAGTAAAATTGTGTTTACCTTTCTCTTCATGTGGAACATCTGCTAGGATACTACTAAGGTGCAACCTTAACCATATGTACCACATGTACGTATGTATGTACGAGGAACCAAAGCTTTGTTTGGAAGAGTACGCAAATTCCGGGAATGTAGTCTTATCTCCACTTAAAATTGTTATTTTAATCAAAGTTTATGCATAATCTTCTGAGGTATGCAAATGTTTTTATTGTTCCTGGTGCTTCCAATGTCAGTTTATAAAGCTTGGAAACTACTTCCTCTTCATTCTTGCAGTTGAGGTGGTACTCATTCGTAAACTACGCCGGATAGCTATGAGCCGGGTGAATTCGATTATAAAGGAAGCAAAAAGGGTAATTCGATAAGAAATAGTGGCATTTTATATGAATATTGATGAGCATATGAATATTGAGATTTAAACCCTCGTATTTCCAAGCCTACCAAAAACAATGCAACATAATATTTTGGAGACCTGAAAACTTGTTTTTGTGTACGTTGTGTACTATTCCATAAAATCAAAACCACAAATTTTTGTATTAATTTTTATTCAAATTTTGTTTAATAAAAAATTTCTTGAAAGTTTCCTTTAATAATTCGTCTAAGTTTAATGCAATTATGATGGCTACAAATGTTGGGAATATCTTTTCCATGGTGTTTTTGAAACAGTGGCTAAGAAAATTATAAAAAAAGTCGTTAACAAATTATAATTGGAATTTTATTAATTAAGAAATGTTTATAGCCTCACCGTAGATAGGAGGGTATATATCATACGAGCCAAAAGTGTTACACATCGAAGGAGTGACCTAAGACCCCAAGTATGTTTGGCGGAAATTCGATTTGGGTAATTTTAAGTCATTTGAGCAATGTCCGTCCGCCCGTCTGTCGACTGACTTCAAATTTGCTGTGCGGTGATATTTTTCTATATCTCTACCGGCTAAGTTCGAAGATGGTATTGGTCCACTCCTTCTTGTACCTCCCCCACAAATGATTAACTTTAAGTTAAATATTGATTCTTTAATGCCATCTATACTACTTACTCGAATCTTCCGAAATTTCACACATAGTATTAGTTTGTTAGTCGCTAATTCGTTAAGAAAAATGGGCAAAGTGGCTACTCCCTTTTTGGTACCTCCCACACAAATGGACTGTTTTGCACCAAAAATTAACTGTTTATGGCTTTAACATGAAATTTTGTACTGTGTAATCTAGGTACTATAGATTCAGAGAAAAATGGGCGTTTTTGGTACGCCCCTTTTGGTACCTCCCACACAAATGGATTTTTTGTACCAAAAGTTAATAGCTTTTTACTTTAATACCAGTGCATATAAATACTTGAAATTTTGTACAGTGTAATGCTTTTATAGTACCAAGAGTCCACAGAAAAGTGGGCGTTTTTGGCACGCCCCTTTTGGTACTTTTTTGGGACTCCAGGTGAGGGGATTCATAAGTCGGTTTACCCGACTGAACTTTATTTGTTATTTTGTAATTCGACCTTTTATCTTACGTGTTTTTGTATTTGTTTTTCAATCAATCACAGACCTCGAGATTGATTGAAAAACAAATATAAAAACATTGGAATTTTATTTAATGCAATAACAACAACGACTAATATAAAAAACCAAAGCAAAGTTTTTGGAGGTGAAATTTTTCCTTGAATGCTCACTTTTTAAAAATATATTTAATTTTACCACACACGCACACAAATCCCGACCGCCACAAACGAGTGCACAAAAGTAAATGTCCAACAACATATGTACGACTCTAAGCTTGCTGAGTACGAAAAATCTTCACCACTGTCAATAAAATAACACGGACAATCAAAATCTGCACATATTATTCCGTCATATAAATCATAAAAATATATAATATATAAATATTCAATCGTGGTTAAATACAATATGATTCTTACATGTTTCTCGTTTGCCATAAATATAAATAATGAAGAAATTGCTATAAAAGAATATTCGTACACAGCAGGAGAAACTACGTTTGCGATAAACGTTTTCATTCACGGGAAATATTTCAATTATTACGGGAAAAGTAGAGCGTTTAAGACAAACGATCTATGTTTGCGATAAACGACCTCCAAACGTATTTTCTTTTTGTTTGCGTGTATGTGTTCTTTACATCCCAAAATGTGAAAATCTGCTTCTTAGCATAGCCTCCGAGATGAAAATAGGCTTCAACACTCAAGATGATTTTTCGTAATTTTGAATATGGTACCACAAGCGCAGCCGTGGGGGCCATGTGACCGACATTGTTTTCCATTACTAACGGCATACCATCCTCTTTACAAAGCCCTAAACATCCGATAATTTCCCTTAAAAACGTACTCATTTCCTTTAATTATCAAAATGAAACTTTTAACTGATATACCATTAACCTCGAAGTCATTAATTTCTGTAAATTGTTACATTACATTACGTAATTCACTGACTGTAAAAAAATCGCGCACTACATTGGTCAAATATTGAGAATTACTGTTTGTGTTTAAGAATAAAAGTTAAAGTTCTTATGAGAGACCCCAGTTTGTTTTAAAGTAAATGTTTACCAATAACATGAGGCAGCGCCAACCACTACTACTAAACTAACATATCTGCGAAGACATGAAGCCCACACAGGGATGTTATTGCTTCATCTGTTATCCTTGTCCTGAAACTCATGCCATATATATACATACATACCATGTTGTGATTATATGAATTAAGGAGAGCACACCGGCTAGAGTGAGTAGTAGATACAATATTGGCAAGGAGAATACGGGATGAGAGAAGATAACTGAATTAAAGCCGTTTTTAACTCATATTGAAAAGCTGATGAAGTTCCAACGAAACTGTGGTATTTTATCGAAATTACAAGAATTTCAACAAATATTCAAACATTTGTTATACAACATAAAATGTTGCGGCATGATGATGACTGAAGTGCTCTACTCTATCCCAAAAAATTTTTTCCTGACAATTGCAGCATTTAATGGATTTGTAGTTGCTTATAAATTTCATAATTTTCAGATTTATATTGAGAGAATCTAAAAATATTTTAGAATGTCTGATTGTGCTAGCTTGAATTTAGGTTAAGCCACTTAGATTATGCGCAATTAAATACTTTATATTTATTTTTTTTCTGAACTCCTAAATGTAGTTGGTGAAATCCTAAATGCAAATTAGGTGAAATGTTGTAGTTGACAATCCATTACTCGAGCAAGATGCTTATGGAAATAGCTGCTTATGGAAATAGCTTAAGATATGGAGAGTATCTAAAATTATTTAAAATGTCTTATTGCATGCATTTAGATTGAGCCACTTCAACTATGCCTAATAATATACTTTATATTTTATTTTTTTCTCAACTCCTAAATGCATGCTTTAGCTTGCAAATTAAATGAAATATTATCGTTAGTAATCCATTACTCAGAGCATGATGATTATAGGAATAGCTGAACAAGGACATAACGAAAATCTGAGTTGTTATGTTGCATTTATATTTTTGGAACATTAAATCACTATATCAGCCCCATTTTTACCTCCCATGAGAACTAAAACAAAAACACCTTAAATTATTGAGAACTACCCAATGCAAATAACTATGAAGTGAAATCTGGAAAACAAGAGGAGAAATTTTGAATTCTCAGAAATTGAAAATTGAACAAGAATCAACAATTAATAAAATATAGCGATGACATTTGCAATTAAAAGTTCCCGGAAACCTGAAAACAAATACACCTTTTGTTAGCGATAGGCAGAGAATTGTAGCAACTGTTGCACGTTGCACGAACGAACAAAGACCACTGAACACAAATGCCTTTTTATTCTATGTATACTAACTAGAATATGTTATCGCCAAGTTTTTCCAAATCCAACCCATCACTGATGGAAAAATCAATACCCGGAGATTAGAAAAGTGGCGGGAGAATAATTGACAAGTGCAATTTCCGTTATAGTGACCCTCCCTTTCATTTATAAAGCATGGAGTTAGTCAGTAGCAGATAGAAAATAGTTTTCTTTTCCAGTGCGAGTAGCTGTAGTTATGGTGTTCAATAAAGCTTAAAAAATATTGAAAGCAAAACAACATTTTAAGAGGATTGTTTTTTTAAAAACAAATATTAATTTACAATTTTAACACTAATGTACTGTTGCTGGGGATATTAGGAATTATGCTTCTTAATGACACCAACATTCAGCAACTAGTAAAAATCTCAAAATGATTCCGATTACTGTGACAACAGAGATAATTATAATAGGGTTTAAATTTCATCATTTTATGTATTTGCTGCCTTCATTCTGGCTTGCCTATTGCCTTACAGGTAAACTTAAAATCTACTGCATACCTTAAGTCCACATCATTAGTGATAATTTGACAATTTACAGCAAGCCTATCTGTGAGGGTAAAAGATTCAACTTTAGTAAGGCGATATCATACCAAAATTAAATTTTCTGATTTCCGGTGAATTAGGGTATTACAGAGAATTTAATATTAAATAAAGCAATGAGTGGATATAACAAACAGCATTGATTGGACCAATCAATGACATCAATGATTGAATCGCCCAATGTCATCATTTCTGTCAATGATAAACACTTTGTGATAAGCAGCAAATACATAACAATTACTCGACAAAAAATCCATTTACTCTCCTCAAAATGTAGCTACTAGTATCCAATTAAGGTTTAGTTTAATTAAATACTACGCGTGTCACATGTACACCGACTAAACTAAATAACAAAATGATAGCCTCCAAAAATTAATTAAATACCAATATTGGCTAGATAAACTCGTAACAAGGAAAAAAAAACTACTGAACTGCCTGTGTTATGACTAAAAGCCGCCTAACATATTTTAGATAACAAAACATCAACCACAAAAACACATTCGGCAATATTTTGGGAATTTTGTACTAACAATAAAACAACGGCTGCCGAAAATATGCACTAAATTGGCTTCAATTTAATTAAAACCAATATTGGTTAGCTTTAAACAGAATTTCATATTTTTGATAACACAATAACCATGATCCATTGCACGAGTTCGATAGGATCCTAAAAGTATGCCATAAATTTAGTGATTAATTTATAGCCACATCATCCACAACATGAACTAAGGGAAAGCCGAAAATTATGCCAAACATTTTTGATAAATCGTTAGCCGCAACATAGGCCATGCGATTTGAAGCAATAATATTTCGCACATTTTTTTAAACTTTTGAAAAAGTATGCTTTAAATGAATTTGGTGATTCTTTTGACCATCTATCTTTCTTTTGACCAAATATGAGCATTTGAATTCCTTTTGTGGGGCTCAACACTTTTTTTACTTAAGATAGACTGTCACATAAATAGACTGTCATTGATTGGCATCACAAGACATTTGTTCATCTCCGCAAGGAGCCGCAATAAATCTCAATCGAATCAAGAGACTGAATAAAATGTTTTTATGTTCGTTTCAAGAACACAGAGACTGAATTAAATGATTTTATGTTCGTTCCAGTGAACATAAAATTGTTTTAAAGGAACTCCATATTGGTTGTCTTTGTCTTGCTTCAATTTCTTACAATGGTACTGGGATTGCGTTTCGCCGAAACTACTGAAATTCATTCAGGCACAATATCGAATCGAAAATATGTTTAATATTAGTTTTAAATTAATATGGCCAGTTCAAAGTTTACTGACCCAGTAAACAAATCTTATAGATAGGATGATCACGTAAGAAATATATGTATGTAAGTATATGTATAAAGTCAAAGTTGGGCAGTAATTGACCTTGACGTCATTGATCTTTAATCAAAATAAATCGAAAGATATTAAATCTGGGTCGAAATTCATTAACCAAAGGCAATTAATTAAAAGAATCTAGTAGATTCTGCTGAGTAAAGGTCATTGATAGGTCAAATATTACAATATCTACGCCAAAGATCGTCTACACTTGTCATCGTTCAATAGTCTTTGACTCTGGATCAAGGTCATTGGCTCTGGGTCAATGGTCTTTCAGTCTGGGCAAACGGTCATTGACTCTCGGTCAATAGCCATTGACTCCGGGTTAACGGTCAACGGTCATTGACTCTGGGTCAATATCCATTGACCCCGGGTCTACGGCTATTGACTCCGGGTTAATGGCTATTAACCGATCAGATCAGATCTAGTAGATTCTGCTTGAGTAATGGTCATTGATAGGTCAAATAATACAATATCTACGCCAAGGTCGTCGACACTTGTCATCGTTCAATAGTCTTTGACTCTGGGTCAATGGTCATTGGCTCTGGCTCAATGGTCTTTAACTCTGGGTTAACAGACATTGACTCAGCGTCAACGGTCATTGACTTAGGGTCAACGGTCATTGAGTCAGGGTCAATAGACATTGACTCCGTGTTAACGGTCATTAACTGCGGGTCAATGGCCATAGATCAGATCTAGTAGATTCTGCTTGAGTAAATATCATTGATAGGTCAAATATTACAATATCTTAGCAAAAATCGTCGACACTTCGTCATAGTTTAATAGTCATTAACCCTGGGGCTATGGTCATTCACGCTGGTCAATGGCCATTGACTCTGGGTCAATAGTCATTCACTCTTGGACAATAGCCATTGACTCAGTGTCAATACTCATTGACTATTGGCCAATAGCCATTGCATCTGGTTCGATAGTCATTGGCTCTGGGTCATTAGTCATTGACTCTGAATCAATTTCATTGACTCTAGGTCAATAGTCATTGACTTTAGGTAAATAGTCATTGACTCTAGGTAAATAGTCATTGACTCTAGGTCAATAGTCATTGACTCTAGGTCAATAGTCATTGACTCTAGGCCAATAGTCCTTGACTCTAGGTCAATAGTCATTGACTCTAGTTCAATAGTCATTGACTCTGGGTCAATAGTCATTGACTCTGGGTCAATAGTCATTGACTCTGGGTTAATAGTCATTAAATCTGGGTCAATAGTCATTGACTTTGGGTCAATAGTCATTGACTCTGGGTCAATAGTTATTGACTCTGGGTCAATAGTTATTGACTCTGGGTCAATAGTTATTGACTCTGGGTCAATAGTTATAAACTCTGGGTCAATAGTTATTGACTCTGGGTCAATAGTTATTGACTCTGGGTCAATAGTTATTGACTCTGGGTCAATAGTTATTGACTCTGGGTCAATAGTTATTGACTCTGGGTCAATAGTTATTGACTCTAGGTCAATAGTTATTGACAGCATCTATAGAACTATAGGGCCAAATCGGACGAAACATATATATGGGAGCTATAGCTAAATCTTAACCGATTTTCTTCAAATTCGGTAGTGTTGGTTCATGGATCAAGAAACTCTACCATTTTAAATTTCAAAATGATTGGTACAGCTTCTACAGGACTAAAGAGCAAAATCGGAAGAAACATACGTATAAAGGGTCCGCCATCTAACGTTTTTTTTTCAACTAGTGCTTATTTCGTGAATGGTAACGCTTAGCTCATGTCTGATTTGACAGATAATTAGTTTTATCCTTCCGCTGAACGAATATGGTTGTGTATACGCTTGAACAACGCTGGGAAATATCGACTTACAGAAGATGCCGATTTTCCCAAAATAGTCATCTTTACAGATGAAGCTCATTTTGATCTTGGCGGGTATGTAAACAAGCAAAATTGTCGCATTTGGGGCACAGAGAACCCACACGCATACATGGAAAAGCCGATACACCCAAAAACGAGTCACTGTTTGGTGCGGATTTTGGTCCAGAGGCATAATTGGGCCATATTTCTTCGAAAATGAGCAAGGAGTGGCCGCTACAGTCAATGGGGATCATTATCGGGCCATGTTGAACGAATTTTTGTTCACAAAAATTGAAGAGGAGGATATTGGCAACATTTGGTTTCAACAGGACGGCGCTACGTGCCACACAGCCGAACCTACACTCGATGTTTTGCGCCCTGTTTTTGAAGATCGTATTATCAGCCGCAGAGCTGATGTCGTTTTCAGAACGATCGGAGTGAAATTGCGACCTATAGTAGACGAACAACTTTACATGGACAGACGGACGGACAGACATGTTTAAATCGACTCAGCTAGTGATTCTGAGTCGATCGGTATACTTTAAGGTGTAAGCTGTCTAGCTGTGTTATTTTCAGGTGTTACAAACATCTGCCGTGAAACAAACTTATAATACCCTGTACCACAGTGTGGTGTAGGGTATAATAACACCGAAAAACAGTAGGAATCACAACAAGTTATATGGTATATATGGGAGCTATATATATAATTATTTTATTTATTTATTTGACTTACAATACAAATTTAATTTATATTCTAATTTACGGTCCAGGGAAAGGCCGGGTTACAAAGACCATATGGCTAAATATTTGCAGCGACAGACCAGAGCCTCTGGTGGGAATCGAACCCACGACCCCCAAACTCTTAGGCGAGTACGCTACCAACTCGCCTACTGGGGCGCTCAGCTATATCTAAATATGGACCGATATCGCCCATTTTCAATCCCAAGTTACCTGCATCTATAAGAAGTATCTATACCAAATTTCAGCCACCTAGCTCAAGTATTATAGATTGTAGTGTGATTACAACAGATGGACGGACAGATATATACTTTATGGGGTCTCAGATAAATATTTAGAGGTGTTACATATGGAGTGACAAAATGAATATATGGTGGAGGGTATAATGCTTTTTACCCGTAAATCCGGATTTTGGTGGTGTCCGGGGAATTCCAAAAAAAGATTCGTGTTTTACTCAACAAGATCTACAGGAAAAATAGTATCGCATCATTTGCTTCTCAACCTGAGTTTATTTTGTCGCACAGTGTTATTATCTCTACAGTATTAAAACAATTTATACGTAATTATTTTGAAAATTTTCCAAGATTTTCAACCATTTTCACCATTTCTTGTTATCCTATAGTCAGAGTTAACCTACAGTCCTAATTGTCAAATAGTATTGAATTACAACATTTTAACAGTAGGTTAGCTCTAAACAAACATGTTGAAATTGGGGATAAGTGTTTGTATAATATACAACTCTGGTTTAAACACCCTTTACATATGTTTCATTGTTGTGTAATTTGTAATTTATTTATGATGACTTCCATCTAGTCTAGACGACGATCACGGATTTCAATTATTACGTGTAGTGACTCTTCAAACATTAATTGTACTTTTATTGCTGGGATATAAGAGAATAAAAAATAAAACGAACACACACACTCCTACACTCGCAGACGGCTTCACATAATTTACACAGGCGTCAAGCTATAAGCACTTGCTATGTCATGTATTCACGATATTACACATGTATTGTGAATTGTCGTCAATTTGCACATACATACATATGTACTCGTATGTACATATGCACCAAAAAAAACACACTCCCAACGAATACAAATTATGTGGGTGTGCGAACGTCCTTTTCGTATGGCTAATTAAGGTCACTGTAATGATGGGTTTTCGCCACGACACAGCCTGGCTGGGTTTTACTGAGTTTTTTGGTGAGGAAAGACATGACCAACACATATACAATAGCCACACTTGACAGGCGACAGAAAAAAACAACAAAAGAATGCGAAAGCGCAAAACAACCATGTCGTGGTGTTTGCTAAGTGTCAGTGTATTGTTTTTTCTCCTCTGTACACAACATGTTATGATTTAAAAATAATGGATTTTTCAATTTTATCCTACTGCATGTGGAAACGATATTTACGATGGAGTAAATAAAGGCGTCATTAAAAAAAAAATATATATTGTTGCATACTTTTAGGAGCCTTAATTTATTCGAGGTCACCATTAGTGGTTGGTTACCTTGAACAATGATTGCACAATCTGTTACCGTTGATTTTGGCTGACGACTGGAAGAAAAATGCAAAATTGCAATGCATCTTAAATATCTAAGGAAAGATAATTAAGATATGCTGAATGCATTTATGGCTTCATTGAGAGTCAAACATACAGAAAATACTAAAAAAAGAACAATTCAACCTCAAAATGTATGCAAAGATTAGCGATAAAAAACAAAATCAATTTGTTTAATTAGTTTTTGCTATACCATATTAATAACTAGTTCTCAACAAGTTAACCACATGGAAGGGGAATCGACTAAATGCGTGTTTTTGCGAAAAACTCAACTAAATGTACACATACAAATTGTGCATCAATATGGAAATCCATTAAATTAATTGGTGTACATCAAGGGTGAATAATCATAATTATAATGCAAAGCATACCTAAGGGCTTTAATGCGAAATTTACTTTTCAATAAACACATCTATAATATATTCAATATTTTTTCAATGATACATATTTTGCAATATTTCAATATTTTACAAATCGATTAAAATAATCCACCCCCTTTCATATGATTATTTTAGCTCTGTAGTAAATGAAACGAAATCGAGTGAACAGTAATTGATTGATTCCAATGGTAAACATTAATTCCCAATTCGATTGGAAATAAATATCAATCAATTTGACGCCTACCTAGGACACTAATATGCGAAAAAATATTCATGCTGTAGTTTCGTTTGTACAAAAAAAGACGAAACAGAATTACAATTGTGTCCTTTAACTTCACATGACAAATGTGGAAAAGACAAAAATAGTATTTTCATTATCAATTTGGTCAATCTAAGGTGTTTTTGGTCAATCTACCGTGTTTTTGGTCAATCTACCGAATAGAATATGCTAACGAGGAAACAAAGTACATACGAGTACATTGATTGATAGCAGTTTCTTCTTTTATCTTCTCATCTATTATTGGGGCTGAATTCCAAATTTTTTTTCTTCTCATCTATTATTGGGACTGTATTCCAAGTTTTAGAAGGACATAATCTCTCATTCTTCCCTAATAGACTTCATTGGACCATCCATGTTTTCTAGTTTATATACTGAGGCATAATTTAAGGAATAGCTTCTTGCTGCATACCTTTAGGTGTTAGTTAAATCAAAGAAAACTGAAACACTGAAGATAATTTCAGTTGAGTAAACCGACCGAAGTATAAACTGACTTTATTAGAAATCTAGATATTTATGTACAAAATTGTTGCATGAATGACTGCTCAACGCTCAGTCCAATTGGCTGAAGCTCGAATTATGAAATTTGGTGGGATGTAAGTCCTTGGGATAAGATGGTAATTATCGAAATTCGTTTCTTGTTTCTTGTTTAATCTTCTCATCTATTATTGGGGCTGAATTCCAAATTTGTTTTCTTCTCATCTATTATTGGGACTATATTCCAAGTTTTAGAAGGACATAATCTCTCATTCTTCATTAAAAGACTTCATTGGACCAACCATGTTTTCTAGTTTATATACTGAGGCATAATTTAAGGAATATCTTTTTGCTTCATACCTTTAGGTGTTAGTAAAATCAAAGAAAACTGAAACATGTGTGTATTTTATTCAAAAAAAAGTAAGATAATTTCAGTTGAGTAAACCGACCGAAGTATAAACTGACTTTATTAGAAATCTAGATATTTATGTACAAAATTGTTGCATGAATGACTGCTCAACGCTCAGCCCAATTGGCTAAAGCTCGAATTATGGAATTTGGTGGGATGTAAGTCCTTGGGATAAGATGGTAATTTTCGAAATTCGTTTCTTGTTTCTTGTTTAATCTTCTCATCTATTATTGGGGCTGAATTCCAAATTTTTTCTTCTCTGTATTCCAAGTTTTAGAAGTACATAATCTCTCATTCTTCCATAATAGACTTCATTGGACCATCAATGTTTTCTAGTTTATATACTGAGGCATAATTTAAGGAATAGCTTTTTGCTGCATACCTTTAGGTGTTAGTTAAATCAAAGAAAACTGAAACATGTGTGTATTTTATTCAAAAAAAGTAAGATAATTTCAGTTGAGTAAACCGACCGAAGTATAAACTGACTTTATTAGAAATCTAGATATTTATGTAAAAAATTGTTGCATGAATGACTGCTCAACGCTCAGCCCAATTAGCTGAAGCTCGAATTATGAAATTTGGCGGGATGTAAGTCCTTGGGATAAGATGGTATTTATCGATATTCGTATTTTTAGGCGGAGATTAAGACATAAAAGGAAATATTTTAGAGTTACAAAAATCTAATTAAATGAAAGCAAAGAAAACTATTTTTAATACCAATTTAACCATTTTTTTGGTATTTTGGAACACAAAAAAATAACAAAGTTCTGACAACGGACTCTGATAGCTAAAAAAAAGAATATAAGTGTATCTATCGGCTTTTTGAATGTTTATGGATGGGGGTCATTTAAGAGGGGAAACAATATTCCCCTTTTGCACATTCTTATGATATATTGGCATAGGAAACGTTGTGATATTTACCTTTTAGGTACATGATCTGTTGAGCAATATTACTTAGAACACTACGAGGAACATTTTTGTTTAACATTGTAACCCTCTAGCTCCCCAATCAAGGGGTTTCTTCGTTCCTTTTGTGGTGTATGTTAAATTGCTCAGCCATCTTGTTAAGAGATCTACGGCAGTCCAGGGCTATTTGTGATATTAGGAAAGTGGCATCCAAAGAATTGATGGCAGCCTGGCTGTCCGAGTAAATGACAACGCCAGTGTTGGTCACTATGTTGCGGCCTAGCCTTATTACAACTATTTCGGCTTGATAGACACTGCAGGTATCGGGTAGTCCGTGAACTATATCAAGACTGAGTTCCTTACAGTGTACTCCGAAGCCAACCTGATCATCAAGCTTCGAACCATCCGTATACAGGTGGATACTGTTTCTATTACTTGGTATTTTGCCAACCCATTCATCCCTGACTGGTGTCATAGTGATGTATAGCGTGATCTATTTCGAGGTTCCCTATTGTTTTAAAGAAAGAAAATTCAAATTGAATGGGGAATGTTTATTATCGTTTGAAAGAACATTCTTTGGCATTTATTTTTTTAAGATTATGTCTATCAAATGTTGGCCGCGCCAACGTCTCAGATGGTCCATCCATTGAGTCCAATTTTCGATGACTCGTTCCAGCATTTCGAATGGTAACTGGCGAATGACACGCGTAAACGTTGTTCAGGCTTAAGTCTTTCCATGATGAAATGCCAAACAATACTTAACAAAAAATAACATGACAGCATGACACGACTCACACGTGATCTGTCAAAAAAAGGCTATTGAAAAAAGTATCTCTGTTTGGATCACCCTATAGTTCCTCTCGGTTACCATAGAACAACACTTCCATATCATCATGGCCGTAGTTCTTGTACGTCATTATTGATAGGCAGGCGAGAGAAGCTGCAGCCGCTCTGGGTGCAACTTCTCTCGCCACAATATTAATCGTCAGTTGATGGAGTAGGCCCTTTAGGGACTCAGTTTAGTCCTTAACGCTCCCCTTATGCATAGGCAGGTAGTTCTATTTTCTCTTGATAATTGCTTGGTAATGGATAGTTTATTAGTTACAGTCCTCTACACCACAATGCCGAACAACAAACAGTATTGGGCAAACTACTGGTTTACATTGAAGATTTTAGGAGAAAGGCCCGAACACGACCATACAGCTTTTCTGCAGGAATATGAGGCGACGTTGGCTTTCCTTACACGCTCCAGTACATTAATTCTGAATAGTAATTTCCTATCCAGAATTATTCCCAGATATTTTGCACTTTCAGAAAAGACCAGCTCTGTTCCATTTATCTGAGGAGGGTCCACACGTGGAACCTTGTTCTTCCTGGTAAAGAGAACCAATTTTGTCTTGATTGGGTTAACGCCTCAGCCGCTGATTCTGGCCCATCTAGCCAATTTGTTCAGAGCAACCTGTAAGATGTCTCTGAGGACGTCGAAGAATTTGCCAGTTACAGCAATTGCCACGTCATCCGTATAAGCCACGATTTTGAAGCCACAACGTTCTAGATCTCAGAGGGTTCCATTCAACGCTAGATTACAAATTAGTGGATACAGTACTCCTCCTTGTGGGGTCCCTTTGCTCGCAAACCCAAGACTTGCTGTTATGTGTCTTTTATTTAGGAGGCTTTGGATGTAATAAAAAGCCCCTTCTATGTTCAATAATAGTTCAATTGCGCCCACAAGTTCCTCGATAGTAGTATTGTATACAGGGTTTCTCCAATGAAATAATTTAAAAGTATTTCCAAACCTCATGAGGAAGGAAGATAGTCTAACTGTCTTAAGCTTTTAGGATTTTATGTAGAATCCATTAAATATTTTCGTAAATTTTACTCCGAACAATTTATTCCACTTTGCTTTCTTAAGGCTAATTACTGCGTTATTGCAGGATCAAATTAAAGAAAATTACATATTTTTCAAAGAATTTTTAAATTTGTTCCCTATTGCTTAATTTTCTCAAAAAAAAACAAGGAACTAATCTAAAAAAATGTAATAAATATTAATTGAACGAATATCATCTTGAAGTATACTTAATGTTGACTTTTTTTTCATACCATATCTTAGGTGGCTAATAAAGATTTTGTTTCGTTCTCGGCCAAAAAAATTAGTACACTCCAATAAAATACCTTAGTTTTCCTTATTCCTTATTCCTTTATCATTGATTTAATGTTATTTCTGTATTTTATTTTGTCAAAGTAAATATAGAATGTTGATGTTTATATTGAAGTATACTTTAAGGAAATATGTTTGCTGCATCATTTTAGGCACCAGCTTAATTTTTGAGACACATAAAAAGCTATTGTTGTTACCGGCAAGTAAATAACAGCAAAAAAAATATTTGAATAAATAAAACAAAATAAATAGACTTTAAATAACAAGGGAACCTAAGCCCTATAATCTTTTGACTAATACTATTTAAAATAGTTATTGATTATTTAAGTATTTATTTGATTTCTTTGAAGATTTTCCCGGCTTATGATTTAGACATGCACAAGTACTAAAAAACATCTTAAAATTTCTGCAGAGGAGTTAAGTCTTCACGGTTGCTGCTAATTGCAATAAATATTTTCTTTCCACACAATTCTGAGGCCCAATTTAAAATGAAATTTTTGTAGCATCAATTTAGGCGTCTATTTAACAAAACAACCAATTAAGGCAGATTTTTATATTTTTGCTGACACGTGTAGCAACAATTAAATAAAATATTTTGTAAACATTTTCTGAAAGTATCATAACGTAATTTGCTTATGTGCCTTTGAGAGCATCTTCAATTACAGTACAATTGTGTTTTAATGAAAGTAAATAAAAAAATTTCTTGGATTTCGTAAAAAAATTAAGTAAACATAATTTTGCAAATTGTCTATTAAGGAACACAGCAAATATGAATTTATTTAGCATTGTTTTTCTTTTGCAATTTACAACGGACATGTTTAATTGACAATCTAGCACTCTTGCTTAAACTGGACTGGTCCGCGTTGTCGACTTTTGGGGACAGAAATATGTATGTACATATGTAATTGACTATCACAAATCGAGCAATCGTTTTAACTTGCAATTTAAAAATGTCTCTAAACGAAATAACAAAAAATAATTTTATGGATAATATAAAATAAATGGAAACGCAATCAATAGGCCTTTTCTAGCATTCCTTTACATATAATAAAAAAATATTCTAATTAAAAATGTTGGCCTTTTTATATTTTTGAGATTCAGACATAAGCTCAGTATTTCTACCACACATGCTTTCATATAATTTATTATAATCATCAATGTTCAAGAGCAAAATAAAAAAAGTATGTATGTATGACTGTGTTGCAATAAATAAACGTAGCTCACTTTGTCTTCTTGAATTATATATCCTTTTGTGAATTACCTAATTAAAAAATTGTAGGCAATAACAAAAACGTAGTACCCGAGTAATAAATCACCTTCTGACAAGAAAAAAACACCCCAGGACATATAAATGCTCTCTAATTATCTTAGCATATTAACAGGCAAAACCAAAAAACCGTCAAGATAATATTTTTATAGCATGCATTAGGGCGTCGATTTAATTAAATGTCGTATTTAGGTAAATATTTTAAAGAATTGTATATGTATGTACATAGAACGTTATTAATTCGTTTTACAAATATTTATTTCTTTTCAGTTTCAAAAGAATTTATCTTTGTGAGAAGTGAGACTTATTAACTTCAATGTCAAGCTTTTATTTCATACACATACGAGTACATACATAGGCATTAATTAAAAAAGATAAGCTAAAAGTCACAATGTGTGTACCACAGAGACGCTTAATTGCAACAAAACAAATAAGAAAAAATTGTTTCTTTGAAATTTTGATGAAATTACCAAGAAAACAAACAACTGTTACTTTTTTAAATATGTACATAATACAATTTGCTATGCTTAAACCTTATTAAGAGTCAGAAGCTCCAGAACTAAAAGCAATTGAATTACAAATTTAAATTCTAACAAAGAAAATAACAATAAGAAGGGAAGAAACATTTTCAGGTAGTTTATACGTTAAGTCAATTAGTTAAGTTGACTTACCATTTTAGAGAGCGATGAGAGAATCAACTTTAATCTGAAAAAAGAGAAATAATATTTTTTATTATTTAAAGAAAATTGGGAAAATAAAAAGAAATTTAAATTAAAAAAATTATTCATTACAAGTTATTGACAATTTATAGAACTGTTGTTCAGTGTTAAAATGTAAAACAATCCATAACTATTTTACGCACAAGATCCTAAAAAAGTAGAAACTACTGATGATTTCGATACTAAAGAAAGCGGCATCGTCGACGAGAATTTCTGAAATTTGCCCTTTTTGGGTGGAACTAATGTATTCCCTCGATTTATATTTAGTTCCTATTTCAATATTCCAAAATGTGGTATAAAAATCCAGTTTTCGGGAAAGGGCCACAAAATATTGCACGTTATTGCAGAAAAGAAATCGTTATAAGCTTCTTGTTAGTGTTTTGTGGCAGAGGTTTGAGAATTCAAAAAATAATATAAATAAGGAGGGTTCAACATGTCGATCAACTGGCTTAAGCGCATGTCCATGAACACGAGACGTTGAAACGTCTCTCTTTAACCGAACCTAACCAAGATCTCATTTTCAATGGTCTTTGACCCCTGTCAGTGACCAGCTATCAATAGCCAGTGATACCTATTAATGGCCACTGACACCGATTAGTGGTCGGTGATACCGATCAATGGTCACTTACGTATGTTCCTTTTTGTCCAGGAGTCACATTCCTCTCAACGGTAATTGATCCAATGACCATTGACCCCCTTATCAATGTTTGTGGACTACGTCAAGCATCATTGATCCCATGTAAATGTTTGCGGACTACGTCAATGTTCATTGACTCATTGTCAATGTTAATTGACTCATTGTCAATGTCCATTGACTCCTTGTCAAAGTTCATTGACTCATTGTCAATGTTCATTGACTCCTTGTCAAAGTTCATTGACTCCTTGTCAATGTCCATTGACTCCTTGTCAATGTTCATTGACTCCTTGTCAATGTTCATTGACTCATTGTCAATAGTCATTGACTCCTTGTCAATGGTCATTGACTCCTAGTAATATTCACTGACTCCTTTCCAATGTTCATTGACTACTTATAAATGTTCACTGACTCCTTGTCAATGTACATTGACTCCTTGTCAATGTTCATTGACTCATTTTCAATGTTCATTGACTCTTTTTCCATGTCCACTGACTCCTTCTCAATGTTCATTGTCTACTTGTCAATGTTCATTGACTCCTGTCAATGTTCATTGACTCCTGTCAATGTTCATTGACTCCTGTCAATGTTTATTGACTCCTTATCATTGTTTATTGACTCCTTGTCAATGTTTATTGACTCCTTGTCAATGTTCATTGACTCCTTGTCAATGTTCATTGACTCAATTTCAATGTTCATTGACTCAATTTCAATGTTCATTGACTCCTTTTCAATCTTCATTGACTACTGTCAATGTTCATTGACTCCTGTCAATGTTGATTGACTACTGTCAATGTTCATTGACTACTGTCAATGTTCATTGACTCCTGTCAATGTTCATTGACTCCTGTCAATGTTCATTGACTCCTGTCAATGTTCATTGACTCCTGTCAATGTTCATTGACTCCTGTCAATGTTCATTGACTCCTTGTCAATGTTTATTGACTCCTTGTCAATGTTCATTGACTCAATTTCAATGTTCATTGACTCCTTTTCAATCTTCATTGACTCCTTGTCAATGTTCATTGACTCAATTTCAATGATCATTGACCCTAATCAATGGCCAAAGAAACTTTGTTAATGACTTATTGTCAATGGCCACATACCATTGACAATGATCACTGACTCCAACGTCAATGATCCTTTAATCCTTGTTAAAGATCATTGAACCCTTATCAGTGGTCATTGATCCCTTATGTAAATTGTCAATGCCTCGTTGTCAATGGTCACACTAAGGTATCATTGGTCGCACTAAGGTCGCACTAAGGTATCATTGACACCCGCCAATGGTCAGTAAAGCTCAGTTCGCATTGAACCTTAATCAAAGTGGTAAATAACCATTTGTTAATGGTCACTGACCCCTGGTCAATGCCTCATTGTCAATGGTCAATGACTCATTGTCAATGGTCAATGACTCATTGTCAATGGTCACATACCCCAGGTCAATGACTCATTGTCAATGGTTACTGACCTCTTGTCAATGGTCCCTGACCCTTTTTCAAAGGTCACTGACTCAATGTTCATCGACATTGTCAATGACCCCTTGTCAATGGTAAATGACCCCGTGTCAATGGTCAATGACGCCCGTACCTCTTGTTAATAGTCCCGGACCCTATTCAACGGTCAATGACACTTTGTCAATGACCTTTGTTAATGGTCTATGGACCTTAATCTAACTAGTCAATGGTCAATAACCCCTTGTCAATGGTCAATGACCCCTAGTCAATGGTCAATGATCATTTGTCAATGGTCAATTACCATTTGTCAATGGTCAATGACCCTTTGTCAATGGTCAATGACCTTTTGTCAATGGTCAATGACCCTAGTCAATGTCCCCTTGTCAATGGTCAATGACCCTAGTCAATGTCCCCTTGTCAATGATAAATGACCCCTTGTCAATGGCCAATGACACCTGGACCTCTTGTCAATAGTACTTGACCCTTGTAAATGATAAATGACCCCTTCTCAATGGTAAATGGCCCCTTGTCAATTGTAAATGACCCTTTGACAGTGGCCCACTGACGCCCGGACCTCTTGTCAATAGTTCCTGAACCTTTTCAATTGTCAATGACACCTTGTCAATGGTCAATGTTCCCTTGCCAATGACCCTTTGTTAATGGTCAATGACCCCTTGTCAATAGTCAGTGACTCCTTGTCAATAGTCAGTAACTCCTTGTCATTAGTCAATGACCCCTTGTCAATAGTCAATGACCCCTTGTCAACCCCGAGCCTTGTATCAACGGTCAATCACGCCCGCACCTCTTGTCAATTGTCCCTGACCCTTTCAATGCTTATTGGTCCCAGAAACCCGATAATAGTCACTGACCACTTAACAATGGTGAGTGAACTCCAGTTGAGATTAAACCTCTGTAAATGGACGTTAATCCAAATATGAATGTTCAAAGACAGAAAGATCTTTGAGTCCTTGACACAATGTGAACTTTCCCTGAATCTCTGTCAGTGACCCATGACAATCTATCAATGACAGTCGATCCTTTGTCAATTACCCTTGATCTTCCGTCAAAGGTCATTGACCCTCTGTAAACGGCCATTGACTCTCTTTCAGTAGTTTTTGACCTCTCGCCACTGGTCCTGATCCCACATAAATATCACTGACTCCATTCAATTGTATCCGAACCCCAGTTAATGGTCACTACCCCAGTCAAAGGGCATTTACTCCATTATAGTGGACAGGAATTATCAAAGAATGCAGAATCATAGATATTCTGTTAATGGTCCTTCTCTTCTGTAAATTTTAATAAATATTTAAAGGAATAGGTTATTTACAAAACATTTTTTTATTAAGTTTATTATTGTCTATTTAGTTCCAATATTACAAAATTTTTTGTAAAACAAAAAGACCGTATCTATCCAAACCCCCATACAAATTATAGCAAACATTCTTTCAAAAATATTTTGCATATGTTTAGGAACATTTCAATACAGCAACTTTAAGGACAGCTGTTTTTATAATTAGGTTTACGTTGAGTTATAGCGTAAAGTTTATTTTCGCATTAAAAATATTACAAGGTTTTGTTTTGAAAGGCGAAAGCAGGCACGACCGATTACGTACTTTTAAAAAATTTATTCTTCTGATTAAAATTCAAAATAAATGCAAATTCATTTCTTTCGATATATTGTTGTTTTCCCTAGTTATGATGCTGCTGACACATTTCCATTGACCCATTTGCCGGAAATTTCTTAGACAAACGGTCACTAATTATGCCTAAAAATGTAAACAATCAACCATAAAGGATAGAAAATGTTGTGATAGTCGCTGAACAAATTCTTAGAAAATCAAATAATGAAATGTCGCTATTGAACAGGAACGATATGTAAACAAATGCTTTATTTTTACCATTACTTTGCAGTATTTCTTTTAATTTGAACGTCTGGGAACATGTTATAATTCCATACTTGCAGCTTTCTTTGTCTCGCCCTCCACGAGAGGGGAGGATAAACCACTTTAACATCATTGACAATGATTTTAATAAACATGAGAATCTTTGCCGCCATAATGAACTTAACCTCCTGCCGCCATCACCTCCACCTACATTTACCCCCTCCTGCTCATTGTGTAAAAACATCCTGTGTGCTTTGTCCATCCTTACTTCACTGATTCCTGTTTGTCATACTGAGGAAAATTCCAGTGACTTTTCATACTTTCATTGCTTTATTCTTTCCACTCAGTGTCAACGGCATTGTCGCAAGTAGTTGACGATACCATCATTCAAATGGAGACGACGGTGGCATCGTCATCATTCTCGTAGCTGCGTCGAGATAATAATGATGACATTGATGATGCTTCCTCAAAGCCTACTGTAGCAGATTAATGTGGAAGCAGCCGAAGCCCCTCTCAAAAGAGTATACTCCTACAGGCTCTGTGTGTCAAGGTTTGTTGGTCTTCTCTCAATTTGTTTCACTTCTCTTTACTTTCATCTCCTTCTTTGTCTTCATTTACATTTATGCATACAAAAGTATAACAGAAAAAACTTTTGATTAATGTCATTTCATGACCAAGTGCTGTTCATCGAGTTAAAGCCTTAAAATTGTTAAATTCCTAATGCTGAATACATTTAGTTAGATTGTCTAGAGTTTAAGTGAGTTGGCCAAGAGAAAGTCTACAATACCATATATTTAAGATAAAAGATTCAGTTAATGTTTAAATATAAAAAAATATTTCAGCCGGAACAGTATGCAACGTAAAATAAAAAAGAAAAGAAGCGATTAAAATTATGCTTTAGTTTTTATTTCTACTATTGTGTTGA
The DNA here is from genome assembly GCA_963930755.1 of Eudasyphora cyanicolor. Classification (NCBI taxonomy): domain Eukaryota; kingdom Metazoa; phylum Arthropoda; class Insecta; order Diptera; family Muscidae; genus Eudasyphora; species Eudasyphora cyanicolor. The sequence goes on along the minus strand of OZ005735.1, from coordinate 6,898,375 downwards.
ATACATAACAATGTATCTTAAAATAATAGAAAAAATTACTAAAAGTATGCTTTACTTTTTATTTATACTATTGTGTTGAATCCATAACAGCATAAAACAAATAGAAAAACATTAAAAAGATGCTTTAGTTTCTATTTTTGCTATTATCTTGAATACATAACAATGTATCTTAAAATAAATAGAAAAAAACGACTAATAATATGCTTTAGTTTTTATACCCTACACCACACTGTGGTACAGGGTATTATGACTTTGTGCATTTGTTTGTAACGCCCAAAAAGAGAAGAAATAGAACCATAGTTTATTATACCGATCGTCATAGAATCAGTTTTTGAGTCGATTTAGCCATGTCCGTCTGTCTGTCTGTCTGTCCGTCTGTCCGATCAGTACGAAATTCGACAGAAAGCGGTATTTTTACATGAATGAGTATTCAGGGAAAATCGGTTCAGATTTATATATAACCTCCATATATATGTTCCTCCTGATTTGGTATCAAATCGCTATAGAAGTTGTACTTTACTTCCGATCATTAAAATTTTCCAGAAAGATGTTTCTCAATTTAGGAACGAATATTGCTTATATATATTATTATCGGTTCAGAATTAGATAATATGTTCCTACCCATTTACCAATTATTCCAAATTCTTATCGCAGTGACCCTTATCGCATTGTTAGGGAGGTGTAGGGTCTGCCTTTCCTTACTGGTTTAAAATTCGCTCTCTTTGATCTAAAAAGTCATAAACAGGAGAATGTACTTTCTGCTCTCTAAATACAAATTAGAAATTATGTATATGCTATCATATAAAAAATTTGCCTAGATTTTATAGACTTCCCAAAAATTATGATAATATTTTATCAATCACAAGATATGCTATACATTTATAATTTAATTTCATTTTAAAGCTTACAATAAAATTGCATGTTTATATTCAACAAAATATCCCAGAATTTATACCGAAAATGTCAACTTAATTTGTCACTTTAATCCATACCACAAACAAGCACTTGCTTCTCATTTTTGGTTACGGCAAACAGGCTCAAGCTAGATTATCATAATTAATGTGACATGCCCAAAAGTATGCTAACATAATAAATTATTCTCACAAGGCATCAAAGTGTGAATTATCAATATTTGCATAAAAAATGCCTCCGTAAAAGATGAAATATATTGAATTAAGGATAATTAATTCTGGTCACCGAAAAGTGTCATGAAAAATTATTCGATACATTTTAAAGTAAACATGAAATATATTCGCAGAAATTCCTAAAAACCCAAAAAGTCTCAATAAAAATTATTCGGTAAATTTTAAAGTAAACATGAAATGTATTAACAGAAATTTGTTGATTGTCCCAAAAATTTGTAAAGTTCCTATTTCATATGTGATACGCATATGTCGGCGTGGCATTTAAAGGACATGTTGGCTTTTTCTAATATGTTTTATTACGGTCAATTTTGGGATTTATTAAAAGTCTTCTTCGTGTACGACACGTGTGTCTATTATCTACACTATGCAACACATTTTTTGCCGAAGGGCTGTACATAACGTTTGTACTAATGTAAAACAGTGTCCTAAAAGACGAAAAAAAATATTACTCGTATAAGTATTAGGGTGGTTAAATTGTAAGGGTCGATGTTGAATGTGAACCACACCTAAACGTCAAGTTTTTTCTGCGTTTCATTTGACATTTCTTAATTTTAGACTAACTCAATTTGAACCATGGAAAGGTGCACAATAGGGCGGGTCGATTTAAAAGTCGCCCATTGCTCAGTGAAAATCGTATTCTAGGGATCAAAATAAGAAACTTTGCCCGAGGAACCATACCTCTAAAACGAATTCTGATGTCCCCACTTTTGACCCGTAGGGAGAAATTTTTAAAAATCCCACTTTGACCCATTTAGAGGGCGCCAATCGAGTCCAAATGTATGACCGACCCCCACTAACTTTGGAGGGCCGATCCACCCATGCCAGTGGCACACCCCCTGGAACTCACCTGGGGGTTCCCCATACAAACATTTCAAAAAAATCACCATTTTTGGCACTTTACATGACAAAATCAGCGAAATGGGGGGTGTGCCACTGGCATGGGTGGGTCGGGCCTCCAAAGTTAGTGGGGGTCGGTCATACATTTGGACTCGATTGGAGCACTCTAAATGGGTCAAAGTGGGATTTTTCAAAATTTGCCGACCCAAATTCCGGGACATCGGAATTCGTTTTAGAGGTATGGTTCCTTCGGCAAAGTTCCTTATTTTGATCCCTAGAATACGATTTTCACCGAGCAATGCAACTTTTTTTGCCTCCCCACAAATCGACCCGGCCTAATGCACAATCGAGCAACGCGTTAAAGTTTTTTAAGGCTTTTACGAAAATGGGCGTTCAAATCAAAATGCATTTCGTGCACTTCGTGATGTTTTTTTGATCAGCATAATCGACCAAATGTGTCCACAATCGGGAGAATTGTGCGGAAAGTTTTGAGCAAACCGGGTCTGTAGGAGATGTGAAAACACCTGTGCATGCTCGCCCAGTTCGTTTGGTGCGGCTTATGGCCTGGCGACGTCATGGGGCCATACTTTTTCGAAATGAGGCCGGCCAGGCAGTTACTGTTAATGGTGTTCGCTATCGTGAGATGATAACGAACTTTTTATAGCCCGAATTGGAAGATATGGATGATGACAATATGTGGCTTCAACAGGACGGTGCCACTTGCCACACAGCTAACGAAACAATAGCTCTTTTGCGCAACAAATTCAATGGCCGTGTTATCTCACGTCGTGTCGATGTCAATTGGCCACCAAGATCATGTGATTTGGCACCGTTGGACTTTTTTCTTTGGAGTTATTTGAAAGAAAAGCTGTACGTCGATAAGCCAGCAACAATTCAAGAGCTAAAGGATGAAATAATTGGGCATATTAACGGCATAGAACCAAATTATGCCGAGGTCGCGGCGGCCATTTGGCCGATATTTTGTTCCATACATAATTGAACCATACCAATATTGTCATAATAAAAAGAAATGACAATAATTTCCGACATGACAATGACAATTAATTTGTGTTTTATTCAAAATCAACATCGGCCCTTTAAATTTAACCACACTTTACAATAAAATATATATATTCAAATCAAATAATTGTTCAAGAATTTATCCAAATATATTTTATTTAAAAACGATTCAAGATGTTGAAAATTTTTCGAATTTTATTTTCAAATTTTCATTTATTTCGAGTTGTAACTTATAATTTAAAATGTCGTCAGTAGCAATAAAATTTGTTTTAAGCACTAACATTATACGATTTCAATTAAAAAGAAATTTTACTAACATTAAAAAATTCTGAAAAAAATTAACGCTGAATTATTGCACGGGGCAAAATCGCCTTTTTTGATATGTTTGAATCGAAAGGAAATATATTTGTAACACAAATTTTGAAATATTATATACTTCTGAGAAAATAAATTTTATTTGAAAATCAATAAAATCTATTTGGAACGCATATATTAATATATTACAACAAAATATATTGCCAAACTAAATTTCTCAAATAAAATATGTGTTTCAAATTATTATTTAGGATTTTATCCAAATATATTTTATTTAGAAAAGATTTTCAAAACTTTTGCCGACTTATTAGAACTTCAGTTTAAATTTCTCCTTAGTTACCATATGCAGCTTTAACTTATGTTTACATCAATCATTTTAAATTTTCTGAATTAGTATTCCAAGCCATCATTTCTTGTCAATCCTTCAAGTAATTTATTTTGATCCAAGATTATACGGTTTCACAATTAACGAATTTTCTGAATTCTTAGGTGCAAATAAATATTTGTTTCGAAGATAATAGTCCCAAATAAACACATACTGGGATTTTAACAAAGATTTGCTTAGAATAACATTTTCCCAAATATATACTTTTAGTGTGTACCCAATATTATATGTTTAGAGTGTACCCTAAACATATATATATATATTTCAAGCCGAATATGCTTGGGTCAATATACTACAGAAGCGATTTTTGTTCAGCGTGTGAAAAACATAAAAATTGTCTTAAAATGAAGGTATTGATATAACGGGTTTTCCAACAAGAGGTGTTATTTTTAATCACCCGGTAGCTGTCACTTTTGAAACTTTTATTCTTTGACATTTGACAAGTAGAAACTACGCCATTACTACAAATGGAACGATTCAACAACGCATTGAAATTATTAAAATTCGAAAAATCGAAAATCATCTTGACTGATGAGGCTCATTTCCACCTCGGTGGCTACGTCAACAAGAAAAATTGTCGCATCTGGGGCTCGGAAAACCCAAGAGTTACTGTTGAGAAGCCTCACCATCCTCAACGTGTGACTGTTTGGTGCGGTTTATGGTCCGGCGGGGTCATTGGACCTTACTTTTTCGAAAATGAGGTTGGATCAACAGTTACGGTGAATGGATTGCGCTATCGAGAGATGATTAATGATTTTTTATGGTCGGAGTTGGATGGTATTGATCTGGACAACGTTTACTACGTGCCACACAAGCAACGAAACCATTGCTCTGTTACGGGAAAAGTTTCCGGACAGAGTTATCTCTCGAAGAGGTGATCACAATTGTCCACCGAGATATTGTGATTTAACACCTTGCAACTTCTTCCTTCGGGCCATGTGAAAGATAAGGTCTACGCTAACAGAGCAGCGTCGATTCAAGACCTCAAAGATATAATTCGTGAGGCTATCGAGGACATAGGGCAGCGACTTTGCGATTTGGTTATGGAAAATTTCTTGAAAAGGATATGGTCCTGTAAGCGTGGTCGTGGTGGCCATTTGGCTGATGTTGTTTTTCATTATTAACGGCATACCTTCCTCTTTATTATGAAATTAACATCCGATCATTTATCTCAAAAAATTACATTTTTCTTTGAATACCAAAATAACACATCTTGTTGGAAAACCCTTTATTTTGTAAATACTTAAATGCAAATAAATATTCTTTTCGTAAGTAATAACCCCAAAAAAATATTATAGTATTTAGAACTATATAATATTTTTTGCGCTAAAATAATATATATATTTGTGTGTACCATTTATATATTTCAACATTACATGAAAATTGGAATTTTAGAAAAAAAAATTTTAAAAACCCTTTACCATAAAAAATTTATTTTGGTTTTATAAAAAAGTGTACCTCAATCTATATAAAAAAAGTTTGTAGGTTTTGGACACAAAAATTTTTTTTTGTTGCATAGTGTTACTGGTTTATTTAAATCAGCTTCAAAAAGTTCTTCAAGTTCATAAGCCACAATGATTGCCCCTAGATTACAGTTAAGTAGGGATTTAATTTAGGATCATTTATATTAAAAGTTAGCAAATTGTTGAAGTGTTGAGGGAAAAGATGTGAGGTTTTCCACACAGAAGAAAATATTGTCAGTAATTGTATATTTTCTGAAGAAACAATGAGGACACGTGATGTAGAAACAGTTCGTGGAAATGTCTTGGATTTTAATCGCATTCACAAATTTTTGTTATGCCCTTCTACAAAAAAAAAAACGTTGCGTTAATGGAGCAAAATAAAATTCACCCTAAAGCCAACCGGAGACTATAAAAGCCAATCTAAAAAATATCCAAAAAAAAAGAGGTAGAGAAAATATTTCATATTAAATTAAGAAATTAAGTTTGATAAATTTAAATAGCTTAATACTTATATTTTTTTTTTTTTGATATCGAAGTTGTCATATGGAAGTTTTGATATTTAGGATTACATAAGGACATCGCAAAAAACATTTTGAAAAGAATTTTTTTAATTAGGAAATTTATTTCCTCGGAAGAATACAGCTTTCTTCTCTCCATTATTTCGAATTTCAGTAAACTTTCCATAAGTATTAAAATACGGCTGCCTATTTTAGGGTTAAACCGTTTACATTGAGTTCAATAGCCGAAAGACACAGTTCATAATTTAATATTAGAGTTCTGGTAGGCAAATCAAAGTAACTTTTGAGACGACTGAATTTTTTTCTAATTAGTTATTTATTTTATTCCAGTGTTAATTGTTTTTTATTAGGTTCTACTGTATAATTAATTCTTTTTAAATGCTGAAAGAGCCGTTCTATTGACTCGTTCCTCCAAATTCAATGCATGCCAAGGCAACCATTTAATTCACGTTCGCATTCTCATTCACTATTTCCATCTCCTGTGAAAACAACTTAATTCGATCGTTTATGTGGCATGCAACAGAAAGGTTGTAGCGCTATTATTTCCTTTTAGTAAACATTCAGCACACAATTAAAATGGAATCGCCCCCATGTGTTTAAACTGCTGAATGGCAAACGCGTTTGCACGACCGAATGCCCGAATGGCGGTCTGGCTGCCAGACAAACTCACTGGATTAGTGGGTGGATGGATGGCTGACTTTGAAATAGTTTAATTTCTATGGCGAGACCACCAGCGAAGACCCAAGAGAGGGAGCATAGGACTTCTTATGTTAATAGAGTAGTGAACTGTGGAAATTTTTTAGCATTAACTCACTTAAGCAACTTAAACACGCTTCCTTGATAACACCACTCCCCCCCATTCATAGCAAGAAGGTCCTCGACATGGACATGGCCATGGCTATAGACTGCCCTAGAGAGACATCCATGAGTAACAACTTCAATGGAATTCAATGGCATCACTTTGCTATCACAATAATGTTGTGATTATTGTACCAAGTGCCAAGGAATAGTAACAGAAGTTGCCTTTGAGTAGAATGGCAAACAGGGATTTGTGTCCAGCGAAGACGATAGTTCTGGAATGCAAGTGCTACTGGCTGAATTATTTAAGGATAACTTGGCCACCCAGCCACCGTCTTCATCTTAAAGAAAAAAGCAATCTTTAATTGAAATTTTTTTCCTAAGAATGCAGTCACTGCGCTTCCTTTCTCCCTCGACGGGAGTGCAGTTTTATTATTGTCAGATACAGATTTACAAGAGCTGTTGCAACTGCATTAAGCAAAAGCAGATGTCGATAACGGGAAATGATGCATATTTCATGAATAACACTAGGTAACAAAAAATGTCTGCGCAGTGATTGCATTTTGAGTAATCGTTAATAAAAACAATGATTGAAATCAATTAAACAATTGATATTCAGGATAGTAAAACTACGAGATCTTTAAAAATAGGAAACTTCATATGTGGGGATTTCACACCAAGGGGGTACATTTTTAAAACCGAAGTCTTCTGATCGGGATGAATCTTTCAACAATTTCAACCGGATCGGTTAAGGACTGTCCGAGTTGAAGCGTGTTGAATTTTGACATTTTGCTCAAACGGCCCATTTTTCCCATCCTTGTAACCTAATTACCTACTTATTGTACTTGGAAAATGTTGTCCAAAGTGTATTCGAAAGCTTTATCTGTGATTTTTTTTAAAAAATTGCAGATTTTTTTTGCAGATTTTAAACTTTTTTATTATTTATTTATTTATTTATATGAATTACAATATAAAGTAAATTTATATTCTAATTTTAAGGTCCAGGGAAAGGCCGGGTTACAAAGACCATATGGCTAAATGTTTGCAGCGACAGAGCAGAGCCTGTGGTGGGAATCGAACTCACGACCCCCAAACTCATATGCGAGTACGCTACCAACTTTTGTCAAAAAGTAAATTTTTATTTTTTTTTGCTCAAACGGAACCTTATGTCATTTGCTTTAATACACGCTGAAAAAAATTCGCTTCTGTAATATATTGTCCCAAAAATATTCGGCTTGAAACATATATATGTTTAATATTTGTTTACTTCCAATATGTGTTTACTTAGGCCTATTATTTTCGAAACAAATATTTATTTTCACTTAAGTATTCAGAAAATGCCTAAATAGTGTTATCTTTTCAATAATTCAAAGTAAATTTTTTAGAAATTTTTAATGTTCTTATAAATAACACTGTCCAACAAATTAAGACTTTTTTGACTGGAACAGAATAGCCTATAATTCTGAAAGGGCATGTTGAGTAGATCGTTTTTGTAGAATAAACTTATGGTCCAGCTGGTCTATGTTTTTTGTTACAGTCGGTCAAAGTTTCCATTTTTTGGTCGAAGGAAGTATTATACTAAATAAAAAAAACCTGTAAGTTAATTCCTGAGAGACTTCTTATTGTCAGAGTTACATAGTGGAATTTTATGAGGATCAATTTTGTGGAAGGTCTTAACTCTCTAGCTGCCCTCTTAATGGGTCAATTTGGCGCTTTTTTCGAAAAAAGTCAAGAAATTCCTTTCAAAAGGGACATTTAAGGATTAAAATATTCTACGAAAATGTTTGCCAAAAAATTTCAGTGGGCTCATTATGCTTAATTAGCAAAATTAAGCATCTGAGACGTAGCCGCAAAATTTCATAGACATAATCTTCAAAAAAAAACAGTAAGGAAAGGCTAAAGTCGGGCGGTGCCGACTATATAATACCCTACACCACTCTCGTAATATTGAATAACTCTGATATATAAATTTTGTAATTCATGTATAAATTGTTTACATAAATTTACTTTTGGGACATTTTATACTTAAATAATACCCTGTACCACAGTGTGGTGTAGGGTATAAAAACGATTGGATCTAAAGAGCCAAATCGGATGAAACATAAATATGGGAGCTATAGCTAAATCTTTACCGATTTTCTTCAAATTCGGCAATGTTGGTTCATGGATCAAGAAACTCTACCATTCTAAATTTCAAAATGATTGGATGTAAAATACAGCTTCTACAGGACTAAAGACAAAATCGGACGAAACATAGCTATGGGAGCTATAGCTAAATCTTAACCGATATTCTTCAAATTTGGTAGTGTTGGTTCATGGATCAAGAAACTCTACCATTCTAAATTTCAAAACGATTGGATGTAAAATATAGCTTCTATAGAAATAAAGGGCCAAATCGGACGAAACATATATATAGGAGCTATAGTTAAATCTTAACCGATTTTCTTCAAATTCGGTAGTGTTAGTTCATGGATCAAGAAACTCTACCATTCTAAATTTCAAAACGATTGGATGTAAAATACAGCTTTTATAGGACTAAAGGGCCAAATCGGACGAAACATATATATGGGAGCTATAGCTAAATCTCAACCGATTTTCTTCAAATTCGGCTATGTTGGTTCATGGATCAAGAAACTCTACCATTCTAAATTTCAAAACGATTGGATGTAAAATACAGCTTCTATAGGACTAAAGGGCCAAATCGGACGGAAGATATATATAGGAGCTATATCTAAATCTGAACCGATTTCAACCAAATTCAATAGCGATCTTAACAGCTGCGAAATACTCTAAACTGCAAAATTTCAGAACGATCGGAGTGAAATTGCGACTTGTAGTCGACGAACAACTTTACATGGACAGACGGACGGACGGACGGACATGCTTAAATCGACTCAGCTCGTGATTCTGAGTCGATCGGTATACTTTAAGGTGGGTCTAGCTGCCATGAAACAAACTTATAATACCCTGTACCACAGTGTGGTGTAGGGTATAAAAATGCCAAAGAATGTTCTTTCAAATGATAATAAACATTCTCCATGCAATTTGAATTTTCTGTATTTTTTAAAGTAGGGAACCTCGAAATGGATCACCCAATACTAAAGCCGAGCTGGTTTCTACTCTGGGGCAGACTACTCCTTCTGTAAAATATTGGGTAACAGAACTGCCGAGACGAACACCGTAGTGGTCGACCAATTGAGGTGTCCAAGCCAGAAACGGTTAAGAAAATCCACAAAATAGTATTGGATGTCCTGCGGCAGAAGTTGCGTGAGCTAGCTGAAATTATAGGCATTTCAATAAGAACTATTCATGGAACTGAAATGTTAAAGATGAGAAAGCTGTGCGTACTATTGGTGCCGCGTTTGCTCACAATGGAACATAAACAGCAGTCTCGAACATGTTTCAGATGTTGAGAGTGTCTGACGATGTTTCACCTCTGTAAAACCGAGCTTTTGCGTCGACATGGGTCAACTACTTCCGATCTATGACAGAGGAACAGTCAAAGCAGTGAACTGAAATCCATGAATTGTTTTTCGGCAATTCCGAGCCATTTTTGCATATTGATTCTCGCAAATTTTGCATAAATTTTTGTTAGTACACCCTACATCCTTGTGGTACAAAATCCTCATGCACTGCATCACGCTAATCGAAGAACACTGTAAGCAAAACCTTGACAATCGAGCGAACATGGTTTGTTTTTCAGTCCTTGGTCTTCTGTAATTTTTCATTGGAATTGGGCTTTAATTTTAATGTCATAGCTATATACCCATGTTTTGACCCTTTTGAGCTAGAGCTGTGGTTCTTTTTGTCAAAATAGTAAAATATTGGCCAAGCATACTTGGGCACGTCTAAACTTTTATAACTGACAAAAACAAACTATACGAGTAAATGCAAAATGGCTAATAATGTCAATATACATATGTTGTGTGACAATATAAAACGAAAACAAAAATCGAGTATACTTAGCCCGGGAAATTTCAAAAGTGCTCTTTTTCGAAGAAGTCTCGTATTTGATAAACTTCTTTTGGAACGAAAATGATTTCCCGCTGTACTTACAAAATACTGTAACTGAATACATTAACAATATTTTTTCATTTATTCCAGAATCTATGTAAGGTAGTGTAAGTGAGCAAGGTGGATTCATATTTGACTGGATGCTGACGCCCGAGTTGCCATGGCACAGCACTGCACTTTATTTAAGCAAACGATTCGGCTCCTTCTCTCTTCTGTATATCTTTTGTACATCTTCTCTGGTAAGACCATGTTTTAATTGCTCTTCCCAGTAGCCAAATATGCAAATAGGATGCATAATTACGTGTGCAATAATTTCATCAACTTGCTCCTGAAGGATCAAAGGCGACATTAAGGACAAGACAAAAGTGAATAAATACGATTGTACGGGGACACTAGATCAGTTCAGCGGTAAATGCTTTCTTCTTTCCAAACGCTTTGTAAGAACCCGTTCGCATGGCAGGAAATGAAAATTGTGAAAAACGGATATGGAAACAAACTCTGCGAATGTTTATCACTATCAGCACTTATGTATATATGCACATATTGGGTAAGTATTCTTTTTGTGAGTTTACTGACGGCTTTCAATTTAATTACTTTTGCACAGAGAAAATCAAAGAAAATAACGCGCAAAACTCTTGACACAAACACATATACAATATACAATATACTTACGTACATACACCCACGACAAAAGAAAAATGCCTGAATTCCTTGAAAAGGATACAATCGCATACATTCACAACACAAATACAATAATACATTTAATCAAGATCATATTTACATATACACGCACATTCACGCTTATTTGCGCAATTATGAAAATGTCACAACAGAACCAAGACGTGGTTAGGGGAACCTTGACATCAAGGACATTTTACAAATCATGAACAGTTGAAACTTTAAAATTTTAATTCATCTTTATTATATAGATACCTCCATTCCAAAACATGCCAAGTCAAAACAGTTAGTTTTTCAGGAGAGGCGATTCAAGTTTTATGAAATTTTTAAATTTATTTGAAATTCCTTTATGATGGAAACTGATCGACCTGTACTGTTGTGTGAATAACTTTTGATTGGGTTGACGGATAAACACCAAATATTGGCAGAAAATAGTTGGAATATTTCGAATTAAAATACAAACTGAACCTGACAATATGCTAAGTTGACTTAGCATATTTTGGAATGAAGTTATCGATATGAGATAAATGAATGCGAAATAATAACAATTATTATAATAATGAAAAATATTTAGATTTGCCTAAATTAGATATCGAAATTAAATAAATGATTGAAGTTTAATGAAGCAGCAATTAAATTTAAATAAATAAAATTAAAATAATTTATTAATTGAAGATGTACATAATTTTCAATCATGTATAAAAATTAGTTGAATATATTGATGTTGATTCTTTAAATCAATTAATATTTTTATTGATTCTTTCAAATGTTTAAATAAAGACGATATTTTCAATAATTTTTTTTCTGAGTGTTCATCGTTTTCAAACAGAAGCGAATACAGAAAAAATCAATCAAAAATTATGATAATTAAAATACAGTCAAAACATGTTCGATTCGAATATAAAAATACCAGAGAGTTTCAATTGCAAATGCAGAGCCGACTGTTCATGTTCATCTAACGATGCATAAAACTGTTTGAGGAGACTGGAGATGTCAAACACTGCCACCGGTCGGGACGCCCTCGTACTGTTCGAACGCCGCAGGTCATCAAATCAAGAATTCTGCGAATTCCGCTCCGAAAACAGAAAATCGTGGCCCGTGAGATGAATTTTACACAAAAGTCCAAGAGTCGAATTATCAAAAAAGGCTTAAGACTTGGGGCTTTCATAGGCCGCAATGAACATTTGTTCACATCAACTTTATGGAATATAGGATAGAAAAATGCAAACGCCTTTTGGTGTAGCACGCTGATAACTTGCACATATGAAACAAATTTTACTTTGCAAGAAAAATCCAACAAACGAAGTGATATGGTGTATGTCGTCTAAGGAGGCATCTCAAGTGATTCCACCGGTCGAAAAGGTCCATCAAACAGCTTCAATTGTGGTTTGATAAGGTGTCTCTTACGATGGGTTCACTGACTTGCATTTCTGTGAACATGGGGTCAAAACATTGACGAAAAATTACAAAGAAAACGTTTTGGAAGCTGTTGTGAAACCTCTTAACCATTCCCTATTCCAAAACCAGGCATGAGGCTAAAATGGCGTAGACATGGCTTTAAAACAATTTGTCAGCTTTCATTTCTCTCTGGCAGCCCTAATTTAAACCCACTGGATTACAAATTGTGGATAGTTTTAGAGGACAAGGTTCGCCACAAAAGATACCCCAACATCGATTCAAAAATTCGCAATGTACCTCAAAAACGTTAGTAGTTCACTATAATGTACTAAAAATTTTTTTGTTGTATAGAAAATATTAAGGGCAATATTTTTGTGGAAAATATTACCCTCTAGCTCCCGCAAATAATTCTAATTGTTGGCCCTATTTTAGCATGGGGAGGGCGAGGATGAAATGAATGAATTTTACTGTAGGTGTCAGAACACACCAAAGGCCAAAACTTAACCCAAAAACCAAAAAAAGTGTCAAACTATGGGACTCTTTTCCCTTAAGTTCATCACTTAGAGAAGATCATTTTTGAAGATAATTCTTTGGGCACGATCTCCCAATCCAGTCCAATTCTTCGGTCCTTCCTTGGTCTCAGATGTGAATCGGTTTACCCATGTCCCATTCATGGTTAGGAATCGACGCAAAACTTGGCTTTATTTTGCGTGAAACATCGCCAAACACTATTCATCATGAAATATCTTCACGACGCAGTTTTTGTTCCATTGTGAACAAATGCGGCAAACATCTTACACACAGCTTTCTCAGCTTCAAATTGAGTTAGTTGTGATGCATATCATCACAACTAGCTCACGCACATTCTGCCGACGATCATCCAATACCATTATGTGGATTTTCTGGCGAGATCACCTTAATTGGACGACCACTAGGGTGTTCGTCTCGGCAGATCGTACGGTCTTAAACAGAGGAGCAGACACCCTCAGAGTAGAATATACCGCGGCTTTAATATTGGTTGGACTGAGACCTTTCAAATGAAAGTATTGAATAACATAACGGTGACCAATTTTGTCCATGTTTACAAAAATAATCATCGCATGAGCATTTTTATTTTTATTTTCAAAAAAGATTTTTTATTTATTCGAAAATCCTTATACATTAAAAGCCAATAATCTTAAGACTAACAATTCCATCAATTTAAATACTTAGTGCTAAATAGCCTACCAAAGTCTGCTTAAGTATACATTTGTCGAAGCCTCAGCCATAACATCCATACATCATAAAAAATACCACTTCACATTAAATTCCCCTAAAAACGAATATGAAAACTGGGGGTTCGCATGAGCATCTATCAGAAGCTGTTGAATTGTTTATTGTTATGGCGTCGAAAACAAGTCGCAGTCATACCTATGGAAGAGTCCAGAAGAGCATAGACCGCAAACGAACGCCAAGTTAGATATCGTCTCAAGGTTTTGCTCAGTGTTTTTTGATTACCGAGGCATAATGCATCAGGAATTCTCACCACTGGATCGTATGGTCAATATGGAACATTACCTTGAAGTTTACGAGAAACAATACCAAAAAAACTCCTGGAATTGTGGATAAACAATTCATGGTATTTGCATCACTACAATCATGCCTCACAGTTACCATATTTACCGGATTTTGAGCCCTGCTATCCTTTCCTAATCCCAAAACTAAAGAGAATCCATGAAAGGAAGCAGATTTGCAAGGATTGTGGAGATAAAGACCGCATCGTTGAAAGAACTCTAGGCTTTGCCAAAAAGTGCTTATCTCAGTAGTGCTTCAAAGATTGGGGGGAATTCTAGGAAGTGGACAACATCAATATATTCATGAATTAATAAATACTGTTTTGTAAAATAAATAAAAAGTGAGTTCGCTGAAAGTGCTTAAGGCTGCAATAAAAAGCGTTTATCAATAGTGCGGCTAGGATTGGATGAATCGTTGGTACAAACGTATTACATATAAATATCTGAGGGGGAATGCTTTTAAGGGTAAAATATTAGTATTCATGAATAAATAAATATTGTTTCGAAGTTTCCTTTTAATTTGAGGTTTGTTTTACACTCTGGGAGACATACAACGGGTATTTTTTTTGCTGAATGATAACTTTCGATATATGGTTTGACAGCTGATAATGTCAAACTGTGTTGACATTTCGGTAAAATTTCATCTTGAATCGTTTAGCGTCAGAACAGCGCTTCCACATTGTATAAATTTACTTTAAAAAACTGTTTGCCAAGTTCACCTCAAAGAATTGTGTGTAGTGATGAAAAGGTGTCATCAGCTTTTGTCCAACAGCTAATTCAGACTTGGTGATACCGCTTAACTATACTCGTATTTGGCAATAATGTAGCTTAGAATATGCTGAACAAAGTTTCTTAAACTTTTTTCCGAAAAAACATTTTTTTCTGGTATTTTTTTTGGTAAAAGTGAAGGAAAAAAAATGTTTTTTTTTGCTTTTGTGTTATGTTTTGAGATTTGGTGTGTTCTGCCACATATAGTAGAAGTTTATGGCCAAAATTTTTGTAGAAAATGTCATCCCCGCCCTCCCCATTTTGGGGGTGTTTTTTGCGATTTGTTAAAATGGGGCAAAAATTACAGTTATGTGGGGGAGCTAGAGGGGTAATATGTTCCACAAAAATATTGGCCTTAATATTTTCTATAAAGTTGCTGATCATACCCTATACCAAAAAAAAATTTTTGTTACATAACAATGAAATACTAACATTTTTTGGGTACGATGTGGCTTTTTTGAGCTATTTAGGGTGCCTAGACACTTTCAGATTGTATTGATATGTTCAAAAAATTTGTTCAGATTTACGTTGGCTACAATTTTGCCAAACATTGTTAGTGAAAAGTTACGAGTCCCTGAAGTTATGCCGAAAAAAGTGAAAAAAAATATTTTTTTCCTTCACTTTTTCAAACAAAATTACCGGAATTTTTTTTTTTCACGAAAACTGTTATGAAGCTTTGTTCACCATATTCTTAGCTACATTATTGCCAAATACGAGTATAGTTAAACGGTCATATTACAAAATTTCAGATTTTACTTCTTCACGCAACAAAAACCACAAATTTCAACGTGGTTTTTGTTGCGTGAAGAAGTAAAATCTAGAGGGACCTTTGTATGGGTGTTACATCAAACCATGAACCTATGGCTACGGTTGTTCGTGTGCAGATGCGGGTATAAATTAACCCCAGTTACCAATTTTCAGCCCGATCAGTTGACATTTGTGGTCTCTATGACGTTAAGAAGTCAAATCGGGGAGATGCTATATATGGGGGCTATATCCAAAATTGGACCGATATTGCCAATTTTCATTCCCAACATACCTGCAGATATAAGAAGTATATGTACAAAATGTCAGCTACCTAGCTCAAGTATTGTAGATTGTAGCGTGATTACAAAAGACGGACGGATGGACGTACATGGCTAAATCGTCTTAGAATTTTACAACGATTAAGAATATACATACATTATGTGGTCTCAGATCAATATTTAGAAGTTTTATACCCCCCGTCATATGGTGGAGGGTATACAAATATGGTGAATGTATAGAAGATGAGAACACTAGGAATCACAATAAGTAAGATTCTATATATGGGAGCTATATCAAAACATTGACCGATATGGCCCATTTGCAATCCCAAACAACCTGCAACTATAAGAAGTATTCGTACCAAATTTGATCAACCTAGCTCTATTATTGCGGACTGTAGCGTGATTACAACAGACGGACGGACGGACATGGCTAAATTGTCTTAGAATTTTACGACGATTAAGAATATATATACTTTATGGGGTCTCAGATCAATATTTAGAAGTGTTACAAGTGTTACATCCTATAGTGGAGGATATAAAAATTGCATAACATTTTTTTCACTTATTTCCGAAACAAAGATTTATTTGCATACAAAAGTACAGAAAATATTCGTATATCGATTGTATGCCAAGTTTAAAGTTTTTCAGTAATTTAAATAGAAATTTTAAATTTTAGTAAATTTTTTTTTAAGTTTTTCAGTAATTCTAAGTCCGCTTTTAGGAAATTGTTAATGTTCCCAAAAGTCCTTTATAATTGAAATCGTATAATCTTGATTAACGATACATTGACAACGAATTATGACTTGGAATATTTAGAAATTAAAAATGGGTCCTTTGAACAAAAGTTTAATGCGACATATGTAATTTATAATACGAGTAGTATGATATAATTCTAAATCTAGAAAAAATTAAAAGTGAAAATCGAAAAAGTGAGCAAATAAAATATTTATGGGGGAATTCCTAAATAATAATTTTATTTGTATTTAAGCACATATTTTATATGAGAAAATTAGTTCCCACATTTATTTTGTTGTAATATATTAATATGCGCTGCAAATTAAATTTCTTGATTTTCAAATAAAATTCATTTATTTATTCATTTATATAAATTACAATACAAAGTAAATTCATATTCTAATTTTACGGTCCAGGGAAAAGCCGAGTTACAAAGACGATGTGGCTAGATTTTGCAGCGACAGACCAGAGCCTCTGGTGGGAATCGAACCCACGACCCTCAAACTCATAGACGAACTCAACATATCAAATAGTAACTGGTATGTATACCCTACACCATTGGGAATACCACCCAATACCACATACCACATTTTGCAGGTGCTGCTTCGCCAGAACTGATTTCTATGCATATACTCGTATGACAATACGGATTTAATTAACACTCATTTAACGAGTGTGTCAAAGAGTATCTATAAGTATATATTGCGATAATTAGCTTTTATCTTTAATTTTCAGTGTTTGTATTGCTGCTTTCGTTGTTGTCGTCCAGGATATTTCATAAAGGATCTATCACTAGAAAGGAATGTGTGCACATCACATGTACAATGTGTATACGAAGACATACGAACGAACGTCTGTCTATCCATTGAATTTCTTTGTATACAGTATCAAAAGTCCCCCAGGACAAAGAACGGAGGAAAGACGAATGAACGGATGGTTGACTGGATGGCTGACTGACTGTACGGTTGACTGAGTGTTGTGTTTGGATAATAAACTTTCAATCAAAATTGATTATTTTCAAATATTGTTAAGCGTGAATTGTTCTGCAGCTACAAATGACTCCCAGGGAAAGGATCCATAAAATGCCTTTTGGTAATTAAATTCGCAACAGAAAAAGAAGAATTCTCTTGGGGATTCCCCCTAAAAGGTTTCTGGTAAATCTGACACAGATGAATATGGATGAAGATTGGTTTTATCAGGGAAACAAACATTTTTTCATATTTTCCAATATACCACAAAAAACAACACCTCTTTCGCAACGAAATGTTCTGATCGAAAAAGCTGAATGATTCGAGTGTGGAAACATTTAAATAAAAAATCTAATAAAGCAAAATTCCTATGGCTATGGTAAAGTGGAGTAATTTCCTAAAGGGTTGCTTCTTTTACGTCAAATTTAATATGATTCAAAATAGGATAAAGGAAATTCATTCTATAAAAGGTTTACACATATGTTTTAATTTTTTTGCCCTGAATTTTTTTGCAAAATAAACAATTTTGTAGCTATGCTATTCATGCAGTTGATGTATTTATACCTCAGCACTATAGGATGGGGGGTATATTTATTTTGTCACTCCGTTTGTAACACCTCTAAATATTGATCTGAGACCCCATGAAGAAGACGATTTAGCCATGCGCGTCCATCCGCCCGTTTTTGTATTCACGCTACAGTCTACAATAATTGAGCTAGATGACTAAAATTAGGTATAGATACTTCTGTTAGCTACAGGTAACTTGGGATTGAAAATGGGCAAAATCTGTCCATTTTATGATATAGCCCCAATCTCCCCGATTTGACTTCTTAATATCATAGAAACCACAAATATCAACTGATTGGGCTGAATGTTGGTATCTGGTATTTATTTATACCCGGAATTATTCACACGAGAAACGGTAGTCATAGGTTTATATTCTGACATAGCCCCCATATAAAGGTCCCTCTAGATTTGACTTCGTAACGCCACCAAAACCTCGAATTTCAACGAATTGGGCTGAAATTAAGTTTAATTAGCTTATCTGTACCCGAAACCATTCAGATGGGATCTATGTTGGAGGGTATATAAAGATGCTACTTGGCCGAACTTAACGCTTTTACTTGTTTAATTTCCAATGTCTCACTGAGAATTGTCGTAAGTTGAAACCTTTTACTTATTAAAAATTTAAGACAATTCAAATATTTCCTTAAAGAATTGAAAACCAGAATCCCCATACGAATTAATTATATATATGCATATATAATTAAATCCAATATTTCTAATTTGAAAATGTCATTTCACTTTTACCATTTCATAGTGTTGTGATAGACCACACAAATATTCCAAGAATCAATTTGCATTAAGAAATTTGTAAACATCGAGAAATTATTGCGAAATATATGCTTAATTTAATTGCCAAATTTTAACCGAACTTTGCATTACTAATAATGCCAAATATACATATAGCTAAATTTATATGTTGACATCTGTTCTCAATTGTGTTTCATGTCAATTCCTAGAATTGCATTAGAATCAATATATTTGAAATCAAAGAAATTTTCCTGTGCAAAAAGGTTGGCTTTTTTGGGGTGATTGAAATTTCAAAACAGGATCCACAAACATACGACAATTTAAGGCAATCGATCACTTCTTTCGAGAGTTTCCAGCGCACCAGCTAGACAGACGGACGGACAGATATTGTTCAAAGGACTTAAATCTCATAGCAAAATTAAGTTTCACTCGACATACATATTTTTTGCATCTGCTATATCCTGTCAACCAACCGTATTCCCCCCATTTCGGACTTTATAGACATTTATGCACAAATAATTTTCGTAATTTCTGTGTAAGTATATAAAGGGTTTTCCAACAAGAGGTGTTATTTTGGTATTCAAAGAAAAATTCCATTTTTTGAGATAAATGATCGGATGTTTGTTTCATAATAAAGAAGAAGGTATGCCGTTAATAATGAAAAACAACATCAGCCAAATGGCCACCACGCTTACAGGACCAGATCCTTTTCATGAAATTTTCCATAACCAAATCGCAAAGTGGCTGCCCTATGTCCTCGATAGCCTCACGAATTCTATCTATGAGGTCTTGAATCGACGCTTGGCTGTTGGCGTAGACCTTATCTTTCACGTGGCCCCAAAGGAAGAAATCGCAAGGTGTTAAATCACAAGATCTCGGTGGCCAATTGTGATCACTTCTTCGAGAGATAACACGGTTCGGAAACTTTTCCCGTGACCGAGCAATGGTTTCGTTGCTTATGGGGCACATAGCGCCGTCTTGTTGAAAGTAAACGTTGTCCAGATCAATACCATCCAACTCCGACCACAAAAAATCATTAATCATCTCTCGATAGCGCAATCCATTCACCGTAACTGTTGATCCAAACTCATTTTCGAAAAAGTAAGGTCCAATGACCCCGCCGGACCATAAACCGCACCAAACAGTCACACGTTGAGGATGGAGAGGCTTCTCAACAATAACTTTTGGGTTCTTCGAGCCCCAGATGCGACCAGATCGTTCGTATCGTTTTTTTGTTCGATCGTTTTTTGATCGTTTTGTATCGTTCAATGATCGTGTATCCTTCCATTTTTAGTAATGGCGTAGTTTCTATTTGTCAAATGTCAAAGAATAAAAGCTTCAAAAGTGACAGCTACCGTAATACCGGGTTATTCTAAATAACACCTCTTGTTGGAAAACCCGTTAGAAATACAATATTTGCCATCATCTTCAGCAAATGACACACAAACAGAGAAATGGAAGGATAGATGTACGGATTGCCAGGTAGACAGGACAATAGTGCATACACAACCACAGAGGTCCTTGCTGGAATTATTACAGCAGCGATGCAAGCCAACTTTACTTTAATACATATATGTATACGTATACATAAATTTGCTGAACATCTGCCATCGATACAAGTATCTTCAGATTGTGACAACTACCATTATATTCTGATGCACATACGCACACAGTATGTATATACGAGTATATGTTGTCATCTTAAATCCAAAATTGCGTAACATCCAAAAAATCAAAATGAATTTTATTATAGTCTATTAGACTAAACAACACATTCCTGCAAAATTTTAGAGTTAAATATAATAATAATACCATTTTAATAATGTACCATTTTATGACTGGAATTCAAAATAATGCAATAGTAATCAAGTTCGTTAAAAAAGTGGAAAAATTCATAAAATTTTATGTTTTTTATACAAAATGTACGCCACAACCAATTGCACAAGATTTGTTATTTGATTTCGCCTTAATAGTCTGAAAATCCATAAATCTAGTCAAAAGGTTAAAATAACTATACCTTGTTTTTTGCTTCTCCTGAAAAAGCATGAACATGTGGGTTACGTCATTTTGGATTTCAGGTGACGATATGTAGTATATGTAGAATTTCTTTGAATTTTCAGGAAATTGTCGATACTCTTGACAATTTATGAAAATGCAAAATCTTATAAATTAGGATGTTCATATGCAAGTTCAACATAGACTCTGCAATATTGCAAACATCGTTAACAGCAGCCCTGGCGATATTGTCAAAGCAACTTTGAGAAGAGCGACAACGAAAATGTAGCAACAAATAGACATACATACATATGTCATCTCTACAATGACACTGATGATGATGTATTTGCAAATCGAAGTCAAATTCCTGTTTACTAAGAATAAAATTCTTGAACATCATCCTTGACTGAATAACCAGAAATAGTGAATGCATATGTATATGGGAGTTGATTTTATCAGCTCCCCCCAAATTCTTATAAAATTGCCACTTTTCACACATTCCTTTGTTTCATTTTGTTTGGTTGGTGGCTAATTAAAAACTATATTTTGTGGTTGGAGAAAACTATGTTGTCAATGTAATTTAAAAACGATATATCTAAAATATACATTAAAAAACATGACATTTTACAATTGAATTGGCATACAGCAATGCAATCAACTTGTCAAAGTTTGGTTGGTAAGTGTTTTCAGTTTTTTTTATTTATTTACAAAAATATAAAACATTTGCGGTTTATTAATGCAAAATGTTTTTTCAGTACTTGCGATAGCGAAGCGTATTTAATTTAACAAAATAATTGAATACAACTTTTTCCCCTGATAGTTGTTTGTGGCGTTTCATATGGCTGTTATGCAATGTCCTTCTTTGAAAAAAAGATCTAGATTTTTATAACATCATCAGATATTTTTGGTGAAAGTATACAAAAACAACTGCAATACAACAGGCATATGCGAAAAAACAGAATGAGATTTTCTTGCTAAAGAATTTTTTTTTTTAAATATTTCTTTGGTATAATGAAACAGTAGAAGTAGGAAGCTGCAACGATTAACGCTTATCTGGGTTTTACAAAAAAAAAAATACTAAAAGTCATATTACCAGTAACCACAAAAATACTCGATTACAATTCTACTAAAAAATTTAAATAATATATCAATCAAAAAATAAAGAACAAACGGGAAAAAATTAAACAACTAAAAAATAGCTTTAGGCTCTCTTCATACTATGCATAACCTACATATACATATACTATAGTCTGAGGTCTTCGTCTAACCTAGAGTCGACATCTGAGGTCTTCCTCTATACTATAGTCGACCTCTGAGGTCTTCCTCTATACTAGAGTCGACCTCTGAGGTCTTCCTCTATACTAGAGTCGACGCCTAAGGTCTTCCTCTACACTAGAGCCGACGCCTAAGGTATTCCTCTACACTAGAGTCGACCCCTAAGGTCTTCCTCTATACTAGAGACGACCCCTAAGGTCTTCCTCTATACTAGAGTCGACCTCTGAGGCCTTCCTCTATACTAGAGTCGACCTCTGAGGTCTTCCTCTATACTAGAGTCGACCTCTGAGGTCTTCCTCTATACTAGAGCCGACGCCTAAGGTCTTCCTCTACACTAGAGCCGACGCCTAAGGTCTTCCTCTACACTAGAGCCGACCCCTAAGGTCTTCCTCTATACTAGAGTCGACCCCTAAGGTCTTCCTCTATACTAGAGTCGACCCCTAAGGTCTTCCTCTATACTAGAGTCGACCTCTGAGCCCTTCCTCTAAACTAGAGTCGACCTCTGAGGTCTTCCTCTAAACTAGAGTCGACCTCTGAGGTCTTCCTCTATACTGGGGTCGACCTCTGAGGTCTTCCTCTATACTGGGGTCGACCTCTGAGGTTTTCCTGTATACTAGAGTCGACGCCTAAGGCCTTCCTCTACACTAGAGTCGACGCCTAAGGCCTTCCTCTATACTAGAGTCGACGCCTAAGGCCTTCCTCTATACTAGAGTCGACGCCTAAGGCCTTCCTCTATACTAGAGTCGACGCCTAAGGCCTTCCTCTATACTAAAGTCGACCTCTGAGGTCTTCCTCTATACTAGAGTCGACCCCTAAGGTCTTCCTCTATGCTAGAGTCGACCTCTGAGGCCTTCCTCTAAACTAGAGTCGACCTCTGAGGTCTTCCTCTATACTGGAGTCGACCTCTGAGGTTTTCCTGTATACTAGAGTCGACCCCTAAGGTCTTCCTCTACACTAGAGTCGACCCCTAAGGTCTTCCTCTATACTAGAGTCGACCCCTAAGGTCTTCCTCTATACTAGAGTCGACCTCTGAGGTCTTCCTCTATACTGGAGTCGACCTCTGAGGTTTTCCTGTATACTAGAGTCGACCTCTGAGATGTTCCTCTATACTAGAGTCGACCTCTGACGTCTTCCTCTATACTAGAGTCGACGCCTAAGGTCTTCCTCTACACTAGAGTCGACCCCTAAGGTCTTCCTCTATACTAGAGTCGATCCCTAAGGTCTTCCTCTATACTAGAGTCGATCCCTAAGGTCTTCCTCTATACTAGAGTCGACCTCTGAGGCCTTCCTCTAAACTAGAGTCGACCTCTGAGGTCTTCCTCTAAACTAGAGTCGACCTCTGAGGTCTTCCTCTATACTGGAGTCGACCTCTGAGGTTTTCCTGTATACTAGAGTCGACCTCTGAGGTGTTCCTCTATACTAGAGCCGACCTCTGAGGTCTTCCTCTATACTGGAGTCGACCTCTGAGGTCTTCCTCTATACAATAGTCGACCTCTGAAGTCTTCCTCTATACTAGAGTCGACCCCTGAGGTCCTTTTCTATACTAGAGTCGACCTCTAAGGTGCTCCTCTATACTAGAGTCGACCTCTGAGGTTTCCTCGACCTCTGAGATTTCCTCTATACTAGAGGAAGACCTCTGAGAACTTCCTCTATACTGAAGTCGACCTCTGAGGTTTTCCTGTATACTTAAGTCTGGTAACCCATTACACTAGAGTCAATCTCTATAATAGAGTAGACCCCTGAGGTCATCTTCTATAGTAGAGTCGAACGTAGAGGTTCTCCTCTACACTACAGTTGACCTATTAGGTTTTCTTCTGTACTCCACTCTTGCATTGAGGAAGACCTCAGAACAATAATATGACTGCAATAACAATAAACATATTGGTAACAACCATTTCATTATGCTGTTCAAATTGTCCTTAAATAGATCAGACGCTTTACAGAATACTCTTAAATCGACATTGATTTTGCTTCCATGTACTGTATCCAAAATGCAAATCCAATGATATTTTTTCCTTTTTAAATTCGAATATTTTTTTCGGCTCCTCACTCTTTGGACTTTCTCCATTCACTGCATTTGGTATGTTGTTTCTTCAAATGTGCATGCAACACATTTCTCATGCTTTGTTATTTTATTTTGTTTCACTTTGTGTAGGTGATGAAGTGTAAAAAGGAATGTCAATTGTATGTGATTTTTCGCATTTTCCCTTTGAAGTGCAATAAATTCTTGCTTCTTCGTCACACATCAAACGGGTCAAGTGGAACACTTTGCCAATAAAGCATAGTTTTGTCAGGATGAAGAAATGATTGAAAAATATCACAAAGAAAGCATCTATCGTAACATTCATGCAGATGTATTAAGTGAGATGAACTCTAGGTTGTCCCACAGGCAAAAATATCCATACATTTGAAATGAAACTTGTTATATGAAAAATTAAAAAAAATATTCCAAAAGATAATGTATAAAGAGGAAATTTTTCGGAAAATAAAAAAATAAGTCTACTCGTATACACTTACCTATTTTTAAGTATTTTACAACAACTCTTTTGAGAGGAAGTAGCCTGAATTTGCCAATAAAAATGAAAAAAATTGGGTTACAAATCAGTTCTAGTATGTTCATTTTGTTGATTATATTTTTTGATGGCACACCCTATTACATATCTGAGTACGCCTGTATGCTACTTTTTTAGAGCAGATTTTTCATCAAAAAAATGCTCACAGAAAGATATTAATGATGATTGATTGAGTAATTGATAGATTGATTGCATCATTTTATCGTTATTTGTGGGATAGACGAACGAATGGATAGATGGATATAGCAGAGTAAAATTTTGTTTGTTTTTGGAGCTTTCTTTTTTTTGATAATCTGTTTTTACGTTTATGCCGTTTTTTTAATTCGAATGATTTGCAACTTGTTGTCTATAGTTTTGAGTTCTATCTTTTTATTTTTTTCCGACTACTCATATTTTACAATAGATTTGTTTTGATTACCCCAATGTTCCCAATTTTCAATAAATTGACGTACTATATGAATAGCTAAATGCTTATGAAGCAATGAATTTGTACGTACATCTCTATGTAATTTGCCTATATGTGTGTTTGTGTGTGAGACCTTATAATTGTAGAGGTTTCAATTAGATTATCACTTGATACAAACGAGTCTTTTTCTTATCAGCAAAATGTGAATGTGAAATATTTAAATGAGAAGGTATACTAAGTGTTTGTGACTGATTTTATTTAAAATTTTTCAAAATAAATCCATCTAATATATTTTTTTTAGTTTTAAATATGTTTTGTGACAAAACAAAATTTGTGTGTATTTAATACTGAATATATTTTTGAAGCCTGGAAATCTCTGTCCGATTATCCCCAGGTTTAAATATAATTTAACGTTCTCACTTCTGAAAGTCAGATGTTTCTTCTCATATATTTTTTTTTCTTAAATTTGACTACTTCTTACACTCTCGAACATTTAAATTTAGGAATAACTGGCAAAATATATCGATACCTTCATTTTAAAGCATTCTAAGTCGCATGTTTTAAATTCTAGATATTCCAAAATATAACCAGTCAAAATTTGGTGTTTAAAGAAATGCCACATAAATTTTATGGTCTCTCCTGAAAAATTACTTGTTTTGACATAGCACACTTTTGAATGTACGTTTCGATATGTATGTGTCAGACGAATTTGTCCCAAAATCGTAGAATTGTCAGCACTAAAACATACAAACATTTAAAAACATTTAGATTTTTAACCTTTTCAAGCAAAGGAGATGTTTCAGGGAAAAATATGTAATAAGAAGTACTCTTAAAATTTTTTTGCGGTAGATATGATCCTCATAAATCCGCATTCGAATACATCTAAGTGTACTTACAAATAAAATATTGTAGATCTTTCTCATGAATCTGTGTCACTTTTTTTAAATAAAAAAATTGACGTGTATGATAAAATGTTTAAATCCTTTATCGTCGTAAGGAGAGCAAGAGATAGACTCTGCTATAGAGGAAGACCTCAGAGGTCGACTCTAGTATAGAGGAAGCCCTCAGGGGACGACTCTAGTATAGAGCAAGACCGAAGAGGTCGACTCTATTATAGAGGAAGACCGAAGAGGTCGACTCTAGTATAGAGGAAGACCGAAGAGGTCGACTCTAATATACAGGAAGACCGAAGAGGTCGACTCTAGTATAGAGGAAGACCTCTGAGTTCGACTCTAGAGCAGAGGAAGACCTCAGAGTTCGACTCTAGTATAGAGGAAGACCTCAGAGTTCGACTCTAGTATAGAGGAAGACATCAGAGGTCAACTCTAGTGTAGAGGAAGACCTCAGAGGTCGACTCTAGTATAGAGGAAGTCCTAAGAGGTCGACTCTAGTCTAGAGGAAGACCTAAGAGGTCGATTCTAGTAAAGAGGAAGTCCTAAGAGGTCGACTCTAGTATAAAGGGAGACCTCAGAGGTCGACTCCAGTATAGAGGGAGACCTCAGAGGTCGACTCCAGTAAAGAGGTAGACCTCACAGCTCGACTCTAGTATAAAGGAAGACCTCACAGCTCGACTCTAGTATAGAGGAAGACCTCACAGGTCGACTCTAGTATAGAGGAAGACCTCACAGGTCGACTCTAGTATAGAGGAAGACATCGCAGGTCGACTCTTGTAAAGAGGAAGACCTCACAGGTCGACTCTAGTAAAGAGGAAGACCTCAGTGGTCGACTCTAGTATAGAGGAAGACCTCAGAGGTCGACTCTAGTATAGAGGAAGACCTCAGTGGTCGACTCTAGTATAGAGGAAGACCTCAGAGGTCGACTCTAGTATAGAGGAAGACCTTAGGGATCGACTCTAGTATAGAGGAAGACCTTAGGGATCGACTCTAGTATAGAGGAAGACCTTAGGGGTCGACTCTAGTGTAGAGGAAGACCTTAGGCGTCGACTCTAGTATAGAGGAAGACGTCAGAGGTCGACTCTAGTATAGAGGAACATCTCAGAGGTCGACTCTTGTATAGAGGAAGACCTCAGAGGTCGACTCTAGTATAGAGGAAGATCTCAGAGGTCGACTCTAGTATAGAGGAAGACCTCAGAGGTCGACTCTAGTGTAGAGGAAGACCTCAGAGGTCGACTCTAGTGTAGAGGAAGACCTCAGAGGTCGACTCTAGTATAGAGGAAGTCCTCAGAGGTCGACTCTAGTTTAGAGGAAGACCGCAGAGGTCGACTCTAGTTTAGAGGAAGACCTCAGAGGTCGACTCTAGTTTAGAGGAAGATCTCAGAGGTCGACTCTAGTTTAGAGGAAGGCCTCAGAGGTCGACTCTAGTTTAGAGGAAGGCCTCAGAGGTCGACTCTAGTATAGAGGAAGACCTCAGAGGTCGACTCTGGTATAGAGGAAGACCTCAGAGGTCGACTCTGGTATAGAGGAAGACCTCAGAGGTCGACTCTGGTGTAGAGGAAGACCTCAGAGGTCGACTCTAGTATAGAGGAAGACCTCAGAGGCCGACTCTAGTATAGAGGAAGACCTCAGAGGTCGACTCTAGTACAGAGGAAGACATCAGAGGTCGACTCTAGTGCAGAGGAAGACCTCAGAGGTCGACTCTAGTACAGAGGAAGACCTCAGAGGTCGACTCTAGTATAGAGGAAGACCTCAGAGGTCGACTCTAGAGCAGAGGAAGACCTCAGAGTTCGACTCTAGTATAGAGGAAGACCTCAGAGTTCGACTCTAGTATAGAGGAAGACATCAGAGGTCAACTCTAGTGTAGAGGAAGACCTCAGAGGTCGACTCTAGTATAGAGGATGACCTCAGAAGTCGACTCTAGTAGATAAACACCTCCCTCCAATGGACAATCATCATAAAACGAATATTCAAATTAAAATTTGTATTTAAACTCTCACGAATTGACAAATATTCGACGGACGTTTTATATGAAAATCCTGAAATATATGTGGCAGAAAAGAGTAAAAAAATCGGTAGCTTTTAAACCAAAAGTTCTTCCATCTTGAAACCTGTATCAAGTGTAAAGAACATTTAACGACATTTATTGTATGAAGAAAAAAATTAGGTGCATTTCGCGATATTGAAGGATTAAAATCCTTTTTTAATTTCGAATGTCGTTTATTTGTATAAGACTGAGCAGTTACAATGACACCAAAATCATTGAAAACGGATAACGTGTTCTAAAGTTATACTCTGTTGAATTCAGAATCCTTTAAGAAAAACGTAGAGATTCGATTAATCTTCGGACGCTGTAAAACAAGAACCATAACGAATTTGGGCTTAATATAGACATCATAAAAATAGTACATACTAGGAGAAATTTTCATTGAAATCGGAGGGTGTCGTGTTAAAGTGCGGATCCATTGCCGTTTGAATTACCCTCATATAAATAAATAAATATGTGAGGTCATACCTTAGTCGGTTTACAGGACTACAATTTTCTTACTTGTTTTACTACTTTCAGTCATATCTGCAACATCCCAGCAAAATCTTGGTAAGTACCTGTCATTATTTCCCGCATTACCATATAATGACATCTCATTATTCGCTGCATTACTCTCGGCTTACTAATAATGACTTACCAATAATAACAGAAATAAGTAATTACTATTTGTTATGAAAATCATTTTAGCAAATTTTAATATAATGCAATTTTCGCTATATGTGGGTTATTGTATAAGATTTATTTTTTTTTTAACATGTTTTCAAACGTGCAGTTTTGAATGAAAAATACCATAAATATTTACGTACATCGTATGATGTTTAACCATGAAAGAATTTTTCACGTGGGGGTTTGGGTTCAGAAGTTCGTATCTGGCATGCGGAAATTGTTTGTTTTGAGAAATATGCTCGACAGTATGTCGAAAATCACTTTAAATGGCCATTTCTACATATCTACTACTTATTTTTTAACTTATTGTTAATGCATTATTCAAGTACATAAAATCGTGAAAATATAAGCACATATTTAGGTGGTATGCTAATGCTACATTTAAGTAGTTATTATGATACTTTATTGTATTCTTTTGGGAAGTACTTTCCTCCAATGACATCCCCATGGTTAAATAATGAGAAAAGTGGCTAAATAGTACTTACCATTATGGAACTTTGCTTATTTGGTAATGAGAAAAGTTGCTGTTATTTACAACATTTATTGTATTTTTAATAAAATTCTAAAAAAAAATATTATTTGGAAATTACGTTACCGGCCCAAATTTGCCTAAAAACGTAAGTTAATACATGTACATGTGTTTTGTATTAACAAAACTTCCGGCTGACACACCGTTAATAAGTATTGAATAATTAAACATCTGAATTGGCTTAGTACTTATATTTAGAATTATCTTAAACAAGATTGAGAGTGTTCATCTTAAAGGGTAATTGATTATGGGAAAGAATCCCCCAAAGATTCAAGAGATGTTTGTGAGAATTTGAATATTTTTAGTGATTGGCAACACTGACTTCTGAAGCTAACAGAGTAGAGATGTGAATGAAATTGGATAGAAAGCTTTATCAAGTAAATGCCAATATGTCATTCTGAGTTTACATTTTGTCTACCGACTAAACCACCAAGTCTAGCCATGTCAGACAAAAGCTCTTAAAGATGCTAATGAAATCAAAAACCCCTTATCAATCTGTGTGAGTTACCTCCCTTCCTCCCCTTTCTTTACCACCAATTCCGGTTAAATAATATTGCTATGAAATAAATAAATAAAATCAAAGTCTGTCTTTCAATTAAAGCTTTCTCTCAAAAATAAACAAACAACTAAGTATTCATATAGTTGATCTATAAAATTCGTTAGAAGCTAACTGCGTCCCATCTGCTCCGTAAACTCGATATAATGAATAGATCTGTTAGTATTTTAGCATTCATCAGGCAATCTACATGCAGATTTACTGTCGGTATACAAAAAGAGATTTTCGCATTTTTCTCCAGGTATTTGAATTGGCATACTTCCCATGCGACCTTTCCTCATTGCGACAGTTGGACAATGATGAATAAATGCAAACCTTTAAAAACCTCATCAGACATCATTTGTAATTCAAACCACAAAGACATTCATTAAAGTTCGCTCAGACAAACGAAACGCAAAAATAAAAAAATGAAAGTATTATGGAAAATTCTAATAATTCTACAATATGTGATATCAATTGCAAGCTCCTCCTCCATCACAGAAACGGAAAACATGAAAGAGATCAGAGCTTTGCCCGAGGTTCATGGAGATAAATTCTATTATTTTGGCTTTGGCAGTAATATGCTGACAAAACGGATTCATATAGAAAACCCCACAGCGGTGAAAATTGGACCAGGAAAGTTAGAGGTAAGTCAGACAAAATTAAGTCAGTTGGCAATAATGGAGTAATAACTGAAAACTGTTACTGTAATTAGAATTATCGATTGGATTTCAATGATTTCTCAAAAAACTGGGATGGTGCTCCAGCCACAGTGGTGCCTCATGCCAATCGCACAGTTTGGGGTACAGTCTGGGAAATTGATTTATCAAATCTCGCCGATATAGATCAGTATGTAAACCACACCAGTGTTTAAAGCGCAAACATATTTTGAAATAATCCACATTTGTTTTTCAGTCAAGAAGGCGTTCATGAGGGCATGTACGAGGCCAAGAGTGTACCGATAATTTTGAAGTCTTCCGGTGAGATGATAACGTCTCGCGTTTATTTACTAACAGATCAACCCAAAACAGATTTCGATGCAATGCGGCCGGAAGAAATACCCGCAAACAGATTACCTTCAAAGACGTACATTCAGTGTTTGGTCAAAGGTGCCATTGAATCGGGTATCGAACCCAACTACATCGAATGGCTTAAGTCACTTACGCACAATGGCGTAGTAGCTGATAAAATGTCAAATTTGTTGGAACTACAAGACATCGAATTAAAGTCATAAGATAATTTGTGTAATAAATTAAGGTAGTTTTTAATTTCGAGATTGTGAATATATAGATTTAGCTAAAACGCAAAACTTACCATTGTTTCTGATAGAAAATATAGCTGAAAATAAAAAGAAAATATAGATTTATTAATTTGTTCAAACAAATATTTTATTATTTTTAGAAACATATAAATAAATACAAATTAAAAAAATCTCCAATCTTTTAGTATAGAGGAAGACCTCAGAGGTGGACTCTAGTATAGAGGAAGACCTCAGAGGTCGACTCTAGTATAGCGGAAGACCTCAGAGGTCGACTCTAGTATAGAGGAAGACCTCAGAGGTCGACTCTAGTATGGAGGAAGACCTCAGAGGTCGACTCTAGTATAGAGGAAGACCTCAGAGGTCGACTCTAGTATAGAGGAAGACCTCAGAGGTCGACTCTGGTAAAGGGTTGGACCTCAGATGTCGTCTCTAGTATATAGGAGGACCTCAGAGGCTGACTCTAGTATAGAGGAAGACCTCAGATGTCGTCGCTAATATAGAGGAGGACCTCAGAGGCCGACTCTAGTATAGAGGAAGACCTCTGAGGTCGACTTTACTATAGAGGAAGACCTCAGAGGTCGACTCTAGTATAGAGGAAGACCTCAGAGGTCGACTCTAGTATAGAGGAAAACCTCAGAGGTCGACTCTAGTATAGAGGAAGACATCAGAGGTCGACTCTAGTATAGAGGAAGACCTCAGAGGTCGACTCTAGTATAGAGGAAGACCTCAGAGGACCTCAGAGGCCGACTCTAGTATAGAGGAAGACCTCAGATGTCGTCGCTAATATAGAGGAGGACCTCAGAGGCCGACTCTAGTATAGAGGAAGACCTCTGAGGTCGACTTTACTATAGAGGAAGACCTCAGAGGTCGACTCTAGTATAGAGGAAGACCTCAGAGGTCGACTCTAGTGTAGAGGAAGACCTCAGAGGTCGACTCTAGTGTAGAGGTAGACCTCAGAGGTCGACTCTAGTGTAGAGGTAGACCTCAGAGGTCGACTCTAGTATAGAGGAAGACCTCAGAGGTTGACTCTAGTATAGAGGAAGACCTCAGAGTTCGACTCTAGTATAGAGGAAGACCTCAGAGGTCGACTCTAGTATAAGTTGAGGAAGACCCCATAGGTCGACTCTAGTATAAGTTGAGGAAGACCTCACAGGTCGACTGTAGTTTAAATTGAGGAACACCTCAGAGGCCGACTCTAGTATAAGTTGAGGAAGACCCCATAGGTCGACTCTAGTATAAGTTGAGGAATAGAGGAGGACCTCAGAGGCCGACTCTAGTATAGAGGAAGACCTCAGATGTCGTCGCTAATATAGAGGAGGACCTCAGAGGCCGACTCTAGTATAGAGGAAGACCTCTGAGGTCGACTTTACTATAGAGGAAGACCTCAGAGGTCGACTCTAGTATAAGTTGAGGAAGACCTCAGAGGTCGTCTCTAGTATAGAGGAAGACGGATTTCCGCCGAACATACTTAGGGTCTTAGGTCACTTCTTTGATGTGTTACACTTTTTGCCCGCAGCAAACGATATATATCCTCCTCCACTAAATTAAGGGTATAATATAATAAAGTCCGATATTTCAAATCAAATGTAATGGATTCAAATGTATGAATGTAATGGAAAAAATTGTAGTATGTAATAATTAAATTGTTCAATTGACTTATTTACTATAATTTAAAAACGCATTCGATCTAAAACATTGGTTCGTGATATCATCAAATAGTTTACTGGATTTATATTTTGCTTTTAAAATAGTATATATTTCCAGAAATAAAACAAAATAATATTTTAACTTAAAAAAATAATACTTTTATTTGAGAGTATATTAAGAATAGTGTATAACATTACAATGTTTAAAATACTGTGAGAATCAGATTTCTTTACACAAAAGAAACAAATATTTATAATGTAAACAGTTTATCGCAAGGTTTCAATAAATAATTACTTTACGAAATTTAGTATAACTGAGATTTCTTTGAAATCGATGTATGCATTGTTATGTATGCAACATTACATTTTCCAACTGCAACTCCTTTTCAAAATGATCCGCTAGATTAGAGTTGTGGGGTAGATGTCTTAAAAATTCCACGTACTCCTTAGGGATGCCCGTTTCCAGGGCTCCCTTCACCAAAGCCTTTAAATATGTTGCCGAAGGCTGGCGATCAATTGGAATTGTATTGACAGGTAATAATTTGATGTCCGTTTGGGGTTGATTGCACAAATGATAGGCACGGCATTCAAGGAAAGTATTTAAAGTGGGGCAATGGACAGAAACGGTGATGGGGGCATAGATACCATGATGGACACCTTCTTGACTGGAAGAGAATGGGATTGATATTAATTGAAATGTACTATTTCGAAAGAACTAATAAATTTCATTTTTTTCAATCAATTACATATTCAATATTGATAAAACTTCGATTGAAATATTTTTCTAATACGTTAGGAAAAATGCCTCAAATTTCATTTGCAAATATTTAATAAGTATTAAAGACATTTGAAAGTATAGACACCTTACTGCGACTTGTTGTCAGAATAACAATAAAGTTTTCTATACACATATTTTCAGTCGAATAATTTTACCAAAAACTATTAAAGGTAGAAAGGCAGAAAGCAAAAATTCTCGACCGTTTGTATGAGTCCGAGAAGAAGAGCTTTGTAGTTATTTTGACAGTCAACTGTGATAGGCTGTTTCTACTTTCAATTGTTTTTGAATTTCACCCCATCTAGCCAAAATCTTCTGCAACGGCTTAGGTTGTACTAACTTTAAATTATCTTTATTTTATTTCTATGACAAAATTATTCCAAATTAATTAATAAATAATTATTAGCTCTGATGATAAATGTCAACTTACTTGTCCAAATATTTCATATCACAACTGTCAATTTCCCATATGGCACCCCAGACACAATCGCCCTTGGTGGGCACAATAGTGGCACCAGCGCCAAACCATCTATCCGTTACCGTATGAAAATCTAAACGATAATGCTGTGAAGAAAATGGTTGAAATTATTAAATAAGACAAAATTAAAAAAAAAAATCAAAATTAACCTCTAATTTTCCGGGTCCCACTCGTACGGCCGTAGGATTTTGTATATGCAGACGTTTGGCCAACAAATTACTGCCGAAGCCGAAGTAATAGAACTTGCAAGACATTTTTTTGCGGTTCTTGTCTCAGCTAACTAAAACAAAAAAACGAAAGCTTTATTTGCAGGTCCAATGTTAAGCGAAAGCTTTAGTAAATAGCTTTTTTATGAAGTAATAAAACAGATGTTGGTCGATTTTTTTGTACTCAAGCAGCAGCTGATGAATAAATCAAACAAATTTGTTGGATTATTTCTTATCAGTTAAAAAAAGGCTGAGGTAAACATTCAACGATTCGTGGTATTTTTGTCAATAAACTTTTCGGTCTTTAACCGCCGTTTTATTCCGTTTTTTTTTTGTTGAGTCTAATATTTTCTATTTGTTTTTAATTTTTCTATTTTGTTGCTAATATTTTTTTGGTTATTTTTTCTAAATAATTAATGATAATTTTTTTTATGTCACACCTTAAAATTTTCCGTTTCAAAGGAAATGACTTTTGATCTCCAATTAACTATTAGTGAACTTTTGTTGCTCCAAACGACACACAACACACTTAGCAAGCGATAACTATGATGAATCTCTAATTGTCAGTGTGTCAACTACACTCGTCTAGTGAATTTTCGCGATTTTCGTAATTTCTGCTTTTCTAATTTACGAATACGATCTGCTCCATATAACAGAAACAACTGCACTGTTTGTGGTTGACTACCAACCAAATGCTTTTAAAAGCAAGAATCCCATTTCAATTGGAGGTAATCAAATGCTACGCATTTTTACATCACAATTTCGAAACGATGATGTAAATTGCTATTCTTGCTTATCTTCTTCGACAAAGAAAAGCACGTCATCGATTTACTCTCATACGTTCA
Organism: Eudasyphora cyanicolor; assembly: GCA_963930755.1. Taxonomy (NCBI): domain Eukaryota; kingdom Metazoa; phylum Arthropoda; class Insecta; order Diptera; family Muscidae; genus Eudasyphora; species Eudasyphora cyanicolor. Next base: position 6,863,308 of record OZ005735.1, on the reverse strand, counting down.
TCAGTGTGGCTGAAGAATCAAATAAGAATACAAATTAATAATGCAAGAGATTTATGTTTATTTTTATAACAAACAAAAATAAAAATACAATGAGATATTTTCTTTCAAGAACACCTGCAAAACCCAATAATTAAATTTGGCAAAACCAGAGTTATGCCCTATATTAATGTTTGTGAGTGGGCCACTAAGCCTAACCGAGAATTTCATTGAGGCATTAAATTATTTTCGGATGTTTGGAATATAAACGGATATTGAGTGTCACGGAAATTCCGTTGATATTATTTTTATGCCAGAATAAGTGGGTTGATGCAATAATAAGACTTACACTAAGTAATTAATGTGCTTAATATAATCATTCATATTGCTAATTTGGAAAATAAAGGAAATTATTGAAGGAAGGAAAGGTTAAAGTCTAGAGGATTTGACTATGTGATATCCTATGTGGCAATCATGTTCTATTTAGTTTTTATTCCTGCTGGAATAAAGACCCCTTAGATGACAATTGGGGGTGTCATAGCAACATTATATAAAGATTTTGAACTTTTTATATTAACCTATGAAATCTATTTTTGACTAAAAAGTTAACAAATGGTAAATTTATGATCTCGGTATCAATTATTTTGTTAAAAAACATATTTCCAAAATTTTATGAGGATTATACATTTTAGAAAATTAAAAAAAAATTGTTTTTACGAAATATTTGTAATTGCTTTTGAACGGCTGATCCGATTTTTAGAAAGTCTACGTCGTTTGAAAGAGAACATAAGAGAACCATATTCTTGTGGATTTTTTTTTTAAATTATAATTTTTTCGAAAATTTTTTTTAAAGGCTTTGCTTTTTTTTTAAAAAAAAACTTTAGTAGTCTTCCAAGAAAAATCTTCAAAATTTCCAGACACCTCAGTATTTCGTCCAAACAAACATTACAAATATTTAATTCCCAAAAATCCAATTACTGTGTTTCATATTTGAGGGTCTAGTGCATATTCTGCACATTTTTTTAAATAAGGTTTTTAAAAAAAATTTCGAAAACAACAATTCAAGAAAAAAATGGGCCATAGCCCGTTATGCTATCTTTTAAGGACGTAAACTTTATAAAATCGGTTCAGCCGCTCAAGAGCAATTACAATTAACGTAAAATCCAAAAATGCATTTTTTTAAATTTAAAATCCCCATAAAATTTTGGAACTATTTTTTTTCAACAAAAAAAAAATGATTGCGAAATCTTATTTTACCATTTAGCAACTATTCGTAAACCTATTAGTTCAAATAAATTTAATAATAAATGAGTTAATATCAATTAACAATTCTGACTCAGGGTTGAGCGAAGCGATGCTAGTTTTGCTGGATCGGGAGTGATTTTTTAGAAAGAGTATGCGATTTATCATATGTTATCGATATCTCGCATATTTATAGAGTTAAAGTTTATAAAACGATTTTTTATTTATTTTATTTATATGAATTACAATACAAAGAAAATGTATATTCTAATTTTACGGTCCAGGGAAAAACTGGGTTACAAAGACCATGAGACTCGATTTTGCAGCGATAGACCAGAGCCTCTGGTGGGAATCGAAACCACGACCCCAAACTCATAGACGAGCACGCTACCAGTAACTGGGCCACTCACCGATTTTTGTATACCCCTACTTTAGTGGAGGATAGTATATACAGGGTTTTCCAACACGAGGTGTTATTTTGAATCAGCCGGTATTTCGGTAGCTGTCACTTTTGAAGCTTTTATTCTTTGACATTTGACAAGTAGAAACTACGCCATTACTAAAAATCTAACGATACACGATTCAACAACGTGTATCGTTTATAACAAGTAAGAAAGTTCAGTCGGTAAACCGACTTATGAATCCTCTCACCTGAAGTCCCAACAAAATATTCGTAAATTTGTTTTTTTTTTCGTTTTAATAAAATTATTATCAGTTTAAATTGCATTTAATAACTTTAAATTATGTACTGGTATTAAAGTTAAAAGCTGTTTACATTTGGTACAAAATGGTCCATTTGTCTGGGAGGTACCAAAAAGGGCGTGCCAATAACGGTCACTCTTTTCTGGACTCTAGATAGTATAAAAGAATAACACCGTATAAAATTGCAAGTATTTATAAGCACGTGTATTAAAGTTATAAGCTGGTAACTTTTGGTACAAAAACGTCTGTTTGTGTTGGAGGTACCAAAAGGGGCGTGCCAATAAAGCCCATAACGCATCTCTGGAGTCTATGTACTATAAAAGCGTTACACTGTACAAAATTTCAAGTATTTGTATGCACAGATATTAAAACCATAGGGCCTTATTCATAAAAAGTTAATGATGGTTTGAAGAACACTTTAGCACTGCTAAAACGTTCTTCAAACCTTCATTAACTTTTTATGAATAAGGCCCATAGTCAGTTAACTTTTGGTGCAAAATGATTCATTCGTGTGGGAGGTACCAAAACGGGAGTGGCCACTTCGCCCATTTTTCTTGACGTGTTAGTGACTAGCAAACTAATACTATGTGTGAAATTTTAGAAGATTCGAGTAAGTAGTATAGAAGGTATTAAAGAATCAATATTTCACTAAAAGTTAACCCTTTGTGGGGAAGGTACTAGAAGGAGTGGACCAATATGGCCCATCTTCGAACTTAGCCGGAGATAGAGAAAATATTACCGCGTACCAAATTTTAAGTCAATCGGTTACTCCTTTCGGGAGTTATCGTGCGCACGGACGGACATTGCTCAAATGACTTATATGTTTGTTTCAATTTTTGGAAGCAAGAATCCTAGCGGCGAAAGCAATGCATATTTGAAGAAAATCTGTTTATAAATATAGGAATTTGACCGTATTTGGTAGAAACAAGAGAATTTGAACATAATCCGGTTTTTATACACCCACTATTGTGAACAAGGGTGTATATCAGATGCTGCAGGTGAAAAGTGTAACATATCGATGGAGTACCCTAAGAGACCCCAAGAATATTGGCGGAAATCCATTTTGGACCATTTTAAGTAATTTTTAGCAATGTTTGACAGTCTGTTTTTTTTTTTAAAGTTTTAAAAAAAAAACTTTCCATAAACAGAAATGTTGTTTTGGCTTCATAAAATAGTATGCCTCAATCTATTAAAAAAAAGTTGTTAGGTCTCGGACACAAATTGTTTGTTTTTACGTCTCGGAAAATTTTTTTTCATAGTGTAATCGTTATCCCCAGGTAACGCTGTCGAGTTTTTTTCCAAATTTAATTTTTTCAATGTTGGTAACACTTTGAAGCAAAAATCAGATTTTTGCGATAAAAAATCGACTAATGGTTATAGTAAGATAAACATTAACAAATTTGGAAAAAGCGTCTGCGTTAACTCGTAATTTATGTATAGAAACAGCATTCCGAATTTCCAAAGGATCGGTGCATTAGTTTTTCTGTTATGCGGAGCACCGACTTTAAAAACGTGGGTTGTGGGAATAACGCTTTAAATTTTTTTATGCGCCGAATCACGTACGTGGCCCGGTAGCTTAAACTGCTGTATTTCCGTAGTTTTGTTGCGATTCACCTCAAAGTTTCACACAACATTCTTGAAAGGTTGTAAATTCCAATAAAAATATCAAATAAAAAAGTATGCAAAAAAATAAACGTACCCGAAACAAGCAAGCTAATAAATTTTTTTTATCAAAAATAACACAACACATATTTTTTGTTTTTCTGATTTTTTTATCATTTGTCATAGATATTATTATTACAGTTTTGTCATACAGATTTTGCACAACTTGCCAAAAAAATACTTACAATTAATTATTTTCAACAATAACAATTTTATTTCAGCAACAACAACAATATAGATTTTAATTCAAGATTACATTTTTTAAATCCAATTTTTTTTCAAAATATTCAGCAGTATTGGAATTGTGCTTAATACTCCTCAACCACGCTACATATTCAGAAGGGATACCGGTCTCTTGTGCCCCCTTCACCAAAGTCTTCAAGTACGTCATGGAGGGCTGATGTTCCAGTGGTATTTGATCCAAAGGAAGTGATCTAAAATTAATTTGCGGTTGTTTACACAAATGATAGGCTCGACATTCAATGGTGGTATTCAAAGTTGGACATTGCACAGATACTGTGATAGGAGTATAAATGCCATCGTGGACGCCCTCTTGACTAAAATACAAGATTATAAAAGAATAAATAAAAAAATAATTAAAAAAAAAACATACTTATCCAAATGTTCCATGTCGCAGGTGCCAATTTCCCATATGGCACCCCAAACAAAATCTCCCTTTGTCGGCACAATGGTGGCAGCCGCCCCCATCCATCTCTTCGAAGGAAAATAGAAATCTAAACGAAAATTCTGAAAGAAAAAAGCTTTCAAAATATTTTTTTTTTAAATTATTGATCTCATTACTACAAACCTCCAATTTTCCTGCCCCCACCCGTACTGCCGTAGGATTTTGTATGTGCAGCCGTTTTGACAATAAATTACTGCCGAAGCCGAAGTAATAGAACTTGGAAGCCATTTTGGTTGAGGTCCCCGCTAATGTAAATGAAATGGTTTAGAGCTATACTACCTATACGACGCTATGTTAACAGCGATGATATGAAAGCGAAAAGCTTTTGATATGAAAGCTCTCATTAACTTCAAATCAATTGGATTTTCTTTGAACTCTTTTGTTTTCCCAGCTGATCATTGAATTGTAGAATGAGGGAGGGCGATACTTGCTTTTTATCTCGACAAACGTCAAACGTGGTATGTAAACATTGCCTGCTGGTAACAAAAGTAGTATTTTGGTAATCAAAGTTAAGAAGTTCCATAATATAATAAACTCACATTAACCTTTGGTTTAGTTGCCACAGTACATTCAATAAATTATAAATTCTTATAAATATATGTATGTCTTTAGTTTTGCACACCTTGTTCCTTAACTTTAATTTAATAGTTTATCTATTTGAACAATTTCGAGCACTAAACAATTGAGCTTTGTTTTTACTTCGTTACTTGGTGATAGATATGTAGGCCTAACAGTAATGCCACCTAGAGGCAACGTTGATATTTTTAGGTATTTCAAGGCATGGGAATCATGAGATGTTAAAGATTTATCATCCAATAAGTATGATTTAGCGAAAAATCTGATTTTTTAAGTGACAAAATATTATAATCTTATAATTCAATGTGGAATTTAATAATAAATTGTATAATGTATTAATGTCAATGTAATCGAAAAATGCGCTCATGTAGATGTCATTAGTGATATCATATAAGGATTATTTAATATTTTCGCAATTATATGTTTACCCACAAACAAAGTTGTTGTTTAAGAAGTTTTCCAAATATATTAATTTAAAAAAATTAAAACTTTGTAGTTTATAGTTAACAAGTACGAAAATTTCAGTCGGGTAAAGCGAATAAGGTATACATACCCTTTCTTTGTGAGGTACACCGGCTGGGAGATACCAGAACGTTGACAGTCTATGAAAACAATATGGAAATATTTTCGCACAATATGTTCAGATGTTGTGAACATATTGTGTTTGAATGAATCTGTCAATTTGTGTGAACAGTAGATATCCTAAGCAGTGATGACAATTTTTTCCGAAGCAAAAGCGTAATAAAAAATTTAAAAAGCGTAAAAGGGTCTAAATTCCGAACGAAAAGGCGTAAAAAAGCGCTAAACTATAACATTGATTTAGTTGTGCGGAGACGACTACATTAAATTAACTAAAATTAAAAGAAATATGTTGTGAAAATGTTTATCAATGTTGTTTTCCTAATGAAAATTATATGTTCAAAAATTTGTATTTTATGGCGCTTAGATTCAAATTCAGGATTGGTATAGATACATACAGGGGACATAGTGGTATATGAAGCTGAACCTATTTTCGTCAAATTTGGCAACGTTCGTTTTTATTACAAGAATCTGTTATCTGTTTAAAACTATGGAGATCTGTTGACAATGTCGATTTTAAACTAAAAACTGTAAGTAGATCTGATAAGAAACGGGTATTCTATGGTGCTTAGTCTCAAAAGATCTTATCCTGCTTAAAATTTGCCAGAGTTTATAATAAGCTCAGACAACTTTCTAAGGCCAAATTTTGTAGATTTGATACAAATTGTGGCGTAGATGCCAAATCGGGATGTACATAAATATGGTGTAGCAAAATAGTCTAATTTCTCTATGTTACCAGATGTGATCTGACATATGTACAAAAAGCGGCAAAAGCACTAACGAAACATTTTAAAAGCGTACAGTTAGTGCTTTTTTTTCGTTTGGCACTAACTGAACACTTTTCGCGTATTGGGTACTCTGAAAAGAACTAAATCTGGTGCGAAAAGCACTAAGTTGGCATCCCTGATCCCAAGAAAAAATCGCTTGTGTAGTATATTTTCTGGAAACATATTACAGTAGAATCTCGAAAAAGTTAACCAACATGTTCCTAGGGTAATTAACTTTTTCGAAATATTAACTTTTCTAAGAGGTTTTCAAAAAAGAAAAAAATACTATAATAAACATAGATTTTATAAAAATAACACGTTAAATTTATTTCAATGACTTAGGTTTTATCAATTTTACAAAAAGGAAACTTAGATTTATTTTGTACCGGCTGGTTTAAAATTCTCAGTCACTCTTGACCATTTTCTGGAGCAGAAACTTCATATGTACTTGTTTGTTTTTTTTTCTTTTGTGTAATAGCTCTTGACCATTTTTGTGCGAATATTGACAAGGTCTGCCAATTGATTTGCATCGTCATTGTCTTCAAACCATTTTATCAAGTTATTGATGCTTTCAATTGCTTTCGAGAAGCTCACTTTTGCTTGTTGAATATCTTGCTCGATAATTAGTTCATCGCTTTCATTATCCAACGCCAATCTTTTTCCGTGAATACCCTGATCACGTTTTTTTTAAAATCTCCACTTTCTGCTGTAAATCTAATCTGATCTGCGATGATTTCTTCTGCTTTGTTAACATTTTTTTAAGTAAACAATACACAAATCACAAATTCAAATGTTCCCGACTGACTAAATCAATTTTGTTTGACGATGAAGACGACCACAGGTTTTCGCAGCTCAGGGTATCTCTTAAATACCAGTGAATGCGTCCGGCGTCTGTCAAACTCAAATCTCATCCTATTGTTTTCTGTGCATACAACAACACTTTGATAGACGCCGGACGCAATTCACCGGTATTTAAGAGATGCCCTCAAAGCAGAAAAGAAATTCTGTGAATACCCGAATATGTATAACAAAATTAGAGCTCAGCGTTGCCACTGAGAATTATTAAAAACTGACCAAATTGCCACTTAAATGTAGTAGAAAAAAACGGGTTTTTTGAAAAATGCATACGCTCAGAAAAGTTAACTGAAAAATTAACTTTTTAGAGCTGAACGTGTACGCTGAAAATCGGTTAACTTAACCGAGTGATTAACTTTTTCGCGACTTAACTTTTTCGAGATTCTACTGTATTTTGTTAAAATAAACTTTTTAATTTCGTTGACGGGAACAGCCCTTTGATGATGATGACACGACAAAGGGCTGATAAATGCTAAGAAGCCGCTGATAGCACTTCAGTTATTGGGTAAGGCTCCATCACAAGAAAATGAAATCAATACGGAGGATTCCACAGAATGAAAATGTGGCCCTAAAAATTTTTCATTTCTTGTTCGCCACTTTTGATGTAATAGTTCCGTCAGTTATGTCAAACGAAAATATTGAAAAAAAAACATAGACTCCATTGTAGTCTTGAGGAAATTCATTATTTTTTTTAGACAAATAAGAAAGCAGCCGAACCCTTTGCAAGTGCTATTTTAAATGCTGTGAAAGTAATAATATTTCTAAAAGAAATTAAAAACAGATATAAAAACTGCACAAAGAAAAGTGTAAAAGAGTCAATTGTATTTATTATTTATCTTTTTAAGAAACGCGTTTCTTAATAAAATAAGAAAATATGACCCACTTCGAGTTTTGTACTGTAGTCCGGACAATTCGGTAATCCGGACAAAGGTCGAAACTATATCTGTCCGGATTAGAGAGGTTATACTGTACTATATACAGTTGAAAATTAGAAAATGATACTTTGTGCAGATATAAATAAACTATTCCCAATTTGGGCATAAAACCAGGAGTTTATGGAAAAAAACCAGAAAACCAGGAAAAATATGGAACTTGAAATTAGAAATTTAACAATTTAGAGTTGCCATACGAAGAAGCATCATACATTCCACAGATATGGACAATTTACACGGTTGATGACTCGGCTACGCACGCAACACACATTGTGGGAACCATACATCTTTATTAGTACGGACAACCACTCCAATACGGACAACAATTCCAATAAGAAAATACGGAAATTGAAGAAATTAGAGTTGCCATACGAAGAAGCATTATACATTCCACAGCTATGGATAACATACACGGTTGATGACTCGCCTACGGACGCGACACACTGTGGGAACCATACATCTTTATTAGTACGGACAACCACTAAATATATGTAATCACAGGGTAGTTCGACATTAAACAGGGTGTCCTAGAACATAAGGTGGGAAAATTACAAAAAAATAAAATTCCGATAAAAGTCTCCACATCGTTGCCAATTACTTATTAGGCACAACTTTTTAGACGCGAATGTTTATGGAAAATATACTTTGGTTAGGTATTATGTATAAAATGTGCAATTTTCAAGAAAAATTATTAAAAAAATATTTCTAGTCAACTTTTTTCCAAGAATTTAAGTATATGTACTTTTTCAATTATTTGTTTGCATAATAGACTGACTATAAATCTTTTAAATAATGAAAGTAGAAACAATTCATGGAGAATTTAAAAATGTATTTTTAATTTTAGATCATGCTGCCTATTCCAGGTTAAGTATAACGTCATTAGAAATGCAAGTGTCAATCGTGATTTTCGAAAATTTTACAGGAGAAACAAAAGCAGTAAATGAAATTAAAAAAAAGTAAGAAAGTTCAGTCGGGTAAACCGACCTAAGAATCCCCTCACCTTCAGTCCCGAGAATTATTCGTAATTTATTTATTTTTATTAAATTATTATCAATTTAAATTGAATTTAATAACTTTAAAGTTATAAGCAGTTAACTTTTGGTGCAAAATGGTCCATTTGAGTGAGAGGTACCAAAATGGGCGTGCCAATAACGCCCACTATTCACTGGACTCTGTGTACTATAATAGCATTACACTGTACAAAAATTTAATTATTTGTGTATACTGGTATTAAAGTACTTTTGGGGCAAAATGGTTCATTTGTGTGGGAGGTAACAAAAGGGTCGTAGCAATAACGCCCATTTTTCACTGGACTCTAGGTACTATAAAGAATTAAACTGCACAAAATTTAAAGTATTTATATGCACTGGTATTAAATATATAAGAATAGGGTTTTCCAATAAGAGCAATATGTTGTCTTTGAAAATAACTCACTTATTATTAAGGAAATTCAAAAGTTTTTTATTTAATGTGAAGTACAATCGATACAATCAAGTTCTAAATAAAAAGTTATTCAAATGGCCTCCACGACTTCTCCTGCAGGAACGAATTCGATGAACCCAATTTTCGAGCACTTTTTCAATATTGACTTGTACAGCTTGAACAGAGTCTGGTTTATTTCGAAAGACCAATGACTTCAAATAACCGCACAAGAAATAGTCTAATGGTGTTAAATCACAACATCTTAGAGGCCATTCAATATCACAATTTCTTGAAATAATCTTATCTCCAAACTTTTCTCGCAACCATTCAACTGTTTCATTTGCTGTGTGGCGCGTAGCCACAATCGGTCAATAGCAAAAAGATAGCTCTTAACGAGAGCTAAAATATTGCTCATGGGTGTCAAGGCCGTAGGTCGACAGGAAAGTTTTTTTGGATTTAAAAAAATTGACTTAGCGCACGAAAAGTTGCAATTGGAGAACGATTATTTTGATAATAAAACTGAATAATTTGTAAACGTTGTTCTTGCGTATATCTCTCCATGATGAAATTGTAAACACTACTGAATACAATAAAAAAACATATGACAGATCATGGCATATTACAAATGGCCGAAACGTCACTTCAAAATCATATCATCCCTATTGGAAAACCCGTTAGTTATATTTTTGTACAAAAATGGTCCCTTTGCGTGGGAGGTACCAAGAGGGGCGGGACCACTTCTCCCATTTTTCACAAGGTGATAGCGACAAATAAATTACAGATCATCCGGATGAGCAGTATAAAAGTTATTAGAGAATCAATATTTCACTTTGTAAGGGAGGTACTAGATGGAGTAGAGCAATATGGCCTATCTTCGAGCTTAGCTTGAGATCGAAAAAATATTATCATGTACTAAATTTGAAGTCAATCCGTTACTCCTTTCGAGAGTTATCGTGCGCTTCAGCCCGACAGAGAGACGGACGGACATTGCTGAAATGACTCAAAATGTCCTAAAACGGATTTCCGCTGATCTTACTTAGGTCACTTCGTTGATGTGTTACACTTTGCTCGTTGCAAATGATGTGTACCGCCCTCCCTGTGAGGGGATTATTAAAATTTTTTGGATAGAAAATACGGCATTTTGTGAATGTATGGATACATTTATTAACACCGATGTGACTCATTACATGCTTTTGTAAGTTGTGTTAAATAATCCGTTTTGACTATGAAAATACAACAAGAATTCCGTTAATATATTTAGACATTTTTGATAAAAAAATGGCTATGTTTATTTCGTCAAAATTTAATTTTTCTAAAAAAAAATCTATAAAACTTGTTTAAAATTACATTTTTGTTGAAAATTTCGATTTCAAATTAAAAATGTTTTTGTTGAAAATTTCGATTTAAATTCAAAATATTTCATCGAAATTTGGTGGACAATTTTAATTCAAGAATATTTTTTAGAAATACATATACAAATTTGAAGAAATGTTTGGTTTTTGTATTGTTGACCTTTTATTTTCTAATTTTTAAAGTTTTGTCTGGCTCGAGGTCATATATAAAATTAAAAACTGAAAACTGATGGTGTGGTTTCTATTATGTTTTATTTTTATTTATCTTCGACGATCATCTTCAGGGATTTTCAATTTAAACAAAACAAACAACTTGTTGCTAACACAGCATTGTTTCAACTGTTGAAACAATGCCATCAGTTTTCAGTTTTTAATTTTATATATGACCTCGAGCCAGACAAAACTTTAAAAATTTGAAGAAATTTTCAAAAAAAATGCAATTTCAATAATTTTTTTGTAGAAATATTTAATTATGATGAATGTTTCTATAAAATTTAAATTTTATAGAAATTTTGTAGAAAAAAACAATTTCTATGTAATGTTTTAAGAAATGAAAATTCAATAAAATTTTCTAAAACAAAAATGCTCTAGAGAAGCTCGAAGAAATATGATTTTGTTGAAAATTTCAAAAAAATTGCAATTTTATTTTAAATTCCATAGAAATTGCAATTTTATTTTAAATACCATAGAAATTGCAATTCATTATTTGAAAATTTATATATCTTGAAGCAATCTTCCTTATATCTATCAATTACCAATTTTTCTTTATTTTTTTGGTTAATTAACCCTTTTGCATTTCTGATGACAAATGATTGTAAAACAGTAATTTGGTTTACTATGAAAGCTAAATAATTATAAGAAAGAATATATATTACATGAATTTAAGACCATTATTTTTAATATTCTGTTGATCGTTCTCTTAAATGGAATTTAATCACTTTAAAGTCTTGGCTTATTGAAACTAATCTTCTTTTGCTGTCGGAGTGGAGCTTAATAAGTCTTGGCAAATGACCACTTCATGTTGCTTTGGCAATTAATGGCCCTGTCCTCTCTAAACACTACTCCAACAAAAATGGTTAATAATTTGTATTATGTTTTTTCTTCACATTTTCCAGAAAATACTTAAGAACAAAAAACTTTTTTTTGTATTTTCTCTCCAGAGCAATTAAATTGTAATTTACTTGTCTTACTTACTTGCGAAACTTGGACCTTGAGGTATCTTTAGTCTTGGCAACACTGGGAAAAGTTTTCCAAAAATGAAGTTTGCACTCACAATAAGTAAGTGGAAATAGAAAGAGGAGGATTTTTTTTGCATACAAATGCTTATTAATTTAAATTTAGCACTATGGCTATAAGGAGCCAAGAACAGAAGAATGCAATGTTGACTTCTGGCCCTTTTCCTTTTCGAAGAAGGAATAATTTTCATAATTCTCACTTCTGTTTGTTGTTCGAGTTGTGAGTATGTTTTTTTACTTTCACAAAATCGACAAGTAGCCAAGTGTTAATTTTCTTTAGAGTTTGGGTATTCTGTCCGACAGTTGTGTCTGTTTGTATAGTCTCATCTTAACAACTCTCAAAAGGGATTTTTATAAGTTTTTCTATCAACTCAAACTTTTGCCTTTCCCTCCAAAAAGTTTGAAATGCATTTGACCTGTGTTCCTTGCTTAATAGAGATAGAGAGAGAGAGAAAGAGCGTTGGGACATAGTGGCGAGACGCAAAACGTAAAAAGGTATTTGTATAATGCATTGGTCTATAATAAAAATGTTCAAAGTGGTAAAATGCAATTTTGTATAGTTACAGAAGAAACTTTTAACACGTTTGCATAAATATCTGTTTGGCATTTGGCTTTACAACAATGGTACAAGAAAAACAATAAAAATGTTACAAACCAGACAACTTTTGCAACGGAATTGAATTGCAATCAACGAAATTTTAAAATTTATATAGAATTTAACTATATTTGCTAATGGAAATTTAGTAGAAAAATGTTATTTTAACTGTTTTAGAAAAATACAAATTAGAAAAAATTTTCTAAAACAAACAACAATTATCTATAAAATTTAAATTTTCTACAAATTTTGTAGCGTAAAGTTTACGTTCTATACAAAAATCCTAATAATATTTACAAAAATCCTTGTAATAGATGAATCAGATAAAAGAAGAAAGAAAGCCAAAAGTATGACGGAGCCTTCCATGTAGTTGCGGACCTAGAGACCTTCCAAGGGAGCCGTGACTGCATTTTATAATTATAATACAGATTTTTTGTTAATATTAATTGTAAAACAATTGCTGATTACCTTAAACTTCTTTATTTTCCCATGGATTTGCCTTTCAGATATACATACGATTTAATTTGTCTCATATTTTGATGGGCTAAGTATGCCCTAGAAAAGTTCGAATAAATATGTTTTTATTGAAAATTTCATAGAAATTGCAATTTTATTGACAATTTCATAGAAATTGGAAATTTATTGAAAATTTCATAGAAATTGCAATTTTATTGAAAATTTAATAGAAATTGCACCTCTATTGAATATTTTATGAAAATTGCAATTTAATAATTACGTCTTTCAAAATTGACGAAATTATTTTTTTTTTTAGATAATCTTGCCTAAATTAATAATTTTTTTTTTAAATTAAATTTTTATACAAATTTTCACAGAAACCATTTTTTATAGAAAATTTTGTTAAAATGGTATTTTTAAAAAATATCTTCAAAATTCATTTTTTCTGAAAAAAATCTAAAAACAACATCCTCAAAATTCCATTTTTGAAAATTTAGATTTTTGATGGAAAAAAAATATTTTTCATAAAAAATTTAATAAAAATCAAATTTTTATAGACAGTTCTGTCAAAATTTTTATTTTTAAAAATTTCGTCAACATTTAATTTCTCTAACATATGACGTTAAAATTGCACTTTTCTATAAACATATTTAAAAATACATTTTTCTCGAAATTTAACTACATTTTTATTGAAAATTTCGTTTTGTCTAGAACATTTCTTTGAAATTAATTTTTTCTAGGAAATTTCGTTGAAATCCCATTTAAAAAAAAATTCTTCGAAATTGAATTTTTTCAGAAAATATCCTTTATTGACTATTTAATCATTCATTGTCAGTCATTGTTCTTTAAAAGACTCATAGACATTTAATTCCTTCTTCAGTGGCCCTTAGTCCGCTCATCGACCTATGAAATTTCAACAAAATTTTGTACAATAAATTTAATTCAAGAAATTCCAGGAGAGTCTTGAGTACATGTAATAAACTTCTTTATTTTCCCATGAATTTGACCTTCAGATATGCTTTTTAATTGATTACTTTGTCTTTCATTGTGCTGTGCGCTGAAAATAGTGTTTTTCTATAAAAATTATTCATTTTTCTCGAATATTTCGTCACAATTTAATGTTTTGTCGAAAATACCCATTTTTTAATTTTTTTTATAGAAAATTTCTTCAAAATTTTTTCGAAATTTCGAAAATTATTCATTTTTCTCGAATATTTCGTCACAATTTAACGTTTTGTCGAAAATACCCATTTTTTAATTTTTTTTATAGAAAATTTCTTCGAAATTTTATCTTTCTAGAAAATTAGGTTGAAATCGCGTTTTTCTATAAAATGTCTTCTTTAATTTCATAAAAAAATTCATAGAAATTGAAATTTTTTAAAATTTAATATTAAAGTGACGCAATTTCATTTTTCTAGAAAAACTTGCCTATATTTATATTTTTTCTAAATTTCTTCAAAATTTAATTTTTATATTTTACAGAAATCTTTTTTTATAAAAAATTTTCTTAAAATATTTTTTTAAAATTCTTCAACATTTTATTTTCCTAAAAAATCATATAAAACTTCTTTAAAATTGCCTTTTTCTAAAAAACTTTCGTTAAAAATTACGTTTTTCCTGTAAATCGCATTTTTATACATTATTGCATTTGATATAATTAATAAGTTTATCAGCAAAATTTAATATTTAAAAAATTTAAAAGAAATACATTTTGTATCGAAAATCATTTCAGAAATTTGGTATTTTAAAAAAATTCAAAATTTAAGCTCTCTAAAAAATGACATTGAAAATAGAATTTTTTTATAAAAATTATTCATTTATTTATATACTCGTAAATATTCAATTTTTTTCTCGAATATTTTTTGAAAATTATCTTTTTTGAAAATTTTGTCGAAAATACATTATTATTGAAAATTTTCTTTTTTTCTAGAAAATTTCTCTAAATTTAATTTTAAAAAAACTTCCTTCATCGGCATTTGCTAAAGTCAACGACCTTTAATCCGAAATTTCTAGAATAAATTTAATTTAAAGAAAGAAATAATAAATATATTAGTGCTTTTTGTGAATATTAATGGTAAATCCATTCTTCTTTATTTTCCCATGGTTTTCCCCTTTAGATATGCTATTTAATTTGATTACTTTGTCTCACATTTTGCTGGTCTAAGCCCTGCTCTAGAAAAGTTCGACGAAATACGATTTTATTGAAAATGTCATAGAAATTTAAACTTTAAATTTTAAAGAACAATTTTATAGAAATTGAAATTTTATTGAAAATATCATAAAAATTGCAATTTAATAATTACGTCTTTCAAAATTGACGAAATTATATTTTTCTAGAAAATCTTGGATGAATTACAGTCTGTTTCTGTAACTTAAAAACTTGCTTTCGTTCGCCTGCCAGACGACAAACAGATGATTTGGGTTTCACTAACTACCATCACAACGAGAAGTCGTACGATAATGAACTCGTACGAAAACGTAATCATTTCAGTGCAAATTTTGGTTTCTCTATTTCTCTTAGCTGTCATCTCGGCGAACACAAATGTCAGATGGAGTCACATTATCTTATTTGTCGACTGATAGGAACAATGATAAAATAAACATTATTAAAAGCAAAAAATAAGTAGATATGTATTAATATAATTATGGTAAAAACAATTAAATAATAATAAAATTGTGTACATATGTATGTGCACATATTTAAGCATAAAGAAGTCAATATTGGCTGCTCGCTAAGATGGAAAAAAAATATCAGTGCACAATGAGAGAGACGTGAGAGAGAGAGAAAGAAATGAGAGTCTTGGTGCAGCTCAGCTGACCACCCAGGATTGCTTTTTTGGCCACCGCTAGTTTAAATAGTACAGAGATGTATTTTCTAAGGTTGACCATACAAAAATGTGTACTTTTTTAGACCGGAAGTTGTGAAATTATTGATCTGGCAATTACATTATTATCCAATTGGTAAATTGCTAACGTCATTGACGTAAGGCCAGGCGAACGAACGATAGAACGTTAGAGAAACCAAATTCCTGACGAAAGTGAGTGACTGGTTTTCGTTCGCAGAGACTTTTGTTAGAAATACAGAAACAGGCCGTTAATATTTCTTCCAAATTTAATTTTTATACAAATTTTTACAGAAATCATTTTTATAAAAAATTTTGTCAAAGTGGTATTTTTAAAAAATTTCGTCAAAAATTAATTTTGTAGAAAAAAATCTAAAAAAAATTTATTGAAAATATATTTTATTGTGGAAAATAATTTCTATAAAATTTCTTGAAAAAAAATTTATAGAAAATTTGGTTTTTTTGTGGAAAAAAATTGTTTTTATAAAAAATTTAATAGAAATCAAAATTGTATAGGATTTTTTTTTTAATTTCATCAAAATTTAAATTCTCTAAAAAATTACGTTTAAAATTGATTTTTGTATAAACATTATCAAAACTACACTTTCCTCGAAAATTTACTATTTTGAAAATTTTGTCAAAAATTCCTTTTTATTGAAAATTTCGTTTTTTCTAGAGCATTTCATTTGCTAGAAAATTTAGTTGAAACCACATTTTCTTTAAAATTTCTTCGAAATTGATTTTTTTCCCGAAAATTTTCTTCATCGGCTTTTACTAAAGTCAACGACCTTTATTTAGCCCGGCGTTATCGATCTTTAAACGACTCATAACTTTTCCAGTGGGCCTTAATCCGCTCATCGACCTGTGAAATTTCAACAAAATTTTCTAGAATAAATTTAATTTCAAGAAATTCTAGGGCAGTCGTGAGTACATTTAATAAATATAAAGGGTGCTTTTTTAGACGTGTGGTTTCCAAGAAGAAAAAAAAACGCATATCATTTTATGTTATGGCCAAGAATTTAGGTTTAATATAAAGAAAGGGGTTTGCCATTATGTTTAAAAAATGATTTCGGGCAAGAGACCGCCGCGGCCGGCTCGAATAAATTCCAGCCGAGAGGACCACTTTTCGACCACTTTTTACAGCATTTGGGGCTGTATGTCAGCGAATATTCTCTTCCACAGCGTCAATCGTGTCGGGCTTATCTGCGTAGAGAAGCGACCTTACAGAACCCAACAAAAATAGGCCACGCCACAGGCCCACAACGCGAGATAATGCGCTAACCAAAGGTTTCCTTCAATAGCTTGATTGTTTCGTTGGCTTTATGGCATCTAGCGCCGTCTTGTTGGAACCAAAGTCGTTCACATCAACCTCCTCCAATTCAAGCAAGAAAAAGTCATTAATGTTGGCTTTATAGCGTTCCCCATTGACTGTAACATTAGGCCGGCTTCATTTTTGAAGAAATATGGACCAATGATTCCCTCTGCCCATAGAGCACACCAAACAGTGACTTTTGTGGATGTTACGGCGTCAGAACAATGGCTTGTGGCTTACTCCAAAATGCGACAATTTTGTTTATTGACGTGCTCACTCATCCAAAAGTTAGCTTCATCGCTGAATCGATGCGTCGCGCGAACCGAACCATTATTTTGGTAAACAATTTGCACGATTTGTAAACGTTGTTCCGGAGTAAGTCTATTCGTTATGAAATGGCAAACGATACTTAGCATCAATCAAGTGACAGCTGTCAAAAAGACCAACTCCGAATAAAGTATTGCCAGATTGAAAACCAAACGTCTAAAAAACACCCTGTATTACTATTTTTTGTGCATATTATTATTATTAAAATTTCTAGAAATTGACACTGGTTTTCAAATGTTAATGTCGTGTAATAATCTTTCAATCAAAAGCATTATAATCCTTTGTCCCCATCAAAGTAATCCTAAAGAAATACATGATTTTATACAAATATAAAATACTTTTTTGTTGAAAATTATTGCCATTTATCGGAGTAATTTCAATGTTTGTCAATAGAATTGTACTTTTCCCTAATTCTTGCATTTCCAGCCTTTCAAATTCCGTTTAGTTTCTAAGAATCACTCGCTAAACACTGAAGTTATAGACCCTTAAGCAAAATCACCTCTTAATTAAAATCAATTATACGCTCCTAGGGCAAAACAAAGTTCTCCACTTTCTACTCGTATCTCAAACCTAAACTGAATTGTGGCTTTCGTCTAAAGGCTTACACTCTCAGAGGGATACGTTTAATCCTCTAAAGTTATTTTCCTTTGTCCATATCACCGGAAGTCTAACTAAATTGTGGTTTTTATAAGTTTACCTTTCCACATTGATCTGTGATATTCTCTCCATTGCGAAGCCTAAAAGCATACTGCAGATTTTACGCATTTATGCCTATACAAACACAAAAGTCAATTTTAATTAACCAAACGTAAATGCAATTGCATGTTTTGTGCAGTCCCTGCGTTGGAGTGCAATGCAGTGTAGTGGAGTGCATTATGCCACAAACACTCCCGTAGTTCGGAAGGTAGTATCAGGAAGTCCATATACAAACCTTTCCTCATGTTGACACAGTGTAATGCAACATGTTAATGCCAAGTTAAACAAAAAGTTGTTGCCGGACGCCGGAGCTGTTGTTTATTGCATCAATGACGCCGACGAACGACAACCTATCGGTTTGAAACACGCACAATTTTAAATGGCCAAACAACACTTGCAGTTTTAACGCTTTTACTTTGGGGTAATGGTAAAAGCATTTAAAACTAAAAGGCACACACAGCGTAGGTCCTGTAGTGGGAGGTTTCAGTGGTGAAGTGGTGGCCACGATGACCAGAGAGCTCGTAATAACCTTGTTAACGTTTTTAATTAAAACGGCAAATATTTGCCAGGATATGATATGGTCAACAAGCAACCAACCGACATCATCATCATCAGTGCCACCATTATCAACATGGCCATAACTTTGGCTAGTGATTTATTGCCAACAAATTGAATAACACTTTTCAAACGCCCAACCATCTGAATAAGCAGCGAAAATGGGAGGATAATGACTAGGGCTCTAGGATAATGGATGACTAAATTTTTTTCGAAAAAAAAAATTATATAAATGAATAACGCAAAGGGTTGAAAATAGTTGACAATGTTTATGGAAAATGTTAAATTAAAAACTATATATGGAATTGCCAAAAGGTTTCTGTTTTAAAAATGTTGCAATTTGGGTTTTATTAAAATTTGGTTGATGTAATTTTATCCGTGTTACATTGTTACAATAGTGTACGCTTACACACTGATGATAGACCCACAATGTTGTCGCTTTTTTTGTTGCACTTTATTATATTTACATCAATATTTTTGTTCAACACTTTGGCCAAAGGCCATTTACTGTCATAAGAGTTCATGGATGTAGTAAATTGTTTAAAATAAGCCGAAAGCAAAGAGAAAAAAATTGATTACACTCAGAAAATGTTTGCATTTTTAAAGCGAAAGATAGGAAACCGCTATAAAATGATAACAAAAGCTCTACGTCAATTTTTGTGGTACGCTTTTGGGGCCTTAAATGATTCAAAATTGTAATGCAATGTATATCAATTGAAAGATTTTTTCCCACACATGTGCAGAATAATAATTTTAATGTAGGCTACTAACTTATAATAACTAAAAAACATTCATAAGTATAACATATGGATAAAGTCGAACAGAGGGCGTAGCTGTGTTTGAGAGTGAATATAAAAACAAGTAAGGAAAGGCAGAAAGTCGGGCGAGGCCGACTATATAATACCCTACTCCTCCCTAACAATTTGATAAAGGTCATTGCTATAATAATCTGGAATAATTGGTAAATGGGTAGGAACATATATATGAGGCTATATCTAATTCTGAAACGATAGTCGCTACATTAGCAATATTCGTTCTTAAATTGAGAAACATCTTTCTGGAAAATTTTGTAATGATCGGAAGTAAATTACAAATTCCATAGCGCTTTGATACCAAATCAGGAGGAACATATGTAGGGAGTTTATATATAAATCTGAACCGATTTTCCCTGAATACTCATTCATGTAAAAAGAAACCTCTTTCTGTTGAATTTGGTACTGATCGGATATAAAATACAGTCTATACAGCGCTTACATGTCAAATCGGCTAACATATATATGGGGGCTATATCTAAATCTGAAGTGTACCATGGGATTACTCTCAGTCAATTATTGTACAAATCGGTTCAAAAATGTTGCTTATACAATGCATATATGGGAGCTATATGTAAATCTGAACCGATTTTAACCAAATAGCCAATAGCGATCGTCCTTGGGCCTAAAGAAAGATATGTGCAAAGTTTCGTTGAGATCGGACCTTAATTGCGACCTGTTCTTTGTTTACAAGAATACATCTACAGACAGACAGACGAACATAGCTAAATCGACTCAGAAAGCGATTACAAGTCGATCGGTATAATAAACAATGGGTCTATCTCTTCTCCTTTTGGGTGTTACAATCAAATGCACAAAGTCATAATACTTATGTGCACTTATCCGATTGACATACCTAATTCTGAATTTTAGTATTTTTCTGTATTTTTTTGCTTAGCTGCCTTGCTCACTTTTGCTAGGAGTTTTCGCAATTAAGGAAAAAAATTCCCTAATGCAGTGTTCACTTAGCTGCACAAATGTGCACTTATCCTATTTGGATACTTGCCTTATACATATGCACGTAAGTAAAATGTTGATGTTGATGCTGATTCTGGATTTATGTATTTTTTTGCTAAGCTTTCAGTCTTAATTTTGCATGGTATTTTGCGCACCTAAGTGAAAAAAATGTCACGGCAAAAACAAATATTTAGAAGAAATTATTAATGGAATATCTACACATTCCATTAATAATTTCATCTGAAAGTTTGTTTTTGTGTAACATTGGCTGCAGACATACAAACAACACAACGAATTTTTTCACCCGCATCTCTTACTCTCACAATATGTTGCGTTATTACTTTGTAAATTATTATTCTAATAACAACAAAATGTACAGAAAATAAAACGAGCTCTCTTCTCTCTACATTGATACTACATAGTTATGGGAAGCAGTTACAAACATTTTTGATCTTCTCCAAAGTTCTGTCTTACATTGAACACGAAAAAATAAATAAAAATATATTTTTTTCTCTTAAAAAACAGTTAAATGTAATATATTGTATGAATAATGCTAGTAAGAGACTGAAGAAATGATGCCATTAACTGAATTGTTTACTTAAACAAAATGCACGTAAAGATAAAAGGAAGCAAGGTGCAAAATATGTTTTATTATGTGCAGGTAAGGGCAAACGGCACTTAAGTGTTTAAATCTATTTCCGAGTATTCCATTCGCAATATCAATTGTAAACTGTTCTTCCAAAGATGTGCAGAATCTTTTATCCTTGACTTCCAGTAGAGCATAGGGCCTCAACCATTCTCTTATACCTGACTCTATTGCGGGTTTTTTGACTGACGAAGTTCCATGAGTATCCTACTGTTAAATTATTTTAGAAGGTTATAGTCGATTTTTATACCCTCACTTTAGTGTGACGAGGGTATATATCATTTGCTACGGAAAAAAGTGTAACACGTCGAAGGAGTGACCAAAGACCCCAAGTATGTTCGGAGGAAATCTGTTTTGGGTCATTTTAAGTCGAATGAGCAATGTCCGCCCGTCTGTCTGTCTGTCTGCTGGCTGGTGCGCACGATAACTCTCGAAAGGAGTAACCGATTGACCTCAAATTTGGTATGTGGTAATATTTTTTTCTATCTCCGGCTAAGTTCGAAGATGGGAAGGTCCACTCCTTCTAGTACCTCCCCCACAAAGGGTTAAAATGTTGTGAAATATTGATTATTTAATAACTGCTATACTACTTATTCGAATCTTTTGGAATTCCACACATAGTATTAGCTTATTAGTCGCTATCAACTCGAGAAAAATGGGCGAAGTCGCCACGTCCCTTTTGGTACCTCCCACACAAATGCACCATTTTGCACCAAAAGTTAACAGCTTATAACATTAATAACAGTGTATAAAAATACTTGAAATTTTGTACAGTGTATTGTTTTTATAGTGTCTATAGCCCTGTGAAAAATGGGCGTTATTGCCACGCCCTTTTTGCACCTCCCACACAAAATGCCCAAGTCATACCACAATTTAATGTCTCATAACGTTTATACCAGTGCACATAAATGCTTATAAGTCGGCACAGTGCAATGAATTTAAAGTATCTAATGTTCAGCGAAAAAAAGGTGTATTTGATAAACCCCTTCTGGTACCTCCCACACAAAATGACAGAATAATTCGAGTAATATTCAATATTACATTACTCACAAAGTGAGGGTATACCTTAATCGGTTTACCCGACTGAAACTTCCTTACTTGTTGTGGGTAGTGATAGTTATAATAAAAGCGATACTCTGATTTTTGTGGTACACTTTTCATTTTTTTAATTCAATTAAATTGTAATGAAATATATATCACTGGGAAGCAGAAATTCCGAAGATGTGCAGAATTGAATTGTATTTCTGAATATTATAATTGAATTTCGAGGCCTTGCTTTAATTTATTATAATAAAGCCTTTGTACTTTTTGTGGTACACTTTTCGGATCTTTAGTTGAATCGTATGGTACTAAAATCTTTATCAGTGGAAAGGTACACTTTTTGTGGTACTCTTTTCGTGAATTTACTTCAATTAAATGCTAATAAAAATCTATATTCTTGGAAAGATTTTCTTCCAGAGATTCGCAGAATAATATTCTCCAATAATCTTGGAGTTTTTGGATCAATTTGTTATAATATAGGAGTTACACTGCTTTTTGTGGTACTCTTTTCGGAGCTTTAGCTCAATTATATGGTACTAAAATCTTTATCAGCGGAAAGGTTTTCGTACAAAGATGTGCAAAAACGTATAGTCAAATAATTTTGTTAAAATACAATTCGCTAACAGGGTCATATCAAATGTTAGTAAAATAAAGACAACCTAAATTTTAAATTTTCTGAAAGAACACCAACATACAAAAAGCTCATCAAGCTACTTCAAAAATGCTCCTAATGATAAGCTTTTGCCGCCACAATTCTTATAATTTTGCGAGTTGTTTGAAATTCCATGCAGTCCGCTTTCTGACGGCATTTTAAAGTTGCACGCCAACTTTTCTCAAAGGACTCGACCTATATTCGATAAAAATGTTCCCTGTAAAAAATGTCTATAAACTCATCGTTGTTGCAGGGAAATTTATCGGTTTGGCGCCGCTGGCTTGCGAGAGAGAAGGAGTTTACAGAAAAGAGAGATCTACGAAAGACATCAAGGACATAGTAAACTCATATTAAAAAGCTGGAAGATAATAAGAATAAATAAAATAAGAATTTCGCATTTAGAATTCATACAGCATTTATTAGACCCCTCCCCCTAAATTTGAGAGCTTTTGTTGGGCAAGTTAGGCGAGTTAAATACTCGTAAATTTTTGGTTCAATTTAAAGAATATAGCATTCACATACGAGGGTTGCAATATATATTTGTGGCCTAGGCAACACCAAGTGTTGTCTGTCGCCATCTGACATTTCCATTGGAAAGTTTGACATTTTTTAGCATAAACGTACTCAGCACGTTTTGACGTACGAACATCATTTGTGTTGTTTACAGTGACTTGAAAAAAACAATTTGGCAAAAAAATGAAATTAGCTCGTGAACATTTTTCACGACAAGAGTCCATCGATGAACATAAATCTGTGTATGGCGATGAAGCACCATCCTATAGCACTGTGAAAAACTAGTTTAATGAAATCAATAATGGCCGACGCTCGCGCGAAGACGAATGTCGTGAAGGTCGCCAAAAACGGCCGTTGTGCCAGAGATTTGACAGCCAATGACTTATTCTTATTCACTCACATCAAGAAAAAACTGCGTGGTCAACATTTTTCGAAGCAGCTGTCGATGCGTTCAAAAACCATATTTTGCTTCGACAATTGGTTTGAGCGCATGCAAAAGCGTATAAATCATGCTGGAGAATACTTTGAAAAACAATAAAACCATTTTTGATGATAAATATTCGCATTTTCATTATTAGGCCAGAAATATATAAAGCAGCTCTCGTATTACCCTAATTTCTCTCTGTGTACTTTTCATTAAAAGCCTCTTTTACAACAAATTTGTAGCATTACATGGTATTACAACACCAGCATTGACTGTATCCCCCGGAATCCTCGTCATCATCATCATCACACATTCACCTCCAACAGTTATTGTAACATTGGTAAGTGGGTGTTAATTTCATTTAAACATTTTACGTGATTTTTGCCACATTTTTGTTGAAGTAAATTTACAATGAACTTAAAAACATGACCATTTAACAACATCGGCCATAATATCGGAGCAAATACTGCAATGCTCATTCCCTCATCATTCTGTAATGTACTTTTCAACACTTTCCTGCAAAATCGGTGCATCCACAGACACATACTCTACATATCACACTTTACTAACTGGCAGGACTAAGTACAGCAACAGGACTGGTAATAGACTCAGGGTATATTAATTTTATATACCAACAAAAACGAAAAAAAAAACGATTTTTTTGCGTAATACCACAGATTTTTGGAATGACCACAATAATCCGGTATGATAATGAGAGGAGTTGCCCACAGTGTGCATGATGTCGAGGTTGTAGGCTTTCGCTGGCCAGGATAAAATTATGAGGGCAAGTGGATGTTGTTGTCCATAAAAGCCTATGGCCATAAAATGGAGCAACAGTTTTTGATGGCTACTTAAAAATTAAAATTACAATGCAGGCACATGCATGCACACATGCAGTTGTATGTCGGGGTAAATGATACCTATTACAAATACTTTGTCAAAATGCTATGGGGTATAGGAGAGTGAGGACAAAAGAGGAGTTATAGTTGATAAAATCACACTAAATATGTAATAAGTGCATAAATTTATATCAGATTTTTTTTTGGCCATAATTTATTATAAAAATTCTCTCATACCCATGTTTTATGTTTACTAGATGGGTTCAAAGAAACAAAAATGTTTCCAAACAAATTTCATGAATTTATCATAATTAAATTTTCTTAAAAAATCTGTGGACTTTTTTTAAAAATTGCACAGCCTCCAGTATTTCTGTGTGATACAAAAATATTTCACAAATCAAATGTACTAGTCATACATATGCTACTCGGATTTCTGATGCATGTGTCATATTACATTTTTTTATGTGGCACATGTAGCACTAGTTTGCACAAATTTTGCCGAAAGGATGTACATGACATGTTCTGGTATAGTTTGGTGTCCTAAACATGACAAAAATTTTAAAAATAAATAAAGTAGAAGGCTGATAGTGCCGGGATATGGGTACAATTTAAGGATATTATGAGAGATACAAACGATATCCCTCATAATGAATGAAATAATTAGAAAAAAGTAAATTTTTCTTCAAAAAATTTCTTGTTTTTGTCACGAAAAATCCATAATAGTAGAAAAAGCATCGCCAAAAAAATATTTTATTCCATTTTTTACAATTTAGCACCTAACGAAGAAAACAATGCAAAGCTGAGAAAGCTTTAAAAATAAAAAACTTTTTTATACCCGACACCACACTGTGGTACAGGGTATTTTGACTTTGTGCATTTGTTTGTAACGCTTCAAAAACAAAGAGATAGACACATAATTTATATACCGATCGGCATTGAATCACTTTTTAAGTCTATTTAGCCATGTCCGTCTGTCTGTTTGCCTGTCCATGTATTCTTGTTATCAAAGTACAGGTCGTAAATAAAAAGCAATCTTAACAAAATTGGTACAGTGACATTTCTAAGACTAGAGACGATCCCTATTAAAAATGGGGCATATCGGTCCATGTTTTGCTATTCTGCATTTAAGTAGATTTGAGATATTTAGCTTTTACGTTTTACATCTTTCGCGCCTTTTAATGTATGTTTAGGTTATAAACCCTCTATAAACCCAAACCGAAAGGCGCGAAAGTTATAAAACGTAAAAGCTAAATATCTCAAAACTACTGAAATGGAAATACGACTTTCTTTTTAGTAGGGCAGTGTAGGTAGCCCCCATATAAAAGTTCCCCACCGATGTCATTCTTGACACTCTAGAGAACACATTTTTCAATGGATCCGGCTGATGTTTTACTGCCCTCCTAAGAAGGAAAGTCGTATCTCCATTTCAGTAGATTTGAGATATTTGGCTTTAACGTTTTACATCTTTCGCGCCTTTTAATGTATGTTTAGTTTAGGGACCTAAATTGGTCCATGTGAGCTGGTAAAACCGTATGCCCACTATAAACCTAAACCCAAAGGCGCGAAAGTCATAAAACGTAAAATCTAAATATCTTAAAACTACTGAAATGGTCCCCATATAAAGGTCCCCACACTGAAAAAAAATTTGTCATAAAATTAAAGAAATGCTCCAAAGACGTCCTTAGTCTTCAAAATAAGTAAATTTTGTAATTAAAATTAAGAAAGTTTTATAAAAATTATGTAAATTACTTAATATAATTGAAATTATCTATATTTGAAGTCCAAAATGTACTTATTTTAAAAACTAATGACGTTTTTGGAGCCATTCTTTAATTTTATGACAATTTTTTTCAGTGCAGGGATGTCATTTCTTGACACTCTAGAGAACACATTTTTCAATGGATCCGGCTGAAATTTAAAAATTCATATTGGACGTAATTGTCCCTAGTAAAAATGGGGAACATCGGTCCATGTTTTGGTATAGCCTCCATATAACGGGGACCTTTGACGGGGGACGGGGACCAGATGCCGTTTCTCGACGCTCCAGAGAACGGATTCTTCAATTGATCTGGCTGAAATTTGAGAATTCATACTTAATATTGAACCTAATCGTCCGTAGTAAAAATGGGGTACATCGGCACATGTTTTGATATAGTTCCCAAATAAAGTTCCACACCGATATCACTTCCTGACGTTCTGGAGAACGTGTTCCTCACTAGATATGGAGGAAGAAGAATTTAAGAATTTATGTTTTATATTGGCCCTAATAGTCTGTAATAAAAATGGGGTACATCGGCCTATGTTTTGTTATAGTCCCCATGTAAAGGGTACATTTACCACTTGCCACCTCTTAACGCCCTAGAGAAAGGATTCTTCAATTGATCTGGCTAAAAGTTATGATTTCATACTTTATATTGGACCATTTTTAATAGGGACGTTTGGCCCTATTAAAAATGGGGTACAGCGGTTCATAAGCGTTAGTGCCACGCTCCTCCTGGTACCTTCAAAATAGCCAAAATAAAAAATATGAAAAAATGATGTTTAGAGTTTCCTTTACTTTTACAGTATGGGCCATAATTTATACATTTATCCACAGATGTCGTTCAAATAGGCAATGTTTTCTTTTTTAGGATGTTAGCTTTCAAAAAATAGAACAAACATTTTTTAAGCGATTGTTTTTCTATTTTTTATGGTTTTTCGGAGCCAGCAAAAACCGATTTTTTTGGAAAAAAATCGTATTATTTTTATTTGTTTTACGACAGTTACTAAACTTCTGTTTGTATGTGAATGTGATGTAGTCATAATTTCCTTTAAATTACCCGGCTTTATGGATCCTATACTGCAAAAAATTCGAACAAATAGTAAAAGTACACTTCCGTGAAAAAGATTTAAAAACGTAACACAATTTGCATATCCTCACTTTAGTGTGACGAGGGTATATATCATTTGCTACGGAAAATAGTGTAACAAATCGAAGGAGTGGCCTAAGACCCCAAGTATGTTCGGCGGAAATCCGTTTTGGGCCATTTTAAGTAATTTGAGCAATGTCCGTCCGTCCGTCTGTCTGTTGGCTGGTGCGCACGATAACTCTCGAAAGTAGTAACCGATTGACTTCAAATTTGGTATACAGTAATATTTTTTTCTATCTCCGGCTAAGTTCAAAGATGGGCCATATTGATTTACTCCTTCTAGTACCTCCCACACAAAGTGTTAACATTTACTAAAATATTGATTCTTTAATAACATCTACTCGTATTCTTTAATTTAATATCTTTGGACGTGGTATCGTTATTTACAAACATACCTATACACCTAGCAATTAGAAATATAATGACTCAGTGGAATATTCTGGAAAAACACACAAACATACCAAAGAATCAATTTTTGAAAATATTGCAATTTTGTTTAAACGACAACAACTATTTTATATATGATAACACCCTATACCATCAAACTTATGGAATGCCAATGGGAAACCCTCTATCGCCAACTATAGCAGACATAGTACTGGACACGCTATTAGAGGAAACAATAGCAGAATTAAAGAAAAACAACATAACAATAAAACTAATAACTAAATACGTCGACGACTTATTCGCGATCATAAAAAGGAATGATGAAGAAATAATTCTAAAAACATTTAACAGTTACCACAATAAGCTAAAATTTACAATAGAGAAGGAAACAAATAATTCAATACCATATTTAGACATGCAAATATACAGACAAAATAAAAATATTATAACCGAATGGTATACCAAATCTATTGCTTCTGGTCGAATAATCAACTACCACTCCACACAACCTTTGAAACAGAAAATAAACACAGCAAACAATTTAATTAAAAAAGCAATTACATTAAGCGACGATAAATACGAAACAAGAAATATAAACAAAGTGAAGGATATTTTATTAAAGAACTCTTACCCTTTTTATATTATCAATAACTTGATATCAAAAAACACAGAAACACCTAAAAACATCCCAAACCAGGTCAATAATAATGACACATCTGGCAACATCACCAAATATTTCAGTCTGCCATACATTCCCAAACTAACAGAAAACAAAACAATGCGAGACATCATAAACGACAGTGAAGCAACAATAGCACACAAAGCAAATCAAACAATAAACAAATTGTTTACGAAAACAAAAACGAAAATAGAAAAAACACAACAAAGCAATGTTGTCTACGAGATCAAATGCGTGGGCAATGAGAACGACAACTGCAACAAAGTGTACATAGGAACAACAAAGCGTAGCTTGGGCACGAGAATCTCAGAACACGAAACAGACATAAAAAAGAGAAAAATGACAACAGCTTTGGCACAACACTGCACCGAACATGGGCAGTGTGCGAATTTTAGACAGAGAGAAAAGAGAGAACAAACGATACACTTTAGAGAGTTTGAGAATACAACAAAAGCTACAAAGTGCAATAAACAGAAAGGAGGACAAAGACAACACCAATGCAATCTACAGCATAGCAATAGTTTAGTTTTAGTTCAATTTCAACTGTGATCGTAGCTATAAGGAATTTCTCTGTGATATTTTAATATTTTAGTAATTATTTTTGCAATTATTTATTAATTTTATGTTTAATGTTGTACTGCGTCGTTAAATATTAATTTTTATAAATAATTCAAATAATATGACGAAAGATTAAATGTAAGTGAAGTATTCTTATAGTGTTAAAACATATCATGGCTACTATTGAATTCCTCTTTCTGTTTTATAAATATGTCGTTGCCAGATTTCAATAAAATTTATCCCTGAAGATGTTGGAAAAATCCCAACGAAACGTAGGATGTAAAGTATGAAATAAAGTCTTTTATTTGCATAAAAACAATGACCTTGAAAGCCCATTTAGAAATATTCTAAAACTAACAAAAAGTGAAATAAAATAAGGTCGATAACCTTTTAAATTGTATTATTTTATTAGTCGCCATTACCTCGCGAAAAATGGGCAAAGTTGCCACGGCCTTTTGGTACCTCCCACACAAATGGACCATTTTGCATTAAAATTGAACTGCTTATAACTTTAATACAAGTGTATAAAAATACTTGAAATTTTGTATAGTTTAAAGTTTTTGTAGCGCCTATAGTCCGGTAAAAAATGGGCATTATTGTACAGCCCTTTTTGGTACCTTGGTACACACATGGATCGTTTTATACCAAAAGTTAACGGCATATAACATAAATACCAGTGCATACAAATACTTGGAATTTTGTATAGTGTAACGCTGTTATAGTGCCTACAGTCCTGTGAAAAGTGGGCGTCATCAACATGCCCCTTTGTGTACCTCCCACAAAAAATGACCAAATCATACCAAAATTAAATAGCTTGTAACGATAATATACCAGTGTACACAAACGCTTATAGTTCGGCACAGTGCAATGTATTTAAAGAAAATACTGTTTACCGAAAAATAGGTGTATTTGTTAAACCCTTTCTGGTAACTCCCACACAAATTGACAGATTAATTGGTGTAATGTTATAAAGGGTTTCCAACAAGAGATGTTATTTTGGTATTCAAAGAAAAATTAAATTTTTTGAGATAAATGATCGGATGTTTATTTCGTAATAAAGAGGAAGGTATGCCGTTTTAAATGAAAAACAACATCAGCCGATTGGCCACCACGACCACGCTTACAGACCTTATCCTTTTCATGAAATTTTCCATAACCAAATCGCAAAGTGGCTGCCGTATGTTCTCGATAGCCTCACGAATTATATCTTTGAGGTATTGAATCAACGCTGGGCTGTTGGCGTAGACCTTATCCTTCATGTGCCCCCAAAGGAAGAAGTCGCAAGGTGTTAAATCACAAGATCTCGGTGGACAATTGTGATCACCTCTTCGAGAGATAACACGGTCCGGAAATTTTTTCCGTAACAGAGCAATGGTTTCGTTGCTTGTGTGGCACGTAGCGCCGTCTTGTTGAAAGTAAACGTTGTCCAGATCAATACCATCCAACTCCGACCATAAAAAATCATTAATCATCTCTCGATAGCGCAATCCATTCACCGTAACTTTTGATCCAACCTCTTTTTTGAAAAAGTAAGGTCCAATGACCCCGCCGGACCATAAACCGCACCAAACAGTCACACGTTGAGGATGGAGAGGCTTCTCAACAATAACTCTTGGGTTTTCCGAGTCCCAGATGCGACAATTTAGCTTGTTGACGTAGCCACCGAGGTGGAAATGGGCCTCATCAGTTAAGATGATTTTTCGATAATTTTCGAATTTTAATAATTTCAATTCATTGTTGAATCGTGTATCGTTCGCTTTTTAGTAATGGCATACTTTTTACTTGTCCAATGTCAAATAATAAAAGCTTCAAAAGTGACAGCTACCGAAATACCGGGTGATTCAAAATAACACCTCTTGTTGGAAAAACCTGTATATTACATTACTCACAAAATGAGGGAATACCTTAGTCGGTTTACCCGACTGAAACTTTCTTACTTGTTTTAACGACAGTTACTAAACTTCTGTTTCTATGTGAATGTGATGTTGTCATAATTTCCTTTAAATTACACTGGATCCTAAACTGCAAAAAAAAAATTCGAGCAAATACTAAAGAAGATTGAAAAATTAAAAAAAAATTTAAATACTTTACATACAATTTCTTTGTTTCGGATTTATAGAATAGTGTGCCTCAATCTCAATCTATACAAAAAAACTATATCTCGGACCCAAAAATTTTTGTTGTTGCATTGGTTATTTTTGAATTGAAACTTTTTTAAATTTTGTATTTAGCATTCCTTTATAGAGCTGCGTTTTGAACAGAATAATCACAGCTGAACCTGCTGAAGATTAAAAACACTTTACAAGGAGCTGTCAGGTAAAACTTTGCATTCTATAGCAGTATAGAGGCAAAAACATTTTGCCATACATTTTGTTTTTTTCAAGTTTGGGGCAACATTTTAAACAGAAAATTGTATGCCCAGTCCTTCGGCTAAATGTTGATAAACTATTGTTATCTGTTTATGAAATTGCAGAATTATTCCCATTTTTTTTTTGGGGCGATTAACCTTTAGTTGAATATAATGTGAATTAGAACCACTCTAAGGTACATCAACATCACATTATTGGAAACCAATTAAAATCGAGTTTATAACACTCTTTCCCACATTGATTGAATTAAGTTTTTTTTTTGGTCATAATTTAAGCGCGGCCATGTGTGTTTCATAGTGTCTCTCTCTACATCCCTCTCTCGGTGTGTGTGTGTGTGTGTAAGCGAGTATCCTTTTTATATAAAATTATATGCATGTGTGCGTAAATTTTCACTGTAATGAATTTTTAAGTGTTTTATTCGTTGTCATTCGCTATAATTTTCGTTGTTAGTATCTGTTGGTAACGTATCCGGAGTGTCACTCTGTGTGCGTGTGTGTCTGTGTGTGTAAAAGAGTGTTAAACTCATAAATATTTATTGATTATAAATTTTCATATTTAAATGTTGTCCTTTTATGCACTCAACACACCTTGTTTTTAATTTTGATGAATGTCTGTCTCTGTATATACGAGTACATTTGTATATCTCTCCTTTCCTAGTAATAAATATTTTAGAGAGCCCTAAAGGTATATATGTATATACTCGTTTGTCGGTGTGAGTTGCAGTAATGTTATTAAAGCTTTTGCAATTAAAACTAATCGTATTTTAAAATTGATAAATTCAGTTTTATGATTTTTAATTGAATCGACGAGATTGGCCACTGAGCGAGAAAGGAAAGTGGGGTAGAATTGCGGTTCGATACTCCACTCCTATAGAAAGGGATATAAAAAAATGCTTAATAACGGGTTTTCCAATAGGGATGATATCATTTTGAAGTGACGTTTCGGCCATTTGTAATATGTCATGATCTGTCATTTGTTTTTCATTGTATTCAGTAGTGTTTACAATTCCATCATTCAGTTTTAAAATCAAAATAATCGTTCTCCATTTGCAACTTTTCATGCGCTAAGTCCATTTTTTTAAATCCAAAACTTTCCAGTCGACCTACGACCTTGACACCCAAGAGCAATATTTTAGCTCTCGTTAAGAGCTATCTTTTTGCCATTGACCGATTGTGGCTGCGTGCCACACAGCAAAATTGAATTGTTGCGAGAAAAGTTTGGAGATTCGATTATTTCAAGAAATTGTGATATTGAATGGCCTCCAAGAAGTTGTGATTTAACACCATTAGACTATTTCTTGTGCGGTTATTTGAAGTCATTGGTCTTTCGAAATAAACCAGACTCTGTTCAAGCTGTACATGTCAATATTGAACGTGCCATTCATGACACACGACTTGATTTAGTGGAAAAAGTGTTCGAAAATTGGGTTCATCGAATTCGTTCCTGCAGAAGAAGTCGTGGAGGCCATTTGAATGACGTTTTATTTAGAACATAATTGTATCGATTGTACTTCACATTAAATAAAAAACTTTTTAATTTCCTAAACTATAAGTGCGTGTTTTTTTTAAATAAATTATATCACTCTTATTGGAAAACCCTGCATTTAGGAGGGGAAATAATGCATACCTTCATATATTCAAATGAGGGTGATTTTAATTATGACTACTGTATAATTTTATAAAAATATATTAAAAAATGTTGATGCAAAATGGACTTGAGCTGAACAATATTTGTTTCATGTTATAATGATTTAGAAAAAATGTTGGCTAGAAATAAATATTGGCTGGATCGAATCATACTGAAAGAATGTCATAAATTAATTCATGAATTATTATACCAGAGTCTCAAAAATTATATGGAATTGTCTTATAAGAATTCTCGTTTGTTCCCACAAATGTTTAAACACTTTTCTGAAAAATTTTCTCCCACATTCAAATTTGCATTTTTTTGAAAATATACACGCTGAAAAAAATCGCTTCTGTAGTATATTGTTCCAAACATATTCTGCTGGAAACATATATATGTTTAGGGCTCACTCCAAATATATAATATTTGACACTCACAAATATTATATGTTTGTGAGGATGTTGTTCTAAACAAAATTATGTTTTCATCCTAATATTTTTTTATTTGGAAATAATATTTCCAAAACAATGATTAATTTATTTTTAAGTATTTTGGCAATGTATCGATGCCTTAATTTAAAGGAAATTTTTTATTGTTTTAGAAATTTTATATGTTTGAAAAATTTAATTCGTATAATTTTGGGTTACGACAAATAGCATTGATGGATTAAGAATTGGACTATAAATATAATTAAAAATTAGTGCTGTAAAACAAAAAAAATGCTGCTTATGACATTATTACCTATAAAGTATAACACAAAATCGAGGGAAAAATAATATTAAAAATAGTTTTAAAATTTTTTTTTTAAATATAATGTATTTGGATAAATTCTTAAACTATATCTTTGTTTGTTTGCAAACACATATTTTATTTGTGACAGTATTAATATATGCGTTCCAAATAAAATTTCTTGATTTTTAAATAAAATATATTTGTTCAAAAATATTTAATATTTAAAAAATTTGGTTCCAAGTATATTTTCTTTGAATTCAAACATATCAAAAATGACGATTTTCCTCCGTGTAGGCTTATTTTGAAAATTACCTTATTTCCTTCTTTTAAATTTAACCCAAGCTCTTGGTATACTACTCAATCCTTTTTACTTTTCAATTTGAATTTTAAACGCTCATCACAGACAGATTAAAATGTGTAACATTACACTCAACTACAATACTGGCATAACTTCCGGCGACGTTGGCACGCACCAGTCCAAGATGAGAAATTTACACAATTTTTCTTCCGTTAACTTCCTTTGCTGAATTTTGATGTTTTCATGTCAAACATTTTCCAGAAAAACATACGCCGCACCATACAGGCGTGACAAATTGAAGGCGGATTTTTTTTTAAATCAGCTACTGAACTATTCCAGAGAAGCTAAATAAGCATAAACAAAAAGTGTGCGGGCGTTTCATCATCACCGACGACAACGTCGTCATCATTAATGCAACAAACACTCATCCACTAACGCCGAGGAAAGGATGCCCGACCGCCCTTCTTAATCCTTTTGTTAACATCTCTCGCACACACACCAATTACAACAAAAGGGTTAAACATTGCGTGTTTTTTATATGTTCCGACCGTTGAAATATTATTAAAAATTTAACAAACTCAACTAAACTGTAAAAGCGCATCTCATCAAGTCAGTCATTTATTAAAACAGCCTCTTAGGGGAAAGGGTATTTTGCTGAGGATGATGAGGAGGGAGCAGAAGATATCTGTCCATATCTATCTGTCTGTGGTGAAGTGCCCCGGTGCTAACGCTCATCAATTTAGATCATAAATTCATCAAGAGAAGTCTGAATAATTTAAACAACGTGCGGTCACGTGTTCTCACACATCCTTAATACTCTTTGTTAAAGAGAAAGGATTCCATTTTTAATTTCAGAATACTTATAAACGGTGTTATTTTCCTCGATTTGCTATAATTTAATAAAGGGGTTTAAAAGATTAAAGCCGTTCTAGGCATATGTTGTGGGAAAATAAAAAGTTATGAGCGTAAAAAGAACAATTGTTAAACGCCTATAAGTAGACTATAGTATTTGGAATTACTTAAGGGTTAGTAGTTTCGAAGAATGGTATTTGGTTTAAACTGTACCCTAGTTTATATCAATGATTACAGCTCAAGTCCTAAACTGTGATGCGATTTTTTAAATAATATTTTGATCCGACGAAATTTCGCATCATTAGGCGACAGAACAGTATTTGACATAACCCTATATATAAAAAAAAATGAATAATAAAGATATATAATAATAATTCAAAAGCCTATATAATATTACCTTTATGCGAAGACACGACATCTGCAATAGTTATTTTCATCTGTAAACAAATAAATAAAAATGTTTAAAATGTATCTCAAAATAAAAGTAGTTCTAAAACCTATTCTACCATAAACCTCGTTTGAAATAAGATAGGTATACATAGTTAATACCTTTAACTCTATGTGGAGCGAAAGGCCGTTACAAAATCTGGGTAACACTATGCAACAAAAAAGTTGTGTCCGAGACTATATGTAGATTGAGGCATTTATGGTAGTTTTTTTTTTTAAATTCCAATTTTCATGGAAGGTGCCTTAAGTACTTGGGGGATACACCTTAAATTAAAGAAAATTATGAGAGCTACAAATGTTGATAACATCGCTTTCACGTCCCGACAGTGGTTTAGTAACTGTCGTTAAAACAATCGCTATTTTTTTGATTCCATTTTATTAAAGCTGGCGTCATAACGAAGAAAACAATGTCTATTCCAAAAAGATCTATGGGTAACTATATAAGTTGTGACCTATATTGTAAAAGTAAAGGAAATTAATAACTAAAGGTTGGTTAAATGGTAAGGGTCGATGTTGAATGTGAACCACACCTAAACGTCAAGTTTTTTTCTGCATTTCGTTTGACATTTCTCAATTTCAGACTAACTCAATTTGAAAGATACGCAATCGAGCAACGCGTTAAAGGTTTTAAAGCCTTTTACGAAAATGGGCGTTCAAATCAAAATGCATTTCGTGCACTTCGTGATGTTTTTTCGATCAGCATAATCGACCAAATGTGTCCACAATCGGGAGAATTGTGCGCAAATTTCAGCAAACCGGGTCTGTAGGAGATGTGAAAACACCTGTGCATGCTCGCCCAGTTCGTTTGGTGCGGCTTATGGGCTGGCGACGTCATCGGGCCATACTTCTTCCAAATGAGGCCGGTCAGGCAGTTACTGTGAATGGTGTTCGGTATCGTGAGATGATAACGAACTTTTTACGGCCCGAATTGGAAGATATGGATGTGGACAATATGTGGTTTCAACAGGAAGGTGCCACTTGCCACACAGCTAACGCAACAATGGCTCTTTTGCGCAACAAATTCAATGGCCGTGTTATCTCACGTCGTGGCGATGTCAATTGGCCCCAAGATCATGTGATTTGACACCGTTGGTCTTCTTTCTTTGGGGTTATTTAAATGAAAAGGTGTACGTCGATAAGCCAGCAACAACTCAAGAGCTAAAGGATGAGATAATTCGGCACATTAACGGCATAGAACCTCAATTATGCCTCAGCGTCATCGAAAATTTGGACCATCGGATGGAAGTGTGCCGCCGAGGTCGCGGCGGCCGTTTGGCCGATATTTTGTTCCATACATAATTGAACCATACCAATATTATCATAATAAAAAGAAATGACAATAATTTGCTACCCCTTAATTTACCCACCCCTTAGTAGGAAAGTTCAGTCGGGTCCGAAAAAAAATATTCGTAAATATATAATATAATAACTTTGTCATTTCGTTTACAACACCTTGAAATATTGATCTGCGACCCCATAAAGTATATATTTTCGTGATCGTCTTGAAATGCTAAGACGATTTAGCCATGTTCATATGTCTGTCTGTCTGTTTAAATCACGCTACAGTCCGTAATAATAGAGCTAGGTTGATCAAATTTGGTAGAAATACTTCTTATAGTTGCAGGTCGTTTGGGATTGCAAATGGGCCATATCTGTCACTTCAAAAGCCATATATACCAAGTTTTAAAAGCAATTTTGCTGAAACTTTGTATTCTTTTTTGACTAGAATTCATCACAGCAAAAATTTTGCAAATCGGTTCATATTTTGTTAATGTCAGAGGTCGCTCCAAAATAGGCTTATTTAAATCATAAATACCACATTTTCTAAGCATTTTAAGCTAATCTTTGCAGTTTGTGTTTCATTTAGACAAGAATTCATCGCAGTAAAAATTTTTTAAATCAGTTCATATTTTCCTATAGTCCACCTATAGATGTCGCTCCCAAAAATGCTTATTTATGCCATAAACACCACATGTTCTAAGAAATTTAGCAGAAACTTTGCAGTTTGTATTATATTTGGCAATAATTCATCTCAATAAAAAGTATACAAATAAATATTTATTTTGTTGTAGTCCTTGTGTAGATGTAGCTCTCAAAAGGCTATTTTAATCCATAAACACCACATTTTTCAGGTGAAGAATTTGACTAAAGAATTTGCGGCCTAAAAATTGCAGCGTTCGCTTTTTTTAATAATTTACTTAAACAGTTAAACAGCAAGAAAGAAAGTAATATATAACATTACACTAATTAATCTGGCAATTTGTGTGGGAGGTACTAGAAGGGGTTTAACAAATACACCTATTTTCCGGTAAGCAGTAGATTCTGTATTGCACTGTTGATTGCAATGTGCCGAACTATAAGCGTATATGTGCACTGGTATATTCATGTTACGAGCTATTCAATTTTGGTACGATTTGGTCTTTGTGTGGGTGGTACAAAAAGGGGCGAGGTGATAATGCCCACTTTTCACAGGACTGTAGGCACTATAACAGCATTACACTGTACAGAATTTCAAGTATTTGTATGCACTAGTATTCAAGTTATAAGCCGTTAACTTTTGGTGTAAAAGGGTCCATTTGTGTGGGAGGTACCAAAAAGGGCTGTACAATAATGCCCAATTTTTACCGAAGTATAGGCGCTACAAAAACAAAAAATTTTAAGTATTTTTATGCACTTGTATTAAAGTTATAAGCAGGTCAAGTTTGATGCAAAATTGTTAATTTGTGTGGGAGGTGCCAAAAGAGGCGTGGAAACTTCGCCCATTTGTCTCGAGGTGATAGCACCTAATAGAATAATACAATGTGTGAAATTTTATAAGTATAAGTATATGTATATTTATTATAATAAGTAGTATAGATGTTATTTAATAATCAATATTTCACCCTTTGTGTGGGAGCTACCAGAAGGAGTGGACCAATATAGCCCATCTTCGAACTTAGCCGGAGATAGAAAAAATATTACCGTATACCATATTTGAAGTCAAACGGTTACTTCTTTCGAGAGTTATCGCGTGCACCAGCCAGCAGACAGACAGACGGACAGACATACAGACGGACGGTCGGACATTGCTCATTCGATTTAAAATGGCCCAAAACGGATATTCGCCGAACATACTTGGGGTCTTAGGTCACTCCATCGATGTGTTACACTTGTAGTCTGTAGCATATGATATGTACCCTAACACTAACGTGAGTGTATAAACATTACACTGCACTGAAAACAGCGGAATGATGATAAATTAAATTATTCTAACATGTATTAATTTGGCTTTGATTTAGCTCCAAAGCAATGATCACTAAAATATGGAGTAAGGATTTAAATTAATTACATCTTGGACTTCAATTAAAGTTATGAAACGACTTTGAATCATTAAATCTTGTACTCGTACTTAAATCAAAGACATGAAAAGTCCTTCAATCAAATAGATGTTGTAATAAAGTCAAGTACTTGTTGTATTAAGTGTTTGACCATGTTGTAAAAGTTAAGCTAGACCAACGTTAAAGAATACCGATCAACTCAGAACCACTAACTGATTCGATTTAATAAAATTTCACTAAAATCGGACAAGATTTATGTTTAGTGCCCGCATAGATTTACAATCGTATAGTCAACTCCGTCCGACATTATCTTTTCCTTACTGGTTTGTGTTATGAAAACGCGACAATTTTGATCTAAATTTCGCCCTATTTTCCTACATTTTTCTTGTTGTTACAAAAATTTAGCTAGGCTTATATAAATGACTTGGCATGGCAACGCTTTGGCGAATTATTCCAAAAAATAAACAATTTGCAAAAGAAAATTAAAAATTTTATATTTAAGAATTTAAAAAAAAATAAATAAAATAAGTACAAAATAGTTGGAAGTAAATCGAAAAGTCTGGCCCAAAATACTGCTTACTTTATTTTTAAGGGGACTTTAACAGTTTTTTATGTGACGTCAGTACCGGGCTTTAATGAAAAATGTTGATGTCTGCCTTTACCGATTTTCTTGCAACTTGGATTTCGATTTTGCGCCACGTGATTTTCAACCACTTGACAACAGAAGCACCTTCAAGAGAGAGAGAGAGAACTGACATTTTGTACGAGTATATACGGCATCGTTGTATAACTATCGGACAGTGCATACAAAAACAAAAATCTTTAAAATAAAGTCATTAACCTATAAGATTATGAACGACGACAATATAGTTTTAAATTCAAGGATATAAAAATATAAAACCTAAAATTAAAGTCATTTAGACTTTAAAAGTTTGACATGAAAATGTATATAATTCCAAGTACAATGTCGTTAAAATTATTGTTAAAATGTTTACTTAAATCAAACGCATATGTCCTTAGATCGATGTTATTTTCAATAACTCAATATCAACATGTACACAATATTATGTACAACGAAGCATTAAAGCAAAAATAATTTCTTTAAATCAAAAATAATTTCGTTTAAATCAAGTACATTTCCGTTATTTAACTGAAAAATATGTTTGAAGTAATGACAAACAATTTCATCGATTTAGAGATGGTATTGTCTTTAGTTTGGCGACATTATTTTCTCAGTGTGTAAGGTGAGGAGATAAAAAATATTTCGAATCTCTTGAACATTTAGTGTTTTTGAGTGTTATTCAAAATAACAACAGATATATAGCTATCTACCGAAATCCTCAAAATCGTTAAATATAAATTAATTGTTTACAAAGTAATATCCCTCACTGAAAAAGTTGACTTATGGCGAATTCTTTTCTGCAAAAAAGTGCAACACTTGCATTGCCCTTTTTCCGAAAACTGCACTATAATATCGCTTTTTTGAAATTTTGAAATTGTAGTTGTGCTAAATTCGAGTAACTTGATTACCAAATTTCAAAAAAGTATCACAAAAGTGCCGTTTTCGGAAAAAGGGCAATGAAAATGTTGCACTTTTTTGCAGAAAAGAATTCGCCATTAGTTTCAAAGATTTTGCTCCAAATAAGATATAGTCTTTAAAATAAGGACAATTTATACTAAGAATTTGTAAAAATACTTAATATTATGTAAATTTTAATATTATAAGGTATAAAATATGCTGGTTTTAAAGTTTAGACCGTCTTTGGAGCAAAATCTTTAAAGTTAAGTAATTTTGCCGGTGTTGTATATCCCTCCCAATCTGTACTTTTTTTGAGCGGTGAACATTTATTGTATATTTTTAGAGGGATTTTAATTAAATAAAAACCACCATCGATGACACTTATAACCCCTTCAATTCACGGTGGAACAAACTCATTTACATTGACAAGTTTCTTTTGATAAATAACAACATCCTGTGGATAATTGAGAAATATTTGTCTTTTTCTGTGTGTGTGCAATTTGGAATGCACCAAAACCGAAGATGAGAAGCACGTGCTGCAGTTAGCGATGACAACACCCATGGTTTAATTAAAAAATGCCTGAAAACATGCTATGACCAAAAACTGCATTTGTTCTTCGAAAAAGTGAAAAAAAAACTAAATGGCACCCGACTGACCAGCGCTGGTATTGTGATGAAGCGTATGAATTTAATGATTTAATCACAATGACAAAATGCACTCTCTCTCTCTCAGAGCTACCCACTGGGATCCTGAGGGCACAAGTCGGACTGAAGAAGAAAAAAGCGCCATGTAAGAGCTGAAGAGTCAAGCACAAAAAAATTTGCAATCCATTGACAAATGCATTAAAGGGCCTCTGGGGAAATTGCACAATACCAGAGACAATAAACATGTGTTGGATTTATTTGCTTAGTCCTGGCCAAACATGCACACACTTGTCCACTTATAAAGGCTATGTTGGCAAACACGTACCCACATACCCACATCCCCGTCGAATATGATGATGGTCGGCTTTTTGGCGCTTCTTTATTAAAGCATATCGTCAAGGGTTTTATTGTTGAGTGTATCAAGACGTGCATATTTCCAGGACATGTTGTATTGTGTTGTGTTATTAATAATAACAAAATGACTTTCTGAAGCGCAATGACGCCACAAAATCCTAGCATGTGGTCAATATTTAAAGTGTAATTATGGCCCGAAGCCATGCGAAAGATGCAATAACGCAACGGAAGCTGCAATTGCTGCATTCCCGGCTATTTCCGTTTGTCCGCTAACTCATTTTTAGATTAAAATTCACATTTGCGGTTTAGCCGCGGTGCTGTTGTAGCGGGAAATGAACGAAAAAGTAAATATGCTCGATTTTAATTTGATTATGAAAACTTTTCGAATAGAAATGATGCATTTGTGCGAGTGTAAGCAAGACACATGCGTTTTTAATGCATATCCTAAGGGTGAACAAAAATAATTGGAAATATGCAGATATCAAGCTGTGATTATCATTCAATGTAATGTGATCTGTGAATAAAATGCATTGCCATTGAAACAAACTCACCGATGCATTTGTGATGATGATGACGTCGATGTCTCTGGATAAACAAAAACACTCTTAGTTATGCGGCATTCGAATTAAAAATGCATAAATACCACATAAAGTATTTGTTTTCAAATATTGATGATAAGGTTGCCCCTACATTTGCGATAGTGTCAATCAGATTTAATTAAGCACCCTTTGGCTATCACAACCAGTAAAACCATAAAATAATTAAATTATTTTTTCTGATTAATTAAAATGTATGCACACAAAAAATCATGGTTCATTGATTGTGCCTAAAAGTATGCTGCGGTTACAAATTAAATAAATCTTATGGCAATAATTTGTGCAGTTTATTTTTCAGGGAGAAAAACAATACTTCAAAACTTATTTTTATTAAAGTCGTAAAAGATACTATGTGATAAGGCATGTATTATTTGCGACTTATATTTTCCCTTATTTTCTGCTTTAACTGTACGCAGCACTGCCCCCTGTTATCGACTATGTATTAGGCGAAGAAATATTAAAGCTTGCCTATTAAAACGCGCCAGTTATAACAGACAATTATTTACACAAAAAGAAAAGGGAACATCTACATGTAGGCAATAACGGAAAAATGTCTTGAATTAATTGAACTTAAGACATTAGGAAAATCTTCTAAAAACAATAACTAATATATCGTAAATTTGTGATTCATTTTATATAGAAATTATTTGCATATTCGCTTCAATTCTAAAGCTCTTCCATCAGTTTAATATTTCATTACTCTGCTTTTAGTTTATTTCCATAAACCATTGCCTACCTTTGGGATGAGATTTTAGCAAACTCCCCTCCTGTTTGTTACATACCTTTAGGAGGAAGAAGCCTGCAAACGGTCTATAATTTACAATTTCCTTTATTCACATGTGTTGCTTCCCTTAACACTTCCTCCCAACGGTGCGAAAACTCCCACTAAATT
The DNA here is from genome assembly GCA_963930755.1 of Eudasyphora cyanicolor. Lineage (NCBI taxonomy): Eukaryota > Metazoa > Arthropoda > Insecta > Diptera > Muscidae > Eudasyphora > Eudasyphora cyanicolor. The sequence goes on along the minus strand of OZ005735.1, from coordinate 6,820,475 downwards.
ATTAGCTTTGACTAAAAACTATTAAGCCGGAATATTTATTTACTCGCCCTACTCCCACAACCCAGGCAATCCACCGGAAGTCAAACCTCTAAGCAAAGTGACAAACCGCAAAAAAGTTGTGAAAAAAGAATGACTAACTGAAAAACAAATGTAATATTAATGTGTCACTAACACTTGTTATGTTAACTTGATGCGGCTGGGAAATAAAGGGGCAAAATAGCAAACATCACAGAAATTATAAATTATTTTCCTTAACTTAAGAAATCTATAATTATTTATGTCAGCTGATGTAACAACCCTCGTTTTGTTAAATAACCAATCCACACATATGGGAAAACCCATTATTGCCCACAACACTTTTACAATGTAATGTAATGCAATTGTTACGGTGTTGACTTTGGAAACCCTTTTCTGAAAATGAGCGGTGGTGGGGGTAAACATGAGGGAATTCGTCTTATGACAAAGTTTTCTTAAGTAAAGTGTTTGAAAATTTACATATTTTCTTTCTTCTTTTGGGAGTTTTGATAACGCTCAAAAAGGATCAAAGTGTTGGCGGGTGTAACAGCCTTGCCTATGTAAGTATATGGGTTTGATTTGAAATTATTTTGACAGCTTAAAATAAATTGGAAATGTGTGGTCGAAAAGTAATTAATAGTTTTACACGAAATTCGTCGAAAACTTCATTTTAAAGAAATTCTAAACGCCTTCGCTAGTCGCAGGGGAATTAATTAATAGTTTGAGATCTGAAAAGGGATAATTGAAATGTAACTAATTTTGCAGCCATAAAAACAAGGCTATTATTGAGGAAAACTATTTCTGGAGAACCGTAATTTAAAAGTGATGTTTCAATTAAGAATACTTCAAGAAACAAATCAAGAGTACATAATTTCAATGAAAATTAAAGCCTATTTTAAGGCTGTTCAAATGTAAGGAAACAATGACTACTTTTGCTAAACTTGAAATGTTTTATGCCTGAAAACACTCAAAATTTTTAGACTAGGAGAATAGCTGATATAACAAAAACGAGTCCTTATTAAGTAAAAAATCCATAGGGAAACTTTAATAGACATTTTGTAGCGAAAACAAATGAAAAATTTCCAATACAAATGTGGTAGTGAAAAATTTCCTATAGAAATTTTGTAGGGGAAAATTTCCTATATAAATTTTGTAGTAAAAAATTTCCTATAGAAATTTTGTGGTGAAAAATTTCCAACAGAAAATTTGTAGTGAAAAATTTCCTACAGAAATCTTGTAGTGAAAAATTTTCGAAAGAAATGTTATGTTTTATAAATTTTGTAGTGAATATAGAAATTTTTTAGTGAACAATTTCCTATAGAAATTGAAAATATTCCTTTGGCACGTTTGCAGAAATTTTATAGTGAAAATTTACTATAGAACTTTTGTAGTAGAAAATTCATACAGAAATTTTGTAGTGAAAATTTCTTGAAGATATTTGTAGTGAAAATTTCCTAGAGAAATTATGTAGTGAACATTTGATAAAGAAATTTTGTAGCTACAAAATTTTCTATAGATATTTTGTATTTAAAAATTTCCTATAAAAATTTTGTAGTGCAAAATTTTCTATAGAAATTTTGTAGTGAAAAATGAAAATTTCCGATAAATATTTTATAGTGAAAATTTCCTATAGAAATTTGGTAGTGAAAAATGTACTACAGAAATTCTGTACTGAACAATTTCTTACGGAAATTGTGTGGAGAAAAGTTTCCTAAAGAAATTTTGTAGTGAACAATTTCCTAGACAAATTTTATCTGAAAATTTCCTATACAATTTTGTAGTTAAAATTACCTATAGAAATTTTGTAGTGAAATATTTTCTATAGAAATTTTGTAGTGAAAAATTTCCTATAGAAATTTTGTGGTGAAAATTTCCTATAGAAATTTTGTAGTAAAAAATTTCCTATAAAAATTTTGTAGTGAAAAAATTTCCTATAAAAATTTTGTAGTGAAAAAATTTCCTAAAAATATTTTGTAGTGAAATATTTCCTATTTTCTAGTGAAAATTTCCTATTTTAAAGTGAAAAATTTCCTAGAAAAATTTTGTAGTGAAAAATTTCCTAGAGAAATTTTGTATTGAAAAATTTCCTATAGAAATTTGGTAGTGAAAAATTTACTAAAGAAATTGTGTGGAAAAAGTTTCCCAAAGAACTTTTGTAGAGACAAATTTCCTAGACAAATTTTGTACTGAAAATTTCCTATAAAATGTTGTAGTTAAAATTTCCTATAAAATTTTTTGCAGTAAAATATTTTCTATAAAAATTTTGTAGTGAATAGTTTCCTATAGAAATTTAGTAGTGAAAAGTTTCCTATAAAAATTTTGTGGTGAAAATTTCCTATAGAAATTTTAGAGTGAAAAATTTCCTATAAAAATAGTGAACATTTTCCTATTGTGTAGTGAAAATTTCCTATAGGTATTTAGTAGTGAAAAGTTTCCTATAACAATTTTGTGGTGAAAATTTCCTATATAAATTTTGTGGTGAAAATTTCCTAGAAACATTTTGTAGTGAAAAATTTCCTAGAGAAATTTTGTAGTGAAAATTTTCCTAGAGAAATTTCTTATATAAATTTAAATTATATTTTTGGAATACCCAAATATAAAAGACATTGCTTAGTTCTTTCAACCAAAGAGAAACACTTCACTTTTTGAACCCATCCCTAAATTTGCAAACCTCCTCCCCGTAGAAAAGGGTTAAACGTTTACATTTAATTCCCACCACTAAAGTGTTGTTGGGTCTGTATGTCTTTCTAATGAGTTTCAATTACTCGAACAACTCAGTTCGGTCTCCGGTTCTCCTATAGAAATTTTGATGTGAAAATTTCCTATAGAAATTTTGATGTGAAAATTTCCTATAGAAATTTTGATGTGAAAATTTCCTATAGAAATTTTGATGTGAAAATTTCCTATAGAAATTTTGATGTGAAAATTTCCTATAGAAATTTTGATGTGAAAATTTCCTATAGAAATTTTGATGTGAAAATTTCCTATAGAAATTTTGATGTGAAAATTTCCTATAGAAATTTTGATGTGAAAATTTCCTGTAGAAATTTTGATGTGAAAATTTCCTATAGAAATTTTGTATCGAAAATTTTCCTAGAGAAATTTTGTAGTGAAAAATTTCTATAGAAATTTTGATGTGAAAATTTCCTATAGAAATTTTGATGTGAACATTTTCTTTAGAAATTTTGATGTGAAAATTTCCTTAGAAATTTTGATGTGAAAATTTCCTATCGAAATTTTGATGTGAAAATTTCCTATCGAAATTTTGATGTGAAAATTTCCTATCGAAATTTTGATGTGAAAATCTCCTACTGATATTTTGATGTGAAAATTTCCTATAGAAATTTTGATGTGAAAATTTCCTATAGAAATTTTGATGTGAAAATTTCCTATAGAAATTTTGATGTGAAAATTTCCTATAGAGATTTTGATGTGAAAATTTGCTATAGAAATTTTGATGAGAAAGTTACCTATAGAAATTTTGATGTGAAAATTTCGTATTGAAATTTTGATGTGAAAATTTCGTATTGAAATTTTGATGTGAAAACTTCCTATAGAAATTTTGATGTGAAAATTTCCTATAGAAATTTTGAAGTGAAAATTTCCTATAGAAATTTTGATGTGAAAATTTTTTATAGAAATTTTGATGTGAAAATTTCCTATAGAAATTTTGATGTGAATATTTCCTATAGAAATTTTGATGTGAAAATTTCCTATAGAAATTTTGATGTGAAAATTTCCTATAGAAATTTTGATGTGAAAATTTCCTATAGAAATTTTGATGTGAAAATTTCCTATAGAAATTTTGATGTGAAAATTTCCTATAGAAATTTTGATGTGAAAATTTCCTATAGAAATTTTGATGTGAAAATTTCCTATAGAAATTTTGATGTGAAAATTTCCTATACAGGGTTGCCCATATTCGACGGGCCCATGTTTTTTTAAAAAAAATCAAAGAAAAAAATAAAAATTTGGCGGTTGGCAATCTTAATCATTTAATTTGTTCCAAGTAGATTTGTCTACATCAATTTTTGAATATGATATCTCTCAAATGGCCGCCTCTGGCGTTGATGGCGTATTGTGCCCTTTTTGCAGCATTTTCCATCGTTTTCGCCAACATTTCGGCCGGAATAGCGGCTATTTCTTCACGAATGTTGTCCTTGAGCTCTTCTACGGTCCTTGGCTTGTTAACGTAAACCTTTGACTTCAAATATCCCCACAAGAAGAAGTCAGGCGGCGTCAAATCGGGCGAACGCGGTGGCCAGTCCAAATCACCACTTTTCGACATCAAACGGCCGGAAACAAATTCTTCAGAAAATCGATTGTTATGCGACTTGTGTGCGGTGGAGCGCCGTCTTGTTGAAACCAGAACTGCCTCATACGCTTTCGACGAATAATTGGCATCACAAAATTGGTCATCATGTCGCGATAACGCTCCTGGTTGATGGTAACAGCATGGCCATTTTCGTTTTGGAAGAAAAACGGCCCAATGACCGTTTTCGCACTAACGCCGCACCAAACTGTGACTTTTTCGTCATGAAGAGGCAATTCTTGAATCTCCTGAGGATTTTCAGTGGCGTAAATACGGCAATTTTGCTTATTTACGGTCCTATTCAATGTGAAATGGGCTTCATCGGACATTATAATTAGGTTTTCACAATTGACTTCTTCTGTTGAATGTAAATTTCAACTATTTCAGAGCGCTCGCGTGGCGTGTATTGTTCCATGGTAAAAATCTGCTTGGACTGACGCTTCAAACGCGGTATGTCATTAAGCGATCTGACATCTCTGTCAAAAGTTATGGCGTTGCCAGATGGGTCCGTCGAATATGGGCAACCCTGTAGAAATTTTGATGTGAAAATTTTCTATAGAAATTTTGATGTGAGCATTTCTTATAGAAATTTTGAAATAATTTAAACAAATTTAAATTATATTTTTAGAATACCCAAATATAAAAGGCATTGCTAAGTTCTTTCAACCAAAGAGAAACACTTCACTTTTTGCTTAGAACCCACCCCTAAATTTGCAAACCTCCTCCCCGTAGAAAAGGGTTACCCATTTACATTTAATTCCCACCACTAAAGTGTTGTTGGGTCTGTGTGTCTTTATAATGAGTTTCAATTACTCGAACAACTCAACTCTTTTGTCTTTTATTGTCAATTTCTTCAGTTCGGTCTCGTTCTTTTTTTATGTCAGCCAAACTTTGATTGAAACTAAATTGTTGCAGACTATTGCCGCCGCTGCGGCTACCGTTGGCGGTGTTGCTGGCCTTATAAATGCATAATAGTATTTTTAATTAAATTTTTGCCACAAAATGTAGCAACAAACAGATGAGGCTCGAACCAAAGTATGTATTTACATTTCAACCGCTGAAACAATCTCGAGGACAAAAAGGCAGATTTTTTGTTTTTGACGAAAACACTTCAAATCCTGATGGTGTCTGCGGGAGTTCGAGGCAACATCGTCTATGCATATTTGCCTTCGAGAATGCCTGGGTGGCAGAGAAGAGGACGTGGTCGTTAAACATAAAAATCATAAACTTTTATGGTGCAACGTTGTTCCCGGGTATTAAGGGATTTGTTTGGTACCTCACTTAGATTTTGTTTTGACTCTGAAGTAGCGCGTATAACCAAATATAATTTGGACTAAAATTTCTGACATGAAATATTTAACGTGAAACGTATACATTTGTTCTTGTGTTAAACACTAGAAGGATTAAGTCCGGAAAATTTATGACAAATTTGGAAAAAAAAACTCATTACCAGGATGCTGAAATGTTTCCCATAATCAGGGAGAATATTCTCCAGGGGTAACGATATGGGGAAGAAATCTCACGATTTAGTTCAAATCGCCCATTAAAAAAATAGATTCATAAGAAATGGATTTGATTTCGAAGGGTTTTCTACAGAATATCTTAACAACGATATACGAGTATTATATTTCAAGGGAACACGCACAGAAAACTTTATGGTTTTGATGATCATATTTGAAGAGTATATTATTGCAGCGAATGTATTGTTGGTCAGTTTCTTACCATCCACTATCATCCATGGTCCTTAAAAATATAAAATAACCTGCTAAACATAATATGATCACCATTACGAGGTTACCAGGTACTCCCCTTGGTCACCATGACTATAATATGTTTACCACGAACATAATATGGTCACCATGACCATAATTTTCTAGTAACCAATTATTACTTTTCGACAGGGGATGGCCATTTATGACCCTGAACTGATATTATAGGTGCGTCGTAACCATATTATGGTCTCCATGACAATGAAATGGTCCGTGGGGAATTATCTTAGTTTTGTTTAATTTTTCGACAAGAAGCACAGTGTGATTGATAAATAAATAATTTTTCTGTATTCTAAGATAAATTTTATTTCTGTAGAAATGATTTTAGGCACTAATACAAAAACCTAGCAATTCAAACTAAAAGTTGATATTACATCCCTTGGCTATCTGCAAATAATCCTTTACCAGCCCTCTGGCTCAACATCAACAGCATCAAAACCAAAACCAAAATCATAAACAATTACAACCAGACGTTCGGCAATAAAAATTTACTATAAATGTCAATCATTAAATGTGTAGTAAAAGCCGTCATGCAAATACACAAAACAGCAGGGATCACTCACTCAATTCATACGACACCCACCAAAGGCTCATCCTTATCCTCATGTGAGTGTATTGTGAAGGGTTATCAGGAGGTTTTTGTTAGGCTTTTATTAATATAATCCTTTCGTTGCGAAAGGGTTGTCACTGGTATCAGATTTTTGGCACAAAGGATTTTATGTGTTTTTTGAGATATACGTCCAGTCTTTATGGCCGAAGGTGTGTCCAGTTTATAGGGATGCGTTGTAAAATACCAGGACGAATTTTAAGTGAAATGAGGAGATACGGAAAAGGCCCTGAAGGATGGCAGTGGACTAAGCTATAAAATCTTAAATATTTCTGAGGGAAATAGATTTTATAAAGTTACAACGCTTTAAAAAATTGCTACATTTTTCCATTTTTTTGTATATATTTTAAAAAAAATTTCAAGATCTAATGAATCCCATCTGTTCTTAACTTCACGTTTCACAAATTGAACATAAATTAATTAGCCAACATGAACACTCAGTTCCGAGATGACCCTTGTCATTCTTTCCAAAAAAAAAAAAAATATAAAAAAGTTAAGAAACAATATTTAATTATATGCCACAAAAAAGCCAACAAATATTGTGTTAAACAGCTGAAAACTTTTGTTCTATATAAAAAGCCTTTGCAAAAGGCGATTTAATTATAAATGTCGACACGTACTTTAACAGGTATTAACACAGGACGAGGCAAAATGACAGCAAATGTTGAAACAATTTGAAAAAGGACTAATGTTTTCAACAAAAAAAAGCAAAGCGAAGAAGTTAAAAATTTGCTATGGTTTAGGTGAGGGGATAAATTAACATAACTTTTCATTGGCACTAAAGGCCAAAAGAAAAATGAATTGGCGGCTGAGAAAAAAACTTGAGAAATTATCTGACTGAGCATTCGCCGAGTAACTATGTGGCCACAGGTGCTGTAGAGGCAACAAGGCCGTTATTTTTACGACGGTATTTACCTCATAAAAATGTTTCACTTTGAAAAGTACAAGGACCTCTTCGTGTTGTTCTTTTTTATTTGGAAGTCTCATTTAAAGAAAATCTCTTTTGTGGAAAGTGTTATTAGACAACAACAATTGAGGGACTTATTTTCTGGCTGTTGTTTTCTTCAAACCCACCCTCCTCTATTTTCCAAATAGTTAGCAGGCTCAGCTACTTTTTGTTTAAAGGATATCATATTGAGAGAGAAGGGGAGAAAAATAATCGCTATTTTTATGAATTTTATGATATTTACACTTTCCGAGTAAATGACAGCTTAACAAATAATTTTATGAACATAATCATATCGAATGGTTTTTGGTTCAATTTGTCTTGGCAGAAAAGGTTCCGTTTTCCTTTTCCTTTTTTTGTTTCAGCAAACAAACCATTTTCCTTGGATTTAGCTCGTAAATTTGCACCAGAAAACACCTGCTCTTTAGATTATACGATCTTTTTCTCAATAGATATTTTGCTAAATAAATTTATTACAATCGCCTGCTTTAAGCTAATTTGGTAATTTTATATTTAAGTTATATTTGCAACCCTTCCGTTTGCACTTTTTTCCATACTTTCAAGTATTTACGATTATTTTAATGAGATATATGGATAGTGGGAAATTTGATATTATTTTGGTTAGTCTTGTTCCTTTTTTAACGTTTAAATTGTTTTTTTTTTTGTGAAATTATGCTAATTATTTTTTTATTACGTTTTTTGTTTGCCGGAAGAGGTGTTTTAATCCAATTAAAATAATAAGTACGAAAACGAACACATGAAATGTTCGCGAAAATCCTTTAGGGCAGAATAATTTTACAGCGTAAATTTAGTTAATAAAAAATATCAAATTTCGTGGACATAATAAACAAATTGAAAAGGAAAAAATAATTGAACATATCATTTTCTATAACGAAGTTAATGCAAAATGTTATCCGTAAAAAAATCTACGAATTTGTACGAATTACCCAGTAAAACAATATGAAAGTTATTCCCAACGTATATGAATTAAAATATTGCTACCACAGACCTTAGATTGTATAGATGTGCCGTCAGCCAGAAACGTCAAAATCTATCAGTTACGAACGAATAGGAATGAATTGTCACACGCGAAAAAACAGGTTTCCGCGAACATAGTTTGAACTTTTTTTGCACTAATCGATTGATATTAATTTTTTAATTGTGACAATTACAAAAAATTCGGGAAAATCGGTCCGAAATCCACGTAAAACATCACTCTTTGAAGTCCTACTCGTTGAAATTTTTATTCGTTCGTAACTGATAACTTACTCGCTCGGGGACGGCACATCTATACAATCTAAGGTCTGTGATTGCTACTTCCAAGGCATATACAGTCGAGTAAATATATAACGAACATCGGATATTACGAATTTTAATTTTTAACAAACAATTTTTCGTTTGCCAATGATTTTTCTTCAGACTTCCAAATAAATCTAATAACTAACATTGGTTATAGCGAATATTTTTTATAAGAAACAATATTTCTTGCAATATATGCCAATTTACTACGGATATAACGAAGCTTTAGCTACAAATTTGTAAAATAAGTAATAAATTTCAGTCGGGTAAACCGACTAAGGTATACCCTCACTTTGGGAGCAATGTAAATGTGTACTTGTACGAGTATATGTACTAATATTATTATTATGTTATGTCTTGTTATTATTATAATTTGTTATGTCTTGGCTCTTTTTGTATGGGAGGTACTAAAACTGGTGTGGTGATAACTCCCATTTTTAATAAGACTGCAGGAATTTCGATAACTTTACACACTCCAAAAGTGTTGAGTATTTTTTGCGTGGGTATTCACTATATAAGCTTCAAACTTTTGATGCAAAATAGTCCATTTGTATTGGAGGTACCAAAAGGGGCGTGGCAATTGGTGCAAAATGGTACATTTGTGTGGGATGTACCAAAAGGGGCGTGCCAATTACGTCCACTTTGCACTGGACTATAGGTAATATAAAAGCATTACACAGAACAAAATTTCAAGTATTAGCATGAAGTGATATTATTGTTATAATCAGTTAACTTTTGATGCAAAATGGTCCTTTGTCATTTGTAGTCAATCGGTTACTCCTTTCAAGAGTTATCGTGCGCACCAGCCAGCAGACAGTCGGAAGGACGGACATTGCTCAGATTAACCCAAAACGGATTTTCGCCGAACATACTTGGGGGCTTAGGTCACTCCTTCGATGTGTTACACTTTTAGCCCGTAGCAAATGATATATACCCCCGTCAAAATAAAGTGAGGGTTTAAAAATAGGAACATATCAGAAACCAACCTACGGGAAATGAAGTGGCAATTTACCTGAGTCCACTTATTCCAATTAATGATTTAATTGGGGCCTATCACTGATCTGATGACATAGAGATTGATTTGTATCAATTAAGTAGGGTTAAATGCACCAAACAACATTGCTGGTCTGTCAAAATATGACCACAGCACCACGATATTAAACAAGTAAAAGCGTTAAGTTCGGTCATACCGAATCGTATATACCCTCCACCATGGATAGCATGTGACCTCACAAAATAACTCAAACCTAAAGAAACACAAAAAAATAGTAGATGGGAACAGTAGGAATCACAACAAGTTAGATGCTATATATGGGAGCTATATCAGAATATTGGCCGATATGATTTTTTTTTACATTATTTTTGGATGGGGATATTAAGGGGTAGGGGAGTTAACGGTGATGTCGGGTGTTTTGGGAGAAATTCTTCCTGAAGTGTTTCCGTTCATTTGTTCTTTTACATGGAACTTCTATTCCAAACCTTCCTATAGTAAAATTGCTACTGAATTTACTAATCCTTCCTTTACCCAGCAAACTTTGTGGATAAATACAATACATATATTTAAAAAAACCACTGGGTTGCCATTAAAGTGTATTGTGGGGACCTACATACATTTTTTACAAGGAATATTTTTTGTCGACAACATTACCCAAAAAATCTATTGATTTATATGACTGTTGACATATCATTATTTTTGGAGGGAGAGGGGCAATCGGGCGTTTTGAGAGGACTACTTCTTGAAGTGTCTCCTTTATTTTGTTCTTTGCCATGGAACATCTATTTTAAAGCCTTCTTTACTAAAATTGTGTTTGGATTTACTTACCTCTTTGTTTAACCAGAAAACTTTGTGGCATATCTCGAAAACGCGATGTCACAGGAAAAAACTGTTAATGGCATTCGATTTACCGTGTCGAAATGATGCGGGGTAAGTTGTTTTCATCGAGGATACATTTTTAAAGTGCATTTTGCACACACAGTGTTATTAATTGAGTCAACTTGACTAAACGAATGATGCAGAAGTTCTTATTTTTGGGGCTACTTTCAAGTCCAATTCTCAGAATTGAGTCCCAAAATCATGTGTTGTTCTGTGTTAGTATGTGTCCAATTAGGTTATCTATTCCTTAGCAGAGGAACCGTTGTGCTATATATTCCTTTGTATGTATTCCTAGTTGGGTTATCTACTCCTTAGTATAGGACCAGTTGGGCTATCTATTTTTAGTAGATGACAAGCCTGTGTTTTTGTGAAATAACAACCTATGTCAGAAATTTTCGACTTCGGTATTATAGCATAAATGTATTCAGTATATCCTTATCTATAGATCGATATGTGGCACTCCTAGGTAAGCACAATTTTCGAAAACTATTTCCACGCTCAACTATGCACATTTAGTATCAAATGTACTGCGAGAGAAAAAATATTTTGGCTCTCCTGAACATTTTGATCTTTTGAGATGTGCTGTTATTCCAGAAAACCACATACTTCTGGTTTTTACTCCTAAGTATGCAGCCAGTTGGATTATTTAATCCTTAGTACACAAACCGTTAGGTTATCTACTCCCTAGAAGATAACCAGTTGGGATATCTTTTTCTTAGTATGTGGTCAGTTGTCTACTTTAGTAGATGACCAGTTATTTACTCATTTGTAGATGACCATAGGATTATTTATTCCTCAATAAGCTTTTAGTTGGGTTGTCTATTCCTTAATTAACGACGCGTTGATTAAGGCACTCCTTAGTAGACGACCATTTGGGTTATCTACTCCTTAGTAGGCGACCCGTTGGGTTAACTACTACTTAGTCAGCGACCAGTTGGGTGATCTAATACTTCGTAAATTACCAGTTGCATTATTTATTGCATAGCTGATCACCAGCAGGGTTATTTAATTATAGTATACAATTCGTTGGGTTATATACTCCCTAGTTGAGGACCAGTTGGGTTATCAACTCCTTAGAAGACGACCGGTTAGGTTATCTACTCCATAGCAGATAATCAGTTGGTTTATCTTTTCCTTAGTATGTGGCCAGTTGGGTCATCTACTCCTTAGTAGAGAACCAGTTCAGTTTGGCTATATATTCCTTAGTATGTGTCCAGTTGGGTTATCTATTCCTTAGTAGAGAACCAGTTGGGTTCTTCATTCCTCAGTATAATACCAGTAGGGTTATTTACTCATGATCATATGGCTATTTACTAGGGCGGGTCGATTTAAAAATCGCCCATTGCTCAGTGAAAATCGTATTCTACGGTTCAAAATAAGAAACTTTGCCGAAGGAACCATACCTCTAAAACGAATTCTGATGTCCCGGAAAAAATCCCACTTTGACCCATTTAGAGTGCTCCAATCGATTCCAAATGTATGGAACCCCCAGGGGGTTCCAGGGGGTGTGCCACTGGCATGGGTGGGTCGGGCCTCTAAAGTTAGTGGGGTTCGGTCATACATTTGGACTCGATTGGAGCACTCTAAATGGGTCAAAGTGGGATTTTTCAAAATTTGCCCCTACCCAAAAGTTCGACCCAAATTCCGGAACATCAGAATTCGTTTTAGAGGTATGGTTCCTTCGGCAAAGTTTCTTATTTTGATCCCTAGAATACGATTTTCACTGAGCAATGGCGACTTACTATTTACTCATAACCCAATTGGGTAATGCACCTCGTAGTAGACGACCTATATTTAACGCACATTTTTAAGGGCCTGTTGGTACTTTAAAAGCTTTATACTGCACAAAATTGCAAGCTTTTTATTGATACCTTAATTCAGAAAGGGCGTAACTGAATTTTTTCAAAATCGCGTTTTTTCCATATTCTACAAGAATTTCAGCGATGTCTGTCAGAATACGTAAAAAACACGATTTAAAAAAGAAATCTGTTACAACCTTTCTGAATTATGGTCACGATATGCAAATCCTGCATATTTTCAAAATTGTTACAAATTGGTTCTTCTTACTGCCCTAGAGCCCGGTGTTTGCAATACATATTCAAGGCTTGGAGGCAAAACAAACAGTTCTTTATGCGCTGTTAAATTGTACAATCTCAGATTTCCTATAATTTGTGTATCAATAACCAAAATATGTATTGCCAATTTATCAAGCAGCCATTTGTAATGAAAAACTTCCCCTTTTTTGGCTTTAAAAATTACCTACGCTATCAACAGACTGTCTACGCCGTGTTCTTGTTTAGCTAGCAGGATATTGACAATTATTTCTGGAATGCAACACTCAATATTAACTTATTGAACCCAAAAGCAAAATTGAAAAGGAAATTCCACTCCTTAGTCTAGGTTGTGCTATATATTCCTTTGTATGTATTCCTAGTTGGGTTATCTACTCCTTAGTATAGGACCAGTTGGGCTATCTATTTTTAGTAGATGACAAGCCTGTGTTTTTGTGAAATAACAACCTATGTCAGAAATTTTCGACTTCGGTATTATAGCATAAATGTATTCAGTATATCCTTATCTATAGATCGATATGTGGCACTCCTAGGTAAGCACAATTTTCGAAAACTATTTCCACGCTCAACTATGCACATTTAGTATCAAATGTACTGCGAGAGAAAAAATATTTTGGCTCTCCTGAACATTTTGATCTTTTGAGATGTGCTGTTATTCCAGAAAACCACATACTTCTGGTTTTTACTCCTAAGTATGCAGCCAGTTGGATTATTTAATCCTTAGTACACAAACCGTTAGGTTATCTACTCCCTAGAAGATAACCAGTTGGGATATCTTTTTCTTAGTATGTGGTCAGTTGGGTTATCTACTTTAGTAGATGACCAGTTATTTACTCATTTGTAGATGACCATAGGATTATTTATTCCTCAATAAGCTTTTAGTTGGGTTGTCTATTCCTTAATTAACGACGCGTTGATTAAGGCACTCCTTAGTAGACGACCATTTGGGTTATCTACTCCTTAGTAGGCGACCCGTTGGGTTAACTACTACTTAGTCAGCGACCAGTTGGGTGATCTAATACTTCGTAAATTACCAGTTGCATTATTTATTGCATAGCTGATCACCAGCAGGGTTATTTAATTATAGTATACAATTCGTTGGGTTATATACTCCCTAGTTGAGGACCAGTTGGGTTATCAACTCCTTAGAAGACGACCGGTTAGGTTATCTACTCCATAGCAGATAATCAGTTGGTTTATCTTTTCCTTAGTATGTGGCCAGTTGGGTCATCTACTCCTTAGTAGAGAACCAGTTCAGTTTGGCTATATATTCCTTAGTATGTGTCCAGTTGGGTTATCTATTCCTTAGCAGAGAACCAGTTGGGTTCTTCATTCCTCAGTATAATACCAGTAGGGTTATTTACTCATGATCATATGGCTATTTACTAGGGCGGGTCGATTTAAAAATCGCCCATTGCTCAGTGAAAATCGTATTCTACGGTTCAAAATAAGAAACTTTGCCGAAGGAACCATACCTCTAAAACGAATTCTGATGTCCCGGAAAAAATCCCACTTTGACCCATTTAGAGTGCTCCAATCGATTCCAAATGTATGGAACCCCCAAGGGGTTCCAGGGGGTGTGCCACTGGCATGGGTGGGTCGGGCCTCTAAAGTTAGTGGGGTTCGGTCATACATTTGGACTCGATTGGAGCACTCTAAATGGGTCAAAGTGGGATTTTTCAAAATTTGCCCCTACCCAAAAGTTCGACCCAAATTCCGGAACATCAGAATTCGTTTTAGAGGTATGGTTCCTTCGGCAAAGTTTCTTATTTTGATCCCTAGAATACGATTTTCACTGAGCAATGGCGACTTACTATTTACTCATAACCCAATTGGGTAATGCACCTCGTAGTAGACGACCTATATTTAACGCACATTTTTAAGGGCCTGTTGGTACTTTAAAAGCTTTATACTGCACAAAATTGCAAGCTTTTTATTGATACCTTAATTCAGAAAGGGCGTAACTGAATTTTTTCAAAATCGCGTTTTTTCCATATTCTACAAGAATTTCAGCGATGTCTGTCAGAATACGTAAAAAACACGATTTAAAAAAGAAATCTGTTACAACCTTTCTGAATTATGGTCACGATATGCAAATCCTGCATATTTTCAAAATTGTTACAAATTGGTTCTTCTTACTGCCCTAGAGCCCGGTGTTTGCAATACATATTCAAGGCTTGGAGGCAAAACAAACAGTTCTTTATGCGCTGTTAAATTGTACAATCTCAGATTTCCTATAATTTGTGTATCAATAACCAAAATATGTATTGCCAATTTATCAAGCAGCCATTTGTAATGAAAAACTTCCCCTTTTTTGGCTTTAAAAATTACCTACGCTATCAACAGACTGTCTACGCCGTGTTCTTGTTTAGCTAGCAGGATATTGACAATTATTTCTGGAATGCAACACTCAATATTAACTTATTGAACCCAAAAGCAAAATTGAAAAGGAAATTCCACTCCTTAGTCTAGGTTAGGATGGGTGCAGACAGGGTAATAACGGACGAACGCACAGGAGAAATGAAAACACATCGCCAAGGAACAAATTGGTAGCAAATTAGGAAATCAAGTTACAAATTTGCATACGCTCCATTTATTTGCCGGATCGTATATCCTGCGAATTCTGCGTATGCAAATAATAGACACAACAAGAACAGCAGGAACAGAAGCATGAACATGCCGATAAAAAAACTCAAATACAGATGCAAAAGTACTCACACATCGACTGCTTCTGTCAGGGAGTCAGCCGAAAAATTTGCACACCATCACACCACCAGTCTTGACATCCACTTCCTGGCAAAACAAGTGCCTGTGAAACAATTCCACTATACAAGGGAAACATGTCCTGTTCTCGGTTGCTAAGTATTTTCTGCCGATTTTTTTTTGTTATGGTAATACAACCGCTCACAAACTGTGCCATATGATGTTCGGGCAAAATCAACCAAAGAAATTATGCAAATTTTTGTGCGAAAAAAATGAAAAATATGCGTTTTAATTTTTTCCTTCTTTGTTTATGAGAGTGGGAGTGTCCTCCAACCATAAAAATCTATTATAGTAAATTGGCAAAAATTCTTTTGTTACGCCCGAATGAAGTCTTAGGCATTTTCGATTGCAGATGAAATCGAAATTGTGAATCATTGGTTTTTGGTTTTTATTGAAATTGAAAATTATGTTAAATTGGCCATATCTGTAACATGCATCCATCTCCAAACGCATGAATTTCATTGCCAGGAGCCAGGACAGTAACTTGTAATTTTAAAAATTTTGGGTTTAAATTACCGCATCATCGACTGTCAATGGGTGGTCCATCTACTCACCTTTTTTAATCTGAAGTTTGCAAGACACAGATGTTGGAAGAAGGTATTGTCGTGATTTTGGCTATTTTGCATTTTATGAAACAATGCTATCACGACTATTGATCAATGAAAAAAGTATATGATATGTATTTACCTACCAAAATATAATTTAAGAAAGTGAAAAGGGGTGTTTTGAAGGTGGATAATATTAAATTGGCCACAAAGTTTTTAGTCACAGCCCATTTGACAGATCTCTTAAAATTTTAAATCATAATTTCATCTTTACATCTAGAATTCTTGGGAGTGTTTTTAGTCACCAATGAACTTTAAAACGATAGTCTTAAATGACAGACCGAAAACATTTTCGTCCAGCCGAAAGTAAGGTCTATAGCAGACAAAAACTTATATAGGCTGTATCGGGCTTTCATATATCCCGAATCGATAAAGGGATACCAAAGTGGTATTCATACCCAAAGCAGGAAAGATATCTCACTCTAGGCCAAAAGTCTTCAGAACTGTAAGGAAGGCAAATGTTGCCTTATAGTCTTGAAGACTGTAGGGTCGCGGTGGGCCCTCTCTCCTAAAATCGTCCATTGGATATATATAGGAGTAGTTCGTCCAATACTGTTATACGGTATGGTGGACGGCAACGGAGAAACTAACCATCACCAACCTACTATCAAAGGTTCAGAGAACTGACTGCCAGACTCAGGCGCATACGCATACACGTAGGTGAGACCTACTCGTCTATTGTGAGAGAAGTTGCAGCGAGAGTGGTATTAGGATTTAACTGCTTATCAATATGGAGGTATGTACAAGAACTACGGTCACATGAGGATATCAAAGTGTAGTGCTATGGTAACCGAATGAGTGGACTATCTTTCAACGATGTACACTTTCATCATCGGAGAGGAACTACATCACTATGATACCAGCCAGAGATGAATGGGTTGGCAGAATACCGGCAAATAACTTCAGCAAAATTGGGGGTAACGACAGTTATTAAACTTTTGTTTACATGAAAAGTTTCATTGCTAACATTTACCGTCCTCAGAATTTCCTTTAATTTAAAGTTTATCCCGATCGAACATATGCTTAAAAACATAAGGTCGAAAAACTAATGGCCCTTTCCAGGATTTTAAAGGAAAATTTGAAAAAAAAAAAATTGTCTTAAACATTTTTTTTTATTTTTTTCGCGTTTTTCTTGTTTTGCACAACCCTGTTGAGTAGTGTAATTTGCGCATGGCGTAAACTGGAACTCCACACACTTTTCGCCGAATTTGCGGCCGTATTTCGCCAGTTTGTAGAGTATTATCCACTCTAAATGTAATTCAACCAAAAATGAGCTTCATCGCTGAACAAAATTTGTTTGACAAACAGAACGAGATGTCGCGGCCGTAGCTGAGAGTGTACACGAAGACCGTGGAGAGCCGATTCGGCGCCGTTTGCAACAACTCGGACTGACGTATGGAACGACTTGGCGCATTTTACGTCGAGATCTTAAATTGAAAGCATACAAAATGCAGCTTATGCAAGAACTGAAACCGCCCGACCTTCCCAAGCGACATCGCTTCGCTCTATGGGCTCTTGAAAAGTTCCAAGAAGATCCGACGTTTTCGAGCCAAATTTTGTTCAGCGATGAAGCCCATTTCTGGCTCAATGGGTATGTAAATAAGCAAAATTGCCGCAATTGGGACGAAGAGCAAACTGAAGAGATTCAAGAGCTGTCACTTCATCCAGAAAAAACAACGGTTTGGTGTGGTTTGTGGGCCGGTGGAATCATCGGTCCATATTTCTTCAAAAATGATGCCGGTGAGAACGTAACCGTCAATGGCGACCGTTATCGTTCTATGATAACCGACTATTTGGTGCCTGAAATTGAAGCTCGTGATCTCGGCGACATTTGGTTTCAACAAGACGGCGCCACTTCCCACACATCGCATCAATCAATGGATTTATTGAGAGAACACTTCGGTGAGCAGATAACTTCACGTTTTGGGCCGGTCGACTGGCCACAAAGATCGTGTGATATCACACCTTTAGACGTTTTCCTGTGGGAATATGTAAAGTCCAAAGTTTATGCGGACAAACCCGCTTCGATTCAGGCCTTGGAGCAAAACATCACGCGTGTCATTCGCCATTTACCAGTCGAAATGCTCATCGAAAATTGGGCTCAATGAATGGACCATCTGAGACGTAGCCGCGGCCAACATTTGATAGACAAATTCTTAAAAAAATAAATGCAAAAGAATGTTCTTTCAAATGATAATAGACATTCCCCATTCAATTTGAATATTCTGTGTTTTTTTTTCTTTAAAAAAGTAGGGAACCTCGAAATGGATCACGCTGTATAACCTGAAAATACATTGTTTGTACAGGTTAGCTTAAAAGAGTGTACACATTTTTTTGGCCGGATTATGTCAATCGTTTGCCTATATTGGTTATTCAAACGCTATGGAACGTTTCTAGGGAGCGCATTTTCCTAAAGTGGACACGAGGTAGAAAATGTGGAGAAAAATTATGTTCATGACGATACATTTAGATGTTAATACAGGGTTTTCCAAAAACCTTTGAAAAAACACACTTGTTTTTAAGGAAATTCAAAAGTTTTTTATTTAATGTGAAGCACAATCGGTACAATTTAGTTCTAAATAAAACGTCATACAAATGGCCTCCACGACTTCTTCTGCAGGAACGAATTCGATGAACCTAATTTTCGAGCACTTTTTCCCCTAAATCAAGTCGTATGTCATGAATGGCATGTTCAATATTGACTTGTAAAGCTTGAAGAGAGTCTGGTTTATTCCGAGAGACCAACGACTTAAAATAACCCCACAAGAAATAGTCTAATGGTGTTAAAACACAACTTCTTGGAGGCCATTCAATATCACAATTTCTTGAAATAAACGAATCTCCGAACTTTTCTCGCAACAATTCAATTGTTTCATTTGCTGTGTGGCACATAGCCCCGTCTTGTTGGAACCAAATGTTGGCAAGATCAACATCTTCCAATTTCGGCCATAACAAGTTGGTATTCATCGATCTATACCGCTCTCCATTGACAGTAACGGTTTTACCAGGTTCATTTCGAAAGAAGTACGCACATGATTCCACCTGACCAAAAACCACACCAAACTGTAAATTTAGGTGAATGTAATGATTTTTCATGAAAAATTTATGGATTTTCTTCGCACCAGAATCGACGGTTTTGTTTATTTACCGCACCACTCAGATGAAAGTGAGCCTCATCGGAGATGATTTTCTTAAAAAAATCGTTATCGTTTTCAAGTTGTTCCAAGGCAAAATCAGCAAATTCACGACGTTTTCGGTGGTCCAATGGCTTCTGTTCTTGAGTGAGAACAATTTTATACGTATGCAAACCCAAATCCTTTCTCAAAATCCGCCAGGTTGTGGTTTGAGCCAGTCCCAACTGTTGAGAACGTCCTGGAATCGAAAAATTGTGGTCTTTAGCAGCACTTGCCTGAACGGCAGCAATATTTGCATTACTTCGAGCGGTTCTTTGTCTTATTGGCACTTGAACATTATGTAAAGAAAATGTAAGCTCAACATTTTCAACAATTCGACGAATAACGAGCACACTTGGATGATTATTACGACTATAAAATGGCAAAAGCGCACGAAAAGTTGCACTTGGAGAAGGATAATTTTGATAAAAAAACTGAATAATTTGTAAATGTTGTTCTTGCGTATATCTCTCATTGATGAAATCGTAAACATTACTGAATACAATGAAAAACAAATGACAAATCATGACATATTACAAATGTCCGAAACGTCACTTCAAAATCATATCATCCCTATTGGAAAACCCGTTACAAAACAAAATTTGCATACTCTAACATTACTTGCATCACTCCAATATTCGTTGATCTGTCGTCTGTGTCGATTTTTTCTTTTTTTTTGGTAAAACAAACCCTTTCAAATTGTCATTAATTCACCGAATTGACACTGTCACTTGCCAAAATAGTCGTGGAATTTATTTTGGTCTCCATTAAGACAAAGACTAATTATAGCAGACTTATCAAAAAGGACCAAAAAGCATCCTGTACAGCACATATGATGCTACGTTACGTTTTTATTTGCACAAACCCAAAAACAAATGCATATTTCCATTTCAATTTCATATTCATATCTCCGAATTCCTGCATGCTGTGTGTGTTATCCTTATGTAAGCAAAAGGATAGACTCACGAGAGTGTTTAACTTCAATTTGTCAGAAGCAGACAATACTACATACAAGTATACGAGAAGACATAACTGATGTTGTGTAACAACTCCTTCCAAAAAAAATAGTACAGGAACAGCAGTAGTCAAACACTTATGCTATTGTTCCAGCAACAAAAAAGTCCCCTGGAAATGTCTCTTTGGGAACCTTTTGCCACCAGAAGTGGATAAAAAGCAATCCTAGCCAAAAAAAGAACTCTCAGTGTTTACCCCCACACAAGTTGTCTGACAAAAACACACCACATATAATTAGTAAGCTAAATGAAATACCTACATATGCTTTAGTTGTGTTCCGGGTTTTTTTGCCTTTAAGGATAATAAGGACGAACACAGAGACGACAAATCTGTGTCTCTCTCTCTCTCTCATTATAGACATCAATTAAATTCTGCACTCAATAGAAAATTTACACCTGAGCTCATTTTAATTACTCACAATCACAAATAAAATCCAAGCTGATGAGGAAGAGAGATAAGGAGGGGAGGTTACATTATTGTCATCAAGTTTATTATTTCATTTAATTGCTTTGACAATTAAATTAGAAGATATCAAAAACAGATGTACTCAAATAAAATTATTGACTTTGGTTTTTAGTTTGGAGGTACTGGTAGCTTAGAAATGCTGGTAGAAAAAATTCGCCGAAGATTAAATAGCCCTCATTAATAGAACATTTATACCCTAATTTTAGTGGAGGTATGTAACACATCGAAAGGGCAAACTAAGAAACTAAGTATGTTTGACGTTTATCCACTTTAGAAAATTTTAGGTCATTTTAAGTCATTTGAGCAATGTCCGTCCATCTATCTGTCTGTCTGTGGCACGATACCTCTCGAATGAAGGAAACGATTGACTTAAAATTTTGTAAGTGTTAATATTTTTTCTATCTGAGGCTTAGTTCCATGTTGCGTCATATTGGTTCACTCCATCTAGTACCACCCCAACAAAAGGTTAAAGTTTAGCTATATATTGATTCTCTAATAACTTCTGTAGTATCTATCATAATGATATTTCAGCACATAGTAATGGCACTGTCCAACAAATTAAGACTTTTTGATTGGAACAGAATAGCGAACCTGTAATTCTGAAAGGGCATGTCGAGTAAATCATTTTTGTAGAATAAAGTTTAGCTGGTCTGAGTTTTTTTACAGTGGGTCAAAGTTTTCAATTTTTAGTCGAAGGGAGCATTACACTAAATGAAAAAAATGCTGGAAGTTAATGTCTGAGAGATTTCTTATTGTCAGAGTTATATGGTGGAATTTTATGAGGATCATTTTTGTGGAAGATCTTAACCCTCTAGCTCTTCTCTTAACGGGTCAATTTGGCACTTTTTTCGAAAAAATCTGAAAAAGTCCTTTCAAAAAGGACATTTAAGGATTAAAATATTCTACAAAAATTTTTGGCGGAAAATTTCAGACATTCAGACGCCAAAGACACCAAAGCTGTAAATATACATAGCTCTTTACGCTTAATTAGCAAAATTACACGCAATTTTATACAACAAAATACCATAATAAAGTGTTTTCCAACCAGAGGTGTTAATTTGGTATTCAAAGAAAAATGCCATTTTTTGAGATAATTGATCCGATGTTTAATTCATAATAAAGAGGAAGGTATGTCGTTAATAATGAAAAATAACATCAGCCAAATGAAATTTTCCATAACCAAATCGCAAAGTGGCTGTCTATGTCCTCGATAGTCTCACGACCTTGTTGAAAGTAAACGTTGTCCAGATCAATACCATCCAACTCCGACCATAAAAAATCATTAATCATCTCTCCATAGCGCAATCCGTTCACCGTAACTGTTGATCCAACCTCATTTTCGAAAAAGTAAGGTCCAATGACCCCGCCGGACCATAAACCGCACCAAACAGTCACACGTTGAGGCTTCTCAACAATAACTCTTGGGTTTTCCGAGCCCCAGATGCGACAATTTTGCTTGTTGACGTAGCCACCGAGGTGGAAATGGGCATCATCAGTCAAGATGATTTTGTATCGTTCGTATCGTTTTTTGATCGTTTTGGATCGTCTGATGACCGTGACAGCGACCGAAATACCGGGTGATTCAAAATAACACCTCTTGTTGAAAAACCCTTTATTAAAATACAAACACTTGCAATTTTGTTCAGTGTAATGTGTAATGAGGTCTTTTTTTGATTTTTTCGTAAAAAAAGGGCCAAATTGACCCTTTAAGAGAAGAGCTAGAGGGTTAAGATCTTCCACAAAAATGATCCTCATAAAATTGCTCTATATAAATCTGAAAATAAAAAATCTATCAGACATTAACTTATAGCATTTTTTCATTTATTACAATGCTCCCTTGGACCAAGAATTGATAACTTTGACCCACTGTAAAAAAAAAACTCACACCAACTGGACCATAAATCTATTCAACAAAAGTTATCTACTCAACATGCCCTTTCAGAATTATAGTGTCGCTCTTCTGCTCTACATAATTATTCCATAGATATCACGACTTTCAATTTACACTATAGTATATTTTTGTATAATTTGGCGTGTAATTTTGCTAATTAAGCGTAAAGGGCTATGTTTGGAACTTTGGCGACCTCCACTGAAATTTTCCGGCGAAAATTTTCGTAGAATATACTTATCCTTAAATGTCCTTTTTGAAAGGACTTTTTTTGGGTTTTTTCGAAAAAACGGGCCAAATTGACCCATTAAGAGGGGAGCTAGAGTTAGTTAAGATCTTTCACAAAAATGATCCTCATGAAATTCCACTGAATAACTCTGACAATAAGAAATCTCTCAGATAATAACTTACAGCATTTTTTCATTTAATATAATGTTCCCTTCGACCAAAAAATTAAAACTTTGACCCACTGTAAGAAAAAACTCAGACAAGCTGGACCATAAGTTTATTCTACAAAAATGATCTACTCAACATACCCTTTCAAAATTATAGGGTCGCAATTCTGTTCCAAAAATGCTGTTGGACAGTGTAATGAATCTGTCACTATCAACCCGAGAACAATGTACAAAGCTGCCACAAGTACATACAAGTACTTGAAATTTTGTGCAGTGGAATGTTTTCACAGTATCTGTAGTGAAAAATGGGCGTTATTGACACGCTCCTTTTGGTACCTCCACACCAAATGGTCAAATCATACCAAATTACCTTTCTAATTCACAATATCAAAAAGAGGAAATTTTTCTATATATACTTATCCTTATATCTTTTTCTGTGTAATTTGACAATTTTTGATAAATTGTTATAAATAGCATTGAACAAGACTATAACAAATTCCATTTGCCTTCACTTTGATTACACATTCCCATTCACTGGTTTTCCTCTTATCACAATAAATCATTTTTTATTTTGCCTCTATAAAAATGCGCTAAGAAATAAACGCAGAAGAGTAGCAGAAAAAATCGCCATGATTGTCATGGCATCTTTCAATAGATTTTATTATCATTCACAATTTTTAATTTAAATGGTCCTGTGAACATGCTCCACTCTCCTTCCAAATGCAACTCCAACTCCTATCACATGGACTCCTCGTATAGAATCCAGAAGAAAAGTGTGTCTCCATATTGAAACGTTTTATTTAACAACAATTCGTTGGCAGCAACAAATCATTAATCTTAACATTTTGTGGACCTTATTTATGACTTGAGCAGGAGTCAGGATGTGGGCAAAGAAGATGAAAAAACCTTAAGAGAAGGTGGTTGTTTGGTGGGTTAACGTATCACCAAAATGTTTGTTGAGGGAGCAATTGTATTCCGTGAAAAACGTACAAAAAACGCATTGAGAACATTAAAAAATATATTATTCGAGTTGAGGATTCTTGCGTTTTTTTATAGCCCGACAAGAATTCGTTTCATAGGATATGCGAGAATCTTTCCAATTTTAAATGAAGTATTATATTGAAGATATAAAAAATTACTTTTAAATTGCAATTGTTAAATTTCTTCCGGTTTCTCTCTCATATAACAATAGGATCTCTTATTTCCTCGTTTTTTATTCCTTAGCCATTAAGTTAGTGTTTTTATGGCTGATACAGAAGTAACGAGCAAATATTGTAAAGTGGGTAAAGGTCTATTTTTATTTGGTTAAAAAGCAATTTCATTAATAGGGATGAAATTGTATAATATTGGATTTTTATTGAACCCATATCACGAATGTGTAATAGACTTAAGGTGTTTGCTTTCCTCTGTGGAAAATTATGAAAAGCTTTTTTTTAATGTGCACAAAATGCACAATTTTTTTATAATGTCTATAAATTGTTTAAGGAAATGTGAATTTTTAGATGTACATATGACGTTTTTGCAAAATTGGATTTTTATATGACTAAGGAGAATAAAAGCGTTTAAATCTTTATCAAGTGTTGTTTAAAATAATTTATCAAACAAAAAAAAACGACAAATGAAATAAAATTATATAAACGGCCGTTTTCAAAGTATTTCTTGTATTGCTGTGCTCGAAATTGGCTCTTTAAAAATGTAACATAAATTACGCTTTTTTAATTTCAAAACAAAAATTGTTTTTTACCACTGATTTGCGCTTTATATATGCAATTTAATTTTATTACTTTGTCTCACATTTTGCTGGGCTAAGTCCCGCTCTAGAAAAGTTCGACGATATAGGGTTTTAAGAGAATTTCATAGAAATTGCAGTTTTATTGAAAATTTCATAGAAATTGCTATTTTATTGAAAATTTCATAGAAATTGCAATTCTATTGACAATTTTATAGAAAACTGCAACTGCAATTGTACTTTGATAATAAAGCCTTTCTGTAATTGTATTATTCTACAAAATCTTCCTTAAATAATATATTTTGTAAATTTTATCAAAATTGTATATTTATTTTACATTTAGCGGAAGTTACATTTTTATAGTAAATTTCAGTAAAACCTCGTACAGGGTGGCCCAAAATGACCGAAGGGGTTTGAATTCTTCATAACTTTTTAATACATATTATTGGAATTTAGAATGGCACAGTACACAATTGAACAACGTGACAAAAAATAAATAAAGAAATTCTCCATTAATATTGTAAAAAAAAGTATAATTATGTCTTAAATACAAACTTATAATGAACTCAAACCCCTTCGGTCATTTGGGCCACCCTGTAGAAATCAAATTTTTATAGAAAGCATTGTCAAATTTGGTATTTCTAAAAAAAATTCGTGAAAATTTAATTTTTCTAAAAAAACTTCGTTGATAGTTGTATTTTTCAATAAATTTTCTTCAATATTGCATTTATCTAGAAAATTTTCGAGTATATTTCCTTTAATCCTTTAAATGATTCATCGATCTTTAATCCGTACAGTGAAAACTGAAACGCTCATCGACCTTTGAAATTTTAACAATATTTCCAGAAAAAATTAATTTAACAAAATTAAGTAGAGAAATGCAATTTTAACAAAATTTTCTAGAGAAGTTCAATTCAACCATTTTTCATTTCTAGAAATGCAATTTCGGCACAATTAAAAACAAATAAACTTTAAGGAAATATTGTAAAAAATCAAAGAATTGTATTGAATTTTGACAATCTGTGTTTTTCCTTTAATCCGGTCTGTTGTTAGCTGTCAGGAGTCGTCGTCCTTTAAATGATTCATCGAATTTTAATCCATTCAGTGAAATTTAAACCGCTCATCGACCTTTGAAATTTCAACAAAATTTTCCAGAAAAAATTTAATGTAACGAAATTTTGATGAGAAATGCAATTTTAACAACATTTTCTAGAGAAATGCAAGTAAACAATTTTTCTAGAAATGCAATTTCGACAATATTTAAAAAAAAAATGTACGAAATTTTGTAAAAAAAACGCTTTGATTCATACAAATTTTCTTATAGTATATGATGATGATCCAAAGCAAGCTCCACAGAAAATAGTCTGATTTAGAAAAAAATTCTTATAGAAAATTGTCTCTTACTCAGAGCAATTTTCCTACAGAAAATAGTCTCTGATTCAGAGCAATTTTCCTACGGAAAATAATTTCTTACTCAGAGCAATTATCCTATAAAAAAACAGTCGCTGATTCAGACACTTTTTCTTATAGAAAATAGTCTCCTTTACATAGAAATTTGTCCTATAAAAAATAGCATCTGATTCAGAGCAATTTTACTATAAAATATAGTCTCTGAATCAAAGCAATTTTCTTTTGGAAAATTTTCTCCAATTCAGAATAATTTTCGAATTGAAAATATCCTGTGATACAGAGAAATTTTCCTGTAGAAAATTGTTTCTTATCCAGAGAAATTTTTCTATAGAAAGTGGTCTCTGATTCAGAGCAATTTTCTAACAGAAAATAGTCTGATTCATAGCAAATTTTGATTAGAAAATAGTCCCTGATTCAGAGCAATTTTCCTACAGCAAATACACTTTGATTCAGAGTAATTTTCCCTATAGAAACTAGTCTCTAATTCAGAGCAATTATCATATAAAAAATAGTCTCTTATTCAGAGAAATTTTCCTAGAGAAAATAGTCTCTTATTTAGAGAAATTTTTCCTATAGAAAATAATCACTTAGTTAGAGCAATTTTCCTACAGAAAATAGTCTTTGATTCAGACTATTTTTCCTGCAGAAAATACTCTTCGATTCAGAGCAATTTTCTAATAGAAACTCGTCTCTTATTCAGAGCTATTTTCCTATAGAAAATAATCTCTGATTCTCGGATTTAGAACAACTTTCCAATAGAAAATCAAAATTTTCCTATAGAAAAGAGTCTCAGAACTATTTTCCTATTGAACATATAAGTTTATCTTTTCTGAAATAATATACCCAGGAAAATAATTGGTTGGAATTCGATTGTAGCAATAAAAAATGGTACTAGCAACAAAAAGTATGTTGCCTACACCGTCTGTCGGATGTATTTAAATATAAATAGTTGAAACAACAATAATAACATCGATACGATCAAATTAAAATGCTTGCGACTAAATCAATGGTTGTATCAATCGAATTAAGATTGTTGTTTTCATTGACACTCGGTTAGTTGTGGTAACCAATTTTAAATTTTCATTATAGTACTATATGATCGATTTTTAGTTGTGACAACCAATGTTTTATTCTTGACAACAGAAATTGTATCAATAGACCAAAGATTATTATCGCAACGAATAATTGGTTACTACAACAGAAAAAAATATTAATAAATAATCGTTTATTGGTTATCCCAATCATTTCCCAAGTTTAGCATAATTAAAAGTATTTTGGGAAATACAACCGAAAGATTGGTTGCTGTTCTTTTGCTGATACATGACAAACAAAAAATAAAATTACTCGACGTAAAAAATCTTCAACGTTTTGTTCAAGAACGGTATAGGTAATCAAAAATAATATCGTGTATATAATAATGTGTGAAATGCAGAATATGTTGTGCAAAATGTTTTACATAAATAAAAAATAAAAGCAACAATCATGAAATTGAAAGCGATATTTGCATAAAAGTTTTGTGTTTTTTTCGTGTACTAAAATGTGTGTCACATATTTCCACATCTCATAATAGTGATGAATTTGTAATATGGGATTTTTAATTTTGTTATGAATTGTTTTGTTTTTTGTTCAATAAATAAAATAAAAATTAATGAAAACTGTTTTTAATTAATTGTCGGTAGTATATGACTGACAAATTGTCAGAACAACCAATTTTTTTAAAACAGTTGGTTGTGGCAACTACAGCAGATAATTTAAGCCACCATTTTTGTAGTTGGAGCAACCAAATATGATTGTTGTCAACATGGAAGCAGAAGTATACCACAACTAATATATTGGTTGTCCTGATGGAATCGCATGATAGTAGACAGAACTACCAAAATTCGGTTGGCAAATAATTCGGTTGATGCAACCAAACTGTATTCTGTGTGTACTGCTAACTTTCTAAACTTCCTAAAATATTCAATATGGTATCATCGCCTGGAAGTAGAAACATCATTGCATTAGTCTCGGTTTCAGAAAAAATAATTCCAAGTTATTTTCCAATAGAAAATAATATCTTTCACAGCATTTTCCTATAGAAAATAGTGTTTGAATTATAGCACTTTTCCTATAGAAAACAGCCTCTGATTCACAGCATTTTTCCTATCAAAAATAGGATCTGATTCAAAGCATATTTTCTATCGAAAATAGGCTCTGATTCAGAGCAATTTTTCTATGGAAAACAGGCCCTGATTCAGACCATTTTTCCTATCGAAAACAGGCTTTGATTCAGGCTATTTTTTTTATGGAAAACAGGCATTGATTAAGAGCATTTTTCCTATATTAAATTCTTGCATTTCTCTTCGGAAATAATATTGATAACTTTTTAAACTCCCTAAAATATATTCTACGACTCCATCGCCTGGAAGTAGAAACATCATTGCTATAGAAAATAGTCTCTGATTCAGAAAAAAATAATTCAAAGAAATTTTCCTATAGATAATAATCTTTGATTCATTTTTCCTATAGAAAATGGGTTCTGATTCAGAACATTAATTCTACATCAAATAGTCCTTGAATTATAGCAGTTTTCCTATAAAAAATAGTCTCCGATTCAGGGCAATTTTTCTATGGAAAACAGGCTCTGGATCGATAAATTTTCCTATGAAAAATAGTCTCGGATGTAGAGCAATTTGCTAGAGAAAGAAAATATTTTCTGATTCATAGCAATTTTGCTATGGAAAAGAATCTATGATTCAGAAAAAAATGGTTCAAAGCAACTTTTCTATAGGAAATAAGCTCTGATTCAGAGCATTTTTCGTATGGAAAATAGGATCTGATTCAGAACTTTTTTCTTATAAAAAATAGTTTCTGATTCGAAGCATTTCTCCTATAGAAAATAGGCTCTGATTGGGAGCATTTTTAATATAGAAGTAGTCTCAGATTCCGAGCATTTTTCCTATAGAAAATAGGCTCTGATTCAGACCAATTTTCGCATAGAACACAGTCGCTGATTATCAATCGAATTAAGAAGATTTTGCCCAAAGTGTTTTCGTTGGAGTTTTCTTCAATATTTTAAAGAAAAGTAAAAAAAAAACTAGATACAATTTTTTTGGGAATTGACATTTTGGTTAAAAACCTTATTTTTTTTGCACAAAAGAAAGCATAGGTCACTTCCTTTACGAGCTTTGGGGTCTATTAGTGGGATGGGTCTTGTTTATCTATTAAAATAATGATAAAACGTCATAGGTTGATCCATATATTTTACACCACTCGAGAACCATTTATCGTAATTTGTTGAAGAAAGCTTTAAATAATACTAAATTAAGTAGCCTTCATGTTCTTCTGATATAATTTTTTCATCCCATCAGCGGTTTCAAAGATATCTTACAAGATACGAGTATTTTTTTAGAATATGTTAATATTTTTTAATTAATTAAAAACATTAAAAACGGAAAATGCACAATTATTACATAGACGTGTACAGAAGCGATTTTTTCCTTAGGGTATAAATTATGCTCTTGGAAGAAGATTTAAAAGCGAGATTTTTTCACACATTTCTGAGCAATTTTCCCATCGAATTTTTAATAAAATAATTCTGTTATTCTTATCCTAAAACTAATATCATTTGTATATCTTGAGAGGACATTTATTTTGTACATTGTCCAAAAACAAGTCGATCATATTTATTTAGGCTTTTTGTAACTCAAACAATTAATAACAAATTAACAAAATTACTACAATAGAGAGAGCGTCCTGTGTTTATCTAAGGACACGTTTAACAACGTCACACTTACACTTTCGTTGGATATTTACTCTGAAAATTAACATTAATAAAAGTGACACATACAAAAGAAATCACAATCATCAAAACTGATTTCTAATAGAAAAATTACTATTTGTTCTAGAAAGTTGGCTCTATGTTGGGTTAAGCCCTCTCTAAATATTCATTACATCGAGGACACTATATTCATGTCCTGCACACTTTTAGTTGGTTTTGTTCTTTGTTTAGTTTGTGGTTGTTCGGCCACAAGGACAACAAACATTGAAAAGATGGCTGTGTGGACGAACGGCCGACAACAGGAACAAACTGTGGTAATGAGTTGCCGTTGTTGTACTTGTTGGGCACCAAAAGTCCTGTAAAAACAATTACAAACCAATTTTCAATGAATTCGGTTTCTTGTAAGTTGCGCTTATTTGTAAATATTTATTTTTCGGTTATATACCGATTTCATATTCAGGAAATCTATACTTTTCCATCGAGGCCTAAAGTGGAGAGGAAG
Organism: Eudasyphora cyanicolor; assembly: GCA_963930755.1. NCBI lineage: Eukaryota > Metazoa > Arthropoda > Insecta > Diptera > Muscidae > Eudasyphora > Eudasyphora cyanicolor. The sequence goes on along the minus strand of OZ005735.1, from coordinate 6,789,878 downwards.
GAATACGAGTACATTTTCACTGGGCAAATTGTAAGTAAGTCACGTGACATGCTTGCCAAACACGTGCCCATTTAATGACCGCTTGGATTTTTCTACGCTTCCCATTGTTGCCCAAAGCAATGGAATGGAGTGAAAAGGTAAACAAAACCAATACAAAAAATAAACTGATTCATTGAAATCAGTTGTGAACGAGTAAACTCGGAAAAAGAAGTCGAATCTCGGCGAGTCCTGCATGAAGTCAGTCAATCATCGATGACAATGAATATGTTAAGCCTATTTTTCGCCGTCAATGTCGACGGTTAATATATTGAAATGTAATTCAGCGAGAATGGCCACGAACGCATGAGTTCCATTAGACAAAGAGTCCTTTGCGCTCCTGTGGCTATGGTCAAAGTATGTGTAACCGAATATATCCGTTTGTGTGTGAGTGTGAGGAAGGATGTCGACGTTCATCCACTTCACTCGCCATAGTGTTGCCAAACAAATTGAACTCTTTTTGGTGTTTGTTGTCTATGTGTCTGTGTATTGTCATTGTGTGCGTTGTCATGTTTTTTCGCGCCCCACTAAACCTAAAGGTCCAGTCAAGGGCAGTTTTGTATTCATTTTTATTGTACTCTGTTTGTCCGCCAGGACCTCTTCATTTGCCCTGCCCCAGGGGTTGTGCATCTTTTCAAAGTTCTTTCACGCTTTGGAGGTTTGGGTAAGTGAGAAGCTTTTGTTTCATTTATTTTGGTAGCATGTTGGTCGTGAGTTTTATTTTTCACTTTTCTTGGCTTTTGTTTTTGGTCAATAATGCCAAAGGTATTCAACGTCCAATTGTTTGACATACGCTCGTTTGATGGTATTGAATTTCAGATGAACGCAATTTTACGTTTTCCTTTCATGGAGAGCTTTTATACAATTCATAACAAATTAATACGCATCTCTCAATTAATGATGATGATTGTAATTAATAATGTATTTATTGCATATTGTCTATATGATTTGTTGCAAAAAGAGAATCGATTGAATGACTGAAAGTTAAACATGTTTTATTTAAATTTATGAATGACTGAAATTTAAACCGATAAAAATATATAAAATCTGATACAGACCTATTTCCTATAGAAAATAGTCTGATTTAGAAAAATTTTCCTATAGAAAATAGCTCTGCTTCAGAGCAATTTTCCTATAAAAAGTCTCTGATTTAGAGAAATTTTCCTATAGAAAATAGTCTCTTACTCAGATCATTTTTCCTATAGCAAATAGTCTCTGATTCAGAGCATTTTACGTATAGAAAATAATCTTTGACTCAGAGCAAATTTTCCTAAGAAAATAGTCTTCTGATAGTTTCTGAATCAGAGCAACTTTACTACAAAAATTTTTCATGTGGCAAAAAGGGTCCGGAGAACAGCCTCTGTTTCACAGCAAATCTTTTTATAAAACTAATTTCTGGTTCAGAGAAATTTTGCTTTAAAAATAGTCTCTTATTCAGAGCAAATTCGCTATAGAAAATACTCTTTAATTCAGGGCAATTTTCTATAGAAGAGTCTCTAATTCAGAGCAACTACCCTAAAGAAAATACTTTTTAATTCAGAACAATTTTGCCATAGAAGGAGTTCTGAATCAGAGGCAGTTTTCTATACGGAAATTGTTCTAAATCAGAGCAATTTTTCTATAGTCTCTGATGCAGCGCACTTTTCCTATAGAAAAAAATTTTGTAGAATTTAAAATTTCCTACAGAAAACTGTCTCTGATTCAGAGAAATTTTCCTATAGAAAATAGTCTCTGATTCGGAGCAATTCTCCTATAGAAAATACTCTCTGATTTCGAGGAATTTTCTTAAAGAAAATAGTCTCTGCTACAGAACATTTTTCTTATAATAAATAGTCTCCGATTCTGAGTAATTTTCCTGCAGAAAACAGTTTCTGATTCAGAGCACTTTTCCTATAGAAAATAGGCTTTGATTCAGAGCAGTTTTCCTATACAAAATAAACTCTGATTCAGAGCATTTTCCTACACAAAATAGTCTCTGATTCAGAGCATTTGTCTTATATAAAATAGCCTCAGATTCAGATAAATTTGTCTAAAGGAAATTGTCAATCATTGTTATATGCATCTGAAATCTGAAAAATTTGGGAAAAAAGTCTTAAAAGGTGTCTCTCTAGTCATTATAGAAAATAGTCTCTAATTCATATAAATTTTCCTAAAGAAAATAGTCTCTAATTCGGAGCTGTTTTCCTGTAGGAAATAGTTTCTGATCCAGAGCAATTTTCTTATATAAAATAGTCTCTGATTCTGATATAAAGCAATTTACCTACAGAAAATAGTCTCAGAAACTGAGAAATGTTCCTGTAGAAAATGGTATCAGGTTCAGAACAATTTTCATACAGAAAATAGTCTCTGGCTCAGAGCAATTTTCCTATAAAAAATGTCTTCGATTCCAAGCAATTTTCCTATAGAAAATAGTCTCTGATTTAGACAAAATTTTCCTATAGAAACAAGTGTGATTTAGAACAATTTTCTTATAGAAAATAATCTCTGATTCAGGGCAATTTTGCTATAGTAAATAATCTCTGATACAGAGCGATTTTCAATAGAAAATAGTCTATGATTCTGAGAAATTTTCTCTGATTCGAAGCAATTTTCCTATAGAAAATATTCTCTGATTCACAGCAACTTTTTTATATAAAATAGACTCTGATTCCGAGCTATTTTCCCATAGAAAATGGTATCTGATTCGCAGAAATTGTTTTATATTAAATTGTCTTTGATTTAGAGCAATTTTCCTAAAGAAAATAGTCTCTGATTTAATAAAATGTTCATACAGAAAATAGTATCTGATTCAGGGCAGTTTTGCTACAGAAAAACCACTTATTCAGAAAATGTTTCCTATAGAAAATAGTCTCTTTTTCAGAGATATTTTCTTCTAACAAATATTTTCTGACTCAGAACAATTTTTTATAGAAAATAGTATCTGATTCAGAGCAATTTTCCTATAATAAAATAGTTTTTGGTTCGGAGCAATTTACCTATAGAAAATAGTCTGTTATTTAAAGCAATTTTCCTAGAGAAAATGGTCTCTGATTCAGAGCAATTTTCCTACAGAAAATTGTCTCTGAATATGATAAATTTTGTTATAGTAAATAGTCTCCGATTCAGAGCAGTTTTCCTCTAAAAAAGTTTTCTCTGGTTCAGAGCAATTTTCCTATAGAAAATAGTCTCTGATTCAGAGAAACTTTTCTACAGGATTTTTCCTATAGTAAATAATCTCAGGATCAGAACCATTTTCAAAATATTCAAATAGTCTCTGGCTCAGAGCACTTTTCTAGAGAAAATAGTCTCTGGTTTAGGGAAATTTTTAATGCAAAACAAGCTCTGATTCAGGGCAACTTTCTTATATAAATAGTCTCTGATTCAAAACAATTTTTCTTTTGAAAACAGTCTCTTATTCAGAGCCATTTTCCTAAAGATAATAGACTCTGGCTCATAGCAATATCCCTAAAGAACATACATAGTCTCTAGCTCAGAGCAATTTTTCTATACAAAACAGATCAATTTTTCTATGGAAGGAGGCACTGATTTAGGGAATTTTCTTATATAAAATAGTCTCTGATTCAAAACAATTTTCTATCGAAAAGAGTTTCTGATTAAGAGCAATTTTCCTATAGCAAATAGCATCTGACTCAGAGTACTTTTCCTAAAGAAATAGTCTCTGATTCAGAGAAATTTTCCTTAAGAAATTAGTCTCTGATTCTGAGCTTTTTTTCTTATAGAAAATTGTCTCTGATTCAGAGCAATTTTCCTATAGAAAATAATCTCTGAATCAGAGCAATATTTCTGTAGAAAATAGTACTTAATTCAGATCAATGTTCCTATAGAAAATAGTATCTGAGCCTGAGCAATTTTCCTTAAAAAATAATCTCCGATTGAGAGACTATTCTCATTTAGAAAATTGCTTTTAATCAAATACTGTTTTCTATAGGCAAATTGCTCTGAATCAGAGACAATCAACATTTTGCTGAATCAGAAAATATTTTCTTTATGAAAATTGGTTTGAACCATGTACCCTTTTTTCAATGGAAAATTTCCATGAATGAGAGCTTATTTTCTATATGCTGAATACAATATGGCCTCTAATTCAGAGCATGTTTCCTATAAAAAATTGTCGCTGGTTCAGAGCAGCTTTCATATAAAAAATGGTTTCTGATTGAGACCAAATATCCTACGAAAATCGTGCCTATTTTATAGCAATTTTCCTATAGAAAATAGTGTCCTTTTTAGAGAGGCTCAGGATCCGGGCAATTTACCTTTAGAAAATAGTCTCTGATTCAGACCAGAAATTTTTCCTACGGAAAATAGTACCTTATTCAGAGAAATTTTCCTATAGAAAATAGCCTCTGAATCAGAAGAATTTTCTTACAGAAAATAATCTCTGATTTAGAGCAATATTCCTACGAAAAATAGTCTCTGATTCAGACCAATTTTCCTATAGAAAATGGTGTCTTTTCAATTCAGAAATGATTTTGGTTATTTTTAAACTTCCTATCATATTCTCTGTGGAATCATTCCCTGGAAGTATGCTAAAATGTTTATCTTTCTGAACACAGCCTCTCGTAAGTACATATTTGTCTTTTATTTTGCCCAAAAGAATATTTTTATTATCAAAGCGTGTGTGCTTCAATTATCGCCTAACAAATTTCCACGAAAATATTATAAGAAAATACAGATGAATTTCATTACAAAATCCTACCGAAGTACGTCTACATAAATAGGCATCCAAAATATGCTCTCGATAATAACAAATAAGCATTCGGAGATCAAGAAGAAAATCTCGTAAAATCAACAACACACGTGAAATCCAATCACCCTCGGCGCAGGAATCCAATGTGAGGGTGATGGATAGTCTATAAACTCCTAAGAGTGTTGAATTGCCTGCCCTCTTCAATGGATGTGTTCATATGCATATGAGTGCTCGAATCATAGGATGACAACGACGACAACGATGCCATATGTGATATATGGCCTTTAGATAGTTGATCAAGCAGCGGCTGCAAATCATCGCCGTAATATTTAACACGGCACTTTATGTTTTATTATTAAACATTATGTTATTTGTTTGCCATGCGATCTGATCCAGCTCATGTACTGACTAAACTCATACGACAACAAGTACGCAGAGGAGTGCATAAACACCAACTGGAGCCAGTAGCTCAGATGTGGAAGAAGACCCAGCCAAGTCCTCCAGTATTCCATCTAAAGTTGTCGTAGTATTTGTCGACGTCGTCAGAGACAACTCAATATATTTTAGGTATGAATATAAATAAATACACCAATGTTGGAGTAGATGGATGTGTGCTCACTGGCAGAACATACTCCAAAGTATAAGGATTGTATGGACGGAACGTGTAGGCATGTGTGATAAATTATGGTGTATTAGTTTTTTTGTGATTCTTCATATTCGACTGTGAAGTATTCAAGGAAAGTACTACGAACGATGTGACTGTATTGTCTTGGGGTGGAGCAGGATACGGATGTGTATTCGAGTTAGTGTGTGGAGTGGTATGTGTACCAAGTGAGTGCTGATGGAGTAGTGCGTTGCTGGTGGCTTGAGTGAGGAAGTTGTCGATGATGACGACGTCGACAATGATGAGTTATTGAAGTTAGAAGTCATATTAATAAATTGTCGCATGGATCTGTTTTTATTAAAGCCTTGTGATAAATGTTGTTGTGATACAAAAGTGAGAGGTATTTGGAAATAAGGGGAGGAGAAAGAGACGCATCCAAAGTGCTCAGAGTAGTTTATGGTATGAGGAGCTTTAAAGGCTACAAAATTATTCCATAAAAGCAAATTGCAGTTCTTAAAGTGTATAAAATAGTAGAAATAGAGGACATGAAATTGTGCATTTACTGCACCATTTGTGCAAATAAATGATCCATTTTGAAATATACTGAAGTAAAAACTTTGGGTTTTATTGGGATGATACTCCCCAAAGTATGCAATAATGATTCTCAACAACGCTATATGTATGCACCTAACCCTGATGTTATACTCCATTGAAATATCCGTCCTCCTTAAAGTATGCAAAAATTCCCCAGCCCCCAATTTCAAGTGCTAAACGTATTTCTAAAAGCATGCCTAACAATATGCAAATATTTTCACACAAAAATGCCGCAATTGATTTATTATTAGCATTCTCGATATTACTAAACTAACCATAAAACTCGAATTTCCTTTATTTTAAAGACCATCTAGATAGTTTATTCATTATCACTCACCCCCAATATTTTAACAAAAATTTCTTTTCATATGCAAATATATCTAATCGAAGTCTCTTCATTATCTTCATATAATCTTCGAAATCTCTTAGGGATTCCCCCAGAAATAACCAGACAACATCTTTTCAAGTCCTCTTCGGAATTTCCTCAATTTATGCTGAAAAATTAAAGCATCTGTCTTTTTTTGTGCCAAAACTACGTATCTATCCTTTGTCTATTATAATCGAATTTAAAAGTTATAAAACATCCAACAACTCACAGATATACCCCAAAAGGATACTTCATCTTTACTTAGTGAAACATAAAACTTTGACCTGAGACTCTGCACAACTCAATGTTTTTATAGCTGCAGGTAATTTTGGGTCTCTCCATATTGACCATCACCACAGCCAGTGATGAAAGGAACACTTGTTGTGAGTGTCTGACATTACCAACACAAACACTTAAAACTAACATGGTTAATTTATGGTTCGTTAGGTCAACCATCTGGGTTTTGGTACTCTTTTTGAATGGAGTACCAAAACCCACCAAGAAAGGGAGCATTTCATCTATTGCGAAGAGGAGTGGAGAAACAAGGATGGAGAAAAAGACAAGAGAAGAAGAGAAGCCAGGATGATGAAAAAGGCATCATCTGTATGTGCTGCTTTGAAAATAGAGGAAAGGTTAAAAGTTCGAAGCCGAACAAAAAGGTTACAAAAGTTGTAAAGTTGGCGACGGCGTTAAACGTATTTTTAGTTTCCGAAAAATAGAAGTTTAAACCAAAACATATAGAAAATTATACAACAACATTTATTGCAGTTTGTGAGCAATTTTTCTTTTGGCAAAAATGGTGTGATTCAGAGCAATTTTCCTATAGCAAATAGGCTCGGATACAGAGCAATTTTTCAATAGAAAATAGGCTCTGATTCAGAGCATTTTTCCTATAGAAAAAAGGCTCTGATTCAGAGTAATTTTTCTATAGCAAATACGCACTAGTACAGAGCAATGTTCCTACAGAAAATAGGCTCAGATTCAGAGCAGTTTTCCTATAGAAAATAGGCTCCGATTCAGAGCAATTTTCCTACTGAAAATAGACTTTGATTCAGAGCAAATTTCCTATAGAAAATAGGATCTGATTCAGAGCAATTTTCCTATAGAAAATAGGATCTGATCCAGAGCAATTTTTCTATAGAAAATAAGCTCTGATTCAGAGCATTTTTTCTATAGAAAATAGTCTCTGATTCAGAGCATTTTTTCTATAGAAAATAGTTTCTGATTCAGAGAAATTTTCCTACAGAAAATAGGCTCTGATTCAGAGCAATTTTCCTATAGAAAAAATGATTTGATTCAAACCAATTTTCCTGTTAAAAATATATTCTGATTCAGAGCAATTTTCGAATAGAAAATAGGCTCTGATTCAGTGCAATTTTCCTGTAGAAAATAGGCTCTGATTTAAAGCAATTTTCCTATAGAAAATAAGCTCTGATTCAGAGCATTTTTTCTATAGAAAATAGTCTCTGATTCAGAGAAATTTTCCTACAGAAAATAGTCTCGGATTCAGTGAAATTTTCCTACAGAAAATTGGCTCTGATACAGAGCAATTTTCCTATAGAAAATAGGCTCTGATTCAGAGCAATCTTCCTATAGAATGCAATTTTCCTGTAGAAAAAAGGCTCTGATTTAAAGCAATTTTCCTATAGAAAATAAGCTCTATTTCAGAGCATTTTTTCTATAGAAAATAGTCTCTGATTCAGAGAAATTTTCCTACAGAAAATAGTCTCTGATTCAGTGAAATTTTCCTACAGAAAATAGGCTCTGATTCAGTGAAATTTTCCTACAGAAAATAGGCTATGATTCAGAGCAATTTTCCTATAGAAAATATGCTCTGATTCAGAGCAATTTTCCTATAGAAAAAATGTTTTGATTCAAAACAATTTTCCTGTTAAAAATATATTCTGATTTAGAGCAATTTTCGAATAGAAAATAGGCTCTGATTCAGAGCAATTTTCCTGTAGAAAATAGGCTCTGATTTAGAGCAGTTTTCCTACAGAAAATAGGCTCTGATTCAGAGCAATTTTCCCATAGAATCTAGGCTATGATTCAGAGCAATTTTCCTACAGAAACTAGGCTCTGATTCAGAGCAAATTTCCAAAGGAACTAAGATTTGATTCAGAGCAATATTTCCTATAGAAAATTCGCTCTGCTTCATAGCTATTTTCCTATAGAAAAAAGGCTCCGATTCAGAGCAATTTTCATATAGAAAATAGGCTCTGATTCAGAGCAATTTTCATACAGAAAATAGGCTCTGATTCAGAGCAATTTTCATACAGAAAATAGGCTCTGATTCAGAGCAATTTTCCTATACAAAATAGGTTCTGATTCAGAGCAATTTTCCTATACAAAATAGGTTTTGATTCAGAGCAATTTTCCTATAGCAAATAGGTTTTGATTCAGAGCAATTTTCCTATAGAAAATAAACTTTGATTCAGCGCAATTTTCCTATAGAAAATAAGCTATGATTCAGAGCATTTTTTCTATAGGAAAAATGCTCGTGATCGGAGCCTGTTTTCTTTAGGCAAATTGCTCTGAATCAGAGCCTATTGTCCGTTGGAAAATTACTATCAATCAGAGCTTATTTTCTATAGAAAAATTTATATGAATCAAAGTTTTTTCTGTAGGAAAATTTCTTCATTTTGTTCTATAAAGAAATAGCTCTAAATCAGAGCCTATTTTCTAGAGGAAAATTGTTCTGAATCAGAGCCATTGATGCACATGTCTCTGATTCAGAGAAATTTTTCTATAGAAAATAGGCTCTGATTCAGAACAATTTTCCTATAGAAAATAGACTCTAATTCAGAACAATTTTCCTATAGAAAATAGGCTCTGATTCAGAGCAATTTTCCTATAGAATATAGGCTCTGATTAGGAGCAATTTTCTTATAGAAACTAGGCTCTGATTCAGAGCAATTTTTCTATAGAAACTAAGCTTTGATGCAGAGCAATTTTACCTATAGAAAATTCCTATAGAAAAAGGCTCCGATTCAGAGCAATTTTCATAAATAAAATAGAATTTGAGACAGAGCAATTTTCCTATTGCAATTAGGCTCTGATTCAGAGCAATTTTCCTATAGAAAATAAGTTCTGATTCAGAGCAATTTTCCAATCGAAAATAGTCTCTGATTTAGAGCAATTTTCGTCTAGAAAATAGACTCTGATTCAGAACAATTTTCCTATAGAAAATAGGCTTAGATTAAGAGCATTTATTCCCTAGGAAGAGGCATTGATTTGGATCATTTGCCCTCAAGAAAATTTGGAAATTAGATATTATTCTCGTTTAGAAAATATTGTTTAATTCAGAACGCCTGTGTCCTCTACAATTCTCCATCGGCTTTGGAGTGTTCTTTGAAGTATTCACAAAATCCCTTAAGTGCTTGTCGCTTTCCTTCCGAAACACACGCACACAAGTTCTGTAAAACACAATTTTATTGACCATACGGCAAAAATTCGTCGAACAACAGAAAGTGCCAATAATGTGAACATAAAAGTTCTTTGGTCTGCTGGTTTCTTTCACTTTTCTTCTTTATTTAAATATTTAAATACTCCGCAATTCATCTTCGTCATCCTCTGTTTCGTTTTGGGGGGTAAATTTATGGTTTTCTGGCTTTTATTTATTTGCCCCCAAAACCCCAGGAATCCATAATCTGGGTGAGAGCATTAAATAACAAAATTCTATAGGACAACGTCGACACCTTTTATATTTTTTTGGGCAATCAACTGATATGAATATACAAAAGGTTGTGCAATTTTTTGGTTAGTCCCATAACCTCCATCCTTCTTCTAAAATAGATAATTTCTTTTTGATTTGTGTTCTATGGAATAAGCAAAAAAATTCCCCTGCTTGAACATATGTGTGGGTATAAGGGTCATCTTGAAAAATGTATGTGTCTGCCTCATAAAACTGAATTTTTATGCTGATACTTAAGTCATGCTTTCAACTTTGGGTTTTACATTATACCTCCTTCGTCCTCAGCCATAAGCACCATTCATCCATGCATTGACCATTGTTGCTTTTTGGACTTCAGCTTTCTGGTCAACAAACTTTTTAAAAAAGAAAGTTAATCGAAAGTTAATATGAGGGTTGTACTTGTCGGTCGAAATTGTTGTTTGTTGTGAAGAGCACTAAAAAGAACGAATTTGATGCAACACCTTTTATTACAAAAGAATAAAAGTCCTGTCGAGTTTTTTTGCTGGTCATTCGTAAGGTGGTTGCCGGGAGATGTTGAGGTGGTTAAGGGGCTCCAGAAAAGATTACCTAAGTAATTGGGTCTTTAAAAGGCTACGAAGTATTTAATTGCACATTATATGTTGAATAATAAATGGAGAATATTTATGAATTTTGCATGCAGACCCATTTAAATATGTGGCAATTTTGTAATATTTAGCAAAGCCTGAAAATATGCTTCAGCTTTTTCATAAAAACGGCAGAAAGTATATACTCCCTTAACGTATCTATTCCTCTATTCGTATAGATTATGATAAATTAATTTGGAAAAGTCTAATTTAAAAACTCAATTTCAAAAATAGTTAAATAAAAATATTGCATACTTTTAGTTGCTTATCATAATGTTGATCTACAGAGTTGCATTTTTTAATATTTTCAAATAATAAAAACTATCAAAAGAAATTGCCATAACATTTAAGTCTGTCATAATTTCACTGCTAAGGAAAAAATTGCACCAATAACAAAAGACAACATTATAGAAAACCATATACATAAAAAGTTATGCATGCAAACACACATATATTTTATATTGACAATATAAATATATAACCAAGAAAATGATGCACATGCTACAGGACTGCAGTTAAGCATAATGTAACAACGTTTCCACATGCCAATGGTATCCAACTCTATGCGACTCGAAGACATCTTAAGCGAAGCAATGTAGCATGGAAATCCCTAGAGAATTCATGAACCCACACAGATGCATAAGAGCAAAGGTATCCTTTTCTTTACCTCCATGTGTGTATGGTTTCCTTGTATTTTTCTGGTATTGACATGACTTCTTAAGGAACAAGAGAAACATCAACCCCAAATATAAAATAAAGAAAAGAAAACACTTATTGTTCCAGGACTAAAGTGTAAAAAGACCTCTCTACTTAATGCAGCCATTGTGTGATGTTGCAGTTGCTCCTGCTGAGAATATGCAAGCAAACATATACACAGGACTCACCGATACAAGACAATACAACCATAAAGCAACAATTGTTGCTTGGCTTAATAAACTTGTGATCGTAAAACTGAACTTCATTTACCGTGACGGAGTTGGTTTCTTCAAGACATTCCCATAAGATTATTAGAGAGTGTCGAAAAAGTGGATTTTGTACACTTCAATAGAAGTTTAATAACGAAACATTTTATAATGTATTTAGTTATAGAAATCAAAGACAAATAGAATATAAGAAGACATTCCTTCAGGCCGAAACGTCAAAATCTATCAGTTACGAACGAATAGGAATGAATTGTAACACGCGAAAAAACAGTATTCCGCGAACATTGATTGAACTTTTTTTGCACTTGTCGATTAATATTAATTTTTTAATTGTGACAATTACAAATAATTCGGGAAAAACGGTCTGAAAATCCGCGAAAAACCTCACTCGTTGGAATCAAATTCCTATTCGTTCGTAACTGACAATTACTCGCTACAGGAAGGAATGTCTTCTTAAATTATATTGTCTTTGATAGAAATAGTCGACAAAATATTTGTGGTATTTCACTGCTGACAACAGTAGTCATTGTAAAGTAAAAAAAGGAAGGATAGCTCATTTTTGTTTCGTTTTTATAAATTGTAACCCCCTGAAAAGACTCTAAGCCTTTTATTCCGACAACAATTGAAATTTTGTAGAATTTCTTTAATTAAACTAAACCGTTTTGTGGTATAGATTTTTGGTATTTACCAATCTCAAATAGTGAGAGATGTGCAGAATAATATTCACGTTTTATTTTATTACGTATTATAAAATACTAATAGCAATACACTGATAGATAATTCGAATTATTTTTCCTTTAAAATTTCCTCTTTTAATACCGAAATACATATTTTAATAACCCATTACTCAATACCCTTACTTTGAGTACCTTTCAAATCAAAAACATATCCTTCATTACACCCTAATAGCACCCAACCCACTCACACACACACACACACACACCCATTACCGTCTCCATACATTCACAAGTGTTTGATATGCTTACATCAAAATGATGATAATAAGGTATATAATTTAATATCAATCTGCAATGCTGCACACAAAACAAAAGGAAAACAATGCCAAGAAAACAATGAAAGCGAGAGCTCTCCTCCTTTCTATAAACGGATTGTTTTTTTCGTTTTGTAAAAATATATCTTAAGGTTAGGTGCGTTTTTATGTTGCAAAACAGAAAAGTGCATTCGAAGAACGTTTATGGTTTTCCATTTGTATATTTTTTTTCTTCTTCATGTATTCTCTTCGATATGCATTCTCATCCTGAAAGTATGCAAGTGATTTTTGTATTTATTCAAATATGAGGGAGGTATGCAAGAAAAAAGGAGGTATGCAGTTGTGACTATATTATTTTGTCTCAAAAGATTTAAACCACCAGAAGAGCTATGATATTACAGATGCTTTAGATATTATAACAATTATTTGAGAATATTTCTTGTTTACCCTATCTTCGATATACATTCTCATCCTGAAAGTATGCTAGTGATTTTTGTATTTATTCAAATACAAGAGAGTTAAGCAAGTTACAAAAAGGAAGTATACAGTTGTCACTATAGTATCAAATCTCAATCTTTAAACCAATCTTTAAACTGTGGAATTGTAGATGCTTCTTTGAATCCTAGGAAATAATGGTGTTTTCTTTTGTGCCGAAAAATGCTACATTTTTTATGCCTTTCGCCCCAAAATTGCCTTTTTGTCTTCGATTGTAAAATAAATGCTGCACTGTGAAAGGGTTTCGTTTTCTTTGGTGAAAAATGTCGCACTTTCGCGGGGCAAAAATGCAACATTTGAGCCCTGTATTTAATCGAAGGGGTGGACGCTGCCCTACAAAACAGATGTTTTTTCGGCGTCGAGCGAATAGCCTAAATACCCGTGTGTGTCCGTGCGTGCTTTTTTTATAATGAAGTTTGGTCAGATGCTTTATTTAGGCGGCGCCGTGGAGTATTCTTTGTTTTTAGTTTACTTTTAGTGAGTTAAAAGGCTAGTTTTTTGCATTTTTGTTATCGATTCTGACCATAAAAAATGCAGCAGTACAAGAGGGTGTAGGCGACATTATTAAAATGCTGCTTTCTGACAGGGCAACATCTTTTTTTTAGAAAAGAAAACACCATAAGTCTAATAATGACAGAACTATTGTATTCAAAACAGAGAGTCAGACATTTTTGATCATAGACTGGTAGAAATACTTAAATGATATCCATAGACAGGGTGGAGCGCGATAAGTTGCTTATTTGGGAATGAAATAAAAAAGTTGTGAACCTTAAATGAATTTTATATTTTAATTATATTGAACAGTAAGGGAATTTTTAAATTACATGGTTTCAAATAGTGTGTCTGGCAAATGTCGACCTTCGCTATCCACACACTGCTGTATAAGTTTTCTGAAATTTTCATGAACTCTAACAAGCATGTCGACTGGTATTCTGCCAATTTCAGCCTCAATATTGTTAATTAGGTCTTCCGCCGTGTCAAACAGTCCCGTGCTGACAATTGTCGGACCACGCACATTTTATACGGGGAAAATTTCAATTCATCATGAAGAACGGCATAAAATTCTTAAAAATGTATATATTTCGATGAATTTTTTTTAAGTTCTTTATTTTGATATTAGAAATAATAATCAAACGCAACATGTGGAAATTTCTAATGGGAAATCCCCCAATTCCCAAAAAATACATCAAAAATCCCCAAAAATGGGATTCTTTACTTTTAGTCTTATATCTTCGATATGAAAAGCCGCGCTCGGGATTCCCTTTGCAGTCGATTTTTTTACACCCTAATACAAACAAATAAAAAGAAAAATTTAACAATTTAGCTTTGCGATTGGAGAAAATCGATCAAACTTTTGAAATTTATGTAAAAAAAAGGTCCAAATCGGAGAAGGGTGGCGACCACACCAATTAAAATTTTGGCTTCGGATTTTCTCTAACATATTCTGTGAAACGTCTCCTTTAAAATGAGTATAAATTTGATATACTCTGTGTAACAAACTTTTTCTACAAGACCTAAATACGAATTTGACTTTTTTCGCCAAAAAATCTCCAAAATTTGACTTTATAGGCCCATAACTTTCTTATTTCGTCACATATCTTATCGATTCTTTTTTCATGATATTGTAAATTTTAGTGACAATCCATAAAAAAACACGCGAACAAAATCGGTAAAATTTTGACTGAGATATTGGCTAAACTCCAAGGCAAAGTCGGCGAAAAAATGAAAAATTCAAATTTAATTTAATCCACATATCTCGGAAACTATTCAAGATATCTTCAACCTATAAAATGTTTATTGTAGGTGTGGTCTAGGAGTATCCACAGAAAAATGCCACTAAAACCGGACACTCCATTCAAAAGTTAGAAGCCGATGAAAATTTTGTATACCCGAGGTGGTCAACCTTAGGGCCGTGTAGCTCCGCCCCTGTATGAGATAGGGGGCCCAAGCTCCGAACTTAAACTCTCTAACACATCTTGTATACATACCTAAAATTTCATCGCCATACGGTATGTGGTTTTGAAATGGCAGAATTATGTCCATTTTAGCCCACTGTGCGGTGGAGAGAACGTCAGGTGCTCTAACTCTCTCGATGTTTTGTGGTGTTGTAATCCTTCTCTCACGTCCACTCCGCCACAATAAGAAACGCACACTCTCCACTCTCTTCAACCAACAGTGCCGCCACAGTCTGCAGTGCAAAAAAGCAAATTTCCGCGCTCCACCCTGCATAAACAGTACACCAAAGAAATGTCTGAACCAACTCGTTACTTGAAAATGTTCATCTCGAAGGACCAATATTATGACTTGACTTACTGACTGCTCAAAGGACAAAATTACCTTTTTTATTTAAGAAGACCAAATTTAGTTCATGGTCTCTCTGATTGTATATTTTATCACTTTTATCATATGCTGTTCCTAAAAGTATGCAAAGATTATCCAAAAGCTTCCGATTTTAAAATGATTTCCTCGAAGGACCAATTTATATTGTTTCTATAAGAGAATCATGATTTTTCGCTTTTCCTGAAGGCATAAACTAGTTTGTGACTTGGTACTTTATAATGTTCGCATCGAAAGACCAATTTTAACACTCGATCTTACAGGCTAAAAAATATATAATAATATTTCACCTGTCTTATCGTATTTTTTTAATTTTAAAATGATTTCTGCAAATGACAAAAAAACGTTACGACTTAAAAATTGTCAGCGTATAACTTTTAAATGCACCCCTCGAAGGACCAAATTATATTTTTCTTCAAAGAGAACAAACTCAGTTGGTTGCTCCTAAAAGTATGCAAATGTATGTAATAAAGCATCCGATTTTCATCAGATTTCCTCGAAGGACCATTTTATATTGATTCTTCAAGGAGAAACAAAAATGTCCACTATTCCTGAAGAGCTAATCGAGATTGAGGCTTTATACATTATACTGTCCATCTGGAAGGACCAATATTAATACTTTATCTGACGGGCTAAAAAATAGCAACAAGAATGTCTTCCTACTTTTAAACTGTAACCCTCGACGGACGCAGTTATATTTTTTCTTCTAACTTAGACATTTTTTCCGACTATATACATATTTTACCTGTCTTATCGTATGTTGCTCCTAAAAGTATGCAAAGTGTATCAAGGGAAGGACCAATTTATATTGATTCTACAAAATGAATCATACATATTCGACACTCATGAAGGGACAAACGAGACTGGGTACATACCGAAGGAACAATATTATGACTCGTTCATGCAGGCTATATCCATAGTCATTTTCTCTCCGTGGGAATGGTATACTCGTATTTAAATAGATACATATAAAAAGTTAGTCAACAGGGTATAAAATACATCTGACTTTAAAGTTTCCACTTCGAAATATTTATTTACATGCTTGAAAAAATACTCTACCTAAATAGAAGACCCTATTGATATTTTTACACAAGGACAAAAAATAATGCAAACTTTTTTGCTGAAATCTTTGCTTTCATACCCATTGTAATTGCTATCATAAGAATGGCTTAATCATAGCACGACAATGCACCTCTCGAAGGTCATACTTAAATTTTTCTACTAAGAGGAACAGACTTAGTTGACGATCTTTCTGGTTATACATTTGACAACTCTTCTCGTATGTTACTCCTAAAAGTATGCAAAAGGTATTCAAAGCTTCCGATTTCACAATTATTTTCCCGATGGACCATTTGTTTTCGATTCTACAAAGAGAATCATACATTTTCGCTTTTACAAAAGGGATTTGATACTTTATAAAGTCCATGGCTGTAAAATTTCCCTCGTGAAGGACGTAACAGGTGTTTCTTTAAATTTCTGAACATTAAATTAGAATAAAGCAAAAAACACATTTTTAATATCAGTTAAACTGACTTTATTGGAAAGATAATTGTATGCCATTGTGGGTTAAATGAGATTTGGACCACGTGATCGCCACTGCTGGCGCTTACATGGCGCAATCTCGAATTCCACTTTTCGCAGCACTTGCGGCCGTATATCGCCAATAACTCGTCGAATGCGTATTTCCAGGTGTTCAATTTTCAGTATTTTTTGTGGATAAAAATTGGTGGATTATTTTCACTCTGACAGTTTTGCTTATTTTCGTACAAATTCAACCAAAAATTAGCTTCTTCGCTGAAGTTTGACAAACAAAACCATTGTTTTGATGTTTTTCAGAAATTTATAATTTTATAAACAAAATGCAACTATCAGCTATTAAATCGGTTGTCAAATAAAACAGTGTTACCAACTGAAAGTTGTGAACGGCAAACTTCATTCCAGCGCTTTTTTAGTTTCTAAAAATTCTTGATTGAATTGTGTCTGTTTGTTGGTTCCCCTCTCTTACCATATGGTGCTCCTAAAAGTATGCAAATTGCAGCAAAAGTAGCTTACGACCTAAAAATATCCATGTCGAAGGACCAATTCATATTTCTGCTATGACATCAAATATAATTCTTGCTACTTCTGATATTAAAATATTCCTCACTTATTATACATTCCTCCTAAAAGTATGCAAACATTTATGTTATTTACCGATATGAATTTACTTGTATTTGTTTTGCTTGGATTCGTTGGTGTGTCTTGCCATTGTCTTCGTTCTGTACTTCTTGTTTTGTACAGAACAAGGATAATATTTACTTTCAATGTAGTCAAGCAGAACAGTCATATTGAGGTAGACATTCTTACTTATATTTATAGTGAAGGATATAACTACTGATACAATAAATTCCGAGCAATGAATTTAATGCGTTAGGTTCGGTAAAAAAATAAAAATATAACTTATATTCTAAAACGTTCTACTTTTACGATTTTTTAGTTACCCAACTACACAATCTTAAAATGTATTAATTAATGTTTTTTAATTATTGCCTAATTAAAAGAGTTAAAAAATTAGCCTATCCACAAGGATAAAGAAAAAAATATTGTTGGCAGAAAATGGCAGAACACCAATCGACATGCTTGTCAGAGTTCATGAAAACTTCAGAAAACGTATGCAGCAGTGTGTGGAAAGCGAAGGTCGACATTTGTCAGATACACTATTTAAAACCATGTAATTTAAAAATTCCCTTACTGTCCAACATAATTAAAATATAAAATAAATTTTTCTAAGGTTCAAAACTTTTTTATTTCATTCCCAAATAAGCAAATTACTGCGCTCAACTCTGTAGATGTTAAAGAAAAATGATAATCGTTGAATAAAATACTGAGAGATTATTTAGAAAAATGTTTGATTGAATTCTGAGCGAAATGAAATGTTGTTTACCGTAACAATGCCGTCAAACATTTCATGATACTAAAAGCAATAAATTAGACATGTTAAGTCCAAGATGAATATATTAACCAAAAAACAAGTTCACCGTTAAACATATTTTTTAAATATTGTTGCACATTTTTAGGTGTAGAACAGATTGGATTTTAATTATTCAAAAATATATTTAAAATCATACATTTTGTTTTCACGTTTACAATCCTGTTTTCAAAAACTCCGTTGAGTTTAAATTAATCCAGCACTTATGCCCGTCACTGTTGGAAGACATATTTGTACATTTCGTACGTCTGATTGTGGCCTTGTGTACACAAATTTTGAATTGTGCTTTTAAATAAACAAATATACTAAAATGTTTTAACATTTTCTTTGTTTACCGGTTAAGTAAAGATTGGTGTAAAATGTTCATATTATAAAACTGATATTGAACAAACAAAGTGCTTCAACTGTTACATTTTACTTCTAGAATTTGTAGAAAATTATTAAACAAACCATGAGTAAAATGTATACATTTGGGATAACAAAATGATGAGCAGTTATAAGTAAACATAATATATGGCAGTAACAATTAAAAGAAAAAAGTATAAAAATTGAACTTTTATATGTAGCTTTTACCAAAAACTATAGTAAACCTCTGGAGAAATTGGATTGCCTATTTGTAGGCTTCTTTTATAAAACCGACGAAATACTGTATACTTTTGGGACAAAATAAAAATAATATTACAGCTATAACTGATCTGTGGACGTGATGGAAAATATTAATACTAATTAAGAATGATAAATAAACAATAATTGTCGCCTTTTATTAACAAGCTAATACATTCGATAGCTTGGGGACATATTAAATAAAAACGTCGTCGAGTGATTATATTCTCCCCTAGAAGCAGGCAACACGATAATAAAACAAAAAGAAGCACAAATGCGAGCTCGTGAAATAAAACTCGACTTATATTCATTATTATACGATTTTAAGAGAAACCTGAAGAAATAAATAATAAACAACATAAATTTCTTATTTAGTTTCCTACAAAGAATTCAATTTCTTATGTTAAAAACCATTCGAATATTTTATATAAAACAAATAATTGACAACTTTTGGCATACACATAATTTACAATAACCATTCCCCACTCTTTTCTTTAGGAATCTCCTCAACAGAGTTTAATTACATTTTTCGTATTTTTTTGCATTCTATCTAACAAACCTCAGCTTATTACTTAATTAACAAAATTGATTTATTATAATGAAGCAAAACAGCCCAGACAATATCTCTGGAGAATTCTCCAGCCTGTCTCGTCACATTGCTTCTCAAACTCATATGCAAATTTCTCATTTTGCAACAATACCCAAAACATTTTCAGCTCAAGTCTCCGCCTTCATCTGCCACTTGTTCTAGCCACATGTTTATTAGACAAAAAGTTTAACGATGTGAACTGACATTTAATTAAGGTAACTTAACAACCATAAACCGGCAAAGACTTTTTAGCCATATTTATATGAATGAATGAACGAACGACCGAGCAAGCGAGCGAGCGAACATACAGTCCGTCGGAAGTTCTGCAAATCTCCCCCTTTTCGGCTGATGTTAGAATATTGTCTGGAAACGGAAACAATGCCATAAATGAGTCTAATTAATAATGCGGTGTTTACCACATAATTCAAAATTGAGGCGGTGGAATGGATGAAATGATTTCAAGGCATAGTTTTGAGAGGTTTTCGAGAGTTTGAGGAAAAGCTCGAGAAGTGTCTGTTGTCATACATACCGGAGGTCTCAGTTGTTTTGGTTTTAGGAGTTTAATGTAAATGGATTTGTATTTCAGGATTTTGGATATGTTAATCTTCACAACATGACCATTGGAAGGTCAGGGATAATTTATTGTCGGACAGTTGAAGATTTATTGCAGGTACGAAATAGAAGCTAGATATGTTTTTTTCGTCCTAACGTTATTAAAAATTTTACAAATGGTGTAGTTTTACCCGCAATAAGGGTGTAACAAAATGGGGGAAATTTATTCAGAAAATTAATCAGAATATAGCATATGTTTAAGATTTAAATTTGACATCAAATTATTGCATACTCTCAGGAGTTTCAAGAAGGTGATTGTAGCTGATAGAAAACAATAATAAACGGGTGTGAGCCTAATTACACAATGCAGACGTAAAAACTTGTTTTTGTACAGATTGAGGCATTCTATTTTATGAAACCAAAACAAACCATTAGTATTTGGAATATATATTTTTTGAAGTATAAGCTCTATAAAGTCGGGATATCATTTAAATCAAAGGAAATTATGAGGGTAGAAATGCCGAAAACAACACTTTCAAGTAGAAACGAAAGTTTAGTAACAGTCAATAAAACAATTAGAAACAATTTGATACTTTCTAAAAAAAAAATCGTTTTTTCCTGGCATGAAAAAAAACTAACAAAAATAGGAAAAAAAATTCACAAACAAGTAAGAAAGTTTCTTTCAGTCGGGTAAACCGACCAAGGTATACCTTCACTTTGTGAGTAATGTAATATGGAATATTACACGAACTAATGTGTCAATATGTGTGGGAGGAACAGAAGGGGTTTATCAAATACACTTACTTTTCGTTGAACTTTAGATACTTTGAATACATTGCACTTTGCCGAATTATAAGCGTTTATGTGCACTGGTATATTAACGGTATGAGCTATTAAATGTTGGTGTAATTAGACGATTTTGTGTTGGATGTGTTGTGTTGGATGATAACGCCCATTTTTCATAGGGCTATAGGTACTTTAAAATCGTTCTACTGTGCAAAAATTTTCTTGTATTTTCGTGCATTGTTACTCACGCTGTAACTTTTGTACAAAATGGTACCTTTGTGTGTGAGGTACCAAAAAGGGGCGTGGTAATAACGTCCATTTTTCACTGGTCTGTAGGCACTATAAACGCATTACACTGGACAAATTGTCATGTATTTGTATACACTGGTATATATGTTATAAGCTGTTAACATTTGGTGCAAAATGGTCCATTTGTGTGGGAGGTACCAAAAGGGGTTCGCAACTTCGCCAATTTTCTTCAGCTAATAGCTACTAATCAACTAATACTATGTGTGGAATTTCAGACGATTCGAATGAGTAGTATAGAAGTTATTAAATAATCAATATTTCACTAAATGTTAACCTTTTGTGGGAGAGGTACTAGAAGGAGTGGACAAATATGGCCCATCTTAGAATTTAGCCGGAGATAGAAAAAAAATGATCCCATACCAAATATTAAGTCAATCGGTTACTCCTTTCGAGAGTTATCTAAATCTAAAGAAGTTTCATATTTTATTAAACTAACTGTGAAAATATTACAAGATTCAAGATTCAAGATTCGATTTATTGAGACTTATATAAGAATTTAAAGGTTGGAATGAATATTGACAAAGAAAACTTAAAACTATTATGTATTATTTTAATTTAATATATATGTTTATAAGCAACGAGCTCTCTGAATTGGTATTGACTATATTATATCGTAATAAAGTTTCAACAGCGCTTGCTCCAGGCGCTTTGACAAATATCATGGAGGTCAAACTCCGGGAAGTAATTAAAAACTATTACATAAAAAAGAAATAAAGTACTAAGACTAAAATCATCTTAAAAAATAATCTAAAACTAATTTAACACTAACTTACTAATAATAAACTAAATAAAGTAACTAACCCCTATGTGTGTTAGGTAGTGTTGATGAGTAAAATTCCGTCAAAATAGAAGGTATTGGATCTGACTCCAGCGTGGTGTTCTCCCTTAAAATTCCGATTGGTGATAGATAATACACATCCGACCAGCCAAATTCTTTTTGGAAATTAAAAATTTCCAAGATCAAATTGTTCTCATGATGAGCCAGACTTTCCGCAAACTTCCGAAGAAAATTTAGAGAATATTTCCCAATGGGAGTAATGGAGGATTCCCCATAAATGTGCACATTCGAGTATCTCCTCGTTGGGGTTTCAAAATTCTTATTCACACACTGCCGTATGACCTTCCTTTCACATATCTCCAGCTCCCTAGCAACAGTTGGAGAAATGCTAAACCATATAGGAAATGCGTATAATAAGATCGGCCTTATACACACCTTGTATATCAAAAGTTTAGTTGAAATTGGTAATGATCTATTACATAGTACTCCAGAAAGTGATCCCTTCACCCTACTAACCTTCCTCAACATTATACGCGCATGCTCATTAAACTTCATCAACTTGTTGAAGTGGACTCCAAGGTATTTAAAACTATTCCTAAATGGAATCTCGGTTCCATTTAAGAACAGTCTTAAAACCTTACTCTCGGGTACTACAAACCTAGCACATTTCCCTGACGCATTCCTCAGACATAAAGCCTCACATTTTCCAACATTTATCTTTATACCCCAGGAAGTATAATAATCGTTAACAATAGACAGATGTCGTTGAACAAAGGAAAGAGCAACAATCGGCGACTCAGCATGCGCGTATAATAAAGAATCATCAGCGTATAATATACTCTTCGACCCACCAGATATGTGAGGGAAATCATGGATAAATACATTGTACAAAAACGGAGCCATTATTGAGCCTTGTGGGACACCACAACCAATATCACCGAGCGAACTGGAGGTACCATCCACCTCAACAAAAAATTTCCGATCGTGGAAGAAGCTATGAAGAAGTTTTATCGCAAACCTATCAAATCCAATATTAATCAGCTTATACAGAATCCCGTCATGATACGCATGATCAAAAGCCTTCTCAATATCAAGGGATACCGCAACAGTACACTTAGATTGTCTCAGGTTCCTGACGACGTCATCTTGAAATTTCAGCAATGCGTGGGTAGTCGAATGACCCTTTTTAAATCCAAACTGGTACTCAGGAATATACAGATCCTCGACAGCCACTCGCATCTTCCCCAAAACAATTTTCTCAAGAAGCTTCCCTAAGTTCGACAGCATAGAAATTGGTCTCAGATTGTTGACATCGGAGTTCCCAGGTTTCTTCGCAATTGGAATAATCCTCGCAATCTTCCATGAATCAGGAAAGTAGCAATTGCTGATACAGTTGCTGAAAATAATTGTCAAAAACTCAAAAGCCCTAGTTGGCATTTTCCTAATCAAATAATTCGAAATGTTATCCGGACCGGAAGATCTCTTATTGTTCAACAATGCTACCTGTTCCACAACACTATCAAGCGAAACCATAGCGGAGTCCGACGTATTCAAAGCCCCAGAAGTGAAAATATTACACATGTCCAGGAATTACCTACAGCAAACTATTGTTGCATAATTTTAGGAGTATCAATTAGAAAATTTGAATATTTTTAATTTACAATGCCCATCATTCTGTAGCCTTTTTTTTTATGAAAAAAAAAAATTTTAGAGTTAAAAAAAGATTTTTGTAAATAACAATTTCACTCGTCTAAAATATCCTTTCATTGTTATTTGAAAATTTAAATGTTGTCAATTTATGGATGACATCTTTTTCATATTTATTAAAATTAATTGCTATAAGTCCAAAGAAGTTTAATATTTTATTAACAGCGAACATATTTCATATGTTCAGGAATTAAATATAACAAAGTATTGCTGCCTATTTTTTGGAAAATCAATTAGAAAATTCTATATTTTTAATTGGGAAAAATTTATCTTTTGTACTTTTTATTAACAAAATACATTTTTTGGGAATTAATATATAGTTTTTTTTTTTTAAATTGCAGTAAAAAACAGCGTATATAGGTAGAGTTCAAAAATATTATTATATTTATTCGCTAGTTCATCAAACAAGACAATTTTAATTTTATTTTAATTTAAAAAAGCTTAAAGGCCAAGAAATTCCATATCAAGGGTATACTTATTTATTAATTTATATGAATTACAATACAAAGTAAATTTATATTCTAATTTTATGGTCCAGGGAAGAGCCGGGTTACAAGGACCATGTGGCTAGATTTTTGCAGCGACAGACCAGAGCCTCTGGTGGGAATCGAACCCACGACCCTCAAACTCATAGGCGAGCATGCTAACTACTACTGGGGCGCTCCATCAAGGGAATATGTTATGATGCTTTTAGTTTTAGTTCCACAGATTATACTATTATAGTATAGATTTTACTACAACTACTCGTAGAAACAAAATTCAATTTAATCTTATTTCAAATTCCCAAAGGCAACAAAAATTCATAAAAAATGTCCTCAATTCCATTTGCATTTCGAGCCTAGCATATATTTAAAAAATTGGTCAAGGACTCTTCACAGAAAAATGCATATTCAAACGAAATTCCCCTTTCTGCATGAATTCGAAATAGGACAGGGGTAATAAATCGAAAAAAGATATCGAAAATTGTTCGAATATTAAACACCAAAATAAAGAAATATTTCTCCCCTAAATATGAATTCGAAACTCGATACTTTTACTGAGTTCTTCTTGTCCAATATAAAATATTCGAATTTACTTCGAATTCGTTTCTGTTACTCATAAATAAGGGGAGAAAGTAAATATATTTGACTTCATTCGAGTTCGTGAGTCTCTCACAGAAAACAACGAGAAAATGGCTTTTATGAATGAGAGCGAGCTATAAACTGCAAGTGATGATTGTATTTAGATTTTCTCTCTCATCACTCTGTCTGTCGGTCCGTCCGTCACCCGTAAAGAGCAAAACAATCACCCAAAAAAATAGAAACAAACTGTTGTTGATAAGATTAGTTAAGTGGCAGTCACTCAGACAGGCGGACGGACAGCCAGACAGACGGACGGACGGACTTATAAAGTGACACGGAAGAATAACATTGAGTTGTTGTGTTTTCGACGCTCCAAAGGAAACGTGAATTTCACGTGAGTTTATTTTTGTGCAAGGACCAACTCTCCGTATGGTTTTGCTCGGTCTCTCTCTCGATGTCGCGGTCTCTCAGTTATTGATGATACTGGTGATGATGTCAGGGGTTAGAGTTTTGAGGGGTGACTTTTTCCCTATATGTGTGTTCTTTGGTGGCAAGGATGGCTAGTGTTCTTTTTTGTGGGTTTACAACAGTGTTCGGCGGCTGGTTAGGCCGAGCCCCGAACGCAATCGGGTTTTCACACGTACACAACACGAACAGCATAACAAAGAGCACAAAAGTAAGAAAAAAATGTGTCAGTCGCTCATCAGCGTTCAACAAAGCAGGTTCATGTCGCTTTTTATCGGAAAGTTGGTACACTGAGAAATTATACATTTTGATAATACCCTTTGTTAAATGAAATAAATGTGAAAATGGTATTAAGTTAAATAAATTTTATGTTCTACTTCTATTTTAAAACTAAGGACTAATTAATGCATTTTTAACATTTACTTTATTAAAACATTCGTATTTTTCAAATTTTAATCTACGGCAAAAATAAACTTGCACATTAACTTTACTTCTATTTAAAAATGAAGGACTAATAAACTGAATTTTCAACATTTACTTTATTAAAACATTCACATTATTTCTAATTTTTATCAACGGAAAAAATAAACTTGTACATTAATAATATTAGTAAAATTTTTCATTTTAATCAATAAAATTTTGTTTGTCGAAATCATTGGTAGTAATCAACTGGAATGAAAATTATTTTTATTTAATTAAAATATATTTTTTCAATTCTTTTAAAATAAAAACTTTGATTCGAATTTGCAACATTTGCGTTATTAAAACGTTCACACCAATTCACATTATACTTAGTCAGTAAAAAAAATAATTTTCCACTCTGCATAACACAGCACATAATAACAAAACCAACAATTTTGTTCAGTGCAAACACACCAATACAGACACAATTTTGGCACGTTCTCTTTACGCCGAACACTGGTTTACAACCACAATTGTTTCAATTACAATTTCCATCAGTCCGTACGTGGCAGAGTAACCCCCTTAGCTTGTTGCTTTCCTGGCGCAACAAGGAAATGCTATAAATACCGGAGTTCAGTAGTTCCGTGAGTCAGTTTCATGCAGAGTTTGGTGAAAACAAGACGTGCCCTCAGAGTGTATAGAACATTAGAGTAGAAAAAGAAAAATTGTCGAGAGCAGCGTACAAATAAAAAAGACGAAAGAGTACAAATTACGGATAATAGTTGGAACTGTTTTATATTGTTGGATTTTTGTGTAAAGTAAAAGAAACCGAAACGAAAATGGCCATTCCTTTCTGTGAACCTAACGAAGAGCAGACGCTTCATCAGCAACACCACCACCAGCAGCAGCAGACGGTTCATCAAGAAGAAGTAGACCAAGTGGATGGACATTTCATGAGTAACCCGCCAAATATTGTTAATATGGAAACCCCTCCAAGTTCTCCACCGCCGCCGACGCCGTCAGCAGCCAATGGTGGAGATGTCATGGCCTGGAAATTATTGGCTTTAGCCATGTGTAAAGCTTTAAAGGATCATTATCAACAAAATCTGGCGGCATCATCGTCGTCGCCACCGTCGAGCAGCTCTTCCTCAACTGCAGTAATAGAAATTCTACCCAATGGCCAAATGAAACCCTCCTGGAACTAAATGCCACCCCGATTTTTAAGAAAATGTTCCTTGAAGCAATGGAAAACTAAAAACTAAAGCTCTTAATAAGCAAAATTGTGATGTGTTGTTAGAGACAAGAAAATTTTGGACATTTCCTAAGGAAATACGTATTGTCATCCTTTTTTGTACAGTTGCAAAACAAAACGAAATGCCGACGGCAAAGCGTGGTCCCGAACAAAAGGATAACATGCAACAGCAGAAACTAACGAAAGCAAAACGTAAAGGATTTAAATTAAATCTTTTATACATAACGTTAAGCACAATTGTGATAGTCAATTTTTAAACCCAGAAGAGAAAAACAAAACAATAAAATAGATATTAATATAAAACTAACTTTTTCAAACTCTCTCTGTGTCTATTTTATACTCATATATATTTAACTTTTAATAGTTATCATATTTATATACAATAAACAACAAAAGAAACTAAACATTTTATACTATAAAAATAAGGCTTTTTCTGTAACAAATCTCATCCAATCGTAAATCGAAAGTTTTCTATAATTTGCCGGTAGTTCAAATAAACCTCTATTCATGTGTCGATGTAATTCGTTTGAGTTTTTTGCTACTACTCGTATACATAATAAATAAAACCAATTTTGATAAACAATTTATATTCATATTTATAGATTTAAGTATAAGTTTATAGTCCATTTGTTTTATAACTAAATTTCATTTAAATGAGCATAAAACAGTACAATGAAAACACAAACAATTAACGAAATTTTGTAAATTTTATTTTAGAGAATAATTTTAATATAATTTTAGAGTATATATATTCTATATAAATATTTGTATAAAAACTAATGAAATAAATAAACTAATTTATTAAAAAAAAAACAATATTTTACTCTTATTAATTTTTTGGGGGAAAACAAGGGCGGAATATTATGATATTTTTGTATTACTATTTTTTAAACTTGATGAGTTAATGAAAACATTATCTAATTTCCAGTCCTCAATAATTCGATACACACGAATATTCAATAGACTTCAATAAATTTCTTTGACTTCAGATTTTCATATTTCCAAAAACAATTATATTTAAATTTAATTAAATTTCCTTGGAAATTTTGCATATATTCAGGTATTACATATAACAAACAATTGTCGCATATTTTTAGGAGTATCAGTTATAAAATTCTGTATTTTTAATTCACAAAACTCTTTCATTTGTCATTTTTGTTATTAAACAAAATTTTTTAGAATTAAAAAATATAAAAATGTTGTACCAGTGTGAATGTTAATCCCTATTTGTATACCTTGTTTGTTGCTTTATATACAGCCCTAATTTAGGCAACACATTTTGTCAAACAAAATACCTATAACTTAAAAAAGTAGACCACATATAAATAGTCGGTAATAAATAGACCCGTTTATAAACTATTGCTTCACTAAATGAGTAGTGTAGTTTTCAAATTTCTAAGTATTTACTTTCAAATCTAAAATCTTGCCGTCGGCATTATCATACATTACGAAACGGCAACGATATATTCGTCTATGAGTTTTTAAATTTAAAAATTAATTTCATCTGGGGTGTAAGAAAAATAATTGCTCTGATAGGTTTCTGGTTAATATCATTATTATTACTTCTTATTTGATAAAATTTGATTTAATTCCTACAATAAATCCTTATTTGGTAGTCAAAAATTTATATTCAAATGGAAATATAAACCCATGAAACATTTACTCAGAATACAGTTTTTGTTTTACTCTCCCCGACGGTACAGCTAAAATATGCCCTCAATAAAAAATTATGGTATTTATAGGAAAACAATTTTTCAGTAACTCATTTTACCGTCGGGTTTTGAAGATATTGAAGTAAATTACTCTGGCATAATCTTCTTCCAGGAAAATAATTGGATTTAACAACAAATATTAAGATTATCTATCATCATTGTAATGCGCACTCATTTATCATGATAAGTACTTAAAATTGTTGATTCCCAAAAGTATGCTTATATTGGCGTTATGAATGCTGCCGGATTATATACAACAAATTTTTCTTAGAAAACAAAAAATATTTCCAGAAAATGCTCAGTGTTAAAAGTAACAACTTTGTGATAATAATACAGAGTTTTCCAATAAGAGTGATATGATTTCCTTGAAAAAAAAAAACACTTATTGTTAAGGAAATTCAAAAGTTTTTTATTTAATGTGAAATACAATCGATACAATTAAGATCTAAATAAAACGTCATTCAAATGGCGACTTCTTCTGCAGGATCGAACTCGATGAATCCAATTTTCGAGCACTTTTTCCACTAAATCAAGTCGTTTGTCATGAATTGCATGTTCAATATTGACTTGTAAAGTTTGAAGAGAGTCTGGTTTATTTCGAAAGACCAATGACTTCAAATAACCCCACAAGAAATTGTCGAATGGTGTTACATCACAACTTCTTGGAGGCCATTCAATATCTATACTGTTCTCGCAACAATTCAATTGTTTCATTTGCTGTGTGGCACGTTGCCACAATCGGTCAATGGCAAAAAGATAGCTCTTAACGAGAGCTAAAATATTGCTCACGGGTGTTAAGGTCGTGGGTCGACTGGAAAGTGTTTTTTTGGATTTAAAAAAATGGGCTTAGCATCCGAAACGGAAAGTTTTTGCTCTAGCTCCTTAACGGTACGTCGGATCGGAAATCGGTCAATGGCAAAAAGATAGCTCTTAACGAGAGCAAAAATATTGCTCATGGGTGTCAAGGTCGTAGGTAGACTGGAAAGAGTTTTTTGGATTTTAAAATAAAATGGACTTAGCGCACGAAAAGTTGCAATTGGAGAACGATTATTTTGATAATAAAACTGAATAATTTGTAAACGTTGTTCTTGCGTATGTATATTCCACAAAATTAATTTTATATTTGGGTATTAAAAGATAAAAAGTACTACCACTAACTAACCGCTAAATAATGTTTGATTTTTTATGATATACTCCGCCACAATGTAGGCAATATACATACATATTTTCCATTCCACAAATAATCATTTAACCCCTATTGTGTAATAAACACGTAAAGACGGACTATGTTCTGCCGAATCGTGGCGTTACGAAGTCAAATCTAGAGGAACCTTTGTATGAGGGCTATATCAAAGCATGGACCTATGACTACCATTGTTCATGTGAATGATTCGGAGTGAAAACAAAGCCCAGTTATCAATGTTCTCTATGACGTTAAACAGTCAAATAAGGGGAGATGGAGCCATATTAAAAAATGGTCCGATATTGCCCATTTTCAATACCATGTTACCTGTGGCTATACGAAGTGCCAAATTTCAGTCATCTAGCTCAATTATTGAAGACTGTAGTGTGATTACAACAGACGAAAGGACGGACATGACTAAACCGTCTTAGAATTTTACGACGATTAAGAATATAGTTATATACTTTATAGGGTCTTAGATCATTATTTAGAGGCGGTACAAACGGAGTGTCAAAATGAATATACCTTGGTATGACCTTTGAATTATCTGCGATTTGACTCATTTAGACCCTTTTTTGGGTCTATATTAATTGAACCTTAGAATCCTTACAAAATACAGTAAGTTAAAGTTTTAAGGCCGACACAAAAGGCAATTCGTCTAAGACGAGCAATTGTGTTTTAGACACTTGCACATTGGTAGAAAGCTTTGAAAGTTGTTTTTTGCTGAAGTAAAAAATGTTTACGGTTCATCAATCACGATCGTTTATGATTAGAGTACAATTCTAAAGACAATTTGCACCGGCGAATTGTTGTGCGAAAGGAAACGTCTGCATTAGTGATGGTTAGGGGAGCGTAACTGCCGCAGGACCCTCCTCATTCGTTTTCATTGTACACGCTACGTACAGATAAAGCAACAAATCTAGCGTGAAAAGAAGAAAGAAACTATTGGACGTTTTATCAGCATTTAATAACTATCCCATAAAACCTATGAACCCTAACTTTTTCACAAGACAAATTTGCAGCTTGACTTCTGCACAAGAAAGGCCACCGTATTCTTCGAACATAAATACAATGAATTATTATTGCGGTGAAGTATCCACGATTTGTTATTGAACAATTGACCATGCGTCCACCGGCCAAGTACTCAAGATGCACCATGTCTAGAGTGATCAAAAAACCGGTTTTTTTGAAAAAATAAAAAACCGGTGGATGGTTTATTTAAGTTATAAAAAAACCGGTGGACGGTTTTTTTCTTCGAAGAAAACCGGGGAAACCGGTAGAACCGGTTTTTTCTGCATAACAAAACAGTATGAAAATTGCCGTTTGAAAAACATTTTCCTTTTTAATAACAAAAAAGGCGATTTTTTAATATTACATTTTTAAAAGCGATGTCTTCTGATCAGGAATCTTGCACCAAATTTAGTCCTGTTGGATAGTAGTTATGAGTTGGATAGTGATGAATATTGTCATTTGAGTCAAACGGTCCTTTTATCTCATACTTATAACTAATTAGCTATTGTTTGTATACATTGTATTGTATTGTATACATTTTCCAATAGTGTTATCGACAGTCTTTTCTTCAACCTTTTAAAAAAATTAGCAAATATATTTTCATTACTTTTTTGCAAAATTAAACTTTTTGAAATTTTGGTAAAAAACTATGTTTTAATTTCTGATTTTTTTGCTCAAAAGAAAGCTTAGATAATTTCCTTCAAAAACTTTGTGACCTATTAATGGGATGGGACCTGTTGATCTATCTATCAAAATAAATATAAACCTCGGAAAAAAATTAACGTTCAACCAAACATTTTAGCATTTCAGATGGGAAAAACAACCGTTTGACAAAAATGTCAATATTTGACACCCTCCAACTCGGAAAGTCCTTAACCGATCTCGTTGGAATTGTGTCTCATAACTACTATCTGATAGGGCTACTTGGTGCAATTTTCATCCCGACAGAAGACATCCCTTTTAAAAATTAACTCACTTGACATGAAATTCCCCTTATGTAGTTCAGTCAAGAAAATATTAATATTTCGGGGTATTAAATAGAATATTTAATAGAGGTACTAAATCTTTATACATATATATTTTATATACACACTTTAGTGCAGGTGGGTATATACGAGTATATAAATATGTAAGAGTATACACTAGTCGGTTTACCCAATTGAAATGTTCCTACTTGTTTTTGTTTCGGTTTGGAAGTGGGAGAATGTGTTTACTTTTCACATAACTTCTGCGCGCGCGTACGAATCATTTATTTTCTTTAAATTTTTGTAATTTGTATAGAAATTGGTGAATGGCTTCGGATTCTAGCAAAGTTGCCGAGTCTTTTTAGGCCATATAAGGAGATCTTTCATATTATTATCTTAATTTGTGATATTTTGTATATAAAGTAGTAAATAATTTTTAATATTTTAGTGATAATAAAAAACCGGAAAACCGGTGGAAACAAACGAAAAAAACCGGTTGCACTGGCTGTTCGAAATTCATGATTTTGAGAAAAACCGGGGACGGTGGAAGCAAAAAACCGGTGGGCCGGTTTATTTTAAACCGGTTTTGATCACTCTAACCATGTCATTGTAATCGAAGAAAATAGTCAACAAAATCTTTTTCTTGGCGTGCTTTTTCATATTTGGGTGTTCTGGCCGTTTGCATTGAGATCGGCCTTGTGATTTCGAAGTCATTATTATAAACCCATATTTCAGATCGAATTCTCTGGATTATAATAAAAATCCACAGAGTTTAGAGTGATATAGAGGGCTTTATCAAAACATCAACCAAATGACTTACAACTGTACTAACTATATCTGCAGAATTTGTATGTAGAAGAGGGACAATGCTATATCATTTAATAATCCTGTGAGGATTGAGAACATAACGGGTTTTCCAACAAGAGGTGTTATTTTTGAATCATCACTTTTGAAGCTTTTATTCTTTGACATTTGACAAGTAGAAACTACGCCATTACAAAAAATGGAACGATACACGATTCAACAACGCATTGAAATTATTAAAATTCGAAAATCAGCTTGACTGATGAGGCCCATTTCCACTTCGGTGGCTACGCCAAGAAGCAAAATTGTCGCATCTGGGGCTCGGAAAACCCAAGAGTTATTGTTGAGAAGCCTCTCCATCCTCAACGTGTGACTGTTTGGTGCGGTTTATGGTCCGGCGGGGTCATTGGACCTTACTTTTTCGAAAATGAGGTTGGATCAACAGTTACGGTGAAAGGATTGTGCTACCGAGAGATGATAAATGATTTTTTATGGTCGGAGTTGGATGGTATTGATCTGGAAAACGTTTACTTTCAACAAGACGGCGCTACGTGCCACACAAGCAACGAAACCGTTGCTCTGTTACGGGAAAAGTTTCCGGACCGTGTTATCTCTCGAAGAGGTGATCACAATTGGCCACCGAAATCTTGTGATTTAACACCTTGCGACTTCTTCCTTTGGGGCCACGTGAAAGATAAGGTCTACGCCAACAGCCCAGCGTCGATTCAAGACCTCAAAGATAGAATTCGTGAGGCTACCGAGGACATAGGGCAGCCACTTTGCGATTTGGTTGTGGAAAATTTCATGATAAGGATATGGTCCTGTAAGCAGTGGACGTGGTGGCCATTTGGCTGATGTTGTTTTTCATTATTAACGGCATACCTTCCTCTTTATTATGAAATAAACATCCGATCATTTATCTCAACAAATGGCATTTTTCTTTGAATACCAAAATAACACCTCTTGTTGGAAAACCCTTTACATACTTTATATTCATAGGCTATACGATCAGTATTTTGAGGTGTTGCAAATGAATTAAATTATAATAATATAATAGAGCACTTTCTTGCATCAAATATAAATCCAATTTGAAATCTCATAGAAAAGTGAAAAAATTCATCTATTCCCGAGAGAAAAAAAAAAACAAATTAAAAAAGTTGTTGTCAACAAATCCAAAGACCAACAAATGGCCAACGGCAATTGAACATGAAAACAATTGCTAAGGACATGCCGTCAACACAAATCTCAAGCCAAATTCGAAAAACAAATTTAATGTAATAACAACTGTACAGTTTGTGAAAGGCAACAACAACGACAACAAGTCCGCTTTACGATTTCCTTAAAGCAAATCCCCAACGTTCACATCCGCTTCTGAGAGGTTGAACAAAATCCTCGAAAAGAAAAAAACATTAAAAATATGAATAAATGGTCCTTTGGATTGGTGGATATGGTAGTGGTGGTGGTGCTAGCGGTATTGGGGGATGCAACAATGTAAAATTTGAAGTCTAGTGTATGCAAAAGAAACACATAATTTTAATGTTTATCGTCTTTTATTGTCGTCAAACAAATTATTTTTGATATTATATTGCCTCACTCTCCTGCTAAACCCTGCAGGATATTGATGTCCTAGGCGAGCCAACGAACTGAGAAAAAACTCAGCTGCTTATTAAATCGAAATACGAACAGGGAGACTGACAAGCGGATAAACAGACGGACGGACGGACGAACATATCTTCTTCGTATCTCCTAAGGTAATTTGATTAGCTTTAAGGTACAACACAATACCAACAAGATATGCAGTTGAATCAAGGAAATTGAATCAAGGAATCCTTAAGATTTTATCTTGCAGTGATAATAATAAAAATAATAAAGAAAATGTATAAGAATAATCTGGGAAAACATCTTAAGCTTGGGGGGCGAGCTGAGGCAAGGAATAAGGCAAAGGTGAAGACTGTCTTTGCAGAGCCGCATTTGGAGTATAATGAAAAAATGCCAAAGATTACAGAACGACACAGCAGCAGCAAGGCTACAAATGCGTTTGATAGATACTACGATGAATGTGAGCGAATCAAATCCTAACGAGAGTCAAAACAATTTGATGCATGAATAGAAAATTCAAAAAAAGTAACCCAAGGATATTTGCTTTCTTTCGTCATAGAAGTCTCCATTAAAGGAAGCAGAGAGGTAAGAATGGCAGGATTTTTTTGTGAGGACACTAAAGGCATTGACACAGGAAATCATCATAAGGGTATGTACGTATACATGGTTTGCCACCCCAACCCCCGTGAAATATTTACATATGACAAATTTCATAATACATAGATACGCATATCCTTTGCCATTTTCATTACATTTGTGTTTATTTTATTTATTAAGCCGCTTCATTGTGTGTTTATGTTTATCATTTACCTTTTGTCCTCTGCAATTAATAAGCTTTTAATTTGCTTATTTATATTTTATGATTTTGCGAAAATGAGACATTAAAGTAAATGTACATACATACGATGTACAAAAAAATTTGCATATATACATTTTCCCCCGAAATGTCTAGGATTTTTGGGTGGGGGTGACATTGCAGTGTTCTAGTTCACATGATTTGCTGATGAACATCAAGTCTTTTATCTCTTCGTAGAAAAATAAAATATGCACGTCTACTATATGAAAGTTTATATATGACATTATTTATTCAACCGAAACCTTTTTGTTGTTTATGTTTTGCAAAGGTTGCCAAGCGTGTAAGTAAGCAGTGATAACTTCAGTTCGAGGGGCGGGGACGTTGGAAGGCAAATTTAATTCGATTTTGGCAAGTAAATATAGTTAAAAGCTTTTTAAATTAGTAATGAAGCTTCTTATGATAATTGAAATAATTGTATATTTTGTAGTAGTAACGTACGCCAAAAAGTATGCTGCAATTTATTAAACAAAATGGGCCTAAATATAGGCAACAAATAAACGAAAGTAATAAAATAATATATCAACATGGAATTTACATTTTCAGATAATTAAAGAAAGGATTTTTATATTACTTCTTACTCCAAAATTAATATTATGTCAAAACATACGGATTTTCCCCCTTTTTATTTGAATCGGAAGCCATTTCCAATGATTACACAGTGCGACAGTCAAAAACAGCGATACTATTTTTCTTGTAGGTCTTGGGGAGTAGAACAACGCTTGTTCTACGATTTATGTACACATTTAGTTTTAATGAAACTTTAATAACTCAGTCAATTGCTAACGGATTTTTAAGAGACTGGTTGCATTTTTTTCCTTATAATATATACTTTGTATGTAAATTATTTAATCGTACGGTTATCTCACAATATAATTGGTAAAAACATTGCCTAAACTAGAAAATGGCGGACAAAAATGGAAAAATGTGTTTTTAGGACAAATAAACCTATATTACTACAACTTCAAATAAACGAAATATACATCGTTCGAAAGGTTAAATTCTCTTCTTTCCAAATTTTTTTAGAGATTGATAATCGGTTAATAATTAACAATGTTATAGGCGTTCAAGTGAGAAAAGGCACTTGAAATCCTTATATCCGGATATCACCTGACGGTAGGTCAGTGACAAACGATCGTAGACGAAAAGTCAATGCAAACTGACGTGAGGTATGTATACGTTTTCGTATATGACTATTGACAGGGGTGGGGTTAGTTTCAGTAACTTGCCTACAACAGTCAGTGAAAAAAGGTGTATGGCCATTGACAAGAGGTCAATAAACATTGACATGAGGTCAATGACCATTGTCAGGAGGTCAACGACCACTGACAGGAGGTCAACGACCATTGACAGGAGGTCACTAACCATTGACAGGAGGTAAATGACCATTTACAGGAGGTAAATGACTATTACAGGAGGTCAATGACCATTGACAAGAGGTCATAGATCATTGACAGGAGGTCAATGACCATTGACAGGAAGTCAACGACCATTGACAGGAGGTCAATGACCATTGACAGGAGGTCGGGGACTATTGGCAGGAGGTCAGGGACTATTGACAGGTCAGTGACCATTGACAGGAGGTCAATGACCATTGACAGGAGGTCAATGACCATTGACAGGAGGTCAACGAACATTGACAAGAGGTCAATGACCATTAATAGGAGGTCAACGAACATTGACAAGAGGTCAATAACCATTGACATGAGGTCAATGACCATTGACAGAAGGTCAATGGCCATTGACAGGAGGTAAATGACATTTGTCAGTGAAAATTGACGTAAGATCAATGATCATTGGCTTCAGGACAGTAACGATTGTCATGAGGTAAATGACCATTGGCATCTGGACAGTAACGATTGACATGACGCCAACGACGATTGACATGACTTCAATGACTATAGACATAAGGCAGGGGCTCAACGAAGACTCAGATCATTGACAGATGGTTAACCGCCATGACATAAGTGACCATTCACCGGATGTCAATGAGAATTGAAATGAGGCCAATGATGTTTGACTTGAGATCAATGATGATTGGCAGGAGGTCAATGATAACTGACAGGAGGTCAAGGATTATTGACAGAAGGTCAGTGACGATTGACATGGTGTCAATGAATTTTGAAAGGAGGTCAATGATAACTGACAGGAGGTCAAGGATTATTGACAACGACGGTGGACAGAAGTTGTGTGACGATTAACGAAACAACAGTGAGTGCTAAGGAAATCCTAATCACCACTTAGACGTCAATTTTAACTGCCTAGAACTCAATGGCAATGGGCGAAGGTTTAATGACCACTGACGAGATGTTTATGACCGATGACGTGATGTCAATCACCAAAGACTGGAGTAATGACTTTTAAGGAGAAACTAATGGCCACTAAAAGAAATTCAGTGACTTTGATGGGGCGAAATCAATGAGAAAACAAATTAATATAAACAAAATGTTAATAACCACTGAGAGGCTAATTATAAATCATCTTAGGAATCAATGACAATGGACCAAAGTTCAATAACCCTCCACGAAGGGTCAATCATGAATGGAGAGAATTCAATCATCAATGGCTAGAGGTCATCACCACTTATGAGAGGTCGATCGTCAATGGCGAGAGGTCATCACCACTTATGACAGGTCGATCCTCAATAAAGAGAAGTCAATCACCACTACGATATTAGAGTTCAATGACCATGTCATGGAAACGGATCAGTGGCTATTGATAGGAGGTATTTTCTCTGAAAGTCATGCTATACTTTCGTCCGTTTTCTCCACTGAGATTGTTTTACCTTTTTAATTTTCATAAATTATTTGAAATCATACTCTCTAGTATATATTGAAATCAAGGCAAACAAATCTAACCATGTTTTTTCACATGTGAAGTTGTATATTTTTTCTATAGTACACCCCTTCATCCATTAAACGTCGACATATGTTTTCTTACCTTGACCTGAAATTGTTTACCCCTATCAGAGACTTAAGGCAGAGGTTAAGGAACACAGCACTTTAGTTTTACTCATATTAAATTTTGATATTTCCACTAAAGCTCTTTTGAGGCAGTTGTCTGCCTGCAATCATAAAACCACAATAATGACCATTATTTGGATACTTGGCAAATAATGTGACAGAAAAAAGACTTTGTAAATAAAACCACTTGGACATGAAATACAAACTCCCCTCTCTAACTGACAAGAAAAATCAGCACTTGGGCACGTTCGGCAGAAAAATAAGGATACAATTCAGTCAGTCAGTCAAAGTTATGGGAATAAATTGTACAACAAAATATGAAAGTATCTTTTCAAAAAAAAAAAAAAATAGTAGTGATACTTGGCAACAAATATTGCAAATATTAAAACGCTCATAATAGAAACCAGGCAATAAATCAGCACTGAATGTATGGACATGAATAGCCAATATTTACTAAGTATGTTTTTAGTATTTTTTCAAATAGGCTTTGAAATTAGAAATGTATTGATGTTGTCTAAAACAAATATTATTAACTAAAACTGCTTTGATTTCGAAGGGAACAATTTCCAATGTTTATTTTTATGTTATTATACCTTCGAATGTATTGCTTTAGAAAAACTCATACAGACAATATAGGATTAGATAGTACAAAAAGGACACCCAAACAAAAATAATGTTCTAAAAACACTCGGATATTCCACGGGACCATTATCAATGTGTACTTTCAATTATCTAAAATACACGAGTTTTCCTTTGATGCTTTTTCGAGAAAGGGGGATGAGGATAGGAAGGACGATTAACGCTAGAGTATATTTTTGGTAGAATAAAAATCAAATATTTGCCAAAACATTTGCACACATAAAAAACTGCCTGTAAAGTAAACAAAATAGATAAATAAAAAACGTACTCTATTCGGCCGTGTTTGTTTATGGGTCACTTTCACTTTACCCCGGAAATTTGACAAAAAAAACGCCATGTGCTGAGGGAGGAAATCCATCCTTACACGCACATGCAGCAACATGATTATGTTGATTGACTTGTATTTGGTTAGACAATCCTATAAAACACACATACATGTACACACTTGTGTCCTGTCCAAAGGAGAGATCATTTTAACATGTTGCGGCCACATGTGTGTTTACATAGCAACAGATTTGTTGTTTTTGCCTTTTGCAAAAAATAAAATTCCACACATAAATTGTGGCGCTTGTTAAAAAAAGGGTTTCATGTTGCATACGTTAAGGCTGTTCGAGAAAAAAAAACAAACTTGAGAAACATACAAGTCGTATGTCTTCTTGCTTACACAAATGTTTAGCTCGAGGGATTTGGTTTTATTTTCATCCTTCATTGATATGATTGAATTTTCTTTTTAAAGTTGGTATTTCAGTCATCTTAAGTCCTTTCTCTTCTGTCATTTCTAATGCATGGGAATCGATATGCCACTTGCTTCAATAATCTCCAAAAGACCATTGAAAGAAGATATCGTCTATTGGTTTTAGGGTGAATTTTAAAATCTATAACGCATCATAATGATTGATTATTAAAAGTGATATTTGCTTAAGCCATACAATGGTTAACATTGATTGGAAACCCCTTAAGATATGCTAAGGAAAAAAGTCATACATATAATGAATGGTTAACATTGATTGGAAA
This sequence comes from Eudasyphora cyanicolor, assembly GCA_963930755.1. Lineage (NCBI taxonomy): Eukaryota > Metazoa > Arthropoda > Insecta > Diptera > Muscidae > Eudasyphora > Eudasyphora cyanicolor. The sequence continues at coordinate 6,750,330 of OZ005735.1, read as the reverse complement.
CCTCTTAAAATATGGTAGGGAAAAAAGTCACGTTTCTTTGAATCCCCTAGAGGATATGCTTCGTTTTGAAGACTCCAATTGAAAAGCTACACATTTTTAGATATGTAAGGCTTCTTTTACATATTTTAAACCTTTAAAGGAAAATTGTAATGAATTAAATTGGTGATTTAACGAATCGCAAAAGTAAAATGTCAATGAGTTATCAGCCATCGCAAAGCAAATATAAAAACCACATTGAAGATCTTATGGAAGTGCGCAACACTTCTAAATAAAATGTCCTTCTGATGGATTGTTTTGTAAACAATATATTTTTCTGATTTTAAAATTTTCTCATTCTCAAAACAATTCCTCCAACACCAACATTTTCCTGATTTAGTATATTTACCATTTCCCACTTTAAACAATTATCCTTTGTCAAGGGTCCTGCGCACAGAATTATCGCAGATATTTCGTAAGATCATGTATTTTTCCAGGATTATATTAAATACTATTTTAAAAATTAAAATTTTTCTCTTCCCATATTTAATATATTCAATATACATTAGTTGCCGTTTTCGTTCAGGCCTTCTTCTTTTATATCCTGTAGACATTTTGTTGACAACTTATTATTTCACTTTGATCATTTTGATTTATGGCTTTCATCCTGTTTATTGCCCGTATGTTTCCTTGTTGCTGCGATTTCCTTTTTAATATTCATTGATTTCAGAGTTTATTTTAATAAAGCCCGGTTCCTTATTATAAATGTGAAAATATTGTACAATACCTTTCAGCAGTTTTTTTAATAATGTGCGGGTTTTCAATTTATATTTAAGTACTATTTATACGCTTTTCTCACACCCAAAAATGTGGAGAGATATTCACACTGACTCGAACATTTATTTACAGTTCTTTTGTTGTTGGTTTTTTTCGTCACGGAACGATGAGAACAAAAATCAAAGTTGCGAAATTAATAATGTTAAAAGCATTATTTTTTCGCTTCTATAAGCGGTTTTCATTTAACAGTAAAATTTCCTGGCACTTTTTTAATAAGAGTTTAAATGTACACTGGAAAAAATCATAACAGACTTTGCGTAAAAGTCGATGACCACAGAAAAGGATTAAAATACGGAGGTCAATGCCAATTGATAGAAGACTAATGATCTTTAAAATGAGGTAAATGACTACTGATAGAAGGCAAATGATCACGGACAGATAATCAATAATAAATTGATATGAGGTCAATGACTAGAAGAAGCTCAATGACCATTAAAAGGAGTTCTATGACCCCTAAAGAGAGATCCCTGACCATTGAAAGGTCAATGACTATTTACAGGAAGCCAATGACCTACAAAAAGAGGTCCCTGATCCCGTTGACATGAGTTCAATGGCCATGAAAAGGAGGTCAATAACCATTGACAGGAGGTCAATGACCATTGACAGGAGGTCAATGACCATTGACAGGAGGTCAATGACCATTGACAGGAGGTCAATGACCATTGACAGGAGGTCAATGACCATTGACAGGAGGTCAATGACCATTAGCAGGAGGTCAATGACCATTGACAGGAGGTCAATGACCATTGACATGAGGTCAATGACCATTGACATGAGGTCAATAACCATTGACATGAGGTCAATGACCATTGACATGAGGTCAATGACCATTGACATGAGGTCAATGACCATTGACATGAGGTCAATGACCATTGACATGAGGTCAATGACCATTGACATGAGGTCAATGACCATTGACATGAGGTCAATGACCATTGACATGAGGTCAATGACCATTGACATGAGGTCAATGACCATTGACATGAGGTCAATGACCATTGACATGAGGTCAATGACCATTGACATGAGGTCAATGACCATTGACATGAGGTCAATGACCATTGACATGAGGTCAATGACCATTGACATGAGGTCAATGACCATTGACATGAGGTCAAGACCATTGACATAAGGTCAATGACCATGGACATGAGGTCAATGACCATTGACATGAGGTCAATGACCATTGACATGAGGTCAATGACCATTGACATGAGGTCAATGACCATTGACATGAGGTCAATGACCATTGACATGAGGTCAATGACCATTGACATGAGGTCAATGACCATTGACATGAGGTCAATGACCATTGACATGAGGTCAATGACCATTGACATGAGGTCAATGACCATTGACATGAGGTCAATGACCATTGACATGAGGTCAATGACCATTGACATGAGGTCAATGACCATTGACATGAGGTCAATGACCATTGACATGAGGTCAATGACCATTGACATGAGGTCAATGACCATTGACATGAGGTCAATGACCATTGACATGAGGTCAATGACCATTGACATGAGGTCAATGACCATTGACATGAGGTCAATGACCATTGACATGAGGTCAATGACCATTGACATGAGGTCAATGACCATTGACATGAGGTCAATGACCATTGACATGAGGTCAATGACCATTGACATGAGGTCAATGACCATTGACATGAGGTCAATGACCATTGACATGAGGTCAATGACCATTGACAGGACCATTGACAGGAGGTCAATGACCATTGACAGGAGGTCAATGACCATTGACAGGAGGTCAATGACCATTGACAGGAGGTCAATCACAATTGGCAGGAGTTCAATGACAATTGACAGGAGGTCAATGATAATTGACAGGAGGCCTATGACAAATGATAGGAGGTCAATTACAATTGACAGGAGGTCAACTACAATTGGCAGGAGTTTCATGACCATTGATAGGAAGTTAAAATCCATTGACAGGAAGTCAATTATAATTGACAGGAGGTCTATTATAATTGACAGTGATCAATGTCAGGAGGTCAATGACCATTGACAGGAGGTCAATGTCCATGGAAAGGAGGTCAATGGCCATTGACAGGAGGTCAATGACCATTGGCAGGAGGTCAATGGCCATTGGCAGAAGGTCAATCACCATTGACAGGAGATCAATGACCATTGATAGGAGGTCAATGTCTATGGAATGGAGGTCAATGACCATTGACTGGAGGTCAATGACCAGTGACTGGAGGTCAATGATCATTGACATGATGTCAATGACCACTGACTTGAAGTTAATGAACATTGACATGAGGTATAGAACACGTGCAGTTTGACAGGTAATTAAACGGATATCACAAACTATTGACTCGAGATCAATAATTGTTGACAATACATCAATGACCATAGATAGGAGATAAATGGCAACTGGCGGATACCAATTATCATTGACATGCGATTAATAGTTGTTCAACGGCTCCTATCAACCATTGATAGGAGATAAATGGCCACTAACAGGAGATGAACGACCATTGACAGGAGATCAATGACAATTGACAGGAGGTCAATGACAATTGACAGGAGGCCTATGACAAATGATAGGAGGTAAATTACAATTGACCATTGATAGGAAGTTAAAATCCATTGACAGGAAGTCAATTATAATTGACAGGAGGTCAATTACAATTGATAGGGATCAATGACTATTGACAGGATATCAATGACCATTGACAGGAGGTCAATGACCATTGGCAGGAGGTCAGTGACCATTGGCAGGAGGTCAATGACCATTGGCAGGAGGTCAATGACATGATGTCAATGACCACTGACTTGAAGTTAACGAACATTGACATGAGGTATATGAACACTGGCAGTTTGACAGGTAATTAGAAGGATATCAGAAGCTATTGACTCGAGATCAATGATTGTTGACAAGACGTCAATGACCCATTGACACGTCAATAATAATTGGAAAGAGGTCAATGACCGCCGACAGAAGGTCAATAACATTTTTTGAATATTTTTTGCCATTAAACACTCTTAAAAACAGTAAAACAGCTAACAACAGGTGACCACTGTCTACTGACAGAAGTCCAATGACCTTCTACACGAGTTCAATTGCCATTGATAGTAGTTCGAAGGTCAATGAAAAGAGATCATGGATCATATTCCATTAATCAGAGGTAAAAATTGCGACGTATTCAACGATCATTAATAAGTGACCAATGATAATTGGCTGGAGTTCAGAGACCAGTCACAAAAGATCGATTACCTTTGACAAGAAGCGAATGCCAGTGATATGCGGTCAATAACAATGGACAGGAGGTCAGTGACCCTGACAAGAAATGAAGGGGTCAATGACAGTTTACAAAGTATTTTCCAGGGTAAGTTCTTCCAGGTCCTGCTACTTTTCAGTACGCATTTCTGTATACTTGATTTCCAAATGTAAACTCTCCTAGGACCGATTACTTTTCAGTGTACATTTTATTATACTTTTCATATAAAAGATTGTGAGTTTTTCTTTTGTGTTGTTGCTGTGGTTGTTATTATTATTGCAGCTCCCATTGAACCAGAATTAATAACACAATATGTTCTCGAAATCTCACACCCAGAAATACAGGGAAATATACCACCAATACACACATGTAGAAGAGGCAAGGACTCTGTTCTCATCCCTCACACATAGCAGATTATTAACAAAAACACCATATTTCGCGCTTTTATGCAACAGTCGCCGCGGCAGCAGAGAAAATCAACTCAACTTATGATATGGCATTGCATGGCATGTTTCGCAGCAGTTTGTCACTTGTCTAGTGACGTTTGACTAACAGCTTGGAAACGAAGCCACAACAACAAAAAAGAGAACAGAGAAATTGCAAGGACCTGCCTGTCAGGATCGCCGACTGCGGCTTGGTTGGTTTTAAACCAAAAAGTCAGCGCAATTCGAGCCAACATTCTGACACTTTTCTGTGTGCGATTTATGCTTCATTAAAGATTTGTTTTCCGGTTTGTTCACTTTTATGTTTGGCCCTGACGTTTCCGCCAACGCGTTAGTGCAATTTGCACTGTTGCTTTTCCCGCGCTGTGGAAATATTTTCCATTTGCTTATTGTTTGCAGGATTTTTGAATGAATGAATGATTTGGGTGCATTTGTGTTTGTGTTTGTTTTCTATAGATTTACAACATTTTTACCGCCAATTGTTTTTCTTTTCTCTTTCGACTCGTTTTTTTCTCCGTTTGTCATTCTGCGGCATTTGTTTGTTGACATTGCCTTTGGAGGTTTTAACTTTGTGGACCGTTGATTTGGTGGTGGAGTTGGTTTCGCTTTGTGGCCTTTTGTCTTTTTGTCTCCCGAGTTTTACTTTGATCTTTATTTATTAATACTAATGATGTCTCTTGTGTTTGGTTTGTTTTCCATAACAATAGATATTTAGAGAGGAGCATGGGTGCCGGCCGCTGTTCCTGCCACCACCACACAAGTAAATAGGACTCAATTTATATGATTTCCATTTATCCCATCGAAAAAATGCCGCCAAATAAGTGTGAAATTGAAATGAAAGTGTGCGAGCTTTCAATAAAAAAAATACATCATCGATAGCCTTAGGCCTTGAAATAATTATTATGTGAAATCTTTTGATTTAATGCGGTTTTTGCCAAACGTTTACCATTTCTTTCTCTCCCTCTGGGGAGAGTACTGTCTCGTTGGCTCACCTCTGGGAATAGATTAATTGAAAGGCGAATGTAGGTAACAAATTTAATTTAAATTGTACAAATAAAGTGAGAAAATACCGTAAATATGTTTTGAAGTTATTTAGGGCATGATATTGAATTAAAGAAGCAAATATATGTAAAATGCCTGTAAGTAGGCTATATCTGATACACAGGTCGGATTGCAGCACATCTCTGAGAAATGTTATCAATCTGCCAAGAGATCGAAAATAAATATTTATTTAAAATTGATTAATAGACAAAAATTTAACTGCTATAATGCGACCACAAATAATTGAAAATTCCGATAAAATGCAAAGGGTTTCAGTAAGAACATCAAACCAATTACCAATCCCCACACCGACCACGGATTCATTCATTATTTTGTGCTATTTATGTCGGAACTTTGAAGTAATTTAGTTGTTGAAAAATGCAATTTATTGCAAATTTGTGTAGGCTCTCGATCGGCTGAACAAAAGTCATCTAAACCGACCAAATTTCTTCTTCCTTGCAGTTCTGATAAATTATATTCGTCTATATTAACTTCCACAGCTTTTTTCAAATTATTGTAGTATTCATTTTAAACACCATTTTTAGCAGCACACTCCTCCAATATTGTTAATAAAGTCTTGCTCAGATACTCAAAGAAAATCATAAAATTTACATAAGAAATCGTTCAAAAAAACTCAATAAAAAGTAGCCAAAAAATAATCCTCATTGTCCACAAAAGTGACATTAACGGTCAAATTACACATTGTACTAGTTGTTTCCCTGAGAGTACCACAACATATGAATATCTTACATTACTCTCATTCAGTCAATCGTTCATTCAGTCAAGGCTTGGCGCCTCTTGGACTCCTTACTTTGATCACGTCTGCCAAAAAGTCCACAACATCAACGCTCACATCACATACCCATATACTCGTACCCTGGCATAAGAGCGGAAACAATAATGGACTTTTCATTCAAATTATTTCACCACAATCTCTGGCATGCATTCATAAACACTCGTTCTCTCACACACACAACCAGAGAACGTTATCCTTATTCATACTCACAAAGGACTCAGACACACACATATACGAGTATATATTTGCAATCAAAAGAAGTGCCAAGTAATGCATTACCCAATGTGTGAATATTCACACTTACGAAATATCTGTCGGACTTTGGACACTCGCATGAATCACACACAGTGACATTTGCCATTGGCGAAATTTGCATGACAACGCAGAAGCTGTGTAAAGTATTACAGTTAGTGGAATTTTAAACGGAAACGGATCTGTTAAAAGTAGTATTGAATAAAATGCTTGAGAAGCCGAAGGATATTACTGTGCATTCAATGTAATATTTCGTGCGACTCTTCTTACTTTTCCGACAACTCTGAAATATAGGACAAAGTTAAGCAATCTATATAAAATGAATGCGAATAAATTTGCAAATGTAACTTGAGACCAACTTTATGCAGGGTTTTCCAACAAGAGGTGTTATTTTGAATCACCCGGTATTTCGGTAGCTGTCACTTTTGAAGCTTTTATTCTTTGACATTTGGCAAGTAGAAACTACGCCATTACTGAAAATGAATCGATACACGATTCAACAACGCATTGAAATTATTAAAATTCGAAAATCATCGAAAAATCATCTTGACTGATGAGGCCCATTTCCACCTCGGTGACTACGTCAACAAGCAAAATTGCGCATCTGGTGCTTGGAAAACCCAAGAGTTATTGTTGAGAAGCCTCTCCATCCTCAACATGTGACTGTTTGGTGCGGTTTATGGTCCGGCGGGGTCATTGGACCTTACTTTTTCGAAAATGAGGTTGGATCAACAGCTACGGTGAAAGGATTGCGCTACCGAGAGATGATTAATGATTTTTTATGGTCGGGGTTGGATGGTTGGATTGATCGGGACAACGTTTACTTTCAACAAGACGGCGCTACGTGCCACACAAGCAACGAAACCATTGCTCTGTTATGGGAAAAGTTTCCGGACCGTGTTATCTCTCGAAGAGGTGATCACAATTGGCCACCGAGATCTTGTGATTTAAAACCTTGCGACTTCTTCCTTTGGGGCCACGTGAAAGATAAGGTCTACGCCAACAGCCCAGCGTCGATTCAAGACCTCAAAGATAGAATTCGTGAGGCTATCGAGGACATAGGGCAGCCACTTTGCGATTTGGTTATGGAAAATTTCATGAAAAGGATATTGTGGCCATTTGGCTGATGATGTGTTTCAGTATTAACGGCATACCTTCATCTTTATTATGAAATAAACATACGATCATTTATCTCATTTTCTTTGAATACCAAAATAACACCACTTGTTGGAAAACCCTTTATATTTATTTTTATCCAGATTTTTTTTTAATTAGTTTTTTTTTCAAACTGCACCAGCTTAGTAGTTTAGTCATGTTGCTATTTTAACATGGATCTCCTAGAGCCGGAGCAACACAACATCGCAGCTTAAGACACGGTGTCTTAAATGTGTGTAAGTTGTAAGATATTTTCGTATAAGAATACTTTGGCGTAGCAGTACTTTTTTCTCAAGGTGATAGCGACTATTAAACTTATACTATGTGTAGAATTTCCGACGATACGAGTAAGTAGTATTAGAGTTATTAGAGAAACAATATTTAACCCTTTCTGGGGGAGGCATTGGAAGGAGTGGACCAATATGGCCCGACTTCGAACTTAGCCGGAGATAGAAAAAAAATATTACCTCATACCAAATTAGTTGTCAATCGGTGACTCTTTTCGAGAGTTATCGTGCGCACCAGCCAGCAGACAGACACGCAGACAGAAGGGCGGACATTGCTCTAATGAATTAAAATTTCGCAAATCGAATTTCCAAACATACTTGGGGTCCTAGGTCACTCCTACGGTGTGTTACACTTTTGGTTCGTAGCAAATAATATACATATACGGGTCAGAATATTTAATATCGACCTATGTAGTTTATTTTTGGCTAAACTTTTTATAAGCAGTTACAAATAATAAGATCTCGCTATAATTTTTTTTGAAAAATATTTTGTGGGCATTTTATCTAATTTTTGAAAAAATTAAAAAAATATATTTTTTGTGTTTTACGAAATTTGTAATTGCTCTCGAGCGGCTGAACCGATTTTGGAAACTTTACTTTGTTTTAAACAGGACACAAAGCGCAACTTTTGTAAATTTAAAAAAAAAAAATTTTTGGAAAAAACCTTTGTAGAAAATATTGCTCCCACTCGATTTTTTCAAATTTTCACAGAATATTCGTTGCACTCTCACAAATCCAGAAAAGTAAAAAAATTTTGTGAGACTCAATATTTGTAAAAGTTATGGACGAAACACCAAGACTAGTCTGACAATTTTTGTCTGTTTTTGCAAAATACTGCACAGTGCTAGGAATTCAAATAAGGGAATAAATTCAACCGTTTCTTAATCAAACAACAGATTGCGATCAAACTTGGCATGGTAGATGAAGAGGTGTTAGAGAAGTAATTTTTATATTTGGGCCCCCTATGTGAGACAGGGACGGAGCTAGAGGGTCTCAAAGTTGGCCACATCGTGTGAAGAAAATTCTCAAGAACGTGTACCTCGTTTTTCTATTCCGATTTATAAAATTTCGGAATTTTTTGCATATGTTCTACTAACTGGGGTCTACAAATAAACTGTTTACACCTAAGAATTATCTCTTATAGTCACCGAGATATCTGCAATTTAAAATTGAATTTTTAATTTTTTCCTTTACCGTCTGCTAGTATTTTTTAAATATCGGATCACAATATGCACCCATTTCGATACAATTAATTTCTAAATAAAACCTAATTCAAATGGCCTCCACGACTTCATCTGCAGGAACGAATTCGATGAACCCAATTTTCGAGCACTTTTTCAACTAAATCAAGTCGTTTGTCATGAATTGCATGTTCAATATTGACTTGTAAAGCTTGAAGAGACTCTGATTTATTTCGAAAGACCAATGACTTCAAATAACTCCACAAGAAATAGTCTAATGGTGTTAAATCACAACTTCTTGGAGGCCATTCAATATCACAATTTCTTGAAATAATCGAATCTCCAAATTTTTTTTTCGCAACAAATCAAGTGTTTCATTTGCAGTGTGGCACGTAGCCACAATCGGTCAATGGCAAAAGATAGCTCTTAACGAGAACTAAAATATTGCTCACGGGTGTCAAGGTCGTAGGTCGACTGGAAAGTGTTTTTTTTTTATTTTAAAAAAATGGACTTAGTGCTCGAAATGTTGCAATTGGAGAACGATTATTTTGATAATAAAACTGAATAATTTGTAAACGTTGTTCTTGCGTATATCTCTCCATGATGAAATTGTAAACGCTACTGAATACAATGAAAAACAAATATCAGATCATGAAATATTACAAATGGCCGAAACGTCACTTAAAAATTATACCATCCCTATTGGAAAACCCGTTACTTATTTCCAATTTTTTGTCACGTCCGTAACGGCGCTTTCGCCACGAACATTGCATTCCTCAAAAACATTTAGATAAATATTCAAATGTCACTCTCAAATAAACTTGAAATGTTGTGCAGTGTAATGTTTTTATAGCACCTACAATCCCGTAAAAAATGGGCGTTATTCCACGGCCCTTGTTGGACCTCCCATAGAAATGGACCATTTTGCTCAAAAAGTTTGCGGCTTATAACTTAGATTCCTACGAATACAAACACTTGACATTTTGTACAGTGTAATGATTTTATAGCACCCATAATCTATTAAAAAAATGTAAGTTATTGCCACGTCCCTTTTGGCACCTCCCAAACAAAATGGCCAAAATAAGAAATATTATTATACCCTCACTTTAGTGTGACGAGGGTATATATCATTTGCTACGAAAAAAAGTGTAACACATCGAAGGAGTGATCTAAGACCCTAAGTATGTTCGGCGGATATTCGTTTTGGGTCATTTTAAGTCGAATGAGCAATGTCCGTCCGTCTGTCTGTCTGTCTGTCTATCTGTCTGTCTGTCTGTCTGTGTGTCTGCTGGCTGGTGCGCACGATAACTCTCGAAAGGAGTAACCGATTGACTTCAAATTTGGTACGTGATAACTTTTTTTTCTATCTCCGGCTAAGTTCGAAGATGGGCCATATTGGTCCACTCCTTCTATTACCTCCCCCACAAAGTGTTAAAATGTTGTGAAATATTGAATCTTTAATAACTGCTATACTACTTATTCGAATCTTCTGAAATTCCACACATAGCATTAGTTTATTAGTCGCTATCAACTCGAGAAAAATGGGCCATGTTGCTACGCCCCTTTTGGTACCTCTTACACAAAGGTACCATTTTGCACCAAAAGATAACAGCTTATAACATTAATACCAGTGTATAAAAGCACTTGAAATTTTCTACAGTGTAATGCTTTTATAGTGTCTTTTGCACCGTGAAAAATGGGCGCTATTGCCACGCCCCTTTTTGTACCTCCCACACAAAGGTACCATTTTGCACAAAAAGTTAAGAGCTCACAGCATGAGTACCAATGCACGAAAATGCAACAACATTTTGCACAGTGTAACGCTTTTGAAGTCCCTATAGCACTGTAAAAAATGGCCGTTATCACCACGCCCCTTTTTGTACCTCCCACACAAAATGGCCAAATCATACCAAATTTAATATCTCATAACGTTAATATACCAGTGCAAAAAACGCTTATAATTCGGCGCAGTGCAATGTATTTAAAGAATCTACTATTGAATCTACAAATTGACAGAATAATTCGTTTAATATTCCATATTACATTACTCACAAAGTGAGGGTATACCTTAGTCGGTTTACCCGACTGAAACTTTCTTACTTGTTTTTTTTTTAACTTTCCTTACTTTTACAATATGAGTCATAATTTATGCATTTATCCATTTTTTCGAATATGTAGGTATTGATTTTTTCTTTAGGATGCTAGCTTTAAAAAAAGGAACAATATTTTGTATGTTTGTTTCGTGCCAGCAAAAAAAGTTTTTTTGTGAAAAAAAAAATTCTAATTGCTTTAATGTGAAAGTGATATTCCCAACAATTGTAGCTTTCATAATTTTCTTTATTTTTAATTCTATCCAGGCTCTATATCGACCAAACTACAAATAACTCCCATTCTAAATTGGAATTTATAATTATTTATTGATATGAATTACAGTACAAAGCAAATTTATATATTTTAATTTTGTGGTAAAGGTAAAAGTCGGGTTACAAAGACTATTTGGCTAAATTTTTGCAGCAACAGACCAAAGATTCTGGTGGGAAGCGACCCCATGACCTCGAAACCCATGGGCGGGCAAGCTACCAATATTTTAAAAATTTTGAAATATATGTATGTTGTTATTATCAAGAAGGTTTCATGATAGTTTTATGTCTCTTTATAGCTGCAATACCATTAATACAACTTTGTACACAAATCTAAACACTTTTTGTTCAGTGATTTGTATGAAAATATAAATTAACCAAATATTGAAGGATTTACATAAATTACAATTTTACGAGCTGTGGATACAGTCGATAGCGCCATCGATGAAATAAGTTAATTTTGCAAAAAAAAAAATTGCGCAAACCTACAGATTTTATGGCATTTAAATTATATGCCAAAATCGCCTTAAATTTTATGACTTTTTAATATATGCAAAAAATATAAAACGAAATGACACTGAACTGTTTATATCAGAAAAAACGAAGTAATTACTTGCTTTAAAACAGACCTAAAAACAGCAACTCCCTCATTACAGCCATTAAACAGGCAACAATTTTTATTGAGGGGCTTGTTTGCAAAAAAAATACATAAAACACGTGCTGCACTCAACGCAAAGATCATCCCAATATGCAAAAAACTCTTCCCGATTTCCAATACCAACAGCTGTTGGGACTGTTTTGTAATTTTTGCTCGGTTCACGCTGCAAATCGTAATCATAAAATAGGAAATTTTTGCAAATAAGTTAAACTGAACAGAAGTGAGCAAAAAGTCATAAATGTCCAACTTAGGAGGAGAGTTAATAAATATAATTTTTGCCAAACGACAAGGTTTGTTTTCACTGAAATTGCCAATGCAACCATAAAACTGAGGGAGGAGTGAGTGCCTCAGTGGTGGTGGCGTTGATGCATTCAAACCGTGAACCTTTCCGTATTGAAATTGTAACTGAAACAGCATAATTAGTTACGCTCGACAGGAATTTGTCGATAATGGAAGAAGTTGCGCGCGTTCGTATTCTAAACATCAGCCAAAAGTTCACAAATGGCAGAAAATGAGTGATAAAAATGCCATAAAATCGTGTTCTCGGCTTTGTGTTCAGTTGGGGAAGTGTGGAACTGCTGCAGCTGAAACTATTTTGCATAGAAATCATCATCATCATCATGTTTTGGAATTGTTTGGAATGGTGATTACTGCTGCTTCTGCTGCTATTTTTGTGATGAGAACTCGTAAATGTCACTCATTCACAGATTTTTGTAAAAGTGAAATGTTTATCACCGCATTTTTGACATTCCATGCCAAACAAGTGTTCCAAGTGGTTCATGCGTCCACATGTCTGACTGGTGATGAAACAGTAGCCAAAGGGAGTGGGTGACTCACAAGCGAAAATGTAAGGCATCGTAAAGTTATACAAGGTGGACAAAAAGTGTAGATGTCAATACCAATGAATGACGAAATAGAAAATATATCCGCTTTATGCGGATAACGTGGAAAATGTATCCGCGTTACCCTGATAAGGGACAAAATGTTTCGCCATTACTCGGATAATGTGGAAAATATACCCCGTTACTCGGATTAACTACAAATTTATTCACGTTACTCGGATGAAGTAGAAACTGTATCCATATTACTCGGATAAAGTGGAAAATATATCGCGTTGCTCGGACAAAGTGAAAAATGTATTCACATTAGTCGGATAAAGTATAAAATAAATACCCATTACTCGGATAACGTGGAAAATGTATAAAGGACATAAAGGTTACCAACATAACGTTACAAAAATATCAAAATTCAAATACACGTAACCCGCGGAAATTAAAAATTCGCGATATTTTTTGAACATACCTCGTACACGGAAAAAGTGGAAAATGTATTACTTTAGTCGGATAAAGTAGATAATACATCATCGTTAATCGGATAGTGGAAAATGTATCTCGTTTCTCGTATAAAGTGGAAAATGTATCCATATTAGTCGGATAAAGTAGAAAATATATCTCCGTTATTCGGATAATGTGAAAATCATATCACGCTACTCAGATAAAGTGGAATTCGATTCATATTAGTCAGTTAAAGAAGAAAATACATCTCCGGCGCTCGGATAACGTGGAATTTTATCCACGTTACTCTGATAAAGGGTACAATGTATCCACATTACTCGGATTAAGTGAAGAATGTATCACCGTTACTCGGATAGTGGAAAATCTATCCCCGTTACTCGAATAATATATCCACGATAGTTGGATAGTGGAAAATATATCCCACTACTCGGACAAAATTGGAAATGCATCCGTATTAGTCGGATAAAGTAAAAAACATATCCCGTTATTCAAATAAATGTATCCACATTACTCGGATAAAGTGGAAAATGCATTCAAGTTACTCGGATAAAGTAGAAAATGTGTCCATATTATTCAAATGGAGTGGAAAATATATCCCCCTTATTCGAATAAAGTGGAAAATGTATCCATTTTACACGAATAAAGTGTGAAAGCTCGGTTTAATTCGATAATGAGTCCATGTTACTGAAATAAAGTAGAAATATACTCATTTAAAGTAGAAAATGTATCCACTTACCCGGATAAAGGGAAGAATTGATCCATATTTGTACTGTATCCACAACACTACTGGGATAAAATTTGTAATGTATCCATTTTACTCGGGTTAAGTAGATAACGTTTCCAAGTTAACTAAATGAAGCGGATAGTGTGCCCAACACGGATAGTGTGTAAACATTACTCGAATAAAATAAATGAAGTGTCCATGTTACTCGGATAAAGTGTGAAATTTATTTCCTGTACAATAATAACGTAAGTAATATACACCATATCCATTTTATCCGGAGAAGGTTAATGTATAAAGAATATCTGTATAAAATATATAATAAAATTTATCCAGATTATACGTGTTTTATAATTTGTTCTTGTTAAAATATTTAGTAAATACTGGTAATTCGGATAAAGTGAATAATACATCCATTTTATCTGAATAAGAAAAACAGGAGTATCCACGAGGCAGAGTGAAGTAGATAATTATCGTCAATATTAAATCAACTTCTAAGTTGATTCTAAGTCAATAAGTAGAATAAACAAAGAGTGTCTGATTTCACATTTCCTCAATTTAAAACTTTTGTTTCACCCTGTCAGCGTTGAAGCACGAATTTGCGTGTATGTAAATGCTGATAATGTATTTTGATTTTTATGACATGTCAACATCAATTGATACAAATGAAATTGAACATTCTCTAATCATTACTAACTTCAATGGAAATGTAACAAAGGCAGTAAAATCGGCAAAGTGCGAACGAGTATTAAGGGTTGCTTCGCGGAATAAATGTTGATAGGCATAGCTTCAAATTACAAGCAACAAATTCTATATAGGTTTCCGTTTTCCGCTTTATGCCATCGATCTGCATACGAATTGTGACAATTATTTGCCTATGGCCATTATTGATTTGTTCTCGCAGTTTTGTTACTTCCACTCCATGACAATTCGCCAATTGTTTCGAGTTATGTCAAATTGGAAATTCCATTTCAGCCTCTACTTCGCTTGGTGGGTATTGTTATTGTAGTCAATTATTTAACAAATTGAAACTTGCTTCCCCCGAAAAGGCCCTCCAGCAAAGGTTCCAAAGTGAGGCAGCAAACAACTCATGGGGTTGGCGGGCGGAAACACTTAATTCAATCTAAGCATTGAAGTGGAAATTATGGGTCTATGGCCGACAAGAGATCGAACCCAAAAATAATGAAGGTGTCAATAAAACTCCGTAAAATATTGACAATTTATTTACATACACGTACACGTACAGGATACATTTCAGACTATTTTTTACATGTCACACATATGCAAGTATTCGTGGGAACAATTGATACAAGTAAACGCCCCTTTTTCCAGATATTCAATGATATTGTCGTTTGTTTGCGGAAAAGCATACATTAAGGCGTTTTAATAGTGTTTTTAGAGTGCCAAAAGAACATCTCTATAAAATCGTAGAGCTCTCCGCCGATAGTATGAATGTATATATCTCTTGACAATATGTAGTCATAAATTCGGCAGTTAATGTTGCGAAAAGTGCGAAAATAGAATGTTAAACAAAAAGCGAATTGAAATAATCAGCCTGTAAATATGCTACAGCTGAGTTATGTTAACACTCCTTAAAGAATGCAAAGGAAGTGTTCCGTAATATATGTTTCATGGGATCCCAGCAAAAGTTTGGAATAGGAAGCCGAAAAACAGGATGAACGGTTTGTGAAACAAGATGTGTATAAGAATTGAAATTCATACATACAAACTATATCCGTCAAAATAGGCATACGAAGTAAGTAGATAATGTAATAACATTTCCAGTACAAAATGGATAATGAGAAGACACTATATCGATAAAATGTATAACATATTCCCATTAACTAGATAAACGAATCTGCGATACATGGAAGAATTGGACAACGTATCCATGATAAATAATATAAAATGGGAGCCTTGTTAACGGATAAAGTGGAATACGTATCTACGTTATGTATGACACACCCACATTTCTTATATTGTACCCACGAAGCTCGGATAGAGAACAATATGTTAGAGTTATCAAAGCCGAAATTATCATTGTCGGATAAATAGGAAAACTTATCCATGTCTCTCGGATAAATGGGAAAAATTATAAACGTCACATGGATAAATAGGGAAACTTATCCGCGTCACTAGGATAAATGGGAAGAAGTATCCACTTCATACCGAAAAATGAGATAGAATATACACGTCAAACGGATAAATGGGAAAAATTATAAACGTTACACGGATAAATAGGAAAACTTTTCAAAGTCTCTCGGATAAATGGGAAATATTATAAACGTCACATGGATAAAAAGGGAAACTTATCCACTTCATACCGAAAAATGAGAAGAATTATCCACTTCATACCGAAAAATGAGAAAGAATATACACGTCAAACGGATAAATGGGAAAAATGATACACGTCACACGGATAAATAGGAAAACTTATCCACGTGTCTCGGATATATGGGAAAAATTATAAAGTTCATTCCGAAAAATAGTAAAACTTATCGACGCCACTCGGATAAATGGAAAATTTATACACTTATGGGTAAAATTACCCACGTCATATGGATAAATAGTAAAAATTAAACACGTCAAATAAATAGGAAACCTGTACATGTCACCCGGTACATATGTTATCCTCAAAATTATAATCTAAACCAATGTAATAAAAGTAAAATAGATGATCGGATAAAGTAGAAAATACATCTAAGTCGGCTAAAGGATAAAGTAGAAAATATATCCATATTTCTCGAATAAAGTAGAAATTAAATCTAGTAGGAAAATATTCCACGTAACCCGAATAAACACAAAAATGTATTAACCTCACACGGATAAACAGGAAAATGTATCCACGCCGAGAAAATGTGTACACGTTATTCAGATTGACATACCCCCATGTCACCCGGATAAACTGGAAAATCTATTTACGGCAACATGATAAAGAGGAAATTATATCCACCTCATCCGTATAAAAGGGAAACTCATCAAAATCACTAGGATAAATACAAAAATGTATCCACGTCACCCGGGTAACTCGTAATAGTTATCCACATCACCCGGATAAACAGGACAATTTATCCACGTCACCCGGATAAACAGGACAATTTATCCACGTCACCCGGATAAACCAGAAACCTTATCCACGCTCCCTGATAAACAGGAAAATAAATCCATGGCACTTGGATAAACAGGAAAAAGTTATCAACGTCACCGGCATAAACTGGAAATGTATCCGTGGCACATGGTTAAATGAAAAGTTTTCAATGTCACTGGGATAAATAGAAGTTACCCACATCACCCGGATAAAAAGGAAAATATATCCACGTCAATCAGATAAACAGGAAAATGTATCCACCTCATCTCGATAAAAGGGAAAATGATCAAAGGATGTATGAGAAAAATTATCCATGTCATACGGATGAGTAGTAATAGTTATCCACATCACCCAGATAAACAGGAAAATGCATCCATTACACTAGGATAATTTATAAATGGCACCCGGATAAACTAGAAAAGTTATCAACGTAACCCGGATAAATAGAAAACTTCTCCTCACCATGAGTTACAAACTAAAACATCGTGGTCGAAGTAATGGATAATGATACGGGATAAAATAAAAGTTCATCTACGTTATAAACCATTACATTATAAACCAAAAATGAACAGGTTAATCGGATAACAGATACAATAAAATGCCACGAATGCAGTGATAGAACGTAACAATAGCTTTAAGAAAAATGTAAAATCCTTCGAGTTTTGCTGGGACATTTTATCTCTGTGCCGTACTCGTAACTACTTTCCAATTCTTGGCACACCAAGTCGTTTATGTTTTTTTTTAGCAAAAACAAATGCAGCGAATGCAGAAGTATCTTAAAAACAGGAATCTTATGCATGTTTAGGGTTTCCTTACAAGAAAAAGAAATCAAATAAAAGCGTTACACACACACCCTGCATATTTACATAAATGATTTTGGAGCGAAAATTTATGAATCCTTTGAAATACGACGACGTGCTCCATAGACATTTTACCCCATGCCATATTAAATTAAGTTGCATTTAAGCAGTGGCCGTTATGCCTGTGTGCATATTTAAGGAAATTAGTTGAGCGAATAGCTCTAATACTCACGCGCCATATGTAGCTCCCACTCCAATCCATAGTGGCGACCTCGCACACGCCGCAGCGGATCCCCATCTAAATATGCAATTTAATACATTATCCGCTTATCGCTTATCAGAAGGAAAATGACGTTACAGCATAAAATTGCTGAGATCCTCTTAGCAAAAGGATTAATAAACATCAGTACCTACCTCGAACGAGTATCGCCACGAAAGCACTAAATACTGCAGCATCAACAGCGGCGACTGGGCAATTTGCTACACCTACACAATTCGGTGGACAAAGAACAGAAAGGACTGGCATAACATAAGGATGAACAAAATAAATAAAATATAAAATGTTAAAAATTCCGATAGAATACTACGAGTATTTATCTGAGAGCATCGGCAAAACTTTTGCGTTACCAGTATGTATTGTATGTATGGGTATTTATAGTTGTTGTTGCATTCACCGATAGCTATCTTTACTCCCTCCCTTTTTGCATTGCCTCTGTCAAGATGAAGACATTTGAAGCGTTAATGATTTACCGTATTTATGCATTTTCATACACATATCAGCTCCATTTCACGCAGCAATCACGTAAAATATTTCATCTCATTTAGGTTTCCTGCGAAATTTAACCGCGAATAAACAAGACCCCCTTAATCAACCATCCTCTGTCCACACTTATACGAACACTTTGCTCATGTGTGGGAGTTTAAATAAATGTGAGCGTGTGTGTGTCCATGAGAAGATGATAAACAAATCATTTGTATGCGACAATGCAATTATTTACATTTAATTGCGTGTTAAGTTTTCTATGCCGCAGCATTCGAAGTTTTAGTTTGTTCAATGAAAACGTGACGACCGTATATTAAATAATTCACTTTGCACAGTCACTCTCTCATTTAGAATCCTTAAGGAAGGAGAAGCACAAATACACTCTCATACTTAAGAACCCACCAATGTGTACGTATACGAGTATGTGGAATATAAAACTCCATATAGAGTAGCATAACTGTGAGTTAGTGGGTGTGTGCGTATGTGTACCTGCTTAGTGGAGAGTGGAAGGATGTGTCCATCCTTCAACAGATTTCTTATCATAATTGATAGTGTGTAATGAATTCACGCGTTAATAAACCCTTGATTAATTACAGTTTTTTCGCATGTAATGTTATCTTATGTTACGAGTTATTCTGTTGTATAAAAATAAATTAAATTAAAGGATTAGAAAGGATATTTACGGATTTTTGTCTTAATTGGTTGACAAATTTAATTCTATAACATTTGCCATTTCGAAATGGTTTGCGGAAATGTCGGTGAAAATTTTTACAATAACAAATTCAGTTACTGCTTAAAGAGGAGTAGATAATAATACACAATATTTGGATTCATTACGAGTATTTAATACGAATTTATATGAAATGAAGTAAATTGTATAAACCATTTGGACACAGCGGATAATGAATGCAAGCTATGGGAAAATTAATAGAGGATAGATAACGCACATGTTAGGCGTATAATAGGAATATTGTTTGCAAGTAATTAGGACAAATATAATCCGTTTTATATAGATCATACAGGTAATGCACCAACGTTATACGGATAATGGAGTTAGTACATTCATTAGTAATGGAGTGTATCCACGTTATATGTATACTGAAATAACTGTATCCACCTTATACGGATAACACGAATAATGCACTAAAGTTAAGCATTAAGTGTATAGTAACTCTATGTTCGGGTAATACATATATCTACGATACCCTAAAAACGTTGAAAATCACTTTTGTATGTACCTAATTTATCCATGCTGTGTTAAAAAATATCATACGCTAGTGGATAATGCTTCTATAATACCCAGATGAAGTGTATATTGTACCCACGTGACCTAGATGAAATGCATAATGTCTTCACGTGAGCCAGATGAAATGGATAATGTCTCCACGTGACCTAGACGAAGTGGATAATGAATCCACGTTACCCAGATAAGGTGGATAATGTATCCAAGATACCTAGATGAAGTAGATAATGTATACACGTTAACCAGATGAAGCGTATAATATATCCATGTTACTCAGATCAAGTGGATATATATCCTCGTGACCCAGAAGAAGTGGATAATATATCCTCGTGACCCAGAAGAAGTGGATAATATATCCTCGTGACCCAGATGAAGTGTATAATGTATCCTCGTGACCCAGATGAAGTATATAATGTATCCACGTTACTTATATGAAGTATATAATGTATCCACTTATATGAAGTATATAATGTATCCACGTTACTTATATGAAGTATATAATGTATCCACGTTACTTATATGAAGTATATAATGTATCCACGTTACTTATATGAAGTATATAATGTATCCACGTTACTTAGATGAAGTGAATAATGTGTCCACGTTGCCCAGATGAAATAGATAATGTATCCACGTTACCTAGATGATGTCGAAAAAGTATCCACGTTACCCATATGTTTATAAGGTATCTACGTTACCCCAATGAAGCGGATAATGTATCCACGTTACCCAGATGTAGTGAATAAAGTATTCACGTTACCCCAATGAAGTGGATAATGTATCCAATTAACACAGATGAAGTGGATAATGTATACACGTTACTCAAATGAAGTGGATAATGTATACACGTTACTCAAATGAAGTGGATAATGTATCCAATTAACTCCGATGAAGTGGATAATGTATCCACGTTACCTAGAAGATGTTTATAATGTATCCACGTTACCCAGATTAAGCGAATAATGTATCTACGTGACCCAGATGAAGTGGATAATGTATCCACGTTACCCAGATGGAGTTGAAAATGTATCCACGTAACTCAGATGAAGTCGATAATATATCCACGTTACCCAGATGAAGTGAAAAATGTATCCACGTTACTCAGATGGAGTTGATAATGTATCCACGTAACTCAGATGAAGTCGATAATTTATCCACGTTACCCAGATGAAGTGAAAAATGTATCCACGTTATCCAGATGAAGTGGACAATGTTACCAAGTTACCCAGATGAACTGAAAAATGTATCCACGTTACCCAGATGAAGTGGACAATGTTACCAAGTTACCCTGATGCGGTGAATAATGTATACACGTTACTCAAATGAAGTGGATAATGTACCCACGTTAACCAGGTGAAGTGGATAATGTATCCACGTTACCCACATGAAGTGGATAATGTATCCACGTTACCCAGAATATGTTTATAATGTATCCACGTTACCCAGATGAAGTCGATAATTTATCCACGTTACCAGATGAAGTGGACAATGTAACCAAGTTACCAAGATACGGTGAATAATTTATCCATTATTCACCCTACCTGGGTAAATAATGGATAAAATATTAAACAAATAATGTAGGATGCTCAAATTAGCTCTGTAAATATGATCACCACAACCACAAAATGTTCTCTATATCAATATAGTTAATTTCATTCTTCATTATTTACCTGATGTAGATACTATGAATTAATGAAATCCTGAAAATCAGGTATTACAAAAAAATGTTTCCTTAAAAAGCTAGACACATCCTGCCAATACATTTACCAAAAACTTATATCCAATGTCAACTTCCACATGTTTGATAAGTGTTCGGCCACTTACACTGTACACGTCGTACATGTTACACAAATTCTACCCAAGAGGGTCCTTTACAGGTATCAAAAGTTCTCAACTAGTGAATGTGTACAACATTTGCTATACCTCTGCGGCGACTGATGACTCCAAACCAAGTGGCATTTGGGATTTATCAACTGTGACATACACCAACTCTGCAGCAATGTCACAATCGTGCAGTCGTCTCCATCCATTGCACGTACAGAATTGTACGTGCAACGTGTCCTTTAACATTCAGAGAAAAGCAGTGAAGTGCAAGGATAACTTCGGTTATATTCATGGATTACTTAAGTATATCAACAAAAGTGAACTAAAATCCCACCTATGCGATGGGATGCTTTGACAAAAATAAAAGTTGGAAAAAAACGAACAAGTTTACATTTGTTTGTTGTCCGTTTTCGGGTGGTATTTGTCCAGCTCCATATCAAGTGTCCGTTTCAAATTCGATGACAATCAATGGGTTCTCGGTCTGTTGGTCATATGCAAATAGAGGACAATTTCACAAACAGACATAAGCATTCACATTTACATATGTGTGCATGTGTACGTTGGAGTAGAAAAGTAAACATTGTTGGTGTTGGTTTTTAGAAAATTCTGTTGTCATGCTTCATAAAGGATTCATATGCAGTTCTTAATATCCTTTTTGTTTTGCATTGACCGCCACCATCATCATTGTTCGAGAGATGTTAGTCGTAATGGTAGTTTGAGTTTGATAAGCTGAAATAAATGAAGTCTCTGTAAACAGACCAAACCAAAAATAAGTGGTTTCAAACTCAGGGTACTTAAGAGGAATAGGTTTTGGTATAGGACAACACTTCAGTTTAATTAACCGAAGTAAGGAATTACCATAAAGCTATGCATTACACTACCGAAAGGAAAACAGAAAGTGCTTTGAATACAGGGGAGGCCCAAGATTTCATGTGTATTGATGTCGAGTCAAGAAGAATGCAGCAAAGATCTGAATGAGCAGGAGTCTTTTCGTCGTATTGTTATTTAAATCGTAAATTTCACCACATTATCCTGATGACTTATGAACCCGTGATATTTGAACAATATCAAATTGTTAATGTATACATGTTATCCGGATAAAATTAATAATGGATACCGTTACCTTTACATACAAAATTGACAATTTCACAAAGTTACCTCTTTAAAACTGATAATGAAACCACGTGGACCACGCTATATGGATAAAATTGATAATGTATACTTTTTATCTGAATAGAGTTGATAATGTACCCACGTTATTTTGATGAAATTGAGAGTACGCCCACGTTATCTGTACAAAAATTATAATGTGGCCACGTTATTGATAATTTATACTCCTTATCTCTACAAAATTGATAATGTATCTACGTTACTTGGATACAATTAATAGTGTATCCACGTTATGCGGATAAAATCAATAATGTATACCGTTATCTGCACATTTCCATTATCTCTACAAAATTGATAATGCATCCACGTTATCTGGGTAAATTTGATCATTAATTCACGTTATTAGGATACATTTTTGTTGTATCCACTTTAGTTGGATACAGTTAATTATGTATCAATGCTAGTTGTGTAAGATTGATAATGTATTCCCGTTATATGGATAGAATTGATAATGTATCCACGTTATCTGGACAAAATTGATGATATATACACGTTACCTGGATAGAATTGATCCATGATATTGATAATGTATCCACTTTTCTCTACAAAACTGATAATGTATCCACATTATCTGGATAAAATTGATAATGTATCCACTTTATGGATAATGTATACCCGCTATCTGTACAAAATAACGGGTATCCGCATTATCTGGATATAATTTATAATGTATCCAAGTTACCTGGAAAAAAATGTATAATGTATCCAAGATATGTGGATAAAATGTATCATCCATTTCTAATCTAAATTACTTGGAACATATTGATGATATATCCATGTTATCTGGAAAAATTGATAACGACTACTCGTTATCTGTATAAAATTGATAATGTTTATTAGTTATGTGAGCAAAATTAACAATGTATATATCGGAGACAATATCTAGATAGACTTGTTATGAATACAGTAAACAATGCGACCACGTTTCCGGGATAACACTGATAATGTTCCAGCGATATCCGTCTAAAGGTTCAACGTTTTATTGTGAGCTAAACCAATCAAAATATTTAACGAAATATTATCTAAGTTTTCCAGCGCAATTATTCACATTTTGTAATGCAATCAAAGTTATCAACCCCTTAGCCTATTTTTATAGTAAATAAGCTAATTAAATTTGTACTGATTATAAAAATAAAAATGTTTTTTACTTTAATAACATTTCAATTTCACTAAATTTGCAAAAATACATCTACTCTCCAATTACGAACGAAAAAAAAACACACCAAAAGATTCAATCAATTCTATTAACTAAATCAAATTAAACTAAAAGCTAAATCAAATTTATTTTAGCCAATAGAAAACTAATAAACACAAATAACATGTCCAGCTCAACTCATTCAAATAGTGAAAAGTCCACATTACCACCGAAGTTTAAAATTCAATTTGTATTCCAACACAATTTCTCTAAAAATGAATACAATCGAAAGGTGGCACAGAAGAATAACAAAACACATCCCCATTGAATGGAAAAAAAATTGTAGAATTTCAAACCAAAACTAAACAGCAACGGCATGTGTTGCACTGCATTGTAGTCCGAAAATGTTTTAACAACAACGACCTGACACGCAAGAAAATAGCTCAAACATTTTAGACAAATTGCCAGAGGAATACAGACAGATAACGCGCTGGGACAGGGCTGGGGGCTTCAAACGTGTGAAGATGACACATAGAGATTCACGAAGAGTAGTTCGGCAAATGAAAGGTGGAAAAATAATCAAAATTAAAATGAAAATACGTCACGGAAACGGATGTGGCTGAGTGAGCACCTTAACGCCTGAATGCAACATATTGTCGTTTACACACACACAGTAACATACCATTACTTTCTCCATCTCTCTCGCTCTGACCAACTATAACAATACCTTTAAACAAATGCATGGATAGATGGAATGCAAACACAGAAACCACAAATAACACAAATACTTAACAAAAAAAATATATACGCAAAATGGCATTCAAATCGGTCAACTCGACTGTCGCTCTCCCTAAACCCATAGAGGTTTCTAAAATAACATTTATTCCGGTATTAGTTCATATCGAACAATGTATACACGTTTTATAAATAAAAAGGATGATGTGCCTACGTTAGCCGGATAAAATGTATTCGTTAGTTTTATAAAATGTATAGTGGGACACGTTATTTAGATGAGCTTATGCTGTATCCATGTTATCTAGATGAAATTATACGAGCATTCTACCCCTTTTATATGAAGAAGATGGATACTGTGTCCACGTCATCTGAATAAAATGGCTACTGTTCTACCTTATCTGGATAAAATTTTTACTGTATCTACATTATCCGCATAAAATACAGTATCTACGTTATCACAATAAAAAATAATGTATCCATCTTATATGGAAAAAAATTCTGTATCTACATTATCTGTATAAAATATATTTTGTGTCCACATTATCTGTATAAAATGGATACTGTAAGTAAGATATCTGGACATTGTAAACAAGATATCTGGATACAATTGTATTATATTCACGTTATATGGAGAAACTGTAAACAACATCCATGAAATTCTGGATAAAATAAAAATAAAGACAAAAAAGACACGGTATCCACGTTCTCTGGATCAAATCGATGAAATCTGGATGAAACAGATACTTCATCCACGTTATCTGGATGAAACAGATACATCCTCGTTATCTGGGTAAAATATATACTTCATCCTCGTTATCTGGATGAAATATATACATCATACACGTTATCTGGATGGAATAGATACTTCATCCACGTTATCTGGATGAAATAGATACTTCATCCTCGTTATCTGGATGAAATAGATACTTTATCCACGTTATCTGGATGAAATAGATACTTCATCCTCGTTATCTGGATGAAATACATACTTCATCCACGTTATCTGGATGAAATAAATACTTCATCCTCGTTATCTGGATGAAATAGACACTTAATCCACGTTATCTGGCCAAAATAGATACTTTATACACGTTATCTGTATAAAATTAATACTTCATCTGGATAAAATGGATATTGTATACATGTGATATGAATCAGTTTATACGTACAAGATATCTGGATATTCTAAAATGGATATTGTATGCGCGTTATTTCGATAAGATGAATACCGTATCCATTTTATCTGGATAATGCCCATAAGATTCCCACGTTGGTTGGATACAATAAGTACTGTGTCCACGTTATTTGTATTCAATGGTTACTGTATCCTAGTTATATGGATAAAATTGATACTATGTCTGGATAAAATCGATAAAATGTCCACGTTATTTGATTAAATTGGATACGCACCAACATTATCTGGATAAAATCGACGTTATCTGATAAAATTGGATACTGCAACAATGTTTCAGGATAACAAGGATAATTCAACCACGTGATCTGGATAAAATGGATACTACACTCTCGATAATAATTAGGATCATCCGGATAAAATGGATACTATATCAAATTAGCTGCACAAATTGGAAACAGTATCCACGATATTCGTATCAAGTGGATGCCATATACAGGGTTTTCCAATAGGAATGATATGGTTTTGAAGTGACGTTTCGGCCATTTATAATATGTCATGCTGTAATTTGTTTTCCATTGTATTCAGGAGTGTTTACAATTTCATCATGGAGAGATACGCAAGAACAACGTTTACAAATTATTCAGTTTTATTATCAAAGTAATCGTTCTTCAATTGCAACTGTTCGTGCGCTAAGTCCATTTTTGTAAATAAAAACAACACTTTCCAGTCGACCTACGACCTTGACACTCATGAGCAATATTTTAGCTCTCGTTAATAGCTATCTTTTTGCCAATGACCGATTGTGGCTACGTGCCACACAGCAAATGAAACAATTGAATTGTTGCGAGAAAATTAAATTAATTAATTAATTATTTCAAGAAATCCACATTTTCTGGATAACATGGATACGAGTATTGTGTTCACGTTATCTGAATATATGAATTCTGAATCCAATTTATCTGTGTAAAATGGTAATCCAGATAAGTGGATTTAATGTGAAATATATCTAGGTTAAAATGGATAACATATAAATGTTATCGGGATATAATGCTTTATCAATACATCTTGTCGCTATAAAATGAATAAAATGTCAATGTTATCCAAATTAAATTAATGTTTGCACGTTATCTGGATATAATGGATAATATGTCTTTTATATAGGGATAACATGGATAATCTAGCTACGTCCGATTGGTGAAATTAATAATGTGGACATACAATGTGGTTATCGTTTCTACGTTGTCAACATAAAATACATTATGTATCTATGTCACCCGGAAAAGTGTATAAAATTTACACCTTTTCTGTAAAATAATTAATGTGGATATAATGGATAATATGTCTTTCATATAGGGATAACATGGATAATGTAACCACGTTAGATTGGTGAAATTAATAATATGGATACATTTTCTGGGCAAATGAACAATATATCCACTGTTTCTACGTTGTCAGGATAAAATACATTATATATCCAAGTCATCGGGAAAAGTTTATAGTGTTGACTCCTTTTGTGTGGAAAGTAAATAAAAAAACAAGTAAGAAAGTTTCAGTCGGGTAAACCGACTAAAGTATACCCTCACTTTGTGAGTAATGTAATATTCAATATTACTCGAATTATTCTGTCAATTTGTGTGGGAGGTACCAGAAGGGGTTTTCCAAATACACATATTTTTCGGTAAACAGTACATTCTTAAATACATTGCATTGTGCTATATATAACTATAAGCGTTTGTGTGCACTGGTATATTAAAGTTACGAGCTATGTAATTTTGGTATGATTTGGTCATTTTGTGTGGGAGGTACAAAAAGGGGCGGGGTGATAACGCCCACTTTTTACAGGACTATAGGCACTACAACAGCATTACACTGTACAAAATTTCAAGTATTTGTATGCACTGGTATTAAAGTTACAAGCCGTTTACTTTGGTACGAAACGGGCCATTTGTGTGGGCGGTACCAAAAGGGGCTGTACAATGATGCCCATTTTTTGCCGGACTATAGGCGCTACAAAAACATTATACTGTAGAAAATTTCAAGCATTTTTATGCACTTGTATTAAAATTATAAGCAGTTAAATTTTGATGCAAAATGGTCCATTTGTGTGGGAGGTACCAAAAGGGGCATGCCAACTTCACCCATTTTTCTCGAGTTAATAGCGACTAATATACTAATATTATGTGCAGAATTTCAAAAGATTCGAATAAGTAGTATAGAAGTTATTAAAGAATCAATATTTCACTAAATTTTAACCCTTTGTGTGGGAGGTACCAGAAGGAGTAGACCAATATGGCCCATCTTCGAACTCATCCGGAGATAGATCAAAATATTACCACATACCAAATTTGAAGTCAATCGGTTACTCCTTTCGAGAGTTATCGTGCGCACCAGCCAGCAGACAGACAGACAGACAGACAGACAGACAGACAGACAGACAGACGGACGGACATTGCTCATTCGACTTAAAATGACCCAAAACGGATTTCCTCCGAACATACTTAGGGTCTTAGATCACTCCTTCGATGTGTTACACTTTTTTCCGTAGCAAATGATATATACCCTCGTCACACTAAAGTGAGGGTATAATTAAGTTACATTAATAAAAATCTAAGTTATATTAATAATAAATATGGGTAATATATTTAGGTTATGCGGATAAGTCAAACACTTCATCTAGACAAAACGGAAAATATGGGTAATCGATATAACGCATCCATGTTATATATTCCTTCAAAATACATGGCTTAATAAGTTAATTTCTTCAGTGTTACAAACCAAATAACAAATTTTATTTCATACAAAAATCACCTTCAGTTGGTAACGTATATAAAAACCAGTAAGGAAGGGCAGAAAGTCGGGCGGGGCCGACTATATAATACCCTACACCTACTTAACAATGCGATAAGGGTCATTGCCATAATAATTTGGAATAATTGGTAAATGGGTAGAAACATATTATCTAATTCTGAAACGATAATCGCTAAATTAAACAATATTCGTTCCGAAATTGAGAAACATCTTTCTGGGAAATTTTAATGATCGGAAGTAAAATACAACTTCTATAGCGGTTTGATACCAAATCAGGAGGAACATATACATGTACTCGTAGCTTTAATATTAATCTGAACCGATCTTCCCTGAATACTTATTCATGTAAAAAGACCTCCTTATGTCGAATTTCGTACTGATCGGATATAAAATACAGTCTCTACAGCGCTTACACGTCAAATCGGGGGTAACGTATATATGGGAGCTATATCTAAATCTGAACCGATTTTCTCCGAATTTGGCAGTATTCCTTCATGTAGAAAGAAATTTATTTTTGCCGACTCTCGCACTGATCGGATATAAAATAACATTTTTACAGCGCTTTCATGTCAAATCGGGGGTAACGTATATATGGGGGCTATATCTATATCTGAACCGATTTCTTCCAAATTTACCAGTGTTCATCCATATAATAAGAAACCTCTTTCTGCCGAATTTCATACTGATCGGATATAAAATACAGTTTTTACAGCGCTTACATTTGAAATCGGGGGTAACGTATATATGGGGGCTATATCTAAATCTAACCGATTTCCTCCGAATTTGGCAGTATTCCTTCATGTAATAAGAAACCTCTCTTTGCCGAATTTCGCACTGATCGGATATAAAATAAAATTTTTACAGCGCTTTAATGTCAAATCGGGGCTAACATATATATGGGGGCTATATCTAAATCTGAACCGATTTTCTCCGAATTTAGCAGTATTCCTTCATGTAATAAGAAACCTCTCTTTGCCGAATTTCGCACTGATCGGATATAAAATAAAATTTTTACAGCGCTTTAATGTCAAATCGGGGCTAACATATATATGGGGGCTATATGTAAATCTGAACCGATTTTAACCAAATTCAATAGGGATCGTCCTTGGGCCAAAAAAAAAGATATGTGTAAAGTTTCGTCGAAATCGGACCATAATTGCGACCTGTTCTTTGATTACAAGAATACATGCACAGACAGACGGACGGACATAGCTAAATCAACTCAGAAAGTGATTCTAAGTCGATCGGTATAATAAACGATGGGTCTATTTCTTCTCCTTTTGCGTGTTACAAACAAATGCACAAAGTTATAATACCCTGTACCACAGTGTGGTGTAGGGTATAATAAGCAGCAAAACATTGGCTGCAACAAAATTGCATGGAATAAAATTGGTTAAGTGGGGATAACAGCATAACGATGAGGTGCACCAAACGACCGGGCGGCGGGAAGTTGAAATAAATCTCTTTAACAATTGTGCAACAATATTATTGACAAAAGGCTAAATGCAGTCGTGTGAGAACAATTGTAAATACACCTACACAACACGGCAGTGGACACCATACTCACTCGTTCTCCCTTATCACCCTCCTATCGGATACAGCTCTATAGAGTGAGTGGCAGGACTTTTACGTAGATGACAAATGCAAACATTTGCCTTCAATACTTTTGTTATTTGCATGCAAAATCTATTTGGTCAGCCATTTGGTACTCCATCACCAAAGTACTCCTCCTCCCCAAATACAACAGATCATATGAATGCTCGGGATTGATACGGATTCCGTAGGACACAAGAGTGAGAGAAGCAGAATGTTGGTGATTGCGGGGGGAATGTGGCTGAAGGAGTTTTGGTACGACACGTTAGGAGTAACACAATCAAACAAAGTTGCAAGCAGCTTTTGTACAAACAACATATTGATGCTGATATTGTTGGCAACAATGACCACAGATGTAGACCAATACTTAACAACACACACTAGCACAACCACAGCTACAGAAACACACACACACACCTGGGTATATAAACATTATTAATCCGCCATGATTGGCAGCATAACGAAATGTACAACACAACACCATTTATTCATCTTGGACACAAAAGGACCAACAACAGGGTGAACCAAAAATAAGCTAGACTATTAGACAGTTAACTGATGAAATGGTCAATTGAAATAGTTAATTGTTGAAATTTAAAATAGAGAAAATGAGTTACGAGTAATTTTCTTAAGAGTTGAATATCCAAAGAAGGATTAAGCAGATGGAACCGAAGAAAAACTTTTAATATGAGACAAGTTAATTTTATCTGATTCATGTATCAGTTTGAAGCAAATCAGTTTTATATTCATTAACGACTTTTACTAGGATATATTTTCTGTAACCCCTTTCTAAGACATTCTATGCATTTTCCACTTCTTTATGTGGACAATTTCCTTTGACTTCACCCTGTTCCACTATACCCACTTTTAGATGGGTATACCATTTCAAAACATGGCTTTTTATTCATTTATCTTGTCCAAATCTACTGAATGGCATACTCATGCTCCATGGACGACACGAACTCATTCAGGCACGGTGTCGATTTGGGTGCTCTGGACAGGACCTGAAATTCGGTGCTGTGAGACCACTAAACACCCACCCTTCCTGTCCAAAATAAAAGGACTCCTCTATTCAAACATCTAGATAGATGTCATCGACATATTGGCGCCAAAAACACGTAGAGCATCATCAGTCCTTTGGCAGGAACTGCCAATGACTGACCAAAAAAAAGGAAAATGGAAACAACAGCAGCATCAGCTTCGAACTGAATTTTCAAATATTTCGACGAAGGATTTGAAAGGATCGGAGTTCCCCCCGCCCCTACTCTACAGGTCATATCCCCCTGTCCAGTCCATGGACTGAACTAACTACATTGTCTGTCTATGTGTGTGTTAAGAGTTTTAATTAAAAGCAACTTAAAAGCAAAAACATTTGTTGCACAGCAGAATGACGACCATCGGAAGGAAACTCCTCTTCTTCACTGCAAAAGGTATTTGATTTAAGGATTTGTGAATCTGTATGAGAATGAATGCACTCATTGCCTTTAGGGGGAAGTAAGATTTTGTCCAGCCACCTAAGACGATGTAATGAAATTTGTCAACAAAAAGTTATTTAATGAGGGCTAAGTGTCAAAATGAACTCCATGAAATTAGTCTTCTAAACAAGGATTTAGTTTGGGGCGAGGATATTAGACATATGAATGGTGAAGAAGAATTCAGACATCACGTGACTTCGAGATTTTTGACACCTAAACTAGTTGTCTATATTTTGTATAAAAAATGGTGGAATTAATTTAGTTTTTTGAAAAAAAAATAGCTACATAGAGCTGTAATATTATTTAAATTAATAAAAAAATGCAATACTAATATTTTGAGATAGAATTTCATAAACTTAATAAATACATTGGAAAACAAAATCATTGAATCAACGACAAAAATGAGACAATCATTGAATCAATGAAAATATCATTGAACCGATTTAAACCGAGATTTAAGAGTTCTTGTGAAATACACTTTCAGAAGCTGCGGGGAAGAAAAGGGGTAGGAATCAATAGAACACCTTCTATGTCTGTGCCCTGCTCTCTTAAGAAGACGGCTACATTAGGGTCTCAATTCTGGCCTTCTGTAGATCAGTGGTTAGTGCATTAGACTTGGATCCCGAAAGTGCTGGGATCAACTCCTAGCCAGGGCACTGGAAAAATTTAACATCAACATTTCACGTTTTCATCATAATTCGAGAAAATAACTCATCGGTCGCACTACCACTACAACAACATCTGATCACCCAAGTCAACAGGGAAGCTAAAAATAGGCATAACATCATGACGACTATTAACAAGAAATGCAGCGCTTCTAGTGGAGAATAGAAACGGTAAAACTCAAATAACATCCATTCCCTGAAATTAACAGACGAATGTTTATTTACAAAAGGACAACGTTGAATAGATGAAAACAACATAATGTTCCCGCGATAATGGTATATATACCGGCACGAAGTCTGTAATAGAAATAGACCTAAGGATTATCAACTCAGCGCCTCCAGGCTGCTACAGCAAAAACAAAACAAGGGTCTCAATTCTTTTGGGAGTTAGCAAATTTGGCTGATGTTAAAATCCGCCAACTCTTGAGCTTTTCAAAGCAATCAAATTAGCCAATTAGCTTTTAACAATAAATTGTTAAAAGCTATGTCTTCTTAATATGTCTTGTTAATTGGATAGTAGTTATGACACAAAATTCCAACGGTTAATGACTGCCCGAGTTGTAGAGTGTTGAATATTGACATTTTGGTAAAACGGTCCTTTTTCCCAACACTTCGCTTAACTTATGGTCAACAAAATCGGCCTACTGAGCATACTATTCGCAACACCATCAC
Source organism: Eudasyphora cyanicolor (assembly GCA_963930755.1). Classification (NCBI taxonomy): domain Eukaryota; kingdom Metazoa; phylum Arthropoda; class Insecta; order Diptera; family Muscidae; genus Eudasyphora; species Eudasyphora cyanicolor. The sequence continues at coordinate 6,716,969 of OZ005735.1, read as the reverse complement.
CCATCTTGAGACCCAGCAGTCATTGAAGAAAATGTAGCGGCCGTAGCTGAGAGTGTACACGAAGACCGCGGCCAACATTTGATAAACATTATCTTCAAAAAATAAATTCCAAAGAATGTTCTTTCAAATGATAATAAACATTCCCCATCCAATTTCAATTTTCTGTGTTTTTTTCTTTAAAAAAGTAGGGAACCTCGAAATGGATCACGCTATATATTTAACAATTTTGGACCCTTTAGGATGGAAATCAGTGCTTATATTGATGATGATAGTTTGAAGAAGCTATTTTGAATTTCTTAGCTTTGCGGCGAAGAATACACGTATCTCATTGTAAACTAGAACTTAATGCAATCCAAACCCATTCCATGTTTTCCTCAAAAATAATTCATAATATCGTTTTGCCTTCATTTGTTCGCTTGTTAATAAAAACATAAATCATTTTAATTCGTATTTAAAAACGCCTTATTCCCGGCTATAGTATTCGGTGATTTAAATGGACCTTTTGTTTAAATTACAATTTGACATGCAAAATCCATGTTGGTCTTTCTCCCTCACTATGGCCTGCTCTTCACTCGTGTGTCCTTCCATCGTCCGCAAAAACAAACCAACAATGTTGCATGCAACCGAAATAAAGCAAAATTGGCAAATGTTGCCACTTTCAGAGTAGGACAGCCTAATTGATTTATGAGGATTTCTCGTTACGTTTGCATCGCAAACCAAACATATGTTACTGCTTCTCTACTACCGCTGTCGTTGATATTTTGTTTGGTTTGTAGAGAAAACAATCCGGTATGTTTTTAAACCAAAACCCTTTCAGTTCCGTTGCCTGCTCAATTAGGAAATAATAGCGGTGAAATTGTACCCGCGGAACCAACAAAAAAAAATATTCAAACAAAACACATACCCTTTCATTGGGGAAACATTTGCCACTCAGTTCGGTGCAATTAAAATTGCGTGAAATAAAAATCGGAGTATGAAAGCCAAATGCCAACACCAACATGATTTACTCTAAATAAATTGAAATTTATTGTTGACAAAATGTTGCCACCAAAATCCGAAATTCCAATACGAGTCAAACATTTGCTTAGCCCCACAAGTCAATATAACCGCAATGAGTGCCAATACACTTAAATCCGAGTGCAGGCCAACTGCTACCGCAAATGGAGTACCTACCACCATTAATGGTTGCATTTATAAATATTAAGCCTACATCTGGTATTACAAACAATACATATTGCATTGGTTTTTAATTATGCGTCCCCTCTTCTCTTACATGAGAATAATCCAGAACAACTCCACATTTTTGTAAGGAAGACGTAGTTAGGATGAGTTTTTAATAAAGGATGAGTTTGTCATTAATTTGTGTATATTTGGATTTAGATTTTGGCCGTGTTACATATTATTCACTAAATAAATGACAATCATTGTCATGTCTGGCAGTATTTTCCAAAAGAGGATTAAATGGCTAACATTAGCATTTGATTTAGCAGTAATTATTTTCAATTTATTTTTTATCTAGTTCAACTTTTTGTTTTAATCCTTATAATTAGAGTGGTTAGATTACAAAGAGATAACAATCCCTTGTATAACTTTATAAATCAAAAAAGGTGCATAATCCCCTATTAATAATTACTACGTTTGAATTAGTTTTAGAGCTAATTGTTCATTTAAAATTAAATAAAAAATAACTTGAGTAATTAATATGTTCGACTAAAATAGAGAGGGGTCGGTCGAATGCTACAAAAATTTGGTTGACTAGTAACTATTCAACTGTGTTGTTTGGTGATTGTGCCCTTATGAAAACTAGTGGCAGGAGATTACCACTCAGGAACAGCATATACATAGGTGATGTGGCTCTGTCTAAACTGCAAACGTACCAACGCCCTGCTGTGGTTATGGATACCGAACATTTCACCTATCAAACATGTCATGACGGGTCAATGCTGTAGAGAGACTGTAGGTTTTACTAAAGCTAAAGCTAAAGCTAAAGCTAAAGCTAAAGCTAAAGCTAAAGCTAAAGCTAAAGCTAAAGCTAAAGCTAAAGCTAAAGCTAAAGCTAAAGCTAAAGCTAAAGCTAAAGCTAAAGCTAAAGCTAAAGCTAAAGCTAAAGCTAAAGCTAAAGCTAAAGCTAAAGCTAAAGCTAAAGCTAAAGCTAAAGCTAAAGCTAAAGCTAAAGCTAAAGCTAAAGCTAAAGCTAAAGCTAAAGCTAAAGCTAAAGCTAAAGCTAAAGCTAAAGCTAAAGCTAAAGCTAAAGCTAAAGCTAAAGCTAAAGCTAAAGCTAAAGCTAAAGCTAAAGCTAAAGCTAAAGCTAAAGCTAAAGCTAAAGCTAAAGCTAAAGCTAAAGCTAAAGCTAAAGCTAAAGCTAAAGCTAAAGCTAAAGCTAAAGCTAAAGCTAAAGCTAAAGCTAAAGCTAAAGCTAAAGCTAAAGCTAAAGCTAAAGCTAAAGCTAAAGCTAAAGCTAAAGCTAAAGCTAAAGCTAAAGCTAAAGCTAAAGCTAAAGCTAAAGCTAAAGCTAAAGCTAAAGCTAAAGCTAAAGCTAAAGCTAAAGCTAAAGCTAAAGCTAAAGCTAAAGCTAAAGCTAAAGCTAAAGCTAAAGCTAAAGCTAAAGCTAAAGCTAAAGCTAAAGCTAAAGCTAAAGCTAAAGCTAAAGCTAAAGCTAAAGCTAAAGCTAAAGCTAAAGCTAAAGCTAAAGCTAAAGCTAAAGCTAAAGCTAAAGCTAAAGCTAAAGCTAAAGCTAAAGCTAAAGCTAAAGCTAAAGCTAAAGCTAAAGCTAAAGCTAAAGCTAAAGCTAAAGCTAAAGCTAAAGCTAAAGCTAAAGCTAAAGCTAAAGCTAAAGCTAAAGCTAAAGCTAAAGCTAAAGCTAAAGCTAAAGCTAAAGCTAAAGCTAAAGCTAAAGCTAAAGCTAAAGCTAAAGCTAAAGCTAAAGCTAAAGCTAAAGCTAAAGCTAAAGCTAAAGCTAAAGCTAAAGCTAAAGCTAAAGCTAAAGCTAAAGCTAAAGCTAAAGCTAAAGCTAAAGCTAAAGCTAAAGCTAAAGCTAAAGCTAAAGCTAAAGCTAAAGCTAAAGCTAAAGCTAAAGCTAAAGCTAAAGCTAAAGCTAAAGCTAAAGCTAAAGCTAAAGCTAAAGCTAAAGCTAAAGCTAAAGCTAAAGCTAAAGCTAAAGCTAAAGCTAAAGCTAAAGCTAAAGCTAAAGCTAAAGCTAAAGCTAAAGCTAAAGCTAAAGCTAAAGCTAAAGCTAAAGCTAAAGCTAAAGCTAAAGCTAAAGCTAAAGCTAAAGCTAAAGCTAAAGCTAAAGCTAAAGCTAAAGCTAAAGCTAAAGCTAAAGCTAAAGCTAAAGCTAAAGCTAAAGCTAAAGCTAAAGCTAAAGCTAAAGCTAAAGCTAAAGCTAAAGCTAAAGCTAAAGCTAAAGCTAAAGCTAAAGCTAAAGCTAAAGCTAAAGCTAAAGCTAAAGCTAAAGCTAAAGCTAAAGCTAAAGCTAAAGCTAAAGCTAAAGCTAAAGCTAAAGCTAAAGCTAAAGCTAAAGCTAAAGCTAAAGCTAAAGCTAAAGCTAAAGCTAAAGCTAAAGCTAAAGCTAAAGCTAAAGCTAAAGCTAAAGCTAAAGCTAAAGCTAAAGCTAAAGCTAAAGCTAAAGCTAAAGCTAAAGCTAAAGCTAAAGCTAAAGCTAAAGCTAAAGCTAAAGCTAAAGCTAAAGCTAAAGCTAAAGCTAAAGCTAAAGCTAAAGCTAAAGCTAAAGCTAAAGCTAAAGCTAAAGCTAAAGCTAAAGCTAAAGCTAAAGCTAAAGCTAAAGCTAAAGCTAAAGCTAAAGCTAAAGCTAAAGCTAAAGCTAAAGCTAAAGCTAAAGCTAAAGCTAAAGCTAAAGCTAAAGCTAAAGCTAAAGCTAAAGCTAAAGCTAAAGCTAAAGCTAAAGCTAAAGCTAAAGCTAAAGCTAAAGCTAAAGCTAAAGCTAAAGCTAAAGCTAAAGCTAAAGCTAAAGCTAAAGCTAAAGCTAAAGCTAAAGCTAAAGCTAAAGCTAAAGCTAAAGCTAAAGCTAAAGCTAAAGCTAAAGCTAAAGCTAAAGCTAAAGCTAAAGCTAAAGCTAAAGCTAAAGCTAAAGCTAAAGCTAAAGCTAAAGCTAAAGCTAAAGCTAAAGCTAAAGCTAAAGCTAAAGCTAAAGCTAAAGCTAAAGCTAAAGCTAAAGCTAAAGCTAAAGCTAAAGCTAAAGCTAAAGCTAAAGCTAAAGCTAAAGCTAAAGCTAAAGCTAAAGCTAAAGCTAAAGCTAAAGCTAAAGCTAAAGCTAAAGCTAAAGCTAAAGCTAAAGCTAAAGCTAAAGCTAAAGCTAAAGCTAAAGCTAAAGCTAAAGCTAAAGCTAAAGCTAAAGCTAAAGCTAAAGCTAAAGCTAAAGCTAAAGCTAAAGCTAAAGCTAAAGCTAAAGCTAAAGCTAAAGCTAAAGCTAAAGCTAAAGCTAAAGCTAAAGCTAAAGCTAAAGCTAAAGCTAAAGCTAAAGCTAAAGCTAAAGCTAAAGCTAAAGCTAAAGCTAAAGCTAAAGCTAAAGCTAAAGCTAAAGCTAAAGCTAAAGCTAAAGCTAAATCTAAAGCTCCATTTCTTCGGGCGACTCTGCATCCTCGCAAAACACTGTACATTTCTCTACCACCATCATTTATAATTTCCACATATCATGTGCAATTGCAATATTATAATTCAATTGTTCGACAATACATTCGCCAGAGTTACCCCTTGCGTGTCAATCACTTACATATGACAAGTCGTGTGCAATTGATGCTGTTGCAAGTGGCAGACATGTCTTACGATAATCAGGCATGCATGTCCTCATGCATATCAGAGGACTCGTCGTAATGAAATGCCACAACCAGCCAAGTGGAGAAACGGCTTTGTTTCAATCCGCCAAGGAAATACCAATCGAATACCACAACAAAAAGGATATTTAATCCAAAAGAACTTTGACGAAAAAAAACGAGCTATGCACCTTCTATGAAATGCGTTGGGCATGAATGCAACAAATATGGATTTCACATTTGCAAACCAAACATAAAAACCACAGACATTATTGTCTTTAAGTCCTTTGCAAGGAGAAAGAGGAAATGTTGATCAAAAGCCCTGTATCACAACTAAATCCCATTTAAGAAGCCAACAGAGCTAACACACACAAGGATAAATTACCAGAATGGCAACAGAGGGGTATTGTATAAATATTTTGTGATTTTTTCCGGCAAATATCTTTTGTATTTCCTAACTCCTCTTCTTTGTAGTATAACTTTCTTGCTGCTGTTGTTGTAATAATAAAATTTTCCCCATGAGTTAATTTCGACAATAAATGCGCTCAATTGAATGCAATTTACCACCGTTAAAAAGAGTCCTGTTGTTATCCTTTTGTTGCTGTTCCAAACTCTGGGTTTTCGAAAAATGCACAAACTGTGGATGGCTGTGATTCGGTCTGTGTGGCAGTTGTTGTGAATGTGTCGCCGCCGTTGCAGTCGTTTAAGCCACTTGAGCTAACGTTTAGCAAGAATCCCGGCACTCCACTTTGGTTTCTTCATTCTCATGTGTTGTCCTCCTGACTGCCAGTTGCGATGACGCTTGCACTTTTTTTCTGTTTCTATTCTGAATCCGGCTTTGTTTCATTTCCCTCATATGTGGTATTATTTTTGATTATTTTTAACTCCTCCTACCTTTCTATTGCCTTTTGTTTCCCAGTTGATTATTTTTTAATAAACAATTTGTTAATTTTCTGAGCATTTACCCAAAAAACAAAGAGAACGAAAAAAATCCACTAAAGGATGTTCCAACGTCCAAAGGATCAACAGTGTAATTAGATGCTGTTTTTTTTTTCTTTTTTGGATAAATGCAGCAGTATTAAGAAGCTAATTGGATTCTTTTTTCGATGTAGGGAATTACATTTCTGTTCCGTTGAATTTAAGGACTGTTTGGTTTTTGCTCTTTTCACATTTCATGGCAGTTAATTGAGTTGTATTCTCGGTTAAAGGATTTAATTAGATTAAGTAACTGTTCTTGCGAGTCATGACTTATAATGGTCTATAGTTAGCCAAGAGTGAAATACTAATTATGTACAAAGAACAGCAGCAGGTCTTTTGAAGTTGGGCCAACACTAATTGTAAGGACACAGAAGACGAGGGGATAATATATAAGAAATATGGAAGACAGTAATTAATATAATATGCACAGCTGTATTTAACAAGACTGACATGTTTCAAATATATATATGATTCGAAATTTTACAATTTTACCAACAAACAAGTAAAAAACGTTAAGTTCGGCCATGCCGAATCTTATATACCCTCCACCATGGATTACATTCAATTCTATTACTGGAAAAATAATTGGATATGGAGAAAATATTTAAACCATCCTTTTTGTTGAAGCAATTATTAAAAAAAATTAACTCTGCAACTTTTAGGCCCCAAATTCTTTAGCAAAACTCTTCATCTGAAAAATTTGGTATTTAAGGCTTACGAAAACCACAAGAAAATATAAACTGACTAAATTTTTTGAGATGAATTCTTGCCAAAATAGAATATAAACTGCAAAGTTTCAGCTACATTGCTTAGAAAATGTGGTGACTATGGCTTAAACAAGTTTTTTTGAGAGCGACATCTATAGGTGGACTACAACAAAATATCAACTGATTTAAAAAATGTTTACTGTGATGAATACTTGGCTAAATAAAACACAACTTGCAAAGATTCGCATAAAATGCTCAGAAAATGTGGTATTTATGATTTAAATAAGCCTATTTTGGAGCGACTTCTATAGGGTGACTATAAAAAAATATGAGCCGATTTGCAACATTTTTGGTGTGACGAATTCCAGTCAAAATAGAATACAAACTGCAAAGTTTCAGAAAAATTGCTTTCAAAATGTGGAATCTATGGCTCAAAAACCGTATTTTGGAGCGACCTCTGGCCCATTTGGAATCTCAAACGACCTGCAACTATAAGAAGTATTTCCACCAAATTTGATCAACCTAGCTCTATTATTACGGACTGTAGCGTGATTTCAACAGTCACACAGACCGACATGCCTAAATCGTCTTAGAATTTCACGACGATCATGAATATATGTATATACTTTGAGGGGTAGGAAATAAATATTTCAAGGTGTTGCAAAAGGAATGACAAAGTTCACCTCTGAAGCAATGTGTTTAGTGTCAATATCTTAGGTTTTTTTATGCTAGAGTCGACCTTTGGATCTTCCTCTACACTAGTGTCGGCCTCTTAGGACTTCCTCTACACTAGTGTCGACCTCTAAGGTCCCCCTCTACACTAGAGTCGACCTCTGAGGTCTTCCTATATACTAGAGGCGACCTCTGAGGTCTTCCTTTATATCATAGTCGACCTCTGATGTCTTCCTCTATACTAGAGTCGACCTCTGAGGTCTTCCTCTACACTAGAGTTGACCTATGAGGTCTTCCTCTAAACTAGAGTCGGCTCTGAGGTCTTTCTCTAAACTAGAGTCGACCTCTGAGGTCTTCCTCTAAACTAGAGTCGACCTCTGAGTTCTTCTTCTATACTAGAGTCGACCTCTGAGTTCTTCTTCTATACTAGAGTCGACCTCTGAGGACTTCCTCTATACTAGAGTCGACCTCTGAGGACTTCCTCTATACTAGAGTCGACCTCTGAGGACTTCCTCTATACTAGAGTCGACCGCTGGGGTCTTCCTCTATACAAGAGTCGACATCTGAGGTCTTCCTCTGTACTAGAGTCGACATCTGAGGTCTTCCTCTATACTAGAGTCGACCTCTGAGGACTTCCTCTATACTAGAGTCGACCTCTGAGGACTTCCTCTATAATAGAGTCGACCTCTGAGGTCATCCTCTATACTAGAGTCGACCTCTGGGGTCTTCCTCTATACAAGAGTCGACATCTGAGGACTTCCTCTATATTAGAGTCGACATCTGAGGACTTCCTCTATACTAGAGTCGACCTCTGAGGACTTCCTCTATACTAGAGTCGTCCTCTGAGGTCTTCCTCTGTACTAGAGTCGACCTCTGAGGTCTTCCTCTATACTAGAGTCGACCTCTGAGGACTTCCTCTATACTAGAGTCGACCTCTGAGATCTTACTCTATATTAGAATCGACTTCTGAGTTCTTCTTCTATACTAGATTTTTGATTTATTGAGAGAAGTCCATTCTTTTCCCTTCCCTCTGTTCTATGTACTATAGGAATTTGCTTTGTCACTTAATGAAAAGAAGCAGTTTTATTTTGTTACCCGGCGAGATATTTGCTGTCTCCATCAGGGAAGGACTTATGCAAAAATTTAAACTACCAACTTAATTTACTAATTGCTTCCACGCATCGATCACGTTCTTAATTCCTCCATTAAGTCATTGTCCTTGCACTGCATAAAGCACACACACACACACAAATTGTAACAATGCAACGACACATACCGAGTCCTCATAAATTTTCACAGCAGCGCCACAAACTTTATGAAATGCAATGGCGATGAAATAAAGCAACAGCAACATTTGAGCCAACGACAACAATTGCTGCATTTGTATGCAGCAAGTGCAGTTGCATTTGGTTGATGTCGTGGCTGTTACGCACACACATACACATACTTTGGTGCAAAATACAATTAAAAATGCATTCGCATCTAATTAATTTGTATGCTAAAAAGATTGATTATAAATGAATGAAGTAACCGATAGAGACAGACTGACGACGTCGACAACACGACAACGACAGCGACAACTGTTTGCATGTTAATGTAAATCACTGTGATACACAGAAAAAATCTTGGCACCAAATGCATTTGCCCTGGAAAGTCATGGTGGACGGACGGCTGATGTAAGGCATGAAATTGTAAATATAATTTACAATGGCCAAGGACCTCAATGGCGCAAAAAAGGAAAGAGGCGACGGCAGTTTGTCAAGGAGTATTCGTATATGTATGTGATGTGGTAAACCGAAATAGAATTATAATTGTCTCGAACACAACTGCAAAACGGCATGTTTTGTTAGGTTAATGCATGCATTATTCCTGTTGAAGACAAGTCGAAGAGTGGCGTAACGAACAAAAACCGCCCAAACCACCCATTCACCCACAATCGCTAGCAACACCAAAAGGACAACGTCTGTAAATTAAACAACAATAAACTGTAATGCATTTTGCATTTAATCTTTTGCCTAAGAAGAATAAGACCAAGAGAGTCATACTAAAGAGGATACGCGGCAATGTCATACATAGCTTTAGGTTATGTAACGGCCGTAAAGTGTCACCTTTCAACACCCCTTCGAGCAAGCAATGGCCTGGCCTTTGCATTTAGTCCGTCGTACCAGGAAAGGGTGTGAAAGTGTGATGATGATGATGGTGTCCTTTCCTTTTTTGCATAAACATCAGGCGCAGCATTAATGTACAGTGCAGACGTGCATACTTTTAGGCGTTTTAAATTAAGTTGGCTTTTGTCAGCTTTACTTCGCCTCCGCATAATGCATTGGGTACTACATGACGAGGTTTTATGAGTCATTAGAGAGAAGTTGAAGACGATGACTTTGTTGAAAAGGGGCAATGGTTAGAGGTTATAAGTGCATTTGTGTGCTTAGGTGTGTCTGATACTGTGCAACATTGGCTTTTAACGCTTAAATAAGCTTAATTGAATTTTGTTCTTGCAGCCATAGGAAAGGATATGTAGCCGCTTGGGTAGAGAAGGAGGAGCTTCTTTTAATTGAAATTGAAATTTTGAACAACATGAGGATGCATTTTTTGGGGGAAATGTAAGAAATCTGATTTATGTCAATGACATTGGGCTAAGAGAAAATTTTATATGTAGACAATCTACTCAGTTAATGAGCAAATGTGCCGAAAGGTTCAAATAACAATATAAGCCATCAAAAATGGCAAGCTGCAAACAGTTGCAGCAGGAGTCACACAAGGCAAATATATTATTCTCTCAAGGGGACCTTCTCTCATTCAATCAGCTTAACCCGGTAGCGTGTTATTCCCAATGAAAGGGACATTTTACCGGTTATATTTTACTCTCAATAAAGGCACATATATCTTAAAATAGTATCTGAAAGGTTTTTGAGTAGAATTTGTAAGATATGGAACTGATGAGAGCATCCAGTTTCTTCATCTACTATTTCTTATTAACTTGCAAGTTATATTAAAATTTAGATGACATAACATGTATTTCTAACTTATACTCTAGCATCAGGTTGAAATGTTAATTTACTTACTTACCTACTAATACTAACTAACTACTATAACGTCAAAGCTATTTTCCAGGAGCAGATTTAATTCATATTGTTGAGAAGTCACGTACCGATCACATCATAGGCGACTTAGAGATGCATTATGGCTTAGAGATACACATCGGATTTGTCAATTAAAGAGGGTGTAAGGATCGGTAATGATTCACAAGGAATAAAAAATATGTATACCATGGGAATCTAGGCGAAACTGATGCAATTTTAAGAAATCTGATCGTAGCGATATTCGAGAGACCAAAATTCAAAAGAATTAAAATTTAGCTTACAGAACTGAAACCCTTTTCTTCAAACCCCTATGCTTTGTCTTAGGCCGGCTGCAGAGTAGACGTCGTGGTTTCTTATGTGACATTCTGAGGACCTGGACGTGTGATTGATATTAACATAAAATATCGCTCACACGTCACATGGTTGGTAAGTTAATAAATTCGTTCGCAACCACGACCAAATAAAAAAATTAAAATTGTCCAGGGAAATGCAATGTTGAGGAGACGATCAAAATGATCAAATACCTCCGAATTGTTAGTTATAAACACCAAAGGTTTAAGAACTTTAATTTCTAGAGGAGACACTAGGAGACACATGAAATATTTACAATGATCCTACAAAATATATATTCTGATGACCGATGACTGATATTAACTTAAAATAATACTTACTTATGTGGATAATTTGGGAAATCTCGCCAGGCTACTACAAGACTTGGATGTCTGATCATGGAGACAACCGGAATTTCCACAACCTTCCAACTTTTAGTAGTAAACACCAAACGCTTAAATAGTTTGAATTTGAACATACAAAAATTTGCTTTCACAAAGCAAAGATTTGCCTTCTAGCAGACTCAGGCAGTTGGATGAACTATTCGCAACCGACTTTACTTTGCAAGTCACATTGGTTGAATTCATTTAGACAGATGGTTCGGGGATGCCAGAAGTAGTTGCAGAAGTCAAAAGAAGGATTTAAGATGCTACATTCTGATGGCACGTATGATTGATACGAGTATTAACGTAAAATATCGCTCACACATCACATGGTTGGTTAGTTAATATAATTCATTCGCAACCACGACCAAATAAATAAAATTAAAAATAATAATATAACAATAATATATCCACGTTTGCATTTATGGTAACATTTCTAAAGCATCAACAGTTGTATATGGAATATGGATACCTTAGACAGGCTAATGCAATATTGTCTGATGATGGAATATATCAGAATGAGACATACATACTGGGCTGAATTTCAGTAGACTCAAGCTGTTGAATGGAATATTCGCAACGGCTTTAATTTACAAGCCACATTGGTTGAATTCCTTAAGACAGATGGTTCCTTTAGACATATAGTTCCTTAAGACCTATGAACTTACATTCTGATGACCTGGGCGTATGATTGATATTAACATAAAATATCACTCGTTAATATAACTCATTAGTACCATCGATCAATTAAAAACAAATAAGTCGTTTTCGATATCCAGATTTGGGTTTATCAAAATGTTTATAATTGTTCAAAAATTGTTTATATGGAATAAGGATACCGTAGACTCTTGGCCAGACTAATCCAATATTTTCTGATGACGAAGTTGATCAAAAATGGCAAAATTTTCATATAATTTCAATTTCTAGATTCAGGACTGACTTCCTGTTCTTAATAAACAAACATTTGTCTTATAACAGATTTAGATAGTTGGATAAAATATTCGCAAAGTTTGCAATTCCCAATGGTAGAATCCTTTTATACAGATAATTCTGGAAAAAATGGAAGTAATTCCAGAAATCAGAAGTCTTATTCTACTATACACCCTATCATGACTCGCACGTATGATTGATATTAATATTAAATATTAAACATACATCACATAGCTATGTCATTAATATAATTCATTCGTACCAAAGTACGCATCAATCAACAACAAATTAATTCGATATGCAGATTTGCGATTTACAAGGATCAATAATGTTTTATATGGAAAATGAATACAATGGAAAATATGACAACTTATTCAAAGTTATGGGTTCTGATCGGGCAGATTATCAGATACTGGATTTTAGTTAGTTAGTAAAGATTAAACGTTTAAAGAAATTATATTTCTAAATACAAGCCTGAGCTTGTTGTCTCTTATACGCATTTTGTGGCCTCTGATCGAATTCTTTCTGACAGACTGTTCACTGTTCGGGATAAATATACTTGTAGAATTCAAGAGTGGGTCATATGATTCTATACAGATTCTCGTTCTCATGTCTCGAACGTAAGATTAATATCAAAATTAACAAGGGCGTTGTTCCGAGGTAATGCACAGAAGTAGAACATTTTCCAGGTTTCTGAAGAGAATTTACAATTTTTAGCCTCCAAACTCGTTGTAAGTAGTTTAGAAAAACTTCCAAGAGCTTTATTCTTGATTGCAAGAATATGGAGTCACACTATAATTCTATGATACCTGAGCGTATCATTGATATCAACATAAAATATTACACATACGATACAGGGTTTTCTTTATTAGCGTAACTTATACCTCACCAAGACAAAATCAACTGAAAATAGTCTTAAACAACTCTTTTCGTATTGCTAGGCGATGCCAATCTAGTCGACGTTATTACGCCCTCACCTTAGAGAGAAGGGTATATATCATTTGCTACGAGCCAAAAGGATAACACATCGAAGGAGTTACCTAAGACCCTAAATATGTTCGGCGAAAATCCGTCTTGGGTCATTTGAGCAATGTCCGTCCTTCCGTCCGCCTCTTTGTCTGTCCATCCATCTGTCTGTCTGCTGGCTGGTGCGCACGATAACTCTCGAAAGCAGTAACCGATTGACTTCAAATTTGGTATGCGGTAATATTTTTCTCTATCTCCTGCTAAGTTTGAACATGGGCCATATTGGTCAACTACTTCCAGTACCTCCCCCAAAAAGGGTTAACTTTTAGTGAAATATTGATTCTTTAATAGCTTCTATACTACTAACTCGAATCTTCTGAAATTTCGCACATAGTTTTGGTATGCTAGTCGCTAACACGTCAAGAAAAATGGTCACTCCTTTTTGGTACTTCCCGCACAAATGGACCATTTTGCACCAAATGTTAACTGCTTATGGCTTTAATATTAGACCATACAAATACGTGAAATTTTGTACAGTGTAATGCTTTTAGAGTCCAGAGAAAAATGGGCGTTATTGGCTCGCCCCTTTTGGTACCTCCCACACAAATGGACCATTTTACACCAAAAGTAAAAAGCTTATAACTTTAATACCAGTGAGTACAAATACATGAAATTTTGTACGGCTTAATGCTTTTATAGTATCTAGAGTCCAGAGAAAAGTGACCGTTATTGGTACGCCCCTTTTGGTACCTCCCACACAAATTACCATTTTGTACCAATAGTAAGCAGCTTTTAACATTTATAGCAGTTCATACATTAAAGTTAGTAAATGCAATTTAAATTGATAATAATTTAATTAAATTAAATAAATAAGTAATAAGTTTACAAATATTATTTTGGGACTCAAGGTGAGGGGATTCAGAAGTCGGTTTTCCCGACTGAACTTTCTTACTTGTTGTAGGAATAACTCGTTCCTTTAAAATCTATCCACATGTATCACAGATCAAAACTCGAATCCATTGCCCTCTTATTTTAATGGAGGATTTTTGTGAACAATGATTCTTCCCTCAGCCTCTTGAGAAGCTATCCATAATCCTTCCCGCAGACACAAATTGATTACGATTAATTCTTTTTTTCCAACGCTCCGTTTAGCAAAAGTGTTGATGAATAAAAACCGAAATGAAATACAAAAAATGACAAAATACTTGAGAAGTCGTCATAATATCTTCAAATACTTTTAGGCTTAATGGCGCGCTTTTTTCCAAAACATTTGAAATGTTAACGAAATGTCGACAAAAACGAATTAAGCAGCACTCGTCTAAGGACAAGGACTCGTAATACCACTCCCCTTCCAACTACTCGTAGAAGAAGGATTTAACAAAAATAAAAAAACAGGACGAGCATCTTCACATATGCACTCATACTCCTACGAACGTACCTAAACATCAGCGCGTCTCATGGTTGTCGTCAAAACAAAACATACGCAAACACGTGTCGCAACAGTGCACCGACACGTGACCACCATCATGTTTGTCTACATTACGACCGATCAATCAAGAATAACAACAATGCTAAAACATTACATGAAGCATACTTATAGGCTGTGGCTCACAAAAGCTCACAAGACAAAAGCCTAACACCACACCACTGCCGAATAGCGAGACAACATTTTGCCTGAATGTATGCACATCTACTCGTATACGAGTATGTATATAACTTCTTGTACAATATGTATTTATTTTTTTATATTCCATCTATAAACATTTTAAGTTTATTTCTTTCGTTCGGTTTCTGATTTTTATTATAATGGCCAGTAAAAGTTGATTTGATTGTCAATGACGAAAGGAAATGATAAAAAAAACACAATTCTTTATGAATTGAAGTCAACCAATCCTGAGGAAAAAAATCGAGTACAGTTGCGTGAAAGCGTCAAAGTGTTTTGATTTCTTTACACAGATATGCTCCAGTTCCGTTCAGCTGAAGAACCAAAACGGAAGCGGGTGATTTATCATAAACTTGTAGGAATTTTTGATGAACGATTTTTCATAGATAGCAAATGATTGAAGAGGTTAGGGAAAATATATAGTTTAAATGAAGAAAATTCTTGCTGGATTTGCATTGCAATGGAGAACAAGAAAGCATATTGACATTTCCAATAATCTTTGTGAGAGAATTTGAATATATTCATTGTTGCTGATAAATAGACTATACCACAGCAGAATGTTGTAAATTAAATTGATATGGGAATAGTAATAATTTTGATTTGGAGAATTTTAACATATTATTTGCAGTTTGATAAATTTGGAACGAAACTTTGGAACAAAAAACACTTACCTTGTCCATGCAGCTTTATGGAGAGGTAAGTGATTTTTAAACAATCATAATTTTAATAGATTATTTTATCATTGCTGTAGTTTTTAAACAAAAACGAATGCACGTTGAAATACAATGGGTAAATCTGAAATTAAAAAGAAAATGTGGATATTAGTTTCGGAAAATTATCATCAAAAACATTTTAAAATTATATAAAAAACGGGACATGAATAACAGTTAAAAACGCGTTATTTCGGTTGAAAACCCTGAAACACATATCCTCTGAAAAAATATTGCGATTCGCGAAAAATAGCGGTTTTTATAAGCAATTCAAAAAAACGTAACTTATTTCAAAAAAATATATATAAAAAAATTAAAATAAAAAGCCGTATCCAAAATAACTTTCTTTAAAGTAAGAAAAAATTACTCAAGGTGTCAAGACAATTTTTGTATTCGGTTTTAATTCGAACTGCATTAAAACATATTTGAAATTTATAAAATTTTCGAATTTTATTCAGTTTTGTTATCCTCCTTTGAAATTTCTTAAATGTCAGTTAGGCCTTTTTTAAATTAGAGTGACGAGTTACGGCACAAAAAATAATATCATATATATATAAAAATTTCGTCAAATAATAATTTAATAGTGAATAGGAGATTGTGTTATATACAAGCTCTTAAAATACTAATAGCTCCCTTGTGAGCCAAAGGTATATAGGTAACGCTCGCGAAAGAATGGAAGAATCACATGCTTGATTCCTACAGCATTCTACCGAAAGATAAGTTAAACAATTAAGAAAGTTCGTCCGGCAAACCGACTTAAGAATCCCCCTCACCTTCAGTCCCAAAAGAATATTCGTAACTTTATTAATTTTTTTGTTTTAATTAATTTATTATCAATTTAAATAGCATTTAATAAATTTAAAGTATTTAATTTTATTAAAGTTTTAAGCTATTAACTTTTGGTGCTAATGGGCCATTTGTGTGAGAGATACCAAAACGGGCGTGCCAATAACGCCCACTTTTCTCTGGCCTCTAGGTAGTATAAAAGCATTACACTGTACAAAATTTCAAGTATGTATTTGTATGAACTGGTATTAAAATTATAAGCTATTAACTTTTGGTACAAAATGGTCCATTTTGTGTGGGAGATATCAAAAAGGGCGTGGCAACTTCGCCCATTTTTCTTGACGTATTAGCGACTAATAAACTAATACTATGATTGAAATTTCAGAAGATTTTAGTAAGAAGTATAGATGTTATTAAAGATTCAATATTTCACTAAATGTAAACCCTTTGTGGGGGAGGTACTAGAAGGAGTGGACCAATATGACCCAACTTCGAGCTCAGCCGGAGATAGAGACAAATTTAAGTCATTCGGTTAATCGGGTGGACCTATGTATATGGGAGCTATAATTAAATGTGAACGGATTTCCAACAACTTCAATGGACTTTACCCTTGGAGAAATACAACACATCGTGCCAAATTTTATTGGTATCAAATAGAAATTACCAGCTGCACCTTGCAAAAAAACTCAAATTTTTTCGATTCTGCGATTGTCCAGTTAGAAGCTATTCGCACTCGAAATAACCAATAAAAATTAGGGTTTACTTTTATATCTCGATTTAGTATTAGAAGTGTCTATGTGACAGCGACTAATCTACTCACATTTTCTTATTTCCTATTTTTTTATTCGTTACTATTAATTATCTTTGAAAATATAACAATTATATTTTTTTAACTTGCGAAAGTCTGTAAATGCCTGAGTGAATTGTGGACTGGCTGACTGACTTTAACACCCTGAGGGGCATTAGCCCAAAAACGTGGGCCGCTCACACAAAAAGTAGCAAACATGCGTCCTGAAGTGTGTCAGACGTTTTCACAGAAGCAACTCAAGCAAATCAACAAAAAGCCAAATTGAATGTGTATTTGTATTGTTTTTTTAGAAACTTCAAAATAAACACAAATACAATTGGTACAAAATTGCCTTTATAGTTGTGTATTCTACTGTTGTTGTTTGTTTAACACACGTAGCGTACAAAAGAGTGCCAGGACTTGTATTAAAGGACTACTCTAACAGACTTAGTGAATACCACCACCACCACTACCATCATTTCCTTCCTTTCCTCCTCTTCGCTGATATTTCCTGTGAACAATTTGTGGTGTATTTTATTTGCAATTATCCTGTTTATTCATGTATTTGATTTTTGGTAATTATTTTAAGTCTCAACACAAGTCTCGCTTTCGCGCTCTCTCTCTCTCATCCCTTTTGTCCTGTTCCTGTTCTTTTGGCTTTGTGTAATTTGTTCGAGCCTTAGAGCGAAATGCGTTTCGATTCAGTGATTTTCACTGCACTTACTTTGTAAAGAGTTAATTCTAGTAGAAGACAGACGCATTACTCTTGTCTAAACAAAAGCGTGTGGTTTTAAGCGGTTTTGAGGCGGTGTGTTGCATGCCACATTTCTGTTTGAGTTCTTGGCAAGCGATGTCCTTACCTCGAACTCCCGCCCAGAAATGTGCTTGGGTAATTTTTTGCTCGAATGATTTTTCATCGACTCGCTTTAGATACATTTGTATTTTAATTGTGAACATAAAATGAATTACAATTGTTTCTTTTAGAAGATGAACTTTTTGTTAACTTTACACTTTGCCTTAAGGCTTTGTTTTTATTATTTACCACCAAGAAGTAAGACGTAATGTTTTACTTTCACAGGATGCCGTGAGAAGGATTCTTTCTATTTGAAAAATTGGTGTGGATGAGAGTTTGTGGCTTTGGGAAGACAATGTAAGTGATTATGTGTAAACATTTCACTAACAGATAAAGTAAATATTTGGGAATTGACAAACTAATTATATGACGCCGCCATCTACACTCGGGCTCTGCCGCCTGAAAGGGTTAGAAATTAAGAAAAGATAAATGATTGAATCAAAATTTGGAAGGAATGAGTTTTCATATACCGTGAGGAATTTTGAATAATTTGGATAAGGATTTCCTGGATTTCGCTATTTCGATGAATAAATCAAAAAATTCACAGTAAATATTCCCTGAAGACATGTGAAGATAAATGAGCTTATTCTTACATCCATTTAAAGTGATGCTATTTAATTCCATACATTGTTAGAAGTAATGGCATAATAGTTATGTAAGCTGACATAAATTCTATGAAAAGTGTCATTTTTGTTTTTGATATAAGGAATGTCATATATGACGCCATGTTAGCCTTCGTAATAAATCGTCATACTTCTGATGATAGTTTTGTGAAAAATACACATGCTAAAATGTATACGAATAAGTATTAAAATTGCGGAATTTGGGCACTAGGATAAGGATTTCCTAAATACCACGTTTTCAAAAACTAAATGAATTCATTCACATTAAATATTCCATGAATTATTTTGAAGTGTGTGAGCTCCTCCTTAAAAAAAGGTACCATAAGCCATTTCCAGCACTGTTGGAAAAATGTCATGATATTTATGTAAACTGGCATAAATGTTATGACAAGTGTCATTGTTTGATCCAACGAGTCTTATATGTATTGCATGATTTGGTATAAATACGTTGCAGAATCTGATGATTTCTCCGATGATCTTCAAAACATTTTGTGTGAGAGCAGTTTTTCAACTGAACGTGCTGAATTTCAGAAAAATAGCTACAGCTTTTTGGTTCCAAATGTATGTACACCGATAAATTTAATAAATTTTTGGGCCACATGACTGAAATTGTTGTATACGATCTGTTTATAATCTCTATTATACCTCAAAAAAATGTCATAAATAAAATCATTTCATATTCCACCGAACATCAATTATGCGATGATGAAGAAAACAGACAACTTCAATTATAACATGATTGATCCCCCTGGAGGACGGACAACCAATTAAATGTTTACCAAAGGTGAACTCTCACTCATAATTCACATGAATATTAAATCAATATCAAAGGACACTTGTAATTATTTTTTAAATGCCATCTCAATGATCCAATTTTACAATAATAATTACTCCTGAGTCCTTTTTGATCTCATACGCGAATCAGTCACGGCTTATGATAGCACTCAATTTACATATAAATTGTTATCATTAAATTGTTTGTTGCTTTCGTCGTTTTTTTATTCTTTAATACAATTAAAATATATTGTTAACCTTTTTTTGGGGCGAAAGCGTACAAAAAAACATCAAAGTGTTATTTGGCACGCATTTTCCATCAACTCTCCATCCGGTGTGGACAACAACAATGTCCCATTCTATCGCCAAACATTGTCTACACCTATTACTACATATTTTTATGCAAAAAATTTTTGGCGTATTCTCTTTTTATGATTATTACCATAAAACATATTGGAGGACATATTTTTCGGCCGCATGATGCAAATTATTTTTATAACGAAGTGAAGATAATACTTTGTGTTCCTTTTGCGGTGATTTCTTTACTGGTTTTGTTTTGCATTATCATAACCATAATATGCTGTAAAATATGATTGTATTATATTATCGCGGAAAATGTTATAAAGGGTTTTCCAACAAGAGGTGTTATTTTGAAACACCCGGTATTTCGGTTGCTGTCACTTTTGATGCTTTTATTCTTTGACATTTGACAAGTAGAAACTACGCCATTACTAAAAATGGAACGATACACGATTCAACAACGCATTGAAATTATTAAAATTCGAAAAATCAAAATAATTTCCACCTCGGTGGCTACGTCAACAAGCAAAATTGTCGCATCTGGGGCTCGGAAAACCCAAGAGTTATTGTTGAGAAGCCTCTCCATCCTCAACGTGTGACTGTTTGGTGCGGTTTATGGTCCGGCGGGGTCATTGGACCTTCCTTTTTCGAAAATGAGGTTGGATCAACAGTTACGGTGAAGGAATTGCGCTATCGAGAGATGATTAATGATTTTTTATGGTCGGAGTTGGATGGTATTGATCTGGACAACGTTTACTTTCAACAAGACGGCGCTACGTGCCACACAAGCAACGAAACCATTGCTCTGTTACGGGAAAAGTTTCCGGACCGTGTTATCTCTCGAAGAGGTGATCACAATTGGCCACCGAGATCTTGTGATTTAACACCTTGCGACTTCTTCCTTTGTGGCCACGTGAAAGATAAGGTCTACGCCAACCGCCCAGCGTCGATTCAAGACCTCAAAGATAGAATCCGTGAGGCTATCGAGGACATTGGGCAGCCACTTTGCGATTTGGTTATGGAAAATTTCATGAAAAGGATATGGTCCTGTAAGCGTGGTCGTGGTGGCCATTTGGCTGATGTTGTTTTTCATTATTAACGGCATACCTTCCTCTTTATTATGAAATAAACATCCGATCATTTATCTCAAAAAATTGAATTTTTCTTTGAATACCAAAATAACACCTCTTGTTGGAAAACCCTTTAAAATGAATATTTTTTAAATCGCAAGGATACTTCAAATGTGGCGGACAATAATGGTTCAACGGGTAATATGTCAAAATGATTTTAATACTATATATATATTTCAAATATCTTCGATTTCCAATTGTTAATAAATTCGAATCGTAAATAGTCAAACTTTAGGAAATACTCGTATCACAATCAGTTTATAACAGGCTTTCGAGAGTTTCTCACCCCTTCTGAGAGATGAACTGTCCTTTCAATCGAACCCAACTTTGGTTGTTGTTTTCAGATAATAACGAATGTCTCTTTTCAGTGTATGTTTTTCGCATACATATAAGTTGTACCATGAAAACCTCACGGATTTACATCAGATGGAGTTTACATTCTGTTAATGTTAACAGGAAACCGATCAGATTATTGTTAATAATTTAGAGAAAAATGGAGCATTTAAAAAAACTGAAATTTTTACAAAAAGGTCTATCCTGAGGTAATTTTAGGTTACGTGGCGACATGACTTAAATATTTTTTTACAAAAATATTTTATTTAAAAAAAGATTTTGCAGTATAGCTCCTTAAAAATGCGTCCTTTGTCACTCCTTTTTTATATAGAGGTAAATTTTATCACCAGAATATAATATAATGCCACACAAAACTTGTCGTATTTTTTATTTTTCCACTTTTTTCTTTGCTTGCAGCCTCTTTCCAATCAAAAAAAAGACATAATAAAGTAAAAAATGCAAAATAACCAGAGAAGGATACAAAAACCCTGTGGCTACTTAACACAATCCCATACAAATACGGCACGTCACTTTGATTGTGATGTCGCTGAGAGAGAGTGAAAAACTCTGTGATGTCCTGTATTTCATCGTCCTCACAGCAAAGCATACCACATCATCTGATGATGTAGAGGGGAAGTGAGTGAATGACAAGGAAAAAGAACGATTACTGTGACTTTTTTTCCACTGTGACATATCACACATCCTTATTGGGTGTGTGTTAGGAGGTGGTAGGACTCAATGTATTGAATTCATGTTATCATATGATATTTTTATATGTGGCGTGTTAAAAATTTCATTGATAGAGTTGTAATAAAAAATATGGAAAATATATTGAAAACTTTGAACACAGACAGACACATGCCACACTTTCGAACATATCGTAACCCTTTTTATGAGATATGTCTGTGTGAAATGTTGTTTTACGAAAATTGGCCAAATTGTGTAAAATCACATATGCGTGAAATTCAATTTGGTAAACCCTTTCCCCAAACGACCTCACAAAGACTACAACGTCACAAAATTCTGATAAAATTATAGAGATTGCAAAGGCTTTGGTGTTTCATGCATAAGAGAGCTCGCAAGGAAAGGTAATCTAATTTTGAAAAGGATAGTTGTTTTAGAAAATTGATTTTCCTTTTTTTTACGAAAATCCCAAACCCTTATTCAACTGACCATTTCGTGTTGATTTGTGAAGATTTCCTTGGCAGGATTAAATAAAATACCCAAACAGAAAATTGCCCTTTGCCTGACTTTTTGCTGCTAAATTTATGCAAATCCATTTAAATTGTTTTCATTTGCAATTTTTATTGAGCAAACAAAGCAAAACGTCGTGCAATTTGCATTTTTATAAATTACCCGCTTAATTTTCATATTTGTGCAATTCATTTTAAAATATTCAGTCTTTCTAACAATGCACTAGCGCTCCAGGCGAAATCATCCCTGTGTTATTCAATTTCCATTTCGTTTTCTTTATGGTGACATTACATGAAATCCATCATCTAAATTGCTCTCTCGCTCTGGTCTGGCCTAAGGATGCTTTCCCGCCGTCATTCATTTCAACAAATTCCCATTCCTTCTCCAGAATCAATGTGCGAATGTGAAGAGATGCCTTCGTTTTCTCCTGCCAATCATTAACACCATTTTCGCAAATTAAAAAAGCAGCGAAATCTAGCCTCCATTTTTCCCCCAGTGTTCAGGTTATTTATCTGTCTTATCTTTTAATGCCATCGTTGCAACCATAAAATGCACTTTCCGGTCGTTACTCATCATCACGTTTCGGTGTGGCAAAATGAGAGAAAGAAAAAACTAAACTCGGAAAAACACTTAACAAAGAGATAGTGTAACAGAGAACAACGACCGGAAAAGGAATTGCAAATTCCACTGGGGGAGAGGGGAAATGGAAAAATGTCCTTTATATCCTGTTGCTGGTGGAATTGATGCAAAAAGCGTTACAGCGATTTGCATATCTTGTTGCCAAAAAAAATCAATGGTGACAATAGAATGAATAAATCCTGGAGACATATCAGAAAATTATAGCCATCAACACTTTTGTGGAGGTATTGATGTATTTGATGGCGAAGGATTTGTGTAAAGCCAGAAAGTGAACCAACAACGAATAGCGATGTGAGCTATAGGGAGATCATAGTCGAACTCTGGAGTCTTCCTCTTTACTATAGTGGACCTCTGAGGACTTCCTCTATACTAAAGTCGGCCTATGAGGACTTCCTCTATACTAGAGTCGAGCATAGCCGACCACGGAGGTCTTCCTTTAAACTAGAGTCGACCTATGAGTCTTCCTCTAAACTACAGTAGACCTCTGAGATCTTTCTATGTACTAGAGTCGACTTTTGAGGTCTTCCTCTATATTAGGGTCGACCTCTGAGGTCTTCCTCTATATTAGGGTCGACCTCTGAGGTCTTCCTCTATACTAGAGTCGAATTCTGAGGTCTTCCTCTATACTAGAGTCGACTTCTGAGGTCTTCCTCTATACTACAGTCGACCTCTGAGGTCTTCCTCTATACTAGAGACGACCTCGGACATCTTCCCCTATACTAGAGTCGACCTCGTAGGTCTTCCTCTATACTAGAGTCGACCTCTGAGGTTGTCCTCAAACTACAGATGACCTCTGAGGTCGTCCTCTATACTAGAGTCGACCTCCGAGATCTTCCTCTATACCAGAGTCGACCTCGGAGGCCTTCCTCTATACTACATTCGAGCTCTGAGGACTTATTCTATGCTAGAGTCGAACTAGAGTCTTTTCTTGGGTCGACCTCAGTATCCTCTTTAGAATCGAAATCTGAGTTCTTCAGTTTCGTATATAACCGCCAAATTTATTGTAGGTTGCTCTACACAATTCATCTCAAACTAAGCAATACTTCTTCCTGAGTAAAGAATAGCGAAACCCAATTAACTGATAGCGTCGACAGGCAACGTTGCCTAATGAAACTGTGCACCATAAAAAAGTAGCAATGCAAATTTTCTCAGAAACTAAGCACCACTCAATATCACCACAAAACATTGAGGACTTGGGGTAACGTCAATGTTGCCACTACACTTTGGGAAACATATTTTACACCAGACAACAACAACAAAGGCTGTAACAAGAAATGACAAACTAAAATTCCTCATCGCCCATAAATAGCAGTACCAGTAATCCGTCAAACGGAAGTCAAACGTATTAGCATCCGGGCTATTTTTCATACAAATGTTCAGCTATTAAGCAGCCAAGCAAAGGCAAGCATCCTGGGGTATGACGGAGTTCCATGATCCTTGTTGCTCTGGCTCTGGCTGTTACTTTTCCCGTGTGTGTGTGGCAAGTATCTGCGACCAGCAACAGCCAAGGCAGCCATTGGCTTTGGCGTTGGCACCAGTAACAGATACATTAAATAGATATTCAAAAATGCTCGCCATTGTTCTGCGGCAAATCATCATACGGTTGAGTTACTGAAACTGATGCTGCTCCGGCTGCCTTGACTGCGACGGGTCTGTTACGTATTCTCCTGTCTTTTCGGGCCAAATGACAGATTGCATCCATTTAACACTGTCGCATAAAGTGAAGTAACACAGACAGAAGAGGAAACCACGTTTCTATCTTCTGTTTTGGTTGACTGTCATGTGAACCGTAACGAAGGAAGAACCATAAAAGTTGATAGATTTTTTTTCGTTTCGTTAGAGAGACTTTGAGGAGAATTGGATTTGTGATATTGCATTCTTTGGGTTCACCTCAAGCGACTTTTAAGTTAATGAGTCATTTAGCTGAAGAAAATCGGATTGCTTTTGGGATAATTTGAATGAGGAATGGTTCGGCAAAAAAGGCGATTGTGTTTACGAAATTAGAAATTGGAAACAAATGGCGAAACATTAGAGCTAATGAATGAATAAATGGAGCTAGATGTACTTAGAGGTATGGATTTTCAAAGAATGTGAAGTTATTTAGTTGACAAAAGTCATTCGAAAAAAAACACCTAAACGAATTAGGAAACTGCCACGAAGTTTTCCCTGTCTCTAACAAGTTTTCTTTAAATAACTGCATAGAAATAACGATAACTTCAATTCAAAAATATAAAAAATTATCCGTATTTTAAGAATTTCTAAGGCATTTCAAACAAATAATAATTTTTTTAGACATTTCAAAATAATAACATATTTCTAAAAAAAAATCCAAACATAAAAAGCTCTGTAAAATTTTCTGTTAATAAGAAATTTCTATTTTTGGAGACTTTTCTATATATTTTTTTGGGAGTTTTATGATTTTTTTGGAATTTAAATAATTTCATGGGCAATTTTTGGAGAGTTTGATGAATTTTGTGTAAAATATTATCAACATTTTTCGAGAGTTTTATAGCAAATTTATTTTTGCCATAATACTATAATACAAACTTTTAGATAATTGTATACAAATATTTTTGTAACATTTTTTAGAAATTTTTAATTTGTGTCTATCTATTCATTGAAAATTTTACAATTTCTATTTTTTAATATTAAAGAAAGTTTGTGGAAAGGTAAAAAGAAATTGTTTATTTTTTTTAAATTTTACAATATTTGCAAAATGAGTTTCTGTAAAGAGCATGCAATAAAATTCTATGAAATTATCTATAAATTATATTTTTGGGTAAAAAAATATTTATAGATACATTTCTATCAATCCAAAGATCGAAGAAAAAATCTTTACTTTGAAAGTCATCAGAAATTTCTTTATAAATTAGAAATTTTTAATAAATTAACAAGTAATAATGAATCAGTCGGGCATGCCGATTGTAGTGGAGCCCCCGTTCGAGAAGAAACCAAAAAAATTGTACCAAATTATGCAACACAATTTTATATACAATTTTCCGATATATTTTGTACAAAATTATTTACAAAATCCACTAAAAAAATTCTCTCCTTTCGAGAGAAAACAATTTCCATAAATAAAAAATTCAAGAAATTTTCCGAAAAAATATATAAAAAGTACAAAAAATAAAAAAAGATTGGCAAATATCTTTTTTGTAAAAAATTATTTAAAAAAACTCATAAAAAATATAAAACCTTTTCTATAAAATTTACCAGAACAAAAAACATTTATAAAAAATATGAAAAAAAACATTTCTTAATATTTTCGAAAAATAATATTTATATAAAATTAAAAAAAAAATATTTAACAAAAACTCACCGCAATGTCTAAAAATTTTTCAAAAAATAGTCTAAACTTTTCAAAAAAAAAAACAATCTGTACTAATTTCTAGGTATGTCTCTATAACATTTTCTAAAAATTTAATAAAAATTATAAAAAAAATTCCAAAAAACCTATAAAAATTCTCCAAAAAATAAATTGCATCATTTTCCAAAAAAAAAAATATATGAAATTTTCCAATCTATTTTATAAGCAATCTATATACAAAATTCTACAACCTGTCCAATAAAAAAATTCTACAAAATTATCCTAATGAACCAAAAAATTTTTTAAAAATTCTGCGAAAAATTGTTTGGAATTCTTCAATAAAAATGAATAGAAATTTGTTGAAAATATTTACAGAATTTTTTTGAAAATTTTCCACCGAATATTTCCATACAATTTTCTATCAGATGTATGTATACAAAATTGTCTACATAACTTCTCCGTAAAATATATATAAAATTCCACAAAAAAATTATTTAAAAAAAATTACAAAAAATCTATAAAATCCACTCAAACATTTCTTATAGATTTTACCAAAAAAATCTTTAACATTGTACGAAAAATTGTGTAAAGTTCTACAAATAAATTTAATAGAATATTGTGAAATCTTTTACAGCTATTTTCGAAAATATTTTCTAAAAAATATTTGCATAACGTTTTTACAAGAACATCTATAAAAATTTGTTGAAAACTTTTACAGACATGTTTTTGAAAATGTTCTGTAAAATATTTTCTAAAAAATATTTTGACAGAATATTTCTCTAAAATGTAAAGAAAATATTCTATAATATTTTCTACAAAACTATAATATATACATAAAAATTTCTATAAAATTAAAAAAAAAGGATATCTGTTGAAAATTTCGTAGGCATTATTTAAAAAAATTCGAAAAAAATTTATATTCAATTTCCTAACAAAAATTTATAAAATTTCTATTAAAAATCCGTACAATTTCCAATTTTTTTTAAAAAATGTTCTGTTCTTCCAATTTCACAAAACAAAAATCTACAAAAATTTATCAAAAAACATCAAAATCAACAATAATTTTTCCAAAAAATTCTCCAAACAATTTTTAAAATAAAGTGATATTCTATATTCTATAAAACTTTATTAAAAAAATTCCTGTAGATTTCACCAAAAATTTTTCTATGAATTTCACCAAAAAAAAATTTACAAAAAAAATTCTATAAAATTTTCCAAAAAAATCTATTTCTATACAAACTGTTTGACTTTATAAGCTTTTCTACAAAATTTAAAAATATATAAAACGCCAAAAAAATTCTATAACATGTCTATAAAATTCTCTACATTTTTTTTTAAATTCTCAAAAAAATTATAGAAATTTGTAGAAAACGTCGAAGCAATTTTTCCACACAACGGTCTCTAAATTTTTCAAAAAAAAATCTATTAAAATTTTAAAAAAAAACAAAAATTTAAAAAAAAAAATTGTTTTCCAAATATAATTGTAAATTAAACTGAAACATAAAAAAAATTCTATAAAATATTCAAAAAAATGTAAAAAATTCTCCAAAAAATAACAGAAATTTGTTGAAAAATTTTCGAAAAAAAGAATAATATATAAACAATTTGCCACAAATATTTTTCTAAAAATATTTCTATAAAATTTGAAAAAAAAAATCATAAAATTTATAAAAACTTTTCTATATATTTTTCTAAAAATATTTCTATAAAATTTGAAAAAAAAAATCATAAAATTTATAAAAACTTTTCTATATAATTTTCCAAACAATTTCTATATAATTTCCAAACAGTTTATAAAATTTTCTACAAAATTTAAAAAATATGGTCTAAATTTTTAAAAAGAATCAATAAAAATTTTCACAATAATTAGTTTTCCAAATAAAATTCACAAAAAATATAATTAAAAAATTTATTGAAAATTTTTTTTGAAAATTTTCAAAAAAATATTTTTTTAAAAATATTTCTATAAAATTTATAAAAACTTTTCTATAAAAAATGTGTATAAATGCCCCCCAAAAATGTAATAAAATTCTACAATTAAAATAATAAAATTTTCAGAAATTAAAGAAATTTGTAAAAAACGTTTAAGCAATTTTCTGAAAATCATCCAACAAAAAAAAAATCTATAAAATTTTAAAAAAATCTATAGAATTTTCAAAAAAAACAAACATATTAGTTACAGTTTTGCAAACAAAATTCTTTAAAAATTCAAAAAACAAATTTCTATGCAAATGTTTACAAAGCATCAAAGCAGTAAAAATATAAAAATATTTCTTTATATAAAAAAATCTAAACTATAAAAAATTATATTTGCAAATAACGAAGAAAGAAAGAAATTTCTATCAAAAGAAAATACGAGACTGTTTATATAGTGTTTTTTTAATTTAAAGAAAATAAACACTTTATATTTAAAAGTATGTATATGCTTTTTTCATTTTCTATTAATTAAACCGCGCCACTTCCGGTTTCGCATTTGCCAATTTTTAGCATCCCCTTAACAATAATCCCTCGCAAGTAAAAATAGGTTGTTATGTTACCTTATCGGGGAAGATGAATTTCAGAATTCTCCCACAACGACCACTACTAAGCCCCACAACAATGACTGAACATCAATCAAATGTAATGACTTATCAAAAATATTTTATATGAATGGATATGGGGAAGGGGGAGCCCACAAAAAGCTTTATAGTCTTTTTATCAACTAAAAAATATCAAATAACTTAAAAAAACCATTCACTTCACAGAGAGAGAGAGGCCCGAAAGCGTCATTGAATTCTCAACAAAAATATTTATAATGATGTATGACCCCACGACGCTCGTGTCGGGGAGAAAAGACATATGTGAAATGGACACAGGATCAGATTACATTGTTGCCCACCAAGCAGAAAGGTACAAAACGTATGCATGGAAACGTACGTCCATTATGCGTACAACACATACGAAGGATGAGGATGACTCTGGCAAAATGAACTAAACCCATACACGTGTAACTTTCAACAACACACAAAAAAAGTTTTGCCAAAAAAGGATATTTTTTGTGTAGAAATAGAAAAAGTTTAGAAAAATATAAAAGTAATTGCTTAAAACCGCACACGAACAATTTGGATTTAAGTGGGACAAAAAACCTGTAAAGGATCAGTTGCATTAGAGGTTATCTCAAACAGCAGGACATCGAAACAAGCAGAAGCAGTCGAATCGTGGGCCCTTTAATGATTGTTATAAATTTGAAACGTGTTTAAGTTATGATTGCGGAAAAAAGTATTTTGTTTCCTTATTTTTTGGTTGCTCAAATGTTATATTGGTCAATCCCAACTCAAACCAAATCGGCAAAAGGGTGGCAGGGATTTATGTTTCACCAGATAAAGTTTTATAAGACAAACAAAAAACCCCAAGAATTCCTTTAACATAACAACCATAAGTCATTTACCAAAGGAAGTTATTCATTTTTCAGATATTTTGACTAATTTCTGTAGAGTTGTGCGTCCTCCAGGATTTGTTTAGTTATTTGCCCTTTGTTGTTGTTTGGGCTCTCTGTCAGACATCTTGATCTTGACCGGATTTTTGTCATAGCGAAATGGTTTATGGTTCTCCTTTTCAACGTTAATGCTGTCGTTTATTGTCCTGTGAATGCGTGACTGGGAAAGGCTTTGGTGAATTATGTGCGAAATGTCTTAGGATTGTTTGTTTTTATTTGTATACGAATTGTAAGATTTCAATTTGAGATTAGTAAGATTTTCCTTGGTGCCGTGTAGTAGAGAGTGTGCCACTTCTTTTTGTTTCGCTTTGTTGGAAACCATGTCAATGGGTCATGTGTGTATGTGTCGCAGACGTCAAATGACGAAGTGTGATTTCTCGCATTTGACCAAAACCCAAAGCCCTGCGAGCACATGTGACATATGTGAATGTTCGGTTAATTGACTTCACATCTCAAATGGTTTTATGGTTTTGTCACATACGAACAATATCTCATATTTAGTTTTTTATTGCGACTACGGCAATGGAATAGGTATTTTATGTTCTTAGGATAATAAAGGATTTTCTTCTATTCTTTTGGCTGAACTTAGATTTATGCCACAAGATAAAATTAATTGGTTATTTTGAAAGAAATTCTATGAAGGATAGCAAATATATTCAGTATTTCTTAATTTATAAATCATTTATAAAAATGTTGGTATTCATAGAAAATACTCGTACTTTAAATTTTTTATTTACAGAATTTGTTCTTTAATTTTTAGTATATAAAATTTATAGAATAATATTTAATATTTGTAAAAAAATGGTAAGACAGTTACCAATCGTAACATCGCTTTATTTGATAACCGATTTAATAGATTGGTTTGCCATTTCATCGTGGATAGACTTAAACGAGAGCAACGTTGGCAAACTGATGCAATTTCACGTAATTGGTGTTATTAGGCCACCAAGATAGCTTGATTTAAGCAGTTTCTATATATTATTTTCTTTGGGGCTATGAAAAGTCTCGAAATCAACATTCCACGAGTAATGGCGAAATACGGCCGCAAATGCTGCGAAAAGTGTGTGAAAATTGGTGAACCAGATTGCCGGCCGTGGCGGAAACATGGCACAATTCATATTTAAATATAAAGGGATTTTCAATAGGGATAATATGATTTTGTGAGTGACGTTTCAGCCATTTGTAATATGTCATGATCTGTCATTTGTTTTTCATTGTATTCAGTAGTGTTTATAATCTCATCTTGGAGAGATATACGCAAGAACAACGTTTACAAATTATTCAGTTTTATTATCAAAGTATTCGTTCTCCAATTGCAACTTTTCGTGCGCTAAGTCCATTTTTTTAAATCCAAAACCTTGACACCCATGAGCAATATTTTAGCTCTAGTTAAGAGCTATCTTTTTGCCATTGACCGATTGTGGCTACGTGCCACACAGCAAATGAAACAATTGAATTGTTGCGAGAAAAGTTTGGAGATTCGATTATTTCAAGAAATTGTGATATTGAATGGTCTCCAAGAAGTTGTGATTTAACACCATTAGACTATTTCTTGTGGGGTTATTTGAAGTCATTTGTCTTTCGAAATAAACCAGACTCTCTTCAAGGTTTACAAGTCAATATTGAACGTGCCATTTATGACATACGACTTGATTTAGTGGAAAAAGTGCTCGAAAATCGTTCGTTCATCGAATTCGTTCCTGCAGAAGAAGTCGTGGAGGCAATTTGAACGACGTTTTATTTAGAACTTAATTGCATCGATTGTACTTCACATTAAATAAAAAACCTTTGAATTTCCTTAACAATAAGTGTGTTTGTTTTTCAAAGAAATCATATCACTCTTATTGGAAAACCTTGTATAATATATATATATTCACTGGGCAAAATCGTCTTTCTTGATATGTTTGAATTGAAAGTTATTATATTTGGAACACAAATTATTAAATATTATATATTTCTGAGCAAATAATTTTTTTTTGATAAACGAGCGCATTATTATTATATTACAACAAAATATATGTATTTGCAAACTAATTTTCTCAAATAAAATATGTGTTTATATACAAATAAAATTATTGTTTAGGAATTTCTCCAAATATATTTTGTTTAAAAAGTTTTTCAAAACCTTTCAGTTTTTCGTATATCAATGATTTCGAGTTATACCTTAAAGCACTAATTGTATATTTATGTTTATTCAAAGTCGTAGATTCTTGTCAGCCAATCGAGCAATGTGTCATTTTAATTATAAAAGAATTTTACGAACATTTAAAATTTCTGAAAAAATCATCGTTGAATTACTGAAAAACAGAAAACTTATCTTAAAATTAAGATATTGATATATTTTCTGAATACTTAAATGCAAATACATATTTGTTTTGTAAATAATAGTTCAAATAAAATATATTAGTATGGAAACAAAGATTTGTTTAGAACAACATCTTCCCAAATATATAATATTTGTATGTGCCAAATATAATAACTTCGAGTGTACCCTAAACATCTATATATTTCAAGCAGAATATGTTTGGGACAATATACTACAGATACGATTTTTTTCATTATGTAATGTTTATATATATATTAATACATTAATGGCATAAAATTATCTATAAAATTATTTTTTTTGCTTTATTTCAATTTAAAGTTTTGTAACTCTGAGAAAAACCTAATATAGGTAGGATGTTAGTCACTCCGTCGATGTGTTTTTTGTAGCGGTGCCAAAATTATCCAACTTAACCAAGAAAACACAACAAATTTGGGAAATTTGTTCTTTATTTCTTAACATAATCTCCTTTTAGCTCAATATACTTTTTCCAATGATTTTCAATAGCTTCGATAGCCTGTTTAAAGTAAGAATGATCTAATTCCTGAAAAAAAACCATCAATCGCAACCTCCACCTCTTCATTGCAGGCAAATCTTTTTCCGCCGAAGCATTTTTTCAAATTTGGAAACAAAATATAATCCTAGGGAGCTAAATCTGGCGAAAAAGATTC
The DNA here is from genome assembly GCA_963930755.1 of Eudasyphora cyanicolor. Taxonomy (NCBI): domain Eukaryota; kingdom Metazoa; phylum Arthropoda; class Insecta; order Diptera; family Muscidae; genus Eudasyphora; species Eudasyphora cyanicolor. The sequence continues at coordinate 6,684,583 of OZ005735.1, read as the reverse complement.
ATTGTGAGCAAACGCGGCACCCATCTTTCCCACAGCTTTCTCTTCATAGCATATAGCACTTTTTGAAATGCCTATGACTTTAGCTAGCTCAAGGACTTTCAACCGACGGTCATCCAATACCAACTCGTGGATTTTTTAACCATTTCTGGGGTGGACACCTCAATTGGTCGACCACTATGGTGTTTGCTTGGCAGATATACGAAGAAGCAGACTCCCCCAAAGTAGAATGTAGCTCGGTTTTAACAATGGCTGGACAGAGATGATTAAAATGAAAGTATTGTATTACATATTTGTGATCAATTTGATCCATTTCTACAAATTCACCGAAAGCTTGTTGGTGGAGCCTTAAAACTTAAAACATATGTTTTATAATATTGCCACTTTTCACGAAAGTAAGTTTTTTGGGACCGCCTCGTAAGTTGTCCCTAAAGTATAGGAATTTTGAACAAATTTGGAACAAAGGGCTCGTTTTCTGCCAAATTTTAAGCAAATCGGTTCATATTTATATATATCACTACTTATGTCCCGATTTTAGATCTAAGCGCAATAAAATCCGCATTTCTCATCAGCTCTTTATAATATTTGATAACAGTTCCTTGAACGCAAAAAAACAAAATTGAAAAATATATTTATAGATATAAATAACGTCTCTGTATATATCTACATATATCTCGATGTGGAATATAAGCGCCGGTAATATAAAAACTTTTATAATATTTCCTTGATCTAAAAAATAACATTCTCAAATTTATACAGGGGCTATATTTAGATATAGCCCCTGTAAACTCGCACGCCTACATTTCGATTTATAATGTAAGTGCAATAAAATATATTACACTAGTTTACAAAATTTTTTCGAAAGGCTGCGAACAAAATTTTCTTGTGTAAAAATATCTAAAAACAAGTAAGAAAGTTCAGTTGGGTAAACCGACTAATGAATCCCCCCACTTTGAGTTCCAAAAAAATATTAGTAAATTTATTTATTTTCTTTGTTTTAATTAAATTATTATCAATTTAAATTGCATTTAATAACTTTAAAGTACGTACTGGTGTTGAAGTTAAAATCTGTTTACTTTTGGTACAAAATGGTCCATTTGTGTACGGTCACTTTTCTCTGGACTCTACATAGATACTATAAAAGCATTACGCCGTAACAAATTTCATGTATTTGTAGTCACTGGTATTAAAGTTAAAATCTGTTCACTTTTGGTACAAAATGGTCCATTTGTGTGGTAGGTACCAAAGAAGGAGTTCCAATAACGGTCACTATAGATACTATAAAAGCATTACACGGTACCAAATTTGAAGTATTTTTATGCACTGGTATTAAAGTTAAAAGCTGTTAACTTTTGGTACAAAACGGTCCGTTTGTGTGACAGGTGCCAAAAGGGGCGTGCCCTTAAAGCCCACTTTTCTGTGTACTCTAGGTACTATAAAAGCATTACACTGTACGAAATTTCAAGAATTTTTATGCACTGGTATTAAAGTTAAAAGCTGTTAACTTTTTGTACAAAAAGGTCCATTTGTTACCAAAAGGGGCGTGCCAATAACGCCGATTTTTCTCTGGACTCTTGGTACTATAAAAGCATTACAATGTACAAAATGTCAAGTATTTGTATGAACTGATGAAGGCATAAGCAGTTAACTTTTGGTGCAAAATGATCCATTCGTGTGGGAGGTACCAAAAAGGAAGCGGCCACTTCGCCCGTTTTTCTTGACGTGTTAGCGACTAGCAAACTAAAAGGAGAAAAATATTACCGCATACCAAATTTTAAGTCAATTGGTTACTCCTTTCGAGAGTTATTGTGCGCACCAGCCAGCAGACAGACGGACGGACGCACGGACGGACATTGCTCAAATGACTTAAAATGGCCCAAAATGGCCGCCGAAAATACTTAGGGTCTTAGGTCACTCCTTCGATGTGTTACACATTTGACTCGTAGCAAATGATATATACCCTCCTCTCTAAGGTGAGGGGATAAAAATATATATTTTTTATTGCCCGTTTTTTTGGGGCTTGCTTTAAGTATTTGGAACATATTTGACGTTTTAACTCAATAAGTATGGGATACTTCTTAAAGTAAAGGAAATAAAGATTCCTATAAATATTGAAAATATCAAATTCACATAGAAACAGAGGTTTAGTGACTCGGGTCTGTTCTGTAATCACGGCGATTTTAAAATCACCGGCGACTTAACATATCTTTTGGAGTTCGAAATCACCCGAACATATTTGGGAGGCTTTGAATAATAAACCGGGCGATTTCGAACTCCAACAGTGATTGTACGTCGCCGGTGATTTTAAAATCACCGTGATTTCAAATCACCTTGCTACAGAACAGACCCGACTGTCGGTAAAACAAATAGAACATTTTTATTTTTTTTAAAAAAAACACCTTTTTTGCTGCAACGGAACCAACACAAAAAGTAGAAAAAAAATTATTTGTTCCAGTTGTTGAAAGAAGAAATCTGTGAATAAATTACACTGGGCGACAGAAAAAATCGGCGGGGGAAAAACTACCGGGAAAAGTTATAACGGTCAAAAAAACGTATACGTGTCCCGGCGTTTCGCTGGGTTTTTTTCAATCCTTGCGAAGAAAACACTGCCAATTTGAAGAAAATCTATGGACAAATGTAGAAATTATAGCTCTTTTGGAAGAAATAAGAAATTTTCAACATAATCCGGATTTTATACCCCCACTACTGTGAATAAGCATATATATCAGAAGATGCTGGCCAAAAGTGTAACACATCGAAGGAGTGACCTAAGAGACCCCAAGAATATTTGTCGGAAATCCGTTTTGGTTCATTTTAAGTAATTTGAACAATGTCAGTTCGTCTGGGTGTCTGGCTAGTGCGCACGATAACTTTCGGTAGGAGTAACCAATTGACTTCAAATGTGGTATTTGTTAATATGTTTTACTATCCAAGGCTGAGATCAAACATGGACCCTGTTGGTCCACTCCTTCTAGTACCTCCCCCACTAAGGGTCAAAATTGTGTGAAATATTGATTCTCTAATTACTTCAACACTACTTATCAGAATCTTCCACAATTCCACACACAGTATTAGTTTCTTGGTCGCTATCACCTTGAGAAAAATGGGCGGAGTTTTGGTCCTCCCATACAAATGGATCATGTTGCACAAAAAGTTAACCGCTTATAACTTCTATTCCTGGGCATACAAACCCATGCATTTTTACAATGCAATGCTTTTACAGCTCCCATAGTCTATTGAAATATGGGCGTTATTGCACCTTCCAAATAAAATTACCAAAATAAAAAATGTGAAAATTGTTTTTTTCTTATTTCCATTGCTTTTACTGTATGGTCATAATTTAAACATTAATCCATAGATTTTTTTTTGCGTTTTTATTCTATTTTTGTTGAATTTTTTGCGGCAAGCCAAAACCGTTTCTTTTAAATATTTTTTTCTAATTGTTTGAAATTGCTACAGTTATTAAACCACTGTCTCTACTTGAAAGTAATATTCCCAACATATCTAGTGATCATAATTTCAAAGATATCACGGCTATATAGGGCATATTCTTTAAAAAAGATGGCCCAAATCCCGAATGTGTTTTAATTTCTTTTAACTTTTTTAATTTAATTTTTTTTTATTTCTTTTCAGTATTTTGAAAGAAAGACTTGAGGAATTTAAAATGGAAAATATCATAAATACCAAAATGACCGAAGGGGTTTGAATTCTTCATAACTGTTTTATTATATTTTTTTTTATTTCTTTTCAGTATTTTGTAAAGAAGACCAAATATCGAGCAAGGCATTCGTGAGATAGAGCCTGAAACCGTCATCAAGGTATGCGAAGGCAGACAATGCATAATATGGACATAAAAGAGTATTGCTCGCACCTAAAGTGATTTTTTACAAGGAATCTTTTTGTCGAATCTGTCGAATACATCGCCCAAAAATCTATCGATTTCTACTACATTTGATTACAGTTATTTTCGTAGGGAGATTATGATGGGTAAGCGGATCAGCGATGGTGGCGGGTTTTTTAGAAGAATTACTTTCTGAAGTGTCGCCTTTGTGGTTAGCAACAAATTTTTTTTTTAAAATTTAAAAAAAAAATTATAGAAAAGTTGTAAATAATTTTAGGCCCACTTTCATCCAAAGTGTATATGTTAGAGAATAAATAGGAGTTTGATATATAAAAAATTCGCGAAAATGGGAGAGTACAAACGATTAAAAATATGACATTTAAATTTCAAAAGATAAAAATCGCACACAACAAATTAAATATTTTTTTAATATTTTTTTCTGGAAAGTATCGAAAAATAGCAACATTTCAAAAAGATTTTTCATATCGGAACATAACTAAAGAAATTACGAATAAAATACCGAACAGAGAGATCTCTTAACGATTTTTTTTAATATCGATAACTTCTGAACGTGTTATCGGAAAGATCTCAACAAATTCCACAAAGCGGGTTTTCAGGTGTACAAAAAAATATATAAAAAAGGAAAAGTCAAAAACCGAAATTTTTGGAACTCGTCGAGTGGATTTTCAAAATTTACTCCTTAAATATGTACATTTGCAGATTTTAATACTTTTAGAAAAATTTCCATTCAAAAAGTTTCTGCCGAAGTGATTTATTTTAGGTAGATCTTAATTCTCATCCTAAATAGATTTGAGAAACTCATTTGCCACATTTTAGTACTTTAACAAATATTGAAAATCCTTACAACACATTGAAGGACTATAATCAAATTTCTAAACCCTTAAAACCATTTTTCTTCTCCCTTTGTAATTAAATGTTTTCGCTTTGGAGCACTATTGTCATTTTCACAAATGATACTAACAACATTAAACCTAATGTTAATGACAACTCCAGAAGCCATCCCACTTAGGAAGGATAAGAAAGAGTAAGGCGAGATAGAGAAATCCAGCAAAAAAGGTGACAATGCCATAATTTGTTGGTAAAGATATTAACAACAAAATTAAAAACCATAAAATATGAAAACTTTTGTAACCAAAAAAAGAACTGAAGCAGAAGTTGAATAAGAGCAGACTTTAATTACTTGGAGCCAAAAAAAAGCACATTAACGGACACAAATCAACGGAGGATAAGATCAAAGACTACCGCTGACTACTTTTCTCGAACATTGACAGCCGTCATAGACATCCTGATTTTTCAAACTGGCAAAGGCAACAAAGCCGGTGAACCTGATGTCGATGCCGAAGAGGCTGATGATGCTGCTCTCTGGTGAGGATGATGCCGCTCGCTGCTGCGACAAAAGGAAGAACACAATGTCACCAACTCTAGTCAGCAAAACACAAACACCGAGAAAGAGTTTCAATTACACGAAATTACTCTGGAAAATAAAGGCGTCAATCAGCATTAATGGTCCAATGTAAGCGAAGCGAAGATTAGATGGCAGTTAACCCTTTTTTTGGTGGGAAGAAGGGAGTGGGGGCGAGGTCTTTCTTTTAGCCGACATACTCGTACATAGAAATGGAAACAGAACAGAACAGCGTGCGAACTTTGTTCCATATTCAAGGTGGGGAGTGGAACAGGAGTGGCTTTCATTCCGAACGAACAATCATTAAAAACTTTAGTGGTTTCACAGTCAGACCAGTGTTATTTACCAAAATACGACACACAATTCGAATGGCCAACGCCGTCGCCGCTCAAGTCTATAATCAAAAGAGAATTATACTTGAAAATTGCATTTGTTTGCCTCTTCAATCGGTTGGGAGGAAGGCAGGCAGGCAGATAGAGAGAGAGAGAGAGGGAAGGAGTTGAAAGGTAGCAATGTGAGTCCTTCGTCCTGCTATAGTTTTTGGAAAACGTTGGCGGAAGTTTGATACTTGAAAACATGAGTGATTTCATGCGGGCTGACTGCTGTCGGTCGGTCGTTTGGAGATGATGTCGAATGTTTTGTAATTCAAATCCAACAAACTGGACTCTTCATTGGGGGTTAGAAGATGACAACATTTTGACGGTAAGATGGTCACGTGTCGCTTCGAAACACACTTTTGTGAACGCACTCCAAACCCAGATATACACAGAGATACTCGTAGAACAACAGTGCTCTTGTTTTAGTTACATTACTACATACACAAATAAACGAACGGATACACTGTGGTGTACACCACAGTTCTTGGACAGTGAATGAGAACGGATGAGCGCCATATGCCAAATTATTTATGACATTACTCCCCATCTCATGTATCTACAGAATGTATCTCTTTCTTAACTAAATTATGATTTGGTCCTTCGAGCTGCCAAATATACATTAGAGTAAAATACATTTTAGAAAATATAACATTGGGTGGAAATTAATCATTAATACTGACATGCTCTATTGGTTTTAGTCAGTCTCTGGGGCCGTTATCGAGCAACTCATCTCAGGAATTATGTCATTTTCGATTTGAGCCCACTTTAAACAAAATAAAACCCATAGTATCAATTCAACATCCCAATGCCGTTGGTATTAACATAAAAGGATTATGCATACGTCCAAACAAAAAAAGTTGTCGACACGCAGTGAGAGTCGGAGGGAAATAATCAACAACGTTAATGACCATAAATATAACCGAAAAGTAACCCTTTTCTCTCTTTCACGAAACAACTGATATAGAGCGGCGGATATCTTAGAGCTCCTCTAGTCATTCCAGAATAAAGAAGAAGGTAGAACGTAGGTACCTTAATGGCAAATGGTGGCGATTTAGTTTGTTCCCTGCAATTTGACTTGGTTGCCGCCGCCACCAACGTCCTCGTCCTCGTCCACGTCCTCCTTCACTCTCCCTCGTTCCCATCCTAATCATTGTCGATGTTAATTTTGTGCTTAATTACTTGTATCTGATTGCTCGGATTATGTTTTTGCCGCTGTTTCTGTTTCCTTTCCACTCCTTTTGCTGCCGTTTCATTTCGTTTGTTTTTATTTGTTTGACTTTTTTGGGTTCCCATCGTTTAAAAAAGCTTTGCAAGTGTGTTGGTTGTGCTTCCCAAAAGGAAGAAAGAAAGAGGAGGACACAAAAGGGTTTCACATTTGACTCACACCATTTCCATTTCCATGAGGTTTGATTTTGGTTTGGTTTTTTAACTGTTAATCAAGGAAACCAACCACCTTGAAATGCCTGGCCAAACGAAGGCAGAGTGCGGAGGCAATGGAGTGTGGGTAAATCATTAAAATGCGAGTACAGTTCCTTTTTTTTGCTCTGGCATAATTGTGAGTGGAATGATTTAACTTTTGTTTTCATTAAATATTAATAAATACGAGTTTAATGGCTATTTAAGGGTCAGCGAGCCAGCATGAGTTGACGGGGGAGTGTGTCCATTTGAAAGGCAACCAGATATGGGATGACATTTGAGATCTAAATGGACGTAGAGGTACAATGGCATTGTTCAACTTATAGTGACCAGCAGGGAGCAAAACAGCTGAGCAGCTTTCATTAAACTGTAATTTTACTTTGAAGGATCAGTTGATATTTTAATGTCAGCATTTCTAAGAAATTTTCTATAAATACAAAACTTTCTAAGAAATTTTCTATAAATACAAAATTTTTAAGAAATTTTCTATAAATACAAAATTTCTAAGAAATACAATTCTAGAAATACAAAATTTCTAAGAAATTTTCTATAAATACAAAATTTCTAAGAAATTTTCTATAAAAACAAAATTTCTAAGAAATTTTCTATAAATACAAAATTTTTAAGAAATTTTCTATAAATACAAAATTTCTAAGAAATTTTCTATAAATACAAAATTTCTAAGAAATACAATTCTAGAAATACAAAATTTGTAAGAAATTTCTAAGAAATTTTCTAGAAATACAAAATTTCTAAGACATTTTCTAGAAATACAAAATTTCTATGAAATTTCCTATAAATACAAAATTTCTAAGAAATTTCCTATAAATACAAAATTTCTAAGAAACTTCCTATAAATACAAAATTTCTAAGAAATTTCCTATAAATACAAAATTTCTAAGAAATTTTCTATAAATACAAAATTTTCTATAAATACAAAATTTCTAAGAAATTTTCTATAAATACAAAATTTCTAAGAAATTTTCTATAAATACAAAATTTCTAAGAAATTTTCTAGAAATACAAAATTTGTAAGAAATTTTCTAGAAATATATATAATCTCTAAGAAATGTTGTATTTATAGAAAATTTCTAAGAAATTTTCTATAAATACAAAATTTTCTATAAATACAAAATTTCTAAGAAATTTTCTAGAAATACAAAATTTGTAAGAAATTTTCTAGAAATACAAAATTTGTAAGAAATTTTCTAGAAATACAAAATTTGTAAGAAATTTTCTAGAAATACAAAATTTCTAAGAAATTTTCTAGAAATACAAAATTTCTAAGAAATATTCTAGAAATACAAAATTTCTAAGAAATTTTCTAGAAATACAAAATTTCTAAGAAATTTTCTACAAATAAAGAGTGATCTAAGTATAGATACTTTTTTCAAGTCTTGTTTTGACAGATTACGTGTGAGTCGTGTCATGCTATTTTTATTAAGTATTGTTTGGCATTTCATCATGGAAAGACTTACGCCTGAACAACGTTTACAAATTATTCAGTTTTATTATCAAAATAATCGTTCGCCAATTGCGCTAAGTCCATTTTTTTGTAATCCAAAAAAAAAAAACACTTTCCAGTCGACCCACGACCTCAATGGCGACCGTTATCGTGCCATGATAATCGACTATTTGATGCCTGAAATTTAAACTCGTGTCTCGGCGACATTTGATTTCAACAAGACGGTGCCACTTCCCACACATCGCATCAATCAATGGATTTATTGAGAGAACACTTCGGTGAGCAGATAATTTCACGTTTTGGGCCGGTCGTTTGGCCACCAAGATCGTGTGATATCACACCGTTAGACTTTTTCCTGTGGGGATATGTAAAGTCTAAAGTTTATGCGAATAAACCCGCTTCGATTCAGGCCTTGGAGCAAAACATCACGCGTGTCATTCGCCAGTTACCAGTCGAAATGCTCGAACGAGTCATCGAAAATTGGACTCAAAGGATGGACCATCTGAGACGTAGCCGCGGCCAACATTTGATAGACATAATCTTCAAAAAATAAATGCCAAAGAATGTTCTTTCAAATGATAATAAACATTCCCCATTCAATTTGAATTTTCTGTGTTTTTTTCTTTAAAAAAGTAGGGAACCTCGAAATGGATCACCCCTTATAAGGTTGATATTTCTGATTGCTCAAAAACATAAACAACGTGGAACGTGGAAAATTAAAACATATGTTTTTTATAGGGTTGCCACTTTTCACTAAAGTTATTGTTTTCAGTTCAATACGTCAGGTCGGCAAATTTTGTGACCGTCCTCGTAATTATAGAGCGTCATAGTAGTACTCATTTCTTAATAAGACATTATTATTTGAAATGCATAAATATTCCATTCGATGCATTGTAAAGAAAGATTTAAACTAATACGCTTTCAATTCATTGCAAAAAATGTTCGTTTATTTTATTTTCATTGTCCTATCCACCTGTGCAATTTTTGCCTTAATATTCAACCTCAATTGTTGGTCGCATGTGGATCCGAACTAATTGAAGAATTTCATGTAATTACAACACGCTTTTGTGTTTATGCAATTATAATTGTTTTGTATGTTTGTGAAATGTTGGGTGGTATGATCCGTAAATTATTGTCATTTATCAGAGACATAAAGGGGAAAGCAAAAAAAAAATGATGGAAACCAGACAACATCTGCTTGACAACAATTACCTTTTGTGGGGAAGAAACGTAAGGATAGGGCTATATGAACACTGGCTGTTGTTATCTTTGTTTTCTGCAACTGACCATATGAGTTCAAGGATAATACGATTTATATGGCAACAGCAAAAACGACGACACACATACACTGTATTAATACTTTGATGTTTTGCAACAAAAGCCTAAAAGTATTCTGAATTATTTGTTAGAAATATGAAGCCTCAAAGTAGACATCCTTTTATGATTTTTGTTATTTAGTCAAGGGAATCATTGTCCTTATGTCTCTTTCGTCTTTAGAATTTCATTTGGCATTTGTTAATTTTTCCAAAACATGTGTTGTTCTTTCCGCCAACGATTAGTCCAAACAAATTAGTCATCATTAGCATTTGCAGTTTGATGCTACTGATTTTTGCTGCTTTAGCCAGTGCTCAGTGAAGCTCTGTTTGTGTTTTCCCAGTTAAGCGTTAAATAAAAGCATTTAATACGATTACCCCCCGAGAGTAAAAACCGGGAGAAAAAACTCAAACTAAATTAAATCAAATGAAATTATACACCACATTTAAAACCAACAGCAAACGACAAACCACCCACTCATTTGGCTAACTGAAAAAATATATTTAATTTATTTTTACTCGTCGAAAAAGTCAAAAGCGTAAAAGCGCATTTGTGACATTTTCCAATGGGAAAAAAGCAAGAGACACTTGCTCATACCTTTCAACCGGAATAATTCACTTTGAACATGGTTTGGCTGACTTCACTTCACTTCACTTATGCGGCGAGGATGTCAGCTGAAGTTCTGTCTTTTTGTTTTGTCAGTTTGAAGGTTCTCAGTGGCTCTGAATGGTTTAAATGACCAAAAATGTTTATGAATGTGGCAGGATATCATACAGGCATGGAGAGTATGTAATCTACCCTTTCAAATAAAAACAAAAAAATGGATAATTCCCCACAACGGGGGGGGGGGGGGGAGACGGACAATAAAGATTTTTTTGAACTTTTGTTTCTCAAACGTATGGTTCAGAGCGCAGACCAGACCAAAAAACTGCTATTCATTCAGTTGGTCGTATTAACTTTGGTCCTTTGCGACCAAATTTGTCTCTGAATTGTTGGGAAATTGTTATTGAAATTGAAAAAGATGAAAAGCTGTATTACATTTTTGTATGAAACTCTTTTTTTATACGAATATCTTTTTGTCTCATTTGTATTTGGACTGAACAGGATGTGCTGCAGCATAGCTCCTTTATTGTTGAAGGCATTTGAATACCCGATTACGGCGACGTATCTTAACGCCTCGTTAAGCGTCATAATTACAATATTAAGCTTATTGTAGAACAAGGTGGCAATCAAGAAATTCAGAGGCGAAACAATATGAAGAGAGGAATGGAATCACTTGGTGTATGAATTTAATCCAATATGCTTTAAAACGTATGCAATTTTATATAGAAAACATGCCCTGATGTTCGTTTTGCATTTAATTTAATTTAGATGAAATCAAAAGCATATTTTATGGAGCAAGACGTGGTAATAAAATGGAGCATACATCAGGGAGTTAAAAATTAAAAAAAAAATGAAATATAGCTCTATGAAGTGTTGTTCCTTTGTTTGTTAATAGTGTTCCTTTGTTTGTTAATTATCAACGCCAGAAAATGTTGTTGGCTTAGTGATCTCCTATAAGGATGCGGCGGTACCAAAAGGGTAAGCCCCTTGGTACTTTTTTGGTTATTTTGTCCTAAAATGTAAGTACGTCAAAGACATTGTTGGTATGAGTTAGTCAATGTTGGTTCTTTTATTTGAGAGGAAACTTCCAAAAAATTACACTGTAGAAAATTTAAAGTAATTTTATGTACTGGTATTAATGTTATGATCTGATAATATTTTGTGTGGGATGCTCTAAAATAACAGAGTCAATTTCGCCTATGTTGCTCGAGGTGGTAGAGACAAATGAAATTTTGGAAATCTTTCATCAGAATATTTATTATTACTTATATTTTCTTCTCTATGAATTTTAGTTATTTTTCACATTTTAAAGCACATTTTAATTTTTTCCTCCTAAAACATTATTCTCCAAACTTTTTGGAAATATACATTTCGTTATTAATTCCATTTTATATTATAACCCCCTGAAGCTAGCCAGCTACAGTTGCCTTATCCTTTTACTGAACTCGCTTGGTTGTTAAGCAGCGAAAGCGAGGAAAAAGCAAGAATAAAATAAACATATCAAGTCTGCGATTTGCTTCATTTTCATTTTTTTGCTACATCCCAACACCCGGAGGCGTTTAAATCTAAAGTTACTTAAAACTGCAAAACAAACCCGCTTTGGAAAAAAATTAAAGGATTATAATTTTGATGCCATTTTATTGTATTTGTATTTATTTTGTAATACCTTTTAGCAGAACTACGAATGTTTTTTTTCAGCTTTTGTTGATTTTCTGCTAATGCTTTTTTCCAAGTAAGTAACTTTGGATACGTAGGATTTTTCTATGGTAGCATATGCTGCCATATTCCTTGGGCAAAAGGACAAGCGGAGTCATTAAGCTTATGTTTGTTTTCATTTTTTCTTATTTTTTTGTTTGGATTCCTTTTACTCATCTCTCTCACGCTGAGGGTGGTTGCTAATGGTAAAATCTATTTGACAAGAAGACTAAAAAAATAAACAAAAAAATGTGAAAACATTTTACGGTAAAACAAATAAGATTTCTTTCATTCTTCCTATAACTCTTATAAGTATGCATTACATTTTGCTTTTACCTAAAAGTATAATTTGATTCTTGGGACACAAGTAATGAAGCCTACTTCAAGGGGAAAAGAGTGTCATTTTGTTTTGTCTCTTTTTTTAGAAAACAAATTACTTTTCCTCTCTTGACTCTATGGGCCAGTTCTCCATAATCTCGATTTATCAGAACTAATTGCGTAACATTCATCTTCAAATAAATATTTAACTTTACACAATTGACCTTTTGTTTGTTTTCTCTTCCCCCACTCCCGAGTCCTGACAACAAATGTTTAGATTTCTCGGTTTTTTTTCTTGAATTAAGTTAAGCTGTCATTTTGGCGACCGTTAGTTCATCTGTCAATTGTCAGTTTAGTTGTGTCACAGAGTCACCGAACCAACCCCAAATTGTCCTGTGTGCCTTGCGATTCCTGTCGCCTTCTTGGAAGTTCTCGTTGTTGTCATTTGACATTTTGTTTAACATAATTTGTTAATTTAGTTTATTCACAACAATTTAGGGATCTATTTGCCGGAATTTGTTAACGAATACAAATGTTTATCTACTATTTGAACACATTGTTGTCATGGTTAGGAAATTTATTTAAGCTGCTTAAGTCATTTGTTAAAAAGGAAATGAAGCTCCAGGAAAAAAAAACTAAAGACGTTTTGATAAGCGAAGAGTCGACTTGATTTGGAATGGGAAAATTAATTTGTAGGAATTTCGGAAAGTGGCCAGAGGAATTGCTGTAGGGCATAGGAAAGTAAAACCATTAGGAATTTGATTAATAAATGATATACGAATATCTGCGAAGGAATTAAAAAAATACTATAAAAAACCAAGATTTTTTAAAAAAGAAATGATAAACACGTTTCGTATAAATGAAGTTCTGTAACTAAAAATTCTTGGAATTTTTAATAAAAAATTGAGACTTCAATAAATAATGTATTTATAAAAAATATTAAATAAAAATTACTTAAAAAATTATATAAAATATCTTGGAAATAATCCTTAAAAATGCAAAAATTTTGTTTAATAAATAAAAAAATAGCTAAAAAATATTCTCTAAAAGAGATTAATACATTTTTATAAACAAATTGTAAAGATTTTTATAAATCAAAATATATCCAGAAATATCTGAAATTTTCTATTAGCAAACTTTTTTTTATTATTTCTTTAAAAATCTTTTGCGTAAATAGAACGAAAAAATAAAAAATATCTTTAAACCTATGTCTCAAAACGTACAAAATTGTTATGCAACAAGCAAACTTTTTTTATTATTTCTTTAAAAAATATTTTGCGTAAATAGAACGAAAAAAGTCTTAAAACCTACACGGGGCAAAATCGCCTTTTTTGATATGTTTGAATCGAAAGAAAATATATTTGTAAAACAAATTTTTAAATATTATACATTTCTGAGCAAATACATTTTATTTGAAAATCAATAAAATATATGTGGAACGCATATATTAATATATTACAACAAAATATATTTGCGAACTAAATTTATCAAATAAAATAGGTGTTTAAATACAAACAAAATTATTCTTTAGGAATTTATACAAATATATTTTATTTAAAAAAGATTTTCAAAACTTTGCTGACTTTTTAGAAATTCAGTTAAAACGTTTCCTTGGTTTCGAATTGTACCTCCCAGTTGCAATACCATATGCGGAATTAACTTCAGTTTAAATCAATCATTTTAAAATTTCTGAGTTAGTATTCTAAGTCATCATTTCTTGTCAATCCCCCAAGTAATTTATTTTGATCCACGATTATACGATTTAAATTATTATTATTTATTATTTTTACGAACTTTAAAAATGTCTTAAAAAATAACTTTGAATTGCAAATAAGTATTTGTTTCGGAAATGATAGTCCCAAATAAAAACATACTGGGATGTAAACAAAGATTTGTTTAGAATAACATTATCCCAAATATATACTTTTTGTGTGTACCCAATATTATATGTTTAGAGTGTACCCTAAACACATATATGTTTCAAGCCGAATATGTTTGGGACAATATACTACAGAAGCGATTTTTTTTCAGCGTGTAAGTTTCAAAGAGTACAAAATTGTTAAGGAATTTGTTATTTTAAAAAGATTGTGTGAAAATGAAATTTCTATGAAATTGTCTTTAACTAAATTTTAAGAAATTGCACTATGCAACAAAATTTTTGTCGAAAGGCTGTGCATAAAATTTCCTCGTGTAATATTGTGTCCTAAACAGAAAAAAATATTAAGGCAATTTAATGGGAATTTTTTTATTTTCTTTAAAATTCCCATTTTCTTGGAATTTTAGTATTTGGAGTATATGCTCGATAAAGGAAATTATGAGGACTACAAATGTTAGTAATGACACTGTCATGTGGAAACATATGTTTAGTAGCTGCCGTTAAACTATTAGAAAAAATAAAAATGTTTTCAAAAATGAAAAGTTTTTGTTGGCACGAAAAACCCCATAAAAATAGAAATAAAATCACAAAAAATAGAAAAAAACGGCAAAAAATTACTTTATTCAAATTTTTGAAAGCTAGCGTCGCACAGTGGGATGGCTTCATACTTTTTTGTGCAAAAACTATAAGAAGTGGTCCTACACGCTGAAAAAAATCGCTTCTGTAGTATATTGCCCCAAACATACACACCAAATATATAATATTTGACACACACAAATATTATATGTTTGCGAAGATATTGTTCTAAACAAAAATATGCTCCCATTCAAGTATTTTTATACCCTCACTTTAGTGTGACGAGGGTATATATCATTTGCTACGGAAAAAAGTGTAACACATCGAAGGAGTGACCTAAGACCCCAAGTATGTTCGGTGGAAATCCGTTTTGGGTTCATTTCAAGTCGAATGAGCAATGTCCGTCCGTCTGGCTGTCTGCGCACGATAACTCTCGAAAGGAGCAAACGATTGACTTCAAATTTCGTATGTGGTAATATTTTTTTCTATCTCCGGCTAAGTTCGAAGATGGGCCATATTGGTCCACTCCTTCTGGTACCTCCACCACAAAGGGCTAAAATGTTGTGAAATATTGATTCTTTAATAACTGCTATTATACATATTCGAATCTTCTGAAATTCCACACATAGTATTAGTTTGTTAGTCGCTATCAACTCGAGGAAAATGGGCGAAATTGCCCCTTTTGGTACCTCCCACACAAATGCTCCATTTTGCACTAAAAGTTAAAAGCTTATAACATTAATAGCAGTGTTTAGAAATACTTGAAATTTTTTACAGTGTAATGCTTTTATAGTGCCTACAGTCCAGTGAAAAATGGGCGTTATTGCCGCGCCCCTTTTGGTACCTCCCACACAAATGCACCATTTTGCACCAAAAGTTAAAAGTTTATAACATTAATATCAGTGTATACAATTACTTGAAATTTTGTACAGTGCAATGCTTTTATAATGCCTATAGTCCAGTGAAAAATGAGCGTTATCACCACGCCCCTTTTTGTACCTCCCACACAAAATGGCCAAATTATACCACAATTTAATATCTCAACGTTAATATACCAGTCCATATAAACGGTTACAATTCGGCACAGTGCAATGTATTTAAAGTATCTACTGTTCAGCGAAAAAAACAAACTAATATTCGAATAAGTTAGCAACGTTTTTAAAATCTTTTTAAATAAAATATATTTGGAAAACTTCTTAGACAATAACTTTGTTTGTGTGTAAACACATATTTTATTTGTAAAATTCAGTTTTCAAATAAATTATGTTCTATTATATTAACGCATGTTCCAAACAAATTTTCTTGATTTTCAAATAAAATTTATTTGTTAACAAATATAGCGTGATCCATTTCGAGGTTCCCAACTTTTTAAAGAAAAAAAACACAGAAAATTCAAATTGAATGGGGAATGTTTATAATTATTTGATATTTATTTTTGGAAGATTATGTCTATCAAATGTTGGCCGCGGCTACGTCTCAGATGGTGCATCCGTTGAGTCAAATTTTCGATGACTCGTTCGAGCATTTCGACTGATAACTGGCGAATGACACGTAAACGTTGTTCAGGCGTAAGTCTTTCCATGATGAAATGCCAAACAATACTTAACAAAAATAACATGACATCATGACACGACTCGCACGTGATCTGTCGAAAAGGCTATTGATAAAAGTATCTCTACTTGGATCACCCTATATATAATATTAAAAGAATCATTTCCAAGTATATTTTCTTTCAATTCAAACATATCAAAAATGACGATTTTACTCCGAATAAATCATTGAAAGTTGGAACGGAGTAATGTATTGACTAAATTAAGAAAAAAGTTGAATTTCATTAAAATCGACCACGCCCAACGCCCACCACCGCTTATACAATCCAAATCGTTTTTTCTCATAAAATTTGTCCTATCAAAGCAAGTCTTCATATTTGGTACATACACTTCCTAGAATCAACAAAATATTCATGCCAAGTTTCATCAAAATCGGCCACGCCCACCGCTCCCCGCCCATAAATGCCAAATTGATTGTTTCTCATCAAAATGTTTCTATTCAAGCAAAAGTCTTAAAATTTAGTACATACATTTACTAGAATAAATAAAATATGTATGCCAAGTTTCATCTAAATTGGTCACGACCCCTGCCTACCGCCCATACAATTATAATAGATTTTTTCTCATAAAATTAATAATCCTTTTTCATAAAATTTATAAGATTGTTCAGCAGACGGTCGATTTTTTGTGTAAACTTAAAGAATAGTATCTCGTCCTTCATTTCTTTGCAGTCAGAAGACAGAGCTCGACTGAGTCAACTTTTTCTATTCGAAGGAAAACTGAAAACTCTGAATTTAATGTACCCATTTTAGTTCTTCCACTTTCCATAGAAGCAAAAAGAAAGTAAAGCAATTTTAAGATTTTGAACTGAATTATGGATTTTTAGACTATTAAGGCGAACTCAAATATCAAATCTAGTTCAATTTGTTGTGAAGTACATTCTGAATTATTAAAAATAAATTGTATGAACCTTTCCGCTTTTTTAATGGCCTTGTTTGCTGTTACGTCATTTTGAATTTCGCTCATAAAATTGTAAATTTTAAACATTGAAATCTGAAATTTTGTAGGAAGGTGTAGTTTAGTGTATTAGACTATAAATCATAAAATTAATTTTGATTTTTTTTGATGTTGCGTCATTTTGGATTTCAGACGACGATATGCAATCCAAAAAACTTTTTTTGAATTAAAAGGAGGGTTCTGTATTTCAATAATAACAACATTTAAATTGTAGCAGGGAAAATATTTTACATGCATAAGCTACCATGATTTACCTAAAAATTAGAGACAAGGTAAATCGTGGTATACCTCAGGGGGCATTATATCGCCTCTTCTATGGGTTACGAGGATTACACAGTCTCCTAAAAACCCTCACCAATGAAGGACTTAAACCAGTCTGTTATGCAGACGATGTTGTAATACTTCTAAGGTTCTTTCATCCAAATCTATTATGCAGAAGAGCTGAAGAGGCACTTAACATAGCATATAACTGGGCACAACCAAGGGGATTAAATGTTAACCCAGACAAAACAGAAATATGTCTATTTACAAGGAAAACGAAGATCCCACGTTTTACCCGGCCTCGATTACTGAATAAGACAATTGCCATAATTAAAAAAGTAAAATACTTGGGAGTAATCTTGGATCAGAAACTGTACTGGAAAGATCATCTTGAAGAAAGAGTTACAAAGGCCCACAGATGTTGGTCGTTGTGCAGAAGAGCTATAGGTTCAAAATGGGGACTACGTCCAAATATGACTCACTGGCTTTACATGAGCGTGATTAGACCAATAATCACCTACGCCTGTGTAGTGTGGTGGACATCAATGGACAAGAAGTGCAACGTAATACCTTTGCAAAAAATTCAACGTATGTGCTGTCTAGGCATAAGCGGGGCATTTAGAACTGCACCAACAAAAGCGTTGGAGACTATACTGCACAGACATCAGTATAAAGTATGAGGCAGCCCTCACAGCAAGACGTCTACAAGTGATGGGTGAATGGATAAATCGAGACCGCAAGTCGTACCATCAGAAGATTTTAGAATCTCTAGTTGGTCACATTCAAACGCCAGAAATCTCCGACCGTATTCCTGAAGTGCGCCTTACAGCTACCTGTGATACGTTTGTGCCACACAGACGCTCCTGGGAAAATGGAACTTTATCCCATGTGCCATGGGAACCAGTTGCTACACGCATGGGTCCAAGCGAGGAGGAAGGTCTGGGACTTTTTATTGATGAACCAGAAGTCCAAATTCACTTCCGCCTCCCATACCATAACACAGTATTTCAAGCAGATGTTCGAGCAATCACGAAGTGTGTGAACTGGCTCAGTAACACCACAAAGCCTAAATATGCCAAAATCTTCACAGGTAGCCAAATGGCGATTAAAGCAATAACATCGGAAATGTCAAATCCAGAACTGTGTTGGACTGTAAAAGAACGATAAATGATTACTCTGCCCATGATCAATTGCGTATTTGCTGGGTACCAGGACACAACGTAGTGATTGGAAATGAACGGGCAAACTGCTTGGCTTCAAAGGGCAGAGAACTTCGAGTAATAAACTTGGAAAATTGGAAACCTTTCGAAGCCACGAAAAATTAGTTGAAGCACTGGGCAGTGATGGCTCACAAAACTGTGTGGAATAGCGCAACAGTAGAAGCAACTGCAAAAATACTGTGGGGTGACCCAAATGAAAAGAAAACAAGAAGTCTTCTGAAACTAAACAAGATCGATATTAGTAAGATGATGAGTGTTCTAACGGGACACTCAAGCTTACAAGCACATCTTCATCGCATAGGACTAGCAGGAAACGACGAATGCAGGGTATGCAGGGAAAACATCGAAAAGCTTTCACACATGCAAGATCAAAACATTTCGGGCCCGACATATTACCAGACTTGACTCATCTCAGAGAATATGACTGGAAGATACTGAGAAAATTCGTGTCTAGTACCGATTTTCTGTAACTCGTGAGGTATAGAAAGATCATAAATAAGGAGCGCACAACAGGCCGAACCACTGGCTTAAGTGTATGTTCATTGACATGAGACGTTTAAACGTCTCCTCTCTTCAACCTAACCTAATCTAAGCTACTGAGTTGCATGCAAATTTTCGTTAGTTTTCACTTTACAATATTTAGATGACTTCACTGGAGTTTTTCTATAACATAATATTATTTTTTACCAAAACAAATTATAGATTTTTCTTATTGAAACACTTCTACAAACAAAATTCTAATATATTGCTTTATTTGAGCAATCACGTTCCATTATATATGGAACTTTCTCAATTTATCTTCTTGGATGGTAATATTTCTTTGCTGCAATCTTTCTATGATAAGAGGCAAAGAGACAAATCCTTGTAGTAAACATATAAGTAATATGTGATTCATGCACTTAAAATCGGCAGCTTTTTTTCAAACTTAACTAATAAGTATGAAATTCTATTTCCCATCTATAATTTTATTACAGCATTCAATTTTAATATGCGACACGCTAGAATTTCACGGGGTTCTAAAAATCAGTTACAAAATCTAAAATGATAGACATCGAATGGCCCATAAACAGTAAATTTTTATATCCAAAATCGTTATCAAAACTGTGCCACATATGACACATCACTATAGGAACATTTCCACAAAAAAGCATAAAAAAATTGATGCATAAAAATATATATTTCTTTGATTGATAAACAATATGCAAATGTCCTTAACCGTAAAAAGAAAAAAAGGAACACTACCCTATATCCGAGTAAAATATGCGTCCTTAAGGATGAATATGCTGCATTTATTCTTCACTCTTCTCATCAAAATAGTTTTACAACATATCAATACATATTTCATGCTTATTTTCTTTATCAACTCTTGCATCATAAATGTCATAAAAATCATGGAAAATGACAATAAAAATCACAAAAACTCTCTCGCATATGAAGATGAGATAGAGTCTGAATCCTGGTGCTAAGGACTTGCATATGATGACGTGTTTTTTTTTTTTGGGTAGGTGAGGGAGGGGGAAGTGTCACAGCAAAGGAGGGGTTAAATGCAAAGTAGCATTTATATGCTAGCTGGTGAGGTTTATTTGTCTTTTTTCTCAACAATTTCACTACAATTTATAGCATTGTAATGAAATTGGATCATAAAAATATTCTCAGCCATAAAAATAGATAAAAAACTGCTTTGCAGAGGGAATAGAAGAACAAAATCTGGATTTGTCTTGAAAGAGCTTGACATTTTTCAGCGTACACTTCAGCAGCTGGTGCAGCTCCTCTCTAACTGGATTAACTATCATTTGAGCGAAATCTGTAAGTGGTGCCATAAAATCATAAAAATCCCTAAAGAATAGAAACTGAAAAACAAGATTCCAATATTTTATGGCTCTTTTGTTTAACCAGTCATCCCGTCCGTCATGCAGACAATCTCAATCCAACCAACTAAGAACGATGGCGTTACCAATTTAAACAATTTCATTAAAGTCACCCAAGTGACGACATGTGAGGATTTCCCCTTAAGGGTTTTAATCACGTTCATAACATTAACTGACTTCTCTTCTTGTTCTAAAACAAAATTCGAGGAAAATTTCCTCACATCATTGACTAGAGAATGGAGCACAGTGGGAAATATCGACAATACCGAATGAAAATAAATCTACCGTTTTTATACCCTCACTTTAGTGTGACGAGGGTATATATCATTTGCTACGGGCCAAAAGTGTAACACATCGAAGGAGTAATCTAAGACCCTAAGTATGTTCGACGGATATTCGTTTTGGGACATTTTAAGTCGAGTGAGAAATGTCTGTCCGTCCGTCTGTCTGCTGGCTGGGTCGCACGATAACTCTCGAAAGGAGAATACGGTCATATTTTATTCTACCTCCGGCTAAGTTCGAAGATGGGCCATATTGGTCCACTCCTTCTGGTACCCCCCACACAAAGGGTTAACTTTTAGTGAGATATTGATTCTTTAATAAAATCTATACTACTTATTACAATCTTCTGAAATTTCACACATTTTATTATTTTATTAGTCGCTATCACCTCGAGAAAAATGGACGAAATTGTCACGCCCTTTTGGTATCTCCCACACAAATGGGGCAGTTTGCATCAAAATTTAACTGCATATAACTTTAATACAAGTGCATAAAACTACTTGAAATTTGTTAGAGTATAATGTTTTTGTAGCGCATATATTCCGGTAAAAAATTGGCATTATTATTGTACAGCCCCTTTTGGTACCTCCCACACTAATGGACTATTTTATACCAAAAGTTAACGGCTTATAACTTTAATAACAGTGCATACAAATAGTGTACAGTGTAATGCTGTTATATTGCCTACAGTCCTGTGAAAAGTGGGCGTTGTCACCACGCCCCTTTTTGCAACTCCCACACAAAATGACCAAATCATACCAAAATTGAATAGCTCGTAACGTTAATATACCAGTGCACATAAACGCTTATAGTTCGGAACAGTGCAATGTATTTAAAGAAAATATTGTTTAACGAAAAATAGGTGTATTTGTTAAACCCCTTCTGGTACCTCCCACACAAATTGACAGATTTTTTAGTGTAATTAATTACATTACTCAAAAAGTGAGGGTATGTATACTTTATTCGATTTATCCGACTGAAACTTTCTTACTTGTTATCCAGTCAAAGGATTTCAATAAAACTTGGTAGATTTATAGGATAGATACTGTTGAGCTTAGCTATTTAAGTGGGGTTATCTTTGCTATACCGGGGCGGTGTTACAGGTTCACACTGTAGTAATGTACCTCAAGCCTCATCAATAACTTCATTTGACAATAATAATTCCGTAAGAGTGTAAATTTGCATTGCAATCGTTAACTGGATAAGAAACTTTTTTGAAATTCCCCCAGTGTGCAGCAGTTGCCGTGATGTGTGTGTAGGAAACAATTATCATAAAGGTTTTAATTTTATAGATGTTTTTTCTTTTTCTTCCTCTCTATAGCGTGTAATAAAATTGTAAGCTTTCCTATATAAATATTTAACCACATTGAGCGAGTATGCATTTTTCATTCGCTTTTCTAGTTTATAATCGAATGAATTTTTGTTTTGCTTCATTCCTCGAGTTTTGTAAATCAATCAGGGATTTGTAAGCATTTAAAACTACCGATTCGCCCAACTCCCTTTTACCAAACACACAGCTTTGTCCCTCCAGGAGAGGAAAGGTAGAGTAAAGGTCTTAGGGAAAATTAAAATTCATAACACCATAATAAATTGTCTATGCAAATCCTTTGCAATGATTTCTCTTCTGTTTTTTTTGCTTTTGCTTAAGTTTCTAATAAATGTTCGGCAATTAAAAATGTTTGGTTTTTGCCATAAATAAAAATTTTTATGTAAATTCATCTTAACACATTTCGACTTGAAAATCCTGCCATAAATTTTACTCTACAACAACTGCAACAGAAACACGAACTAATGCTGTAGCATATGGCACCAACAACAACAAGAGGAAAACATATTAATGACATGACAATAACGACGTTAATGATTGGTGTGGAGCGTCAAACTCTTTTTTGCCGCATCTCCCCTGTGTACAGCATAACCCAGTGAATAATTTAGGAGTTCAAATTATAAAAATAAGAGAGATGAGGTTTGAAATAAAATAAACATAATTTAAAAAAATCGTTTCCTAAAAATTGTTTTAATACTTTTTTTATTTCGTTCTGAAAAACTCTATGTTTTAACTATTATCACCATAATTCAGAAAGTGTCACCTTAATTCAGTTCAAAATCGCTTAATGTAAATATTCTGATGGATAACGTTAAAAATCTAACAAAAAAAGCGATTTCGAAAAAAATCCATTACGCTCTTTCCGCATCAAGGTAACGACGCTATGTTCGACAACCTGGAACATATCATAAAAACTTTCTATTCAAAATTAAAAAATGAAAATTTACTCAAACAATTTTCAATTGGATTACGCAGGATTTGCTTCTCATTGGAGTATGACTGGTGTTGTGTATTAATTACGGTTAACAACACTGTCCAACAATTTAAA
Source organism: Eudasyphora cyanicolor (assembly GCA_963930755.1). Taxonomy (NCBI): domain Eukaryota; kingdom Metazoa; phylum Arthropoda; class Insecta; order Diptera; family Muscidae; genus Eudasyphora; species Eudasyphora cyanicolor. Next base: position 6,661,109 of record OZ005735.1, on the reverse strand, counting down.
ATTTTTTGATTGGAACAGAATAGCGACCTTATAATTCTGAAAAAGCATCTTGAGTAGATCATTTTTGTAGAATAAACTTATGGTCCAGCTGGTCTGAGTTTTTTTGTTACAGTGGTTCAAAATTTTCATTTTTTGGTCAAAGGGAGTATTATACTAAATAAACAAGTAAGAAAGTTTCAGTCGGGTAAACCGACTAAGGTATACCCTCACTCTGTGAGTAATGTAATATTGAATATTACTCGAATTATTCTGTCAATTTGTGTGGGAGGTACCAGAAGGGGTTTATCAAATACACCTATTTTTCACTGAACATTAGATACTTTAAATTCGTTGCACTGTGCCGAATTATAAGCATTTATGTGCACTGGTAAAAACGTTATGAGCTATTAAATTGTGGTATGGTTTGGGCATTATGTGTGGGAGGTACAAAAAGGGGCGTGGCGATAACGCCCATTTTTCACAGGGCTATAGACACTATAAAAACATTACACTGTAAAAAATTTCATGTATTTTTATACACTGGTTTTAATGTTATAAGCTGTTAACTTTTGGTGCAAAAAGGTACCTTTGTGTGGGAGGTACCAAAAAGGGCGTGGCAACAACGCCAATTTTTCCCTTGACTGTAGTCAATATAAAAGAATAATACTGTACAAAATTTCAAGTTTTTTTATACACTGTTATTAATGTTATAAGCTGTTAACTTTTGGTGCAAAACGGTGCATTTGTGTGGGAGGTACCAAAAGGGGCATGGAAACTTCGCCCATTTTTCTCGAGGTGATAGCGACTAATAAACTAATACTATGTGTGAAATTTCAGCAGATTCGAATAAGCAGTATAGAAGTTATTAAATAATCAGTATTTCACCAGAATACCTACTGTACATTTAACAAATTTTTAATTCCAGAAATCTTACTTAAACATGTGTACGATTTTTGTACATTATTACTACTGGTGATATTTATGTATAAAAAATCTATTGTTTTTATTATTTGCTGATTAATTTAATGGTAAATATTCCGAAAGAATTTCTCCATTTTCAATTTATATTAATTGAATTTTGTATATAACTCAATATGAAAAATCTTACCTTATGAGCGAATTCTTGTAGTACAGTAATTTCCGAAATGAGGTTTCTACAAAAACAGAAATAATGGAAATGTAATGTAAATGACATTATAATCGATATAAGAATTAAAAGTGATGTATTTTTAAAAAGTGATGCAATTTATGTGAAATACATAACTAAGATTTTTTCGGCTTTAAAGCCGTTTGTGATACAAATAATTATGTTTACAAATTAGATTATTATCAGATTTACTATAAGTTTCCCTGAGTGTAAGAAGATAAAAACAATTCTTGCAGTAGTTAGAGGAGCTGAATTCGACTTTGAAATATTTTTTGAGCCTAGACATTAAGTTCTCGCAATTTGAAGATCTATTGTCTTGGAGGAAAAAAACTTGTTCAAAAATATAATGGTTAATATGTTCAGAGGTCTTCATGTTATTAATAAACAAGATCTAAATAATTTTTCTTAATTATTAAAGGGGACGGAGCCTACCAACAAACAAAGGATACGATATCATTAATATCATTGAATAGTGAATCTTCAGCCCAGATGCCAAAATATTTGATAAAGTATAGCTAAAGGTCACATACTTTGTAAGTGCATTGGTTTTTTAAAGACCACCACTTATTTCTAAATCTTTTTTTTAGGTTTTCCATCCGCCCAACCAAAAAAAGAAGATATCACTATGTACCACATTCTTAAGGTATTTGTGAAAATGTTTAAAAGTTAATGTGTCATACCAGCACAAATAGTTTGATAACAATTTATTTATACAACTTTACAGATAAAGAAATTCTGGTAGATGTCTATAAACGTTAACATCGTAATAGAAAATATGATCAGTTAGTCACATAGTAAATGTAAGTAATCATAGTTAGATTGTAGATGGAGAATGTTAGATACGGCTGCATATTATGAACATGAGTCAGCCTAAGCATAGAATTTCGACGAGTTTGTTAATCAAAAATGTTGTGACCTTATATTTTTATCCAGATATATGTTTTTGTTCATCGATACGAGTATCGAAAGTAATTCGCCTTAGATGCCAGCACTTTTACAATGCTCGAAGCTCTTCTGATATGCGATATGTGTTACCTTTGTCGAAATAGAAAAAAAATCGCCAAGCACACACGAACAGGTCTAACCTTTATATATCGACCGTGCAAACCTATTGCGACCTTAGAACAATAAGTTGTTCTAAGGTCGTGATATGTTGCTGACATTCGTACCAAACCAATAAAAATCTAAATCGAAATCTAAATGAAAAGTTAGAGCAATTTACGATCTACAACTATTTCGGGGTTCCGACAATGGAAAAATGGTAATTTTTGAACCTATTTTAACCCAAAATAGAGGGAGAGCGGGCATAAAATTTTCTACAAAAAATTTAACTATATATTTCAGAACACATGAAAGCCCAAAACTTATTAAAAAACAATTAAAAACAGCCGAATATTCCTGCAGCAATGTTATTCATACGCCCCAGTGGTCGGATCCACTTAAAGTGAACCAATTCAGTGCATCGATTTTAATAATGGTATTTGAGTATTATAAACAAAACTAGCTGACCCAGTGCGCTTCACTGCCCTCAAAGTGCATTTCAGTGAAATATAACCATATGATATGTTGACACTCTTGATATTACGGCAGTGTTTTCGGATCATCCATATTGCTTTTAAATGCACAAATTTCGTGTGGTTCAATACCACTCAAATCGCCTTGGGAGACCACGTCGCCCATTCTCTGTTGGGTCATATAGATTGCTGTGAAATGTTGCCATACCAATTAGTGCAATAATTCTACATATCAGTATTTATTTTTTCTATAACGATGTCGCATGGGCGTAGTCACGCCCTCTAATCCGATATCTCCCATTTTTGTTGTGGCATGTACTTACTTTGAAGGCACTTGAATACTAAACACACTTGGTCAAGTGTCAATCTAGATATAATGGTCTCCAGTTATTACGTTTTCAGCAAGTGTGTAGTATGCACATACATATACTTCCACTGATCAGCTTTTTAATCAGATTACGTAGAGTGCTATCAACAGCATCCACTCCAAATTTCAAGACGATTAGTGTAACGCCTCTCTATATTTCACTTTCAGTGCTGGAGTCAAATAGAGTTGTAGATACGACCTTTTCATCCACATACAATTGTAAGAGGCTTTGTACATCGACTCTATTTGTATGCAAATTTTTAAAACTGTACTGCATGGGCGGCGCCACGCCCTTATCACTCTCTTTTGCAAAGATATCGCCGCAATACTATTTCAAATATTACGTTTTACATGTTTTATTTATATGGGGGTTTCATGCCAACTGTTTCCATCGTTCCTGTTTGTAGCTCCATCACCCCTACTGGTACCAAGATCAGACAGCCAAACATCGAAACCATGCACTCGATCTGGTTCCACATACCAAATTTCGCAATCGAAGCTATCAGGTTGTGTGAACGGCACCTCTCCCACTGTTACTATGACGTCAGTTTTTAGCTTCATCGCGGGTTCTAGTGCCAATGTCACAAATACCAAATTTCGAGAAGTTTACTCCAATAGTATTCGAATATTTTAGTTGTTTTAATTAATAAACTTACTTGAGTAGGAAAACAGACGACAACAAGGCAGGAAGATGTTCCTCAAAGAGGAACGAAATATCGAATAAATAAAAAACATCAAAAACTGTGCCACGCCCACTAACACTATCACCCCAGTTTTAGCTACATGACGCATACTGCACCAAAGTCATACATGTCCAATTTCGATAATTTTACTCTTATGGTATTCGAAATGTTTATTTTTTTAATTTTAAGTTGTGTGGGCGGTGCCACGCCCACTGTTACTACCACACCAGCTTTTTATTCCATTACGTATACTAGTGCCAAGGTCACATATACCACGTTTCGTCACTCTTACCGCAATAATACTCGTAATATAGTACTTTTACATTTTAGGTTGTGTGGGCGGTGCCACGCCCACTTTCACTGTTTCCCCATTTTTAATCCGGTGACACGTACTGGTATCGAGGTCCCACATAACAAATTTCGAGAATTTTACTGCAAAAGTACTCGAAATATTGCATTTCAGTTTGTGTGGGCGGTGTCACGCCCACTGTCACTGGCTCCATGATGTGTACTGGTACCATAGTCACACATATCGAATTTCGAGAATTTTGACCCAATAGTACCCGAGATATTCCACTTTTAAATTACACGTTGTGTGGGCGGTGCCACGCCCCTTTGTACAATCATAACCGAATATAGCTACGAACCTTCCACACTCCAAATGATATACTCATGCAATAATTCAGCAAAATCTGTTCAGCCGTTTTTGCGTCCATCGCGTACCAACGAACACCATTTCATTTTTATACCCTACACCACACTGCGGTACAGGGTATTATAACTTTGTGCATTTGTTTGTAACACCCAAAAGGAGAAGAAATAGACCCATCGTTTATTATACCGATCGACTTAGAATCACTTTCTGAGTTGATTTAGTCTGTCTGTCCGTCTGTGCATGTATTCTTGTAATCAAAGTACAGGTCGCAATTATGGCCCGATCTCGACGAAACTTTACACATATCTTTTCTTTGGCCCAAGGACGATCCCTATTGAATTTGGTTAAAATCGGTTAAGATTTAGATATAGCCCCCATATATATGTTAGCCCCGATTTGATATGTAAGGGCTGTAAAAACTTTATTTTATATCCGATCAGTATGGAATTCGGCAGAAAGAGGTTTCTTATTATATGAATGAACACTGCTAAATTCGGAGAAAATCGGTTCAGATTTACATATAGCCCCCATATATATGTTACCACCGATTTGACATGTAAGCGCTGTAAAAACTGTATTTTATATCCGATCAGTGCAAAAAATGGCAGAAAGTGGTTTCTTATTACATGAAGAAATACTGCCAAATTCGGAGAAAATCGGTTCGGATTTATATATAGCCCCCATATATATGTTACCCCCGATTTCACATGTAAGCGCTGTAAAAACTGTTTTTTATATCCGATCAGTATGAAATTCGTGAGAAAGAGGTTTCCTATTATATGAATGAACACTTTTAAATTTGGAAGAAATCGGTTCAGATTTAGATGTAGCCCCCATATATACGTTACCCCCGATTTGACCTGTAAGCGCTGTAAAAACTGTATTTTCTATCCGATCAGTGCGAAATTCGGCAGAAAGAGGTTTTTTATTACATGAAGGAATAATGCCAAATTCGGAGAAAATCGGTTAAGTTTTAGATATAGCTCCCATATATATGTTACTCCCGATTTGACATGTAAGCGCTGACTGTATTTTATATCCGATCAGTACGAAATTCGACAGAAAGAGGTCATTTTACATGAATGAGTATTCAGGGAAGATCGGTTCAGATTTATATTAAAGCTCCGTATATATGTTCCTCCTGATTTGGTATCAAACCGCTATAGAAGTTGTATTTTTTATTTCCGATCATTAAAATTTTCCAGAAAGATGTTTCTCAATTTAGGAACGAATATTGCTTAATTTAGCGATTATTGTTTCAGAATTACGTAATATGTTTCTACCCATTTACCAATTATTCCAAATTATTATGGCAATGACCCTTATCGCAGTGTTAGGGAGGTGTAGGGTATTATATAGTCGGCCCCGCCCGACTTTCTGCCTTTCCTTACTGGTTATATATACAGATAACTAAAAATTTTTCTTAGACTTACAATGCCTAAGACCTCGGTCGATCAAGTAAGTCAAAAGATCTCCTGTGCTTTCAACTTTAATCGTCTTAACCCGCATCTCTTGCTGGGTTATTCAACGACAAAACCCTGCGTTTTTCCCAACATTCTTGCGTTCCCTTTTCAAACATGAGTATGACTAATAATCGTGCATTTATGTTACAGTGGCTAAAAAGAAAATTGCCACTCTGCACATGAACAATGGTCTGGATCATGCAACCATTCAGTCAGTCAGTCAATCACCCAACCATCAATCCACACACACACACGGACACGGACATGGACACTTCGAACCCCAGACCCTAGGTCCAATGTAATAAACCCTCTAACAAAAGTTGGATTATTAGTAGTAAAGCTTTGAACACCACATCAGAGCACATCACATCATCATAACCCATTCGCATCCACAGACGAGGAAACTTCATCCGTTATGCTTCGTTCCGTCCATTCTTCTTCGAGGTAATGACGATGTGCAGCACATATGAGTTTGTTTCTAGCCGCCGACTGACTACTAACATGCATATGTGGTGACCATTATTTTGCCATGGATGGACTCATCCTTGTCGCCTTAGTTCCTCCAGTAAAGTGTCGTCATATGTGTGGATTTGTGCGTATGAGAATAGACTTACAGAGAGATACATAGAGTGAGAGTCTTAAATCCCATGAGGAATTTGACAATAACTCATAAATGGAATTTTTCGCGTCCGTCACTGTTAATGGTGTTCATAAAAATACAAATTGCTAAGCAATTAGTATATTTCCCTGCGACGAATGAACAGTGAAGTTCATTCAACGAGACATTCTGTTCCGAGGATTTGCCAGAGCTTTTAAAGGAACATAAATTACGGCAGAGATGAGAGAGAGAAAGGATGGATGGACAAAGAAGTGAAGAATTATTTGCTGCTAAATGCCTGGGATCGTTAATGATATGGCAAAGTTGGAGATGGTAGTGCAGAATTGTTAGTTAAGTGATCAGAATTAATTAGATTTGAAATTCTTTCCTCAGGGCGAGAGCAGAGAAGTTGAGAAGATTAAGGAAGAGCTTTTGAGGTTGGGGAAAAAATGACACCTAGCGGCTTATAGCTGTAAATATCACTACATTTAATTAATATTTTCAATGAATTGTATACACTGAAAAATGTGTCTTAAAATGTATTAAAGAAAATTCCATTGATATGGAGCCAAAGACAACAGAACATTTATATTTTTTCGAAAATCACTTGCTCTGTAACGTTTAAAATTAAATATTAAAAAAAACCTTTCAGTTGACATCATTTTTTACCTTCTCGGTTCATAGCACTGTGGAACACCAAAAAAATATCAAGGTTCTGACAACGGATTTTGATAGATGGGGGTAAAAAGAATATACGTGTATAGCCGATTTGAAAGTTTACGTATGGTGGTCTTTTTAGAGGGGGATCAGTATTTTCCCATTTTGCAGATTCTTATGATGAACACTACGAGGAACATTTTTGTTGAACATTTTAACCCTCTAGCTCCTCAATGTAGGGGTATTTTTGGTCCCGTTTGTGTAAAAGGGTAAAAATCACCCCTACAACAGGAGTTTAGCGAGTCAAAATGTTCTGCAAAAATATTTGTCATTAAATTCTGCTTTAAGTCTCGGAATTCACCAAAATTCAATGTTCAACTTAAATGGCAGAAATAATTCAAAACTTAAAATGCCCGAAATAATTCAAAACTTAAAATCCAGTTTTAGTTTAAGCACAAATTCGAAAAATTACGAAATTAATCTAAAAATTGATCTTAGTTTTGACTTATTTCTGGTTTTTGAGTTGAGTTTAGAGTTTTCATTTCTTCAGAGACGTATATTAGAATTTTATGGTAAATATTTTCGTAGATCATTTTAACCATCTAGCCCCCAATTTAAGGGCCATTTTGGTCCTTTTTGTGGAGAAAGGTAAAAACCACCTTTATAACAGGTGTTAAGAGAGCCAAAATGTTCTAAAGGGTGGTTAAATTGTAAACGTCAAGTTTTTTTCTGCATTTCATTTGACATTTTTCAATTTCAGACTAACTCAATTTGAACCATGGAAAGATACACAATCGAGCAACGTGTTAAAGTTTGTTAAGCGTTTTACGAAAATTGGCATTCAAATCAAAATGCATTTCGTGCACTTCGTGAAGTTTTTTTGATCAGAATAATCGACCAAATGTGTTCACAATCGGGCGAATTGTGGGCAAATTTCTGCAAACCGGGTGTGTAGGAGATGTGAAAACACCTGTGCATGCTCGCCCAGTTGGTTTGGTGAGGCTTATGGGCTGGCGACGACATCAGGCCATACTTCTTCGAAATGTTGCCGGTGAGGCAGGTACTGTGAATGGTGTTCGCTATCGTGAGATGATAACGAACTTTTTATGGCCCGAATTGGAAGATATGGATGTGGACAATATGTGGTTTCAACAGGACGGTGCCACTTGCCACACAGCTAACGAAACAATGGATCTTTTGCCCAACAAATGCAATGGCCGTGTTATCTCACGTCGTTGCGATGTCAATTGGCCGCCAAGATCATGTGATTTGACAACGTTGGACTTCTTTCTTTTGGATTATTTAAAAGAAAGGGTGTACGTCGATAAGCCAGTAACAATTCAAGAGCTAAAGGATGAGATAATTCGGTACATTAACGGCATAGAACCTCTATTATGCCTCAGCGTCATCGAAAATTTGGACCGACGGATGGAGGTGTGCCGCCGATGTCGCGGCGGCCATTTGGCCGATATTTTGTTCCATACATAATTGAGCAATACAAATATTATCATAATAAAAAGAAATGACAATAATTTCCTAAATAATTTGTGTTTTATTCAAAATCAACATCGGACCTTAAAATGTAACCACCCTTTACAAAAATATTTACCATAAAATTCAACTATAAGTCCCTGAAGGGGTTAGGTTAGGTTAATGTCTTACCTTTTCGAATTGGGGTTAAACTCAAAAATGGGTTTTAAGTTTTAAATTATTTCTGTCATTTATGTTGAGTTTTGGGGTTAAACCTAAAAATGGGTTTGAAGTTTTAAATTATTTCTGTCATTTATGTTGAGTTTTGGGGTTAAACCTAAAAATGGGTTTGAAGTTTTGAATTATTTCTGGCATTTATGTTGAGTTTTGGTGTATATTCTGTGGCAAATATTTTGACCCGCTAAAAACCTGTTATAGGGACGATTTTTTTACTTTTTTTTGAAATTTAGTTTTCAGATTAATCGACCTTTTGTTCTATATTACTGTTGTATTTAATTAATAAACAAGATCGAGATCAAGGGATTTTTAACCTTTTCCACAGAAGGACTAAATGCCCTTACATTTAGTAGCCAGAGGGTTTAAATAGTTAACAAAAATGTTCTCAGTAGTGTTTTATGTAATGTTGCTGAAGACATGCTAAACCTAAAATGTAAGAATAACACGATTTCCTATGCCGATTCATCATAAGAATTTGCAAAAGGGCGAAATATTGATTCCCCTCTAAAATGACCGCCATACTTAAACATTCAAAGTGCCGATACACGTATATTCCTTTTCACCCCCTCTACAGAATCCATTGTCAGACCCTGGTTATTTTAGAAAAAGTTTAATTTTGTTCCACACTGTTATATACACAAAAAGTGTGCCACAAAAATCAGTGTATCATTCTTACTTTATGACTCTATAAAATGTGTCATTATTAAATTTAAGTTCATTGTCATCAGAAAATGTCCATCAATGACACCTACGACAAGAAGTAAACCCCGACTAAAAGAAAACGAAAAAAAAATCCCCAAAATGTATGAAATCCCCTTCACAAAATGTCGTCACTTTATACTGCATTCCTGCCCTATTGGATGGATATCTAGACTGTGCTCGATCACTGTGTTTACAAAATCTTTATGTCGTATTTACCCAACTGATGTTGTTGTCAAGAAGCATTCAATCGAAATTAGATTGTACGAGTTGTGCCTGCCTGAAAAGCAATATTGAGGATGATTTTAGATTGATGACGCTTGTAAGCGACGTATCTCGCTTGTAAGTATTCTCCTCTGCTTTCAGGCTGAGGAGAATATTTTGTGAGCAATATTTAGGTTTTCATATCATTCACTTCCAAATTGTGTTGTAATCGCTGAAATGGTTTTGTATTTTTTTCATTATGGAGTTATTGCAGTGATTTTTGGGCCTTGTTGTGATTGTCGGTACCAAGATGCATCGATTTAGTGTTGAAATTTGATGTCGTAGAAGTTTTGAATTTCATGGGAATTTGGAAAATGGACAACGGATTACATGCACTGAACTTGTAGTTGTAATTGGGTTAAACGTTGTTATCAATTGATCTTCAAGTTGGTAAATGAACATTTCCCACATGCAGTTTAAATGGGATTAGGATATGTGAGATACAAATGGTGAGTTCTTAATAGTACTAGTATTAAATGTTGGGCCATTTAAAATTTGAATCGGCTATAAAAAAAGTTTTCAAATTTATGGTTTTATTGGAAAGGTTAAATTTTGTAATTTAATCATTCATATGACTACCACGACTGACTCGGCAGTAGCTCATCCGATCAACCCAATTTATCAGTACATTTTCGATAGTTTCGGGTAGAATCTCTTTAATGGCAACTTTGATTTAATGTTTCAAGGCTTCAATTGTCTCTGGATGCTTTGCGTAACATTTATTCTTAATGGCTCCCCACAGAAAATAATCAAAAGGGCTCCAATCACAAGTAGTTCAAATTTAAAATTTTAAATGGCCCATTCTTTATATACTGTTGAGCGCAAATATGCAAATTGTCAAGCCAACTGGACATTTACAGATTCATTCGAACACAACTTACATATAATTTATGTATCAATCATCGAAATATGTTCATATTCTATATTTTAGACAACTTTTTCAATGACTATAGTATGAGTAAAATGTTGTCCTCCTCTCTGGACCCCACACAAAGTACAAGATTTCATATTACGTAAATGTTTACTAAACCGAATTTTTTTTACATGTTTTTCTAAAATTTTTAATTTTCATCCCAAACGACGAATTATAATGTCAAGCGTATTGTAAAGGAATTATATGTAAATAACCTTAATATTAAAACCAGTAAGGAAAGGCTAAAGTCGGGCGGTGCCGACTATATAATACCTTACACCACTCTCGTAATATTGAATAACTCTGATATATAAATTTTGTAATTCATGTATAAATTGTTTACATAAATTTACTTTTGGGACATTTTATACTTAAATAATACCCTGTACCACAGTGTGGTGAAGGGTATAAAAACGATTGGATCTAAAGAGCCAAATCGGATGAAACATATATATGGGAGCTATAGCTAAATCTTAACCGATTTTCTTCAAATTCGGCAATGTTGGTTCATGGATCAAGAAACTCTACCATTCTAAATTTCAAAACGATCGGATGTAAAATACAGCTTTTATAGGACTAAAGGACCAAATCGGACGAAAGATATATATGGGAGCTATATCTAAATCTGCACCGATTTTCTTCAAATTCGGCAATGTTGGTCCATGGATCAAGAAACTCTACCATTCTAAATTTCAAAACGATCGGATGTAAAATATAGCTTCTATAGGACTAAAGGGCCAAATCGGACGAAACATATATATGGGAGCTATAGCTAAATCTTAACCGATTTTCTTCAAATTCGGCAATGTTGGTTCATGGATCAAGAAACTCTACCATTCTAAATTTCAAAACGATTGGATGTAAAATATAGCTTCTATAGGACTAAAGGGCCAAATCGGACGAAACATATATATGGGAGCTATAGCTAAATCTTAACCGATTTTCTTCAAATTCAGCAATGTTGGTTCATGGATCAAGAAACTTTACCATTCTAAATTTCAAAACGATCGGATGTAAAATACAGCTTCTATAGGACTAAAGGACCAAATCGGACGAAAGATATATATGGGAGCTATATCTAAATCTGAACCGATTTTCTTCAAATTCGGCAATGTTGGTTCATGGATCAAGAAACTCTACCATTCTAAATTTCAAAACGATCGGATGTAAAATACAGCTTCTATAGGACTAAATGACCAAATCGGACGAAAGATATATATGGGAGCTATATCTAAATCTGAACCGATTTTTTTCAAATTCGGCAATCTTGGTTCATGGATCAAGAAACTCTACCACTCTTAATTTCAAAACGATCCGATGTAAAATACAGCTTCTATAGGACTAAAGGGCCAAATCGGACGAAAGATATATATGGGAGCTATATCTAAATCTGAACCGATTTCAACCAAATTCAATAGCGATCTTAACAGCCGCGAAATACTCTAAACTGCAAAATTTCAGAACGATCGGAGTGAAATTGCGACCTGTAGTCGACGAACAACTTTACATGGACAGACGGACGGACGGACGGACGGACGGACGGACAGACATCGTTAAATCGACTCAGCTAGTGATTCTGAGTCGATCGGTATACTTTAAGGTGTGTCTAGCTGTGTTATTTTAAGGTGTTACAAACATCTGCCGTGAAACAAACTTATAATACCCTGTACCACAGTGTGGTGTAGGGTATAACAATTTTGTAATTATACCCTACACCACTCTGTGGTACAGGGTATTATAAGTTTGTTTCACGGCAGATGTTTGTAACACCTGCAAATAACACAGCTAGACCCACCTTAAAGTATACCGATCGACTCAGAATCACTAGCTGAGTCGATTTAAGCATGTCTGTCCGTCCGTCCGTCCGTCCGTCTGTCCATGTAAAGTTGTTCGTCGACTACAGGTCGCAATTTCACTCCGATCGTTCTGAAATTTTGCAGTTTAGAGTTTTTCGCAGCTGTAAAGATCCCTATTGAATTTGGTTAAAAGCGGTTCAGATTTAGATATAGCTCCCATATATATCTTTCGTCCGATTTGGCCCTATAGTCCTATAGAAGCTGTATTTTACATCCACTTGTTTTGAAATTTAGAATGGTAGAGTTTCTTGATCCATGAACCAACACTACCGAATTTGAAAAAAATCGGTTAAGATTTAGCTATAGCTCCCGTATATATGTTTCGTCCGATTTGGCCCTTTAGTTCTGTAGAAGCTGTATTTTACATCCCATCGTTTTGAAATTTAGAATAGTAGTGTTTCTTGATCCAAGAACCAACATAGCCGAATTTGAAGAAAATCGGTGAAGATTTAGCTATAGCTCCCATATATATGTTTCATCCGATGTGGCTCTTTAGATCCAATCGTTTTTATTCCCTACACCACACTGTGGTACAGGGTATTATTTAAGTATGAAATGTCCCAAAAGTAAATTTATGTAAACAATTTATACATGAATTACAAAATTGATATTTCAGAGTTATTAAATATTACTAGAGTGGTGTAGGGTATTATATAGTCGGCCCCGCCCGACTTTAGCCTTTCCTTACTGTTTTTTCTTTAGTATTTTTTATATAAATTTTTTGGCCCTACCTTCAACCCAAAGAATATAGATTTAATCAAATGATTAATTGACAACAAATCAATTGCCCTTAATTTGTCAAATACTTATAGATTATCACGCAACACAATAAATTACAAATTCCTAAGGAATTTCCGTTCTGGAAGTGCTATTGCATTTATTCGAATGCTGACAAATGGGATTCTAGCACCAAAGACAAAAACTGCGCAGACAGAATGTCTCACTTCGAACGAACAAAAAAATGTGCAAATAGATAAGAAAACTATGTTAACTGAAGGTCGATTGGTTGGTCACCTGATCCGATAAGATCCATAAAATATGATTTCTGAGTGCAAACCAGAATTTGAAAGTACACTGCACTACAGCTTTTCCTGCATTGCAGCACGAATCAACAAACAATGTATACAAATTGATTGCTCAATAAATTTCTCATCTAGGTATAATAAAACAAAAAAAAAAATATAAAAAAAACTAACCATGGCCATCAAAACAAGCCAAACAGTAAATAAAACCTAAATATAAAACCACAATGCAGCACAATAAGAAAACTTAAACGTCTGTTTAAAAAAAATTCGAAAAACAAACAAAAAAAAAGAACCCATGACAAAAAAGGGGGCATTTCACAGGTTGAAAACGACCGTTTTTGAGGATGAGTCATCGCTCGATCGCATATGAAAAGCAAGCAAGGTATTCTCCAAAAACGAAAAAACCAACTAACAACAACAAAAATACTGTAGAAACACTAAAGAGCTGAAGCAAAGACTGCGACCGACGTTCAATGGTCGGTTCGTCTTTGGGCTATTGCATTGGTGTTGTTGTGAAACATGTGAATAATTATTAACAATATGAAATGAAATCAAATTAAAATCCAACAACAATATCTTCTGTCGGTCTATAGCAGTAGCCACCAAAACACTCCACCATCAGCAGATCCACAACATGTAGTTTATCGACAGACGGACGGACATCGTCCGTCGACCACCGCCGTCACAGCGCTCAACACACAATAAACTCTTCATATTACCAAAAAAGGGCATTAAATGAAAATGATATTAAGATAAGATTGTTTACAATCACAAACAGAGCGAAAGAAACAGAGTGAAAGAATGAAGTAAAAAAAAACGATAGAAATCATCTGGGTTATGTCGACTTTGAAATGACATACAAATGTATATTAGTAAGCAAGTAAGAAAATATCAGTCGTCCAAACCGATCATGGTATACCCTCACTTTGAGAATAATGTAGTATAGAATAGAGAATACAGAACTTTGTGCTGAGGTCAGAAAGCACATTTGAAGAAACATTTTGCTCAGTGTACTCGTATAGCAGGCCTCCCCAATCCTTTCAACCATACGGCTCCCCAAAACAATGTTTAAAACCTTTATGACCCCCTTCTTACACAAAAAATATCGTAAATTATACAGGGTGGCGCAGAATGAGCTATATGGTTTGAATTCTTTATAACTTTTTTAATTACACTGTGCTAGTCCAAAAATGTAACAGAAAGGAGATCCTATGGATAGACCTATTTCGGCCATGCTGAATCCAGTGGCATTAGCCGTTTTTCTATGTTAGCTCTTGTCTTCGCGTTATTCGACCACAAAGTTTGTTAGGAAATCAGAGAGGTGACTTATCTCTTTGGTTATTTTGAAGTGGAAGACTTCGGAATATATGCCTCCGTCCAAAGAGCGAAATAAAGGGAATATTTGTACAATTATTTATCTCAAAACAGTCGTCCAAGCTTCCCACCCCCGTACCCCTGAAAAAGTGCAATGAAATCTTATCATATGTTAAAAATCATACATATTGTTGATATTTTTAGTAGGCGTCGTTGAGAAAAATATTCCTCGCGAACAAATACTATAAGTCCTTTCTCAACTTTTTAATGAGAATTAAGCAGATTTCGAGTTATTACATAATTTGTGTATTTTTCTGCTCATAGTAGAAAATATTTGAAAGAAAATTTTTTGACTTAAATATTTGTAAATTATTTTTTGGTTAGTGTTAATGGAAATTTCAAAGGTAACCAACAAAATCTGCTAAATTGTGAAACCTGTTATTTTCTCATAAAAATGTTGAAAGGAGACTCATAGCAATTTTTCGCGAGGAACATTTTTCTCAAAGCACAAACTAAAAATGTCGACGATTTGTATGACGTTTGACGTACGGTAAGATTTGATTTCACTTTATAGGGTGTAAAGGTATGTGAAGCGTGGTTAACTATTTTGAGAGAAATAATTCTCGAAGAGTTCCTTTATTTCGTTCTTTGAACTGAAGCGCGTTTTCAGAAGTCTTCTACTTCAAAATCATCAAAGAGAAAAGTCACCTCTCTGATTTTCCAACATTCCATTTGGTCGAATATCGCGAAAACAAGAGTTAACCTAGAAAAACGGCTAGCTCCATTGGAATCAGAAAGGTCGAAATAGGTATATCCATAGGATCTCCTATTTTTACATTTTTAAAATGTCCATTCCGAGCACAGAGTTATAATTCTTTCTTTGTTTTTTCAGCATTTTGTGAAGGAGACTTGGGGAATTAATTATGAATCGAACAACGTACAAAAATAATTGAATTTTTGCGAAATTTTTCGTTCGTTTCATATCCCCCACTTCTTTAAAAAGTTATAATACAGGGTGGCGCAGAATAAGCTATATGGTTTGAACTCTTTATAACTTTTTTAATTATTATTCTTCCTTTGTTTTTTCAGCATTTTGTGAAGGAGACTTGGGGAATTAATTATAAATCGAAGAACGTACAAAAATAATTGAATTTTTCCGAAATTTTGCGAAAATTTTATGAAAATATGCTAAAAATAGCACGTATGTGCGAAGCAGAAAATTGACATCACTTACAGGATATCATTTTTCAAAGCTAATTGCGGAAAATTAACCAATAATATCGTGTATTTAAAAAAATTATAATAATCGCATAAATAAAAAAGTTATAAACCATTTAAACCATATAGCTCATTCTGCGTCACCCTGTATTTCGTTTTTAATATGACTAATAAAATAAAATTTCATTTAAGTTGTAATTAAAAAATTTGCATCGAAATTGTATTTTTCTGCAAAATTACGTTGAAATTATATTTTTTTAAAGAAAATTTTATGAAAATTGGACTTTTATAGAAAATTTCATTATAATTTGATTTTTCAACAAACATTCTTGAAACAGATTTTTTTTTAGAAAATTCCTTCAAATTTGCATTTTTCTAGAAAACTCCTTCAAATTTATGTTTTTCTAAAATATTTAATTTAAATCTAGTTTTGTTAAAATTGCATTTTTGTAGAAAAATCTTTGAATTTCATTCTCTAGCAAATTTTGTTAAAACTGCATTTCTCTACAAAATTTCTTGAAATTAAAATTTTTCTAGAAAATTTTGTTGAACAAATTTTCTAAAATGATGCAATGATGCGAAAGTTTGTAGAAAAAATGGAGATAGAGGCATCGGAAAGGGGGGGGGGGAGAAAAAACTCTCCCGTACTCCGACTTCTCGGGCTCACGTGTTGTTTTTCATTCGCACTTTAAACAATTCGAACAGGAAAAGCCGAAACAAAATTAAGTCGTCTAAGTCAAGAGAATTAGCGTATAATCTGCTGAATAAATATCCTCGTATAAATCTGGACTTATTAACTGATTGCTGATTAGTCCTGATTCACAGAAGGCATTTTTCCAAGCGAGTCCCAATTTACACTGGCTGAATGTTCCGCAGATTATTGGCGTTTTGTAGGAGAGAGAGGCAGTCGGCAAGAGGGGGGAAAAACTCTTCCTGAACGTTTTGAGTTCTTCGTGCAAGTTCAAAAGAGAATTTGATGATAACCTGCTGAAAAAACTTGCCTAGTGTAAACCTGCACCAAGTGTCAAAGTTTGTAGGAGATAGAGACAGGAGGAAAGAGCTCTCTGCGTCTCTCTCCTACAAACTTTGACACCTGCTTGGAAAAAATGCCTCGTGTGATTCAGAACTTTCATTGAAAAAGTACGGGTCGCATTGAGAAGTCGTTAGTGCTTGCAAACCTTTTTAGCAAAAATCAAAAATAAAAATATTCATAAATTTATTATTTTTTGTTTTCATTAAATTATTACCAATTTAAATTGCATTTAATAACTTTAAAGTATGCATTGGAAAAATAGTCCATTTCTGCGTGAGGTGCAAAAGGGCGTGCCATTTTTCACTGGACTCTAGGTACTGTAAAAGCATTACACAGCACATTTCAATTATTTATATTCACTGGTATTAAATATATAAACAGTTAAATGTTTGTACAATATGGTCCTTTGTGTGAGTAGTATCAGGAGGGGTGGCGACACTTCGCCTATTTTTCTCAAGCTGATATCGACGGATAAAGTATTCCTATGTGAGGAATTACATATGATTCGGATAAGTAGTATAGATGTTATTAGAGAATCAATATTTCAGTAAATGGTAACCCTTTGTGAGAGAGGTACTAGAAGGAGGGGACCAATATGGCCCATTTTCGAACTTAAGCGGAGACAGACAAAATATTACAACTTACCAAATTTGAAGTCAATTGGTTACTCCTCTCGAGAGTTATAGTGCAAACCAACCATACAGACCGACGGACGGACGGACATTGCTCAAATGACTTTTAATGTCCCAAATCGTATTTCCGCCAAACACACTTAGGGCCTTAGGTCACTTCTTTGATGTATTAAATTTTTCTTACAACAAGTGTCTTCAAAGTATGTAAATTTGACTTATTATACTTATTATTTCAACTTAAGCACACTTTAGTTCACCAGCTCATTTCCAGTTCAAATCTGCCGCTATTAAAAGAATCTGATTGGAAAATGAATGACATGTGTTGAATATACAAACGCGTTTGCTTAGGTAGAATCCTACATTTATGACATAAAAATAGAAACAACACATAACAGCTGAGAAGAGAGAACGAAATGACATGATTGAAGAAAACAGACATTGGGAACTACTGAGCTGAAACGAAGGAGTTGTGTGAGCTAGTTCGTACCATAGAAATGGATGGATTTTTTGGGTGCTATATTCGATAAATATATTTCTTGCATAAAAAAATACTATAGGTCCCCACAACTACCATAATGGCAACCCAGTGGTATTTTTTAATAGATGGTATTAATCCACAATGTTTGCTGGGTAAACAAAGGGTTAGTAAATTCAGACAAACTTTGCTATAGATGGCTTCGGATTATGCCAGAGAAAGAAAAGAAGGAGACACTTCAGGATGTATTTCTCCCAAAATCGATAATCTGATAATTCCCTCCAAAAATGATGATAATGAAGTCGTAGAAATCAGAGAATTTTTTTGGGTAAAGCTTTCTACAAAAATATTCCTTGTAAAAATTCACTATATGTCCTCATAAAATACTTTTATGGCGGCCCAAAGGTGTTTTAAATACATATATCCTATTTTTTCTAGTTATCTTAGAACAATTGAAAATAAAGGAACATTTAAAGATCACACAAAAGTCAATGCATAACCAATAACTACAATATACTCGAACATATTTCGATACCTCCCTTCTAAATTATGCTAAGTGCAAAAGGTATTTTTCAAGAAAGGCGATCAAAGTTTGATGATTTTTTTAAATTTGTGTGGAGATCCTTTATAAAGGAAATCAAATGACCTGCACTGTTTTGTGAATAACTTTTGATTGGGTTGACGGATAAACACCAAATTTTAACAGAATATAATTTGGAACATTAAGAAATTAAAAATGCAATCTTCCTAAAAGCATTCTAAGTCGACTTTGTATGTTTTAGAATGGAGGTATCGATTTATAAATTATTTAGTTGTCATAAGTGTATTGTGGGGACCTAAAGAGATTATTTCCAAAAAATCTACATATTTCTATGACTTTTGATATACCATTATTTTTGGAGGGAGATTTTCAGCGATAAGAAGATGAGCTGGAGTGTTGGGTGTTTTGGGAGGAATATTTCGTAAAGCGTCTCCTTTATTTCCATCATCGCCATGAAACATCTATTCCGAAGCCTTCCAACGTAAAAGTGTGTCTGAATTTACTAACCTATTTGTTTTCCCAGCAAACTTTATGGCTATAAATTAATTTTCGACTTTATAAATGGGTTTTCGCCGTTTTTAGTATGTTAACATATTTTGACAAAAAATCTTATATTTTTCCTTAATTTTATTTATTTTTTTATTTTACATTCACACTTTTTTATCTAAATATACAAAATGAAAATTTTTTGGTCGTGTCGAGATTTGAACCTGGGTCTCTTAGCACCGTAGGTGAATAACATCGGACGATGAAGAGCATACATTTTCCGCATTTTTCGTTATGTCGCATAAGACATACCGGCAATTTGATCCAATAAAATCGTCCTTACATAATTGTAATAAATCGAACAAAATCTAATGCATGTAGCCCATTAAATTTAAAGTCACCTTCTTTTTTGGAAAAGTCTTGTGTTTTTTTTTCATGTTCTTAAATTACTACAGTAGTCAAAGGCTTCATTTTGTTTCAGCATACTTCATATTTGTGTAGGGTGCACGCACACCAATGGATTTGTTAAAGTGGTATTCAATTTTACTAAATGATCTAAACATGTATTTGATTTTCAAGAAAGGGATTGCACGGACTCGAAACATAAAAAAATACATACAAATGTCTATATGTCGGCGGTCTCTCCGCCTGTCCGGTGATCTGTCTGTCCGTCCCACTATATGGATATGTATTGTCTGCTTCTGGGGTACGACAAGTAAAATAATACCTTTTCCTGTGAGGTTTTCAAGTCGCAGACAATGCCCAATTTATGATTTACGAATGGACGATCTGCGTTCGTCCGTAGTCACATTTTTTGTTTGCTTTGTGTTTATTCTTCCGTCGATGAAAAGATAAGAATGTCGTTAACAAATAAAATGGTATTTTCCTAGACTTGATTTCTAAGCATGTTCAAGCATGCTCGAGTTTTTGTCCAATTTTTGAGTTGTATTTTTCTGAAGAGTTTTGTAAAGGAAAACATAAACATTACATTTGTTAACAGAGATTATAAACAAAAGGTGGTTTGGGATTTGGTTTCGAATGCACTGCCTGTCTTCCGTTTTTCCAGTTCTCTTCTCCTTTTTCAGGTTATAATTATCATATAAGTGTTAATTTGCTTTGAGGAGGCGTATCAACTGCCTCGATTATCATGAATATCATTTGCTGTGGGAAATGTGGGTTTTTAAATATGCATTTATTGGAATTTTATAGAAATGTTAACCTTTTAAATCCCCCCCCTCCTTTGCTTACAAACATGTGGAGTACAATAAAGATGAATAGTTTGATTCAATCCTCGAGTCAATTAAAGTTTTTTCTTTTATGTCATGTTTGAAGATTCAGTTTTTTCTCTTATTGCAATTATTTATGCAAATTTATTTTTTTTAATCAATAATAAATTGGTAACACAATTTATTATTTTCAGTCATTGAATTATCGCTCGAATTCAAGCCTTTTTTATCGCTACAAAAGTGACGACACATGTCAGTCATAACAATATGATGAGAACGATACGAATATTGGATGATTACCCGCATTTTGTTGACGGACTTTTTAAAACTTCTATACGATTGTAAATATAAGCGGTGTGTTCCCCCAATGTTTATTTATCACCCTAATTGCTGATGATTTCAACGATTTATATCTATTTGTGAACCGAGTATCTGAAGTGTTGCTATGAAAAATGCTTACGAGTATTTTATTTTTTTTATACCAACAGAATGACGAACTATCGAAACATGGGTAATTTTAAAATCAAGAATCAAATGTAGAATCATGCAGACTAAGTGGTGAAATACTGAATCTCCCATTACTTCTGTTCTACTTGTCCAAATCTTTTTTAACACAAATGTGATTGCTACTGTTTTAATGATGTATTATATATATATGTATATTAAAAACATGTTTATATACTAAATACACAAAATACAAAAACAAAAAATAAATTTCAAATCGTATCCATAAATAAATTTTAAATATTTGTCTAATTCGTTTGATCGTAGAGACAATAAAAACAAAAAGTCAAAAGCGTGTCGTCGAATTAAGCAACACGATGGGGACGAATTGTTTTTGTATAAAATATTTTTGATTGTACACTGAAAAAAAAAATGTCATAAAATTAAAGAATGGCTCCAAAGACGTCATAAGTTTTTAAAATGAGAACATTTTGTACTTAAAATATAGATAATTTCATTAATATTAAGCAATTTACTTAATTTTAAGCACATTTTCTTAATTTTTAATACAAAATGTACTTATTTTGAAGACTGAGGACGTCTTTGGAGCATTTTTTTAATTTTATGACAACTTTTTTTTCAGTGTCTACCCAAATTATACATATAAGCAAACTAAAATATTTAAAAAATGTATTAGAACAAAATAAAATCGTTTATTGACCCATAAAATAAGATAAGGCAACAAGGTGACAAATGTTCATCAATTAGAATAATAAAATATACATATAAAATTAAATATTTGTTAACACTCGAAGATTTGCTTGTGATTTTTGTTGGATATAATCTTTTATTGCACAATACCAGTGTTTTTTTCATGATTTGAATTTCTTGAGACACATACGTATAATCGTTGACGTCAATCATATTATACTCATTAAAAACCTACGCTTTTAATGAGAATGAAAACGAAAGTTGATGATTGGTCAACTCTCATATAAAATATATTTCTGAACGTAAATACGTCATAATAAAATGTTACCACTTACGTTCACATTTAACAAAGAATGACGTAGAATAAATGTGGTCTTTCTTTAAATTGTTAAAAAAATATATACATATCTTCTGCTCAAAAGCAAAACAAAATAAGAAGCAAAAAAAAAAAAAAAAAGACAAGACTTTAGAACATCTCTGACGAGTAAAAAAATAATACGAAATTTATCATTTTGTGCCATACCACCTGCAATGGCGTGTTTCACTGTGGTAGTTACACTGTGTACCAAAATGAACTCGTACACGCAGAAAAAAATTGCTTCTGTAGTAAAGGGGATTTCCAACAAGAGGTGTTATTTTGTATTCAAAGAAAAATGTCATTTTTTGAGATAAATGATAGGATGTTTATTTCATAATAAAGAGCAAGGTATGCCGTTAATAATAGAAAACAACATCAGCCAAATGGCCACCACGACCACGCTTACAGGACCATATCCTTTTCATGAAATTTTCCATAACCAAATCGCAAAGTGGCTGCCCTATGTCCTCGATAGCATCACGAATTCTATCTTTGAGGTCTTGAATCGACGCTGGGCTGTGATCTTTCATTGGAATATTTATAAATTAAAAATTAGTGCTGTGAAACAAAAGCTGCTTACAACATTTTTATACCCTACACCACACTGTGGTACAGGGTATTATGACTTTGTGCATTTGTTTGTAACACCCAAAAGGAGAAGAGAAAGACCCATTGTTTATTATACCGATCGACTTGTAATCACTTTTTGAGTCGATTTAGCTATGTCCGTCTGTCTGTCCGTCTGTCTGTCTGTCTGTCTGTAGACGTATTCTTGTAATCAAAGTACAGGTCGCAATTATGGTCCGATCTCAACGAAACTTTGCACATATCTTTTTTTAGGCCCAAGGACGATCCCTATTGAATTTGGTTAAAATCGGTTCAGATTTACATATAGCTCCCATATATATGTACTTCCGATTTGGCATATATGCACTGTATAAGCAACATTTTGTAACCGATTTGTACAAAAATTGACAGAGAGTAGTCTCGTGATACACTTAGATACAATACAAAATTTGGGGGAAATCGGTTCAGATTTATATATAGCCCCCATATATATGTTGCACCAGATTTGACATGTAAGCGCTGTAGAAACTGTATTATATATCCAATCAGTACGAAATTCGGCAGAAAGAGGTTTCTTATTACATGAAGGAATACTGCCAAATTCGCAGAAAATCGGTTCAGATTTAGATATAGCCCCCATATATATGTTACCCCCGATTTGAAATTCAATAGCTGTAGAAACTGTATTTTATATCCGATCACAGCGAAATTCGGCAGCAAGAGGTTTCTTATTACCCGAAGGAATACTGCCAAATTTGGAGAAAATCGGTTCAGATTTAGATATAGCCCCCATATATATGTTAGCACCGATTTGACATTCAAGCGCTGTAGAGACTGTATTTTATATCCTATCAGTACGAAATTCGACAGAAAGAGGTTTCTATTTTACATGAATGAGTATTCAGGGAAAATCGATTCAGATTTATATATAAGCTCCATATATATGTTCCTCCTGATTTGGTTACAAAGCGCTATAGAAGTTGTACTTTACTTCCGATCATTACAAAATTCTCCAGAAAGATGTTTCTCAATTTAGGAACGAATATTGCTTAATTTAGCGATTATCGGTTCAGAATTAGATATATCAGCATATATAAGTTCTTACCCATTTACCAATTATTCCAAATTATTATCGCAATAACCCTTATCGCATTGTTAGGGAGGCGTAGGGTATTATATAGTCGGCCCCGCCCGACTTTCTGCCTTTCCTTACTGGTTTTTATTTGGAACTAGTATTTCCGAAACAAAGATTAATTTCTAATTATATATTTTGGCAATGGATCAATACCTTAACTTAAAGACAAGTTTTTCAGATGTTCAAAGAAAAATCTTTTTAATAAATTTTATATGTTTGTAAAATTTAATTAAAACTTAAATCGAATAATTATTCGTAAATATAAATTGCATTGATGGATTGACAAAAAGTGATGAATTCGAATATTTATAAATTAAGAATATTTTAAACTAGGAAAAACTAACTAAAATTCGAATAAGTCAGAAAAGTTTTCAAATCTTTTTAAATAAAATATATTTGGAAAACTTCTTAAACAATAAACTTCTCTGTGTGTAAACATATTTTTTATTTGTGAAATTCAGTTTGAAAATAAATTATGTTGTAATATATTAATACATGCGTTCCAAACGTAATTTTTTGATTTTTAAATAAAATTTATTTGTTATCAAATATATAATATTTAAAAAAATCGTTTCCAAGTATATTTTCTTTCAAGTCAAACATATCACAAATGACGATTTTCCTTCGTGTAGACTCACTGAAGTCAACTCAATATACGGGCAAATTCCGCAATTTTATTTTTATAATTTTATATATATAAATATATACAAAATTTATTTCGATGACCATCATATATATAAATTTATATAATATATATATAAATATATACAAAATTTATTTCGATGACCATCAATACAAAAATGATTACCAAATCCTACCCTAACTCAAATGTCTTAATGTCATAAACACAATTTAACACTTGTTCTGTGTCATTAATTTAGTGTTAATGCATTAATAAATTCGAATGCATTATTAAATATATATTCATTCATAAATTCATTTATAAACATAAAATGTTTATTTTTTACAAAAAATGTAGCGTAAAAAACGAAATTTTTTTGGGCTGTAAATAAATTATTTTGGAACTCTTTTATAGTCATCTTTCATTTTGGTATTAGATTTTGAAAACACTATTCAACTTTTAAAGTTACTTCCTCTTTTTGTAGCGTGCGTCACAACAATTTGTGATCAATTATTTCGTAACAAATACCAACTAAAAATTATATTTTATGGCATTCGAAAGTACTCTTAAATCGCACAAACTTTATGTATAAGTTGAAGTTATCTCTTTTGAAACAAAAAAAAATTTAAATTTTTATCAAAAAAGGCAGGATTTGCCCATATATCAATGTTGTAATATATTCGATCAAAAAGTTGACTGCGAAATCGATGAGATTAGTCACTTCCGCGATAAGTTTGAAATTGAAATTATTGAAATACAATTATACGTGCACCGAAAAAAATTAATAAATTTTAAAGATTTTGTTCCAAGCACCCCCCAATCTTTACTTTTATTATTATTGAGGGGGTTTGGACTATATCGGTCAAAAAAAGTTATACGTGTTCCGGCGCTTCGCTGGGTCACGTCTAGGAACCGAGATATATCGATTTGCAGTTTGTAAGTATAGGGGAATTTGTCACATTTGGGGGTCTTTTGTTTGACATGACACGAGAACAAATATTCCGATTTTGCTGCAAACAATTTATAACATTACGAATTACAATTCCTACAAATTTTATGTAACTATTGTTAAAACTATTAGAAAAAAAATATTTTTTCCAAAAAAAGTTTTTTGTTGGCCCGAAAAAAACCATAAAAAGTAGAAAAAATCATTTGGTTTGTTCCATTTTTGGAAATCTAGCATCCTAACGAAGAAAACACTCCCGTTTTGCAAAGAATCTATGGATAAATATATAAATTATTCTAAAAATAAGGAAATTCCGAAAAATAATTGTTCATATTTTTTATTTTGGCTATTTGTGTGGGAGGTATGAAAAGCGGCGTTGCAGTAACGCCCATATTTTAATATTCTATGGGTACTATAAAAACATTACAAGGTACAAAATTTCAAGTGTTTGTATGTGCAGGAATCAAAGTAATAAGCCGTCAACTTTTTGTGCAAAATGGTCTATTTGTATAGGGGGTACCAAAAGGGGCGTGTCAATAACACCCATTTTCCACGGGTACTTTAAAATCAGAACACTTCACAAAATGTCAAGTACTTGTATGGATTGGAATCAAAGTTATAAGCCGTTAACTTTTGCTCTATTTGTACAGGAGGTACCAAAAGGGGCGTGGTAACTTCGACTCTTTTTCTCAAGATGACAGCGACCAAGAAGCTAATACTATGTCAAGAATTTTGAAAGATTCTGAGTAGCAGTATAGAAGTTATGAGATAATCAATATTTCACAAAATGTTGACCCTTCGTGGGGGAGGTACTCGAAGGAGTAGACCAAGATGCTCCATCTTTGATATTTACCTGAGATAGAAAAAGATATTGACAGATACCAAATTGGAAGTCAATCGGCTGTTCCTATAGAAAGTTATCGTGCACACCGGCCAGACAGACAGACATTCTTATAAACTTTATTATATTCCGCTTCTGTAGTATATTGTCCCAAACATATTCTGCTGGAAATGTACAAATGTTTAGGGTTCACTCTAAATATATTATATTCGGCACACACAAATATTACATATTAAGGAAGATGTTGTTCTAAACAAATCATTGTTTCCGTCCTATTATTTTTTATTTGGAACTTTTATTTACGAAACAAATATTTATTTGCATTTAAGTATTCAGAAAATATATCAATACCTTATTTTTATGACATATTTTATGTTTTTCAGTTATTCAATTATTTTCTGAAATTTTAAATGTTCGTAAAATTCCTTTAAATTCACACACAAAAAATCATTTGGTTGCCTCAACCGAATTATTTGCCAACCGAATTTTGGTCTAAAACATTCGTTGTCACAAACAAATATCGATCATATGGTAATATAATTAAAATTTAAAAGTAATTACCACAACTAACCGAGAGTGAATGAAAAAAAATCTTAATTCGATTGATACAACCATCGATTTAGTTGCAATTATTTTCATTTGATCGTGTCCATGTTATAATTGTTGTTTTAGCCATTTATATAGTATAAATATAACCGGCACACGCTGTTTGCAACCGAATGTTTGTTGCTAGTACTATTTTTTATTGTTACTATCGAATTCCAACTAATTATTTTCCTGGGTGATTGAAATCGTATAATCTTCCATTATGATACATTGCTTCATTCTTGTCATTGCGTTATTGTTGTCAACCCACCAACAAATTATGACTTGGATTAATTTGAAATTAAAAAAAATAATGCTTTCCTACAATAACATAAAACGTATGTATTTTTAAATTTTGTGTTTATATTTAACAATTTGTGTTCCAAATATATTTTCTTTTGATTCAAACATATCAAAAAAGGCGATTTTGCCCCGTGAATTGTTTTCCTAAAAATTTTCTTAAACTTTTTATATCTAAAACATTTAGGAGCAATTTTTTGGGGGTCACAGGAGGAGGATCTAGAATGATCTAGCTAAAAATGTTCAACCAAGATCTGCCATCTTCAAACAGAATAGAAAAAACCCGCATTATATTATTTTTATATTTTCTAATGTTTATTTGGCGTAATGAAATTGGGCCCCAAAAAATAGCATGTCACACAACAAAAGTTTTTTTGGGGCTTAATTTATTTTTTGGCTGCTTTTTGGGGTTTCATTCCATTTTTTGTCTGCTTTTTGAGGATTATTTTCTATAAATTTAGAAACAGGAGAGGCTACGCATAGAAGTTTTGACACGTTGCCAACTTTGAATCCTGTCCATAGGAGAACGTTTTAAACAAAGGCCTCAGGCCGTAATCCGACCGCGTAATAAAACATCTCTAATTAAAAAATGGGTTCGTATATATGTATTATTATTACGAACCACTTTACGAAGAGTAAATTTCTTAGTTTTTTGGGGTTCCTTTTCATTTCATGCTGTTTTCTTGATTGGGGTGTAATTTGCTTAATCAGTTTTTGTAACGAAAATAGGCCTCAAATAGGGCGCACCTTTATTTTCAATTTGGGGTGCATTTTCTTGGGGTCCAACTTCCGACCGCAGTTTATTTTATCATTTATATAACGAGAACAAAAGACACCAGGCTAGTTAAGCTATTTTGCTTTTTGTCTCACACAAATATTATTTATTTATATATGAATGTGACATAGTACAGGGAATACCAAGAAAAATCATTATACATACCTATGTATGTATATTTGAATATACCAATTCACAAATCATTCATATTTCTTAGATTAATGTACCATGGAAATCCATTTATTATTAAGAAAAGACAATGGCTACTATAGAAGAAATTCGCAGTTTTTGATATGTTTAAATTGAAATAAACTATGTATTTAGAGATGAATTGTCAAGCTAAATGTTTGTGAGTTAAAAAAAAATATTATGTATGTATATAGGAGTATCAACAATAAATATTTGAAGTAACTGCACAGATATAAAAAACATAACATTTAAATTTGCTTAAGCCTTTCTAGACCATATTGAACTTGGAGATAGATAAATATTGTCTGTATATTAACCAACATTTGTAAATACCTTCTTTGACAAAATATTTTTTATTTATTTTTCAATATCAGTGTTGGCAAAAAGTCGGAAACAAATGAAAAATTATTAGAAAACGATTTTTGGCATATAGAAATAATTATTTTTCCAGAATTTATTTTCCATTCAAATATATATCATTTTACATACTATAGAAATCTATAAACAATTCATTTTAATAAAATACAAACCTATGAGAAATGTTCTAAAGAACGCAAAAGTAATAAGTTTATGATAATTATATCTTCAGTATAAAACACATTACTATGGTATATACATATAAAATTTATCACAGAAACGTGGTCCTCGCAAAACCACTGATCTTATGGCACAGTGCTAATATTACGAAATTTATAATATAATACTCCTAAGTAATAGTATACAATTTATTTCGATTATAATATATATTAATAAAATTAAGTAGTTTAACAAAGAACAATTGTTCTCTTATCACTTCAATGTCAATATCGAGTCTAATTTGGTGCAAATTATTATTGTAAAAATGATTAATTGGTTTTGTGGTTACAAATCGACAGTGGAATGCAATTGCTAATGAACGATTATTTTTCTTATCATTTTTATTCCCTCACTTTAGTGATACGAGGGTATATATCATTTGCTGCGGGCCAAAAGTGTAACACATCGAAGGAGTGATCTAAGACCCTAATTATGTTCGGCGGATATTCGTTTTGGGCCATTTTTAGTCGAATGAGAAATGTCCGTCCGTCTGTCTGCTGGCTGGTGCGCACGATAACTCTCGATAGGAGTAACCGATTGCTCCAGCTAAGTTCGAAGATGGGCTATATTGGTTCACTCATTCTTGTACCTCCCACACAAAGGATTAATATTTAGGGGAATATTGATTCTTTAATAACTTCTGTAATACTTATTAGAATATTCTGCAATTCCACACTTTGTATTATTTTACTAGGCGTTATCACCTCGAGAAAAATGGGCGAAGTTGCCACGCCCCTTTTGGTACCTCCCACACAAATGGAGCATTTTGCATCAAAATTGAACTGCTTATAACTTTAATACAAGTTCATACAAATACTTGAAATTTTGTAGAGTATAATGTTTTTGTAGCGGTAAAAAATGCGCATTATTGTACAGCCCCTTTTGGTACCTCCCACACAAATGGACCGTTTTACACCAAAAGTTAACGGTTTATAACTTTAATACCTGTACATACAAATACTTACAGTGTAATGCTGTTATAGTGCCTACAGTCCAGTGAAAAGTGGGCGTTATCACCACGCCCCTTTTTGTACCTCTTACACAAAATAACCAAATCATACCAAAATTGAATAACTCGTAACGTTAATATACCAGTGTACATAAACGCTTATAGCTCGGCAAAGTGCAATATATATTTAAAGAATCTACTGCTTACCGAACAATAGGTGTACCATTTCTGGTACATCCCACACAAATTGACGGATTAATTAGTGTAATGTTATATATAGCATTACTCACAAAGTGAGGGTATACCTTAGTCGGTTTACCCGACTGAAACATTCTTACTTGTTAAATCAAACGCAATATACAAGTAATTAAATAGGTGAGGAGAAAAAAAACACATTATGGTCTTTTAATAGAATTGACAGATTTAACATATATGCTTTAATCACGAGGAGATTTCCCCAATGTACAGAAGTTTTTTCATTGCCAGAAAAATGGATTGCAAGCAATCACCTAAAATAATATCTTACCAAAAATTCCCAGTTTTCTATATTTAGAAATTTCGTTATACAAAATCTGGCTTGTTTTTCTTGAAAGCAGATGCATAGCACTTTACTTCATATACTCTAAACATATAATTAAAAGAAAAACATCAGCATTTAAAAGAAAAACTTCAACATTTTCAATCGAGAATTTCACAATTGCCGTCAATATTAAGTGGTGAAATTGATACATTTTAATAAACTTATATACAAATAAAAACATAAATTTTTACCATTTTCGCATAATATACGAATTATTCGTAATTAGTCTTTCTGTTATTTTACAATTTTCTTTGCGCACTTTTAATTATTTTTCAAGGTTGTGTGATTTATCATACACGGGGCAAACTCGCCATCTTGTGTTTGAATGTATTTGGAAAACAAATTTTCAAATATTATATATTTCTGAGCAAAAAAATTTTATTTGAAAATCAAAAAAAACACATAGGTTTTTCCAATAAGAGTGATATGATTTTTTTGAAAAAAAAAACACTTATTGTTAAGGAAATTCAAAAGTTTTTTATTTAATGTGAATTACAATCGATACAATTAAGTTCTAAATAAAACGTCATTCACATGGCCTCCACTATTTCTTCTGCAGGAACGAATTTGATGAACCCAATTTTCGAGCACTTTTTCCACTTAATAAAGTCGTATGTCATGAATGGCACGTTCACTATTGACTTGTAAAGCTTGAAGAGAGTCTGGTTTATTTCGAAAGATAAATGACTTTAAATAACCCCACAAGAAATAGTCTAATGGTGTTAAATCACAACTTCTTGGAGGCCATTCAATATCACAATTTCTTGAAATAATCGAATCTCCAAACTTTTCTCGCAACAAATTAATTGTTTCATTGCTGTGTGGCACGTAGCCACAATCGGCCAATAGCAAAAAGATAGCTCTTAACAAGAGCTAAAATATTACTCATGGGTGTCAAAGTCGTAGGTTGACTGGAAAGTGTTTTTTTTGGATTTTTAAAAAAATGGACAGCATCATTTTCAAATGTGAACGGAACGTTTATTTTTGCTCTAGCTCCTTAACGGTACGTCGGATCGGGAATCGGTCAATGGCGAAAGATAGCTCTTAACCAGAGCTCAAATAGTGTCAATGTCGTAGGTCCACTGGAAAGACTTAGCGCACGAAAAGTTGCAATT
Source organism: Eudasyphora cyanicolor (assembly GCA_963930755.1). NCBI lineage: Eukaryota > Metazoa > Arthropoda > Insecta > Diptera > Muscidae > Eudasyphora > Eudasyphora cyanicolor. Next base: position 6,629,964 of record OZ005735.1, on the reverse strand, counting down.
GGAGAACGATTATTTTGATAATAAAACTGAATAATTTGTAAACGTTGTTCTTGCGTAGATCTCTCCATGATGAAATTGTAAACACTACTGAATACAATGAAAAACAAATGACAGATCATGACATATTACAAATGGCCGAAACGTCAGTTCAAAATCATATCATCCCTATTGGAAAACCCGTTACTTTACAATTTAAAATGGCATAAGTAGCAATAACTTTTGTTTTAAAGCACTAATTTTTAATTTCTATTTATTCCAACTCATCATATCGTCGACTCAATGCTTTTTCGTTTCAAACGCCATTTTGTATGATCGGAGAAAAACGCAATTTATTGTTTGAGTAAAAACTGAACAGTTACACACTTTTTATTTCATAGGGTTCCCAACAGTGTTTGTATGATTCTCATGCATTTCTTTGCCATTACATTTGAAAATAAGCGAGTTATAACAAATATTGTACATGGCATTTTGGTCCATATCCACTTTTGATTTAATATTTTTTCGTATTTGTATTACATGGACCACAAAGAGGATCGGTATTGGTGGAGAGTAATTTACATATTGTGATCGAAAGAACGTAAAACAGTGAGTCAAAAATATAGGGCGATAGAAAAATGGACATAGAACAAAAATATCAAAATTATTTCCCGTTATTCAGAGTTAAATAGATTTACCCTACCAATATCTCGACAACTAGACGAGATAGGAAAAAAAATTATTGCAGATTCTGAAAGAGCATGCTTGAAACCCATAGTATCAACTTCTAACTCAAAAAAAAAACGAAAATGTCGTATGGACCAAAATAGCATTAAGCCGACGATGTGTTGTCAACCAAATAACATTTAAATTTAAAATTACCTTAAAATTAAGGCATTGCTATATTTTCTGAATACATAAATGCTAATAAATATTTTTTTTTGTAATTAATGCACCGAAACTCCGAAAATAGTAGTATTGATAAAAGAGATATTCAAAAAAATGTTTTCGGTATGAATATATAAAATATTTTCGCAAAAATATATTTTATTTCCATTTTGCTCTCAAATATATTCCCTTTTATCGTGTAACATTTAATAATGTTATTTCCAAAAATATTTGTTTTTAATTCGAACATAGACGCTGAAAAAAAATGCTTCTGTAGTATATTATCCCAAACATATTCTGCTTGAAATATACAAATGTTTAGGGTACACTCTAAAAATATTATATTTGGCATACAGACAAATTACATGTTATTTCCGACATTTTTTGCTTTTGAACAATAAAATTTAAAAAAAATTAAAAAAAATATAGCGCTTTACTTTGTTGCATTACATATCAGCCACCCTGTATATTTTTGGGAATATGTCTTCTTCTAAACAAATGTTTGTCTCCGTCCGAATATTATTTATTTAGGACTATTATTTACGAACCAAATATTTAATTGCATTTTAGTATTCAGAAAATATATCAATACCTTAATTTTAAGACAAGTTTTATGTTTTCCAGTAATTCTAAGTTAATTTTTTTCGGAATTTTTTTAAGTATAAGTACATTATGCAAGATGGGTTAATAACAAATGATGACTTGGAATAAATGGAAATTTAAAATTAGTGCTTTTTTAAACAAAATATATTTGGAGAAATTCCTAAGCAATAACTTTATTTGTATATAAACACATATTTTATTTGAGAATATTAGTTTGCATATATATTTTGTTGTAATATATTAATATATGCGTTCCAAATAAATTTTATTGATTTTCAAATAAAATATATTTGGTCATAAATAAATAATATTTAAAAATGTGTTTTTCTTATTTATTATTATTCAGTCAGAATTTATTCGGCTGAAGTCCATACGTTTCAGTTACTTTCTGTCTATTGCAAAAATGTAATAGAAACAAATACAAAACAAACTCTCTACCAATTTTTCTATTTGATTTGTAATACATTTTGCAATAGACAGAAAGTAACTGAAACATATGGTCTTCAACCGGATAAATTCTGACTTAATAATATTTAAAAATGTTGGTTCCGGATATATTTTCTTTCTATGCAAACATATCAAAAAAGGCGATTTTGCCTCGTGTTCTCGTATCATGTTTAGATTTCTTAGTAGACGGTAGTGATAACTTCAAAAATTCGTTTGGCAGTTTCTGTTTTTTGGTTTAGAATTCAAAAGTAGAATAGAAAAGACAATTTCGAATGTAGCCCTAAGAGAATACATTTCCCTCGTTTTTTAAGCATTGCAAATGTTTTCCTATAAAAATATTTAAAAAAAAAATCTGACTCATTTTGTTGTTTGTACCCAATATTTTCTAATAGAATAAAAGTCTATGAATAATAACCTCCCTCAATAAGGTAATTTTGGGCAACTCCCTGCGCAATAAAAAATAATCATCAATTTTAATAAATCAAGATAATGGCCAGATACGGAGGACGCCCCCGTGGTTAGAAATAAACGAACAAACAATGCCTGGGAAGGCATAAAAAAACTCGCAACTTTATACATATTTATGTATAAAGGAATATTTCCTCCAGAGGAGCCATCTTGGCTAAGACTCTAGCTTGGGCTCTGCAAATCAGAAACCTCCAAGTAGAAATAAAAAATTATTTTGTTACAAAAAACAGACACAGAAAACAAAAACCCGCTGGTCTGTGATGAAACTCCACCCCAAAGATGATGAATCATCCATTTGTACATACACAGGCAGGTATAGACAGACACCACAACCCAAACCTCAAACAACGTACTCTTCATGGTTAGCTGCTGCTTCTGTCCGTCCGTCCGTCTCCACAGACTGACTGACTGGCAGCATAAATGCCCTGATAAGAAAGATATGGAGAAAAAAACAAAGACCGGGAACAAAAGTATACATATTTATGCTTAGCTCCTCCCATTTGTGGCCCATAAGAAGCCACATAGTGCTAAAGCTGAAAAGAGAAAGTAAATGGTAAATGAATAAATGAAACTGAGCAAGAAGATGCGGCCATAGAAATCTAGGAAAACCTTAAAACTCCGCCCTTTTCTGAATTCCACGTTAAACCCAACAATAAGGAAATATAACATAAAAAATTGCAAAACATACAATGTTGTTGCTGTTACAAAGGATTTCTAAGGATGTTAAGGACAACGCAGGCAGAACGACAGACAAACAAATAGACGGGCAACAACATTTGCAAGGAACAAAAACCACCCTTAGGCAGCTTAGTTGGCAAAGCGGCAGATTCAGGACAACTAAGTTACTGTGACTGTGTTCTGGAGTAGAGAGGAAAAAAATTGGCGCCAAAAAGAAATAAATATCATTCAGTTGAGTAGAAAAAAATCCTTAAGACATTTTAGGTCTAAGAGAGAGAGAGAGAGAGTTAGGGGATATACTGCCAAAGGAAAAAGTCTAAGGACTAAAATCTCTAGACCAACAATGGGCTTTCTTAAAAAATGCGTGTTTTCTTAAGGAAATTTGTAAAAAATCTCCCTTTTCATCAAACTTTCTCAAACTCTCTGCCAGTCTTGGTAGCTCTCCCGTTGCTGGTTATAAAAATAACTCAACGACCTGTAACTTTGACACCCTTCAATAATTGCCCCAAAAATACCAACAAAACAATCACGAGTCGCTTCGCACGTTCCGTTTCTTTCTCAATAAACCGGCACAATTTTCTGATAACACAGGCCAGAGCCCCCCGAGAACTCAAAGTTTATACACATTTCTATGGAAAAAAGACCTAAAATGCGAAAGAGCGATGTCAACAAAATACTAAAAACAAGCCCCCTGCCAAGAGAGAGAAAAACATGAACTCGCTTGGAGTTTTGGCGGGCAAAGTGCCACCACCACCGCCACTCGGTCGTGTTCGAAAACAACGGTATTACACGAAACACTGCACACCTAGCAAAGAAACGAATGCATACAACAATTCGCTCTACCTCTCATGGAGTCCCCGAAGCAGAATGAGAGAAAGAGAGCCAAAACTTTCCCTAAGAAAAAACCCCGACAATAAACGACAGACGAGAGCGTGAAAGACTACAGAGAGAACTCACAGTATAAAAGGCGCTCTGAGTTGCACAATTAAATCAGTTTACATTAGACCAACAAACCTAAAGGTTGTGCGTTCCTAAAACAAACAAAACCAAACAATACAAAAAAAAAACAGAAGACATAAATAATTTTATTTATATATGCAAACAAAACCACAAAAAGCGTGATTTTTACAAAGCAAAGAACAACAAAAAATTGAATCACCACAAACAAAAAAGATAAAGAAGAAAAACAGACTTACAACAAAGAATAAAAAGAAATTGTGCAATTCAAAGAAAATCTTTTAACACCAATAAATTAAAAACACCAAAAATGGCCGTAGCATTCTATATACCCGATCAAGCCGCTTTGATGCGTAAAGCCCAGCAACAGGAGCAGCAAATTCTGGCAATGCGTGAAGCCCACTGGCGCTATGTGGCCTCAGTGGTCTATGATGTCTTGAGGCAGTATTTGCAGAACACACCCTCCATCCTCAGTCGAGCGGGATCGGGAGCCAAGAAATCTGCTAAGGCGACTAAGAAATAAATTCGAAACAAACAAACCAAATGAAGAGGGGGAAATCCAAACCAACCAAGCCAGCCTAACCACTCAAGATGCCATAGTACAAAAAATCATCAAGAACACAAAAAAAAAACTTTCATTCTTTCAACAAAAAGCCGACGGCTAAAATAACAACGAAATTCTATATATAAAGCTTTTTCATTTAAGAATCTTTAAACTAAAAAATTTAAATTCAATTCGATTTCTAAATTCTATTATTAATTACTATTAATTTCTCTTCAAAACTCATCAAAGCAATTGTGATAATGTTTTTCGTTTGTTTTTTTTCTCTCTAGTTTTTGTCCAAAAGAAAAAGTTTGTTTAACAGTTTTTGTACTTTTTATTATAGCATTTTTCTAGTTTGTTTTGAATTAAATCCCATCATATTACACCCACCCCCCACAGCCCAGAAAATAACAAAAGCTTATGTAAAATAATCTAGTTTTTAAGCATTATTTTAGTTTTAAGCCATATAAAATAATATTTCGCCTAAACAAAAATTGTATCAATTTTTGTTAATATTAATAGTTTAGTTTTTAAAAAGATTTCTTATAAACAAATACAAATATAATACAAAATAAAAGAACGATTTTGTAAAAACAAATTTTTATATATGATTTTTTTACTTATTGGGAACTTGGGAAATTTCATTATTAAAGCAATATAAAATTGGGATTTTTTCAGCAACATTAAGGGCAGCTAAAATAGGTGATTTTATGGGGATATTAAAAATGAAATGTTTTTAATTATGTATTTAACTTTTTGCGGCAGTTGTAACAGAAGATTAACTGAAATCAATTAAAGATCAAAAAAATTTGCAACAAAAAGTAAATACAAGAAAATCCCTAGGAAAAGGTTACATATTTTGTATAAGAGAAAGAGAAAAAAGAGAATATGACACAGTTTAAGCAATGCAAAAAAATGCAATAATATAAGTAGTACCAGAAATAAATAATAAAAATGAAAAAATACTTAATAATGTCAAATTAAAAAAAAATATTTAAAAAAAATATCTCTAGAAATAAAAAAGGGAAATGAAATGAGAAATGAGAAAATGCAACATTTTTCTGGCAAAAATCATAATTCAAACAAATTTCAAAACTTTTTAATTACGAGTATTAATCCTTTTAAGGAACTTGGGGACTTCTATAAAAGTAGATTATGAGAAATAATTTAAAGATATAAAAATTCATATATTTTCATATTCCTCCTTAAATAAAAAAGTCACAAACCGACAATAAGTGAAAAATACATATACAAGAAAAACCCCCAGGGAAACGTTACCTACTTCTTTTTTAGGAAAAGATTTTAAAAGGAAAAGATATAATTGAAAAATATCTATTGTTGTTTCATTATTTTTCCCCCATAACTTCTATTCAGATTATTAACACTGTATTTATAGAATTTTGAAAACTTTTTTAGTTTGCATAAAAATTGACAAATGGACAACGTGACGGATGGCACAAAAACACGTTTCTTGATGAATGTTGAGTGATTTAAAAATTTCAAGGAAACTTCTTATAATTCTTATAATAAGTAATACCTAACTTTTTGCTTGCATACACGGGGCAAAATCACCTTTTTTGATACGTTTGAATCGAAGGAAAATATATTTGGAACACAAGTATTTAAATATTATTTATTTCTAAGCAAATAGATTTTATTTGAAAATCCATAAAATTTATTTGGAACGCATATATTAATATATTACAACAAAATATAATTGGCCAAAAATTTCCTCAAATAAAACATGTTTTTATACCCAAATAAAATTATTGTTTATGAATTTCTCCAAACATATTTTGTTTAGAAAAGATTTTTTCATTGATTTATATGTAAAATAATAAATATTTCATTTCATTCATACATAGATTTTGCAACTAAGCGAAATATCATTCGTGGAAAATTATGATACAACATTTTTTTCGTTTTAAGAAAAGACAATTCCGATTATTCGCGGTAAAAATGATTCAGTGTCTTCTACCTGATAAAATTGAATACGCTTTGGAGAACCATCTATATTTCCACAACAAAAATTAAAACGCTGAAAATCATAGAATTATCAAAATGAATCTCCAGACATACGTATATGATAATCATATCAGATTTTCAGAAAATCAAAACAGGAAGGAATATAATACAAATATAAAATGTTAAGAACATGCAGTTGTTTTCGCCGTTTTTTATGAATTTTATTTGCAAGAATATATGGCAAAGAAAGAGCAAAATTTTTAAATATTATTATTTTGTTTTTGCACTTAGTTAGGCGCTTTTGTTGTTTTCATATATGTACTGGAGAAAAGATCGTCGTTTTCAGCGCGTGTCATTAATAATATTAAGAATTAAATATCTGATAGCTTATCTTCTAATAAATTATAAATATTCAGAATTAAATATATATCACATTTTATTGTCTGCGACGTAATAAGAATTGCGCATCTCTTTCCAAATTAGTCAGATAGCAATGAACATTTAAACTAAAACTTTAAAATAAAGATTGGTAAAAATAAATATTGATAAGAATACAAGTACTGCCACACTTGTGGTTTTATTCTTCAAGAACAGATGGCTGATGGAGAAAAAACATACATCTACTCAAGGTCGCATAATATTATTATATTTCTGAATCATAGTGATGAAAAACACAAACCAATATTTTATATTTGAGGGCCGCGAAAATATCTTGAGTTAGAACATCACGGTATTTTTCAATTCTATATGAAGGAAAATATCGATTTTTAGATATGTTTAAATCTAAATATATAAACTATTCCCTTAGAAGCGAATTTTCAAACAAAAGTGCAAAAAAATTTTAGAGCATATATTGTCCCCTAAATACAACGAAAGTCAACACTGTATATAGTATACGATAGAATTTTTCTATAAAAATTCGATAGAATTTTTCTATAAAAATTCGATAGAATTTTTCTACAAAAATTCGATAGAATTTTTTTTCGATAGAATTTTTCTATGAAAATTCGATGGAATTTTTCTATGAAAATTCTATGGAATTTTTCTATAAAAATTCGATGGAATTTTTCTATGAAAATTCGATGAAATTTTTCTATGAAAATTCTATGGAATTTTTCTATGAAAATTCTATGGAATTTTGAAATTGAAAATTCGATGAAATTTTTCTATGAAAATTCGATGAAATTTTTCTATGAAAATTCGATGTAATTTTTCTATGAAAATTCGATGGAATTTTTCTATAAAAAATCGATAGAATTTTTCTATAAAAATTCGATAGAATTTTTCTATAAAAATTTGATAGGATTTTTCTATAAAAATTCGATAGAAATTTTTTATAAAAATTCGACGGAATTTTTCTATGAAAATTCTACAGAATTTTCTACGAAAATTCGCTAGAATTTTTTTACGAGAATTCTCTAAAATTTTCTACGAAAATTCGCTAGAATTTTTCTACGAAAATTCGCTAGAATTTTTCTACAAAAATTCGCCAGAATTTTTCTACAAAAATTCGCTAGAATTTTTCTACAAAAATTCGCTAGAATTTTTCTACAAAAATTCGCTAGAATTTTTCTACAAAAATTCACTAGAATTTTTCCGCGAAGATTCGTTAGAATTTTTCTACGAAAATTCACTAGAATTTTGCTATGAAAATTCGCAAGAATTTTTCTACGAAAATTCGCAAGAATTTTCCCAAGAAAATTCTGTAGAATTTTTCTACGAAAATTCGATAGAATTTTTCTATGGAGTTTTGATAGAATTTTTCAATAAAAATTCGATAAAATTTTTCAATAAAAATTCGATAGAATTTTTCTATGGAGTTTTGATAGAATTTTTCAATAAAAATTCGATAGAATTTTTAAATAAAAATTCGATAGAATTTTTCTATGGAATTTTGATAGAATTTTTCTATAAAAAATCGATAAAATTTTTCTATAAAATTCGGTAGAATTATAGAATACAGTCGTAATGGTACAGAAAAAATTCAGTCTATTTTTTACAGAATTACAGCCGAATTTCTTGAATTTTATATGAATAATCAAAAATGTAATTGTATGGTATATTGCAGATAAAATTTTAAAATTAAATGTACAATATATTTTATAAAAAATAGGTTTTAAACTTACCTTCAGAAATATGATGTTGGAACTCTCCGTAATATTGAAAGCTGAAATAAAAATGAAAAAGTGAAAACAATAAAAATGTTTTTCCTATTCGGTAAATGCGATCATCAGACATTTTTTTCTGTGGTTGTTCAAAGGTCTTATCAATACATATTACGTTTGAGTTGATTTGACAAAAAAAATTTGCTTAAAGTCTAGATATTTCAAATGGAATAACAACATTTTGTAATATGGTTGCACGACTTGTTTTTTCTGGCAAATATTTTTAAATTTTCATGCAATTCTATGTTATTGCATAAATTAAACATATACAACCATTACAGCCAAGCAATGCTAATAAAAAACTAATTTAATTAAAAACATACCAAACGCAATCAAAATCCTCAACATTTGTATATGGTTTATGATGGTACGGGGTTCATGTGAACGAAAGGACGAACATTTTATCTTTTCGTTTCCGTTTTTTATTTCCTTCTGTTGTGACAAATGCAATGACATTTTTTACGAGAATAAGAAATTCGCGTTATTGCAACGCATATTTTGTAGTGCATTTCCAATTGGTTTTGGTTGGAGTAGTTGCTTCGTTTTACTATATAGAACACATTGCGGGCTAGACATTCCTGGGAGGGGAGACTGGGACTCTTCCAGGATAACACTGTAGGTTGGTGGTGATATTATTTATCATAATTTCACACGAAGACCAAATAAGTAAACGACAGACAAAGTGAATGAGTGCCGCCCAGAATGTTACGTTATTTTTTAGTTTAAAAAATCAAAAAGAAAAAAACAAACGAAAGCAGTGGCTACAAAATGTCACAACATGGATGATGACAATTTTTTATGGTTTCCAGAAGGCAAAATCCAAACAAACTGCTGTTCCTGCACTTTCTGTACCCAGTTGTCTTCAATGAGGTTAAAAAAACGAGAAAAAAATCGGCAAAGTAATAAAACTAAACGGAAAATGTAAAGTTTGTTGCCGTCGTGAGTTTTTATTACAGCTCAAACAAAACAATAATAACTGCAATAATGCATTAAAAGCAATCCGGCCATGATTATTGCACAAGACACACCTTTGTGGAAGTCCTTGCAAGGGAAGGCTGCAGAAGGATCGATCCTCCGTTGTGACAGTTTTTGCATTCGTTACCCTCTTATCAGGAGGAGCAGAGATTTTTATTAGTTTTTCATGTTATCCTTGGCAGTTGGTCGCTCGAATCTTTTTTACGATTTCATTTCGTCCTTTAAAAAGCAACCACAGTTATGCGTGCAAATCCATTAATCCCATTGAACAACAAAGTAACTATTTCTTCTTTTTGGGCACGTAAAAAGAGCAAACCAATGCAAGCGAAGAATTATTAATATTAAAGAAAGAAAATAGCAATAAAATTTGTGTTTTACTCTAATAAATCATGGCAAATGTATGAAAATTTTTATCACACACACGCTTTTGCGAAAAGAAAGAAAAACGGACTTGTTTTCAAAATTCTCAGCTGCTTACTTGAAAAACAAGTTTCCCCTGGGTGCACAACGCCTTGTGTCATAACACATCAACGCCTCTTGAGTCCTTCTTTTTAGTGCCAACATACGTAGTTGTTTTTTTTATTTTGTCTATTTTGTATGTAATACGTTTCGTACTGTTTATTTCCGTTCATTGATGTATCTCTGTGATTTCCTTTTGCCATAATTTGATTGGTCCCTTTTCTTTCGTTTTTTTCGGTTATTTTCTCATAAAAGGAACTTACGATTAATGTTCACAAATTTATGTGTTTTCTTCGTTGATATTTGTGTTAAATTGAACAATAAGCTTTATGTTTCCTTTAAGTATAAAAAAATCGTATGGGGATGGGTTATAGGTGGGTCTGCGAGTAAGTACATAAGGTGAGAACTAAGGACATACGGTCGACGTTTCATAGTATCCATAGCACTATGTATGTAACACAATTAAAAAATTATACTACAAGATCTCTTAATGACATTTTAAAAAGTAGGTGATCAGTGGTCACGTAAGAAAAGAGTGACCTAAGACGCTAAGTATGTTCGGCAGATATCCGTTTTGGGTCATTTTAAGTCGATTGAGCAATGTCCGTCCGTCTGTCTGCTGGCTGGTGCGCACGATAACTCTCGAAAGGTGTAACCGATTGACTTCAAATTTGGTATGTGGTAATATTTTCTTCTATCCCCGGCGTCTAGTACCTCCCCCACAAATGGTTAACTTTTAGTGAAATATTGATTATTTAATAACTTCTAGACTACTTATTTGAATACTCTGAAATTATACATACACACAGTATTAGTTTATTAGCCTATTACCTCGAGAAAAATGGGCGTAGTTTCCACGCCCCCTTTTGGTACCACCCACACAAATGGACAATTTTGAACCAAAAGTTAATAGCTGAAAACTTTATTACCAGTGCATAGAAAGACTTGAAATTTTGTGCAGTGTAATGGTTTTATAGAACCTACAATACAGTGAAAAATGGGCATTATTGCCAAGCTCTTTTTGGTACCTCCCACACAAATCGACCTTTTTGTACCAAAAGTTACCAGCTTATAACTTTAATATCAGTACATACAAATACTTGAAATTTTGTACAGTGTAATGCTTTTATAGTACCTAGAGTCTAGAGAAAAGTGGCTTTAATTGGCATGCCCCTTTTGGTACCTCACACACAAATGGACCTATTTACACCAAAAGTTAACAGCTTATAACTTTAATACCAGTGTATATAAATATTTGAATTTTTTTACAGTGTAATGATTTTATAGCACCAATAGTCCAAATGGCCGTAATTGGCGCGCCCCTTTTGGTACCTCCCACACACACGGACCATTTTGTACCAAAAGTAAACTGGGCGTTATTGGCACGCGCCTTTTGGTACCTCCCACACAAATGGACCATTTTGTACCAAAAGTTAACAGCTTATAACTTTAATACCAGTACATACTTTAAAGTTATTAAATGCAATTTAAATTGATAATAAATTAAATAAAACAAAAAAATAAATACATTTTATAATATTTTTTTTTTTTGAGACTCAAGTTGAGGGGATTCATTAGTCGGTTAATAGTTATTTGCAAAAAAAAAAATGAGTCTCCACTGGTTCTCTCAACTTGTTGCCTTTAAAGGCTTTAATTTGTATACCCTACACCACACTGTGGTACAGGGTATTATGACTTTGTGCATTTGTTTGTAACACCTAAAAGAAGAAGAGATAGACCCATTTTTTATTATACCGATCGACTCAGAATCTCTTTCTGAGTCGATTTAGCCATGTCCGTCTGTCTGTCTGTCCGTCTGTCCGTCTGTCTGTCCGTCTGTCTGTCCGTCTGTCTGTCCGTCTGTCCGTCTGTCTGTCCGTCTGTCTGTCCGTCTGTCCATGTATTCTTGTAATCAAAGTGCAGGTCGTATTTATGGTCCGATTGTGATAAAATTTAGCATAGTGGTATTTTTTGGCCCAAGGACGATCCCTATTGAAATTGGTAAAAATCGATTCAGATTTAGATACAGCCACCATATATATGTTACCCCCGATTTTACATGTAAGCGCTGTAGAAACTGTATTTTATATTAGATCAATGCGAAATTTGGCAGAGAGAGTTCTCTTATTACATGAATGAACACTGCCAAATTCGGGGAAAATCGGTTCAGATTTAGATAGAGTCCCCATATATATGTTTCACCCGATTTGACATGTAAGCGATGTAGAAACCGCATTTTACATCCGATCTTTATGAAATTCGGCAGAGAGAGTTTTCTTATTACGTGAATAAACACTACCAAATTAGGAGAAAATCTGTTCAGATTTAGATATAGCCCCCATATATATGTTTTACCCGATTTGACATGTAAGCTCTGTAGAAACTGTATTTTATATCAGATCAGTACGAAATTTGGCAGAGAGGGTTCTCTTATTACATGAGTGAACACTGCCAAATTCGGGGAAAATCGGTTCAGATTTAGATATAGTTCCCATATATATGTTTCACCCGATTTGACGTGTAAGCGCTGTAGACACCATATTTTATATCCGATAAGTACGAAAATCGGCAGAGAGAGTTTTCTTATTACATGTATGAACACTGCCAAATTTTTTACCGCAATTCCCATTTTCGCATTGATAGGTAGGTGTAGGGTATTATATAGTCGGCTCCGCCCGACTTTCTGTCTTTTCTTACTGGTTTCTCTTGCAAATATGATTTTAAGAAAAACGTATTTCCGCAGACATTGAGAAAAACCATTTCAATGTCTTTATGGTAACGCGAAAAACTCACAAAAAGAAATTCAATTATCTTTTGTTAATGTCAAGATTTCCTCTCGAACAAAACATACTCATTAAAACGGATAAAGACAGAAAATTAGGTGCTAACAAAACAATTTACATTTTTAAGTTAATTTCCCATGAAAATACAACGAAAATAAAAAAGCAACAGTTTTGACTCGACAGCTCAGCACTCAAACGGAAAGGAAAACTTTGGCGAAAACAACAACCGACCGACTATATGGACGAGTATTCCTAAGATACCAATTGGCAAAACGTTAATAATGCGCGTGTATTTAATTAAACTTTGGCCGTTAAGCCAAAGCAATGCATTTTGGCAGCGAAGCCAGGAAAACTCCAACTCAAACTGAAATCCCTAATGCATTTATGCAGCTTAAATCCCATTGATTGCACTACATCCTCCAGGAAAAGATGAGCTGCGAAAAAGGAAGAGACGAACTTTTTCTCTATGTTTCTTACAAAAGTTTTTCGATAAAATCAAAAATTTTTCATTTACTTTAGCGATTTCCTAAAACAAAACTAATTAACGTTTACAGCTCGAAATGGAGTTGCTTTTGGTGTTTTTTGTTGGTTTTATTTTCAGTTTCCTAAGAAAACTCTATTGAAAAATTGACGTGACTTTATGATTAAGATCATCAAGGATAAGGTTTCCTTTTTCTCATGCGAATACAAAAAAGGAAGAAAAGGAGAAGAAACAAAGAACTTAAGCTTTGACGAGAGGTTAGCGCGAAAAGTTCAATTGCTTTGATGAACAACAACACAAACAACAAAGTGTTGAAGTTTTTATTCGTTCAACAATCTTCCGACATTTAGAAGTTGTTAACTTTGATGATGTTCATCGAAGTTTTATTCCTTTTTTGTTACGCTCTTATTTTTATTTTTGATAATTGACGGGTTATTTGGTTAAATGCTTTTTGCTAAGTGTAGCCAAAGTTTTTCTGTATTTTATTACCCGAACAACATACAACCAGAGAAGAGATGAGTGCTGATGAGAGGGGAAAACAGTTTATAAAATTTTACTTGTTTTCGGTTAATGAACATAAGTCCGCAAGTCAAATGAGTCAGTTCAAGTAGTTTGTAAGTAGTTGTTAATTTTGACAATTTCTTTGTACTAATTACTTCAAAGGAAGTGAATCAAGTGACAGATTAAAAAGAAAACATTTTGATGAATAGTTTATCTGAGAAATTGTATGAAATATGTCCTCTAAACTAGAGCGGTTGACTCTAATATAGAGAAAGACCTCAGAGGTCGATTCTAGTATAGAGGAGGTCGACTCTAGTATAGAGGAGGTCGACTCTAGTATAGAGGAGGTCGACTCTAGTATAGAGGAGGTCGACTCTAGTATAGAGGGAAGGACCTCAGAGGTCGACTCTAGTGTAGAGGAAGACCTCAGAGGTCGACTCTATGTTAGACGAAGACCTCAGAGGTCGACTCTAGTATAGAGGAAGACCTCAGAGGTCGACTCTAGTATAGAGGAAGACCTCAGAGGTCGACTCTAGTATAGAGGAAGACCTCAGAGGTCGACTCTAATATAGAGGAAGACCTCAGAGGTCGACACTATGTTAGACGAAGACCTCAGAGGTCGACACTATGTTAGACGAAGACCTCAGAGGTCGACTCTAGTATAGAGGAAGACCTCAGAGGTAGACTCTAGTATAGAGGAAGACCTCAGAGGTCGACTCTAATATAGAGGAATACCTCAGAGGTCGACTCTAGTATAGAGGAAGATCTCAGAGGTCGACTCTAGTATAGAGGAAGATCTCAGAGGTCGACTTTAGTATAGAGGAAGATGGTTAGATTGATCCAACTAAAGATTGACAAAAAATACGTAACATTTTAACTGACGGAACACATCCTCTTCATGGATTTATTTTTAGTTACACACTTTGTTTTATATTATAGTAACAATTTAAACTTCTATCTATGTTATCTTTAATTTCAAAGCGTGACAAGTCCTTAATCTGGGCCTGCATTAATGTCTCCCAAAATTTTAGCTATTAACTGACAAAAACCATTTATCATTTATGATTTTTCGAACAGAATTGCTGGTGACTCTTAAAAGATGTTGGCATGTGAATCCTCTCAAAAAGCTTATTACTCATCATGCTATAATAACATTAACTTCAATGCTGGAGTCAGCTAATGGTCATCTCAAGTAATTTGTAAGGACTCAAAGTCGATACAATAATAATAATTTTTAAGAGCCACATAAAAATTATCATCACCACGACTGGCATCATCATTTATTTTCATAATGAAAGCTCATCATTAAGGACAGGAAAAACGCACAAAGGCATCCAAAAACAAGAGAAAAAAATTAAACTATACCCCCCGCCCAAATGAAACTGCCAAGGATATTCTAGACTCCTTTCGATAGAGAACGAAAAGCAAAAACTGATATGATTAATGGGTTTTATATGTAGAGCACTCTGACAAGTAGTGAGACTAGGAGGAGGAAAAAAGAGCAGGAGGAAACGGATATACCCAAAAAGTCATCGGTAATAAGGATCCGTAAACACGAACTTCCATCATATAGAGCAAAACACGCACGTTTTTCCTGCTGCCATTGGATTGAAGCGTAAAATCATAGCGAATCATATGAAAACAATATTAATTATTGATATGTCATTAGATGTCTGCGACTATAATATCGTCGTTGGCAATGAATATTTTATAAATGAAAGCAAATACTTTTAGTTATTTTCCTATTAAAGGCTCAGATAAGGAAGAGGGGAGCGACGGTGGATGGATGAGAGATCCTGTGGAGAAAATCGAATAGACGAATACACTACTCGATTAAGATAAACATGTTCAGATATAATTTTATATTATAATTAGATTCGTGAGTCAAAGTATGACGAAAAAGTCACAAGGAAAACATTAGAACGCAAATTCGAGGTTAGAGTAGGAAAAGAGGATATGTGGGAAGAAATAAGAGATGATATTATTTATAGTAAATTGTTAGATATTTCTCTAGGTTAAGAACGATTGCAGAGTATTCGCAAGATTCCATGGCAGTAGAAGATATTTATGGTAGAAAAATTTAAGTAAATCTTTGGATACTGCAATTAATTAAAACCAAAGCAAACATTTTTGATATTTGTAGATAAAAAATAAGAGATTTATAAGGAGATATAAAAAGGTAAAAAGGTTGAAACTGGTATCGGAAACAGCAATGAATTTTTTTTATCTATTTTGTGAAAAATCAAACGTTTAGAAATAAAAAATTAAATGACTTACTGCTTCTTAAGATCAATAAATATATGAATCCTTTGAAGGATTATATTTAGGATTAGTTACGTCTTCATAAACCTCTATGAAGGGTTAGACAATGTGACCACCTAATATGTAACCATGAGTAACACGCAAATATCCAAACATGGCTCATTAATATTAACAATTATAATAGCTTGTTTGTGCGTTCATAGCTCTCAGTCCTCCCTGTCTCCCTCTTAATGAATATTTCTTTTATTTTGTTTTGTTGCTTGTGAAAATAGCCCTCTCGATTTTGATTAAGAGCATATTAATTATTGGGCTATCATTGTTGGAGTTGAGCAATATAATGAATGATATTTTGTAATCAGGATATGAATTCAAGCATGTCATCAGCTTGAAAGATAAGGGAGAGCTATACAGCCGAAACATTAGCGGTGGGACATGAGATGTTTACAGTCATTTCTGTGGCTTTTCTTTTCTTTGCCAGAAATTCAGGAAATGTGTGTTAGATAAGGCTATGGTTAGGGAAAAAAAGAAAATTAACTTTTCATATTTTTGACAGTAAAAGATTGATGTGATGTTGCTTTTGGTTGATGGGGAAGGATGCAAAAGAATGTGAGTTGTTACACAATTTTTGGAAAGATTTCGATACGCAATGGAAAAAACTTAAAAACATAACAAGCTAAAAGGACAAACTTCAACAATGAGACGCTCTAGTCTAAATTATACTCTGCACTACATGGAGGGGGGGGGGGGGGATATGGTTTTGGTTAGAAGCTCTCATTATACCCCATTTATACCCTATATCACTTTGTGACACTTCGTGCAAAAAAGGCACATTTTTATGATTTTTTTTGTGACGAAACGGTTAAAATTTCTTGATTGAAACAAATGGTACATTAAAGTATAACTTTCAAAGTTTATTGTGTACAATTTTTTTAAAAAAAATATTAAAACAAGTAAGAAAGTTTCAGTCGGGTACACCGACTAAGGTATACCCCACTTTGTGAGTAATGTAATATATAACATTACACTAACTAATCTGTCAATTTGAGTGGAAGGTACCAGAAGGGGTTTAACAAATATACCTATTTTTCGGTAAACAGTAGATTCTTTAACAACATTGCACTGTGCCGAACTATAAGAGCCTGTTTCTGTAACTTTTTTTCGTTCTTCTACTGCGAACGATCAAAAATCACTCAATTATTCCGAGAAATCTATAAATCACAGAAGTTTATAATTCGTTGTGTCTGTAGAAAATCATGTAAAAAGCTTGTTCCTAAAATATTTCTAACCTGGGTTTTATAGAATTCAAGTAATAGCTGAGAGAATTTTGATCGTTCACCGTAGACGAACGAAAATAAGTTACAGAAACAGGCCCTAAGCGTTTATGTGCACTGGTATATTAACGTTACGAGCTATTCAATTTTGGTATGATTTGGTCATTTTGTGTAAGAGGTACAAAAAGGACTGTAGGCACTATAACAGCATTACGCTGTACAAAGTTTCAAGTATTTGTATGCACTGGTATTGAAGTTATAAACCGTTAACTTTTGTTGTAAAACGGTCCATTTGTGTGGGAGGTACCAAAAGGGGCTGTACAATAATGCCCATTTTTTACCGGACTATAGGCGGTACAAAAACATTATACTGTACAAAATGTCAAGTATTTTTATGCACTTGTATTAAAGTTAAAGGCAGTGCAATTTTAATGCAAAATGGTCCAATTGTGTGGGAGGTAAGGGGCGTGGTAACGTCGCCCACTTTTCTCGAGGTCATAGCGACTAATAAAATAATATAATGTGTGGAATTTCACAATATTATAATAAGTAGTATAGAAGTTATTAAAGAGTCAATATTTCACTATATGTTAACCCGTTGTGTGGGAGGTACCAGAAGGAGTGGACCAATATGGCCCATTTTCGAACTTAGCCGGAGATAGAAAAAAATATTAAAGTATACCAAATTTGAAGTCAATCGGTTACTTCTTTCGAGAGTTATCGTGCGCACTAGCCATCAGACGGACGGACGGACAATTCTCATTCGACTTAAAATGACCCAAAACGAATATTCGCCGAACATACTTAGGGTCTTAGATCACTCCTTCGATGTGATATACTTTTGGCCCGTAGCAAATCATATATACCCTCGTATCACTAAAGTATAAAAATATGGCATCGACAGCATTTATGCGGAAGCGTCTCGAAAAAAAGTTGAATTGCGGTGCCCCTCCTAACTCGATTCCGGATCATATGATATTAAAAACATAAATTTATTTAGTTCGATAATCGTTATAGCCAGTAAGTTTGTCGAGTTTTTTTCAAAATTTAAATTTTTCACTTTTTGGGAACACTTTGAAGTGAAAAATGCGATTTTTGTGAGTTGATTATATCGATATAGGTGTCAAATTAAAGAGGAGAGTTTTGGCTATTCGGTACACACAGATTACAGTTTGGTTGCCTCAACCGAATTATTTGCCAACCGATTTGTGGTAGTTCTATGTATTATCATGCGATTACATCAGGACAACCAACATTTTGGTTGTGGTATACGTCTGATTCCATGTTGACAACAATCACATTTGGTTGCGCCAACTACGAAAATGGTGGCTAAAATTATTTGTTGTATGTTGCCACAACCAACTGTTTTAAAAAAAAAAATAGCTTGTTCTGACAATATGTCAGTCACATACTACCGACAATTAATTAAAAACAGTTTTCATTAATTTTTATTTTATTTATTGAACAAAAAACCAAACAATTCATACAAAATTAAAAATCCCATATTACAAATTCATCACTATTATGAGATGTGGAAATATTTGACACAAATTTTAGTACACGAAAAAAACACAAAACTTTTATGCAAATATCGCTTAACCTTGTGCTTTCGCTTTCATGATAGTTGCTTTTATTTTTATACCCTACACCACACTGTGGTACAGGGTATTATAAGTTTGTTTCACGGCAGATGTTTGTAACACCTTAAAATAACACAGCTAGACCCACCTTAAAGTATACCGATCGACTCAGAATCACTAGCTGAGTCGATTTAACGATGTCCGTCCGTCCGTCCGTCCGTCCATGTAAAGTTGTTCGTCGACTACAGGTCGCAATTTCACTCCGATCGTTCTGAAATTTTGCAGTTTAGAGTATTTCGCGGCTGTTAAGATCGCTATTGAATTTGGTTGAAATCGGTTCAGATTTAGATATAGCTCCCATATATATCTTTCGTCCGATTTGGCCCTTTAGTCCTATAGAAGCTGTATTTTACATCCGATCGTTCTGAAATTTAGAATGGTAGAGTTTCTTGATCCATGAACCAACATTGCTGAATTTGAAGAAAATCGGTTAAGATTTAGCTATAGCTCCCATATATATGTTTCGTCCGATTTGGCCCTTTAGTCCTATAGAAGCTGTATTTTACATACGATCGTTTTGAAATTTAGAATGGTAGAGTTTCTTGATCCATGAACCAACATTGCCGAACTTGAAGAAAATCGGTTCAGATTTAGATATAGCTCCCATATATATCTTTCGTCCGATTTGGTCCTTTAGTCCTATAGAAGCTGTATTTTACATCCGATCGTTTTGAAATTTAGAATGGTAGAGTTTCTTGATCCATGAACCAACATAGCCGAATTTGAAGAAAATCGGTTAAGATTTAGCTATAGCTCCCATATATATGTTTCGTCCGATTTGGCCCTTTAGTCCTATAGAAGCTGTATTTTACATCCGATCGTTTTGAAATTTAGAATGGTAGAGTTTCTTGATCCATTAACCAACATTGCCGAATTTGAAGAAAATCGGTGCAGATTTAGATATAGCTCCCATATATATCTTTCGTCCGATTTGGTCCTTTAGTCCTATAGAAGCTGTATTTTACATCCGATCGTTTTAAAATTTAGAATGGTTGAGTTTCTTGATCCATGAACCAACATTGCCAAATTTGAAGAAAATCGGTTAAGATTTAGCTATAGCTCCCATATATATGTTTCGTCCGATTTGGCCCTTTAGTCCTATAGAAGCTGTATTTTACATCCGATCGTTTTGAAATTTAGAATGATAGAGTTTCTTGATCCATGAACCAACATTGCCGAATTTGAAGAAAATCGGTTAGGATTTAGCTATAGCTCCCATATATATGTTTCGTCCGATTTGGCCCTTTAGTCCTATAAAAGCTGTATTTTACATCCAATCGTGTTGAAATTTAGAATGGTATAGTTTCTTGATCCATGAACCAACACTACCGAATTTGAAGAAAATCGGTAAAGATTTAGCTATAGCTCCCATATATACGTTTCATCCGATTTGGCTCTTTAGATCCAATCGTTTTTATACCCTACACCACACTGTGGTACAGGGTATTATTTAAGTATAAAATGTCCTAAAAGTAAATTTATGTAAACAATTTATACATGAATTACAAAATTTATATATCAGAGTTATTCAATATTACGAGAGTGGTGTAGGGTATTATATAGTCGGCACCGCCCGACTTTAGCCTTTCCTTACTGATTTATTTATGTAAAACATTTTGCACAACATATTCTGCATTCCACACATTATTATCCACACGAGATTATTTTTGACTACATATATCGCTCTTGAACAAAATGTTGAAGATTTATTTATGTCAAGTAATTTTATTTTTTGTTTGTCATGTATCAGCAAAAGAACAGCAACCAATCTTTCGGTTGTATTTCCCAAAATACATTTAATTATTCTAAATTTGGGAAATTATTGGGATAACCAAAAAACGATTATTTATTAATATTTTTTCTGTTGTAGTAACCAATTATTCGATGCAGTAATAATCTTTGGTCTATTGATACAATTTCTGTTGTCAAGAATAAAACATTGGTTGTCACAAACAAAAATCGATCATATGGTACTATAATGATTGAATTTGAAATTGGTTACCACAACTAAGCGAGTGTCAATGAAAAAAACAATCTTAATTCGATTGATACAACCATCGATTTAGTTGCAAGCATTTTCATTTGATCGTATCCATGTTGTTAATGTTGTTTCAACTATTTATATATAAATACAACCGACACACGGTGTAGGCAATTTGCTAGTACAATTTCTTTATTGTTACAATCGAATTCCAACCAATTATTTTCCCGGGTGTATCATCCCTATGGGGGTTTTACTTCGAAAAATATGGTCCAAATACTAAAGGTAACTTCCACGAAATTTGAAATTTAGAACAAAAAATAAAAATCACCTTAACATAAACATATTTTTGGTTTTAGTTTCGTAAAATAGCATGCCTCAAACTACACAAAAAAAGTGTTGCATACTGTTATTTGTTACTCTTTCATCAATATACAGACACGTTTCCATTAGCAATAAAAAAGGATATATGGGCCAGAAATTTTTAAAAATTATTTTCTATTTTTGGTTAACATCGAAAAGTTGTTAAATGAAATCTCTGTCCTGTAATGAATATTTAGTACATTTTTCTTTGAAAATATGTCAGATAAAAATGAAAATGCTTTAAGGATTTTTTCCACAAAATGTGTAATTTTCCCATAAGCAAACTACATACACGTTTTAAGGTTAGGTTATAAGAAGAATGAAATTACTTGTCAGTTACACGTTTTGTTTATCATAAAAAAGGATATATGGGCAAGAATTCTTCCAAAAAATATTTTCCATTTTTGTTTACCATAGAAAGATTTTACAATAAAACCTATGTCCTGTAATGTGTATTTAATAATTTTTTTTGAAAATATATAAGATAAATATGGGACTTTATGTATATTTTTCAAAAAATCTTTAATTTTCCCTCAAGCAGTATCTAAGTTTAGGTTATAATAAGTGAAGGAATTTACTTGTCACTAATTTATCATAAAAAAGGATAGTTTAGGTTATAATAAGTGAAGGAATTTACTTGCCACTTGTCACAATTTATCATAAAAAAGGATATATGGGCAAGAATATTTCCAAAAATATTTTTCGTTTTTGGTTGCCTTAGAATGATTTTACAATAAAACCTATGTCCTGTAATGTCTATTTAATTAAATTATCTGGGAAAATATATAAGAAGATGGGACCACTTTAAGGATTTTTTACTAAAAAAAAATAGTTTTCCCTTATGCAAACTACTGCTATTTATTACTCCTTACTAAATATCCCGACACGTTTCTATGTCATTTTTATTAACGATTTTTTCTACAGCTTTCCTGTCTATATATTTCATTGGATTAACGCCTACAAATTGTAATGTTTGTCATAAACATACGCTCAATTGTACCGCAAGCACAGAATTCATTCGCTCTGCCATTCGTGTGAGTAAATGACAAATATGCTTTTTTATATGTTTGCCGTAAAAACCAGGCGTTGGCGGAAGTTTCACATAAAAACTCGAAATGAATAATCGAAACGCATGCAAATATCATTTAGCCGCCCATATGTGTGGGGATTTCGAGCGATGCCAGTCACAAGAGGATAGGTGTTGATGTGTGTTTGTCAAAATGAGCCATCAAACAGACGACAGTCCGCTCCGCCGGGCCATAAAATGTCAAAGTAAACAATGATAGCAAATACATAAATAATGTCAAAAATGGCAAATGTAATAATTGCAAAAATTGACAAAATGTCAAAAGAGAGAGAGCGAGAGCGAGAAACGGGCTTCAGGATATCGTATAGCTAACAATACAATTGTACCAACTGCTGTGTTTGATGTTGTGTATGGCTGTGTGTGAATGGGAGGAAAAAGGATACTCCAAATCATAAATATGCAAAACTATAAAATAAACAAACTTCCGCTGTCAGCAGTGGAAATCACCATTAGCTATTCAGTCAAAGGATCTCCACACAAATTGGACTGGTAGCAGAGGGTTGTAATGATGTGATGTCCTGAATGATGATGATTACTCTTATGATGAGACTGAGCGAGAGTTGTCACTCTGCCATTTCACAGGGGCTACCTCGCTGGCTGCCATCTCAACGCCTAATGTGAATATGTGTTGGGATTTTTTTTTCTTCTACTTTTGATGAGTTTGACATGCGTTCACATTTGATTTGATGTGAACGAGAGATGATTTGACAACATTAAACGTCGACATTTAACTTGCAACAAATGTGATGAGATCCCCGGGCACAGTGGGATATCCTTTTTATAGGACAAACTAATAAAATATGCATTTAAGCCAGGCAACGTCGCTGTTGCCAAAAATCAAAATTAATGAACCTTGGAGGCTGCTTTGCCAACATTCTCTCCTCCTCCTCCCCCTTCACTGCGCTGTATTCTTCGTCCTATATGCGTCATCATTGGATTTGGCACCTTTTAATGCCAAAACTGCACTGAAAGTGCGCCATATAAATAAATTATAGACATTTGTGTGTGGAATTTGAATCTTTTACATAACACACACACAGAACTTTCTCCCAAAGACAGGCGGACAGACCCACACACGCTTTCAATGCATTATAATAAACATAAAAATGGCAAATAAACCTTTATGATTATGTTTATGTTTTTGCACCAAAAGGCGACGTCTTAGAAATCATCATAATAATGATGACGAGAATTATTTCTTCTTCAATGCAAAGGCATTGTGTGGTTGGGTTAATAACAAAAGAATGTGAATAGAACAATGAACGAACGAACTAACATCACACATTCGTCACACAATAGAAAGAAAAAAGTGTTAATACTTAAAGCAAATGCATTTGTCTTAAGTCTTCCAAATGTTAATAATAACAATAATATTATAAGTATCCTTTGTAAGGATGTCTCTGAGTCTGTCTGTCTCTCTCTCTCTCTCTTCCTATACATGTGTCTTTGTGATGTGCATTTGTTGATGGCGGTTTCACTTAAATTATTTTATATTATTCGTATAGTGCGTAAACATATATTTTCATTTGATTGTTATACATTCAACATAAAGTTTATGATAACGGTTTTATGTTTGTGTTAATTGTATTGCATTACATTTTTGTCTTGACGACGGAAATTGAGTGAGCGAAGATTTATGCTTCACGCTTGGCATACGAAAGCAGTAGACTGATGCAACTACTACAAGTACAGTACGTAATGTCTAAATTAATTCTTTGGATAAATGGAATGAGAACAATCTTTCAGAAATGTCAGTGATATACAGAATAATTTATTTCGCAAGAAATATGAAAACAGGCCATCAACGTCATCATTAGGCAGCAGTTCATTAGTAGTTGTACTCAAATATGAACAAATACTGAGAATTTATGCATTAACCCTTTGACGACCATAAGGATTACAAAAATATCTACCTTTTTACTTCTCTGAGCTACTGCTCGAAAAATTAAAAAAATGGTCAGGGGCCCACTGATTTTCAGAAACTTTCGAGGCCCATAAAAAAATTGGTCACCAATTTCGCCAAACTGAGTATAGGGTTAAACTACCCTTTGGTAGTAGAATCGAACCTATACTGTCAAGTCCGTGTATTTTTTTTACTGTTGCACTGTGTACTCTGATAGAAAAAGCTTCGTCATGACGACGAATTTGTACATCATCACGATTATTTTTTCGTCAAAAGCTAACGTACGCAATAATCCTCTTGATGAATTTGTTCGTCACCATGACGAATCTCAGTTTCCAAAAACTTTCGTCCTCAGGATGATCACATTCCATCCATACGATGAATCGAGTTCATTACCACGACGAATGCCATTCATCACCACGATGAAAACCATTCATTCCTACGATTAATCGAGTCCATCACCACGATGAATCCCATTAATCACCACGACGAATCCCATTCACCACCACGACGAATTAATGTACCCGACTATTTAAATTTTAAAAAATTCAATAAATATTCTTCTGGTTTTAGACCATTAACAACGGTATGGAAAATAAAATTACTTGACTGCTTTGCCAGGTTCAGTTGTGATTATTCGGTTCGAAACTCAGTTCTTATCAGGAAAAGCTTAAAGCAAACGAACGAGAAGTATTCATTACTCCTGATATTTCAAATCAAAAATAATCTCATCAAGTAAAGTGTTTGCCAAAAGACGATTCCCACTCATCACCACGGGAATCCCATTCATCATCACGACGAATTCCATTCATCACCACGACGAATTCCATTCATCACCACGACGAATCACATTCATCATCGCGACGAATCCCATTCATCATCACGACCAATCCCATTCATCACCACGACGAATTCCATTCATCACCACGACGAATCCCATTCATCACCATTATTGGATTTTTTAAATTAAACTTTTAGAACAAATTATTTAACTAAGGTAATCAGAACGCATATAGAACTGTACAATTAAGCATAAACTATAAGTTGATTGCTTCGTTTTATCATATTTTCAGCAAAATAGTCATATAAATCTTTTCGTCGTGGGAATGCAACCTTATCGTTCCCTCGACGAATTTCGAAATCACCAAAAACATGGGTTGATGATCGTGTTCGTTCTATTGACGTACAAAAACATCGCATGTACGAAACATTTCGTCGCAAGTACGAAGATATATTGACGAAACTGATTCGTCATGGTGACGAACGGTTTTTCTATCAGTGTAATAGTAAATAAATAAAATTTTTTACATTACAATATATATTTTAAGTTCCCACTGTTCAGATCAAAATGAGCATATTTCCCAACCCTCTTCTGCTACATACAAGCAGAGTCAAAGTAATACGAACTATATTTTCCAATATTTATAATTTTCTTTCTTTCGTTTTTGATTCTAAATGGTCACTTCATACAAATCGAATTTTTCGTAATTTCGTGAATTTTGAAGAGAAAAATCACCTCAAATGCATTTTCTTCCCGAAAAATGTATCTATGAATAATAATATTGGTGTATAAAAGTAAAACTTTTCACTTAAACTATTCCAAAAACTCTTAAAGAAAACGGCCAAGAACCTTTCAAATATTTGCTAAAATCCTTTAAGAAAATCACATACAATTGTGGCTTTCTCCTCTTTTCTCAAACAATAAACAATAGATTTTCCATTTGCGAAAAACATGCAATTGAAAAGAACTTAAGGTTGGTGGCAAAAAGGATATTCATTGTAAATACATATCTATAATGAAATTCTATAGAATGCAATGCAAACCACTCTCACACACACAACAACAACGGCAACTTTGTATGCAAATGCAAATAGAGGCAAAAGGACACATTGAACCACATTCAGCAAACAATAGAATTCAAGGATGAGGTGGAATGGGGAGTCCCTGGAAATGATGGCCATTTTGGTGAAGTAGGATTTTGTAAATAAATGATGGTAAAGACAACACTTAACACAAAACAATTGTTCTGAGCTGAGATGACTGGGCGTTAGGACACTGTGAAACAAAATGCATTATTTTAATGAGATTTCAAGAGAAGAACTCAACCTCTTTGGTTTTGTTTGAAACTTATAGGAAACGGAAGTAGACTGTTTTACCGTTAAACGAAATTAATGATGAAAAGTTCTATATTTAAATTGAAGAGATCTTTTTAACAGACCTAGGTTGTATGCAAACTATTTTAATGGTTATTCCAAACATTTGAAATGTTCGTTTGGGGAATTATAAATGGGAAAATACACAATATTTGAATAGCTGAAAGCAGCACATTTTATAATGATACAATTAAATTTTATGGCAGCAACAATGCCACTGCTCTGCTCTCCCTCTGAAAGAGAAGATCCTTTTAACTAAACTATCAAATTGCTAACCCCTTTGAGGTAATAAAACTTGTGGGTAACTATTACTTGTCTAACAAGATGGTCAGCACCACTTGGTTTCGATTGAAGGACATAAATGAACTCATCTTATCTCAACAACATTCGGGACAAAAACTCCTTTTTCTCTCGTAGCAGAGGAGATACAGTTATCATCATTTGCTTGGCAAGTAACAATGTTGGCAAGCCATCCCCCTTCTATCGTTGAGGACTTACAGCATGTGGTCATTAACTTGTTACAAACATAATACAACAGCTCCTCATATCCTGTCAAGGGGACCGGACCAAAGGTACCCACCATACAGGACAAGTGGCGAGCCACTTTTATGGTTTTAACTTGGTTAACGGCGGCGTTGTTGAGTGACTGAGTCGTTGTCGAATGATTTGAATTTGACAGACGTGTGTGAGCGGTGCTCAGGACTTGCATTAATGCCAATTTTGTAGCTGCACGAAAATGATTGTCGGACTGACATTGTTGCAGGCCACAGCAGGAGCAACATAAAGAGGCAAATGACCGGCAATTATGTTGTACCACTCAACCAGGACCCATTCCAAGCCACACACACACACGCATAAACCGTTGTCTGTGTCTGTTTTGGATGGTCATATCTGGATGTTGTCGGACAACACTCCCAAAGCTGCTGGGCCAACGATGGATGGGTTGATTGGTGGCTGGGTTAT
This sequence comes from Eudasyphora cyanicolor, assembly GCA_963930755.1. Classification (NCBI taxonomy): domain Eukaryota; kingdom Metazoa; phylum Arthropoda; class Insecta; order Diptera; family Muscidae; genus Eudasyphora; species Eudasyphora cyanicolor. Next base: position 6,602,450 of record OZ005735.1, on the reverse strand, counting down.
GTTGTTGACACTGTATGATGTGTTGGCCATGTGAGCATCAATTTTGTTGATGACTGTTTGTCGGATATGCAGATACTTATTGTTGGTAGTGGATCCATGTCCTCGGCAAAGAAGTGGCAGTGAGGCCGCAAACGGTTGTTCATATTTTGTTGAAGCTTTTTTCAACATTGTTGTTTCAAAACATGTTTCATTGAAAGCCTTAAATGCGAACAACATTGTATTTTTACATTCACATGTGGGCAGAGGGATAATAAGGCTATCTATCCATTTATTTGAATGTGTTGCAAGGCATAAAATAAAATTAAAATCTATTAATGCTTCTGTTTATAGAGGTGTTGACATCCATACTTTTATTATTAGAAATGGGGGCGAAGCTTTGAGACAAGGTAGCGATTGAATATTTAAAATATTCATATTTAATCAATTTATCTATCCCTTCATTCCAAAATAGGCTACGTTGACTTATAATGTTTTAAGGGTCTTTTAATTTAAAATCATAAATATTTCCTACATATTATTCTGTCCAAACTTGGTGTTTATCCTTCACGCCAGTCAAAAGTTGCGCGCAAAACTGTATAGTTCATTAGATTTGCATAAAATATTGAACGTATCTCCAGAAAATCTACATGCTTCTATGGAATGGTAGTATAGATATTTAAATTTTTTTAAAGCCAATAGTTTTAAAATTAGAAATTGGTAAAAAAATCATAAATTTATTAATAACACTGTGCAACAGTGAAAGAAATACACGGGATAATACATATTAACCCTCAATCTACCTTCACTCCCACCACAACGGTAATTTTTGGCCCTATTTTAACAAATCATTAAAAACACCTCTAAAAAGGGGAGGGCGGGAATGAAATGTCCTACAAACATTTTGGTCATAAAATTTTACTATATATGTCAGAACACACCAAAGCCCAAAACTTATCACAAACAACACATAAGTATCCAAATTCCAGTCAAAAACACCCTTTTGGAATATTCGTGCATGCCAGTACAGAGGGGTTTGACTGTAATTTGAGCATTTTTTTGATGTTAGTGTTAAGTTTTGGACTTCGGTGTGTTTATAACCAAAATTTTTGTAGAGCATTTCATCCCCGCCTTCCCCCTTTTTAGGGGTATTTTTAACGATTTGTAAAAATAGGGCGAAAATTACCGTTATGTGGGGGAGATAGAGGGTTAATATGTTCCACAAAAATGTTGGCCTTACTATTTTCTACAAAGTTACTTTACACACCGTACACCCTACAATACTAACATTTTTGAGGTACAATGTGGTATTTGTGAGCTATTTACGGTATACAGACTCGTTCAGTTTGTATTGCCATGTTCACAAAAGTTATTCAGATTTACAGTGACTACAAATTTGCCAAACGTTGTTAGTGAAAAATTAGGAGTCCCTGTAAGTTATGCTAAAAAAAAAATATTTTTTCCTTCAGATTTTCAAAAAAGTGCAGGAAAAACAATTGTTAGGTATGAAATGGTAACAAAATTTATTTTGCATATTCATAGCTACATTATTCAAGTCAAGAATTAGATTTTGCACAAAAACTGATAACACATTTTTCGAGGAGCCCACTGGCTGTCAGAATCTTTTGAGGCCCATAAACAAAATTGGTCACCAATTTCGCCAATTCGAGTATAGGGTTATACTACACTTTGGTAGTAGAATCGAACATATACCGTAAAGTCCGTGTCTTTTTCAAAAGTGTTCATTTGTTGCATAGTGTAATAGATCTATTTATTTCTTTGCTCTCCCATAACTCCATTAATTAATTTTCCATCAACCCATAGCGTATATTCAAGAAAATTCACACCACAGGGTATTAAGGAATACGACAACGTCTTAATCCTTGCTCAGTGCCAGGCCAGCGAAGAACCAGGGCGACGGCAGACCAAAATAAATGAAATTGCAATTACTGAACAATTATTTTACTGTCTGTTAGTATTGGTTGGTTTCCGTTTTGTGCTGCTACTCCACCAAGAGGTTCATCAACTGGCTCCATAATAAAGGAAGGATGGGAGAAAGATATGAAAGGACGAATTGCAATTTCGGCTTAAAGAATGGCGGGAAGTTATTTTTCAAAAAAAAAATGTTTTGTTTCACTTTAATTTTCATAGAGACATCGATTAAAATGTTGAGATTGAAAATGGTGTTTCAAATATACTTTAATTGAACGACAGATTGTGGAATTGGCCGTAAATGGTATTTATTTTTAATTTTTAAAAATATTCATTAGTACGTAATTGAAAATTCGACTCTAAATTTAAATGAGTTTGGTTGATTTAAAAAAAATACTATTCAATATGATTTTACAAACAAATTCGATCTCAATGTTCATTGTTTATATTATTTGTTCATGCTCGTGTTTAATTCGTTGGTAATTTTTGGCCAAAGCAATAAACACAGAACTAAAAACATATTCATCATTTATACCCATATTTTCCCAATACCCAGAATAGATTTTATGACACCTTTTTTCTTGTAATTTCCCAATGTCCAAGACTGCATTTATTTAAGTAATACACGTTTTAAACCCGCAAACGCACCACACATTTCGTGAACAACACTTATTAACCGTTTAACTTTATAATTTTCACAACACTGATTCAAAAAACTCTAACAATCTTCCCTGATACTCGCATCTTTACGACTAATGACACATCTTTACGAATAATGATAGATTTTAAGTTTCAAGGCGCCACATTGATTAGTATTTTGTTGAGACTTGAGCCTCCTTCGTTTACGACTATAAAATATTGGGTGGCAGAGTTTAAACGAGGCCGTACATGTTGACAAGAGAAAACCTGTAGTGGTCATCCAATTGAGGTGTCCACGCCAAAAAGCAGTCAATCAAATCCACAAAATGGTATTGGATGATCGCATTCCAAAAAGTGTGCATATTGACCGAAAACTTGAAGATGAGAAATCTAGGCGGGTGCCGCGTACTTAGTGTGATCACAAATGAACATTCGTTTGAGTATATGACACATAGCCACTTGAAGTTTTTCCCTGAACTCCAATGAAATCAGAATATTTTGGATGATGTCAAATGATCGCAAATTTCGCTGTAGGACCCAGAATTTGTTTATCCCCTCAGCTTAGAGAGGAGGGTATATATCATTTGCTACGAGCCAAAAGTGTCCGTCCGTCTGTGTGTATGTCTGCTGGCTGGTGCGTACGATAACTCTCGAAAGGAGTAACCGATTGACTTCACATTTGGTATGCGGTAATATTTTTTCCTTTCTCCGGCTATCTTCGAAGATGGGCCATATTAGTCCACTCCTTCTAGTACCTACCCCACAAAGGGTTACAATTTAGTGAAATATTGATTCTTAAATAACTTTTATACTACTCACTATAATCCCACACGTAGAATTAGTTTATTAACCCCTATCATCGTGAGAAAAATGGGCGAAGTTGCCACGCCCCTTTCGCCACCTCCCACACAAATGAACCATTTTGCATCAAAAGTTAACAGATTATAACTGTAATACTAGTTCATACAAATACTTGAAATTTTGTACAGTACCTCCCACTCAAATGGACCATTTTGCACCAACAGTTAACAGCTTATAACTGTATTACTAGAGCATACAAATACTTGGAAATTTGTACATTGTTATGTACCTACAGTTCTGAGAAAAATGGCCATCATTGGAATGCCCCTTTTGGTACCTCCCACACAAATGGACCATTTTGCACCAAAAGTTAGCAGTGTATAACTTTAATACCAGTTCATACAAACACTTGAAACTTCGTACAGTGTAATGCTTTTATAGTACCTACGGTACAGTGAAAAATGAGCGACATTAAATATTGATAATAATTAAATTAAAACAAAAAAATTAAATAAATTTACGAATATTTTCTGGGGCTCAAGGTGAATGGATTCTTAAGTCGGGTTACCCGACTGAACTTTCTACTTGTTTATAAATATTTTGCTATAATTTTATGAATTTTTCATCTGAAGGCCCATATTTTGGAAACTTCGAAGAATTCTCAATATTTTCGGTGGCTAATAACTTATGGACATTTTCGCACTAGTAGAAATCATAATATAAATAGCCAGTACTATAAATAACCATTACAAGTTTTTCGGCGAATGCTCAATATTTTGTCCATTACAAATTATGACCATTTTCGCAGTAGAAAACATAGTTGAGGAGATATAGCCAATTAAATAACATACATATGCGTAAATTGGCCAAAGAATTAAAATAATTGACTGGTTGTGTACTGTAGGGTAGACGACCCAACTAGTCGCCTATTGGAATAAAAATTGTCGTCTACTGTAGAGTACATAAACTAAATGGTCACCTACTTTAGAGAAGATGACCCAAATGTTAGACAACTATAGAATAGATGAGCCAAGTAATCGTCCAATATAGAGTAGATGACCCAACTGGCCATCTACTGCGGGATAGATGACCCAACTGGTTATCTATTACAGCGTAGACAATCCAACTGGATGTTTATTGTAGATTTGACGACCCATCCTATCTTCTACTGTAGAGTAGATGACACAGTTGGTCGTCCACTGTAGAGCATATAAATCAACGGGTCGTATACCGTAGAGTTGGTGGCCCAACTGGTCGTCTACTGCAGAGAATCTGACTCAAATGGTCGTCTACCGTAGAGTAGATGACCCAGCTCGTAGTCTACTGTACAGTAAATGACTCAACTAGTCGCCAACTGTAGAGTGGATGTCAAAATCAGTCGTCTAATGTAGAGTAGATGTCCAAACTAGTCGCCTACGTTAGATTAGATGACTTAAATTGTCCTGAATTTAATGTAGAGTAGATGACACAAATAGACTTCTACTATAGTATGGATGACCCAAATGGTCGTCTATTGTAAACTAAATGACCCAATTAGCAGTATACGAGTATTGTAAAGTATATGAACTAACTGGTTGTCTACTATTGAATATATGACCCGACTAATTGGGTAATGTAGAGTAGATGACCCAACAGATTACATAATATAGAGTAGATGACCTAATTGATCGTCTACTGTAGAGAATATGACACAACTTATTGTCTAGTGTAGAGTAGATGACCTAACTGATCGTCTACTGTAGAGAATATGTCTGTAGAGTAGATTACCCAGCTGGTCATCTAATGTAGAAGAGATAACCTAACTTCTTCGTCTACTAAACTAAGATAACCCAACTTATCGTGTACTGTGGATTAGATTGCCCATCTTATCGTCTACTGTAAAATAGATGAACCAACTGGTCGTCTACAGTAGAGCAGATCACTCAAATGGTCGGCAACTGTAGATTAAAAGACCCAAATGATCATCTGCTGTTCAGTTGATAACCAAAATGGCCGTCCACGGTAGAGAAAATGGCACAAAAGGGGATCAAATCTACTGAGGAGTAAATGACCAAAATTTTCCTCTATGATTCAAATTGTCGTCTACTGTATAGTAAATGAAATCGTCAATATACGGTTATGTTCTGCATCTCACTAGTAGCGCCTGTTTTAAACGTTTCCTAGAGAGATGTCCTGAAAAAAGTTTTTTTCTAAAAGTGCCGTCGAAATGACATATTTTGAAAAATGCATTATTCTAATTTCGTACAAATGAATTTGTATTCAAAATTTCACCTATATTGAATCTTTTTGAAAAATTTCAGTTTGCATTTATTAATAAATATAATTTTATCCAAATATACTAATTTTAAGATTTAATTATAGTAACAAAATTTCACAAAATGTATTTTATTTTAGAAAATTTCTTTAAAATTACGTGCTTTTAGAAAACGTCGTCTATATTAAACTTTATATAAAATATTTCGTTGAAATAACATATTTTCAAAAAAAACTGCCAAATTATAGGTATAATTTCGCGGATATTATTTTACTCTGTAAAAAATAGTCGAAATAAATTATAATTAAAAAAAACCATAAGTTTAAAGTCCAATTTGCTTTCGATTCCTTTAAATCATTAATATTTTCAAAATACAGCAAGGACATTTCAATTTCGATTCATTTTTCTATTGTTTATTTTGGTGAATTTTTAATGATTTTCCAAAGACTAAAGGGTTGCCATTTTAATGAAGTTGTAAAGTTTTATTTACTTTTTAATGTCCTTTTTTGACTGATATCCTTTTGCAGTCTCCCCGATCCTATGTAGCCTTTTGTTTTCGATAAGGGCGCTGCTTGTCACAGTGTTAGTTTCGATGGCATTCTGTTGGCAATTGGTCATTTTTATTTGCATTTAATTAAAAATAGCCAAAGTTTAACTTAACAGGACACGTGTCAATGTGTCATTTGATGCGCGATAAATCACGCCATTGTAAATGCAAAACAATTTATCACTGTCAGCACATTTTATGCTCCTCATCTAAGGGAGGCATCATCAAAAGCAGAAAACAAAAAGGGCCACCAGCATCATTATGCGGAATATAGAACCCAAACCGAAGCAGAATCGAGGAAAACTACTTAAAATTTGAGAGGAAATTTCGATAGAAAAAGGATTAAAATGTTGGTTGTTAAATTTTCTAAAGGACGACAGACAAAAGGATTCATTAAATATTTTTGTCCTTTCGCCCGACGTGTGTTAAGTTCGATGTGGTCATTCTATCTAAAGTGTTTGCTTAAGAGTATATTTATTTTAGTCTCAGGGATGATGAATACAATATACGGAATACATATGAATCTCTCTCAAAGGTCTAAGACAACAATTGTGATGTTATCCTGTAAATTACATTTTGGCACGCAATTAGTGGCTGTGCGTTGCAAAGGAATTAAATGAAACTTCATATGTGTACAGACAAATACAAAAGAAGGATAGGTCCTCTCTATTTGCCCAAGACAATTAAGTTTACTTTTCTTGGGGAAACGAACGAAAAAGAAATAAATTGAAGACAGTTTAGTAAGGAGGTGTTGAAATTAAAGCCTTAAAGTCCCCTGCCTTAGGAATCGCTATAGAAGCAGACAATTTTATTAAATCATTTACAAATCATTGATTTCATTTCCTTTTTTGCCTTCTGAGATGTAACATAAATATTGAACTTCCTTCCTGGACTACAGTCTCTGTCTTTTTTCAGATGTTATCCAGCCATGCCAAAATATGCTAAAACGTCAACAATATTGTTGTTAGTCCTTACTCTATTTTGGATGCTTTAGCACAACACAAAACACATTTGTTTAACTGGTTTTGTTCCTAATTAGCCAAGATTTCTCATTTGAGATACATGTTGAACTCCGGCAAACAATTCCCGCCCCGAAAAAAATCATTAACACACCGTAAGGCGTAAAAGGATAACAAGAGATTCATCTACTTATTTGCCGCCTGGCTTAATTTTTTCCAACTTTAGCAAATCATTTTGTGCATGACGATGGCGGAGATGGAGAAAAGCTAGAGGAAAAAAGGATCCCCAACACCAACGCTATTCCCATTCAGCATTCAGCATTCACCATCAGCATCTGTATCTGTATTTCCATCTGCAGTAACATCCTCCGCCTTCTCCTGCTGCACAGCAGGATGTCTTATGAGAAAGTTAAGCATCTTTTGGCATTTTCCCATTTCATTTTGAAAAAAAGGACAAAACTCTACAAGATAAGCCTGTTTCATTTTACATGTAGTTGAAGAAGACTTATTTACTTAAGTAGTGGCAGAACGAGAGGAGTTAAGAGTTCATCACTACCATCAAGTCCCCCTACCACGCAAAAAAGAAAAAAAGGATGTGTGAAAGGATATCGTTGTCGTCTTGGTGGTGATGGCGGCTACGGCGGCGGCATCGGAAGATGTCGTAGCAAAACTTTTTCAATAAATTGTCTTGATTTTCTGTCTGTCGGTGTGTCTTCTGCCTTGTCTCTGTGTGTTAAGAAAATGTTGACAGTTTTCTTAACGCTTCATAATCAGAAAACAAATAGCTAAAGCCAACTAATTGTATCTTAAGCAAATAACCAAGACGGGCTATATAGTAAAGAGAAAGTGAGCTAGAACAACAAGGATAGCACAATATGAAGATTGTTGTTGATGATAGCAGGAGCATGGAGGATAAATCCTTCGATTGTTTGTGATATGGCAAATAAGAATAAAATAAATGAAACTCAATATGTGTAAATAGTGAGAGATATTACGAAAACACACAAAAGATCGAATTTTGTTAAATTCAAGAAAAAACTATCGTTAAAAAATTTGAAAAAAGTATACAAAAAATTGCGATAATAGATATTATTATTTTCTGGGAAAAATCATGAATATTACTCGTTTATTTTTTTCCGCAAATATCTGCTTATTACAAGTACGTTGAACCTAACAAATAATATTTATTTCAACTTAAAAATATTTATTTCCATCATGGACTTCCTAATGATAAAATATTAATTTATTAACATAATAATAATATTTTTACGGCAAAAAAGAAGAGTCTCCTCGGTATTAAAAGGACTACATCGATGATAAAAGGCCCAGGACGCTTACAAAGGTCAATGCTTCTACCTTATCGACGATTAACCACTACCATAATCATCGAACCTAGCCTAATGTCATTAACCCGAATTAAAATACTCTGACCCAGATTATGTTATATTCCAAGATAAAAGATCACCGACCCCCGACAAAGATCACTATCCCGGATTAGATATCGTTTATAGATCACTCAACTCTGGCAGAGTCCATTACCTATGTACATTTTGGTCGAAATGCCGATTTATTGCTCACTGACCTGGACCCAAAAGCAATTGACACGGATCAAAACCAAAAGTTATTAACCCCGGATTCAAAGACATATTTTAAATGGAGGCCACCGACAGGATTATGGATCATTTTCTCCGGGCTGTGGTCACAGATCAAATGCAATTCATCCTTGTCAAAATTCACTTAAACCTTGGACGACCATAAGGTTTGAAAATATGAAATATTTAGATTAGATCGAACGATTTGAGTAGAAACAAATTATTACGTGGATTTTCTTACCATAAATCTATTGAAAATACAGGCATTTCTCACATAATTGTGGTAAAAATTGCAAAAGTTTGAATGTGACATACGAGGTCAGTTCCAAAATTAGCCGACTTGACATATAGATGGCGGTATTTTGAAAAAAATGTTTCGAGAAAAGTGGCAACCTTCGAAACATAAGTTAAGTTTCAAGGCCCCACATTGTTTAGTTTTTTTTAGCACTCAAAAGTAAACGATCTTAGTGAATTTTTAACTGGACCGTACGAGCTGCCAAGATGAACATAGTGGTCGGCCAATTGAGTTGTACACATCAGAAATGGTGAACAAATCTACAAAATGGTATTGGATTACCGTCGTTTGAAGGTTTCGTGTGTTAGCTGAAGATATTTCAAAAAGTGCTATACATCGCATATTGTCGGAAAATTTGATTATGATATACGTTTTCTCACAAACATGAAAAAATGGCACGGTGGAAAAAGATTTGCCAGCAGCGAAGGGGTGGAGGTTGCGGTTAATGGCTATTTTCAGCCACTTTACACTTTTCTTACTATAAACAGGAAACCGCAGCAATTGAAAATCGCTGAAAAACAATTTATCAACCTAAAAAAAGATTATGTTGAGAAATAAAAAAAAATTTCCCAAATTTGTTGTATTTACTGCATTTTGCATTTACTAATCTCTTTGTTTTTTTATATAAAAAACGACTGGGTTGCCATTAAAGTGTATTATGGGGACCTATAGTGATTTTTTTTACTTTATTGACAGAGGAATAAATGATAGTGACCACCGCCTGAAGATCACTGGCAACAGACTAAATGATATTGACCCCGGACAGAAACCCATTAAAAACGGATTGCGTGGTATTGACCGCCGAATTCAGGTCACTGGCAACGGACTAAATGATATTGAGCGCGGAATGATGGTCACTGACAACGGCAAACAATTATTCAAATCGTATTATATATCATTGACCGAAATAAAGGTCATTAGAGCATGATCCCGGTATGTGATCCCAAATTAAAGGAAGCCAATCCAAAAGGTAATTGACACCGGAATAGAGGTCACAGATCACGTCACCGATTAACGATCTTGAATTAAACTCAAATTAAATCATTGACTTCGAAGTAAAAGTCATTGACTTCAAATTAAATGTCATTAACCTCAAACGAAAATTAAAGTTCATTGACAATGACAATTGATCTCATCGTAAACGCCATTGACTTTACTTTATTAAAACATTAGTCTCATATTAAAGATCATTGAACTCAAGTTAAAGGTCTTAGATCCCAAATTAAAAATAAACGACCTCAAACTAAAGGTCATTGACCTTGTTTAGAGGCCATTGAGCTCGAATTAAAGACAATTTATCTCAACATAAAGTAGATTGACTTCAAATTTAAACCGTTGGTCTCAAATCATAGGTCATTGACCTCAAATATAAGTTCATTGCCTCAAATTAAATGTCAATGACCTCAAATAATAGATAATTTATCTCAACATGAGGGCAGTTAAATTCAAATTAAACCAATTGGTCTCAAAATAAAGATTGTTGACTTCAAATTAAAGTTCTTTGATTTCAAACTAAAAGTCTTTGACCTCGAATTTAAAGTCATTGACCTTAAAGTAAATGTCTTTGGTCACGGATTATAGGTCATTGACCTCGAATTAAAGAGTACTGACCTCAATTTAGCGGTCAATGACCCTGGAATAAAGGTTATTACCCTTGTCTTAAATGTCAATCCCTCTGTCAAAGGTCAATGGAGGGTTATCGACTTCAGATTAAAGTTCATTACAAGGTACCGCTCATTATAGCTTCTGCGTTAAATGCTAGAGACCCCTACTAAAGGTCAGATTTATTGCTACCAAAAACCCGTCAAATATGGTATTCAAAACCTGTGAATATGATAATCTGAATTCAGAGGTAACTAACCCTAGTTCAAAGACCGTAAGATCCCGTTTAACAGATTTTGCACTCTCAATCTGATACCATTTGTATCTACGACCATGGTATAATACAGCTTTTTAGTTTCTTTTGAGTTCAAATGGACTAGACTATCCTAAATATTAAAGCATCAGTTGAGATGTCTTAGACGAAATTATATTACAAAAATATTTTACTTTTTTCCCATATTTAAGAGATTGAAATTACGAAAACGGAAATTACGAACGTAAACGAACTTTTTTAAAATATGCATAATCCTCCCTTTTCTTTCAAGTGTTTTAAAGTTTGCATTATATACAACACATAACAGTTTTTCATTTCAAACTATAAATAATGTATCCATTATTGTTCACTTACGTAATTGAATTAGTCATTTGAAAAACTTTATCTTGTTTCACAAAGATTGTACGAAAATTTTCCTTTCTAGCATAAAACCACAAACACACGCAATTGAGTTCGATAAAAGGCAAAATCGTACGTGATGTAGTTTTCAATTAAAATTTATTTAAATATTCTAAGATGTAGCAATATGTTTATTAAGAAGGGTGAAGAAATTTAAATATAATAAAAAAAGGCTTTTCATAGTATAGGAAACATAATAATTTTCATTGTATATTTAGATTTTATTAAATAAAAGTTTAGTTTTTAGTCAGATTTCAATTACTATTTTCTAATTCTAAGTCAAGATTCACCAAATTTGATTCCTGGATGAATCGAGAGACGAGTTGGAATGACCCACTCTAATATTCTTTAACTTATAGTTTTGTTTTTGAATTTTATCATAGTGACAAATTAAATCGGCTTAAAATAAATTGTCAATTGTTTTAATCAATTATCTTAAAATGCGTGCATTTTCAAATATGTTAGCAGAAGATAAGAAACGACAATTCGACGAACCATGACGAATTAGTTTGACGAAGTATAAGGGTTTAATAAGGAATTGTCGCCTGGGTTACATTGTAAAAATAAAAGAAAACTTTTAGAAAAGTTAGAATAGGAATGAATGTGTGTACTAAGCATTTTTCAAGTGAGAGGGAGGTGAGTATTGCAGGGGAATTAAATATTTTGTATTTAAAATTGGAAAATGTATTAATTATTCCTGGAGAAGATACTTATTTTAGGTAAAATGTATTTTTGAAATATTTCCAATGGAAGGAAAAACATATTTAAAATTGAGGCCTTTCATTGTACTAGATAAACTCTGAGGTTATCTTCTATACTAGAGTCGATCTCTGAGGTATTCCAATATACTAAAGTCGGTCTCTGGGGTTTTCCTCCTTACTAGAGTCGACCTCTGAGATCTTCCTCTATACCAGAGTCGACCTCTTTTGTCTTCCTCTATACTAGAGTCGACCTCTGAGATCTTCGTCTATACAAGAGTCGACCTCTGAGGTCTTCGTCTATACAAGAGTCGACCTCTGAGGTCTTCGTCTATACAAGAGTCGACCTCTGAGGTCTTCCTCTATTTTAGAGTCGACCTCTGAGATCTTCCGCTATACTAGAGTCGACCTCTGAGGTCTTCGTCTATACAAGAGTCGACCTCTGAGGTCTTCCTCAATACTAGAGTCGACCTCTGAGGTCTTCCTCTATACTAGAGTCGAACTCTGAGGTCTTCCTCTATGCTAGAGTCGACCTCTCAGGTCTTCCTCTATACTAGATACGACCCCTGAGGTCTTCCTCTATACTAGAGTCGACTTATGAGGTCTTCCTCTATACTAGAGTCGACCTCTGAGGTCTTCCTCGATACTTGAGTCGACCTCTGAGGTCATCGTCTATACAAGAGTCGACCTCTGAGGTCTTCGTCTATACAAGAGTCGACCTCTGAGGTCTTCGTCTATACAAGAGTCGACCTCTGAGGTCTTCCTCAATACTAGAGTCGACCTCTGAGGTCTTCCTCAATACTAGAGTCGACCTCTGAGGTCTTCCTCAATACTAGAGTCGACCTCTGAGGTCTTCCTCTATACTAGAGTCGACCTCTGAGGTCTTCGTCTATACAAGAGTCGACCTCTGAGGTCTTCCTCAATACTAGAGTCGACCTCTGAGGTCTTCCTCAATACTAGAGTCGACCTCTGAGGTCTTCCTCAATACTAGAGTCGACCTCTGAGGTCTTCCTCTATACTAGAGTCGACCTATGAGGTCTTCCTCTATACTAGAGTCGACCTCTGAGGTCTTCGTCTATACAAGAGTCGACCTCTGAGGTCTTCGTCTATACAAGAGTCGACCTCTGAGGTCTTCCTCAATACTATAGTCGACCTCTGAGGTCTTGCTCTATACTAGAGTCGAACTCTGACGTCTTCCTCTATACTAGTTGACGTCTCACGTCTTCCTCTATACTAGAGTCGACCTCTCACGTCTGCCTCTATACTAAAGTCGACATGTCACGTCTTCCTTTATAATAGAGACGACCTCATAGGTCTTCCTCTATACTAGAGTCGTCCTCTGAAGTCTTTCTCTATACTAGAGTGGACCTCTGAGATCTCCTCTGTACTAGAGTCGACCTCTGAGATCTCCTCTGCACTAGAGTCGACCTCTGAGGTCTTCCTCTATACTAGAGTCGACCTCATCTGTACCACAGTCGACCTCTGAGGTCTTCGTCTGTGCCACAGTCGACTTTGGAGTCTTCGTCTATACTATAGTCGACCTCTGAGATCTTCGTCTGTACCACAGTCGACCTCTGAGGTCTTTCTCTATACTAGAGTCGACCTCTGAGATCTCCACTGCACTAGAGTCGACCTCTGTGGTCTTCCTCTGTACCACAGTCGACGTCTGAGGTCTTCCTCTGTACCACAGTCGACCTCTGAGGTCTTTCTCTATACTAGAGTCGACCTCTGAGATCTCCTCTGCACTAGAATCGACCTCTGAGGTCTTCCTCTATACTAGAGTCGACCTCATCTGTACCACAGTCGTCTTCTGAGGTCTTCGTCTATGCTATAGTCGACCTCTGAGATCTTCGTCTGTACCACAGTCGACCTCTGAGGTCTTTCTCTATACTAGAGTCGATCTCTGAGGTCTTCCTATGTACTAGAGTCGACCTCTGAGGTCTTCCTCTATACTAGAGTCGACCTCTTCCTCTATACTAGAGTGCACCTCTGAGATCTCCTCTGTACTAGAGTCGACCTCTGAGATCTCATCTGTACTAGAGTCGACCTCTGAGATCTCCTCTTTACTAGAGTCGACCTCTGAGGTCTTCCTCTATACTAGAGTCGACCTCTGAGGTCTTCCTCTATACTAGAGTCGACCTCTGAGGTCTTCCTCTATCTCCTCTTTACTAGAGTCGACCTCTGAGGTCTTCCTCTATACTAGAGTCGACCTCTGAGGTCTTCCTCTATACTAGAGTCGACCTCTGAGGTCTTCCTCTATACTAGAGTCGACCTCTGAGGTCTTCCTCTATACTAGAGTCGACCTCTGAGGTCTTCCTCTATACTAGAGTCGACCTCTGAGGTCTTCCTCTATACTAGAGTCGACCTCTGAGGTCTACTCTATACTAGAGTCGACCTCTGAGGTCTTCCTCTATACTAGAGTCGACCTCTGAGGTCTACTCTATACTAGAGTCGACCTCTGAGGTCTACTCTATACTAGAGTCGACCTCTGAGGTCTTCCTCTATACTAGAGTCGACCTCTGAGGTCTTCCTCTATACTAGAGTCGACCTCTGAGGTCTTCCTCTATGCTAGAGTCGACCTCTGAGGTCTTCCTCTATGCTAGAGTCGACCTCTGAGGTCTTCCTCTATACTAGAGTCGACCTCTGAGGTCTTCCTCTATACTAGAGTCGACCTCTGAGGTCTTCCTCTATACTAGAGTCGACCTCTGAGGTCTTCCTCTATACTAGAGTCGACCTCTGAGGTCTTCCTCTATACTAGAGTCGACCTCTGAGGTCCTCCTCTATACTAGAGTCGACCTCGTCTGTACCACAGTCGACCTCTGAGGTCTTCCTCTATACTAGAGTCGACCTCTGAGGTCTTCGTATGTACCACAGTCGACCTTTGAGGTCGTCGTCTATACTAGAGTCGACCTCTGAGGTCCTCCTCTATACTAGAGTCGACCTCGTCTGTACCACAGTCGACCTCTGAGGTCTTCCTCTATACTAGAGTCGACCTCTGAGGTCTTCGTATGTACCACAGTCGACCTTTGAGGTCGTCGTCTATACTAGAGTCGACCTCTGAGATCTTCGTCTGCACCACAGTCGACCTTTGAGGTCTTCGTCTATACTAGGGTCGACCTCTGAGATCTTCCTCTATACTATAGTCGACCTCTGAGGTCTTTCTCTATTCTAGACTTGACCTCTGAGGACTTCCTCTATACTAGAGTCCACCTCTGAGGTCTTCCTCTATACTAGAGTCCACCTATGAGGTCTTCCTCTATACTAGAGTCGACCTCTCACGTCTTCCTCTATACTAGAGTCTCACGTCTTCCTCTATACTAAAGTCGACCTCTCACGTCTTCCTTTATACTAGAGACGACATCATAAGTCTTCCTCTATACTAGAGTCGACCTCTGAGGTCTTTCTCTATAATAGAGTCGACCTCTGATGTCTTCCTCTATACTAGAGTCGACCTCAGAGGTCTTTTTCTATTCTGGTGTCGACCTCTGAGGCCTTTTTCTATTCTGGTGTCGACCTCAGATGCCTTGTTCTATTATAGAGTCGAGCGATCGATGTTTTCCAGACTTTTCAATATTTATAATTTGGAATCCTTTCAAGATTACAACGAAAACTAATGTCCATTCTTACCAAATGAAAACATTTTCAATCGAAAAACTACGGTCATCAAAAAATTTATATTTTATTTATGTATATATTATTGTAAATGCATAAAAATATTCTTAACAGGACATTTCACTCACATTCTCCATGGTTTTTGTAGGGACAAAATTACTAGGAATTTTATTAGGTTATAAAAACCTTCTGGAGTTCACCAAATACCTTCACCGACTTACTATTATGTCCGCAGGACAACTGACACCAGTTGTGTCATAAGTCCATACAAGTCATAGATTTTATGTTTTATTTACTTGCTGGCCATTGGAGAAATTCGAATTACGAATCAACTTCTGGTGACCAAGCATCAAACAGGATATAATTCACAATTCGCTAGTTTTAGGACAATGTCCTTCCGTTTGTTTGGTTTATTTCCTTCTTCTCTCATATGACCGACCGACCAAACAGACACTCCAACGTATGCGTTAAATATTATTTGATTTTTTTACGAGTGTTAGTATAAAATACAATGAGACAATAAAAAAGTCGTTGGAGGGGAGGGGAGGGCGGTGCCTGGAGAGAAGCATTGTGACAACATCAATTTGATATTAAAAAGGACTCGAGATGGCTTGGATGGCTACAATGGGAATGTGTAAGAAAAATTGCCCAAAAGACAAGCCCACATCATCAATGATGACCATTGTCCTTTAACAGAATCAATGATGTTATTTTTTTATTATTAGTGATCAAACACAACACTTACAGGTTTTTTATTGCCTCAGAAGGTCTACTCCTGGGACAAAACTTTGCCTATAGAATCTTAGACAATTGTCAGGCTTACGTCACTTTTGTGTTTTCTATGTTAAGGACTTTTGTGTGACAAAAAAAGAACACGTTGAGTGCTCAACCATTTTCCTTTTTTCTTTTACAGCTTAAAAGCTGCCAACAATAAGAGCTGATTTTTATGGCCGTTTTTAAGAAAGTTCTGTCCACTTTAACCTAATATTGACCAATAAAAAAGAGATTCTACGTATTTATGAAAGTGCTTTTGAGTGCTGTGATTTTTGGCAAGCAAGTATAATAACATTTACTAGCAATATTATTAAATTGTTAGCAAAAGACAACGAGCTATTTTAATAATACCTTTACTGAGGAAATGTTTACGATATTAGTTCTATAGAGAATCTCTCCCTATACTAGTATAACTAATTAAACTAAGTAATAAAACAATTTTGTTTCCTTTAAAAAGTCTACTAAAATTGCATTGCAAAAAAAGCATCAATCCAATTTATTTATTTGTGGTCCTAAAACCTGAAGTCGTAGTTTAGTTTTTATTAGAAATGACGCACCAATCGCCGTTTTTTGCCAATTCCAATAATGTTTTCGTTACAAAATTTATTACATTATCAAAACGCAAATGTTATTTATTTGGCATTTTTGCGTAATAAAACAAAAAATACACAAATTTTTTCGCAAAAAAAATAAAATACAACACCAACAGAAGCCATAAAAATCCCCATAAATCTCCAAATCAGAAAATTGACTCCCACCACCATCCCCAAAAAAAACACCCTTTCTCTAATCCTTTTCATCAGCAGCTAAAAGAAGCAAACTATAGCATACTTTATGTCCAATTTCTCTTTATGTCTGTAACATTTTAATCATAAATTCCCACTGGACAGAGAACATCTCCATTAGAGGGCATTAAGGAAGCTGCATTCTTATATAGATTTTTTTATTCAAGAAATGGTGTGTTTTTAACGGGAACTAAATGATGCCATAAGTGGTTAAGGACATTGTTGAGATCTCCTTCACTGGTATGCCCAAATAACCACAGCCGTTCAAGCATGTTTAAGTAGTGGACCAAAAGGGTTGCAGCATTTCCGACTGACCACACTTGGGACATAAGTGCAGTCGGGTGGGCAGTTCTTTCAGGGGTAGAATAGAAGAAATTCTATTTCCTCTTTCCAAAGAGGTTTTGAAAGGCTTTATTGTCCTTTCTACTGTAATGACCGATTGATCGATTTTTTGTTGCGAAATAAAGGACTCAAATTTTTTTATAGATTATAGAAAACGAATGGGTATTATTCAAGATGCATTTTTTATTCAGAGGAATAACTTTATAGCCATATTATTAAAACTTTCTCAAACAATGGGATTTTTTTTCGCAATATCTTGCGAAATGTCTTTGAAACCGCTGATGGGATAAAAAAATGGTATTTGAAGAAGATAAAGGCTACTTAATTTAGGATTCTTCAAAGATTTCATGAACCAATTATGATAAATGGTTCTCGAGTTATTCTAAAATATGTGGTTCAACCACTATTTTTTAGATATTTATCTTTATTTTGATAGATAAACAAGTCCCATCCCACTAATATACCACAAAGCTCATAATTGAAATGGCTTAAGCTATCGTATGAGCAAAAATCAAAATCAAAAATGTTTTTTTGACAAAAATGTCGAAACTAATTTTAATTTCGCAAAAAAAAAATCAGGAAAAAATATTTTTTTATTTTTTTAAAAAAGATTGAAGAAAAATCTATCGAGAACACTTTAGGCAAAATTTTCTAAATACAATAGGTAATTAGTTATATGGATGAGAAAACAGGGGCGTTTGATCAAAATCCTTAACCGATCTCGTTGAAAATTTGTATCATAACTATTATACCATAGGACTAAACTTGGTGCAAGTTTTATGCCGATCAGAAGACAATAGGTAATTAGTTATGTGGGTGGGGAAACAGGACCGTTTGCCCTAAATGTCAAAATTCAGCACCATCCAGCTCGGACAGTCCTTAACCGATCTCGTTGAAATTTTGTGTCATAACTATTATCCAATAGGACAACACTTGGTGCAAGTTCCATCCCGATCAGAATACATCGATTTTTTTCAAAAAACTCTCTCACTTGGCACGAACCAAGTTATTAACTTATAGGTAGTAAACGGTCATAGATGTTAGTCAGAAGTACATTGTCTGTAGCAAATGTTATATCATTGATCGAAACCACGTATTATTTGAAATCACGTATATCTGTGAATGGTAATTATATCATTAGATATATACAAACGTCATACACATATTCCAAAGGTTACTAAGCACTATTAAAGGACATGGACACCGCAGAAACAGTTTCTGATATCTGCCATAAATGATTTACTTATTCCAAAGATTATTAAACACATCCAATGATCATTTAACTCTGTCAAACACTGGCCCCATCAAAGATATTTACGCTCTACACAGGATCGTTAACACTCTTTTTTAATATAAACGCTTGCATCCATCAAAAATCAATCACAAAAATTTCGTGAATTCTTTAAAGTTTTCGATACTGCTAATCTGCCCTTATTACACAACCTCTAACTACGGGTATGCACGAGTATATCCTCCCAATTGCCCGGCATAGAAACTGAATTGAAATGACTGCCACCACATTGAAACAATTTCAATTTGTTATCAGAACTGACACATGGTGTCCGCACACAATAACCGACCAACCCACAAACCAATAGCATCAGCAAAATTGTCCCGAGGTTCTGGGAACATCAAATTGTTGGCACCACATAGTCACACGCATCCATTCCATTAGAATGGCGGATACCTCCCAACTCGGAATTTTTACTGATACCCGGACCCGTCATCGGTGTTGTATTGGGTTTTGCCAAAGTAGCGTAAAACTAATTAAAATGCCATCAACGTAAGTTTCTAAAAACAAATGCGTTTTTGCTACTGTAACGGATTTTTAATACACTTATTTAAACCACTTATTCCGTAGACCCAGACTCCCTTTCAACTTCCAACTGGCACTCCCACCTTTGGCGTCTCCGAATGGTAAATGGTGAACTCACTCAAACCTCATGTAAACCTTTCCATAACACAAACGGGTAACATCACTAAATCTAAATGTTAATACGTGGTATTTTTACAATCCTGTTACTCTCATATGACACTGTGTTTTTGGAGGGAAGGTTCAAATTTGTACTGATTTGGAAATAAAGCGAATTTTTTCCTCGGTTGTGTCTGGCAGAGGAACAAATCCTGGCCAAGAATTACAATCTGTTTTTCACCGAATTTGAGGTTATTTGTGGCAGGTTGTTTCCCTTCACCCTGCAACCCTTACCATGCCGGCTGTGGACAGCGCTTACTCTCCTGGGGGCATTTTCAATATGATCCTATAAAGCTGTCATCTAAAAATACTGTTAACAAACTGTGATTTATTTCCGTTGCCAAAGCTTTTAAAATGTAACGCAATTGTCGGGTAAAATATCGCGAAAAAAAGTATACTTTTTTGCATTTCATGAATTGGTATCCATCCATTCTTACACTCCTGTCCAAAAACCCATTCCCTTAATTGTGTGCCTCGCATGTTGGTGGTGGAGAAGGGAAGTGTAGCAACAATAACTTCATTTTGCAAATACGCGTTATTTTCGGTATCAGTTTCAGCTGTTTTTCCTCTGCGACATCGTTTGTCCTGTCGCAGTTTGTCATATAAATCTTTGTGACTACATAAATCTTGTGGCAAAATCGCGTATTAAGCAACAAATCAAAGTGGAATTGCATTGATTTGTAAAAGCTTTTTATTATGGTCATTTTATTTCTAAGGGGGAATTATATTTGTTCTGCTGTACAGGAGTTTGAGAAATGGAAACAATTGAAGAAGATATTTTTTTTTTCGAAGAAAAGGGGATTTTATCGACTCTAGTGTTAAGCAAAACATTCAAAATTGACTGGAAATCTAGAGATCTAGAGATAACTCAGGCATTTACTTTAGTAGAGAAAACAACTCAAAATCGAGTATAGAAGAGAATAAGGCTCAGAGGGCGACAATGTAACCAACAGATTGATTTCAGTGGAGGAAAGTAACTCAGAAATTATCTATAGCAGAGAAAAAGAACCCAGAGAACGTAACTAGAAGAGAATAGTAAATCATAGATCATCTATAGTAAAACAAAATAAATCAGAGTTTGACTCCAGTAGAGAAAACGAATTCAGATATCGAATTTCGTACAGAAAATGAATAGAGAGATCGATTATTGTGGAACAAAATATCTCAATGGTCTATTCCAGTAAAGAAAAACAATTCAGTGATCGATTCCATTAAAGAATAATTCAGAGATCGATTCCAGTAGAGCAAAAGAACACACAGATTTTTTAGTAGACAAAAGTACTCAGATAAATACTCTAGTACGGCAAAAGAACTTAGACATGACTCTAGCAGAGCATAAGAAAAGAGATCTACAATAAGAGAGGAAACTAAATCAAAGATCGACTCTAACAGAGAAGAAAAATTCAGATATCAACTAAAGTAGAGAAATCTACTATAGCAGAGAAAAATTATCCAGAGAACGTATATAGGAGAGAAAAATAGCCCGTAGTATAACAAAAAACAGAGATTGACTCCAGTAGAGAAAACTAATTCAGATATTGAATCTCGTATAGAAATATAATTGAGAGGTTGATTCTAATACATCACAAGAACTCAGGGATCGATTCCAGTAAAAAAAGAAATTCAGTGATCAATTCACTAAAGAAAAATAATTTAGAGATTTATTCTAGTAGAGCAAACGAGCGCGCAGATCGAGCAGTAGCAAGAGATAGATTCTAGTTCGAACTTAAGCATTCAGTGCCTTACTGAGTATAACTCGGCGTAGACTTTGGTAATGAAAAACCAGTAAGGAAAGGCTAAAGTCGGGCGGTGCCGACTATATAATACCCTACACCACTCTCGTAATATTGAATAACTCTGATATATAAATTTTGTAATTCATGTATAAATTGTTTACATAAATTTACTTTTGGGACATTTTATACATAAATAATACCCTGTACCACAGTGTGGTGTAGGGTATAAAAACGATTGGATCTAAAGAGCCGAATCGCATGAAACATATATATGGGAGCTATTGCTAAATCTTTACCGATTTTCTTCAAATTCGGCAATGTTGTTTCAGGAATCAAGAAACTCTACCATTCTAAATTTCAAAGCGATTGGATGTAAAATATAGCTTCTATAGAACTAAAGGGCCAAATCGGACGACACATATATATGGGAGCTATAGCTAAATCTTAACCGATTTTCTTCAAATTCGGTAGTGTTGGTTCATGGATCAAGAAACTCTACCATTCTAAATTTCAAAATGATTGGATGTAAAATACAGCTTCTACAGGACTAAAGAGCAAAATCGGACGAAACATATATATGAGAGCTATAGCTAACTAAATCTTAACCGATTTTCTTCAAATTCGGCAATGTTGGTTCATGGATCACGAAACTCTACCATTCTAAAAACGATCGGATGTAAAATACAGCTTCTATAGGACTAAAGGGCCAAATCGGACGAAAGATATATATGGGAGCTATATCTAAATCTGAACCGATTTCAACCAAATTCAATAGCGATCTTAACAGCCGCGAAATACTCTAAACTGCAAAATTTCAGAAAGATCGGAGTGAAATTGCGACCTGTAGTCGACGAACAACTTTACATGGACAGACGGACGGACGGACAGACATCGTTAAATCGACTCAGCTAGTGATTCTGAGTCGAGCGGTATACTTTAAGGTGGGTCTAGCTGTGTTATTTTCAGGTGTTACAAACATCTGCCGTGAAACAAACTTATAATACCCTGTACCACAGTGTGGTGTAGGGTATAATAATTCAGATGTTAGAGAGTTCGATTCCAGTAGACTAAAATAATTCAGTTATTGAATCTTGTTCAGAAAGAAAACTCGGAGATCGAATATACATAGTAGAGCAAAAGAATACACAGATTGAATTTAGTTGATAAAAAGAGCTCAAAGGTGGATTTTACCCAGAGAAACCCAGGAAACCCAGAGAACGACTCTAGTACAACAAATGAAAATAATATCAATTCTGGCGGAGATAAGCTCAGAGATATACTCGTACAATAGGAGAGAAAAATAATACAAAGATCCATTCTGTCAAAATTCATTGATGTAGAGAAAATGAACTTGACAAAAATAACTAAAAGTCCGACTCTGGATATAAAAGTTATAAAAAAAATAATAAATAGTGCAGAAGTACACTAAAAAAATAAAAGAAATCAAGGCAACATAATTCAAAGAAAAAAATCATATATCGACTCTAGTAAGGAAATATATCTCAGCAATCAATTGACTATAGTTCACAAAAAGAACACACAGGTCGATGAGAAGGAAAACGATAAGAGTTCTACGCTAATAGACAAAAATAACTAACAAATCCAGAAGAAGAAAAAATCACACAGTTATCGACTGTTGTACAGAAGAACTGAGAGACTGACTGTATTAGAGAAATATATAAATAAGTCAGAGATTGATCTAGTAAAGTTAAATGACTCATAGAGAAACTGTGGTAGAGAAAGATAACTCATTAAAATAACTCTTGTAGATAAAATAATCTCATATAATTATGAGTAGGGAACAATTGTTGAAAAAAATACTAGAGTCTAGTATCGAAAAATAACACAGAGATCGACCAAGATCGTCTCAGAGAAGACCAATTCTAGTAGAGGAAATAACTTAGAGTGCGACTTTAGAAGAGGAAGGTAACTCAGCAAGTTTCGAGTGGAGAAAATTAAACATAGATGGACTCTACTCGATAAACAAGAATCGGACTTCGATTCTGGTATAGGAGAAGAACTCAGGTTTCGATTCTCATATAGAAAAAAGGTCTGAGAGGTTGACTCCGGGATAGAGAAATACCTCATATATTCACTTCTAGTAGAGAGGAAGATCTCTGAGATCATTCCAGTGAAGAAAACAACATCTGATGTCCACTCAAGCATAAAGAAATACCTCAAATTTCTTAGACTATGGATTTAGTTTATATTTTTCCTATTACCTAATTCACGAGCAGTTGTCAGAATATTCCTCAAATTTATGACAGCCACTTCAAATAGCAGAAAACCACAAAATTCTTAAGTACAACCGATTATTTACACAAAAAATATGCGAATATTGAGCCCATTCCACACTTTCTCTTACTTTACCTCCTCTCATTCCTAAAGTACAAAAAACAATCAAAAACAGTAATAACACCCCCGCATTTGCAGACACCCAAGAAAACTGGGGAAATATTCAAAATTGCCATTGGAGAAGGGGTAATAGCTTTCAAACAATAAATGTCCGCAGAAACCATTGACACGGCAGCCAAACTTCGTTGTCGGAGTGGTGTGGGGTTTGACATTGAGTGTGAGTTTAGGATGTGTTGGAAACCTGACTAAAAAGGACTAAGGCAAATACGAGGAGATTCGCATTTGAATACACATGACTAGCAGAGTAAGGACGATAAGTCATTACAAATGTAGACACGTAGCTTAGCCAGTCACTTCTCAGTCCCAGCATCTCATCAAGGCATACAATACTCCCCAGGCAACTCCTCCTCCGTCTGGTTCTGGCTCTTGAGCTCATAAACATTGTAAACAATGGTCAGGCGGGAAATTACTAAAACTGTAAGCATCAATGATTTCCGCGTCATACCACAATGGCAGCCAAAGCAAGAAAGCCAAAGGGGTTTTGGACTGGTCAAAGAGGGTGGATACATGGCTGATGGTTGGGTCAGGGACAACGACAGAAGGAGGAGGCAGTACGCGGTATCTACATAACATTCATCGAGCAACACAGGAAAGTTGGCAATTCATCTAATTTGAATGTTGGCTTCCATATGATGAACATGTGTAAATAGTGTCTGCCTTGTCCTTGGGTGTGGAATACAATTTTGTCCTTTTCATGGTGGTCAGGGGCAGTATGATGGTGGTTTGGCTTGTCTACATGTTGGCATTCTGCGAGGTAATGGTCACAAAAATGGCCTTTAGAGACTATTTACCATGTAGACATTCGCTAGAGAACAACATAAAATATATTTCCCATCTCCCACCTTCTTGTAAGTATAATGGTTTCGCAGGGCTGAAGTGGGTTCTCCGAATTCCGAACAATTGTTTGTCGTCGTTGTTGGCCAATGTCGATGATGAGGTTACTGCAGTTTTTTCAGTTTTTGTTCTCGTCATTGAGAGAACAACTTCATTCGTTGTTTGGACCAGTGGAGTGCCACACAAACAATAAATAAAATTAAAATGATGCAAACAATAGATTTTTTTCTATTGTAAAAAAACGAATTCAGAATGTTAGAGTTTTAAGGGAAGGAGGTCTGACAGGTTTGGTAACGAACGTCTGTGTTATAGAGAAAGACCTCAGAGGTCCACTCTAGTACAGAGGAAGACCTCAGAGGTCGACTCTAGTACAGAGGAAGACCTCAGAGGTCGACTCTAGTACAGAGGAAGACCTCAGAAACGAAGACCACAGATGTCGATACAAATTTTAGAGAAAAATATATTTTCCCCAACTCATCATACCACCCTCCTCCAGACAAATACTTTTTCTGCCAGTGTAACATTTTTTATTGTATTTCGTTCTTTGGTAATATAACACGAAATGACCTCAAATGTAATGGTCAGTACAAAAATGTCCAACTCACACCTTTCGTTAGCCGTGAAAAATTCTAGAACCAAACACAATGGTCAAATTGAAAAAAATAAATTGTTTTGCAACTGCAAAAACGAGTTCATTATTTCGCACCCTTTTTCCACAAAGGACTGCAGTGGCCAAATATCCACAACGATGTACGAGTACATCCAAAGTGACGAGGAAACTTTCCCCAACGTAAAAGAATAAAAAAAGAAAATCTCCAGCGTTTTTTATTACACGGAATTTGCGACGGAAAAAAGAAATCTCGTGCTTTTTTCGCCAGTTTGACATCCGTTTCAATAATTTTTTTCCAACCGTGTATTTTTTCGCCATTTGAAGCGTATCCTTTTTTAATTAAAATGTTGACAGGCTGACTGTCTGAATTTGAATAGCGAGAGTCAGGCAGTCAAGTCATTCACATCTCTTTCCCTCGAAGCTTTCGTATTCATTGGAGGTTTTCTGGCACAGCCTGAGGAAACTCTCGGCTCTGGGAGTAAGTGAAGCTTATGTAAAATGTCTATAATTTCACTTCTGTTTTGTTGTCCTGTCAATAAATGACTGCAGCACTCTTCATTCCGTTCTACAGTGAATTGTTGTGACGGTTGCAAACGGATTTCGGGTAAAGTGATTTTTTATGTGTTTCCCTCTCACAAAATTTCAATGTGGCATTTCTTTTACGAGGTTCCTTTTTCATTCTCTGCGATGTTCTAGCATTTCGTTATAATGGAAATGTCAGTGTTTCTTCCGAAGAGCATTTCTTTACATATTTTTCAATCTCTGTTGGCAAATTGTAAGCAAGTAAAAAAAAACATAATTTAAATTTACGAAACCTACAATACTTAATAGCTAACTTTTGTAGTGGTTACGGATTGCGCATTCAGTCCAGTCTAAGTTCGAATCGTGGAAAACACCTAATCTAATACAAGTAAAAACTACGCCATTACTAACAATGGAACGATACACGATTCAACAACGCATTGAAATTATTAAAATTCACTATACACAAAATTCCGGAATTCCATCCTCGATGAGACCCATTTCCACCTTGGTGGCTACGTCAACAAGCAAAATTGTCGCATCTGGGGCTCGGAAACCCAAGAGTTATTATTGAGAAGCCTCTCTATCCTCATCGTGTGACTGTTTGGTGCGGTGTATGGTCAGGCGGGGTCATTGGACCTTAATAATTGTTGAGGTTGGATCAACAGTAACGGTGAACGGATTGCGCTATCCAGAGATGATTGATAATTTTTTGGTCGGAGTTGGATGGTATTGATCTGGACAACGTTTACTTTCAACAAGACGGCGCTACATGCCACATAAGCAACGAAACCATTGCTCTGTTACGGGAAAAGTTTCCGGACCGTGTTATCTCTCGAAGAGGTGATCACAATTGGCCACCGAGATCTTGTGATTTAACACCTTGCGACTTCTTCCTTTGCTGCCACGTAAAAGATAAGGTCTACGCCAACCGCCCAGAGTCGATTCAAGACCTCAAAGATTGAATTCGTGAGGCTATCGATGACATAGGGCAGCCAATTTCATGAAAAGGATATGGTCCTGTAAGCGTGGTCGTGGTGGCCATTTGGCTGATGTTGTTTTTCATTATTAACGGTATACCTTCCTCTTTATTATGAAATAAACATCCGATCATTTATCTCAAAAAATTGCATTTTTCTTTGAATACCAAAAACACCTCTTGTTGGAAAACCCTTTATAAATAGTTTATGGAAAAAGTGTAAAAATGAATTTTGAAATTGTTGAAATTTACATTGAGGTAATGTACCTAATGTCACGCATTTTTTGCCGACAACCTACGTTTGAATCATGAACAACACTAATAGTCTTTACACACAGCATGGTGACATTTGCGATGACAAAAAACAAAAAATGTCTCTTAAAAATGCATGAGATAATTTGAAGTCGGCTTCAATAGGTACGGATCATAAATAGTTCAATTTATTTATTTATTTATTTATTTATTAATTAATTTATTTATTTATTAATATTTAATCCGGGGTCAATGACCTTTAACCTGTAATCGGGTCAAGGACCTTTAATCCGGGGTCAATGACCTTTAACCTGTAATCGGGTCAAGGACCTTTAATCCGGGGTCAATGACCTGAAATCCGTGGTCAATGACCTTTAATCGGTGTCATTGACCTTTAATCCGGGGTCAATGACTTTTTATCGGGTTCAATTCTCTTTAATCCAGGGTCATTGATTTAATCCTGGGACAATAACCTTAAATCCGGGGTCAATGACCTTTAACCGGTGTCAATGACCTTTAGTCGGAGTCAATGACCTTTAACCGGTGTCAATGACCTTTAATCGGGGTCAATGACCTTTAATCAAGTCAATGACCTTTAATCGTGGTCATTGACCTTTAAGCCGGGGTCAATGACATTTAATCGTGTTCAGTGACCTTTAATCGAGGGTCAATGACCTTTAATAGGGGTCACTGAACTTTAGTCGGTGTCAATGACTTTTCATACGAGTTCAATGAGGGTCAATGACCTTTAAGCCGGGGTCAATGACATTTAATCGTGTTCAGTGACCTTTAATCGAGGATCAATGACCTTTAATCGAGGATCAATGACCTTTAATAGGGATCAATGACTTTTAATACGAGTTCAATGACCTTAAATCGGGGTCAATGACCGTTTATCGGGGCCAATGACCTTTAATCGGGCCTATTGACCTTTAATTGGGCGTCAATGACCTTTAATTGGGATCCATTCCCTTTAATCCGGGGTCAATAACATTTAATACGAATTCAATGAACTTTAATCGGGGTCATTGCCCTTTAATCCGGGGACAATGACCTTTAATCCGTGATCAGTTACCTTTAATCGGAGTCAATGATCTTTAATCCGGGGTCAATGACCTTTTATCGGGGTCATTGGCCTTTAACTCGGGGTCAATGACCTTTAATCGGGGGTCAATGACATATTAATCGTGTTCAGTGACCTTTAATCGAGGGTCAATGAACTTTAATCGGGGTGAATGACTTTTAATACGAGTTCAATGACCTTAAATCGGGGTCAATGACCGTTTGTCGGGGCCAATGAGCTTTAATCGGGGCCATTGACCTTTAATCCGGCGTCAACGACCTTTAATCGGGATCCATTCCCTTTAATCCGGGGTCAATAACATTTAATACGAATTCAATGAACTTTAATCGGGGTCATTGCCCTTTAATCCGGGGACAATGACCTTTAATCCGGGGTCAATGACCTTTAATCGGAGTCAATGACCTTTAATCGGGGCCATTGACCTTTAATCCGGGGTCAATGACCTTTAATCGAGGACATTGATCTTTAATCCGGGGTCAATGACCTTTAATCGGGGTCTTTGGCCTATAACTCGGGGTCAAGACCTTTAATCGGGGCCATTGACCTTTAATCCGGGGTGAATGACCTTTAATCGGGGTCATTGATCTTTAATCCGGGGTCAATGGCCTTTAATCGGGGTCTTTGGCCTATAACTCGGGGTCAAGACCTTTAATCGGGGCCATTGACCTTTAATCCGGGGTGAATGACCTTTAATCGGGGTCATTACCCTTTAATCGGGGTCAATACACTTTAATCCGTGGTCATTAACATTTAATCCGGGGTCAATGACCTTTAATCGGGGTCATTAACATTTAATCCGGGGTCAATGACCTTTAATCGGGCTCATGCCTTTAATCCGGGTCAATGGCCTTTAATCCGTGGTCAATGACTTTTCATTCGTGATCAATGACATTTTATCCGAAGTCAATGAGCTTTAATCGTGGTCATTGACTTTTAATAGGGGTCATTGACCTTTAAACCGGGTTCAAGAAATTTTAATTGGGTCATTGACTTTCAATCCTGAGTCATTGACCATTAATCCAGGTCCATTGACCTTTTATCTTGTCAAAGAACTTAAAACCGGAGTCTTTGGTCTTCAGTCAGGCGTCATTGACTTTTAATCAGGGTCAATGACATTAAATTGGGGCGTTGACCTTTAATTGAGGTTCATTTACCTTTAATGCTAGAGATTATTATATAGTTACCTTAGGACTAAAATTCATCACAGGCTAGTATCCAATCAACAGCATGACCCTGCATAATATAGTCAGCTTTACTGAAGATCCCTCTCTGTTAAGGAATATACAATTGATGGTATTTTAGATATAGAGGGACGGGCCTTTAATCACATTAATGCAGGTTTTAGAAAACCTGGGAGTTGATAGCAGTTCACCTGTCTCATTTTAATGGAAAACTAAAAGCAAAACAAACACCTGTTAGAAAATCCGATATATGTTAATTTATCCTTTTCAATCGTTCTCAACGAAGGATATCAAAGTCTGTAAAAATTAGCAACTTGTGCAATGTTTAGATAGATTCCAAAGGATATATTACTATTCAAAAACATCTTACATTATTGGGAGCTTTTTTAGAAAATTTACAATTTTTTGGAGGCAACATTCGTATATATTCGATGAATAATTCGGAGTTTTACTAATAGAACGACTTACTTATTTTACGACATATCTTTTGGTGAGGGTTAAAATTACGTTATCTTCCATGTAGCCAATGATATATGCCCCAAATCTCGCACTTTTTCTCTTTGCGGATCTATTTCAATTATAGTTTTATCCTTTGAAAATCTCCAAACATGCCTCCGTCTTACAAATTGAGCCACAGACTTTCCGCTTGACAGCCATACAATACCAGCGAAACAGAAATTATTAAAATATTCCTGATGTTTGCAACAAAACCGGATAATTTATGATTATTTGTAATGCCAAAAATTGAAAACATGAATTGAAATTGTCACTTGTTTGCTAGATGTTCGCTGAAGGATCATAAATCATCCCAAACGGAGAAATTTTAAAGTCAGTGCATAGAGCAACAAAAAAGGATAATAAATCTATTATTCAACAACATACGTTGGTGGTAGTAGTTTCACATATAAGCTTTCAGCACATCATGAATCATACATACATACGTATGTTTGAATATATACATATGTTTGGAAGAAGGTGCAGAGATGTACATATGGATGTGGAGAAAGTATAGCATATCCTTAGCTGGGATTTTTCTTACCACTAAGGCCAAAGGAATTGGAGTGCAACAAACTGTGATTAATAGCCAAGCTAACCAACTGACAAATGCGTCTTTCTATTTTTATTGGAATTTTAAAAAATTAAATTTGTTTCTTGATAGGGGGAAGTCTGGTTTTCTTAATCAAATCAAAAGCTGAAAAATGTTGAAAAGCTTAAGCGAAGAGTTAACATGTTTACTATGATTGTGCATGTTGACTTCCGGTTTCCGGTGTTAAAGCAGTGCACAGAGAAAGAGAGACACTTTTTAACATGTATCCTGTTACGAAATAAGTTAAGACTTGTTGATTTATGGTTTATTTCTTTTCGCAGAGAGACCGCAGAACTTTAAACTAAAACGGTTTAAAGTCGAACAAATTGCAGCAAAAAGGACTTCAACTTACTACGTATGAGAGAGTGATAAAGGAAGGGAGCCAAGCCATTTCCATATACACACATATTCTCCTACGTATGTGGTTGCTCTCTATTACCGGAAGGAAATGAAAATTTCGCTTAAACGGAAACGTATGCAAAACACACGTTACCTTTGATGTGATTTGTTTGTGGCCTTCGTGAACCCTTTTTCACTCGTAAATATGAAGCCAATGCTTTTTGGCATTTTAGGCATAAATCAAATTTAGAAAATGCTCTGGTGAAAATCTGCTTTTAACACTTGATGATGATGATGACTTCATTCCCCTAACCTAATTCAATTTCGAAGCAAAGGAAAACCCCAACACTAACCCTTTTTTGTAACTTGATCAGGAGAGTTCAATTATTAAGCAATTTTCATAAATTACATTACCAGCATTATCGGCAAAAAACGCGTGCCATTTTTATGAATTTCCCCCTTTTCAAAGGAGTTTTCCTGGCATTGTGGAAAAATCACCAACCACCGGTGGTATGTTTTCTAAACACACAACCATAACTGTTTCCTTAATGCGATCACATAAATATGAAATATGAGACCAACACACATACACACTCGGTTCTGCTATTTATAAGGACTATGCGAAAATTAAAAAAAAAAATACAAAACAATCTAAAACCGTAAATATTTATTAACAATTTCCCTTCACAAAAAAAAGAAAAATCTCAAAAAATCATTAGATCCTTTAGCAAAACAATAACTAAATGACGCACCATGTTTTGTGTCCTGCTTCATTAGCAATCCAAACAATGCATTGCATTTCCAACAGCAAAAAGGGTAAATTTTTCCCAAAAAAATTCTGCTATTTTCCCCCAAAACTCCTAACATTTTCAATAAATTTTCTATGGCCCATAAATATAGATTTTCCACTTGGCAGTTGCCATTTTTCAACTCCCCTGACTTGTGTTGACTTTTTTGGTGACCTTTTTATTCGAAAATCCAAAAACTTGTTAGGCTCATTAGGTCATATTGTTTTGTGGAGTTTAGTTTTTTTATGCGTGTATGTATTTTGTGTGAGTGTGTCTTTTAACCCTTAATTGAATCCTTTTTTTCTAGCCCAAAAATGTGTGTTATTTTAGTGCAAAAAGTTAACAAGTTAATTCGTTACGCCTTTCATTACTTGTGCTGGCAATGACCCGTTCTGGGCAGAATGACCAAAAGTAATGGGTAGTTTTGTGGGTCCATAAACGGATTTGCAACCCAACCCTTCCTTATTTGTTGGTTATATAATGGAATAGTTTATGGAGGTTAGGTTTTCTTTTTTTGTCAATGGATGGCGTAATAGACCATTGATAACACAAGTTTTATAGTTTTGTAATGGCTAGGATTCGAAATAGTCATTGTAATGTTTTGAAGTATGGTCGTCTTTTTTGTCCACAAAAAGATCTATAGTCCTAAATAGGATGAAGGCAAAATACAGGGTGGCGCAGAATGAGATATATGGTTTAAATAGTTTATAACATTTTTATTTATGTGATTATTATAATTTTTTTTTTAAATACAGTACATTATTGCGGATTTTTTTGCAATTAGCTTTGAAAAATTATATCCTGTAAGTGATGTCTATTTTCTGCTTCGCACATACGTGCTCTTTTTAGCATAATTCCCATAACTTTTCGCAAAATTTCGGAAAAATTCCTTAATTAATTCACCAAGTCTCCTAAACAAAATGCTGAAAAAAATCAAAGAATTAAAAAAGTTATAAAGAATTCAAACCATATGGCTCATTCTGCGCCACCCTGTTACAACTATTACAACTCCTACTAAACGATGAGGGAAGAGAAAAAGCGAATAAAGCTGCTTTGATTTCAGCTGGGCTAAATGTTCAGATAGACAAATCATATTCTATATCTAAAGTATATAATTTGAAAGTTCCCAATAATTATTAACAACGGGTAGATAAAATTAACTAAAATAACGTCCGCAACAGACGAATTTAAAGTTTTTGGATGAACCATGAAATGTTTAATTCTAAAGAGAGCTTTTTTAATATCTTTAAATATTCCTCTTTCTTTTAGGTATTCTGAATTTTGTGATAAGTATGCAAACTTAGCTAAAAAAAAATATGCAAATTCGCGTTAACCTCCAAACCTAATTCCATTTGTCGTTGACGTTCGCAACGAAACTATTGCCGTGAATATTGCATTCCTCAAAATATGTTTACGTAAATATTTAAATCTTATTTCAAAGTACTTTCAAATAATTCGGCTTGCTGGAGGTTATATGAAAATATTGTATTCGGAACGCCAACGGGATTAATATTAGTAAAAAAATCCGTATGAATGTAACGTCCGCAACACAGGATTTGTCCATATGACACATACCTAAGTGGATTGATAACACTATGCAACACAATTTTTGTCGAAGGGCTGTGCATAACTTTTTCTGGTGTACTTAACACGAAAAAAATATTAAAAACATGTATGGTATTTTTTTTTTAAAACAAATTTATGGTAATTTGTTTTTAATAACATTTTCTTTAAAATACCCATATTATTGGAAGGTGTCTTTAGTATATGGACAATATTTTATGAATTATATGCTCGATAATGCCCGGATATACATACTTTAAATTAAAGGAAATTATGAGGACTGCAAATGTTAGCAATGACACTTTCACGTGGAAACTGAAGTTTAGTAACTGTCGTTAAAATAATTAGAAAAAATTAGATTTTTTTTTTTCAAAAAAATCTTTTTTTTCGGGCACGAAAAAACACCAAAAATGGAAAAAAATCGACAAAAAAACCTTGTTCCATATTTTGAAAGCTAGCCTCCTAACGAAGAGATCAATGCCTAATTGAAGAAAATCTATGGAATGAAAAAATCCCCCAATTGATGGTTATTAATTGGAAATGGTCATTGAAACCTAATAAGTGATTATTGTAAAAGATACACGATCACTGGCCCCTAAAAAGCGGATTGACAGTGACTAATTGATATTAATCTTTTACCTCATTTTTAAAGACCAATGAAGGAGGACGTTCATATTTACCAGTTGTAATTAACACCACTTTAAATTTCAATAATTCCAATCGAACCAGAGATTATCATTACTTCCTGACAAAAGTTACTGAACCCGCATAAATGATCACTATCCATGGATAACAATTTACTGACTCCTGTTTAAGGTTGTTGAGCTGAATTAAACTTTACTGAGCAAGATGAAAGGTTATTGAAACTGGACCAAAGGTCGTTGCACAATATACAATGTCATTTATCTCTATGAATGATATTCGACAAATTACTAAGTCACACTGATTCGTTCTATTGGTCATACCAAAGTTCATTAAACATTTAAGTTTTGCTTTAAGTACAATAACCCGGAATTAATTTAATCCGTACTATATAAAATCGTTGGCTTATAATCTAGTTATTAGCTTCGAATTAAATGCCAATGACCCATAATAATAATACCCTAAGAGAAAGTGCCAAATTATCGGAATCAGTACGAGTTAAATTGGTACCTATCATATGGCTACATCAGAGAAAAATACACTAATAGACTGGATAGGTTATCTACACTCTAGTAAAGGACCAGTTAGGTTATCTACAGTTTAGTAAAACACCAGTTGGTTTATCTACTACTCAGTAGACGTCCTGTTGGGTTATATACGGCTTAGTATATATCCTTAGTATGCATGTTGGGTTTATCTATTCCTTACCAGACTACCAGATGGTTACCAATCATTACTTGTTTTGTCGTCTCCATAGTAAGAAACGTAAATGCTAATGCAGACCGGTCCAATTACCGTAGGGTTTAAAGGTCAGCGGGCACTGCCAAAGGACAAAGACCCCTGACAAATTTTATTGACACCGTATTAAAGGTCATCGACGGGAGTTAATGTCAATGGCCACTATCAAAGGTCACTGACACGTGATTAATCATATTAACACTACGTGATCCCATATTAAAGATCGTTGACCTCAGATTTTAAGCCAAAAACTCTTATAAAAGGACATTTGTCCCTCTCTATGGACGTTGACTCCGAATTAGGGGCAGATTATCCCCGCCAAAGGTCGTTGATACCTGATTGAAGATCTATAGATCTGCCTAACAGAAAATTTAGCTGGCATGAAAGTCACTGACTAGGCAGTAAAGATTAAAACCAGTTACTCAAATATAATGACGTTTCAAAGGTCGTTGATCTAAAATTAAATACCAATGAGGTCAAATTACAGGTCATCGATCTTAGATTAAAGTTCAAAGACTCTGTAAAAGTCAAAGCTTATTGAACCATATGATCATTGACACCATTCTATTTTTGGCTGATACCAGTATAAATGCCACCGAACCGTACCAGAGGTCATTACAAATAAATTAAAGTTCGCTTAAAGTAAAACAACTCCAAGCCATTTCGTGTTTGTGATAACTTGTTGCACCAGAAACTGTTATCCACTTCCCTTGGACAAAAATGTTGTTGCATAGTGTTATCAAAATAATCGTTCTCCAATTGCAACTTTTCGTGCGCAAAGTCCATTTGTTTAAATCAATAAAAAACACTTTCCAGTCGACCTACGATCTTGACACTCATGAGCAACATTTTAGCTCTCCATTCATGCATGACATACGACTTGATTTTGTGGAAAATATGCTTGCAATTTGGGTTCATCGAATTCGTTCCTGCAGAAGAAGTCGTGGGGGTTATTTGAATGACGTTTTATTTAGAACTTAATTGAATCGATTGTAATTCACATTTAATTAAAAACTTCTGAATTTCCTTAACAATAAGTGTGCTTTTTTTCAAATAAATCATATCACTCTTATTGGAAAATCCTGTACAAATCATTTTCGGCCAGGAATGTTCATCTAAGATAATGATCAGTTATTTGGGAAAAAAAACAAAATAACCATGAAATCCTTCACGTTTGAATGGCTTAGAAAAAAATTATTTTATTCTTAATTGTTACTAAAATGACTTCACAGCAACAGTAAACAATTTCTAAAAAAATATTTAGTAAAACCTTAATTTGTAGGATATTACAGGTACAAAGCTTTCATTATCCCCTCACCTTAGAGAGGAGGGGATATGTATATCATTTGCTACGAGCCAAAAGTGTAACACATCGAAGGAGTGACCTAAGACCCTAAGTATGTTCGGCGGAAATCCGTTTTGGACCATTTTAAGTCATTTGAGCAATGTCCGTCTGTCTGCTGGCTGGTGCGCACGATAACTCTCGAAAGAAGTAACCGATTGACTTCAAATTTGGTACGCGGTAATATTTTTCTCTATCTTCGGCTAAGTTTGAAGATGGGTCATATTGGTCCACTCCTTCTAGTACCTCCCCCACAAAGGGTAAACTTTTAGTGAAATATTGATTCTTTAATACCTTCTATACTACTTACTCGAATCTTCTGAAATTTCACACATAGAATTAGTTTGTTGGTGCCAAAACGTCAAGAAAAATCGGCGAAGTGGCCACTCCCTTTTTAGTACATCCCACACAAATGGACCATTTTCCACCAAAAGTTAACTGCTTATGGCTTTAATATCAATTCATACAAATAGTTGAAATTTTGTGTAATGCTTTTATAGTACGTAGAGTCCAGAGAAAAATGGGCGTTATTGGCACGCCCCTTTTGGTGCCTCCCACACAAATGGACCTTTTTGTAGCAAAGGTTAACAGCTTTTAACTTTAATATCTGTGCATTCAAATACTTGAAATTTAGTACAGTGTAATGCTTTTATAGTGCCTAGAATCCACCGTTATTGGGACGCCCCTTTTGGTACCTCTCACACAAATGGACCATTTTGTACCAAAAGTAAACAGATTTTAACTTTAATACCAGTACATACTTTAATGTTATTAAATGCAATTTAAATTGATAATAATTTAATTAAAACAAAAATTATAAATTTACCAATATTTTTCAAGGTGAGGGGATTTATAAGTCGGTTTACCAGACTGAACTTTCTTACTTGTTTTTAAATTCATAGAGATATCAAAGGGAACAAACTTTGTTATATTAACAAGGCGCACTTTTTAAACCATCACTTCCAGAAAACTTGTTTAAATGTCTTTCATAAATTTTTAATAATAATTAAAAATAAAAATGCACTTTATAATTAAAAAATCCCAGATATTTTTAACAATTTTGTAAAACTGAAAATATGTTATTAAATTAAGAACTTCAACCCTCATTTACAGAATTTGACATTTCCAAACTGTCAAATGCATATTTGCATTCTCCATTCGCTTCCCTTTGTGCCGCTAATATAAAAATAATTAATTTTGAATATTTGCACATATGGTTCAATTCAAAACCACCAAAAAGTAGGAATTAATATTAACACTACACGCATCAACACAGAGTCGTATAGCCATCAAAATCATAAAATTTTACTACAGAAACCATCAAAAAGATTAAGTAACATTGAAAACGGGGAGCTCACTCCTTTGGGCTTCGTGTTCACTGACTGGCGTTTCGAAAAGCAGAAAGAAACGCAGTGAGGCTCGAGCTCGTATAAAACAATAAAAATCTCAAAAAATTTATAAACACAGAGGAGAACATGCATAAGTGAGTTTATACAAACATTCATAGGCAAATGAACACTGGTGATATGCTCTGTACTGAGTGAAATTGTGGTAGAGGTGACGGAAGGATATGAAATAAAACTGCATATGTGTTGGTTAGCTTAAAGGAAACGCAGAGATGCGTTTCCCTTTCTGCTCTCCCAAGAACAATATGTGAGTATGTGAATAAGAACGAGAGAGTATGAGATGTGTGATGTTTTGGAAAAAAGAAATAAACATAAGATTTTATGATCGTTCGGTTAAATATGCAAAAATCCGCCGGAATTATACTCATACAACAATTTTCACACATCTGTAGCCCAACTCCGCAAAGAGTGAGAGAGAGGGAGGGGAAGAAAAAGGATATGTGTTGGCGTGCGTGTCAGTATTTAAAAGCACACACACGTATATCCTTAACTTGCTTTGTGTGTGTGTGGTAAAAAATTGTCACAATTGTAAATCTCCTGCCAGAAACCATAATCATAAACTTTAACGATGCAACATGTTTTCAAATGAATGAATGCGTACTCGTTGCTCTCCTTGAAACTCCTTCCAGGCGGATTTGGTCTCCCAGAATGTTAATGGATACTTCTGCTGCCTCTGCTCCTGTTCGTTGACGAACGAATGATGGGTGAATCGCTGACTGCTTTGACAAGTTTAAACCATCACACACATGTCAAAAAATGTGCCATTTCGATTCGTTTATATCTGGGCATTTTTTGGAAATATTGTTTAAAATCGCCGTAATCCTTTCGGTTATGATATCTCGGGATTACGAGAAGTAAACACAGCTGTGTTGAAGTTCCATTTGTGATTTGATTAAATTTTTACAAGACTTAAAAGATCTTTAAATTTGATTATGACTTGACAAACAAATTGTCATTTGTACGGGCAAGAATGACGATTACACTTCGCCTAAGTAATTGTCAATATTGAATTAGAAAATTTTCCAAACTTCACTGCATCCACCGCATTTCCCCTCAAAGGACAATGATGACTCAAAACTTTAGCTAACCATATTACTTGAAAGGGTTAACACAAAGCGACATTCTTATCTAACCCCTTTTGCCTTTATGTGTTGATTGTATTTGTTTTGTCTTTTGCCATTGTATTCGACTGTCTGTCTGTCTGTCTGTGTATCTGTCTATGTCTGATATTCGGTGTTGATGTCCTTTTAGTTTGATTGACAATTTAACGCTCGGGGTTTTTGCTACGCAAAGTCAGAAGGTTTGAGTTTGAGCATTATTCGTAATAGAAAATATCCTGCCTACGCGTCATTTGATGCTGTTTTTGATCAACGTCTATGATTTTTCCAAAGATATGCAAAATTGTTCCACGTGTTTCCCTTTGCATCTCTGACAATGGCGGCTTAGAAGTGTTTGTCATTTTGGGTCGTTGATAATCCTCTGGTGGTGCTGCCTTTTTGAGTTTTTATCGTTGTCATGTTGAATGTTTACAGTTTAATCCTTCCCAAAGGATACGTTTAAATTAAAAGGATAATGGATATTCCACCACCAGACCTAAAATATATACAATGGAATTAAAACAATAGAAGGATATCATATCTGCCAATGTTTACAATTTTGAAAATAGAAAAACCTTCGAGAACGGTCAAAAATATATTAAACCATCTGATGGATCAATATTAATACGATCGATTTCAAAAATTAATAATTAGGACCTAATAATAATTTAGATCCTATTTTTCATGTTATCTTTTAATGATAAGATAGTAAATATTTCATCAAATTTTTACCGTGAGACAATAAGACATATGTCCGGATTCAAAACCATTGTCATTGATCGAATTAAAAAATAATACCCTCGAATTAATAATCATAGACCTAGTATTAAAGGTCTATGGAGGTAATTAGACTTTAACTAATACGTTACGATCCCAGAATCAAGGTCATTAATCCCCGAATAGATGTCAGTGATCGGATTAAAATACTAACCACTATTTAAAGATCAAAGACCTAGTATTAAAGCTCAATGACCCCATATTAAAGGTCATTGGAATCGGTTTAATGCGTCATTGATCCCCGATTAAAGCTAAGTAGCTGGATTTGGGGTCATTGACCGGATTACTTGTTATTAACCGAATTAAATATAGTCCACCTCTGAACAAATGCCAATAACGCCAGATTAAAGGTCAACGACCTATGATAAAGGTTAACGACCTATGATAAAAGTCAACGAGCTATAATAAAGGACAACGACCTATAATATGCAAGTACCACGAATTAAAGGTTGATGAATTCGGATAGGTCAACGACCTATAATAGGCAAGTACCACGAATTAAAGGTCGATGAATTCGGATTAAAGGTGAATCACCTCGAAATTAATGCCATTGAACTCCGATTAAATGTCAATGACGTCGGAATGAAGATCATTGAACTCGGAGTAAAAGTCAACTTCCTATGATACAAATTACCGCGGATTAGAGGTCGTTGAATTCGGATTAAATGTGAATGACCTCTAAATTAATGTAATCGAACTCAGTTCAATGATTATTCGTTACGAAACGGTTAAAGTTTTTTGATTAAAACCAATGGTACACTAAAGTATAACATTCAAAGTTTATTGTGTAAAATTTTCATAAAAAAAATAATAAAATATATGGCAACGACAGCAATTATGCGAAAGCGTATCGAAAAAAAGTTGAATTGCGGTTCCCCTCATAACTCGAGACCGGTTCATCAGAAATTAAAAAAAAATCGAGTTACTGAGTCATTGAACATTGATTAGTGATCATTGAACATGGATTAGAGGCCACACAACACGGATTTTAGGCCTCGAGTTTGGGTCGTTGATCCTGGCTCACTGACAATTGAGCTAGGATTAAAGTTCATTGACCTCACATTGAGGTTAACGTTTGTGGATAACATGTCTCTGACTTATAGTATGTTCAAAAAATATCGCGAATTTTTTATTTTTTCAACAAGTATTTATTTATTCATGAATATCTATTTTGTCCCCTTCAAAGTAATTCCCCTCGGATACAATACACTTCTGCCAATATTTTTTCCAATCCTCAAAGCACTTCAAATAATCATTTTTTGTGATCTTGTTCAGCTCCTCCTTCGATGCCGTCTTTATCTCCTCAATCGCGGCGTAGCGTCGTACTTTCATGGGCCTTTTCAGTTTTGGGAACAAAAAATAGTCACAGGGGGCTAGGTCAGGGGAATACGGTGGCTGCGGCACCATTACTGTGTTGTTTTTGGCCAAATATTCGGGCACAAGCAACGATGTGTGTGCAGGGGCGTTATCATGGAGCATAAGCCAGTTTTTGTTCTTCCACAAACCCGGCGTTTTTGGCGGATTGCTTCGCGCAATTTGCGCATAACTTGCAGGTAATATTCTTTATTGACCGTACTACCCTGTGGCAAGAACTTATAATGCACCACGCCCCTGCAATCAAAGAAAACTGTGAGCAAAACCTTTACGTTCGACCGAACTTGGCGCGCTTTTTTCGGTCTTGGTTCACTTTATCAATGTTTTCGTCTGTTGTTGACGTGCTCGGGCGTCCGACACGCTGTTCGTCCTTCGCATCTTCTCGGCCCTCTAAGAACATTTTGTACCACCGACAAACGTTACTTTGGTCCAATGTAGCTTCACCATATGCCACAGTCAACATTCGGAATGCGCCAGCGCACTTTATTTTCTTTTTCACACAAAATTTGATGCAGATTCTTTGATCCATTTTCTGAAATAGATAAAAATCGAAGACAAGTTAAAACACATTCAAGCACAACAGCTGTCAAAAAATAACTAAACATTCAAAATGGCCGACCTTGTCAGCATAAGTAAGGGACATGAGTACCAGCATAACGCTACAAAAATATCAAAAATCAAATACAAGTATCCCGCGGAAATTAAAAATTCCCGATATTTGTCGTACATACTACGTACCTCTGATTTTTGAAGCGCGTTTTCTCAAAATGGTCGAAAAATAGATTAGATAATATATATCCTGGATTTAGGACATTGAATCCGATTTAGCGGTCATTGAATCTGGATTAGAAGCCGTTGAATCCGAATTAGAGGTCATTGAATCCGGATTAGAAGTCGTTGAATCCGGATTAGAGGTCACTGACCTCTTTCTCTCGATATTAGATTAGAGGTCATTTATCTCGGTTTAAATGTTATTGGCTTCAGATAAAGTAAATCGATCGATAGAGACACTGACAAAGGTTTAAAAGTCATTGACTATATTATGTAGTAATTCTTCACAGATAAGGTGCTATTGTTTTCGAATCACAGCACTGCTTAGAGATCATTGAACATGGATTAAAAGTCACTGAGCGCGGAATAAATGTCATTCAGCACGAATCTGAGGACATTGGCCTCGGGTTAGGGACGTTGACGTTGATGCAATGGCCATTGAGCTCCGATTAAAGTTCGCCGACCTCATATAAAGGTCAATGACCCCGCATAAAATGTGTTTGACCTGCACATCTGACTTTTTGCAGCGTGGTTTCTAAAAATTATCCAAAAAATATATATTATAGGTCATTTGACTTTAGATTATTACCCTCT
Organism: Eudasyphora cyanicolor; assembly: GCA_963930755.1. NCBI lineage: Eukaryota > Metazoa > Arthropoda > Insecta > Diptera > Muscidae > Eudasyphora > Eudasyphora cyanicolor. Next base: position 6,560,866 of record OZ005735.1, on the reverse strand, counting down.
GATTAAAACTCAATGGCAGGCAATAAGGTCAAAGTCCCGGCATTATAGTTTAATATTCGGAATAATGGTTTATTGTCTCGATATTAAAGGTTACTGGACACGGAAAACAGCACTTATCAACCATTATTTAGAATAGAAACACTGTGCCGACCTGGGGAGCGTGAGGGTGTTACAATGCGAGGACAGTTATAGCAAACGCATGACTCTAGAGATGCTGCACATACAGACGACACACCCAACAAGACGAATGAACTCAAAAGCCGATCTCAACAATCTCTCGCAGAGCTATAAACTTCTAATTGGTAAAAATAGAAAATAAAACAAAATAACATCGAGACAGTGTCAAACGAGACTTGTTGGAAGAAGGTTGACATGCCGTTGAATATTTTTTAAGCTTTTTGTTTATTTGATTTTCGTAAGTTAACGTCATTAATGTATGTATGTGTCTTCTACTGTAATTAATGTACGTAATAAAAATGTTTGTAGAATTTCCTCAAGATGATCCACGATGAGGATCAAAATGTTGAAAAATAAATAAAAAATAAAACTCTTTGGCTTCGAGCACAATTAATAAAATAATCAAAGCATTAGTGACCTTTAATTTGATATCAGATTAAATCGATCAATTGAGACACTGACCTCCGTTTAAAAGTCAATGATTGTATATTACGTTGTCATTCTTCGCAGATTATGTGTTATTGATTTCGAGGCACTGAGTCATTGAACAGTGTTAAGATATCATTGTACATGGATTAGAGGTCATTGAAGGCGGATTAGTGGTAAATTAACAGGGATTCAACGGCCATTGAGATCGGAATAAAGTTCACTGACCTCACATTAAGGTCTTTGAACTATACATCTGATTTTTGCAATGTTATTATCAAAATGATCCATTTGACTAGAGGTCATTGATCCCGGATTTAGGTCATGGACTAGAATAGAATCTGAATTAGAGGTATGTAACTTCGGTTTATCTTGGATTAAGGGCCATTTATCTCGGTTTAAATGTTATTGACCCCACCTAAAGGTCAATGACCCCGGATAAAAGATCACTGACCTCGATAATAAATTAAATCAATATATAGAACTATAGTCCTGATTTTTGTAGAGTGTTTTCTCAAAACGATTCAATTTACCATTATTTCGATGCATAAACAAATATATTACAAATCTGAAAGTGGGCATTGTTTCCATAACATTCGGTAAATATATTTATTAGATTGCGCCCCCACTTTTGATATCATTTGGCCAACATTATTTTCTGCTTGGCATAAGTTCTCATGCTTTTGAAGTCAGAAAACTTACTCCGTAATACAGTGTGTCATTTTTGTGAGTAATTTACATACCAGAACACGTGTCATATGATTTTAAAATCGAATCACAAAGCATTGCAAAAACCTTTTAAAATGTCATAATAAACACAATTTATTGGTTCATGAGCGACGAGCAAGCGAGCGAGCGCCGTGGAAAACGTATGTTTTCCATACAAAGGAATTACACACCACCCTAATCTCTACAATGAAAACAAATGATTTATCATATGAGGTATGGAAACGCAAAAAGTACAGTACAGCAATTACAACACATACAAGAACCCGCATAAAATGGGAAAACGTAAAGGAAAAGCTAAGGTACACATGATGGATGGGAAAACTTGGAAGAGGACTATTTTGAAGACTACATTTAGAAGCTGAGCAACATTTTTCAAAAAACCAAGGAAACAAATTTGCTGTTGTCCTTCATTCAGATTTTGGACGTTTTTTGTTTAAAATTTCCTATATTCGTTTTCATTCTTTGTAGAGGAAGTGTCATTTGGTAATTAAACTCATCACAAGGGACTCCTCACTCACTCCTTGATTATCTATAGAGATTATTGCAATCATCATCAGAAAATTTTACCACACCAACTCCCCTCACACCACTCCTTCCACACGGTTAGTGTTAAGTCCGACAACATTAAAAATTCCTCTTGAAATTGTCTTCGCCAACAAAGCTCTCTTGAGACTAAGTTAAGCTGAAAAGCAGATGATTTGTCCTACCAAAAAAAAATGAGGGAAGAAAATATCCTAAAAAGAATAAATGCTAATAATGCTCATAAACAAATTTTTGAAGATGAAATTTTTAGAAAAAAATATAAAAAAGAAACGAAATGATGACTTCGTCTGAGGGTGATAATAATTACACCAATATTACTTCATAAAATGAAGAAAATTTGATACTTTCTTTGTTGGATGAGGATTTAAGGAAGAAAGCACAGACAGACAGAAGGCCGAACCAACGGTCACTGAGATATACATAAATGCTAAGGGTAATTATTGTTACGAAATAAATAAATACAACGTCATAAAGGAATTTTCTTTCTATACAAATTGTAGGAATATTTCATTAATTTTAATTGGAAATTGTGGGGAAAATCATAATTATTTGTTGAAGACTGCAGACTGCAGCACAGTCATCATAAAACTGCTCAAATATTTAAATTGTTTTTTTCTTGCTTTTCAGTTTCATCCTTTGGTGATAAACATCTTATGAACAACCGTCGGAACCTGCGAATGACGACTGTCTTTGTAGAAGACCTTGGAGATTATGTGGGAAAATAAGCTGAAGGACTGTTGGACGAGATCTGAGAGATTATTTGTTTATGTGTTATTTCCTTAAATGTTTATGCATTTTAAATCTTTGAATCGGAAAACGATTGCCAAAGATATGTTGTGTGCATATTTATAACTAGCAAATAGTATATGATAGATATTATTTATTTATTTATTTATTTATATGAATTACAATACAAAGTAAATTTATATTCTAATTATAAGGTCCAGGGAAAGGCCGGGTTACAAAGACCATATGGCTAAATTTTTGCAGCGACAGACCAGAGCCTCTGGTGGGAATCGAACCCACAACCCCCAAACTCATAGGCGAGTACGCTACCAACTCACCTACTGGGGCGCTCTATGATAGATATATTGAGCAACATTACTTAGAATACTACGGAGAAATTTTTTTTTGAACATTTTAACCCTCCATCGTTTCAATCTAGGGATTTTTTGGTCCATTTTGTAGAGAAGGGTAAAGATGCCCCTAAAACAGGTGTTTAATGGGTCAAAATATTCTACAAAAATATTTGCCATTAAATTCTTCTATACATAAGTCTCTAAATACATACAATACTCAAAAGTCAACTAAAATGCCAGAAAAAAGTCTGGAATAGAATGGAAATAGAATAATTATTCTATCTGAGTTTTGAATGTAAAAGCGGGGTTAGGTTCAGCCATTCCGAATCTTACGTATTTATATACCGTCCACCGTGGATCGCATGTGAATGGTTTCGGGTACAAATAAACTAATGTCACCAAATGTCTGCCCATGGGAAGGGTTCTGATTATTATACAGGGTTTTTTTTTAGACGTGTGGTTTCAAGAACAACTAAAACGCATATAATTTAATGTTATGGCCAAGAGATTAGATTTATTATAAAGATAAGCGTTTGCAATTATGTTTTAAACATGATTTAGGGCAAGTGGCCGCCGTGGCTGGCTCGAAAAAATTCCAGCCGAGAGGGCCAATTTTTTGTAGCATTTTGGGCAGTAATAACGCGCCGAATATTCTCTTCCAAGGCGAAAATCGTGTCGGGTTTATCTGCGTAGACAAGGGACTTCACATAACCCCACAAAAAATAGTCCGGCGATGTTAAATCGCACGATCTTGGAGGCCACGCCACAGGCCCACGATGCGAGATAATGCGCTCATCAAAAGTTTTCTTCAATAAATTGATTGTTTTGTCGGATGAATGGCATGTAGCGCCATCTTGTTGGAACCAAAGGTCGTCCACATCAATATCCTCGAATTCGGGCACGGAAATGTCATTGATCATGGTTCTATATCGTTCCCCATTAATTGTAACGTTCATTTTTCATTTTTGAAGAAATATGGACAACGATTCCCCTGCCAATAGAGCACACCAAACAGTGACTTATTGTGGATGTAACGGCTTCTGAACAATGGCTTGTGGATTATCATTACCAATAGTCGATCCATGGTTGCGCGAATTACCGACTCTGCTGGGCGATTATGTCGACCCAATATTGGGAGGAGCGCGCGATGCTTCGCGCGGTCCGAATGAAATGGCAAACCAAACTGAGCATAAATCAAGTGACAGCTGTCAAAAAGACCAACTCCGAAAAAGGTATTGTCAGATTGAAAACCACACGTCTAAAAAACAGCCTGTAGATTGTAGCGTGATAGCAACAGACGGGCGGACGGACATGGCAAATTAATCTTACGCCATTAGATCCATATAAAATTACTACTTGCTTCGCTATATGGGTCGGCGTAGTCTTTGGTCCATATGTCTTTAAAAACGATGATGGGCAGAATATTACTGTCAATGGTTAAGGATATAGAGAAATTATTACAAGTTTTTTCGTACCACAATTCCCTGCCACCAATCTTGCTCCTTACAAAGTGATGGAGGGAACTAATTCACTGAAACAAACATTTGTTTAACGAATTATTTCACGTAATGTTCCAGCTAAGGGACAACCAAGATCGTGTCATTTAACCCCATTGGATTATTTTCTTTACGTTTATGGAAAGTCACTATTTACAATGATAAACCAGAGACAATTGAACACCTCGACATCAACATTCGAATTACTTATTGGGGAAATATGGCCGAAAATGCTGCGGAAAGTGTGTGGAAATTGGAGTTCCAGATTGCGCCACGTACGCGCCATCAGCCGTCGAGACCCAAATCATATTTAAACATTAATGGCATAAAATGATCTAGTCAATAAGGACAGCTTAATTGATATTAAAAATATTTTTCTTAGTTTTATTTTAATTTAAAGTTTTATACCTCTAAAGAAACTCCCACTAGATGTTGCTACGAGTATTTATCGTTATAAAAAAGATACGTAACAACTTTGCTTCGGACTTATACCTGTCACTGTCAAGGGCTCATATTTGCTAAAATCCTAATTTGTATTCACTATCCTTCAAGTTCTACATATATGAGGGGTCTATACTCTAATTTCCAAACAAAAAATGATAAAATTAGAACTCATTAGCTGTAGTACCCAAGGTGTCCTTAATCACCTGTCATCAAAACCTTATGGCCTATTTAGGTAAACCCAAAAACCAAATTCATGTTTAATTTGTTATCAAATAAATAAATGGAAGAAATCAAACATGATTTTTACATAAAACATTTACATGCTAAACAACAATTCCAACGGCCACCCACCTAGAGGTGTTTTGTCAGCGATGGGTGAGTGAAATGAGCGATCTAATGTAAATAAAATAAAATAAATTCTACCATATGTAGGAAATTATAAGCAATTATTATGAAGCAAGGAAGGAAGAAAGGAACAGAGACAAAAACCCCCAAAATATTTGACATAATTTCAAAACATAAATCTAATGTTTTTTGCTGTTGTCTTTTTTTTCGTATAAGGGGCTGAGGTTGTTTTTTTTCTCTAATTGTGTCATATGTGGAAGGCACAAAAAGGCTGGGCAGGATACTAGATCCTTAGACAACATGTTGCTAGACAAAAACAAAAAACACACCTAACATATCAGTTTACAATTACAAATGTCATGTTTAGATAAAAACATCCAACACAATGGGAAAGGTAATAAATATTATCAAAGTTGAAGAAGGAACAATAATAACAATTTACCACAAAAAGGACATATGAGTCCTCGTATGTGTGTCCCCTGTATGTATGTCACACACTGTTTGAAATATAATTATTAGGGAATTGATAATAAAATATATGTGACAGTTTTTTAAGGATAAGATTATCGTTTTTTTTGCAACAAAAAACAAGAGGATTTTTAAGGGTATTTTTATTTGCCAGGAAGATCACCCCTAATCAAGCCAGGGACACAAGGTTGGGGAGGGGGGTTAGGTGTATTAGAGGTGGTGGTTTTGACAGACAATCTAGAAAAAATAGAAATTGAAAGTTGACACTCTAAACTAGACAAAATTCTTATACAATATGACAGCAATTAGGCTGTTAACTGAGAGATATGGTTGGTTTAGGGGTTGGGAGTCGTGGTGTTGGTCGTTTTTTAACCACGGGCACTTTGGGTGCTGCTCTGTCACTGTAAACGGACCTGCAAACCAATTAACATTCATTTAAAGGTAATCCAAGTAACTTTAACAGTTGTTTAAATTATTAAATATTTACTTTGGATCTTTTGTCAGGGAACACACCAAAGCCTCGAGCCACACCGCCAGCAGGTTGTCAAAATGACAAGTGACATTTGAAGAGTTGTCTCGTCCTTTCGTCTAAATGACAGCTAATGTGTTGAGACATCCCTTTGGCAAACAAAATTGGAGAAATCATTATTAAATACCCAAAAAGCTAATAGTGTGGAAAAAATGAATTAATTTACACTTCCAAAGAAATCTGTGCACTTGTCAGCGCTTGCAAAAAAATGCGGTGACACTTTAAATGTCAGCTTCGCCAGCTCCTGATTGTCTATCACACATATGTCCAGATTTTTCCATAATCTCAAGTACTTCCTCTCTTTTTTGGTGACTTTGTTCGTTGTTCCCAGAGTTTATTGTTGTAATTGCCACAAAATAGAAACCTCTCGACACAGCTTAAATTCATACTGTCAACACCCGTATAGAAACGTTACGAACTGAACCGCCCCGTTTCATTTCAACTGAACAAGAACTGACATTTTTTCGTTTATTGGTTAAACATATGTAATGAATTCCTTTTGTAATAATTTTTTAAAATTGGTTCACCAAAAAACAAAAACGAGGCCATCCACTAAACACCCTAAATAATCCTAATGGTTAGTTTTGATAGAGGATTTTTGTTTTGTTCTGTTTTTGGAAATTTCATTTGGTGTGTCACTTCGAGTGTGAAATTTTGCCGTTTTTTTTTTTCTTTCTGTAAAATGTTTAACGCCTCAATGCATATTTTTAATTTTATTTACAATGAAATGCTCTGGGTTCAGCAGCTCTGCCACACTTTTTCGAGGGGTAATCCAATTTTGAAGTCAACAAGCGAACGTAATGCATCCACATTTGCCGCTGCCGCCGAATTTACCAAAACTTTGTAATTTGCGGCAAATTGGGTATGGTTGAATGAGTGGAATTTGCACAAGTGTTCTCTGGAAGCAATTACCGAGCAAAAGTTTTATTTCAAAAAAATTATTATTATTATTGATTGTAATTGAAAATTATTACAATTGCAAATTTGGGGCAAAGCGTAAAGGGGCTAAACCATAAATGATATGACTGTAGAGAGAGAATTCTAAATTTCTTAATACTTACGTTTATGAAAATATCGGAACTGCGGAAATATCTGAAAAAATTAAAATAAAACATTTGTTAATATTTTTCAAATAATTTGCTAACAAAACTGTATTACATCTGAAGACATTCTATGTAGAAACAAAACATTAATATTAATTCTATAGGCCAACACCCAATTATTATTTTCGTAATACTTAATTTTCTGCACTCTATCATACTGGGTGTATCAAAAGAAAGTTTATACTCGTATTTGGAGTATCGATTAAAAAACTAAACAATATACAGAAAAATATGTTATTCAATATACACTGAAGGAAAAACTTCACATAACATTAATGTAAGTCTTACACTATTTCTAAAGACTTTAGTTATAGTTTAATTTCTAAAAATGAATGTAAGATTTTATTATATCAACTCATGTAACATTTTTTTATTAGAATGTACTATTTTATTGAAATATATGAACATATTTCATGAATTGTTTCTTTAGCTCTTTCTTCCAATGTGTGTATTTTTTAAGGAATATAAAGGGTTTTCCAACAAGAGGTGTGATTTTGGTATTCAAAGAAAAATGCAATGTTTGAGATAAATGATCGGATGTTTATTTCATAATAAAGAGGAAGGTATGCCGTTAATAATGAAAAACAACATCAGCCAAATGGCCACCACGACCACGCTTACAGGACCATAACCTTTTCATGAAATTTTCAATAACCAAAAAAGTGGCTGCCCTATGTCCACGTTAGCCTCACGAATTCTATCTTTGAGGCCTTGAATCGACGCTGGGCTGTTGGCGTATAACTTATCTTTCACGTGGCCCCAAAAGGAAGAAGTCGCAAGGTGTTAAATCACAAGATCTCGGTGGCCAATTGTGATCACCTCTTCGAGAGATAACACGGTCCGGAAAGTTTTCCCGTAACAGAGCAATGGTTTCGTTGCTTGTGTGGCACGTAGCGCCGTCTTGTTGAAAGTAAACGTTGTCCAGATCAATACCATCCAACTCCGACCATAAAAAATCATTAATCATCTCTCGATAGCGCAATCCATTCACCGTAACTGTTGATCCAACCTCATTTTCGAAAAAGTAAGGTCCAATGACCCCGCCGGGCCATAAACCACACCAAACAGTCACACGTTGAGGATGGAGAGGCTTCTCAACAATAACTCTTGGGTTTTCCGAGCCCCAGATGCGACAATTTGGCTTGTTGACGTAGCCACCGAGGTGGAAATGGGCCTCATCAGTCAAGATGATTTGTCGATTTTTCGAATTTTAATAATTTCAGTGCGTTGTTGAATCGTGTTTCTACTTCTCAAATGTCAAAGAATAAAAGCTTCAAAAGTGACAGCTACCGAAATAGCGGGTGATTCAAAATAAAACCTCTTGTTGGAAAACCCTGTACTACTCAGAATATAACGATAATTCGATTTGGAAAATGAATGTCATATATCTAGATAACTGGTAGGGCAATTTTGTGATATAGCCAAATGTGCTGTCGATATTGTATGAGTCGATCTTTTTTTAGAGCGTTACAAACCAATATAAACTTATAATAACCTGTAACACAGAGTTATGTTAGGTATTTATGTACGCTATGTACGGATTTTTAAAGTCAAATAATACACATCTTTGTTTATACTTAATCATTATAACTACAAAACTTGCGTATTCCTAAAATAGACGTATACGTTTAAAACAGAACATAACATTTTCGCGATTTTTAAGGCAATGGATGTACCTTTTTCGGGTAGGTTTGTTCCGCACTTTTATCTCCTATTCAATATTTACCGAGAAAAATATATAGAAAATTTGCAAAAAATCTACTTTGAGCAAAAAAAAATCGTATGGCCATTAAATCATTAATTGAGCCAACTTGACTAAACGAATGATGCAGAAGTTCTTATTTTTGGGGCTACTTTCACGTCCAATTCTCAGAATTTAGTCCCAAAATCATATGTGGTACTGTATATAACATAAGGAGCATTGAGCCTCAATACAAATATGTTGACGGTCATTACATTTAATTGGTCTTAATTATCCGTTTTTATCCCCTCACCTTAGAGAGGAGGGTATATATCATTTGCCACGAGCCAAAAGTGTAACACATCGGAAAAGGGATATTCATCGGCGGATATTCGTTTTGGGCAATTTTCAGTTGAATGATCAATGTCCGTCTGTCTGTCTGTCTTCTGGCTGGTGCGCACGATAACTCTCGAAAGGAGTAACCGAATGACTTCAAATTTAGTATGTGGTAATATTTTCTTCTATCTCCGGCTAAGTTCGAAGATGGGTCATATTGGTCCACTCCTAGTACCTCCCCCACAAAGGGTTAACAGTTAGTGAAATATTCATTATTTAATAACTTCTATACTACTTATTTGAATCCTCTGAAATTCTACACATAGTATTAGTTTATTAGTCACTATTACCTCGAGAAAAATGGGGGAACTTGCCACCCCCCTTTTGGTACCACCCACACAAATGGACATTTTTAAACCAAAAGTTAATAGCTTATATCTTTATTACCAATGCACACAAAGACTTGAAATTTTGTACAGTGTAATGCTTTTATAGCATCTAGAGTCAAGATAAAAATGGGCGTTATTGGCACGCCCCTTTTGATACCTCCCACGCAAATGGACCTTTTTGTACCAAGAGTTAACAGCTTTTAATTTTAATATCAGTGCATACAAAAAAACTTGAAATTTCGTACAGTGCAATGCTTTAATAGTACCTAGAGTCTTGAGAAAAGTGGCCGTAATTGGCCCGCCACTTTTGGTACCTCCCACACAAATGGACGATTTGACACCAAAAATTAACAGCTTATAACTTTAATAACAGTGCATATAAATACTTGAAATTTTGTACAGTGTAATGCTTTTATAGTACCAAGAATCCAGAGAAAAATGGGCGTAATTGGCATGCCCCTTTTGCATCTCCCACCTATATGGAAATTTTTGTAACAAAAGTTAACAGCTTTTACTTTAATACCAAATACTTGAAATTCCGTACAGTGAAATGCTTTTATAGTACATAGAGTCTAGAGAAAAGTGGCCGTCATTGGTACGCCCCTTTTGGTACCCCCACACAGCTTATAACTCCAATACCACGACATACTTTAAAGTTATTAAATGCAATTAAAATTTGTAATAATTTAATTAAAAAAGAAAATAAATAGTTTTACTAATATTTTTTGGGACTCAAGGTGAGGGGATTCATAAGTCGGTTTACCCGACTGAACTTTCTTACTTGTTATTATATATACGAGTACATTTTACATTTTTATACTCTTGCTTTATGTCAGTTTTATGCGTTTATATATATACTTTCTGGCATGAAAAGAGTATGGTCCTCCAAGCGTATTGTAAAATTTCATTTGTGATGTGAAGTTTTTTTTTCAGCATAAGACACATAAATAGTTTCGTTCAAGTGTGAACCAGCGACACTATTTTAATTGGACAGTAATATTCTACAGGCCGAATGAAATTGGGCCCCAGGATTTTTATGAATATAGTCCCCAAAAATTACAAGTCAAACAACAAAAATTTGTTGGGAGGCTTAATTTAATTTTTGGTCTTCTTTTTGGGGTTTCATTTAATTTCTTGTCTGCTTCTTTGGGGCTTATTTTCATCTATAAATTTAGAAACAGGATAGGCTACGCATAAAAGATTTGCTCCACGTTGCCCACATTGGATCCTGTCCATAGAAAGTCTTAAACAGAGGCCGAAGTCCCCAGCCCGACCGCGCAGGAAAAAATTTATAATTAGAAAATAGGTTTGTATACGTGTATTACTAAGTACTCCCCAGATTTACGAAGAGAAAATGTCTTAGTTTGTTGAGGTTTTATTTTCATTTCATGCTGTTTTCTTGATCGGGGTGAAATTTGTAAAATCAGTTTTTGAAAATAGGCCCCAAATTTGGGGCGCACCTTCAATTTAGAGTGCATTTTCTTGCGTTCCATTTTCCGGCCGCCTTTTCCACATAACGTCTCCACAGTTAAGACCCTGGGTGTTTAATTTTGTAGTGATGCAGCTTTAAGTCCTTGGACAGGATTAGGTCAACCGTCTTAGGTTTATGAACTAAGGGGATACCCGAATAGGGATTTGACTCATAGAGGTTCACTTGCTGCAAGAATTGCCGCGGAACGACCACCAGCAACGTCGAGAACTCATTAATTCAATTGAGGAACAACAGACTGGCTTTGCTGAAAAATATATTGGATTTACCTGACTGAAATTTTCTTATTTGTTTTAACGCAATTTAAAGAAAAAATCGATAAGACGATAACAATAAAAAAAATCCATTCCAAGGCATAAACACTCTGAAAACTTAAAAAATTACCTCAATTTAGAAAATGTCAATCCCCATTTAGAAAATGTTTATCCCAAAATTCATATTACTACAATAAATTTGTCCTGCTATAAAGCAATTAAAACAATTTCGACTTGACAAATCCCGCGAGGAAATACAAAGGTTAGTAACACCTAGAAAACATGTTAAACAATTAAACTAAATTGGTTAAAACACCAAAAGTTACAAAACACAACACGAATCAGGCAACAAAGAAAAAACTGTCGCTGTTATAAATTTTAATTGCTTTAATCAACGGTAAAGGAAGAAAGAAATGCATAACGCAAAATGTAGTCCTTTTCCCCCCCAAAAAAAATCACATAAACCAATTATGACTAATTTAAACAGAGAAAATTTTGGCGACATTTCCCCAAAACTCAAAGCATTCGTCGTTTACACAATATGCAATACAAAGAACCTCAAAGCGGAAGTATGCGACTCGACACGACTGACTCGAATGAATAAACAAATATTCAAACACAGTGAAATATTTTATCGCATTTTGTGGTTCATTGTACGTATTTGCGAATTTAGCAAACAAATTGTAATAAATTTCAAATTAGTAATTTGTGGGAATCGGCGACGTCTTCGGCAGAGACTCCGTCCCCCTCTAAATTTTTTTTGGAGGGATGGAGTGAAGTAGTTTTGTGGCTGTTGCATGCATTCAGGCCATTCTTTATTTGGTTTGGCGGTTTTCCGTGTAGAAGCTAACACCAGGAGTCGGTAGGGAATTTACAAAATGGTTAGAATAATGGTTTGGGTGGCTTCATAGGTCGGCGGCGGTTAGATGGTGTAATTGTAAAGAGAACCACCAATTTATTTTGGCAGAACATTGTGCAAAAGCTACACAAATTTTCGGAGATAATCGCAGTGCTGTGCCATAAGTTCGAGTTGTGTAGTTTGTAATGAAATTTATGGCTTTTGGAGTGTTATAGGATCTAAACAATACACTGACAGATGAATCTATGGGAATGTGTTATTGAAGTAAGAAACGAACGAATTTTAGTAAATGTTAGCTCATAATTTCTTCTTCTGGAAGAAAACCTGACTTGCGACGACCGATTACATACTTCATATAGCATTTGATTTAAGAAGAGATTTTGAGCATTGATCTTTTTCAAAAAATAAACTTTCCCGATTGCAGTTTGAGTTCATTATTTGGCGCCCGTGCAGAGAAACCCCTATTGTAGTTACTCCAGATAGTGATTCCCTATTAAATTCATTATTTTTGTAGGAATGATTCAATATCACATTTGATTAAAGAAAGATTTGAAGGGCCGATGAAAAAAAAAAGATTGATGAAAATTTGAGACCATTAACTGTCGCTCACAGATTATTTTATTGTAGGAATTCTAGGCAGTGGTGCTAATGTTGGACTACGTGAACCACATGTTTCTCGTAGAACTACCGTTCTCGGTGATACTCGTAACATTGTTTGGACCGTGCAGAGACTATCTCATTCTGGGGACACTAAGTAGTGACATTCTGTCACGCTTTATATTATCTTTGATTTAAGAAGAGATTATCGTCCCTGAAGGCAACTCATCCTCATTCGTAAATATAAAAGGGGTTTAACATAATCAGGTCCTCTTCATATAGAACTTTGAGGCTACCTTTTAACTATAAGGCTTTTAATATTACTTTTTGAAAATACCGTAAATTTGATATTTGATCAATACGTATATGAATAAACCTTCAGCTCGTCTATTTTCAGCCACCTTATTCTCCGATGGCCATCTGTTTTCGTATCCCAATTTTCTAGAGCACTTAATTTTCGTTGTACATTTTTGGCCAGATAATTCTATTCGTGCAACTGAAAAATTTATTTATTTAAAAACGCCAACTGATGATGATACAATCTACGAGACACATAAACTTAAAGTTGGTGACTCTGTTTTATTGTTAAACTCTTCAGAAAATAATTTATTAAAATCTAGGGATTTATCATTTAATGCGTATTACGGGACGGTTTCTTCGGTTTCTCCCTTCCAATGTCCTGTATGAAAGAAAATATCAACTTCAAAGAAAATGTTGCTTACAACAGCACAAAACCGAAGCGGTGTAAAGACGATGGGGTTTATTTGTTGTAATAAGTTCTCGTCCTGTTCGTGGTCGTAGTCGTCACAATAGGTGTGGTGTGTGTATAAAAATATCAAAGTGTGTAAAACCAGATATCCTGCTGTGTCCTGTTTTTTTTGCGCACTGATGTCGGTCTATGCGGTGCGATGCGATGACGACAAAGTCTATCGTTATGGCAAGAGAGAGAGAAAATAGAGAAGAAAAAAAGAAGCTTAAGGAAATGCCTTAAGTTTGTTAAAAGATTTAAGGATTTGCGCGCGATAGATTCTTTTATATTTGCCATAGGATCTAAGCGCTGCGGTAGTATATTTAGTGAGACGGTTTATAGGTAACATTGCTTGCATATCTTCAAACTTATATTTATTGTTTCGAAAGCAAGTGTGAAACTTTTTAATATGTGGAAGTTTTAATCATTTAATGTTAAAAAATAATTCTATTTCCCAAGTGTTTACTTATTGGCGACCGATCAAGGACCTAATGTGAGCCAAAATTTATTTTAGTTAAGAAAATTTGTTTAACTATTTTTAAAGGGATTTGAGTGACATTATAAACTATCTCTCCAATTCTACTAAATAACTATTTTAATTATTTTGTTAATTTTTACTAACTGGCGACCGAGCACAGACCATAACGTATATTGAATTAATTTTAGTTAATAAATAATTTTCTGATATTTTTAAAAGTATTTAGATACCTAGACCTAGAGCTCATTTATTTATTATTTTAAAATATGACAACGTCGTTATAAAAACCGGCCTATTATCTCTCTTAAAAGTACAAAATGATTATATTTGCTCTATAGTTTTTACGAACTAGCGACGAATCACCAACAATAACTAATAACAAACCTCATTTCATTTGATAAACCTAACTTTTATTATCTTTTAGAGGATTTTAATGACATTATATAGAATCAAGTTATTAGTGTTTTTCTTAGAGAGTACAGAGTTACCGAATGACGTTCGGAGGCGCCCGAGCACTGACCTCTAGGTAGGGTTTGACTACAAAACCTCAGAGTATGAGAAAATAGGTAATTTAAATCATTACTTTATTGGCCAAAATGAATTATGAAAGTTCTAGATTATCACTTAAGACTCAGTAATGGTCTTGTTTATATGGTAAACTATTTCGGGCTCAAAGTCAAAACGTATAAACACGATTTCTTAACATTTGTTCGCTTTCACCGGTCTCAGGGAAGATAAATTCTCAATAATTTTGTACACTCAAAAGAATATTTTTGTTCCACAAGATTCTGGTGTTCATTCACTTTCTTCACTTTTGAGACCTTGTATTCTCTTCGCCATATTTTAACAATCTATAGAGAGCTACCCAAAACCCAATACATTATAAGAGACCGACTGATGTGTAATACCCCATTTGGTCGGTTTGTATTCCACGCTTTCACCCTTCGCAGCACGATTTCTTCTGTTTGTGTTGTAAGGAATGCTTATTGGTGCAAATATTATTATGATATGCTTTATTTTGTGGTTCAATGATTTTCTCTTTCCGTAATTTTCAATTATTACGTTTTTTCGCCCTGTCAAAGAAATCATATTTAAGGATTTTCTTCAGCACAAAAAGTGTAAGGAAAAGTGAAAAACCAATGTCTGGTTTTCTTCTGGGTATTAAATAATGAGCAATCAGGTTGAATTAGCGTTACCAAGAGAAGGTATTAATATAGCAGAGAAACACACAAAAAAGAATATAACCTTAATAAAGACTATCCTTAATAAAGACTATCCTTAATAAAGACTATCCTTAATAAAGACGAAGAAATCTTTAGACATATTTTGTATAAACATTTTTACAAAATGCGGTTCAGACACGAGAAAATACTTCCATCATTTGTTGAAATTAGATGAAAAGATGATATGTCAGTGTTAGATTAGAGTCACGTCCGGAGTTCTCACCTTTCATTCATCGAAACCAAATGGTTCTACTTTCAAATTGGCTCTTCTTTTAATGTCGGCACTCGTATCGGCCAAGTCACGGTGGCTTTCAGTGAAAACTAATCTCAATATTTTCAGAAGTTTTCTAGGCAAAGTCTGGTGGAAAGCAGTTAAGTTATAATGTCAAGAATTGTGTTGAAATATTAGGTCCATCAAGTGATGGGAGATATTTCGTCTGTTGGATAGTCCATAATTTGAGCAATATTTAACAGTATCATTGCATAGTCCTCCCGTAGCAGTTCTTCAGTCCTGCATTTGCCCCGGTACCCATATTAGATAGATATCTAATCATATAACCAACCCTTTAGGATCGGTATATCAAAGTATTTTGCAAAGACCCCTTCTGCTCTGCCTTCCTGGAAATTGCTGTAGTAAAGCCGCTTTTACACCGTCAAGATATGTGGATATATTACAATATGTCTATCTACTGATATAAGGTATTTGATATTACGAATTGTTTTTATGTAGGTCAACTTCGAGACTCTACACAAGATCAGGATGGACCATCTTCTGTTCGATTGTTGGAGTGCCCTTATTTGAGAAATATGTTACAATATATTACGAGATTGTCTCTACCATCAACCGGTTTGTCAGATCTGCGATTTCCTGGGATATCTATGTGCCTGGTAACCATATTATGCAGATACGAAATTTATCAGCCAACTCTATTAGACACATTTGGACTGTCTTATGTTCCGGCATGATCGTAATAAAGGATTTTGTATCGTTTTGAAGATGTGAGTGGCTAACAACAACTGCATGGCTTTATTACCGTTTTCGATCTGAGGTTCCCTTGAGATTAAGCAAAGGATTTTGTAGCGAGAAGAATGTGGATTGTCTTGTGTTCCGAAAGGATCTATCAACGGATTTTGTACCTTGTTGATGGTTTGAGTAAATACAAGGACTTCTCGGCGGTTTTCGCTATGTAAACATACTCACGTAGAAATACCCGACCTGTAATTCCCCAGTATTATAAAAGGATTTTTTGTAGCGTCTTGACTGTCTGAGTACATCACTACACTACATCAGTTAGTTCCCCTGAAGTCTTGCGAAAAGATTAAACGAACATTCTCATATAGAAATGCCCTAAAAGTAATTCCCCTGTATTACAAATGTTGGCATTTTGCAACTCTCAACGGCTCTTCAGAAGTAGCGAAAAGGCTCCCCTTATGAGAAGCCCTGCACTACTGGCATCGTCACAGCTTAATCATACCGCGACTTATCTTGTGGGTAGACTCTACAATTAATTGTTTAAAAAAACTTTAAAGCATGTCCACTGTTAGCTCCTGTGATTTGTCAAAATCAACTCTCCCATCGAGTTTAGAGACGCAAATATATACCATAAGAGCACAGTTTAGTCTACCTTTAACATTTCCTGCCAATTCTAAGTTCGAAGGTAGTGTTCCACAGAAACTTGAGATTTCCATATGGGTGTACGCCCAGTCCATCCACATTGACAGGTACACCACTCATAGAGCCGCTTGTTTGTAGCCGATATCCATTGGCGAGAAGTGAAGCGGGTCCTGCAACAGGTCATTGACAGTGTACCAATGTTTATCTTTGGATGTAATGTTCCAGAGAAACGTAAGATTTGCATATGGAGGTATCCCCCCTTAAGACTATTTGTTGTCATAATTATCTCAGGACTGTTAAAAAGACAATGCCTGAAATTAAATTATGCGCCTTAACGGAATTAGACAAGACTTTTTTGGGTAATTTCTTAGCTTTATGTCCACAAGTATTTATTTATATTATGTGTAGCATCCGATCGGAGACATCAGAAATTATGCGAACTAGCGGGCAATCATACCGATAATTTCTCAAAATCTTAAAATTGAAATTAAGCACGCGATGAGGAACTCAACCATAGAGTTTTCGGAAAATTATAGCTTTAAGGGCCACAATTGGCTTGAGGCAGTTAAAAATGTCATGACTGAAATTAAATGATGTGCCTGATCAGAAAATCGGTAGGACTTTCTTGACAACTTGTTAGTTTTGTATTTGCATCAAACCTGAGGACGCAGGAACTATGCTAATGAGTAGGGATTCGATTTAACTATAATAATAATTTCTCTAAATCTAAAATGAAATAATTTTTAATTTAGTCGTTTGATCTTTGTTCATTAGGTAACAGCCACATCTTTGGTCCTCTGCCAACTGAACATTTGTTTTAAATCAAATGATCTTCTATAAATTTCCTCTCCAATTATTGTTTGTTTTTTTTTTTTTAAGAAAACATTTCCTTTTTATCTTTCTTCCTGCTCGTGGTATTTTCTATCGTCCTATCCCTATCTTTTCGGTCTTGGCCATTTTTCAATTGCTTACTGAGCCATGTGTTGTACTTATCCTTTGTAATCATTATAATGTAAAAGTTCATACGTTCACTTAGTTGAGTTTTTTCGTCTGTCTGTCTATCTTTCCGTCCTTCTTCAATGGCGGCTAGGATAAGGCACACAAGGTTGCAGTTTTAGCCGGACGTTGTAGTTGAGACATTATTAATTGCTGTAGTTTATTTTCGCACACAAAGCTAAGTAGATTTACTGTGAGTGTTGTGGAGGAGTTAGTCGAGTATATGTGTACCAGAACAAAAAATGCGGTTGAGAAATTACATCGTTTAGATAATTTAAACTAATTGGTTTCAAGATGATGTAGGAGTAGGGGAATCGAAAAAATGTTTACATTTCATTATACGAGTATAGATGAAATTGTAGGTATACTTTGCTGTGGACATAAATCATTCAATTGGAAATCATTTAGGGCCCATAATTTAAAGGTCTATAATTCTTGTAAATTATCTTCAAGATTTTTTTTACTAAAGTTGGTTCTTGTGAGATTTACCTAATATTTCTGAGAAATTTAATATACATAGATCAGAAATTTCATAATGAAATTTATTATGACCAGAGCTGAGTTGTTTCCAGATATTCAGTTGGAAATCCTGAGTTTTTACATTTGCTCACATCTTAAAAGCATAGCATGCCTAACAAAATCTTAATGACGAGAGTCTCTGCTCGGTCGCCAACATATTATTAACAAATTAAGTATGTAGCAAGCAATTGCAATTTTTTTTATTAAAATTATACTAAAAATAGATTTTTATATTTTTATGAGAAATGCTTGCGTGGTCAAATCTAAAGTTGTCTCTGCACGGGCGCCAACATTTTCTTAGAACGTGCGAAACTTAAAAAGAAGGTAAAACTATATCACTCACTCACTTCAAGAGTGATATAACTCAAAATTTCAAATTTTTGAGGTTGCCTTACAGAAATGCGAATTGTTCAAATGTCCATAAATTATTCTTAGCGAATTTTAGTTTATAAGTAAACAACCATATTACCGATCATTCCAACATTTTTAAACATCTTATTTCATGTTACTTATCTAATAATCTGGTCGATCATATTACCATATCATTCAATAGATCCCTTGAAGAAGCCTGTCCAAAAACAAGATACAAGGGTAAAACTAAACCTCAATGGTGGACTTCTGAGCTAACGGCTATGAAAAAGACCTGCAACAAGCTATTCAATAAGGCTAAATCTACTTGGGTCGCTAATGATTGGGATGCCTATAAAGAGCAACTTAAGATCTATAAGAAGGAGCTTAGAAAGGCGCAAAGGCGCCCTTGGTATACCTTCTGTGGTGAAGTGGAAAAGGTCTCCGACGCCGCTAGGCTGAGGAAGATATTATCTGCTTCACCCTGTACAGTGGGATATTTACAGGATGAGGCAAATAACTGGACCAAAAACCGCGAGAAGTCGCTCAATGTACTGCTCGACACACATTTCCCGGGGAACTCTGTAACAGAACCCGAGGATCAGCAGGACCAACAAGAGTGCGAGTGGACTGCGAGCGTCGCTAGCTTCTTGACTGAGAGATCCAGAATAAGCTGGGCTATTAATAGCTTTGAGCCCTTCAAGTCACCTAGACCAGATGGCATCACTCCAGCAGAAATGCAGAAAATGTTAAAGTACATTATCCCCTGGCTGGAGAAAATTTATGTAGGCTGTATCAGGCTTTCATACGTCCCGAATCGATGGAGGGATACCAAAGTGGTATTCATACCTAAAGCGGGAAAGATATCACACACTAGGCTAAAAGACTTCAGACCAATTAGCCTATCCTCCTTCCTATTGAAAGGTCTGGAAAGACTTTTAGATCATTTCATTAGGGAAAACCTGGATACAAAACTCCTGTCGGGGAACCAACATGCTTAGAATAAGGGCAAGTCTACAGAATCAGCCCTGCACGAACTTGTGAGCACTATCGAATCGTCCCTGCATTTCAAGGAATTCACCATGGTGGCATTTCTTGACATAGAAGGGGCTTTTAACAACATTCACTCAGATACGGTAATTGCGGCACTATCACATCTAAAAGTTAACATTAGTTTGATTAGACTAATTCAAAGTCTGCTCACCAGAAGACGCATAACAGCATGTCTAGGGTCCACAACTCTAACAAGGTTTGTAAACAGAGGGACCCCGCAAGGAGGAGTACTGTACTCCACTAATTTGGAAACTAGCGGTGAATGAAATCCTGCTAAATCTAGAACGTTGTGGCTGCAAGGTCGTGGCATATGCGGACGACGTGGCAATCGCAGTGAGTGGCAAATTCGTAAACAGTACACTGTGAAGAACTTAGTCTGGATATAGCTCACAGGCTACCAGATACCTGCAGTGTCTATCAAGACGAAATAATGGCAATATGGGAAGTCGCCAAGTGGCTGCGTCGCAACATAGTAACCAACACTGGCGTTGTCCTTTACTCGGACAGCCAGGCTGCCATCAATTCTCTGGAGGCAACATCCCTAAATTCACAAACAGCCCTCGACTGCCGCAGATCTCTTAACGAGATGGCTGAGCAGTTTAAAATACACCTCATATGGGTGCCTGGGCATAGGGATATCCCGGGGAACTGCAAAGCCGATGAACTTGCTAGGAAAGGGACGACATTACAAATTCTCGAAGAATTTGCATATATTTGTGCGCCACTATCCACGTGCAAGCTTTGGCTTAGGCAAGAGGCAATCAGGCAGTCCAACGAAAGATGGACAGAAATCGGCACCTGCAGGGTAGCTAGACAAATCTGGCCAAGGTATGACCTGAGGTCAAAATATCTCCTCGCACTAGAGAGGAAACGATTGTCTACGTTAGTACAGGTTCTGACGGGACACTGCTTGATCGGCGAACACGCCAAAAGATTGGGTATTGACTCCAATGACTTCTGCCGAAGCTGTGGAGATGAGGAAGAAGTGGAGAGCATTGAGCACTTGCTTTGCGACTGTCCCGCTTTGAGTAAACGACGACTGGACGTACTGGGGTCGGCCTTTTTAGGCAGCCTAACAGATCTTTCCAGTACTGATATTCGTACTATCGATAAATTTATATATCAAACAGGTTGGTTTCGATGAGGGGGAGTTCAGCCCGTGGTAACACTAGGGACCTAAACTGGTCTGTGAGCTTGTAAAAAAAATACGGCTGCCACCTAAACCTAAACCTATCCTGGTTGCCTGTTAGTCGATAGTAGGTTTCTGAATCTACATTTACTTCCTGAGATAAGAATGAAGAACATTGTAGAATAAATAGTTGTCTCTACTTGCACGAAAAATGTAGCTTTCGCCTTAAAATCAACTTCTCAAATATATAATAAATCTTTGAACCTTACATTAAATCTCTGATCGGTCGCCAATAAATACATAATAAATTAAATATTAAACAAAACTGTTTTTTTTTTCTACCAAAATAATACATGATATTGATTTTTATTTTTATGTGTAAAAATCCCAATTCTGCACTCCATTTGTCTCTGCACGGGCGCCAAAATGTCCTCATAATGTTAGTTAGTCCAAAAGAACTCATTGACAGATTTTCCTGTAAAATTTTTCTGTATTCTCTCTTTTTAAGTAAAAATTTAAAATTCAACAACAAACTAGAACTCAGTAAATCCCAACCTTAATGTTATTGTCCTTTGAGAATTAGTGTCATTATCCTGGGGGGTAAGAGAGCACAAAATAAAACTAAAAAACAGCGAAGAAAAAATGTTTTCTTCAAATAAATGTACTTTTGTCATATTTATGACAAATTTTTATTATTCATATGACCAACAAAAGGATATAATAGAACGAAACTCCGCAGAACAGAACACCAGGAAAAGTCAACGAAGCCAAAGCAAGGCGACAACACATTCGCTGCTCTAAAGTCATTTGAGTTCACATTAAAACTATGAAAAATATATAAACATTTCTTTTTTAGTTTAGCAATTGCATGTTACAACATCCAATAGCTGCAAAAGGAGCAGAGCAAGGAATCCACCGGAATGGAGGTGTCACTTAAAAGTCTCCTATATACGCTAAAGTTCCGCGGACTTTGGATTTTTTTTCGGTTTTGTTTGTGAAAGGACAGCACAGAACTAAAAATATAAATGTAAGCGCACATTAAATATTTACTGTTAATTTTATAGCCAAAAAGGGCAATCACTTCTACAACGCTAGGAACAGAGAGAAAGAAAAAAGAGAACATCTTCCTGCTCCTCATCCTGTCCGAAAAGGCAGTAGACGCTTTTGCTGTACAGTATTAAGAGCCCAGGTCAACGGAAGCCATAAAATTCTCGTTTGTCACGCGAATTTCGTCGAATCGAGACACATGCTAGCTAACAAATAGCATGTATCGTCCTTGTATTGCCTTCACAAAAGGAAAAGCAGAGGAAAGTATGAGAGAGTCGCAACAGTTCTCATTCCCGGCAAAACGTACTAAAGACAATTGGTTATAATGGTTTTAAAAAATGTTAACACAACGTGCCCAGGATAAGAGGCCAGCCACCGCAGGAGCTTATGGCTTATATACGAATTTCGTCACTTTAACTCAAATTCTATTGCGGAGGAGCAAAGCAACACAACGCTGATAGAATTATTTACGTTTTGGTGAAATGCTGAAGCTCGTTTTTTATTATGGCTTACATCAGAGCAGGAGCAGTAGCCAGAATGAGAAGCTCGTATTGCGCTGCTGTGGTCATGATATCGCTTAGGTCATAAAATATGGCAAAAATTCTATATTCCTAGAGCTGTTGCTTCCTGTCCCCTCCAACCTTTGGTGGATAAAAAGAACATTATATTTTTGGTTTATTTGCTTTGCAGTTTTTTTACCGCATTTTCTTTTGCCCGAAAAGATAACTTGACTCTGGGATAGTTTACTGCTGTGGACACACAGGAGTGGAAAGGAGTGTGAAGTGATGGAGTATTCGGAAAATGGTTTATCATTGCCTCGGTCATGAAAGCAAAGGGTTTATTATGGCTGTGGTAGGTAGCAGCGTCTATCACCCACAGGATCCTGTCGTATGAAGTTAACATTTCTTTTTGCTTAGTAATGCTTCTGGTTACAGCATGACAATTAAATATCTTTTAGCTATAAAAAGGACATGCATTTAATTGCATGCCGTCGTTGAGGTTCTGGTGTGCTAATGTTCGGTTTTTATTTAATTCACATTTTTATTGCAGCGCAATTTGAAATTTTAGTTGGGAGAAGTGGTGAATGGATAGATGTCAAGAATATACTGTTCTTTGGGAAGCTTCATAATGACATCTAAAGGAAAAATAGCTAATCTATATACACCAGGAAATTTGCAAGACCTCGCATTATTCAACGCCCAATAAATTTTCTTTTGTTGTTTTTAATTAATGGACAAGCAGCTCGAGGTCAAGTTTTTATGTGTATTTATTTATTCGATATTTGGTTCCTCTTTGAGGAATATGAGTATGTAAACAAATCTAACACAAAACATAAAAATACATACGTCCGCCCTGTTGCCGCCTGTTTTCTTACTGAAATAAACGTCGATTATTCAGATAACTATATTTCAATTTTTTTTTATAATTTTTATTTTTAATTATTCAAACTTATAATTTTTTTTATTTCTATCAGCTAACCAATTATATCGAAATATTATAAAGATTTCCTTCCTAAAGACGATGATCTCTTTCTCGAAAGTAGCCTTAATATTATCTTAAATCCAACTACCCCTTCCCAGCACTTCATAAAACCTCCAGACACTTAAATTTCCATTACTATCATCAAAATGTAAAGAAAATGTTTATTCGTGTCTATCGATACTTCAAACATAAATACATATAAAAATAATTGTTATGCTTATGGTTATTGTTATTATTTTTCCATTTATGACCCTCAGAAGTTGTCTATTGTCTTCACCCAAAACGGAGAATGGCGGAAAGGAAATATCTCAAGAAAATATTGGCCCCCGAAAAACACTTACGCAGGCGAAGGATAATGAAGTTATAATAGCTGCACATGTTTGTGTGTGAGTGCAAACCTTAAATGTATGTAAGGAATACCTTTTTATGGCCGAATCATATTTTTATGATCTCGAGGGAGGGTGGAGACTATAGCCATATTTCGCTTAATATTTCCTCTCGATTCGGGGCGAGTTACTTAAACATAATGTCCTGTGTGGATGAATGGAAGGATGACTGAATGTACTATTAGAAAACATACATAGTTATTATGATTACGAGTATGACCAATATTTTTGGGAAGACTCCTAAGAGGAAACAGATGCATGATTTTATGTGATATATTCTTCTTGAGCTGAATATTCCTTAGCATGTTTATTTTTCATGTTTGTTCACAGGATATATATTAATGCCTAAGGAATGTGGAAGGATATGCTATGATATGTGTTGAAAAGCCATAAAACATGAAATATTGTGATAGCTAAGGATTAGTTTCATCGGCCACTAAATGATAAATGTTTATGGAGGAAATATAGTGCAAACGAATTTATTTAATTTAGACAAATGAGGGCAAATAAATTAATTTACGAAGAAGGCTGTATTTGAGAATAACAAAGGCGGGGTAATAGAGAAGAAATATGTTTGAGATGATCATATATGAAGGGCATATCGTAGGGTAAATTGGCCCCTAAGAACATAGTCTACCATAATATTGTCCCCGAGACTATACGCCTTATTCTCAGATTTTATGATAATATGGCTTTTTAATTACCATAATATGGTAATAATTTACCAGAATATGGTCATAATTTACCATAATATGTTCATAATTTACCAGAATATGGTCATAATTTACCATAATATGATCATGATTTATCATAATATGATCCCTATGACCAAGATATGGTCCTTATACCCATGATATGGTCCTCATTACCAAGATATGGACCGCATGTCCATGATATGACCCAGGAGCATGCATAGATCAGGGTCGGATAATATGTTCTCCTTGTAAACAAGTTCTGCTAATACACTACCTATGCGTCAGTAAAATGATTATGAGCCACAACATAATTTAGTAATTTACTAAATATTTAAATAATATAGCCATAATTTACCATAATATTGTCATAACTCACCATAATAGGGCCCTAATTTACCATAAGATGGTCGCAATGTACCATAATATGGCCATAATTTACCATAACATGGTCCCCGTGATCCCGTGATACGATCGTCATGACCATTCTGCGGTCCTTGTAAACAGGTTCTACTAATACACTACTTTTGCGTCACTATAATTGCTATGAATACAGACATTTTGGTCACATTTAAACATGTTATTGTAATATTTTTCAATAATAGGTAGTAATTTACCATATGGTCATAATTTACCATATGATCACAATTTACCATAATATTGTTCTAACTTACCATATTATGGTCATAATTTACCACAATATGGTAATAATAATATAGCAATAATTTATCATAAAATTGCATATTTTACCATAACGTGGTCCCCGATATCATCATGATATGGTTTTCAAGACAATTCTGTGGCCCTTGTACTTAAACAAGTTCTGGTAATACACTACGTATGCGTCAGTATAATGATTATGGCTCACGACGTTTTGGTCCCATTTAAACATGTTATTATATTTTACAATAATATGGTAGTAATTTACCAAATGGTCATAATTTTCCATAATATGGTCACAATTTACCATTACGTCATAACTTTACGTAATATGGTCATAATTTTCCACAATATATGGTAATAATTTATCATAATATGGCAGTAATTTTTCATAAAATTGTCATAATTTACCAGAACATGGTCCTCGTGATCATGTTATGGCTGTCATGACCATTCTATGGTCTCCTTGACCATAATATGGTATCCGTGACAACGTAATAGTGGTCTCAATTTAACATAATATGGACCACATATTCGTAATTTACCAAAACAAATTCTTAGAACAATATTTGAAGGGTCATATATAATAATAATGTAATATTTTACAACATATGAACACAATTTACTATAATATGGTCATAATTTACCATATAATGGTCATAATTTAACATAACTTAACATAATGTTGTCAAAATTCACCGTAACATGGTCCTAAATGACCACAATATGGCCATATTTATACCCTCACTTTAGTGTGACGAGGGTATATATCATTTGCTACGGAAAAAAGTGTAACACGTCGAAGGAGTGACCTAAGACCCCAAGTATGTTCGGAGGAAATCCGTTTTGGGTCATTTTAAGTCGAATGAGCAATGTCCGTCCGTCTGTCTGTCTGTCTGTTTGTCTGCTGGCTGGTGCGCACGATAACTCTCGAAAGGAGTAACCGATTGACCTCAAATTTGGTATGTGGTAATATTTTTTTCTATCTCCGGCTAAGTTCGAAGATGGGCCATATTGGTCCACTCCTTCCAGTACCTCCCCCACAAAGGGTTAAAATGTTGTGAAATATTGATTCTTTAATAACTGCTATACTACTTATTCGAATCTTTTGAAATTCCACACATAGTATTAGCTTATTAGTCGCTATCAACTCGAGAAAAATGGGCGAAGTCGCCACGTCCCTTCTGGTACCTCCCACACAAATGAAACATTTTGCACCAAAAGTTAACAGCTTATAACATTGATAACAGTGTATAAAAATACTTGAAATTTTGTACAGTATTATGCTTTTATATTGCCTACAGTCCAGGGAAAAATGGGTGTTGTTGCCACGCCCCTTTTGGTACCTCCCACACAAAGGTACCTTTTTGCACCAAAAGTTAACAGCTTATAACAATAAAACCAGTGTATAAAAATACTTGAAATTTTGTACAGTATAATGTTTTTATAGTGTCTATAGCCCTGTGAAAAATGGGCGTTATTGCCACGCCCCTTTTTGTACCTCCCACACAAAATGCCCAAATCATACCACAATTTAATGTCTCATAACGTTTATACCAGTGCACATAAATGCTTATAAGTCGGCACAGTGCAACGAATTTAAAGTATCTAATGTTCAGCAAAAAAAAGTGTATTTGATAAACCCCTTCTGGTACCTCCCACACAAATTGACAGAATAATTCGAGTAATATTCACTATTACATTACTCACAAAGTGAGGGTATACCTTAGTCGGTTTACCCGACTGAAACTTTCTTACTTGTTTTCCACAAAATTGTCATAATTTATGGTCATGATATGGTCGTCATAGCCATTATTTGGTCCCAGTGACCATGGTATGATCTCCGTGACCATAATATGGTCTCCGTGACCATGTTGCGAAGTTATCGTGGTTTCAATATATCATAATATGGTCCACATATCCATAATATGATTCGCACGACCACATCATTTATTTACCAAGGTTTGGTCGCCATGGTCATGTTACAAATAGTTATAATTTACCATAACAAATTCTGAAAGCAATATTAGAAGAGTTATCATATAAGTTCAATCAGACTCTAAAATGATCAAGAACAATATTAGACTTTGTTTGATATAAAAAAGAAAAATATTTTACCAACTTTTCTAATGCATCTTCTTAGCAAGGCTCTTTACAATTATTTTTATTTCCAAAAAGAAATCTCACGCATTTTATACCGGTTTCCTCTGGAACAACGCACTACCGCTATTTATTTACAAAGTAATTTTTATTAACTAATGTCTATCCTCCAAAAATGAAAACAGAGACAAATTAAAATGCTAATACTCTTTATGACCATATTTAATATTTAAAAATTTGCGTCTTTGCAGTCACAAAGTCCTTTTCGCCTTATGTAAAAGGATTTCCCCCTACTCCCATCACAGACAAAACAAACCTCCGCATATTAATGAGGATCATTTAGTAAAATATGTTTTTAACCCCAATTTATGAGATGTTTTGCATCAAATAGAAACGAAAATTCCCAAATGACGAAATTGACGAATACGTCAGTCCCACTTTTTTCTCTCGTATCTGTTGTTCGTCAAATAAAATGTTGATCCTTTTTCATCAAAATCTCTTCTCCCTCATGGCATTCGACCGACTGTGTGAGTGCTAATAAAAATATCTATGCTAACAATCGTTATTGTGTTGCTCTATAATCCTTTTTTTGTTGGCTTGTTATCCTTTTGTTAACTCACCTTTAGCAATGAGAGTATGTTTCTCATTCCCCCCAAAAACAAGAATAACATAATGTACTTGTTACAATTATCCTTGGGTATGGTATGAGTTGCAAGTTTCTTTGTATTCCAGACCAAATTTTTCGACAAACAATAGGCGCGACTTTGTTGTGTTTGTTCAACACAAGAGAAATGTATAAGCAAGGATTTTTTCCACAATAACAATGTTACTAATTTGCCTTGGTAGTTGTTGTCTAGAAGATCCTTGGTCTTCTTGTACCCCTTGTCAGTCTTTTGTCTTATGTTGCATTCTGGTTGATATGATCCTTTTTTCGGCTTTTGTTCAAATGAATAGAGGTAGTTTGTTAAAATTTTATTGACAATTTTGGTGTGAACAATAGCTGATGATAATTGTCATATCTTTGATTTTATTGATCAACAAAAAAGTACACAGAAAAAAATAAAAGCATACTAAATAAGTAAAAATATGTGCTGCAGAGGTTTAATTGGCGCCCAATCGGAAATCACTGCAAATATTTATATACAGAATCCTTTGCACGTTTCTTTGTAACGCATGATCTCCGAATGGGCTAAAAAATTAACAATAGCTTCAGTTTGGGGTATGTGTTTTAGAAATATTAACCAATAGCTTCAGTTGGTGACTGTGTTTGTCAAGTTGTATGCAAAATTCACATTTTCAGAACGATTTGACTGAAATTTAAAATGTATGTGTGGTTTATCCTGATAATAGTTTGTATGTATGGTTCTAACCGTTCTATGGCGCTGTAGTGGACTTATGGTCAATATAAATTTATGATTTTTTCCAGAAAATCGAGATTTATGTAGTTTTTAATGAAATACTAATGAATACAACCCAAATAGAACTGGCAGGACAACGTCAGATATTATTATTGTAAATATTGATATTATCAATAAAATTTTGCAATGCAATGTTTAGAGATTTCTTAATGGAACAGGGATTGTTTTAGAATATTTATTCCATCTTAAACGTCCAAAAATAAATTGGTATTAAAGTTGTAGAAATAAGCACTAAATACATTTAATTGGCGCCCGATCTGCAAACACAACAATTTTATAAATGTTGACATTATCAACAAAATTTTGTCATTCAAAGGATACAAATTTCTTTCTTAATAAAATAGGGATTGTTATTGGATCTTTATTCCGTCCTAAAAATCCTTGGCGCCCGAACAAGAACTTTCTGAAAGTTGTACATTTAAGGCTTTCTAAAAATAAAAATATTTTGCCAATTAATTATGTGTCGCCATGGTATGGAAGTGTGCGAGTCTACCACCGAAAGTGTCGGGTTTAAATCATAAATAAGGATTCTAACTTTATTCCACTGCGATACAGGGGGGCATACATGAGATAAATCTGTAGTTTTGTGGAATAACAGCACATCTCAAGAAATCAAAATGTTCAGGAGACCCAAAATACTTTTTCTCTCGTAGTACATTTGATACTAAATATGCATGGTTGAGTGTTGGAAAAATGTGACATACGAGTACATAGGAGTGTCATATTAATCGATAGGTAATGATTTGCGAAACACATTTAAGCAGAAATCCCGAAATCAGAAATTTCGCAGACATGCGATTATTCCAGAAACCCACAGAAATATGGTAACTAGGCCAAAAAGCTGGAGCTGGAATTGGGAAATTTGGGCTCCAGTTTCACTCCAAAACTCATATGAGGTAACTATCGAAGCGTGCTTTAAGCCGAATGACTTAAGCTGGTATAATAAAACTCAAAGACTATAGTGTGTTTTTTTATAATTCATACTCTAGGGATACAAAGGAGACTATGTAGTATGTCACCTCAGTCTATACGAAACATCTGGAGGTAGAATAACGAAAATTGTAGTACAGTTTCATAAATACATTACAAAACAAACTTACCACAAACTACAAGAATGGTAGTAAGTTTCGCCGGACCGAATCATATACACCCTCCACCATTGGAAAATAATTAAATCTTGGAACAATATTGTTCTTTTTGTAGTGATTTAAGTTAAAAAACAAGTAAAAGCGTTAAGTTCGGCCATGCCGAATCTTATATACCATCCACCATGGATGGCATGTGACATCACAAAATAACTCAAACCTAAAGAAAATAACACCGAAAACACAAAAAATATAGTAGATGAGAACAGTAGGAATCACAACAAGTTAGATGCGATATATTTGGGAGCTATATCTAAATATGGACCGATATGGCCCATTTGCACTCCCAAACAACCTGCAACTATAAGAAGTATTTGTACCAAATTTGATCAACCTAGCTCTATTATTGCGGACTGTAGCGTGATTACCACAGACGGACGGACGGACATGGCTAAATCGTCTTAGAATTTTACGACGATTAAGAATATATATATTTTATGGGGTCTCAGATCAATATTAAGAGGTGTTACAAACGGAGTGACAAAATGAATATACCCCCCATCCTATGGTGGAGGGTATAATAAAAGGAAAGCTGCAAAGTTTCAGCCAAATTGGTTAGAAAATGTGTGTAACCTCTATATGGTAACTACGTATATCAAATTGTCGACCGATATGATAAATTTCCACTGTACATAATTTCAGTATAAATAAAACATAGTTTGAGTAAATTTCCGACAAATCGACTGGAAATGTGGTATTTATGGCATACTCGTACATAAGAATATTTTAGAGCGACCTCTGTGAAGTGATTTAGGTAATTTTTGTTGTGATGAATTCTTGTCAAAATAGAATACAAACTGAGTAGCCCTATAATGTAATGTATATTACATTACATTACATGTAATGTATAGTAATATATATATATATTATTTATATATAATAATAATAATATAATAATATAATAATATATAATATATATTATTACATACATACCACTATACTAAAATGTAATATCTCGGAGACTATTGATCGTTGAAGAACGAATTTTGAATTTTAAGTTATTGAAGTACATACGTTTAAATATTGAATACCTAGGAAATTATTTATCGTAGAGCAACGAAAATAGTTTTGTAAGTTCTTGGGATCAACATTAACATATTTTCCAACAGTCGGCGTGATGGGATTAGTGGCCGTGGCATTATTTAAAGAAAGGATAGTTCGGAAACGGTTGGTCAAAGAGGAACTAAATTCGGCATGTATGTTACTCGGGTACGCACATTTATGTTATATATTTGTAGGTGAATGAGATAAAAACAGCTAGATCGTCTTATTTTATTATTATTACTTGACCATATAAACTTTGTAAATAAAATAAAATGTTGGACTTAACATTATTTAAACGAGGGCATGGGAATATGATTTTACTGGGAATTTATACCCTACACCACGCTGTGGTACAGGGTATAATAAGCTTGTTTCATGCCAAATGTTTGTAAAACCTAGAAATACTACAGCCGTTCGACTCAGAATCACTAGCTGAGTCGATTTAACCATGTCTGTCCGTCCGTGTATCTGTCTTATGTTGTTCATTGAGTACAGGTCGCAATTCCACACCGATCGCGCTGAAATTTTGCTGTTAGGAGTCTTTTGCAAATGGGGAGAACCCTTTTGAAATTAATAGATAGATATACTTATATATAGCTCCATATATATGATAGATGTAGCTCGATATATATATTTAGGTACGAAGCAAAATTTTTTCACTCAGTCTGCCCTATATTCCGTCTAAACTATTTCTAGATCCCTTCGACTTTACTATGCACTAGGCCCATATTTTTTAACTGATCTGGATGCAATTTTAAAATCTAGGTGTTATTTTGCCCTAATAAAATGAGCTGTCTCATTTTTCTTCCAGTGTACTCTCTTAGATCCTATTTGTTGTTGTTTGTCAACCATAAATTGTCCTTAAATGACGCCCATGACGAAAAACTCAAACATATACTTTTAGGCAAAACAAAACTCACGACAAACAAAAGCCTGAAAAAAAAATCCAATAAAAATTGCAACAATCTTAATTTTTTAATACCCAAAGAAAATTTATGAAAAACTAACTGCTCTCTCGCAAACAGACCACAACAAATGTTGCAAGGATGAGATAAGAAAAAAAGGGTTGATTTCGTTTCTTCTAAGAAATCACAGGCCTTTTTATCCTTTTGATGGTGTCTGTCTAAGTCTATTGTTGTCAACAATTGATACAAATTTGGCTGGGGAAAAATATGAGCTTTAAAAATCATATATGTCATTATAAAATCTTGAAATTTATGATGAAGATCTATAAAATGATAATAACAAACTGCAAAGATGACGACGAGAAGGAAGTGCATAAACAAAGTAGAAGACTTAATAACGCCCTTGTGTTGAGAGAGAGCGCCAAAGGGAGACTTCATATTTTGAGGATAACAAATCCTGACAATAAACACGAACATTTAAGGAGTTCTTAAAAACTTGTCCAGACTTTAGAGGAATCACGCGGTGATTAGGGTAACTGTATGGCGGCCATTCATACTTTGTATTAATATTTCAAAGATTTTATGACTTCTAAATACAAATCGCGTAGAGAAAAAGGGATCATCATAACTTGACCATTGTCCACACAGTCTAAGGGAGACAAATAAAATGACATTTCTATAGAGTTTATATGCGAAAAAATCCATTAAAATTGCTTTTTATAGATCTGGTTGAAACTTTCCATGGAAACGCAATTTCCAAGATATGAGAATCATTTCATATAATATTTTACACACTTTGTAATGGATTTTTTGGGAGAAAAAATGACTTGTTATTCATACTCCATTAATTTCCATCATCAATCTTTATTAAGGAACATAAACAATATTTGGTGTTTTTTGTTTTAAAAAATGCCTCAACATGAGAAATCTATCAGAGTTTTTTGTGACAAAACTACCCCCAGGCCGCCTCCGGTGTCTGGATGCCTCTGCAATTCATATGTGTCAACAAGTCAGATGTCATCTCTATTAAACAAATGTATCTTAACTTCCATCAAACCATTCTGGGCATTCAGTCATTCCTGTGGAAAGCAAAAAAGGAGAAAAAACTTCGTGGCAAATGTAACCTTTTATTGATTTCGGCACAAGGCTCGTTTTTTCTCTTCCCCCACCATACCAACCACCCATACATTGGAAGATAAGTTTGTTTTTGGTCCTTTTTCCTGTGTTTTCGTTTTTTTTTGTTTGCTCCTTGGCAGCACGCACACACACATCGCTCAAAATGATTACAATAATAAAACATTTGTTTCCCATTTTTTGCATAAACTTCGGCATATTTTTTGAGGGGAATTTCTTGGATATTTGTCTTAAATACATTGGCACTTTTGCTGACATATCCCTTCTCTGGTCTTGTGCCCTGTGCTTTATCAATTGGGAAGTGTATAAATTACTTGTCATTAATATAATTTTTCTGCATTTGATCAAATTTGATGATATCCGTTAACAATTTATGAACAGACTCCTCTAATGGCCATCATTTTTTATCACAAACGTTGGCTTTGTTTGTTTTGTGGTATGTGCTGAGGTGGAGAGGGATGTAAGGGGATGGAGGGGGAGAGAAGTGATAAAAAAACCG
Source organism: Eudasyphora cyanicolor (assembly GCA_963930755.1). Taxonomy (NCBI): domain Eukaryota; kingdom Metazoa; phylum Arthropoda; class Insecta; order Diptera; family Muscidae; genus Eudasyphora; species Eudasyphora cyanicolor. The sequence goes on along the minus strand of OZ005735.1, from coordinate 6,527,301 downwards.
GGACGAAATTGAAATGACAACAATGGAACAGTGATCATGTCTTGTTAGCAGTTCAGCAATGAAGTCATCAAATCTAGTTTGAAAAATTACATTTGGAAATGTCGATTATTTTTGTTAGAAATTATCCTAAAAAAGAGCTATTATATCGTTTCTCATGTCACATGATATGTAATGCATGATGTCCTTAATGATCCAAAGCAAAGATATGACCCAAAGAATGATTTTCTAAAAAAAAACTAAGAAAAATTCGGACTAGTAAACCGACTTAGTACGGATCTATGCTCCTCAATGGAACGAAGTGAGTAAATATATAAACTGACTATGTTATACCTTTACTTTGTGAATAATGTAATATGGTACACCATTGGGTGAAAGATGCAGAAGGCTGGAAAAGTTTTCCACATTCATTGTTAGTGAACAGTCGTTAAGAATTTTTTTTTTTAAAAAGGTGGGCGTGTCAATTTCGCCCATTATTCTCGAGGTTGGAGCGATGATGAGAATATCGCTAAATTATAAATTACAGACGATTCAGATATGTATATGATATACGCGTTATAAGTGATTCAATATATTAAAAATACAGTATTTTTCGCTTAGCTGCATTGCTCTGAAGTGAATTTTGTTGTTATTAGCACAAAAGGGAAAATATTTTGTACGTTGGTTCGCTTTTAATAGAAAATATTAGGTTTACGTGCCGTTCGTTTAAGTGCAAAATTTAGTTAAAAGCATTTCGGAACAGCCACAAAGCAGATGATCCCTCAGGACCCGGTTCCTTCAATATTATACTCAAATTATTATATACATATATCGTGCGATTCTTTCTTTGGATCCAGTCTTTGGATATTTTCAGAGAAAAAAATCTCCGCCGAAGCCTGGCCACGCTGGAACAATTTGGTCCAGGTCATTGGGAGTACCGCAGATGAGAACAATCTTTAATCCCAGCCCCCAGAGACACTTTGAACCGCCTAACCGTCTTGGCACGTACCCCCGAGAAGAGAATCTTCAACCCGGCCAAAGACCTGCCATTCGAAAACACTTTGTTCCGCGTAACCGACTTTTGACATGCCTAAATTTTATATAGAGGAATGGGAATATGGGCCCAAACACACATTTGGGGCTATAAAGGGTTTTCCAACAAGAGGTGTTATTTTGGTATTCAAAGAAAAATGCCATTTTTTGAGATAAATGATCGGATGTTTATTTCATAATAAAGAGGAAGGTATGCCGTTAATAATGAAAAACAACATCAGCCAAATGGCCACCACGACCACGCTTACAGGACCATATCCTTTTCATGAAATTTTCCATAACCAAATCGCAAAGTGGCTGCCCTATGTCCTCGATAGCCTCACGAATTCTATCTTTGAGGTCTTGAATCGACGCTGGGCTGTTGGCGTAGACCTTATCTTTCACGTGACCCCAAAGGAAGAAGTCGCCAGGTGTTAAATCACAAGATCTTGGTGGCCAATTGTGATCACCTCTTCGAGAGATAACACGGTCCGGAAACTTTTCCCGTAACAGAGCAATGGTTTCGTCTTGTTGAAATGGTTTCGTTGTCCAGATCAATACCATCCAACTCCGACCATAAAAAATCATTAATCCTCTCTCGATAGCGCAATCCATTCACCGTAACTGTTGATCCAACCTCATTTTCGAAAAAGCAAGGTCCAATGACCCCGCCGGACCATAAACCGCACGAAACAGACAGACGTTGAGGATGGAGAGGCTTCTCAACAATAACTCTTGGGTTTTCCGAGCCCCAGCTGCGACAATTTTGCTTTTTGACGTAGCCACCGAGGTGGAAATGGGCCTTATCAGTCGGATCATTTTCATGCATTTCAAGGACCCAATCAGCAAAGACACGACATTGTTGATGATCGGCCGGCTTGAGTTCTTGTGTTAACTGAACTTTATAAGCCTTAAGACCCAAGTCTTTATGCATGATACGGTGTAATGACGTTTGTGGAATGCCCAATTCCAAAGAACGACGAGGGATGGACAAAGCTGGGTTTTCTTCAACACTTTGGGTTACAGCAGCAATATTCTCAGTTGTTCTTGAGCGACGTGCACGGGTTTTATTCTTCACATCACTAACTTGTCCCAACAGCTCGAATTTTTCCACCAATTTCTGTATTGCGGTCCGACAAGGTGTTTCACGACGACCCAAAAATGTTTTAGTTGTGCGAACTGTGACTGCAAGATTTTCACCATTTTTGTAGTGAATTTTAATAATTTCAATGCGTGGTTGAATCGTGTATCGTTCCATTTTTAGTAATGGCGTAGTTTCTACTTGTCAAATGTCAAAGAATAAAAGCTTCAAAAGTGACAGTTACCAAACTACCGGGTGATTCAAAATAACACCTCTTGTTGGAAAATCCTGTATTAATTTTGTCACTCCGTTTGTAACACCACTAAATATTGATCTGAGATCCCATAGATACATAATATCCCATATATACATAATATTTTTAATCGTAAAATTCTAAGACGATTTAGCCATGTCCGTCTGTCCGTCCGTCCGTCTGTTGTAATATCGCTAAAATCTATAATACTTGAGCTAGGTGGCAGAAATTTGGTACATATACTTCTTATATCTGCATGTATGTTGGGATTGAAAAAGGGGACTATCGGTCCATTTTTTGATATAGCCGCCATATGTAGCATCTCTCCGATTTTACTTCTTAACGCCACAAACTGATCGGGCTAAAAATTGGTAACTGGGGTTTTTTTTTAAACCCGGAATACTTCACACGAACAAGGAAGTGGGCTGAAATTTAGTATAATGAGCTTATTTGTATTCGAAACTATTCCCATGCGATCCATGGGAATGGATCTGAATTATATGAATGGTGTCTCGTCAGAACTGATACAAATGTAGATATTTTTTTTTCTCCATACTGCGAGGAGATAATTTTACCTTCTCAGGTCTTATTGTGGCCAGTTTTGTGTAGCTACCCAGCAGGTTTTAATTTCTGTACATCTCCCATTGGACAACACCACTGCCTCTTGTCTAAACCAAAGCTTATAAGAAGACAGTGGTACACCAATAGTTTAGATGGTCTGACTCATGTCCGATCCCTTTTACGGTGTCACTCGTTTTGAGTACTGGGAGAACTTTTTTTACCGATTTGGTTGTGGTCGATTTGGGCCAAGACGAACGGAAGGAAAAGTTGAAGAACCAGCTCCATTGGATCATTAAGGTTTTCCCTAGTGGGTGTGGTTGGATTCAGAGCCTACAAACCGCGTTTGCCATAGTTTTTTGTTGTTTAGTTAGTTTCTTGGTATCCATATAGTTCCCACGAGTCTAGAAGAGATTCATGTTCACCACAGAAACTGTGGCAAGGGCTAGGCAGCAAAACAACTGTTACTTGCTGACGCACCAGGTATCAGTTCTCTCTTTATTTTTGATAAATCTTTTACCACCAAGCCATTTTTCGACTTTTCAAATACAAAATAATTTGAGAGAGCTAAAGCTGGTAAATAAGGAGCCTTTTTTTATTTTATTTCACCACTTAAACTTTTTTCCTTTTTGAAGAAAATTATAAAAATTATCCCAAGCACATCCTAAACAAGTAAGAAAGTTTCAGTCGGGTAAACCGACTAAGGTATACCCTCACTTTGTGAGTAATGTAATATATAACATTACACTTATAAATCTGTCAATTTGTGTGGGAGGTGCCGGAAGGGGTTTTTCCAAATACACTTATTTTTTGGTAAACAGTAGATTCTTAAATACAGTGCATTGTGCCGAACTATAAGCGTTTATGTGCAATGGTATATTAAAGTTACGAGCTATGTAATTTTGGTATTTTTTGGTCATTTTGTGTGGGAGGTACAAAAAGGGGCGGGGTGATAACGCCCACTTTTTACAGGACTATAGGCACTATAACAGCATAACACTGTACAAAATTTCAAGTATTTGTATGCACTGGTATTAAAGTTACAAGCCGTTTACTTTTGGTACGAAACGGTCCATTTGTGTGGGAGGTACGATAAGGGGCTGTACAATAATGTAAATTTTTTTATCGGACTATAGACGATACAAAAACATTATACTGTAGAAAATTTCAAGCATTTTTATGCACTTGTATTAAGGTTATAAGCAGTAAAATTTTGATGCAAAATGGTCCATTTGTGTGGCATGTCAACTTCACCCATTTTTCTCGAGGTAATAGCGACTAATATACTAATATTATGTGTAGAATTTCAGAAGATTGGAATAAGTAGTATAGAAGTTATTAAAGAATCAATATTTCACTAAATTGTAACCCTTTGTGTGGGAGGTACCAGAAGGAGTAGACCAATATGGCCCATCTTCGAACTCATCCGGAGATAGATACATATATTACCGCATACCAAATTTGAAGTCTATCGGTTACTCTTTTCGAGAGTTATCGTGCGCACCAGCCAGCAGACAGACAGACAGACGGACGGACATTGCTCATTCGACTTAAAATTACCCAAAACGAATATCCGCCGAACATAATTTGGGTCTTAGGTCACTCCTTCGATGTGTTACACTTTTTTCCGTAGCAAATGATATATGTATGCCCTCGTATCAATAAAGTGAGGGTATAAAAACAAATGCCATGGCCTTACGTGCAGATGGAACTGCCTTCGCCTACTTTGACTGTTCACATCTCTCATCCAAAGCTGGGAATAGAAGCAAAAACTCGGCTTTATTGTGGTGAAACATCGCCAAACACTCTATTGAAACATCTTCACGTGCTGTTTTTGTTCTATTGTGAGCAAACGCTGCACCCATATTTCTCACAGATTTCTCATCTTACAATTTTAGATCAATATACGATGTAAAGCACCTTCAGGCGACGATCATACAATAATGTTATGTGGGGCTTCTTACTTAACCCTTACTGGGGTGGACATCACCCACTAATTTATAGTCGTAAGAGAAGAAGCAAACTCCCCCGAGTAGAATCTAGCTCGGCGTTATTATTGATTCAATTGGGTGCTTTCAAATTAATGTATTGAATTACATACCGTTGATCAGATTAGATGGTGATTTTTCTGACCATTCGGAAGACTATCACTTCCTTCCTGCGTTAGTACTCGGTTCTTAGCAATAGAAAAAGTTACTTAGATACTGGGTTCCTTCTTCTTCCAGACGCTAACATACATTTGAAGCCGCAAACAAGAGAATTATGATATTTATAATTGCATATGGAAACCGTGTAAAGGTAAGTAAACCGTATTCAAAGTAGAAGAAAAGAATGACATCACAGAGGAATAACCATAGATCAAACATGACCCAGTTTCAGACACTATACCAAAGTGGAATGATGCCACTCTTTCAAACCTAACCCAACCATATCTATAAATAAGTGTTTAATTACATTTTCAATTTTAATAAATCTAATTAAGGGGAGATTTTTTCTATTTTCATAACTCATGGGAAACTTTTGTAGTTGACTTCAGATAATGTAGTATCTTCAAATTCTTATAACTCGTTTTATGTGAACTGTACCGCCATCACCAATTCACTAGGCTATTTGCCCAAGGCACCTCTCTTCATTTGTTTTCTTGTCTGTCTACCACCATTCGACCCCCCATCCCATGGTCGTCAAAACAACCGGATATGTCTTGTTGGCATTCAGTCAACCATTTATCATGATGTGCGAATTTTTTTATCTGACCAAAAGCAGAACAAAAAAAATCGACGCAATTTTTCTAATTTTTTAAGCATTTCTCTCCCAACTCTCACACAGAATAATCATAGTCCGTGAATATTCTGTCACTTACTCACATCACTTCACATCTAACTCGTGCACGTACATATATGTATAAATATGTGTTTATTCAAGTGTAACGAAAACAATTTCTGCAAATGGTCCATCTGTACCAACAACAGCACTCCGCAATCAACCCACGAATGAACAAGGAAGCCCCCCTCCGCCTATCTCTCAACCAACCATCCTTGCAAAAAGTGAGGATGGAAAAAAACGAATGAACATTACAAATGTTATGTGTCAGTGTCAACAACTGTCAACATGAGTTCATCTGTCAAATGAGTTGTTGTTACTTTCACTACTCTTCTCTAAACTCTGCTATCATTTTTACTTGATATTCTAAATGTTTATGTACGAGTATGTATGTATGGGTGATATGTGAGGAAATAGGAAGCAGGCTGGTTACATATGAGAGTTGCAGTGAGTTCGTGAGTGGGAGTAAGGAAGCTTTTTCACTCCTACGTGTGAGTGTATGTGTTCCATATGTGTGGTATATCTCTGTCTTCCAAATGTGTTAAATAAGTTGTTATAGTTTATCTTAAGTCCCCCTCTTCTTCTCGTTTTTTTCACAACATTTGACTTTTAAATTATGTTGTCGTAGTTCTTGTAACTGAGATGGGTGTTGAGGGGGTGGAGCGATGCCGAGAACACTTTCAGTCACTTTAGTTGGCAGTTAAATAGTTAGTAGAAGTTGACCCACATTTTCAATTAGTTTCTGTTCATGTTAACCATGGTAAAGATCATCATCAGTAAATGGCCTAAATGTAATTTTGAGGGGCGACATTTGACATAGTTTTCTCGTTGGGGATAAATGATTTGAGAGGAACTAATGTTGTCACGAAAATAAAGTAATTGTGAGAATGAGGGAAAAGAATTTAAGGAAATAATAATTTTAAGAATGTTTCAAAGGACTGGGTGTGTTTGAAGTACAGTACATTTGGGTAGAACGCAAAAAAGAATAATAAATTATTAACTGCTTCTAACAAATTTTTCCATATGTCTGGGTATGATATCGGCTTGAATTCGATATCTTTTAAAATGTTTTCTTTGCCAATTTCAGAAGATGTTCACCTCTACCAGCTTTAAGAAAGTACGGCAATGATACTCGTTCTACTCGTTTTACAATGTGAAAGAAATTTGCATTTTCAAGCAAAATTCCTTGAAATTTTATTCTTCTCGAATAATTTGTCGAAGTTGCATATTTGTAGTAAATTTCGTCATAATTGCATCCCGTCTAAATTGTATTTGTCTAGAAAATTTCGCTGAATTGTTCTTTCAGACATTTTTAAAAATTCAAAATTTTTCAGAAAATTTCTACATTTTCGTTGAAAATATCGTCTAAATTACTATTTTTGGGAAATTCTCGCGTAAATTGCATTCTTCTAAAAAAAATTCACGAAATTTTATTTTTATAGAAAATGTTGTGAAAACTGATTGCATTTTTCTAGATAATTTCGTTGAAATAGCTTTCTTCTATAAAATTTTGTCAACATTGATTTTTTTAAACAATATCGTCAAAATTGTATTGTGCTAAAAAAATTTCAACATTTTATTTTTTTTAGGAAAATTTTGTTAAAATTGAACTTTTATCGAAAATTTCGTCGAAATTGAATTTTTCTTGAAAATTTCCACAAAATGTAATTTTTATAGTCGATTTTTTATAGAAAATTTTGCTAAAATTGCTTTTTTATTGTAAATTTTGTTGTTATAGGAATTTGAAAATTACATTTCTATACAATTTTTCCAAAAATGCATTTATTTTATTTTTTTTTCGAAATTTCGGCGGAAAATAAATTTTTCTAGGAAATTTTGCTAATAAAAAGCTAAATTTTTGAGTTTTCAAAAAAAATTAATCTCTAGAAAATTAAAATTTTTTTTTTAGAAAATTTCAAATTTTTTAGAAAATTTCGTCAGAATTGTTTTTTTTAGAAAATTTCGTCAAAATTGTTTTTTTTTTTAACTATTCGTCTAAATTGAATTTTTATAGGAAATTTCGTTCAATTTGCATTTTTCTACAAAATTTACAATATTGCATTTTTCTACAAAGTTGCATTTCGTCGCAATTGCATTTTTTATAGAAAATATTCAAAATGTCATTTCTATAGAATTTTGCTCAAAAATGATTTTTTCGAAATTTTGGCGAAAAATAATATTTTCTACCAAATATCGTCAATATATATTTTTTTTTGGAAAATTTCAAGTTTTTTAGAAAATTACATTTTTTAGAAAATTACATTTTTTAGAAAATTTCGCGAATTGAATTTGCTGGAATATTTCATCAAAGTTGAAGATTTCAAGAAATTTTCGTCGAAATTGCATTTTGCACAAACAAAATATATTTTTTTTTTAAAAAATTTTGTCTAAATTGCATAATTTTACACGACCATGTCAAAAGAGCATTTTTAAAGATTATTTTCGGAAAAACAAAATAAATTTTTCTAGAAAATTTCGTCAATATTAATTTTTTAGAAAATTTCAAAATATTTTAAAAAATTTCAACAAATGTACATATTTTTTTAACGTACAAATTGCATGTTTTTAATTTTCGCCAATTGAATTTTTCTAGAGTATTTCCTCAAAGTTGCATTTTTCTACAAAATGTTATCAAAATTTAATTTTTTCAGAAAATATTGTCAAAATCCACATTATTGTGAAAATCCATAATATTGCAAAAATGGCATTTCTATAGAATTTTGTTCAAAAATGTATTTTTATAGATTTTTTAAACTTTGGCGAAAAATAAACTTTTCTAGAAAATATCGTCGATATTATTCTTTTTGGAAAATTAAAATTTTTTAACAAATTTTTTTCACAATTGCTTTTTTAGAAAATTTCGCCAATTGAATTTTTCTACAAAATATCGTCAATGTTGAAGATTTCCAAAAAATGTCTTCGAAATTGCATTTTGCACAAACTTTTGTCAAAATTTCATTTTTATAGAAAGTTTTCTCTAAATTGCATGTTTCTACAAAATATTTTTTAGAGATTTCTGCGAAAAATATTTTTTATAAAATTTTTTCAATATTATTTTTGCCTAACATTTCGTCAAAATTTCTTTTTTTGAAATTTCGTCAAAATTGCATTTATTAAAGGAAATTTCTTCACAATTGCGTTTTTTTTTAAAAAAATTCGCCAATTGATTTTTTCTAGAATATTTCGTCAAAATATTTTTTTTTTCAAAATTTCTCGAAATTACATATTTTAACAAAATTTCGGTGAAATTGCATTTTTCTAAAAAATGTCATAATTTAATTTTTATAGAAAATTTTGTCTAAATTGCATTTCAACAAAAATTTGTCAAAATTGGTTTTATCAAGAAAATTTCGTCAAACTTAAATTGTTTCAGAAACTTTCCTCAAAAATTCGTCAAAATTGAGTTTCCAGACAATTTTGACGAAATTAAATTTTTCACAAAATTTCTTCAAATTTATATTTTCAAAAAAAATCGTCAAAAACTTTGTCACAATAGCATTTTATAGAAAATATTGTCAAAATCCACAATATTGCATTTTTCTTGAAAATGTAAAAAAAAAATCGATACCATTTTTTCTAGAAAATTTTGTAGATATTACATTTTACAAAAAAAATGTTCACAATTGCAGTTTTATAAAAAAAACTTTGTCTGAGTTGCATGCATCTACAAAATTTCTGCAAAAAACTGAATTTTTCTACAAATTTGGCATTTTTTACACACCCAGGAAAATACTTGGTTGGAATTCGATTGTTACAATAAAAAATAGTACTAGCAACAAAAAGTATATACACCGTGTGTCGGTTGTATTTGTATATAAATAGTTAAAACAACAATAATAACATGGATACGATCAAATAAAAATGCTAAATTGATGGTTAAAACTAAATTGACGGTTGTATCAATCGAATTAAGATTGTATTTTCATTGACACTCGGTTAGTTGTGGTAACCAATGTTTTATTCTTGACAATAGAAATTGTATCAATAGACCAATGATTATTATTGCAACGAATAATTGGTTACTACAACAGAAAAAATATTAATAAATTATTGTTTTTTGGTTATCCCAATAATTTCCCATATTTAGAATAATTAAATGTATTATGGGAAATACTACCGAAAGATTGGTTGCTGTTCTTTTGCTGATACATGACAAACATAAAATAAAATTACTCGACATAAATAAATCTTAAACATTTTGTTCAAGAACGGTATATGTAGTCAAAAATAATTTCGTGTGGATAATAATGTATGGAATGCAGAATATGTTGTGCAAAATGTTTTACATAAATAAACCAGTAAGGAAAGGCAGAAAGTCGGGCGGGGCCGACTATATAATACCCTACACCTCCCTAACAATGCGATAATGGTCATTGCGATAATAATTTGGAATAATTGGTAAATAGGTAGGAAAATATTATCCAATTTTAAACCGATAATCGCTAAATTTAGTAATATTCGTTCCTAAATTGGGAAACATCTTTCTTGAAAATTTAAATGATCGGAAGTAAAGTACAACTTATTTAGCGCTTTAACACCAAATCAGGAGGAACATATATATGGAGGTTATATTTAAATCTGAACCGATTTGCCTAAATACTCATTCATGTAAACAGACCTCTTTCTGTCGAATTTCGTTGTGATCAGATATAAAATACAGACACTGATCGGATATAAATTTTTACAGGGCTTACATGTCAAATCGGGGTAACTTATATATGGGGGCTATATCTAAATCTGAACCGATTTCTTCCAAATTTAAAAGTGTTCATTCATATAATATAAAACCTTTTTCTGCCGAATTGCATACTGATCGGATATAAAATGCAGTTTTTACAGCGCTTACATATCAAATCGGGGCTAACATATATATGGGGGCTATATCTAAATCTGAACTGATTTTCTCCAAATATGGCAGTATTCCTTCACGTAATAAGAGACCTCTTTCTGCCGAAGTTCGCACTGATCGGATATAAAATACAGTTTCTACAGCGCTTACATGTCAAATCGGGGGTTACATATATATGGGGGCTATATCTAAATCTGAACCGATTTTCTTCGAATTTAGCAGTATCCATTCATGTAATAAGAAACCTCTTTCTGCCGAATTTCATACTAATCGGATATAAAATAAAGTTTTTACAGCGCTTACATGTCAAATCGGGGCTAACATATATATGGGGGCTTTATCTAAATCTGAACTGATTTTCTCCGAATTTGGCAGTATTCCTTCATGTAATAAGAGACCTCTTTCTGCCGAATTTCGCACTCATCGGATATAAAATACAGTTTCTACAGAGCTTACATGTCAAATCGGGGGTTACATATATATGGGGGCTATATCTAAATCTGAACCGATTATCTCCGAATTTAGCAGTATTCCCTCATGTAATAAAAAACCTCTTTCTGCCGAATTTCATACTGATCGGATATAAAATAAAGTTTTTACAGCGCTTACATATCAAATCGGGGGTAACATATATATGGGGCTATATCTAAATCTGAACCGATTTTAACCAAATTCAATAGGGATCGTCCTTGGGCCAAACAAATGATATGTGTAAAGTTTCGTCGCGATCGGACCATAATTGCGACCTGTACTTTGATTACAAGAATACATGCACAGACGGACAGACAGACGGACAGACAGACAGACGGACATAGCTAAATCAACTCAGAAAGTGATTCTAAGTCGATCGGTATAATAAACGATGGGTCTATTTCTTCTCCTTTTGGGTGTTACAAACAAATGCACAAAGTTATAATACCCTGTACCACAGTGTGGTGTAGGGTATAAAAATACAAGCAACAATCATGAAATCGAAAGCACAGGGTTAAGCGATATTTGCATAAAAGTTTTGTGTTGTTTTTCGTGTACTAAAATTTGTGTCAAATATTTCCACATCTATCTCATAAAAGTGATGAATTTGTAATATGGGATTTTTAATTTTGTTATGAATTGTTTGGTTTTTTGTTCAATAAATAAAATAAAAATTAATGAAAACTGTTTTTAATTAATTGTCGCTAGTATATGACTGACAAATTGTCAGAACAACCAATTTGTTAAAACAGTTGGTTGTGGCAACATACAACAGATATTTTTAGCGCCCATTTTCGTAGTTGTCGTAACCAAATATGATTGTTGTGAACATGGAAGCAGAAGTATATCACAACCAAAATGTTGGTTGCCCTGATGGAATCGCATGATAGTAGACATAACTGCCGAAATTCGGTTGGCAAATAATTCGGTTGAGGCAACCAAACTGTATTCTGTGTGCATTTTTATAGAAACTATTGCCAAAATCCACATTATGGCATTTTTCTAGTAAATTTGCCCAACATTAAATTTTTCGAGAAAAATTCGTCAACATTTTATTTTTCTAGAAAATTTCGTAAAAACAGCATTTTGACAAAGAAAAAGTTTGTCAAAAATGCGGTTATAACAATCTAATCCGTTCATCGATCTCTATGAAAACGTCAATTTCGATGAAATTTTGTAGAAAAATTTAATTTCAACACCATTTTATGAATATTAAATAAATATCGAAATACATTTTTTGAAAAATGCACGTGGAAGTTTCTAGAAAACATATTTTACATGTTTGAATTCCCGTTATATCGACCCTAATGGTCTATATATTTCAAAAAAATCAATGATGTATAAACCCATTTTTTCTAATTTAATGTTGTCGAAATTTGAGTATTTTTATAAACAGAGATATGTTTTAAATATAATGAAAATATACGCTGATGTTCAGCTTAACTTAACCTTATTAAGCTTCATATAAAATTATTTGTAGAGTAACGATATATTGTGGTAATATCAAAAATATTGCGGTGAGTTTAATAAATCTCGAGTAATAATTCGGTTACTTAACTTTTTTAATTACCCACTTCATCAAATGTCCATAAACATTTATTAAAACTTTATGCTAATCCTTCTGCCAAAAAAGTTTGCCACGGCACAAGGTGTCGTCACCCCATTTCTTAAAAATAGCGCGTGAAGTTATTATTAAATTGTTGGGCGCCTCCCCACAAAAAAAGCTGAAATATCGGCTTAATTAAAACAGCTTTATTACAGAATCTCGACGGTATTGGCTCATTGTTTTACTTTGGCACAGTTGATGAAATCCGCGGCAAAATTCAAAATTAAAGCTAAAATTCAATTCAACTCCAATCTACGAAAGGATTGAGAAATTCGTTACAGATTATTAATTAGAGATATTACGCGACGCGATGCAAACACAGTAGACGAGAGGCAACACGTTGCGGAGAACTCCAATTGATGGCAGCCTCCAAAGGATTGGCACAACGGGAAGCCGATTACCAAATACGAGTACTCGTATTTGACGAACACCACACTTCTCCGCCTCTTCCTTTTGTTCTTGTCGAGGAAAATAAAACGCGAATTTCCTATCTACCCCAAACCCATATTGATGGCAGTGTTTACAACAATGTTTACAACATTTATGGCCAACAAAGTACAGTACAGCAAACCAAGGACTAAGGATGTTTGTTTGCAACAGGCCTCAAATGGCCTGACGATTGTGGGTATTGTGGTGGGGCATTTCGGCCAGTTACGGTTGAAATGAACATTTTTGAAAAGTTTAAAATGTCAATGACAGGTTTTTGGCGTAGAAGATAGATTGAATGAATGGATTGTTCCCTTCGACCAATGTCGTTGAGGCGTGGCGGAGAGAGGAGGGCAGAAGGAAGGGTTAGCGGAAAAAGGATTAAGGTTGAATGATTTTTTAGCTACTTTAATAAATTAAAATTGTTAGAATCGGAAGAAAGGGGAGGATTTATAATGGTTGGCCTTATAGGCAATATTGAAGAATTTCCAAACGATTGTTGGTCATAAAGGATTATAATGTCCTAGTAATGTTAAGAAGCTTGTAGAAAAAAAACCTAATTTTCTATGATTGGGTTTACATTTCAAAAGGTTTAAAAAGTGGAGGCGAATGGTGGAAACATGTCAAAAAATTCCTTGTGGTTTAAACTAAAATGCTTCAACGCCTTAAACAGTAGACCATCCATCCGTTCGTTCCATTCATATTCCTTTTAAGATTTTACCTTAGCCAAATTATTTATTTAGGATGCGTTAAACAAAAACAAACGTCGCTGCAGTCTTTTTTTCTCTTCAAAGAAATCTACGGGGAATTAATATGTTGTCAGTGTTGTGTTATTTTTTGTTCTTTTTCCGGCTTTGATCCTTTTTCCACCCAAATAATAAAGGATTGTTAATATTTTTGTTATGCCACAAAATTAGGTGAGAGTTGTGGAAGAAAATGCGCGTTTGTTTGTTGATTTTTTTTCAATATAGAATTTTTTTCTTCCTCTGTTGTTTGTTGATATTTGAAGTTTATTTAGCTGAGCGGATTAATAAGCAATGACGAGAAACAAATTAGAGAAAAAAACGCAAAAGAGATATTACAAAGCCTTATTGGGCACTGTTTATCTAAAGGCCTTTCGGGTTGTTTACTTTGGCTAAAATAGCAAAAAAAAAACATCTAAATAATGAAACACTTTTTGAGTACAAAAACACAGAAAAATTACATTGTTTTTCTTAATTAATGGATTAGAAAATTATGTTGACCTATGTCGAAGGATGTCGCAGAAAGTGGGATGAAAAAGGTAAATTGTTTTTCTAAAATTACCCAAAAAACGTATGGAATTTACTTAGCAAAAGGCTAATCAACTCCCAATAGGATTAAAAAAACTCAGAGAAGCAATTGATAAAAACGCAGTCAGAGAAGTAAAAAATTAAACATCTCTATAATATCTCATCCACCTATACTCGTATAAGACTGTACACTCAAAATGAACCTTGTATAATATAAATAAGTCAAATTAGGAGGGGCCAATATAAAAGTAATTTTAAAACCTGGATCCATGGGACGACATTTTATGTCCTCATTTGGAGAAAGGTACGAGGAAAACAAAGAAAACACAACAAATTTGGGAATTTTTTTTTATATCTCAACATAGTCTCCCTTTAGCTCAATAATTTTATTCTAACTATTTTCAATAGGTTTGATACTCTGTTTATCGTAAGAACTGTCTAGCTCCTGAAAATAGCCATTAACCGTAACCTCCACCTCTTCATTGCTGGCAAATCTTTTTCAGCCGAGCCATTTATTCAATTTTGGAAACAAAACAGTAAGGAAAGGCTAAAGTCGGACAGTGCCGACTATATGATACTCTACACCACTCTAGTAAGATTGGATTGACTACGACGTAAAAATGAAGACAATATTACGAGATTTATGCACATATAAACGACTAAAAAGAGATCCAACGACAGGCTTGCAGAGTAAGAACAACTCATTAGTAGAAAAATTATTCAATAAGAATATTATTAACTTGACGGATAAAAACAAATTGACATCAAAAACAGCAACGGCACCTAGAATATACGGTCTGCCATAAATTCATAAAGATGGCACACCTTTGCGACCAATTTGCTCATCGATCAATTCTCCGGCTTATGGACTCTCGAAATACATAGTAAATATTTTAAAAAACTTGACGAAGGACTCCCAGTATAATGTGAAGGATGCAACAGAATTTAAATCAAGAATCAACAATATGCCTATAGAAGATGACGAAATTTTAATCTCTTTTGATGTAGTATCATTATTCCCTAGCATACCGGTAAACCTAGCTATAAAAACTATAAAGGACAAATGGAACAAAATTGAACAATATACAAATATTCCAATGGACTTGTTTATAGATATTTTGACATTTTGTATAAAGGACACGAGGTATTTTATTTATGACGACAAAGTGTACGAGCAACGAAAAGGACTACCAATGGGATCACCAGCATCTCCGATCATCGCAGACATCATAATGGAGGAATTATTAGACGCTTCAATATCAAAACTGACGCTCAAACCCAGAATATTGACTAAATATGTAGATGACATATTCTGTATTGTTAAGAGAACTCAGGTGGACACAACATTACAGACTCTAAACACTTTCGCTAGATAACTACAGTTTACAATGGAATGTGAATTGGAGAACAAGTTGCCATATCTTGACTCAATAATCCATAGACAAAGCGACATGCTGAAATTAAATTGGTACCAAAAACCAACAGCTTCTGGACGATTAATAAATTACTACTCTAAACATCCCCGACGAATAAAAATCAACACGGCTACAAATTTCATCAGCAGAGTCCTAAACATTAGTGACGAAGCATATCACAAAGATAATTAAGACAAGATACGACACATATTAAGAATTAACGATTTTCCTAAAAACACTATTGACGATTTAATAAGACACGTGAAGGAGAAATCAACAAAAATAATGGAAACAAAAGAAGACATGCCGAAGATATACAAGACCTCAACATATATCGGAGGTTTTTCAGAGAGATTCTGCAAATCCAACATTTACAATAAGGACAAATATCAACTAGCGCTTAAAACAAACAATACAGTAAATAACTTTTTCAGTAGGACAAAATCGAAAATTAAAAAAGAGGACATATTGACACAGGAGAACAATTACAAGAAAAGATATACTCTGAAAATGCTGCACATAATTGATGTACCTACTGACGTAAGAATGAACGATAAGACTGACACTGACCACTGTGCACAAATTTATCGTAACTTAGTGGAAAAATACAAACCGAGAAAATAAAATAGTTAGTTGAAACAATGCTGTGTTAGCAACAAGTCGTTTGTTTTGTTTAAATGTAAATAATATATATGTAAATAATAATATATGTTCTTTGTTATTTTTTAAGTGAAAACCCCTAAAAATAAAACATAATAGAAACAACACCATCAGTTTTCAGTTTTTAATTTTATATATGACCTCGAGCCAGACAAAACTTAAAAAAAAAAAAAAAAAGATTGGATAACAATGAAATGTCCAGTGTATACTTGAAGTAAAATTTGTTTACACAATTTACATTTTGTAAGTCTTCTCTGCACGTGTAGCCAAATCGGACGAAACATATATATGGGAGCTATAACAAAATCTTAACCGATTTTTTTCAAATTCGGCAATGTTGGTCCGTGGATCAAGAAACTTTACAATTGCAAATTTTAAAACGATTGGTTTTAAACTACAGCTCTAAAGGGCTAAAGGGCCAAATCGGACGAAACATATATATGGGAGCTATATCCAAACCAGTAGCGATTTTCTTCAAACTCGGCAATGTTGGTC
This sequence comes from Eudasyphora cyanicolor, assembly GCA_963930755.1. Lineage (NCBI taxonomy): Eukaryota > Metazoa > Arthropoda > Insecta > Diptera > Muscidae > Eudasyphora > Eudasyphora cyanicolor. The sequence continues at coordinate 6,510,388 of OZ005735.1, read as the reverse complement.
CATGGGTCAATCAACTCTGCAATGCAAAATTTCAAAACGATTGGATATGAAATACAGCTTCTATAGGGCAAAAGGCCAAATCGGACGAAACATATATTTTGGAGATATAGCTAAATCTGAACCGATTTTCTTCAAATTCAGCAATGTTGGTCCATGTATTAAGAAACTCTACCATGCTGAATTTTAAGACAATTAAATGTTAAATTCAGCTTCTATAGGGCAATAGGGTCAAATCGGACGAAACATATATATGGGAGCTATATCTAAATCTGAACCGATTTTCTTCAAACTCGACAAAGTTGGTCCATGGATCAAGAAACTCTAGCATGCTAAATTTCAAAACGAATGACTTTAAACTACAGCTTCTATAGGGCCAAATCGGACGAAGTATATATATGGGAGCTATATTTAAATCTGAACCGATTTTCTTAGAATTCGGCGGTGTTGGTCCATGAAATAAGAAACTCTACCATACTAAATTTCTCAACGATTGGATGTAAACTACAGCGGACAAATCGGACGAAACATATATATGAGAGCTATATATAAATCTGAACCGATTTTCTTCAAATTGAGAAATGTTGGTCAAATGATCAATAAACCCTACCGTGCAAAATTTCAAAGTAATTGGATGTAAAATACAGCTTCTATAGGGCTAAAGTGTCAATTCGGACGAAACATATATAGCGTGACCCATTTCGAGGTTCCCTACTTTTTTAAAGAAAACAAACACAGAAAATTCAAATTGAATGGGGAATGTTTATTATCATTTGAAAGAACATTCTTTGGCATTTATTTTTTGAAGATTTTGTCTATCAAATGTTGGCCGCCGCTACGTCTCAGATGGTCCATCCGTTGAGTCCAATTTTCGATGACTCGTTCGAGCATTTCGACTGGTAACTGGCGAATGACACGCGTGATGTTTTGCTCCAATGCCGGAATCGAAGCGGGTTTGTCCGCATAAACTTTAGACTCTATATATATCCCCACAGGAAAAAATTTAACGGTGTGATATCACACGATTTTGGTGGCCAATCGACCGGCCCAAAACGTGAAATTATCTGCTCACCGAAGTGTTCTCTCAATAAATCCATTGATTGATGCGATGTTTGGGAAGTGGCGCCGTCTTGTTGAAACCAAATGTAGCCGAGATCACGAGCTTCAATTTCAGGCATCAGATAGTCGGTTATCATGGCACGATAACGGTCGCCACTGACGGTTACGTTCTCACCTGCATAATTTTTGAAGAAATATTGACCGATGCTTCCACCGGCCCACAAACCACACCAAACCTTTGTTTTTTCTGGATGAAGTGGCAGCTCTTCAATCTCTTCAGGTTGCTCTTCGTCCCAAATGCGGCAATTTTGCTTGTTTACATACCCATTGAGCCTGAAATGGGCCTCATCGCTGAACAAAATTTGGCTCGAAAACGTCGGATCTCCTTGGAACTTTTCAAGAGCCCATAGAGCGAAGCGATGTCGCTTGGGAATGTCGGGCGGCTTCAGTTCTTGCACAAGCTGTATTTTGTATGCTTTCAATTTAAGATCTCTACGTAAAATGCGCCAAGTCGTTACATACGTCAGTCCGAGTTGCTGTGAACGGCGCCGAATCGACTCTCCACGGTCTTCGTGTACACTCTAAATTTTCTTCACTGCGTGCTGGACGTGGTCTATTCGGTCGAATATTATCCAATAATGACTGCTGGGTCTCAAGATGGGTGATGGTGTTGCGAATAGTACGCTCAGTATCTTCATCTAAAAATAAATTATTTGTATGCCCCCACCATAGGATGGGGGATATATTCATTTTGTCACTCCTCCAAATATTTATCTGAGACCCCATATATATTTTCTTAATCGTCGTAAAATTCTAGGACGATATAGCCATGTCCGTCCGTCCGTCACTTGTAATCACACTGTAGTCTGCAATAATAGAGCAAGGTTGATCAAATTTGGTAGAAATATTTCTTATTATTGCAGGTTGTTTGGAATTGCAAATGGGCCATATCGGTTAATGTTTTGATATAGCTCCCCTGTAGAGGTCGCTCCAAAATACGGTGTTTGAGTCATAGAAACCACATTTATAAAGCAATTTAGCAGAAACTTTGCAGTTTGTATCCTATTTAGACAAGAATTCATCACAGCAAAAATTTTACAAATCCGTTCATATACAAGATGGCTGATATGTAATGCAACAAAGTAAAGCGCTATTTTTTTTTTAATTTTTTTTTTAAAATTTTATTGTTCAAAAGCAGAAAATGTCGGAAATAACATAACATTTTAGAAACAGTTTAGATTTGTTCGAATTGATAACCTTTGGCATGATAATGATAATAAACATTCCCCATCCAATTTGAATTTTCTGTTTTTTTCTTTAAAAAGGAAGGGAACCTCGAAATGGATCACCCTATATATTCTTAATCATTCTAAGACGATATTGCCATGTTCGTCCGTCCGTCCGTCCGTGTGTTGTAATCTACAGTCTGTAATAATAGACCAAGGTTGATCAAATTTGGTAGAAATATTTCTTATAGTTGCAGGTTGTTTGGGATTGCAAATGGGCCATATCGGTCAATGTTTTGATATAGCTCCCCTTTAGATGTCGCTCCAAAATAAGGTCTTTGAGTCATAGATATCATAATTTTTTTGAAGCAATTTAGCAGAAACCTTGCAGTTTGTATCGTATTTTGACAAGAATTCATAACAGCAAAAATTTTAAAATCCGTTCATATTTTGTTATAGTCACCTTATAGAGGTCGCTCCAAAATGTTACGTATTAAAGCCATAAATACCACATTTTCTATGCATTTTAACTGAATCTTAGCAGTTTGTATTTAATTAAGACATGAAAGTAAATCAGTTCATATTTTTTTATAGTCTACCAATAGATGTCGCTCCCAAAAAAGCTTATTTAAGCCATAAACACCTCATTTTCTAAGAAATATATCTGAAACTTCGCAGTTTGTATTCTATTTGGGCCAGAATTCATCTCAATAAAATTTATACATATCAAATTATACTTTGTTGTAGACCCCGTGTAGATGTAGCTCTCAAAAATGCTAGTTTAAGCCATATATACCACATTTCTCAGGTGAAGAGTTTGGATAAAGAAATTGCCTCCTAAAATTTGGCTAACAAGTGCAGCGTTCTTTTTTTAATAATTTACAAACAAAAACATGAATTGCTCCATATCCAAAGATTTTTTCGGTAATAGAATTGAATGCAATCCATGGTGGAGGGTATATAAGATTCGGCATGGCCGAACTTAACGCTTTTACTTGTTTCCGCTTAAAAAAGGTATCTGCAGCTATCTATTAGCACCCAAAGCCTATAATGTTTCTACGAAATTTTTTCTTGAAGATGTAAACTGTATTAATTCATGATTCTCATAGTGAGAAAGGGTGAGTCTTGCCAAAGGAATTGTGGCATACCACCTGCAGATATTATAAGCTTCCATTGGTAGAGAATTAAGCACACCAATTTTAAATCCTATTAAATGACACTATACAAGTTTTTTATGGAAAAATATTCTTAAGCAGATCTGTATTACAGTTGCTTCCCTACAAAATTCGACATATTATTGTTTATTTGATCACAACAAAAGAAGAGACACTTCAGAATCTGTTCAGATGCAACTAATGAGTTGCAAACAAAACTCCAGGAGCTACAAACTCAATCAGCAAAAGTGGTAGAAACCAAAGTTATAAAGAGCGGTATCATCTCCACACGATACCACACAACAGTCACAAATAAACAAATAAAACCGAAAAAATAAAAAATTGAAAAGAACTTACCGAGAGCAACTGTTCCTGGGTGAATTTTTGAAAAGAAAAACTGCGACGATGTGGTTGAATTTGAGGAGATGGTTAGTTAGAGAGATTGCGTCCATGGTGAAGGCTAAGGCTAAAGGCATTTGCTGCGATGCTCATTAAACCAAGTGTATAATTTTTTAAGCAAACGTAACTTCTTAGCAGCGAACAACACTCCAAATATAATTTTTTCTGCCTTCTCATCAACAGCCATTCGACGGAGTTGCTCTCAATCATCCGAGTCATCCTAAATCTTTTGCAGTCATTATTTTGCAGCATGGTGATGGTTTGCTTCAAGTGTCACGCTGTTGCAGCTTCACTTCATTTCATTCCAGACCAGAAAACAACACAGAACTGAACTGAATGAATGGAGAAGAAAAAAATGTTCATTATAATTACGAAAAGATGAATGAGCAACAAATAAATAAACATAAATTTAGGCGATCAGGACGAGTTGAGTCCTTTTGTTGGCATTTAGTATTTTTTGTTTTGTTGCCGCGCGAGTGCATATCATCACAGCTCTATTTACTTTTTCACGCTTTAATAATTACGCAAAGTCACAGTTTGCCACAGAGTAAATAGAAACTTTTCGTCTTTCGATTTGTCCTCGAACGGCTTAATCATCCTTTAACGGGTATTAAACGGGACAAGGACAGAAAAGTCCTTTTTTGGTGTGGAATATTCGCTGCAGTATTTGCAAACATATCTATACCACCCGCATCCTTTATTGCCACCTTCAATGGCAAATATTTAACGTTGTTCTTGAGCCGCAAAACATTTTGCAATAGGGTTGAGCAGAAGTTTGATATTGAAAAATATGTACTTGTAACCTTGTGTTGTTCTCTTCCTGAGTTTTCTCGTCATTTGCACAATTACTGGGAATTATTCATGTGCACATAATTAATAGCAAACGGATTTCCGCTTTATTAGAATTTCTTAATCCTGTCTGGAGGAGAGAAATTGTGATTTTTTTTGTTTAATTATTTTTGGCTTTAAATTTTTTCCAAATTGAAAGAATAGGAAGTGTTGGAAATAAAATTGAAAGAAATCACAAAATTTCAGTCGAGTAAAGCTACTAAACCGATTTGCTTGAAAGGCCAAAGGAAACTAAGCAATAAATTCTCTGAAATAGTACAGATATTGAAAGAAAAAACTTTTCAATTTTATATATGTAGAATTCCACGACAAATCGACGGGTTTAAAAAAAATTTCGGCTTTGATTTTTCTAATTTTTTTATATTTTTTAGTAAACGCTTTGTGGAATTTTCTTAGATTTTTCCGATAACTCGTTCAGAAGTTATCGATATTTAAAAAATCGTTAAGATATCACTCTGTGTATCGGGTTTTAGGTCATAACTTCTTATGTTATGGTTCGATTTGAAAAATCTTTTTTTGAAATGTTGCTACTTTTCGGTACTTTTCAGAAAAAAAATTAGGAATGGTTCACATTCCACATCGGCCCTTACAATTTAACCACCCTTTATTTTTTTTAGACCACCTGAAGAAACGCTTTGTGGATTTTTTGCTGAGATTTTTCCGACAACTCGTTCTGAAGTTATCGATATTTAAAAAATCGTTAAGATATCAGGCTGTGTATCGGGTTTTTGGTCATAACTTCTTATGTTATGGCCCGATTTGAATTTTTTTATTTAAATGTCGGTATTTTTCGGAACTTTTCAGAAAAAAAATTTATTTTTTATTTATGTATATTATTAAGTATTTTTTTTAATATTTTTCTGAAAAATCGGACCATAACATAAGAAGTTATGACCAAAAACCCGATACACAGGCTGATATCTTAACGATTTTTTAAATATCGATAACTTCTGAACGAGTTGTCGGAAAAATCTCAGCAAAAAATCCACAAAGCTTTTCTTCAGGTGGTCTAAAAAAAAAAAAGGGTGGTTAAATTGTAAGGGCCGATGTGGAATGTGAACCACACCTAAACGTCAAGTTTTTTTCCGCATTTCATTTGACATTTATCAATTTCAGACTAACTCAATTTGAACCTTTGAAATATACACATTCGAGCAACGCGGTCAAGTTTTTTAAGCCTTTTACGAAAATGGGCGTTCAAATCAAAATGCATGTCGTGATGTTTTTTTGATCAGCATAATCGACCAAATGTGTCCACCATCGGAAGAATTGTGCGCAAATTTCAGCAAACCGGGTCTGTAGGAGAAGGTGAAAACACCTGTGCATGCTCGCCCAGTTCGTTTGGTGCGGCTTATGGGCAGGCGACGTCATCGGGCCATACTCCTTCGAAATGAGCCCGGTCAGGCAGTTACTGTGAATGGTGTTCGCTATAGTGAGATTATAACGAACTTTTTATGGGCCGAATTGGAAGATATGGATGTGGACAATATGTGGTTTCAACAGGATGGTGCCACTTGCCACACAGCTAAGGAAACAATGGCTCTTTTGCGCAACAAATTCAATGGTCGTGTTATCTCATGTCGTGGCGATGTCAATTGGCCGCCAATATCATTTGATTTCACACTGTTGGACTTTTGTCTTTGGGGTTATTTGAAAGAAAAGGTGTACGTCGATAAGCCAGCAACAATTAAAAGGGTTAAGGGATGAGATAATTCGGCACAATAACGGCATAGAATCTCAATTATGCCTCAGCGTCATCGAAAATTTGGACATCGGATGGAGGTGTGCCGCCGAGGTCGCGGTGGCCATTTGGCCGATATTTTGTTCCATACATAATTGAACCATACACAATATTATCATAATAAATAGAAATGGCAATAATTTCCTAAATAATTTGTGTTTTATTCAAAATCAACATCGGCCCTTAATATTTAACCACCCTTTATAAGAAAATGGGAAAAATTATTTACTTTTACTTTTATTTTACTTTTTGGGAAACAAATAATGAAATAATCTGAATTCACTTGATTCCCTCTTTCTTCAGGAAGTAGATTTTATCAAAGCAAATAGTCTCATTTGGTTTCTAATCCGTGAATCTCAATTCAATTGCCTATAAAATTGCATCTTATTAATTAATGATAATTATTATTGAAGTGACGCTTAAAGTATTAGTAACGAATTTTCCAAAATCCCATAAATTTTCTTTAGGAAAATCCTTTAATGTTTATCGCCTATGTTCTACTAGAAAATATTTCCGGTCCAGCTTTACTTTATAATCTCCTTGGGGCATCTACTCCGCCTCCCCCCCCCCCAAATTAATGTGAGTTTAATCTTTAAAAATATTGTTGAAACAATAAACTTAAGACCTCTTCTTCACCCCCCTGAGATCATGCACGGAGCATAAAGACGCTGTAATGTAGTCTACAAGAGTAGTACTTTCAATAAACATGTCAAAAAGGACTCATTTAATAGACCGTTTGCTGTAAGGATAATTATTTCTAGCATACGCATGACATGACATTCCCGAGACACAAGTAATGAATGAATATTCTCTGAAGACACTTGAAAAACAACCAAACACGAATACTGGAATCCGGATTCTGCCACAACATTGGCTACAACAACGTCAATCTTATCGATACTTTTCAAAAGATTTTTGCCAAAGCTATAATCGTAAAAAATAATGAGCCATTGAATAATGAAAAGGCGAAAAGAATGAATCGTTTCTTGCGAATAAGTTTTCCTGTTTAAGTGAGTGCAAAGAAAAGTTTGTTTCCTTTCTTTGGCATTTTTCGTGATTTGGCCAAAAACAAAGATTCGCCAGTAAATGCTTATTTATGCCACTGTTGCCAATAAAAGTGGTAAAAGTTTCAAGTCCTTTAGGTTATTTGGAGGGTGAAAGGCTTTCTTTGTTTTTGCTACGCCGTTCGGTGGGGCAAATAAAATTGATAAGTGTATCAATAGTTCGTCCGTCTGTTTGTCCCGCCACCATCCGTCTGTCTTTCCCGTTATTGCCCGTATGGCTGGAGATGATGATAATGAGACTTGGTTGTGGTAATGGAAATTTCATATAATGGTGAGGATGATGGTGATAATGGTGATGCTGGTGATGAGCCCATCATCGTCATTTTCATCCTCATCATCTTCATCAATAGTTGTTGTTACTGGTTATGAAGTGATGTAATGTCCTTTTGCAAAAAAAAACTTGTTAATATTGTGAAATGTTAATGTTCCATCAGGATAACAACATTGACATTCATAGATTATTGTTGTAGAATTTGGGAACTATTGCGTTAGACTGATGATAGAACTTTGTTTGTATTAGTGACCATTGTTCAGGATATATTTGCGTTACAAGCTGTGGTTAAATATTATTTTGTAATTATAGAGATAAGTATGTATGAACAGTAAAGTATTGTTGAGGCTCTCCTCACTTATACAGAGTAAATATTTAGTTGACTTTTATGCTATCGATTTAGTTTAGTCAATGACTTTGTATATATAGGATTTCCTCAATATTGCGACTACTGGGGGAGTCAGCTCCTTCGTTTACGACTATAAGATATTGTTGAAAAGAGTCCGCATGAGCTGCTAAGAGGAATGCCGTAGTGGTCCACCAATTTAGGAATCCACGTCAAAAACGGCTGGAATGGTATTGGATGATCGTCAACTGAAGGTGCATGAGCTAGCTGAAATTATGGAAAAAAGTATTATAAAGGGTTTTCCAATAGGGATGATATGATTTTGAGGTGACGTTTCGGCCATTTGTAATATGTTCATGATCTGTCATTTGTTTTTCATTGTATTCAGTAGTGTTTACAATCTCATCATGGAGAGATATACGCAAGAACAACTTTTACAAATTATTCAGTTTTATTATCAAAATAATCGTTCTCCAATTGCAACTTTCCGTGCTTTTGTTAAAATCAAAGAAAAACACTTTCCAGTCGTCCTACGACCTTTCCTTTTTGCCATTGACCGATTCCCGACCCAACGTACCGTTAAGGAGCTAGAGCATAAACTTTCAATAAGCAATAAACTTTCCGCAATAAACTTTCCGTTCACATTTCAAAATGGTGCTAAGTCCATTTTTTTTAAATCCAAAAAAAAACACTTTCCAGTCGACCTACGACCTTGACACTCATTAGCAATATTTTAGCTCTCTTTAAGTGCTATATTTTTCCCATTGACCGATTGTGGCTATGTGCCACACTTTCCTGTTCATATTTGAAAATTATGCTAAGTCCGTTTTTTTTAAATCCAAAAAAAAACACTTTCCAGTCGACCAACAACCTTGATATCGATGAGCAATATATTAGCTCTCGTTAAGAGCTAACTTTTTGCCACTGACCGATTTTGGCTACGTGCCACACAGCAAATGAAACAATTTAATTGTTGCGAGAAAAGTTTGGAGATTCGATTATTTCAAGAAATTGTGATATTGAATGGCCTCCATGAAGTTGTGATTTAACACCATTAACAAGTCAATATTGAAAGTGCCATTCATGACGTACGACTTGGTTTAGTGGAAAAGGTGCTCCAAAATTGGGTTCATAGAATTCGTTTCTGCAGAAGAAGTTAGAACTTAATTGTATCGATTGTACTTCACATTAAATAAAAAAAACTTTAGAATTTCCTTAGCAATACGCGTGCTTTTTTTCAAATAAATCATATCACTCTTATTGGAAAACCCGTTATATACGAGTATATGAAGGCTTTCTGGAAGACCTGGTCACCCCTTTCAAATTAAGCGCTTATATTGCCAGAAGACTTACGATTTCTACAAAACCATTTCAAAAACTAAATTTTGGAAAACAAATAAACACAGTTCGCTTCTTCTCTACATTTTCTGTGAGAGACATTTCCACGAAAGGACCTTTATAAGTAAACTATGCTGCCTCCAAAAATATGTGACTAATTTGTGAAGGTACTTGCTTAAATTTGGGTTCCAAATTCCGTCTCAAATTTTAAAATCGCTTTGACAATTTCCATACTCATAATTGCCAACGTTTTTGTTCTAATGTTCTGCCAACATTTATATAATTAATTTCAACATGAGACTAATCTCCTCATTCCACCTTGGAATACAAAAGTCAAAACGCTTTCAGACAAAACTCAATTAAATTGAGACAACTAAAGCATTTGATTAATTTATAATGACAAAGTGGAGAAATACATATGTCAAATGAATATCAAATTTAAGGTTGCCACAGTCAAAACTAACATAAATAAACAGATCCGTACCCAGAAATAATAATGAGAGAGATAATTATGTTATATCCTATACCGGAGCATATAGTAAAACAAATTTCATTTAACTCCGCACCAGTCTTAGTCCCACAACAACTAAACGGAAAATCCTGCTGCTACTCAAAACTATCTCCCGAAATCCTGTGCATCATAGTTTTTGGAAATTTCGCTCAAAACTCATGTCGCCTGCGGTGGCACTTAATTTAATTGACTGAAAAACCCCGCATTGAAAATACCCCACCCAAAATGTACATCATAAAGTCTTCTGTTCTTGTTCCCGTGAGCACAATCGTATCAAAAGACATGGCAACCAAAAACGATGTTGTTTTGTCCCTTTTTCCGCTGGATGAATGAATAAAGGATTAATATTTGTTTTTAATATTTTTAAGTGAATCTCTCTCGACTGACTATCATTTACTTTCCCCCCCAAAAAAAACGAGCAAAGGCTTTTCTAAAAAATAAAACGTAAACTTTGCGTACATTTTACGAGTTTTGTGGCAAAAGGAATCATATCCATTAAAAATTGACCTTCGAGCTATATTTTACATATGCACTTTTACCATTTTTCTCACTTTATTTGCTTTGGCTATGTATATGTTAGCAGGGAAACGGTGCAGTTGAATGGGGTTTGAATAGGTCTGAGTGATGGTCCGTAAAGGAATCCGTATACGTAATGCAGAGTATGTTCGAGGATTACTTGTATCACTGCAATTGCTTATGCTTTGTTTGGGCTATTTTTAGCTTGTTTAAGCTGAAAAAAAGAGATGTGAAAAAGTTGGATTCACATTGCTGAGATTGAATGACGAAAAGTACAGTGAGATCTACAACATATTGAAACGGTAAAGACTAAACAGGCAGGCAGCCTAGAGGACCAGCAGGACCAGCATGAAAGCAAGCAAGCCGACAAATTCAAACTATGATCAACAGTTTTGAGCATTCGTTAAACCTCTCTAGTACCTCCCACACAATTCCCACCCACAAATTGACAGAATATTACAAATTACATTACTCACAAAGTGAGGGCACACACCGACTGAAACTTTTTTACTTGTTCTCTCTAAATTATCTTCTAACTCTCCCACTGTTCTACAACATTTGCTCTAAAAGTTTACCTTTGACTATTAGTGTTTTTTCTGTTGCACAATTCCTTATTTGTTTCAACTTCTGTTCAGAGTTTTTTTTTCACCAAAAGTTCAAAAGGAAATTGGAAATATGTTCTGAGCTAAGAAAAAACTCACATGCACAAACATTCCCCAAAAAAGCCTAAGGATAATTGAGAAGTGTAGACGAAGAAAAAACCTCACTGGTCAAATTTAATTTCCGGACAATTGAAGAGGGAAATTCGTTCATCAGAAAACATATACATTCATCATAAAACACGAATTGTTTGATTAAATAAACGTGCTGTTTTTTTAACAGCAAAACTGACAAATTATTGCACGAAAATGAATTTTATTAGTCATCTGTTTGTAGTCTGTCTGGTTGATGATATGATCGGCACCTTGTTAATATAGATAAGGATCTCTATCTTTTGACACCATCGGCAATTTGATAAACCCTCGCGAATGGCATACCATGGTACCATATTAATTTGGTACGGCTCTGTGAGGACGACCCTCATTTGACCAAATTGCCTTTTAGCAAAAACATAGTGCCAAAAACCATTAATTATATTTTATTTATTGCGAATTATTCAGCGAACAAAACAACCAAGCGACATAAAAGCGTAAAATTATGTGTGTTAATTGAAATTAAAAACAACTGAAAACAAGGCAAAAAAAATTGCTCTAAACATTTAAAGAAATAAACATGACAAATTTTAGCTGTGACCCGGACATTATGAGAAATGCGTGTCTTCTTATGGCGTTAGGCAGATGTTACGCATTTATTTAGAATTTCAGAAACCCTCTCATCGACCATAAGTCAGCGGTAATTTGAGCTCTATTAAATGGGACAATTTACCGCAAAACTCTTTCTAGAAAATAAGGCAGAAAATAGCAAAAATTAAAAATCCCCCCCTAAGTTATAGTCAACTTCTTCTACTTATTTTTTGCTTCAACTCTGTAAGGGTTACTTAACACATGGAAACCGCCCAAAGCCACCATAGATGACAATGCGTTTTGCCAAATGGAATTATCGGCAGAAAGTGTCTTTAATTTTTTCTGCGTATAAAAATGTTGTCGTGAATGAGGAGGACATGAATTGCTGCCCTCTTTGAAAAAGCCCTACCGAGGAGAAACGTTTAAAATTGTATTTGCCTTTGGAAGAGATGACGATGTCGGCGGAACGTGGATGATTTGAATGCATTTTAACAGCTGTCACTTTTGAGGAGCAGCAAGTCTGCGTGTATGTGAGAAGGACCCCTGGCAATTTTGAATATATCTAATTCCTTAAACTTATAATTCTTTGCGACAAACACATAAGGGGGTTATAATGTGTTAACCCATTCCCAGTGCTTACTTGGTTTGCTCTTGTAAATTACGCATTGAAAGTGAACGCTCTACACCAGGCAGTAAAGAATGTCATAGGTTACACTGTTGTTAAATTTTGCTATAGAATGAATAGAATAAATCAAACCAGAAGCAACATCACAATGTAGGTTAAGGTTTAGGTTCACTCAAAAAAAAGTGAACCCTAGAGCAAGTTAAAATGAACTTAACTGTAGGAATATTGAACTTCGTATTTCGCTAAAGCTATTTTTCCCTATATCAAGTTCATACATTTCCTCACAATTATGAAATATTTTTAACTTATTTCTAGTTAACTCGTACTTCCTTTAAGTAACTATTGAAATTAAAATAGGGAAAATTAACTCAATACTAGCAAATTCGGACTTGAAATTATGCAAATTCAGCATACTTTTGTCCTTATTGCAAGTAAATTTCTACTCAAATTTAGGAAAATTTAATTTTTGATCCTACTTCACCACTTTCCTCCTCCATTTATATGTTGGAATCTCTCTCTTACCACTTCTTCTTTGGATTTCTCTCTTCTGCTTTATTTTAGGAATTGAAATTTATTTTATTAAACATTAAACATTATTATGTATATAAAATTTTACCTCCGAATGCGATTCGATCCCAGAACCTTCCGTTTTATGAACCACATGTTTGCCAACTGAGCTACGTAGACACTTAAATTTTTATGAAAAATTTGTTTTTAAATACAATTATATATCCCAAAATTTTCGAAACAATGTATTTTTATGTACACTTGAATTTGATAAAAGGATTGCCATCATTGAATAATAAATAGAGTTGCCATATACTATATTTATAGGCGACGAAGAAATTTTATTATGAATGACATTTTCATATCAATCCCAAAAGAGTTTCGTAGCTCGATATATAGTGTGTCTGCCTCACTATCATAAGGTTGTCGGTTCGACTCTCGTCCCGGGCGTAACATTTTGAATGTTTCTCCATAAATTTAAGTTTCTGCAAGTAACGATTTGCGAAAAAATAAAAATTGCGGAACGAAACAGAACAGAATTTTTTGTTTTTTTTTAGCACTACAACATAGTCCGAAAAAAGTTTATTTTTCCTTGATTTTAGTATGTTTTCCTAATTTTGAGTTCAAATTCATGGACTCGAAATAAGGATTCATGATTATTTTTAGTTAAAATGTCATAAAAATCATGCTTTCCATTATTAGTTCATAATTTCCTTATGTCTATGTTGGGTGCCCACCGCATATGTTTAAATTTGATAAATATGTGAATATTCGAACTTTTTTCAAGAAATATTATTTTAGTAAAAGTATATCCTCTTTTTTAGTTAACGAACTATTCTGCATATCCCAAAAAAAAATAAAATTTGGTAGTACTAAATAAAATTTCCCAGTTTTAAGAAAAAATTAACTCAATATGAATAAAAACATTGAACTAAATTGGAGTATGGATTTTACTAAAATTTAGGAAATACATTTTTTTGAGTGTTAGGTTGGCAGCCGTATTTTTCAGCTCACATAGACCAGTTTAGGTCCCTAGTGTTACCACGGGCTGAAATGCCCCTCATCGAAACCAAACTGTTTGATATACAAATTTATCGATAGTACGAATATTAGTACTGGAAAGATCTGTTAGGCTGCCTAAAAAGGCCGACCCCAGTATGTCCAGTCGTCGTTTACTCAGAGCGGGGCAGTCGCATAGCAAGTGCTCAATGTTCTCCACTTCTTCCTCATCTCCACAGGTTCTGCAGAAGTCATTGGAGTCAATACCCAATCTTTTGGCGTGTTCGCCGATCAAGCAGTGTCCCGTCAGAACTGGTACTAACGTAGACAATCTGTTCCTCTCTAGTGCGAGGAGATATTTTGATACTCCCAGGTCATACCTTGGCCAGATTTGTCTAGCTACCCTGCAGGTGCCGATTTCTGTCCATCTTTCGTTGGACTGTCTGATTGCATCTTGCCTAAGCCAAAGCTTGCACGTGGATAGTGGCGCACCAATATATGCAAATTCTTTGAGAATTTATAATGTCGTCCCTTTCCTAGCAAGTTCATCGCCTATGCAGTTCCCCGGGATATCCCTATGCCCAAGCACCCATATAAGGTGTATATTAAACTGCTCAGCCATCTCGTTAAGAGATCTGCGGCAGTCGAGGGCTGGTTGTGAATTTAGGGATGTTGCCTCCAGAGAATTGAGGACAGCCTGGCTGTCCGAGTAAGTCTATTCATTATGAAATGGCAAACCAAACTGAGCATAGCAAGTGCTCAATGCTCTTCACATCATCCTCACTCCACAGCTTCTGCAGAAATCATTGGAGTCAATACCCAATCTAACATCACAATGTAAAAAGTATTCAAATAAACAACGGTATCTTTTTTACTAAACTAAACGGCTGACAACTGGAGCCTGCTCCCTCAATAGGTTACTTGAATCAGTAAAGTAACTACAATATAAAACCAGTAAAGAAAGGCAGAAAGTCGGGCGGGGCCGACTATATAATACCCTACACCTCCCTAACAATGCGATAAGGGTCATTGCCATAATAATTTGGAATAATTGGTAAATGGGTAGAAACATATTATCTAATTCTGAAACGATAATCGCTAAATTAAGCAATATTCGTTCCTAAATTGAGAAACATCTTTCTGGAAAATTTTAATGATCGGAAGTAAAATACAGCGTCTATAGCGGTTTGATACCAAATCAGGACGAACATATATATGGAGCTTTAATATAAATCTGAACCGATCTTCCCTGAATACTAATTCATGTAAAAAGACCGCCTTCTGTCGAATTTCGTACTGATCGGATATAAAATACAGTCTCTACAGCGCTTACATGTCAAATCGGGGGTACATATATATGGGAGCTATATCTAAATCTGAACCGATTTTCTCCGAATTTGGCAGTATTCCTTCATGTAATAAGAAACCTCTTTCTGCCGAATTTCGTACTGATCGGGTATAAAATACAGTTTTTACAGCGCTTACCTGTCAAATCGGGGATAACATATATATGGTTATACCTAAATCTGAACCGATTTTCTCCGAATTTGGCAGTATTCTTTCGAGTAATAAGAAACCTCTTTCTGCCGAATTTTGCACTGATCGGATATAAAATACAATTTCTACAGCGCTTACAGGTCAAATCGGGGGTAACATATATATGGGTGTTATATCTAAATCTAAACCGAGTTTCTCCGAATTTGACAGTATTCCTTCATGTAGAAAGAAACCTCTTTTTGCCGACTTTCACACTGATCGGATATAAAATAACATTTTTACAGCGCTCACATGTCAAATCGGGGGTAACGTATATATGGGGGCTATATCTAAATCTGAACCGATTTCTTCCAAATTTAAAAGTATTCCTTCATGTAATAAGAAACCTCTTTCTGCCGAATTTCGCACTGATCGGATATAAAATACAGTTTTTACAGCGCTTACATGTCAAATCGGGGGTAACATATATATGGGGGCTATATCTAAATCTGAACCGATTTTCTCCAAATTTTGCAGTATTCCTTCATGTAATAAGAAACCTCTCTTTGCCGAATTTCGCACTGATCGGATGTAAAATGACATTTTTACAGCGCTTACATGTCAAGTCGGGGGTAACGTATATATGGGGGCTATATCTAAATCTGAACCGATTTCTTCCAAATTTAACAGTATTCATTCATATAACAAGAAACCTCTTTCTGCCGAATTTCATACTGATCGGATATAAAATAGAGTTTTTACTGCGCTTACATGTCAAATCGGGGTAACATATATATGGGGGCTATATCTATATCTGAACCGATTTTAACCAATAGCGATCGTCCTTGGGCCAAAAAAAAGATATGTGTAAAGTTTCGTCGAGATCGGACCATAATTGCGACCTGTACTTTGATTACAAGAATACATGCACAGACAGACGGACAGACGGACATAGCTAAATCAACTCAGAAAGTGATTCTAAGTCGATCGGTATAATAAACAATGGATCTATCTCTTCTCCTTTCGGGTGTTACAAACAAATGCACAAAGTCATAATATCCTGTGCCACAGTGTGGTGTAGGGTATTAAAAATACATGACAAAAATACAAAAAAAATGATCAGTGGATTTTACTCCTATTCTCAAAGTATCTGCAGATAAAAACAATATTTTATTTAAGACAAATTCTCTTCTTTCAGAGCGTTCAAATTGAAACCAAAAAATTTTCGAGAGCTCTCCCTCTCATACTGCAAAGTGTAGCTCATTTCATGATCGCCCTAAATCATCTCACAGAACAATTCTCAGGTCTCTTTTTCGCACACAACAATGTGTTCTGCCATAGTGGTATATTTTCCAGTTCAATGACCAACCAAGTCAAAACCACCAACAACCGACGACGACATTATGCAATCTGTAGAAGTGTATGCGAATGTCCTTACCGAACGGAACAATAAGGATATTTGCCCGACTCAGTGCGTGTGTGTGCGTGGATATGCTTTGAACGGGACTCCTCTTCTCCTTTGAAAAATACCACAACAACATCAGAAAGAGTTCAAACATATGCGTAAACGCACTTTTTGATATTGAAAGCGTAAATAATTTCAAATGTTAAACGGGAACGTTAAGTAATGCAATGCTTTACAAAAAAAAAAAAACACTGTGAGAAAAAGTAAAAGTAATTAGTAGGAAATTTAGAAGTGCATTTTAGTTTTTCCATTCCCAGGAATTTTTATAGAAAAAATCTTAGAAACTGCTATATAGAAAATTTTCATAATTCTTGGCAGCCTTTATAGGAGATTCCTTAATAATTATACCCTACTCTACACTGTATTACAGGATATTACGAGTATGGCTTTGTGTATTTGTTTGCAACCTCAAACGAAAAGAAATGTTGTATCTATCATTTGAACTATTTATTTTGAAAGTGTCGTAAACGCCATTCAGTTTTACTCGATTCACCATTAGAAAATGGGAGTGAAGAAAACTAAAATGCGATAATTGTCACTTTATATAGAAACATTGAAGTCTTGAGATGAACTGAATGTAAATAATGTATATCTATGTATTATTCACATAGCCTTTAACAATACTACTCTTGGTTCAGAAACAGAATGGCGTTTACGCCACTTTCAAAATAAACAGTTCATTTATTATACAGATCGACTCAGAATTACTTTCTGAGTCGATTTAGACATGTCTGTCAGTCCGTGCATCTGTCACACGTTCTTGTGATCAAAAAACAGCTCACAAATATTAACCGAGCTTTAAGAATTTACACTGGGATCAGGGACATACCCTTTTGAAAATGGTGCATATCGGTCCATTATTTCAATTAGTCCCCCTATAACGATACGTGCCGATTTGACTTCATCAAGCTTTAGATTGCACATCATTCAACCAATCATTCTGAAATCCAGCTGTTTATATTTTATTTTACCCGAAACCTCACGAGGAAAGAATAGTTGTTGTCGTAGCAGCTTGAAGACGCTGAGTTGATAATCCGAAGTCTATTTCTATTACAGACTTCGTTCCAGCATATATCCGATTATCGTGAGAACCTTAGGAAATAATGGTAAATTGGTCAGTGTTTGGATATACCCCATAAATAGAACCTACCTTTCCCACCTACTGGTTTACGTTCTAGAAGTTACATTGTTCACCTGATCCGTATGAAATCTGGTAGTTTATATTTTATTATTTTCGTACATATTTCTAAAAAAATGATTGCAGATTAGTCTATGTTTTGACATAGCACCCATATAACATTTCATCTGACTTGTTTACACTTTATTTAGCACATTGTACATTGTACAATCTGGCTAAAAACTTGCAGACTGTATTTTATTTTATTATAAAGCATGTCTGACATTTTTCAGTGTTGATTTGTATTTTCTCATTAACTATTTCTGGGAAAATGTGGCAGATTGGTAAATTTTTCCTACAATAACCCTCATTTAACGTACTTTCCTATTTTAGAAAAAATAGAATTACAATAGTGATGTAAGGTATCGGTCTGTCGAGTTTAAGGTTTTCTTACCCCCAATTTCACAATCCCCGGTAAGAACTAACTCGCAGTTAAAAAATAAAAATTGCATACAATTTGACAGATATAACTGTAGGTTAGCTCTAACTATAGGATAACCGTTACTGTATTTTTATAAAATGTTATGGACATTTTTGTAGACTTTTCTAAAAATTTTGATAGAAATTTGAATTCATTAATGATTTTTATAAGATTTTCTGGAAATTTTTATAAATTTGTTTATATCTATATATATTTTTATGGAATACTCATGAACATTTTTATAGAATTTTCTACAGACATTTTTTATAGAAATTTTTATAACAAATTTGCAATACATTTTTTATAGACATTTTTGCAAAAACCTTTTTTTATTTATATAACAGTTTTTTAAAAATATCTATAACAATTTCTCTAGAAAAAATTTATATAGAAATTTAAATATAAGTTTATATAGAAATTTTTATAAACAAAATTTTTATAAACAAAAACAAAACTTTTTATAAGAAACTTTATATAAGTTATTAAAGACATTTTTTTTTTTAAATTTGTATAAACAAATTTTTAGACATTTATAAAGAAAAATTTGTAGACATTTTATAGAATATTATATATTAATTTTATAAAATAAAACTTTTGTAGAAATGTTTATGAACATGTTTATAGAAATATTTACAGACATTTTTGTAATATTTTATAGAAATACTAGCTGACCTGTTTGGGATGAATTGGTTTGTTTTTCATTGATATTTCAAAAGTTCATACATTCCGAGTTTCAGGAAAAAATTACCATAAAATGTGTATTGGACATAAGTCCACTACAGCGCCACCTACCGATTACAATCATACATACAAACTATTATCAAGACAAACCACACATATATTTTCAGTTACATTCAAATCGGTCTGGAAATGCGGATTTTGCAAATAACTTGACCACTCCGACATTTTTCGCTGATAAAATAATTCTAAAACACAGATGACCCCGCACTGAACCTAATGTGAAATTTTTAGCCCATTCGCTCTTATCGTTTCAGAGATTATGCGTTGCTAACAAACGTACAAAGGATTTTATATATAAATATTTAAAGAAAGATGTATAGAAATTTATGCAGAAACTTGTATAGAAATTTTTATTTTTTGTTGCAGAAATTTGTGTAAATTTGTTTATTGATACATGCAATAGGTATGAAATCTTAACAGTAATATTTATAGAGTTTTTGAAGAAATTTTTATGGAAATGTAGAATTTTTTATAGGTGCCCGGACTTAACTCCTAAGGACATACGATTTTGGGACTTATGTCCTTCAGTATACTCGGACATAATTCCCAAACTTTGTTGGGCGTAATGTCCGCAGAGTGTTCTCGGACATAACACCCAAAAAAAAACGCGGACATAACACCCAATGTATATTGGGACTTATGTCCTTAACTAACCGCGATCTTAACACCCAAAGTGATGAAAATGCCACTCAATTTTTATAGAAAATTTTATATTAATTTTTATAGAAAATTTTACATTAATTTTTATAGAAAATTTTATATTAATTTTTATAGAAAATTTTATAAAAAAAATAGAAGTGTATATAAATAGTTTTATAAATATGTTACAGAAATATTTAAGAAATATTTATAGAAAGATTAATATAAATTTTTACACCAATTTTCATAAAAAATTTTACAGCAATTTTCATAGAAATTTCTAGAAACATTTTTATGCAACATTTTCTAAACAAAAAGAAAAAATTAAAATTATCGAGAAATTGTTATAAAAGTGTTTTAGAAATCTTTTTATAATTGTTTATAAATAATTTTTACAGTTTTTTATACAATAGTTTTATGAAAGTTTTTTAAAAATTTCTATAAAAATTCTAACAATAAATTTGTATTTCCTTTATGATGGAAATCGAATGACCTGTACTGTTTCGTAAATAACTTTTGATTGGGATGACGGATAAACACCAAATTTTGACTAAATATAATTTGAAATATTTAGAAACTAAAAATGCAATCTCCCTAAAAACATGCTAAGTCGACTTAGCATGTCCAACTGTTTTAGAATGGAGGTATCGATTTATAGAATATTTATAGAAACATTTTTATAAAAAATATATAAAAATGTTGTAAACATTTTTATGAAAATGTTTAAATAAAAAAATTTTTAAATTGTCTAAAAATTTTTATAGAAGCTTTTTTGAACAAAAAAACGTCGCATGGTTATAATTTTTTACCATGCTTTTTCCTGTTCCCAAAATTGAAGAGACCAATGGAAGCACGACGTTTTGCGACGATTGAAGAGATAAAAATCGAATCGCCGAACAAGCAAAACACGTCTAACTGTTATGTCTCTCACAAATAAACTAATGGTGATTTCGTTTCTGCAAAAAAATTTAAAAAAAATTCTACATTTTACACTGAAACCGCATTTTTATGTTTGTTTGTAAAAATGGTGCAGCCGTATGAACGGGTTTTGATTTCGTTTGTAAAATGCGCAAATGCGAAAATATCGCATTTTCCACACTCAGCCTAGTCCACGGTGTAGAGTGTTGCACCGTCAAAAAGAAAACTTCAGAACCAAACTTCAGAACCTAATTGAAAGCGTACATTCTTAATGCACTATCAAATGGTTGCGCCATAATGTAGGTATGGGTTTTACTCACCGCACGATTTGGTTCGCATGCAAAATGCGAAATTAGCAGAGGGTGCAGGGGGAATTTTTAAAATGTCGCAACATGATGTGGTGATATTATTTTTCAGAAACGAAATCACCATAAACTAAACACAAACAAACTCAACTAAGAACATATGTTCGAAGTGACAAGTGTGCCAATATAAACAGCAAAAAAACGCTAATCGAATGCACGTAGCCCGAGAAATTTCAAAATTCACCTTTTCAATTTAACAGACCTCGCATACAAATATTCTCAGAAAGAATTTTTCTAGAAATTTTATGGAATATTCTCTAAACAATGTTATTTAAATAAATTTGTACTGGATTTGAATAGAAGTTGTTATAAAATTATTTTTATAAAAAATTCCATAGACTTTTTTAAAGGAAATGCTGTGGGAACCTTTATAGGAAATCTCTTATAGATAATATGGAATTTTTTTTATTTTTAGTTTCATTTTTCTCAGTGTCCTCAAAGTTTATTGATATATCCTCTTCTGTCATCCGAGTGAATGACGATTTCTTCTTTGTTGCTGTTGTTATTCCTGCCGTTTTTTATTATGTATTTGCATTAGAAACGCATTTCCTTTAAAATAGGGTTAAGTTTGTTGCCTTGCCATTGTTGTTGTTGAAAGTCGTTTCTTATGATGATTATATTCCTGATTATTTACCACAAAGTTCATTAAACTTTCTGAGGAGAACAGTGCTCTTGATTTCTTTTCTTTATACTTGTCTGCAATGGTTGTAATTATTGAAGCGACAAGAAACGGGATGCAAAATAAGAAAAAGTAAAGCTGTCTTTCAACAAGGGGTCGATCTCTTGATAACCAACAGTTGGTGATTTTTTAAGATATCCTTTGATTAAGAGGAGATTCAGTAAAGGGTAATCCTATTTTGCTGAGACAAACGGTAGGAGAACACGGAGGAGATTGTGAAATGAAATTAAATATTATTTGATTACAAAGGAAAAGGCTTGAAAGTAATTTGTAGAATAGGTTTAATTTCTTGAAGAATGTTAAAAGACAATCAATAGGCATAAGATTATATAAGTTGAATTCTCAAAAAACTACACAGGTTACAAAAACTTGCTACAAATGAAGCTAGTCAACTGTACCTTAGACAGTCACTATACATTTCACGGCCACTTCCACAAATTGTTTAAAATCCTAATGAAATTAATGCAAAGAATTCAATATACTCCCCTTTCCAAATCCCTCTCAGAAGCATAACTTAATGACATAATGATGAAATTAGTACCGAAAAAAAGAGTGAAAAACTTTGTTACATAAAAACACGCAAACAACTCATCTACAACAAAATATTCTACCATATTTAGGGCCATAAACAACCAAAATTGTTAAACATTTCAGGACAACAACAATAACCACCTGTGATTGTAGTCCACCAAATGTGGTTGTTGTCGTTGTCAGTCTTTGAACAATTACCAAATTACCGCCAGTGGTATTCCCGGATCGGATACTTCATTTGAAGCCTTATCATATTTCATAACAACCTTTAGCAGTTTTTATACGCAGTTCTACTCTACGGTCACCCTCTCCATTCCTCTGAAGAGTGAAGAACATCAATCGAATGGTGGAACACAGGACATGTCAGTTCAGTTCATATATAGAGTGGAAACTGAACTGAAATACTATTCAGGTGTTTATTTACATTTTACAAATAAAAATAACAACACCAAACCAGCAAGAGAAAGAGGGATGGATGGAAGGGGGGAGGTAAGTAGTCAGTCATTGCCTGAGTTCATACGGCAGAGAAACCACCCCTAATTTGAATAAAGGATATGGGAGCAATCATTGCACTCACTCACCACTGTCTTTGGCGTTTAAACATATCACAACTGTACTTTTGTTGACCGAAGGATATTTTTTGTTCCATTCAAACACAATCATATTTATTGTCCTAACGTTACTGTAAGTTTTGATACTGTAAGTTTGATTGTTCGGGTGTTTGTTGGGATATCCTTACAATATTTAGTGTTGTTTTTATTATGCTGAACTTTCTGTTGTTATTACTAATGTTCACATTAGTTTTTGTTAATTTATTAGCTCAGAGGTGCATTGGGTCTGTTAGCATTTTTGTTATGTTTTAACGTTTATGATTATGTATCTGCGATCATTTTTATTATTATGAATTTTTGGAAAGGTTTTCTAATTGTCTTCGACACATTTGATTTTTGTTTATTGATGCATACAAATACAATTGTACTACTATGGGCGATTGATTGTTTTTTCACGTCAAACCGTATACGGAATTGAAACCAATAATCATCGGAATTGTAGGTATGGGCGGTGGAGAGTAAAATAACTGAGCAAAGGTTCCACTTGAATTGTAATTGAATTATGTCAGAAGAAACTTTTCGTGCGCATTCACGAGAAGGACATAACATAACAACTGTAAACCAATTTGACAAATATATTCAATGTCGATACTTATACTTAAGTTACATTTGTCGAATTAGTTAACACATTTTTTGTATCGCAGATACTATTTAAGTACTCAAAATAATATAGTACTTAAGATCCAAAAATGAAAAACACTTACCAATTTCCTGTGATCTCTGAAGTATTTAAAGATAATTTCAAACACTCGCGAATACCCGATTAACCGAAGCGAAAATCTCTGTAAAACCTACGCGAAGATAATATTGTAGAACGACGATTTAAATTAATGCGAAACGAACGAACCGAACACGAATTTAGCATTTTCATATTCACTGGAGTCTCGAATCTGGAGTTACAGAATCTGTAAATATACAAAATTACATAGTAACTAAAATATCTGAAATATTAAATTAATAAAAATAATCTTGGAATAACATTTTGGTTACAGCAATGACTTCCATAAAGACAAATTTAACAAAACGTCTAAAAGACTTTTTTTTATCAAATTTCTATTCGAAACTAGGAGATCCCGGCAGACGTTGTGCGGTCCGTAATGTTTGGGATACTTACAATACAAACCACAAATACATTTTAAATTTCATTCCAATTGCTCTATTAATGAAAATTCGTTTATTGCATTTAAAATAATTCTAAACATAGATGACCTTGAACTGTACCACTCCCGAAAGTTTTAGTCTATTAGCTCTTATGATTTCATAGATTATGTGTTACAAACAAACGCACTAAGGATTTCATATATAAAAAAAAACTCTATTATAAATTTTTGGAAAAAAATTAAGAAACAAAATTTGTAGAAAAATTCAAGACCTTTTTTTAAATTTTACAAAATAATTCAAATTAAATTTTTTAAAGAAAATATACAACAAGTAAGAAAGTTCAGTCGGATAAACCCACTTTAGAATCTCCTCACCTTGAGTCCCCAAAAAATATGCGCAAATTTATTTATTTTTTTATTTATGTTATTATCAATTTAATGTACATTTAATAACTTTAAAGTATGTTCTGGTATTAAAGCTATAAGTTCTTAACTTTTGGTGCCAAAATGGTCCATTTGTGTGGGAGGTACCAAAACGGGCGGGCCAATAACGGCCATTTTTCTCTGGACTCTAGGTACTGTAAAAACATTACACTGTACAAAATTTCAAGAATTTTTATGAACTGATATTAAAGCCATAAGCAGTTAACTTTTGGTGCAATTTTCGATGACTCGTTCGAGCATTTAGACTTGTAACTGGCGAATGACACGCGTGATGTTTTGCTCCAAGGCCTGAATCGAAGCGGGTTTGTCCGCATAAACTTTAGACTTTACATATCCCCCAAGGTGTGATATCACACGTTCTTGGTGGCCAATCGACCGGCCCAAAACGTGAAATTATCTGCTCACGAGCTTCAATTTCAGGTCGGTTCAAATAGTCGGTTATTATGGCACGATAACGGTCGCCATTGACGGTTACGTTCTCACCGGCATCATTTTTGAAGAAATATGGACCGATGATTCCACCGGCCCACAAACCACACCAAACCGTTCTTTTTTCTGGATGAAGTGGCAGCTCTTGAATCTCTTCAGGTTGCTCTTCGTCCCGTTGCTGCGAACGGCGCCGAATCGACTCTACACGGTCTTCGTGTACACACTCAGCTACGGCCGCTACATTTTCTTCACTGCGTGCTGGACGTGGTCTATTCGGTCGAATATTATGTTGACCATAATTTGAGGAAGTGCACAAAACACATTCCTCACAGAACGTTAATTTTCGTAATAAAGTTGAACTATTTGTAAACGTTGTTCAGGCGTAAGTCTTTCCATGATGAAATGGCAAATAATTCTTAACAAAAATAGCATGACACGACTCACACGTGATCTGTCAAAAAAAGGCTATTGAAACAAGTATCTCTACTTGGATCACCCGTTATAAACAAGTTATCAACGATGATCTTTTACATATAAAAGTCATCAAGAATAATATTTTCTTATGGAACTATGATACATTCTTATAGAAGCGTCGTCAACGATGATCTCACCTTATAGAAAATTCAACGACAGTTTCTTACCTATAAATCATCAGCGATGATCTTTTCTGATAGAAAAATTTTCACTAATAATATTTTCTTACAAAAGTCATTAACACTTACAGTTTCTTATTGAAAAGTTATCACTTATGATAGTTTCACAAAGAAAAGTTAACAACGATTTTGTATACAAAAAATCACAAACGACAATCTTTTCCTATAGAAAAGTAATTAGTGATAATATTTTATTCTTTATCAATAATTAGAAATAATATTATCGTAATTAAAGTCATTAACGATGATATTTTCTTACAGAAAGTCCATCAGGGACAATCTATATTATAAAAGGATATCAACGACAATCATTCCTTAAAGAATTTTTTTATGTCCGAGACCTAAAAAGTTTTTTGATTGAGGCCTATTATTTTATGAAGCCAAAATTTGGTTATGGTGACGTTTTTTTTTTAAATATTTGTTCATACAATTTAAATTAAAGGAAATTATGAGGTTTAAAAGTGCTGAAAACACCGCATTTCAGTCGGATAAACCGACTAAGGTATACCCTCACTTTGTAAGCAATGTAAATGTGTACTTGTATATGTGGTTAAATTTTAAGGGCCGATGTTGATTTTTAGGAAATTATTGTCAATTATTTAGGAAATTATTGTCATTTCTTTTTATTATGATAATATTGATATGATTCAATTATGTATGGAACAAAATATCGTCCAAATGGCCGCCGCGACCTCGGCGGCACACCTCCATCCGATGGTCCAAATTTTCGATGACACTGAGGCATAATTGAGGTTCTATGCCGTTAATGTGCCGAATTATCTCATCCTTTAGCCCTTGAATTGTTGTTGGCTTATCGACGTACACCTTTTCTTTTTAATAACCCCAAAGAAAGAAGTCCAAGGGTGTCAAATCACATGATCTTGGTGGCCAATTTACATCGGCACGACGTGAGATAACACGGCCATTGAATTTGTTGCGCAAAAGAGCCATTGTTTCGTTAGCTGTGTGGCAAGTGGCACCGTCCTGTTGAAACCACATATTGTCCACATCCATATCTTATACTTTAATGTACCATTGGTTTCAATCAAAAAATGTTGACTGTTTCGTCACAAAAAAATTATAAAAATGTGAATTTTTTGCACGAATTAACGTTGCCCCCTTAACTGTTGGTGCAAAATAGTTAATTTGTGTGGGAGGTGCCAAAAGGCCCTACCAATAAACTAAATTTTTCACTGGACTGTAGACACCATAAAAACATTACACCGTACAAAATTTCAAGTATGTTTAATCACTGGTGTACAAGTTATAAAATGTTAACTTCTGGTACAAAATGGTCCATTTGTGTGGGAGATACCAAAAGGGGAGCGGTAAATTCGCCCATTTTTCTCTTGGTGGTAGCGACTAACAAATTAAAACACCTTAAAACTAACAAAATAACAAAACAAAATTTTAGAAGATTCGAATAAGTAGTATAGAAGTTATTAGGGAATCAATATTTCATAATATGTTAACCCTCAGTGGGGTAGGTACTAGAAGGAGTGGACCAATATGGCCCATCTTTGAACTTAGCCGGAGAAAGGGAAAAATATTACCACATACCAAATTTAAAGTCAATCGGTTACTCCTTTCAAGAGTTATCGTGCGCACTAGCCAGCAGACAGACGGACGGACGGATATTGCTCAAATTACTTAAAATTACAAAAAACGGATTTCCGACGAACATTCCTGGGGTCTTAGGTCACTCCTTCTATGTGTTACACTTTGTTTCGTAGCAACTGACTTATACCCTCGTCACACAAAATGAGGGTATAAAAAATCGCAAAATATTTGTTTCTTTTATATTTTGCTAGCATCCTGACGAAGAAACAAGTAAGAAAGTTTCAGTCGGGTAAACCGACTAAGGTATACCCTCACTTTGTGAGTAATGTAAAATTGAATATTACTCGAATTATTCTGTCAATTTGTGTGGGAGTTACCAGAAGGGGTTTATATAATACACCTTTTTTTCGCTGAACATTAGATACTTTAAATTCATTGCACTGTGCCGACTTATAAGCATTTATGTGCACTGGTATAAACGTTATGAGACATTAAATTGTGGTATGATTTGGGAATTTTTGTGTGGGAGGTACAAAAAGGGGCGTGGCAATAACGCCCATTTTTCACAGGGCTATAGACACTATAAAAACATTACACTGTAAAAAATTTCAAGTATTTGTATACACTGGTTTTAATGTTATAAGCTGTTAACTTTTGGTGCAAAAAGGTACCTTTGTGTGGGAGGTACCAAAAGGGGCGTGGCAACAACACCCATTTTTCCCTGGACTGTAGGCAATATAAAAGCATAATACTGTACAAAATTTCAAGTATTTTTATACACTGTTATTAATGTTATAAGCTGTTAACTTTTGGTGCAAAATGGTGCATTTGTGTGGGAGGTACCAAAAAGGACGTGGCGACTTCGCCCATTTTTCTCGAGTTGATAGCGACTAATAAGCTAATACTATGTGTGAAATTTCAAAAGATTCGAATAAGTAGTATAGCAGTTATTAAAGAATCAATATTTTACAACATTTTAACCCTTTGTGGGGGAGGTACTAGAAGGAGTGGACCAATATGGCCCATCTTCGAACTTAGCCGGAGATAGAAAAAAATATTACCACATACCAAATTTGAGGTCAATCGGTTACTCCTTTCGAGAGTTATCGTGCGCACCAGCCAGCAGACACACAGACAGACAGGCAGACAGACAGACAGACAGACAGACAGACAGACGGACGGACGGACATTGCTCATTCGACTTAAAATGACCCAAAACGGATTTCCTCCGAACATACTTGGGGTCTTAGGTCACTCCTTCGACGTGTTACACTTTTTTCCGTAGCAAATGATATATACCCTCGTCACACTAAAGTGAGGGTATAAACAATGCCTTTTTGAAGAAAATCTATGGATAAATGAAGAAGTTATTATTTCACTTTAATTAGAAATAAGAGAATTTCAACATAATCCGGTTTTTATACCCCCACTATTGTGAACAAGGGTATATATCAGATAACCCTTTCGTATAGAAAAGTAATCACCAACAACAATTTCTTTCAGAGATTCATTATCTATTCATTCATTATATGAATGCTATCAAAATCTCAATCTTTCTCATATGAAAGGCATAAACAATTTTCTTATTGAAAAGACGACAACGATATTGTTTCTTATAGAGAAGTCATAAACGCTGATCCCTTCTTAAGGAAATGTTACAAATTTGTAGAAAACTTATAAATGAAATGTTAAAAACATTTAAAAAATTAGGAATGTTGTAAAACATTTATATATTAACGTATTAGATTTTATATAGGAAGTTCTGGTTATTTTTTAGAAAATTTGCGCCAGAAAAATTTCTATTCTTATTTTTGGATACATTTTTTTTTAATTTACAAATTAGTTTTTTAAAGAGCCTTTTTACCAATTTTTTTAGAAATAATTTAAAAGAAATTAGAAAAAAGTTTCGGTAAAAAATACATGTCATTTTAGGACACTGATATATAAGGTGATCCAAGTAGAGATACTTGTTTCAATAGCCTTTTTTGACAGATCACGTGTGAGTCATGTCATGCTAGTTTTGTTAAGTATTATTTGCCATTTCATCATGGAAAGACTTATGCCTGAACAACGTTTACAAATCGTTCAACTTTATTACGAAAATTCACGTTCTGTGAGGAATGTGTTTCGTGCACTTCGGTCAACTTATGGTCAACATAATCGAGTCATCGAAAATTGAACTCAACGGATGGACCATCTGAGACGTAGCCGCGGCCAACATTTGATAGACATAATCTTCAAAAAATAAATGCCAAAGAATGTTCTTTCAAATGATAATAAACATTCCCCATTCGATTTGAATTTTCTTTAAAAAAGTAGGGAACCTCGAAATGGATCACGCTATAGATATTGCGACACGATTCTCAAGGGATGATACCTGACTGTCAATCATTTGAATATCTAGCCTATTTTTATTATTTTATCTCACTTTTTCACACAGCTGCTTTTAACGTATTTGCCAAATTTTAATGACTCATCAAATTTAACCCATCACAGTTCCATTATTAACCTTCCTTCTCACTCCGATCTCGAGCTACAGGACTCTTGATGAACATAGTGAAAATATTCATATTCATATGTGGTAATCATAGATGGGGCAAAAATCCATTTACTTTACAACCCATACAACCGACAATAATAATGAAATGTCAAAAGAAATATGATGGATTGATTTTTAAACCCTCAACAACAAAGAAATTCAAATAAATTGAACCCAAAAAACTACTCATATCTCCCCCGAAATAAAAGGGCAAAAAAACTATGGGTTTTCGATTTGGCCAAACGGAGAAAAATGTAAAAAGAAAAAACATAATTTCCACAATGACATGACAAAATACGGACAATCAATTTTTTTAGGCCATAACAACTAAAAGGATATGTGAAGTTTTTTGTTTCCTATGTGCGAATATGAAGACGATTTTTCAGTTGCAATGAAAAATGATTGCAAACATTATCGAAATAGATTCCTCACATTGTACGTCGTACATCGTCATCGTCATCATATATCATCGCAATCAATAGTGGACTAACAGAACAACAATAGACGTGTGGAACAACTGCACAGCATTCCAAATGTTTTAAAATCGTTCGAAATCGTCAGCCATCGACAGAAAAAAGGACACCCTCACTCACTCAGTCTCTCCACTTGGCATTGTGTTGCATATTTACCCTTTTTTATTTAGGATTTCTTTCGATGGTTAGTTTCAATTGTTTCCTCATATGATATATGATTTTTTAACGCTTTTGTCTGGACGCAGAGTAATGACTCCTCCTCTTCATTGATTCTAAGCAGAGAGTGTGACTGTGTCCTGACTGTTCCTTTTTTCGGATGTAATGTCCCTCAATTAAATAAAAGATCTTTCAATTTTTAAACTACTACGGAACACCCATACCATAGTTTACCACACATTGCCATACCATATTAAGGATATTCGATATGTTTTGTTGTTGTGCTGAACAAAAGGATTCGTCGCGTATTGTCATTATTATTGTGTTTTACAAACACACACTCACTCATGCGGATTCTAGGACTGCTGGGATATCCTTATTCGCCACATATTTGACATTATCGAAATTGATGTTAACACATCATTTTTCAAAACATTCAATCCAAACATGAAACGATTGTCCTTTTCTTGTATTGAGATCCACACAACATTGTTAAACGGCTCTAAAGGATAAGTTATTTTGTCAGTTTAAGGTTTTCCTGTAGTGGAAATTCTGTAGGTGTGTGTGTCGTGTTTTGAATTGAAAACTGACACCATGGGAGTCCTTTCAAATTTTACTTTAATTATGATTTTTTATTGGTTTTGATTGTCAAATCCCTTTTTCTGTCTTGTTAAGAAAAGTAATTATCCGTTTTCTCTGTCCTCCCCCAGCGATAATGGTCAATAAATGATAAATGATGAAATTTTCAATGGATTTTTCATTTTCAGGGACCAACAATTTTAAATTGGAATGCTTAAAACAATGACGCAAAAGGGTTCATTAGTGGGTTATACTGTTTCAATACTCAAAGATGAAGCGAACATTAAGACCAAAACTTCTAAACTATTACCTAAGTCATCAACGATGATCTGTTCTTACAGAAAAGTCATCAACGATGAACTTTACTTATAGAAAAGTCATCAATGATGATCTTTTCGTATAGAAAAGTCATCAACGATAAACTTTTCTTATAGAAAAGTCATCAACGTTGAACTTTTCTTATAGAAAAGTCATCAACGATGAACTTTTCTTATAGAAAAGTCATCAACGATGAATTTTTCTTATAGAAAAGTCATCAACGATGAAATTTTCTTATAGAAAAGTCAGCAACGATGAACTTTTCTTATAGAAAAGTCAGCAACGATGAACTTTTCTTATAGAAAAGTCAGCAACGATGAACTTTTCTTATAGAAAAGTCATCAACGATGAACTTTTCTTATAGAAAAGTCAGCAACGATGAACTTTTCTTATAGAAAAGTCATCAACGATGATCTTTTCGTATAAGAAAGTCATCAACGATGAACTTTTCGAATGAGAAAGTCATCAACGATGAACTTTTCTTATAGAAAAG
The DNA here is from genome assembly GCA_963930755.1 of Eudasyphora cyanicolor. Lineage (NCBI taxonomy): Eukaryota > Metazoa > Arthropoda > Insecta > Diptera > Muscidae > Eudasyphora > Eudasyphora cyanicolor. Next base: position 6,478,736 of record OZ005735.1, on the reverse strand, counting down.
TCATCAACGATGAACTTTTTTTATAGAAAAGCCATCAACGATGAACTTTTCTTATAGAAAAGTCATCAACGATGATCTTTTCGTATAGAAAAGTCATCAACGATGATCTTTTCGTATAGAAAAGTCATCAACGATGATCTTTTCGTATAGAAAAGTCATCAACGATGATCTTTTCGTATAGAAAAGTCATCAACGATGATCTTTTTTTGTAGACTAGTCATCAACGATGATTTTCGTATAGAAAAGTCATCAACGGTGATCTTTACGTATAGAAAAGTCATCATGGATTATCTTTTTGTATAGAAAAGTCATCAACGATGATCTCATCGTATAGAAAAGTCATTAACGATGATCTTTTCGTATAGAAAAGTCATCAACGATGATCTTTTCGTGTAGAAAAGTCATCAGCGATGATCTTTTCGTGTAGAAAAGTCATCAACGATGATCTTTTCGTGTAGAAAAGTCATCAACGATTATCTTTTCGTGTAGAAAAGTCATCAACGATGTTCTTTTCGCATAGAAATCTTTTCGTATAGAAAAGTCATCAACGATTATCTTTTCGTAAAGAAAAGTCATCAACGATGATCTTTTCGTATAGAAAAGTCATCAACTGTGATCTTTTCGTATAGAAAAGTCATCAACGATGATCTTTTCGTATAGAAAAGTCATCAACGATGATCTTTTCGTATAGAAAAGTCATCAACGATGATCTTTTCGTATAGAAAAGTCATCAAGGGTGATCTTTTCGTATAGAAAAGTCATCAACGGTGATCTTTTCGTATAGAAAAGTCATCAACGATGATCTTTTCTTATAGAAAAGTAATCAACGGCGATCTTTTCTTATAGAAAAGTCATCAACGGCGATCTTTTCTTGTAGACTAGTCATCAACGGTGATCTTTTCTTGCAGCATAGTTATCAGCAATGTTCTTTTCTTATACAAAAGACAACAACGATGATAGAATAGATATCAACGATGATCTATTCTTATAGAAAACACATCAAAGATGATCTTTTCTTATATAAAACACATCAACAAAGTTCATCGTTGATGACTTTTCTAAGACAAACTCATCAACGATGAACTTTTCTAAAAGAAAAGTCATCAACGATGAAATTTTCTGAGAGAAAAGTCATCAACGATGAACTTTTCTGAGAGAAAAGCCATCAACGATTAACTTTTATTAGAGAAAAGTAATCAACGATGAACTTTCCTTACAGAAACGTCGTCAACGATTATCTTTTTCTATAGAAAAGTCATCAACGATTAACTTTTCTTAGAGAAAAGCCATCAACGATTAACTTTTCTTAGAGAAAAGTAATCAACGATGATCTTTTCGTATAAGAAAGTCATCAACGATGAACTTTTCGAATGAGAAAGTCATCAACGATGAACTTTTCTTATAGAAAAGTCATCAACGATGAACTTTTTTTATAGAAAAGCCATCAACGATGAACTTTTCTTATAGAAAAGTCATCAACGATGATCTTTTCGTATAGAAAAGTCATCAACGATGATCTTTTCGTATAGAAAAGTCATCAACGATGATCTTTTCGTATAGAAAAGTCATCAACGATGATCTTTTTTTGTAGACTAGTCATCAACGATGATTTTCGTATAGAAAAGTCATCAACGGTGATCTTTACGTATAGAAAAGTCATCATGGATTATCTTTTTGTATAGAAAAGTCATCAACGATGATCTCATCGTATAGAAAAGTCATTAACGATGATCTTTTCGTATAGAAAAGTCATCAACGATGATCTTTTCGTGTAGAAAAGTCATCAACGATGATCTTTTCGTGTAGAAAAGTCATCAGCGATGATCTTTTCGTGTAGAAAAGTCATCAACGATGATCTTTTCGTGTAGAAAAGTCATCAACGATTATCTTTTCGTGTAGAAAAGTCATCAACGATGTTCTTTTCGCATAGAAATCTTTTCGTATAGAAAAGTCATCAACGATTATCTTTTCGTAAAGAAAAGTCATCAACGATGATCTTTTCGTATAGAAAAGTCATCAACTGTGATCTTTTCGTATAGAAAAGTCATCAACGATGATCTTTTCGTATAGAAAAGTCATCAACGATGATCTTTTCGTATAGAAAAGTCATCAACGATGATCTTTTCGTATAGAAAAGTCATCAACGATGATCTTTTCGTATAGAAAAGTCATCAAGGGTGATCTTTTCGTATAGAAAAGTCATCAACGGTGATCTTTTCGTATAGAAAAGTCATCAACGATGATCTTTTCTTATAGAAAAGTAATCAACGGCGATCTTTTCTTATAGAAAAGTCATCAACGGCGATCTTTTCTTGTAGACTAGTCATCAACGGTGATCTTTTCTTGCAGCATAGTTATCAGCAATGTTCTTTTCTTATACAAAAGACAACAACGATGATAGAATAGATATCAACGATGATCTATTCTTATAGAAAACACATCAAAGATGATCTTTTCTTATATAAAACACATCAACAAAGTTCATCGTTGATGACTTTTCTAAGACAAACTCATCAACGATGAACTTTTCTAAAAGAAAAGTCATCAACGATGAAATTTTCTGAGAGAAAAGTCATCAACGATGAACTTTTCTGAGAGAAAAGCCATCAACGATTAACTTTTATTAGAGAAAAGTAATCAACGATGAACTTTCCTTACAGAAACGTCGTCAACGATTATCTTTTTCTATAGAAAAGTCATCAACGATTAACTTTTCTTAGAGAAAAGCCATCAACGATTAACTTTTCTTAGAGAAAAGTAATCAACGATGAACTTTCCTTATAGAAAAGTCGTCAACGATTATCTTTTTCTATAGAAAAGTCATAAACGATTATCTTTCTTCTTTCTTTTAAAATTTTTTATCAATTATAATATTTTCTTATAAAAATCTGAAACGATTACCTTTTCTTATAAATGTTGTGAATCTTATAGAAGAGTTATAAACTAAAACAACAAATGTAACAGATTATGGGGCTTACAGTTTAATTCCCCTAATATGCGTGCATTCTGAATTATTCACAAACATCGTTTGTTTCTCATCTATTTGCAGTTAACATTCATTATGCTATCATAAATCATAAAATACGACAACGAAAAAACGGAAAACCAAACCCACAAATTTTCTAATTAAAAATGCATAGAAATTTTGCACACACATATACATCGTCTAAGAGTCATTTTATGCTACAACGGAAGTTTATGAGTGGGACAGGACGATACACAAATTTTACGATTAATTAAAGAAAAATGCAAATTTTCCACGAAAGGAGCGATAATGTAATCAACACGTGCGATATGACGATGAGGATGACAACGGCGTTGGCGACGTCAAACCAAATGACAATTGTCATTTGCTGCTGAAGGACCGACCGTCAGCAGCAAACACACGTATGATAGTTGTTGCAGGACGACAGACAATATGTCAACTGACAACACTCGGTGGCAATAGACGACTAGAAGACAACTTTCACACAGAGCCACTCCCGCGTGCAGCACTTCAAGTCCTCTCAAGGAGGGTGTCATCCCGTGAAATGCGAAGTAAAGTGAATTGACGTGTAAGACGGTGTTGTTACACCAGCCAACAAACATCACGCAAGTCGCTATGCGACACGTGTTGCATACACCACTTCAAACTAAAAAATAACAAAATTTCTTATGTTGTGTGCTTTAAAATAAAAATCAACACGATTATGCTTTTTATATAATTCACTTACATAACACACAGAAAGAAACAAAAAGTTAAAAAACAACCAAATAAAACAATTCAAATTGAATTTAGGCACAATGGTGTGTGCGTGAGTGGCTGATTTGTTTTATTTTATTTCTCAAAATTTCTCACAATCTAAAATAAACCCTCAGCGTTTTTCTGCAAGGACTTAAAAAGGCATTCTCTCTATATTTGTATTTATTAGGCCTTCGTTCAGGAAGCCTTTAAAATAACAAACAAAACATTACATGGTAATTCCGAAATCGACGAGTGACTGCGACGACTGTCTGACTGACTATACATACGAGTATAAGTAAAGAAGGCAATATGTTTTGTTGCGTGTTAAAACAATTAAAATTCTTCAATAGGATCACACACAATCAGACAAGACAGCTAGCTGACACACGCACATACACTCGGCGAAAGAGGATTCATTAGTAGTTAAATGTAAATTTAAGGAACACACCCTGATTTTGCATGTGTCCTTTGATGATGGGTTTCACTGGTATCCTCATTTGACCAAAGAGAGAAGGCAGAAAAAAAACACCCCCTTCCTACAATAAGTCTAATATAAAAACTATGGCTAGAGATCTTGAATATAAAAAACCCGGTTAGCGGTTTATCGAAAACAAAAAAAATATAGATGGAGTATTATTGAAAATACTCGGTTATCGGATTCTCGAAAATAAAAAAATAATACGTTGTAGAAAATGGAGCAATATTGACAATGTTCTTTGTATGGAAAAATTAATAATATAATAATAATAATAATACGACGACTGAAATTTCTTTTGGTCAGAATATGTTCTGTCACAACAAACCAAATTTCAGTTCCGGCAAACGAGAATTGTAGTTGTCTAAAATTTCGTTTCGCAGAAACGAATTTTTTCTTTGCGTGTACATCTAACCTTAAATACAACAAAATGGAGAGAAGCCAAGACTGCCTTAATTTAAAAGCGGGAAAGCCTAACCTAAGAATTTCCGGTCAATTAGTCTATTGTCAGTTCTCCTACAGCAACACCCTACAGCAACTGCAATGGTGAATCCATCGAAACCGTCCTGCACGAGCTAGTCAACTTTATTGAAGGATCTCCCTCTCTACATATAGAGGCGACCTTCAATAACATACGAGTATATCCAACAACAGTTATGGCTCTCGGGGGGTTCATAACAATATACGAAGGTTCATTCATAACTCTGATTAAGAGAAGAATTTCACCTAGCTTAGGGTCAACTGAACACCATAAATCTGTCAGCAGGGGAACGTCTAAAGGGTGCTTTCTATCTCCTCTGCTTTGGAATCTTTGCATGAGCAATATGCAGCTTTCCCTAGAGAAGAAGAGTGTTGCCTATGCAGAAGATGTGACGAAAGCGTTATCCTAGAACTCATAGAGATATCATACAGCAGGCCCTTCATATCGCTACAAGATATGCTTCATTTAATAACCTTTATGTTAACCCGACTAAGACGGAGATAGTTCATTTTTAGCAGAAGATATAATCTACCAACTATTCCACTTGTCCCTTGGGGGAGTGAAGTTCCCTTTTCTGAAAGACCAAAATACTAAATAGACAGGAAATTAAACTTCAAGTCCAACAACAGAGAAAAAGGCTGTGGTAGAGCTATAAATGCGCAATAGGTCAGAACTCCATATATTATTAGTTGTATGCGGCAGTAGTCAGGCCGATAATTCTGTGTGGAATTGTCGTCTGACAGGTAGAAGGTGGATTCTTCGGAAATCCACCTTCTGCTCGTTACTAAAACAAGTTCAGCAAACGGCTATGTGTATCTGAAGCACTAAATCTTATACTACACTTAATACCGCTAGACATTATATCCAAGCAATATGCCGGTTCTACTGCTATTAGACTTAGGAAATTGTCAATCTGGTCAGGAAAGGGCTACGAACAGTGTCATCCTTTGCGGATGTGTCTGACTTTGCGGAAATTGTTGATTACACTATTCTGAACTTTTTTTGAACTCTTATACCTGATAGACATCAAAATGGAATGGTCGTATTCCGCTGCATAGGAGAAACGTGAACTTATATGCAGAAGGTTCCAAACTCAACAACCGGATGGGCTTCGGTGTCTTTTCTAAGAACATGAGTTATGCAAAATAGCTGAAGTTCATGAATGAAGTATGTATAAATATTTTCTCTAGTAGTCAAGCAGCTATGATGTCCCAGAGACCTGAATTCAAAAACTGCCCTCGACTGTTGCAGATCTCTTATCGTGATGGCTGAACAGTTCAATATTTATCAGATTTTTGTGCCGGGCCTAGGTACTATCTAACACGCTCCCTCGAATCTGTATTAAGTGGGCTTGCATCTAGATACATCTAAGCCCTTCTTAAAAGATAGTGATCTTACGGCAACAAGTGCAAATAATTTCATAAATACCAGGCAGATGTGGCCCTGTCTAAACTAAATAACCAATTGGGCTTCGGTGTATTTTCTAAGGAACTTGGGCAATGAATAGCAAATATACCGCCTGATCACTGTAGTGTTTGCCAGAGAGAAATCTTATCTCTTAGAGAGGTAACAAAATAGTTGAAGTTCCTGAATGAAGTCTGTATAAATATTTTCTTAGTAGTCAAGCAGCTATGAAGACCCTAAGTCCTGAATTCAAAAACTTTCCTCGACTGTTGCAGGTCTCTTAACGTGATGGCTGAACAGTTCAATATTTATCAGATTTTTGTGCCGAGCCACAGGAACATACCAGGGAACTGCAATTCAGATGAACTTGCAAGACTAGGTACTATCTTACACGCTCCCCGGAATCTGTATTATGTGGGCTTGCATCTAGAGACCTCTAAGCTCTTCTTGGTATATAGTGATCTTACGGCAACAAGTGGAAGTAATTTTATAAATACCAGGCAGATGGGGGCCTGTCTAAACTAAACAACCAATTGGGCTTCGGTGTCTTTTCTAAGGAACATGGACAATGGATAGCAAATATACCGCCTGATCACTGTAGTGTTTGCCAGAGAAAAATCTTATCACTTAGAGAGGTAGCTAAATAGAATAAGTTCCTGAATGAAGTCTGTCTAAATATTTGTTCTAGTAGTCAATCAGCTATGAAGTCCCTGAGACCTGAATTGAAAAAACTGCCATCATCTCTTACGAGATAGCTGAACAGTTCGATATTCATCTGATTTTGTTCTCGGGACACATGGACATACCAGGGAACTGCAAAGCAGATGAACTTACAAGACTAGGGACTATCTTACACGCTCCAGGGTAACTGCAATATGTGGGCTAGCATTTAGTTACCTCTAAGCTCTTCTTGAAAGATAGTGATCTTACGGCCACAAATGAAAGGAATTGCGAGACCAGACGTCTCAATTATCGTATCTATTATAATAGGTCACTGCCGTATCCACCAAATATGACAGCACACCGAGAGATTGAAGATCTTGAGAAGCTGAAGCAGATGACACATACCTTCTGGGTATGTGTCCCGATCTCCCTAGAAGGGGAGGGTCTCATTCGTGCGTTTTGACCACACTAGACTATTTTTTGTGGGGGCACGTGAAGTTTCTTGTCTATAGAGACAAGCCAACCACGATTGCTGTCTTGGAAGACAACATTACACGTATAATTTGTAAGATATCGGCCTTAATGTTGGGAAAAGTGTGCCAAAATTGATCGCAGCCGCTGGCAAGATTTGTATAAAATAATACTTAAAAAGTAAAGGGCAGGCATTGATTTATCAATCCAATTTAATATTTCATTCACTTGTACATTGTACACTTGATTTTCTGTGTTTTCTTTAATTTTCAAAAACCAAATTTAAAAAATCACTCATTAAATTTCCAAAAACAGAATGAAATAATTTGTTAATTTCTCTCTTATTAACAAACGCATTATCTGCGAATACGCAGAGTTATTCCCTAACATTTTTGAGAAAATGTACCCTTAGTGAGTAAAAGCTATGGAAACGTAGCTATGAGTTTGTGGGTCGTGGGTTCAATTCCCACCGGAGGCTCTGGTCTGTCTCTGAAAAAAATAGCCACATGTTCTTTGTAACCCGGCATTTGCCTGGACCATAAAATAATGAATTAAAATTTACTTTGTATTGTAATTCATATACATAAATTATCTGGCATTGTGAGTAAGTTTTCTTTAACAATTTTATATTTTTTCCTGCAACTATAGCTGTGAGCTTGTCCTCAGTATTGTGGAACATAAAAATTCTCAAACTGTTTATAGAACATAAATACTAAGGCGGTCCCAAAATTAGCCGAACTGACATTTAGATGGCGGTAGTATTTTGAAAACAATTACTTTCGTGAAAAGTGGCAACCTTCTAAACATATGTTTTAAGTTGCAAGGCGACACGTTGTTTAGTTTTTTTTGACCACTCAAAAGTAAACGATTTCAGTGAATTTGTAAACATGGAAATGTAATACTATATTTCCATTTGAAAGCTCTCAGTCCATCCAAAAATAAAACCGAGCTAGATTCTACTTTGGGGGAGTATGCTCCTTCATTTACAACTATAAAATATTGGGTGGCATATTAACGGAAAATTTGATGATGAGAAAGCTGTGCGCAAGGTGGGTGCCGCGTTTGCTCACAGTCAAGACAATGCAGCAGTTCACACATCCAATGGCCAAAATCAATGAATTAAGGTTGAAATTGCTTCAGCACGCACCTTATTTGCCAGATTTAGCTCCCTCTGATTATTTTGTTGTTTCCAAACTTGAAAAAATGCCTCGGAGGAAAAAGATTTCCCAGCAATGAAGCGGTCGAGGTTGCGGTTGATGGATATTTTCAGGAGCTATACAGTTCTTACTATAAACCGGGTATCGAAGCTATTGAAAATCGCTGGAAAAAGTGTTTCAAGCTAAAAGGAGATTATGTTCAGAAACAAAGACAAATTTTCCCAAATTTCTTTGTTAGCTCGGCTAATAATAAAACCTTCTTTTCGATCAACCGGTTACCCGGTTTTCCAACTTTTTCATCACCTTTCACTACACCTCTGTGTTTCTTCTTCTTCTTCATTTAACACTCAAGGGCTTAATGCAGAACCTTAAAATTTGTATAAAACTTTTATTGCAACTTAATTCATGTGATTTTTACGCTTGACCCGCATGTTATGGCACTCAGCCCACCAAAAACACCGTACATCAAAACCCCACCCAAACGTTGGTCCTGCGCTGCGTTTTTGAGTATTATCAGAGTGATAAATCGCAACAACCAACAGTTCACATATTGTTCACGTAAAGGCAATTATCATAATGTTGTTATCCTTGTGGTGCGGCCGCCACTTCAACCTTTTTTCTTTTCGGCAATGCATGCGGACTCATCTATGAAATTTGGGAAAAACTTTCTCACGCCTTGGCGAGTCACAGAGGAAGAACAGAACGAGCGAATCAACGAAACAAATGAAGCGGCGAATGGATGAAATGGAATGAAATTAACATTTAACACCCGTAAAACTACTGCTACGGCTATCTCTCTCGACATGTAACCACTTACAATCAGCGAACACGAAGCTGACGCTGATGATGATGACTATCTGTCCTGGAGTAGTTCAATGGGTGACTGCTGTGATTTCTGGTGTTTGGTTATTTTGATAACACGTGATTTTCTTTCCGTGCCATTACTGGTGATATCTGGTATTTGTTTATTGTAGACGTGTTCAACTCAACCACTCACTCCCCTCCCATTTCTTTTTGGTCTCAAGGACATAACAAATTTGTTAAAATTTTTTGATTGTTGCGATTGTGTGTGTCTGTCTGTGTTGTCATCCTGCAATCATTATTTTCCAGGAACATCCTCGAAACAGGGGGTGTGAGTTTCGAAAGTGTGGGAAGTAGATAGTTTTCTGGTGTGGTGATTTTAATGAAGTGATCTCTTGATGAAATGTCACCCAATGTTAAACATAAAGATTAACTGCAATTAAATGCATGCTCCCTCTTTTGTGATAATAGAGCGTCTGCCTGAACGGACTTTCATTGTTCCCATGTTCACAAGAGTTAATCTGGGGTGACAGAGTTTTAAATTGCGATTAAGTGATAGTGCATATATTGGGCGAGCCGAGGAAAATTTGAGAAAATCCAAAATTAATGGGATTTTGGGGTTTAGAAAAATAGTTCTAGAGGTCACTAGTAACAATACTTAACGAAAAAATCTAAATTTTAGCAGTTGCGAATTATTTTCTCCTCATATCGCTAAAAAATCTAAAAATAAAGAACAAATTAATAATAAATTTAACTTATGAACGAATATCTGATTTCTCTATTCCCTCATCACAGTTTTTTGTTATTGTATCCAAACATTTATTACTGCTTCTGTTTTTTTTTTCTCTCTCTCTCTCTCTGTCATTCATTCAAGTCAATTGCTAATTGCATAGCTTGCGTCTAATATCCTGTTCAAGAACCTCACCAATTCAAATGTAATCATTACAAATAGACAATGGCGACAGCAACAAAAAAGCGTAATGACGCGTAACGCATACTAATTTAAATTATATTAAACATTAACCAAGTTTGCCGTGAGTCTTTTTTCCGCTCTTCGGCGTCAACGCCATTTGATTGACTTTTTTCGCTGTGACATAATGTCTATAATTTTCTAAAACACAACAGACGACAGAGAGAAAGAACGTCAATTGTTGTGGTATTGGTAATTAACGCTAAGTGTTGGTTAGTTTTTGTGGCAAATGACAATATTGTCGAGCGCGTCTGACACTTGTGATTAAGGGGGATGCAGTCGGCACGAACGGCAAGAAAAACAACGTCGGACCAGCAGACAAAAAGCCAAGACTCCAAGATGACTTTATAATGAAAGCACGTGTGCTGGAAAACTCGATGAGTTTTTTTATTAGTCGGAATGAACGGTCTCTCTGGAACGGAAGTGCCGAGAAAAACTTTTGCAAATTATGTTTTATTTTACGGCACATGTCACTCTAACACATTCCTCTCCCCTCACCGCCTTAAATCATTTGTATCAATCGAAGTTGTGCTACAGTTTATATTGATAGGGGGTTTTATTTGTTCGAAAAGGTAATATATAATTCTGCTGACAATTACACTATGAAATACAATTTTTGTCGAAGAGCTGTGCATAATATTAAAAATATGGAGCCCAGCAATAGAGATTCAATTTTTTTTATATTTTCCTTATTCAGAATAGGATTTCAGTTACCAGTAAGTGCCTCAAATCTGTTGAAGAAATATTTTTAACAATCTGTGAATCCTATTTTGCAGTGGTGTGAAAGACAAAGTAGCTCGTTCTACAACAAGAGTACAGGTTCAAATCCGTACAAGTACACTTTGGGCATGTTTACTTATTCTGCAGACAATTACACTATGAAATAAAATTTTTGTCGAAGAGCTGTGTATAGCATAAAAAATATGGAGCCCAGCAATAGAGATTCAAATTTTTTTTTTATATTTTCCATATTCCGAACATTTTTAAATGTTCTGTGAGTCGCATTGTGCAGTGGTGGCAATGTATGCTCTTTCTACAACAAGAGTACACTCGTAGGTTCAAATCCGTACAAGAACACTTTGGGCATGTTTACTTATTTAGCCGAAATTAAGAGCAAAATGTATACGAGTTCTTTAAAATTGTTTTGTCTGCTTTAACTAGATAATGTTTCCTTTCAGGGGGAAGTTTCATTGATAGCACTGAGCTAACCGAAAGATGAAACCATCTGGGTAAACCTATTTCGAGAATGCTGAATTCTGTGGAAGTACCATTTTACTACTTTAGTTGCTTTGAAGTATCCGTCAAATAAATTTGATAGCAAATCTAAAATGTTAGATTTCGGAATTAGGGGATTCTTTTGTTAATATTTCTGCTAAAGCAATACCGCCCCTAAACCCTGAAAACCTTATTTTGCTAACTGCACAAAGAAATGTGAGCATAGGGTAACCCACTCAAAAAAAAATTAAGTTCCTAAATTTAAGAAAAATCCGTATTCTAATTTAGTTCAATGTTTGTACTTATATTTAGTTTATGTTTTTTTAAATCTAGGAAATATTATTTAGTACGAGTAAATAATTAACCAAAAATGATGAAATATTTTTACTAAAATATTTTTTTAAACAAATTTGGATTTTCCCTATATGTAAAGGGTGGTTAAATTGTAAGGGCCAATGTTGAATATGAACTACACCTAAACGTCAAGCTTTTTCTGCATTTCATTTGACATTTCTCAATTTCAGACTAACTCAATTTGAACCATACATAAAGATACACAATCGAGCAACGCGTTGAAGTTTTTTAAGCTTTTTACGAAAATGGGCGTTCACATCAAAATGCATTTCGTGCACTTCGTGACGTTTTTTTTGATCAGCATAATCGACCAAATGTGTCCACAATCGGAAGATGTGAAAACACCTGGGCGTGGTCGCCCAGTTCGTTTGGTGCGGCTTATGGGCTGGCGACGTCGTCGGGCCATACTTCTTCGAAATGGGGCCGCTCAGGCAGTTACTGTGAATTGTATTCGCTATCGTGAGATGATAACGAACTTTTTATGGCCCGAATTGGATGATATGGATGTGGACAATATGTGGTTTCAACAGGACGGTGCCACTTGCCACACAGCTAACGAAACAATGGCTCTTTTGCGCAACAAATTCAATGGCCGTGTTATCTCATGTCGTGCCGATGTAAATTGGCCACCAAGATCATGTGATTTGACACCGTTCGACTTCTTTCTTTGGGGTTATTAAAAAGAAAAGGTGTACGTCGATAAGCCAGCAACAATTCCAGAGCTAAAGGATGAGATAATTCGGTACATTAACGGCATAGAAACTCAATTATGCCTCAGCGTCATCGAAAATTTGGACCATCAGATGGAGGTGTGCCGCCGAGGTCGCGGCGTCCATTTTGGCTATATTTTGGTCCATACATAATTGAAACATACCAATGATATCATAGTAAAAAGAAATGACAATAATTTCCTAAATAATTTGTGTTTTATTCAAAATCAACATCGGCCCTTAAAATTTAAACAACCTTTATGTAAAATCTGATTTATGCGGTGGATAAGTATAATGCAACTTTGAACTAATAATGGAAGGCATGAGTTTTAGTTTATTTTAACTGAAAATAATCGCTCATGAAATTAAACTAAAAAAATTAGGAAAACCATACTAAAATCATGGAAAAATTAACTATTGTCGCAAAAAAATCTAAATATTTTTCTGTACTTTTTCTTTACGAGATCTTTATTTATTGCGCATACTTACATCTGGGACGAGTATCGAACCTACAATCGCATGATTGTGAGACAGAGACGCTATACACGGAGCTACGAAACCCTTTTGCGATTGGAGGAGGGGGAAAAATACAAATCGCATAAAAATATCAGCACCAAATGTCATATAACACTAAATTTGTATAATTTCGAGTTAAAAATTGCAATTGGGATTTTAAGCAGGGCCACGTCAGCTGGGAATATATGCAGTTCCTGATTAGTGATTACGTGGCATTTATATCCACAAGGATTCTACCCCTCAGGAAGGGTATTTAAACTTTCTTCGTGAAGAAACTTAATAGTTGGCGGATGTTTATCTCAGCAAAGTTTGCTTACTCAACAATAAATGGGACCCTAGTGTATATTGCCGTCTTCTAGGAGCATAGCTGCAAATATACATAATGTGTTCTATTGACACCTCCTCCTCTGCATCACCCAAGTTCTGCAAGTCAATAGGACAGTGACCCGTCATGACAGACAAGTTAAGTGAGACGTCCTGTCTCGATAACAACAGCATGGTAGATTAAGCAGGGCCATATCAATATCATTCGAATATACGAATATGTAGTTCCAAAGGGCACTATGTTTCACGAAGAGCTTGAAGGTCGGTGGAAAAACTTGTCATATTGTAGTTGCTGCTCAAAAGTTACTTTTTAACTTCTTTCTCGAAGAAGCTCAACAGTTGGCGGATGTTAATATTAGCCAAGGTTGCTAACTCCACAAACGAAATGTAAGCCAGACTCTTTGTGAGAGTGGGATACAGACATAGTAGGTTTTATATTGACTTATCCTCGTCTTCGTCACCTTCAGCCTCTATACGTGCCGTCCAACAACAAGGCAGTGACTCATCATGACAGACACAGTAATTTCAGTCTCGAAAAGAAGAGCGTTGAAGTTAAAATAGGGACACATTAGATTGAAATGTAGCCAGCTCCTGACCAGTTACTACTTGTCATTTCTTTCCATTTGAGGTCGCTGGAAAAACTTGTCATCAGGCCAGGAAAATATTCTGAGTGAGGAAGAATCGTTGATCTTTCCGTTCTCTTCCCAGAGGCAAAGAGCCTTGAGGAACTAAGTGAGACATCTGGTTTCGATAAGAATATTTGCATTGCAGGATTACGATCATAATGTCTTTTCTGATTATGAGAAAGATTAAAATCGGACGTATTCCACATATGAATAATTGCAAATCAGTGCCACAGAAAGTAAAATTATTTGCAAGTGCAAAAGTAATTTGCATCATGGTCAGTTGGTAATTAAAGTTAGGATAGGACGCGCAGTACGCTACCGATGCTGGCGTGTAACACTTCACTCGGAGACCACGTGGTCCATTGTGTTCGTCCTGTCAAGTTTAGAAAATTTAAAGGGGAAGAGGAAAGGGAAGGGAAAAAAACATAAAAGAGAGAGGTCAATTAGAGTTAATGGTTTATCTACATTGTAGCTCATGTTTCGGACCTAACTGCGAAATTAAGAGTTAAAAATTCAAGAGAAAGTTGCCATTTTCTAAACACACTCTGAAAAGTCGATCATATCTTGCGAAAAACCATGAAATGTTGCAAAATGGTTCAAATTGTTTTATTTTTTCTAAATTATCAAATAGATTGTCACAAAATATCAAAAAAAAAATCTAGACTTTTCAAACAATTTTCGACGCACTTATTTTATTTTTACCAATACATGTCGCTCATTTAGAAAAAGGACGTTACAACTGAAAATGATTTTTTTTGAGTTGATCATACTTAATTGTCCTACATTTCAATATATATAAGCTGATCCATGATTGGGCTGATTCCTGAGGAAGACAACAATATTTGGCGTACTTCAGAAGTTATGTCATCCCATTCTGCCAAATAGTTATTGTTGTATAGATCATTTAAATCAAATTTAAGTGAAATGTCAAATTTTGAGTTGTAACGTTCTTTTTCTAAATAAGCGATGTATAATTTTCATGTCGATTGGCGCGGATAAGGAATTAATTTTAGACCTTTGGTTTCTTGGTAAAAGTTTCTTAGAATTTTCCATAGATTTAATTTTTGTTTGCTATATGATTTGTTAGTTTTTTTGTATCCATACAATTTGACCCTCCCCAATGTATGTGCTGCCACAATAGAGTCTTTTCAATATTCGCGAATCACCAACCCATCAAAAAAAGATCATCTAAAGAAGCAATAAAAATCCCCAACTTATGATCTGGAAGTTGTTCTAATTTGGATTTTCACCAATGAATTTAACAAGGGCTTGTCGCGCCGGGGAAGTACTTATTTGTCACCATTGCTTTTAAAGCACTGTAAGATTTGCTTTTTCGGTGTTGTATTTATTTGTTGAATGTGGGCTTTTTTCACTTCAGAAGCTTTATTTTACATCCAATCGTTTTGAAATTATCCAATGCATAGCTAATAACTTATACTCCAAAATTACATTTTGGTTAGTTATTTAGAAGAACTTCAATAAATTCCGAAAAAATTGCATACTTATGATTTGGAAGTACTTATAATGTTATTCTTTTGGAAGTACTTCTTTTATTTTTTGCTGGGAAACTTCTCGCAGTAGAATTGTCTAAAGAATCCGGACAGAGATATTGTAGAATATGTACTAAATATTTCTCAGTCTACCCTCGTACTCACACATGTAGCGCTAATATTACTTTTACATATTTTACACTCAATGTCAACTAACGATATTTATTAGTTTGAAATTAATGACAGTTTGAAAAGTGTTAATTTGACACTTGAATTGTCATTTGTTAATTATACCCCCCACAAATGTAGTGTGACTTGTTTGCTGTTTTATTATTGCCATTATCACACAGTTTTTTTTAGAATTGTAAAAAATAAAAAAAGCATGTAATTTTAATTAAAATCACATTTTTGCATTTATTTTTCACTCAATTTTCGTTCACCACCCCAACCATTGTCAGCAACCCTTAACTTTACTTTCCTAGCAACAAACTTCCCTCCCCCTGGGGTCCTCAAAATCATCCTCATGTTGTGGAAAATCTACATTTTTATATAAAAAAATCCAACTTTAATTGCTACTAATTTACCAATTATAAGCAACAACGAAAAAATAAACGAAATAGAGTTGAATACAATTGAAAGTGATGTTCTTTTTTTGGAGGGGTTTTAGATTACATCGCCACTCCTTGGTTTTTGGGTGCGATTGAATTGCCTTTTTTGGCTTGATATTGTAGAAGAGGTGGGGTAGGAACCACCTGTTCCAGTTCTCAGACTTCTTTAAATAGTCTTCAATTTATTCTAATTGTGCGTTTATTATGATTGCGATTATGCCCATTTTTTTACTTCATTTTGGTTGTGAAACACATTATGTGGACTTGAGGAGAACATCAAATGTCATCGTTTCATGTTCCAGTTTTTGTTGTTGTTGTTGTTGGTTTTATGAAAAGCTATCAAAATATTTATGTTTTTCCATATGCATTGCGAGTAAGTATTTCTTCCTTTCGTTTTTGTGGTCTGGGTGTGGCAGTTTTACACGCCAATATGATATCCTTGTTTATACGGCGGAATGGCCGTCTGACGACTGATTGTCATACCCTGATACATATTGTAAGGTGGTGATGGTAATGGTACGTATTACACTTATGAGGGTTAAGGAGAAAAGGTTACCTTTGATGTTTCCTTGGGTTCGGTTCGGTTCGGTTCGATTGTTGTTTGTTATTGTAGTGGTTTTTCCATCCAAAACAACAAATGGTTTCATATTTTTTTGGGTTACGAGTATTATGCAAATAAGGCTTCTTCTTTGTCGACCTTACCCTCCCTGTTCTGACCGAAATGAAACACTTGTCATGGACGGTTTTGTTCTCGCTTTAATTGATATGAATTGTGTATCATACGTGGACATTAGCAAAGTAATGGCATTATCGTGAGGAATATCTTTGTTATGAAAATACAGATTAACGAAACGCAGGGTTTAAGGTCCGTTGGAGAGGGGAAAAAAAATAACAAATATAAAAGACGACTTGCATGAAATATCAATCACTTTAAAAGTGTTTGTTTCCAATCAAAATAGACTCTATCTGAGTGACATAATTAAGGTTAAGCAAAGTGAATAAGGGCAGCACCCGAACACGGGTTATGGATTATGGGCATTGTACAGATCAAGTTTATTTCCCTCGCCAGCAACAAAAGTCATTGCATGATTTATCCTCCATAGCCTAATTATCAGCATGATTTCCGTAAACAATATACTTAGTACGACAACAGCCTTAATTTCCATAACCACATATAGTCTAGGTCTAAAGCAGAACGGTGTGATAAGACAGTCCTTGTGGCCCTTGACCTATTGAAGGTCTTACATAAGGTAAACCAAACCATATTGTATGAGAACATAGTCATAGTCAATGACATATGTGGAAGGCTGAATGTCTACCTGGCGCAGATTGTCAATTTCTTAGCTGCTGGAAACCTGAAGATATCCGCCATCAAATCATCTGACACACTGTTTCCTACATCGACATCGCAAATGAAGGAGCAACTCTTTGTGGTAACCGATGACACAAGAATTCTGACCACGAATTAACCTTACGTTCTTGGTGTCACATTTGATAGCCTCTTTAAGACTATTAAAAAAATGTTTAGTAGTAACTAGGTCCTCTAGTCGCTGGTCGGCTGCACTTGGGGAAGCGATAAAAAACCTTGTTGACCTCTTACAAGCGATATGTCGATCTGCGGTTAACTATGCAGGAACTATTGCAGTGGAAAAACCTGCAGACTTGTCAAAATTCCGCCTTAAGAACTTTGACAGGTTGCTTCCTCATGTCTTATGTGAGTGATCTACGTGAGGAGACGAAGATTATGCCCTTGCGAGCATACAACTTTATACTGTCGAAGCAGTGTCTGCTTGGATGCTACAGTTAAAGCCACCCCAACCACCACGTTGTGGATGGGCAACCCATCCCAGGCAGATCAGGAAAAAACTTAATGATCTAGGAGGGAGGTCCAACACTACAAGATAGCATCCCTTGATCAAGGACCATACCAGACATGCCCCACTGACATACACTCTGACACAGTCGCTGAAGCGGTTAACAATTTCAGAGTGAATGTCGTGCTAGGAGATCACCCAGCATCAGTGGCTTTGGATGAAGAGGAATTACCACGACAGACAAGTGAGGTTTTGACCCAACTATGTTCAGTCTGGTGTAGCTGCCTGTTCGTATTGGTCGCGAATTGATGGCAACTGGTCGAACACTTGTCCCACACAAGGGCTCTTTGGACCCATCCACCTTCCTTGGCCTGGAAGCCAATACAGCAGAACCCACAACACGAGGCGTGTCAAACAACACCTAATGGGCAATAAACCACCTATACAGCTACAACAACAACAATAACGTAGTCAATACATCACTGTTGTCTAGTTTTAAACTTTGGATTCTCAAGTTTAGAGATAAACACGAAATTCTCCAAGACACCCTCAAATGTTGACGGATGTACGATTCTGCCTAGCTGCAGCTATTGTGAAAGGCTAAATGTCTACAAGGTCGAACTCCGCTAGGAGCCTGGAGGTATCCTCCACCAAGTCATCCGTACTCTACCCATTACATGGAATGCAGAAGTGAAAGTCGTACTACATCATCCTCCAGAAGTAGCCTGGCAGGAAGAGAGTTTACGAGAGTGCTCTTGGCCCAAATGTAGTATGTATTGTAGCCGCCCCAATTCATCCTGTGATGGTTGCTACATTACTGAACCCCAAAGTAATATAAACGCTGTCCATTAAATGGACCGTACAATTAAATGATATCATCCCCCACAAGTGGCATCGGAGGAACTGGGTTTGCCATGCCAGACGGGAGCTGTCTTGGGTCATCTGAGATCAGACTATTGTAGCCGGGGATTATCCTCCAATAGTAGCATCGGAGGAGGATAGGTTACTACCACAACATAGGGAGCTTTTGGCCCAACTGAGATCAGGCTATTGTAGCCGCCGCAATTTGTGATGGACGTGGGCTGATGACAATGTAGAAAATACCTCTCCTTTCATGCCCACTCAGCCAGTTTCAATGACCACATCCTGCTAATACAAGAGATAGATCGATCGGACCTTTTCTCATGTAAAATATTAGCATTATAAGCTACATCTTCTGCCAAATAAAAAATATGTATAATTGATATAATTGAACTCAAATGCCGAATGATGGTTTTGGTAAAAACTATATATGTTTCAAATAAACCATAACTTGTTTCTATTAAAGTCTCCACAAAATCAATAACCGTCCTAAATCCTTGATTTGCATTGACAATTTCATAAAAGAGCGCAAAAACAAGAACTTTAACAGATGCGCATCCTTCAAAAAAGGTCCCCCCTTAATTCCTTGAGCCATATACCAAAATACAAAAGACGAAAGGAAAGAAAACATTGAATTATCAATTCATTGGACTAAAGTGCATTTTATGCTTCAAGTCATGAATACGCATAAATATAATCGCTTTTGAGATACAGAACCCCAAAAAAATAACAAAGGATGCAACAGGAGTACCAAACAACAACATGAATAAAATTGGCAAACAACTTTTGCAAAAAAAAAATACAAAAAAAAACCGGAGATCATTTTATGAACAATACCAAAAAACTGACTGAAGATGAGTCCTTTCCAAAACGAGCAACCGACCGTACCTCAAATAACTTGTGGACATCACGTGTGCAACTGCACTTCACTCCATACCACACTCCATTGCTATGGAACCCCAGTTACAATACAGCGACATCAAGTCCCATGAAAAAGGGGTTGGTTCTATGGTGGCTGCCTCTGCTGCCGTTTTGTTTGTTGATTTTTCAAAGTGTGATGCAAATGTAGTTGTTGCAGCGGCAGCAGTCAGAAAAAATATGAAAAGTGCAGCATTTTGTTTCGATTTACTAAGGCAGTGGCAATGATGATGACTCATCCATCCGTAGTGAGTTGCTTGAAATAAACAAGCAATAGTGCGAGGTTAATAAACTTTAGGGTAAGAATTAACCATAGGAGAACGAGGGTTTCCGTTGAGTTAAACTCGCTCTTAAAGTCGATGCCGAGGGGGGGAAGCCGAAGATCAGGTTTTAGAGACATAACAGAAATATGTGAAGAATAATGCAATCTATTATATAACTGACACCACGAGTCGTCTGCTATGGAGTAGATGACTCCACGAGTCGCCTACTTTATAGTCGATGACTCCACGCTTCGTCTACTTTATAGTAGAAGACTCCACGATTCGTCTACTGTAGAGTAGATGACTCACAAGTCATCTACTACAAGCAATCTATTATATAACTGACACCACGAGTCGTCTGCACTGGTGTAGATGACTCCACGAGTCGCGTACTTTATAGTCGATGACTCCACGCTTCGTCTACTTTATAGTAGAAGACTCCACGATTCGTCTACTGTAGAGTAGATGACTCCACGAGTCATCTGCTATAGATTAGATGACTCCACGATTCGTCTACTTTATAGTAGAAGACTCCACGAGTCGTCTACTGTAGAGTAGATGACTCCACGAGTCGTCTACTGTAGAGTAGATGACTCCACGAGTCGTCTACTGTAGAGCAGATTACTCCACGAGTCGTCTACTGACTCCACGAGTCGTCTACTGTAGAGTAGATGACTCCACGAGTCGTCTACTGTAGAGTAGATGACTCCACGAGTCATCTGCTATAGATTAGATGACTCCACGATTCGTCTACTTTATAGTAGAAGACTCCACGAGTCGTCTACTGTAGAGTAGATGACTCCACGAGTCGTCTACTGTAGAGTAGATGACTCCACGAGTCGTCTACTGTAGAGCAGATTACTCCACGAGTCGTCTACTGACTCCACGAGTCGTCTACTGTAGAGTAGATGACTCCACGAGTCGTCTACTGTAGAGTAGATGACTCCACGAGTCATCTGCTATAGATTAGATGACTCCACGATTCGTCTACTTTATAGTAGAAGACTCCACGAGTCGTCTACTGTAGAGTAGATGACTCCACGAGTCGTCTACTGTAGAGTAGATGACTCCACGAGTCGTCTACTGTAGAGCAGATTACTCCACGAGTCGTCTACTGACTCCACGAGTCGTCTACTGTAGAGTAGATGACTCCACGAGTCGTCTACTGTAGAGTAGATGACTCCACGGGTCGTCTGCAGTAGAGTAGATTAGTCTACAAATATTCTAAATTACACTCTGTGAATTTTTGTGGTACACTTTTAGAGTCTTCAATACCCATACATTTTATTAAAGTTTCTATCAATGTAATCATCTTTAACTAAAGATGTGCAGAATCGCATTTTTTATGCATATCAATATAAAAACGTCGTCAAAATCCTCTCAGGGGATTATCACACACATTTCTCAGCCTAGACTTATTTTGGGAAACTATTCGTTTTAACTATTTTCTCAGGTCTTATCAATCCAACCCTTTACTCCCCTTGCAAAGGACATTGTTTATATCTGAAAGTAACTTATAATTAACTTGTCAGACAAAGGGATTTAAAAAATATTGGCTACTTTTGAAAGAAACTCCAAAGGAAAAAAGAATATACAAATCTCTTTTACCTTCACATTAAAGAAGCCTTTAAAGTTCACCCCTTTTTTCGTAGGAGCTTAACACAATTTCCCAGAACTAAGCAAAGAAGTTGTGTGGTTCCAAACAGCCAACCTATCCAGTCAAACGACCTGCCAACCAATCAACCAACAGGTGCTGAAAGTAGGTTAAGCCAATATCAATGTCTTTACTTTTTTTCCTGGGGTGTTGTAACCCAAAGCTATGCAGGCTGTGATGACTCATTCATCCACATACTCAGTCGTTCGGTTCATTGCTAAACAATCTTTAATCTTTTATCCAAAACAACTCGGATAGAGTCTATTACTCGGGGATAGTGTTCACACAGTACTTTACGTGGGTTTTGGTGTTTGGGAATTTTGTTCTCCTCAGTTTTTTCACAATTGAATAAAGTTTACATAACCTCGATTTGGGGAATCTTTTGTGTGTATGTGTTTTTTTTTGTGATGGAGGGTAAAAAGTTCCCACCATTAGAAACAATTTGTGGAGTTAAATGGCGGACTTCTTTTTCTACATTAAATAGATGTCAATAGAATAGGAAGAACTCCCTCGAATAAAAGCTAAATCTTTTAAAATAACAACATTCCAATGCTTTGACACACACACAGAGTCTGATAGAGAGGACAATGCCAACAGGTGTCCTGTTCGTTGACGACATGTTGGCGAGCACAAAGGAAAGGTGTTTCTTTTATGCTTACATTGGTGGAATAGCTGGGAAACTGCGTCATAGGCCAACAATTACTTTAAATTGATTTTCAATATTTTGTAACAAAACAAAATATTTGGTGACAGCAAAGATAGCGATGGATAAATGGATGGCAATCCCTCCCTCAGTTCCTCATATGAGTTCCCTGCATTTCAATTAAACAATTATGTTGATATGTCACTTGGATCTTCCTGTGATTCTTGTTGGTTTTCCCTTTTTGAGAAATCGAGGAGGGGGCAAAACAATAAAGCACTTGAAAAGTATCGTTTTTGTTTTATTTTGAAATACAAAAATCCTTTGTCTGTATATACTTCCCTCTCAAAGTGCTCTTCGTGCTGCTGAATGCACTCTAATAAGGGAACGATTGGTTCATTGCACATGAGAATATAATGCAGATTTTTCTTCCGTGCCTAAAGAGCTGTATGACAGTTCTTTTCAATATTTTTTGTTTGGGAATATAAATTGATTTTCGACATGTATCCAACATGAATGTATGCCACATTGTATCTGTATCTGTCTGTCTGTGGCTACGGTTTATTGTTCTCCTGCCTTTTATGATTTATGCTTCTTTTTGCTGCTGCAGCAGCAGTGGTAGCAGTAACACACCACTTGGCTTTTTTCTCTCGGGGATCGAGAATCTGTGGATGCATAATGAAGTCATTGATTACTTACATTGTAAGTAAATACTGCGCAGGTGTTCGATTTAGGTTCGGTTGTTCAATTATGAAAATTAATCGATTTTTGCAAAATATCAATAACGTCAACAAAATAAGGTCAGGTACAATGGTAAACAAATAAGAGTTTCAGAATAAAGGCGCCCAAGAAAAAAGCCAGACAAAGGGACTAGGACACAGTGCGAGATTTCTACATTTAGCAAATAGGTATGTAGTTGAAATTGAAACGCATCTGAATTTATAAGTTAATGCAAAAAAATGTAGTTAATAAAACATCAACTGAGAACAGTTTATGAAAAGCTTAGGTCGATCAAAGCCGACTATTTCGTACCTTACAACATCTATTAATTCCGAATTTCTTGACGGTCCTTAAGAAATTGTGGTTCATATAATTCATATGGACAGACGGAAATATCCTATACATATACTTAGTAGGGACATAAATATTGTTACCGATATTTTGTGCTATAACAATAAATCCTTTTGGATCAAATTTATTGTATATATTTATTGACATATATTGTATACAAAAAGCAAGCACTCATGTCCGCTTTTGGCCTTCACATATGCCTTAAGTCACACTGACCAATCATCAATAGCCGCACGCACCTCGTCCCTTTGGGAAGTGGCCACAGCACGAATCAAAGCAATCTTAAGATAATCGTGGTTGGGGTATCTTTTGTGGGAGACCTTGTCCTCTAAAACAGTCTATAATTTAAATCATGGCTGCCATAGAACCATACATCAGAAGAAATGAAAGCTGACTATTTGCTTTTAAGCAATGTCTGGGCCATTTTAGCCTTATATGCTGGCGCAGAATCATACTGGAAAGTCCATGTTTGGTTTTGCAATAAGAAATGGTTAAGTGGCTTCACAACAGCTTCCAAAACGGTTTCTTGGTAATTTTTGGTCAATGTTTTGACTCCTTGTTCACAGAAATGGAAGTCAGTGTCGTAAGAGACACCCCATAAAACCTCGATTGAAGCTGTATTAGGACTTGATATGCTTCCTTAGACGACCGTGCATAGACCATATCATTTCGTTTGTTAAATTTTTCTTAAAATTTGTTTCAACTGTGAACAGGATTTTATTGTGCAAGTTATCAGCGTGTTTCACCAAAAAACGTTAGCATTTTTCTTTCCTATTTTTCACAAAGCTGAAGTCAACAAATGCCCATAGCGGCCTTTGAAAGCCCCAAGTCTCGAGTTTGTTTGATAATTCGACTCATGGATTTTTGCGTAATATTCATCTCACGGGCCACGATTTTCTGTTTTTAAAGCGGAATTCTCAATAGTATGTTCAAAAAGTTGTATGCACCGGTAGATGCACATTGGTATAATCCCAAGCGGGCAGAGCGTTTTGAAATTGTCGTTTTTTCAGCGATACGGTGCTCATTATCTGACCACTCCATGGTGAAAACGCTACAGAGGTTAGGTTTCATAATCCACGTGGTAAGGGTAGGGTATGTTCAATTCCATTATTCAAGAACTGTTGTCTTTCAAATATCACTAATATCTGTTGAAACCATTAAGGAAAGACCAAAGTCGGACGGAGCCGACTATATGTTACCCTACACCACCCAGGCAGTGCATGGTAGCTAAAGGGTGGTTAAATTTTAAGGGCCGATGTTTATTTTTGAATAAAACACAAATTATTTAGGAAATTATTGTCATTTCTTTTTATTTTGATAATACTGGTATGATTCAATTATGTATGGAACAAAATATCGGCCAAATGGCCGCCGCTAACTCGGCGGCACACCTCCATCCGATGGTTAAAAATTTTCGATGACGCTGAGGCATAATTGAGGTTCTATGCCGTTAATGTGCCGAATTATCTCATCCTTTAGCTCTTGAATTGTTGCTGGCTTATCGACGTACACCTATTCTTTCAAATAACCCCAAAGAAAGAAGTCCAACGATGTCAAATCACATGATCTTGGCGGCCAATTGAATTTGTTGCGCAAAAGAGCCATTGTTTCGTTATCTGTGCGGCAAGTGGCACCGTCCTGTTGAAACCACATATTGTCCACATCCATATCTTCCAATTTGGGGCAAAATAAATTCGCTATCAACTCTCTGATAGCGAACACCATTCACAGTAACTGCCTGACCGGCCTCATTTCGAAGAAGTATGGCCCCATGACGTCGCCAGCCCATAAGCCGCACCAAACGAACTGGGCGAGCATGCACAAGTGTTTTCACATCTCCTACAGACCCGGTTTGCTGAAATTTGCGCACAATTCTCCCGATTGTGGACACATTTGGTCGAGTATGCTGATAAAAAAACATCACGAATTGCACGAAATGTATTTTGATTTGAACGCCCAATTTCGTAAAAGGCTTAAAAACCTTTAACGCGTTGCTCGATTGTGTATCTTTCCATGGTTCAAATTGAGTTAGTTTGAAATTGGGAAATGTCAAATGAAATGCAGTAAAAAACTTGACGTTTAGGTGTGGTTCACATTCAACATGGGCCCTTACAATTTAACCACCCTTTAAATTTAAATCTGAACCGATTGAAATCAAATTCGACAGTGTTCGTCCTCAACTTATCTATTTCAAAATCATAATGATTTGATTTAAAATGCAGATCTTATGGCGCTTAGATGCCAAATCGGAATGATTAAATGGAAAAAAATCTATATCTGAGCCGATTTTCATCAATATAAATAGGGATCGTCCTTGAGTCAAAAATTATTAACTGAAAATTGATTCTAAACTGATCGGTATATAAACAATGGGTCTAACTCTTCTTCTTTTGGGTGTTACAAACACATACTTACCCCTAATTTCACCAGCTCTGGTTAAAGCTAACCAACAGTTATAATTTCTAGATTCCATACGACTTGACAGCTAGAACTTTAGGTAAGCTTTAAATAAATAAATAATTGTAGGACAACCGAAGATGATGAGAGTGGGCATTAGAGTTTACTCACTCAATGTGCTCACTATAGCAAACAGTATAGGTATACCCTAGATAGGGTCGATGCCCACCCAAGAAAAATAAGTTGCGTTTGTCACCCCCTAGATTTGAAGATTATTCAAAGACAATTTCAGAAAAAAATTTTTTAATTTTTTTGGTGCACCCTACATACCGCCCTTTTAGTTTTCTTTATCCTGTGTTGCTATTTGAAGTCCGATCGTAACGGGATGTATACCGTTGTTCACGTTTTGGAAAGGGCTATATTTCGTCCACTGGCCATTTTTGACTCCGAGGTCAAACTCGATTATTGACCTCTGTTATCTCTTTTTCTACCCCCCTTATTTGGACTTATTTTGAAACGATAATAAAGGCATTTAAAAATAATTAAACTTTCGTCTTTAAAGTACTCAGTTTTATTCATAAACAAAAAAGTTACATAGGGTTCAAAATTGTAAAATATGTGCTGAGGTCAAATTCGACTAGTTTCTTTTGGTCTCGTTTCTGTCTCACTCTCTCTCGCAGACACATGAATAACCCAATGCCACAAACACACAACGACTATGGCGGTTCGGTCCAGCATCAACAAATTAAATTTGCGGGATTCTCTAGCAAATGTTGAAGCTTTTTAAGGAAGAATAAAATCACTTTGTTTTCACATTCACCCTACACTCCACTAAAATAGTATTTTTGCCACTGACTCCATATTTATTATCCTATCTTTACGTATGATACCTCGTGGATCATCTCTATAAGGTCTACTTTTCTTCCATACGTCACTTTGGATTTTTTACCAGATTTTCCAGATGCCTTCCCATGTGTTTCAAAATAAGTGTTATTTACGGGGGTTGAAAATCAAATAACTGAAGTCACTAGTAAAAATTTACTTCGGATTCAAAACTGAAGTAAGGAAGAAGTGTTGTCGTTTCAAGAGATGATCATCGACGTATCATACAAAAATATCATACTAGATTAAATCAGGAATTAGTGGAAAAAATACTATTTTGGTGGAGTGTAGGGTGAATGGGAAAACAAAGTGAATGTATTCTTATATTCTTCCTTAAAAAAGATTAAAAATTTGTTAGAGAATCCCGCAAATTTAATTTGTTGATGCTGTAAAGAACCGCCATAGTCGTTGTGTGTTTGTGGCATTGGGTTATTCATGTGTCTGCGAGAGAGAGTGAGACAGAAACGAGACCAAAAGAAACTAGTCGAATTTGACCTCAGCACATATTTTACAATTTTGAACCCTATGTAACTTTTTTGTTTATGAATAAAACTGAGTACTTTAAAGACGAAAGTTTAATTATTTTTAAATGTCTTTATTATCGTTTCAAAATAAGTCCAAATATGGGGGGTAGAAAAAGAGATAACAGAGGTCAATAATCGAATTTGACCTCGGAGTCAAAAATGGCCATTGGACGAAATATAGCCCTTTCCAAAACGTGAACAACGGTATACATCCCGTTACGATCGGACTTCAAATAGCAACACAGGATAAAGAAAACTAAAAGGGCGGTATGTAGGGTGCACCAAAAAAATTAAAAAAAAATTTTCTGAAATTGTCTTCGAATAATCTTCAAATCTAGGGGGTGACAAACGCAACTTTTTTTTATGACCCTATCTAGTATACCCTATCTGACTAAAATGTAGGTGTTAAATTGAACAAAAACTGTCAAATATCTGTCGTAAATATCAAAAACTTCGATGGACTATTACGTAGGGGCTATATTATAACTTTCAGTGATTTCGCCTTTTTTAGGGACAGATATAGAGTAAAACAATATGGAAACTACAAAATTTCAGTCGGATCATATGCACAATGAGTGAACTGTAATGTGAATAAATCATATGGATTCAGTAGGGTCCATCCTGGACCCAAAGCCGTAATTTGATCACAATATTGTGTGGACAGACACGCGAACGGGCATGAGTAAATCCCCTCAGAAGGTTCTAGGGTGATTGGTATAACAAGTCATAGAACTGTCTCTTCTCCTTTGAGGTGCACGAATTTCTAAAACACTTTAAAACAGATTGTTGTACGTAAACATTTGTAAAGAGTCTATATGCTCCTCATATGAGTTAAAGGAATGCACAATATATTAAGAGTCCCTTCAAATTAAAAAAAAATCTTACGCTGTATTAAATGTGTCATTCGTAGTGTATTTTCCATGTTTCTACAAATATTTCCAGAGTATTTTAAAGACAAACATGGATGTGTACTTAGTTTGACACGACAGTTGGCAATTGCACTAGAAAAGCTCCTCCTAGTCTCACTGTATTTAAATTTAGAGTGCATTTGTTTAAATACGTACAGATGTTATCAGAGTGGTGGAAATGAGGGTAAGAGGCGGTCATTTTTGGGGCCTTCGGTCGAATATGTTTGCGAATGTCATTCATCGAAAATATACTTTTAGATTTATTTTAAAAGATAATTTTATTGCAAAAAAAAAATTTCACTGCAAAAGAGTATTTTACTACAAAAGACAATTTTACCATAATATAATTTTACATTATATTTAGAACGAAAATTTACGAAAGGGGTGAGTTAGAACCAATACATCCGAAATTTTGTTTATTCTAATATTTTTTATTAAATTTTCAAGAAAATTTTTTTTTTGGTGAAGATATGAACTATCTATGAAAAATTCGATCCCACGACAAAGCCTTTGGACTAATCTATCATATTATTGGATATATCAAAGAGGATATCCTTTCACAAAATTTCAGCTCATTGATTTGGGACTCAATCGCAGAGGTTTCTATTTTTGGGGCTACTTTCACGTCCAATTCTCAGAATTGAGTCCCAAAATCATGTGTTCCACTCTGTAATTTTAGGTCAAGAGACAATTTTTCTCCCAAAGAGTACAGCAAATGAGATTTTTACTTTAAACGAGAATTTTACTTCGAACGAAATTTTGCAGCTACAGAGAATTGAAAAGGGTGGTTAAATTTTAAAGGGCCGATGTTGATTTTGAGTAAAACACAAATTATTTAGGAAATTATTGTCATTTCTTTTTATTATGATAATATTGGTATGGTTCAATTATGTATGGAACAAAGTA
The DNA here is from genome assembly GCA_963930755.1 of Eudasyphora cyanicolor. Taxonomy (NCBI): domain Eukaryota; kingdom Metazoa; phylum Arthropoda; class Insecta; order Diptera; family Muscidae; genus Eudasyphora; species Eudasyphora cyanicolor. The sequence continues at coordinate 6,449,909 of OZ005735.1, read as the reverse complement.
TCGGCCAAATGGTAGCCGCGACCTCGGCGGCACACCTCCATCCGATGGTCCAAATTTTCGATGACGCTGAGGCATAATTGAGGTTCTATGAAGTTAATGTGTCGAATTATCTCATCCTTTAGCTCTTTAATTGTTGCTGGCTTATCGACGTACACCTTTTCTTTCAAATAACCCCAAAGAAAGAAGTCCAACGGTGTCAAATCACATGATCTTGGCGGTCAATTGACATCGACACGACGTGAGATAACACGGCCATTGAATTTGTTGCGCAAAATAGCCATTGTTTCAAAATAACACCTCTTGTTGGAAAACACGTTACATCCTACGAGATCGACTCAGAAATTTGGTGACTAAATTGAAACAAGTCTGTCTGTCCATGCTGGGCTGTTAGCTTTTTGAGCTTTATGAGAGTGGAGTGTATTGGTCCAAGGACGGATACTGCAGTATTTGAAGAAAAGTGGCTCTGATTTAGCAGAATATACATATACTTAATACTCGATTTTAATTCTCAGCGCTACAGAATCCGTATTTCTTATCAGATCTGCATACAATTTAACAGTTTCTCAATCAATCTAGATTTAGATACAGTCTCCGCTTATGCCGCAGTTCCAGTGCCCGTCATCGGAACCAACTTGTTTGATAGACAAAGATATCAGTAATACGAACATCGTTACCGGCAAATCTGTCAGACTTCCTAGAAAGACCGAACCCAGTATATTCAGACGTCGATATAATGCGTTACAGTAGCAATGCATTGTCCACACTTGCTCATCATATCCAGAGCTTTGCAGAAATCATTGGACTCAATTCCCAATATCCTGGCGTGTTCGCCGATCAGGCAATGTCCAGTTAGAACTGCCCGTATACAGTCTTTTTGTCAATCTCCTGGCGTGTTCGCCGATCAGTTAATTTCCTGCCAGAAGTGACACTAACGTATACCGTATTTTCCCCTCTAGTGCGAGGAGATGTTTTGACCTTTTTAGGTCGTAGTTTGTCCACATTTGTCTAACTACCCTACAGTTGTTGATTTCTGTCTTCCGGTATAGAAAGAGAACAGAGATTTAGAGGAAAAAATTTCTAATGAGGATTCGAAGGATCATTACACAGTACAGTATTTTTCAGCTTATTGATTTGGGACTCAATTCAGAGAATTGGACGTGAGCCAATTCTCAGAATTGAGAAAAAAAAATAATAAGAACTTCTGCATCATTCGTTTAGTGAAATTGGCTCAATTAATAATTTAATGGCAATACGATTTTTTTTGCTGAAGGTGGATTTTTAGCACATTTCCTATAATTTTTCTCGGCAATCTGAGTATTCCCATGGCGCCTTAACTAATTCGCCCATGGATTCTAGGGATACATTTATGTGTATAGTTCCTTCTATGAGTATCCAATCCACAAATGTGCCAGAGAGTGTTATTTACCACAGTTATGCTGGTTAAACAAATACCAAAACACCGCACATGCAACCGTACATCATACTCGTAAATGGAGGGAGTAGAGTTGAGTTGGTGTATTCCAAGAGCCCGCTGAAGCATTCAAACAAACCCGGAATGATGACTCATAACTTGTTGGCTTCGGAATGCACCGACCGCCCCAGTGAGGAAACACACGTCATTCCTGGGAAATAGATGTTGTTCTACAAAGCAAACGGGTAGGGGTATGGGAACGGGGGGATTGCAATGGCATGGCATGGGATGGCTTTGTTTACTTGAATAACTCCACAATGTCTGGTTATTTGTTTTCAGATGTTGTTGTTGTTGCTGTTGGTTTGTTCGGATGGTTGTTGCATAGAAATGCAATTTGTTTTGTTAGGGTTTCTTCTTAGGTATTCTTCTCAGTGAGTGTTTGGGGTGAACTATACCCAAGCAAACTGGAGTGAACTGAACCTTATTCCCGATGTTTGCTTTTCAAAAGATTTACAGGGAAAAAAGACGTAGGGGCGTAATGAATGACTCAAATATAGATGACATTTGTAAATAACACCGAATGATATGGAAATATGGATGGCAAAGATTTTTTCAGATAAGAATTTGAATAAATATTGATACAAACTCCAACCGTGGTCGGCGAGAGGGGTTGAGGGTGAGTAATGAACAGTTGGACATTAACTGTAGAACATCGTTAAGCTTTAAAGGTCTAGTGTCACAATTGCCCCCTAAAGGTCGATTTAAATAAAAATTCCATTAAAAAAACCAATGGTATAATAAAACAATTTGTGGACGCTCTTACATTATTGTCGAGCGCGTCATTTATAATAATTGCCAATTGTCCAGACTTTACGAAATGAATCTGTTTGTGTTGGTTGGTTGGGTTTTGTTTCTAATTCTATTTTTACATGTCGATTGCACTTGGAGTCTACTAGGTTTTCCTGGCGAACAACAAATTTATGTTTTTATGAGTTTACAACTTTTCCGTTTTGTTTGCCTCTCTCTCTGTATGAAGACGACGGACGGACGAGTGGATCCGGCAAATCTCTTTGGGCTACTTAAGTCATAAACAAACACGTAACTTTTCCACACCAAACCACATCACCATCGCACCGCATCGCTTACCACATGCCACACATTCTTTGTCGGCAAATATGTAGAAGCTCAAAATACAATGTATATTTAGAAAGACGCAAGAACAGTGTTCCGAAACTGAGTGAAAAATATATACATATGTGAAAAAAAACTACGATTAATAATTTATTCTTCTGGTTTTATCAATACATATCGTAAAAATTAAGTAAGGTATGGTATTTAGAAAACCAGTAATGATAAAGGAGATAGATCAATATAGTTGATCCATATCTGTAACGATAACATTAAAAGCCGCAAGTGCAGTTCGAAAATGTCAGGAGAAATATGCGGTGAGCCATTTTTTTCAAATTTGCATTGACGCCGAATCGGAAGGAATATATATGGGGGCCATATCTAAATCTGAACCGATTTAACTATTTTTTGAGTGTTGATTCTTATAAAGGGTGGTTAAATTGTAAGGGCCGATGTTGAATGTGAACCACACCTAAACGTCAAGTTTTTTTCTGCATTTCATTTGACATTTCTCAATTTCAGACTAACTCAATTTGAACCATGGAAAGATACTCAATCGAGCAACGCGTTAAAGTGTTTTAAGCCTTTTACGAAAATGGGCGTTCAAATCAAAATGCATTTCGTGCACTTTGTGATGTTTTTTTGATCAGCATAATCGACCAAATGTGTCCACAATCAGGAGAATTCTGCGCAAATTTCAACAAACCGGGTCTGTAGGAGATATGAAAACTCCTGTGCATGCTCGCCCAGTTCGTTTGGTGCGGCTTATGGGTTGGCGACGTCATCGGGCCATACTTCTTCGAAATGAGGCCGGTCAGGCAGTTACTGTGAATGGTGTTCGCTATCGTGAGATGATAACGAACTTTTTATGGCCCGAATTGGAAGATATGGCTGTGGACAATATGTGGTTTCAACAGGACGGTGCCACTTGCCACACAGCTAACGAAACAACGTGTTATCTCACGTCGTGCCGTTGTAAATTGGCCACCAAGATCATGGGTTTTGACACCGTTGGACTTCTTTCTTTGAGGTTATTTGCAAGAAAATGTGAACGTCGATAAGCCAGCAACAATTAAAGAGCTAAAGGATGAGATAATTCGACACATTAACTTCATAAACCTCAATTATGCCTCAGCGTCATCGAAAATTTGGACCATCGGATGGAGGTGTGCCGCCGAGGTCGCGGCGGCCATTTGAAAAGGGCACAACTAAACATATTACTCTTTAGATGATAAATCAACGGTCCCATTTTCTTAAACACTTGGAGACAATTCAAAATGTAACTTTTTAGTTGAATCTAAAGACGTTATTCTGTAAACACAGAGAGTGTCATAACGGATTTTTATGATGAAAAAGAAGAAAAATCAACCGACATTTTTTGCAGTGGGTAGAAATTGCCATTGTACGTTGTTTTCTTGCAAAAAAAAGCAAAATTTAAAAATTTTGAGTTGTTACCCTTTTGTGGAACAGGTGCGATATATATCGTTCATTCCATATCAAACCGAACGATTTCTGGAAAAAAAATCTGCTCGACATTGCCGATTGTCTTGAAAATTTGTATATAAGTGTTAATATGGAAATTAATCATCTTGTAGTTGGCGAGAAATAAACCAAAATTTTGTTCAGATGTTATAAGCGTCTGAAATCTGAAAAATTTGGGAAAATATCTGGAAAGATGTATTTTGCAAGTTAAGTATTATGCAAACGCGTGGGCGGAATTTTACAAATTATGACTCGTTCGTTAGGTCTTGACTTGTACTTTAAAGTACATATATTAATGCTGGTTAATTCAAAGTTTTGAAATGCATCAGTTGTATATGCAACTTCATTTTGCTTCTTGCACATCAATGACACCAACTAAAAATTCTGAGAAAAGTATAGTCATGTAGCCTCATTTGTCCTTAACTGACCCTACAAATTTCAAGATGGTGTTCAGCTCCGTTCTGTTTTAAAAACAATATTTACAAAAAAATACCAATGATTTTCCTTTATAAACATTGATAAATATTGAAATTACAAAATAGACAGAATTATTTCAATAAAAAATAATTTCCATTTCTGACATTTTTAAGTAAAAATGCTTTTATATAGAAACTGAAGAAAACACTAGATTAAATTTTACAGGATCAGCTCAGATTAGATAGGGATTCATGCCTATATATATTTCCTATATATGTATTCCTGGTCCGGTATGCAAATTATAATTTAAAAGGAAAATATATAACCATATATGCAAATATTGGCGAATGCGCTAGTCAAGACCCTCAAGAAGAGCTCTAATCTGTATAAATCCACAAACGCGTTTTTAAATTGTAACAAATGCAATGTTCACATCTCAGGAATTTCTTAATAAATCTTTTTTTAAAAAAGAACGGGCTGAACACCATCTTAAAATTTTCAGCTTTCATTATGAGGCTACATAACTATATATTTCACAGAATTTGAATTTGGTGTCATTGATGTGTAAAATGCAAATTAAATTTGCAGATATATCGGATGCACTCAAAAACGTTAACGCCGCTAACGTATATTCCTGCTATGAAAAATAGAATCTACGACCTTTAAAATAAGCCTTCTTTTGTAAAAATCCGTCCACGCGTTCCGAAAATACAGAACTCGAAACGTATGCCCTTCGAAAATATTTCCCTATTTTCTTAGATTTCAGATGCTAATAACATCTGGAATGCTAATAACAAAAAAGCCCGACAACAACATTACCACAAAAAAGAAATCTGGAAAAATTGTTTGTAATTTTTATGCCAACTATAAAATGTTTTGTTGTCAGCAGCGAATCGATATGCCAATTTATTTTGAAATCGGGAATGGTGACCCAAAAAGGTGTTCAGTTTGACATGGAATGAACGATATATGAATGTAAATCATAACCAATTTTCCCCAAATTTGCTCAGGGATTAAGGAATTTTTCTCTGCCAAATTTCGTATTAATTGTATGTGAAATACAGCTCCTATAGCGCTTCGATGTCAACATGAAAGGAATATGTATAGGGTATTTCATGTCAAGTGAGGCAATTTTGAAATGCGATGTATTGTGATCGGGATGAGACTTTCACCAGGATAAATTAAACAAGTGTGTCAACATTTTTTGAAAGGAAATTTGTTATTAATCTGGTTGAGAAATTGAAAAAAATTAAACAATTTGAACCGTTTTGCAAAAATTTGGTTTTTTCGCGAGATATGAGCTATTACATTTTTCCGAGTGTGTTTAGAAAACTGCAATTTTCTCCGGAAATATTGAACGGATTCGACTGAAATTTTTGCAGGTCGGTCCGAAACATTTCCTAAAATCTAAATATATCATAAACTTGAATTACCAACTGACAATATGAAAAATATTGCAAAATATTTTTTGCATATGCGAATAATTTCACTTTCTGGAGCAGTAATTTGAAATATTTTATATTTAGAATGCGTCCTATATTGACGTCCACCAGAATCGGAAAAAAACATTTTGGTAGATCGCGCTTTGTAAAAATTTACAGCAAATTTACGGACACTACCTTTTTGAAAATATGTTTGGTTCAGTATTACAGGACCTCAAGGACTTTACCAATTTTGTCCAAATTTACACAATAGCTGAATGCATTAGTTCTGAGTAAAAAACCGTATTCATTTTTTTTCGGCGGATCAAGTTCTCATCATCATTCCAAACTGTGGATATATAATTTGCAATATCTCCGTCAATTCCTAATCAATCTGTACAAAATCAACGACAAAAGAGACGTGAGAAAAGTCACTTTTATATCTTGTTTCCTAATATATGTTTTCTTAACCCATTAAGAGCCAATTTTTTTACTTTTTGTGTTAAATGCAATGATTTTGAAAAATCCTTTATGGACTGGACTGTTCGTGCGGTGGATGTAAAAATTCGCGATTCTTTAACACATACAGCACCGTTGAATTTTCGCATTTTCATATAAATAATTAGCTATTGTATTTACAACATTTTTCCCAAAGTGTTTTCGAAAGCTATTTCTTCAAACTTAAAAAAAAAATAAAACCAGATACTTTTTTCAATAACCTTTTTTTGTGAGTGTGAGTCGTGTCATGCTGTCATGTTATTTTTGTTAAGTATTGTTTGGCATTTCATCATGAAAAGACTTACGCCTGAACAACGTTTACAAATCGTTCAACTTTATTACGGAAATTCACGTTCTGTGAGGAATGTGTTTCGTGCACTGCGCTCAACTTATGGTCAACATAATCGAGTCATCGAAAATTGGACTCAACGGATGAACTCAGGAGTAAGTCTTTCCGTGATAAAATGCCACATATATATCATAAATGATATAATGACATATAAGAGGCTTAATAAGGATCCAACAAATACACTACAGAAGAAGAACAACGAACTGGTAAACGAATTATTCTCAAATAACGTAATAAATGAAATGGAAAACAGAAGGATGAAAACCGAAACAGCGATACCTCCGAAAATATATGGCCTTCCAAAAATTCACAAAGAGAACTACCCATTAAGGCCCATTTGTTCCTCAATTAATTCTCCATCTAGTCAACTTTGTAAGTACATTACAAATATTTTGACAAAAATCACCGAAGATTCCAAATATAACATTAAGAATTCCGGACAATTCAAAGAGAAGCTTAACAACACTGTGATAGAAAATGACGAAATGATGGTTTCATTTGATGTAGTATCGCTATTCCCCAGCATCCCTGTAGACTTAGCTTTGAATATTATTGAAAGAAAATGGGAAACTATTGCTAAATTCACTTCCATGACCAAGATTATATTCATGAAGATTTTAAAATTTTGTATTTATGAAAACCGTTATTTCCAATATAAAGATAAGTTTTACCAACAAAAAAAGGGACTGCCTATGGGTTCGTCTGCATCTCCAATTATAGCCGACATTGTAATGGAGGAACTATTGGATAGATGTATGGAAAGCTGTGATATTAGACCTAAGCTCCTGACGAAATACGTTGACGACCTTTTTGGAATAGTAAAATCAAGTGCAATAGATGAAATCTTGACGAAATTCAATAGTTTTAATCATAATATTAAGTTCACTTTGGAGAAGGAAGAAAACGGAAAACTCGCGTACCTGGACACCCTACTAATAAGGAATAATAATACAATGCTAATGGACTGGTATCAAAAACCCACTGCCTCTGGTCGACTCCTAAATTTTTACTCGAAGCACCCGAAGAAGATAATATACAATAAAGCGCGAAATTTCATAAATAGAGTTTTGACAATAAGTGACCAACAATTTCATGCTCAAAATATAAACAAAATCAAATATATATTAAGCCAAAATAGTTTCCCAAAGAAAACAATTGACGATCTCATAAAGAAAAACATAAACAAATCTAACACTGTCAAAGAAAAAGAACAATTTATATATAAATCTGTCACGTATGTACCCAATCTATCTGAGAGGTTTACGAATTCAAATTTCATCAATGAAAAACTTTATAAAATAGCTCCAAAAACCAATAATAACTTGCAGCGATTATTTACAAATTTAAAGCCAAAAATGAATAACATGGAAAAATCGAATGTAATATATAAGATTCAATGTAACGGTAACAACACTACAGACTGCAACATGGTATACGTCGGAACCACCAAGAACAAATTAAAAACGCGACTGGCTGGACACAGGTCAGATATAAAATTAAGACACCAAAAAACAAACAAAACAGCGCTTACGAACCACTGTGCAGCAGTAAACCACCACCCTGAGCTCGACAAAGTGAGTGTATTGCAATGCGAAAATAACTACAACAAAAGACTAACGTTAGAGATTCTTCACATTCTCAACACAAAAACAAAACACAGGATGAACTACAAGAGCGACACTGAGAACTGCGCGCAGAGCTACCGCTTTCTTATTGGGAACATATGACGTGCAATAACAAACAGATGATGGGCAGTGCAATTACAGATGACGACGTTAACAGATCAACAGACAATAGTGATAGTTTATGTGTTATTTATTTTAATTATTTGTAAGTTGTGAAGTGTGGTATTTATGTGTTTGCAATAACTTTTATTTATATAAAATTTTCTTGTTTTTCAATAAAATTGTAGAATTCCTGAAGATGATCTTCAAAGAAGATCGAAATATCGATTAAAATAATAAATAAATAAAGAAAACAACAAAGACCTCGAGCTTGATTTTAAAAACAAGAACAAAAACACGTAAGAATAAAGGTCGAATACCAAAAACAAACATCAAGAATAATGCCACACAATACTTAACAAAAATAACATGACAGCATGACACGACTCACACTCACAAAAAAAGGTTATTGAAAAAAGTATCTCTACTTGGATCACCCTATGTATATAAAATAATTAATTTCTAACACATATTGAAGCGCTGTTGCGATGTACAACAAATTCTATCTTGAATTTTTGTATATCGAAATAAGAGGAACACACATTGAACATATTTTCATATAAATTGTACTATTTGACATTTTTGACCACTTAATTTTACAAATTACAGCTTTGGATAATTGCAAATAATCTAAATCATTTCTTGAAATAATTTTAAAAAATATGAGTAGTTTAAACAATATACAAAGTAAGTATATTGCGGTTTCGTATCACTGTGCAACGATTACAGAGATTTTGTAAGTTGCAACTTGGAGGGTAATAATAAGTGTCATAACATTAATTTATGATAATAATCATAAGTAGCAAGTGTTTGCAACAATGTACGAATCGAATACGAACACTTTTGTCCCTGTGGCTTTAACTATAAGAGTAGATATGAGTATGAGGGAGGGGGATACGAGTCTACAAAAGCAGTTAATCAAATAAATATGTTACAGGACATACATTCAGACACATACATATCCATACACAAACACAAATACAAAGAGATAACAACTAAGTAACACTTGTGTTTGTTCAAAGGCAACAAACCAAGTCCTTGCTGCAACCAACAAGGATTCATGGCATGATATCAGTAAATCATCAGCGTATAGTTTTTCCGTATGATTTACTGTGGCGCCTTTGGAAAATCGCACTTATTTTCCCTGCACCCCTCCAGCCAAACTCCTCAATATATGAGTTTAATAGTTTTTATTCTGCTGAATAGTAATAATGTCTTCTTCCTCCTCCTCCTCCTCCTCCTCCTCCTCATCCTTCTCCAACTCCCGACTCCATTCATATTTATAATAAATATTGAAGCACGAAAAAAAGACCTCAAAAACCACAAAGTCATAAAATTACTTACGCGCATTATAAATTTTCGTAGCGAAAAATATTGAAGCGTAAAAATTTATTACGCTTATGAATAATCTATAACACCCCCAACTATAAATGGGACAACAAATATTTCCAGTAAAGGGGGACAACATATACATAACTATATGTGGAAAGGGTGAGTCAACATTTTAAACAATGTATTCTTTCCAGTTCCAAATAATTTAAAATTGTCTTCCAAGAACATATTTTCTATTTTGGGCAAATTTATTTGTATTGCAAGAAAAATGGCCTCATAAAACCTTAAAAGAATGAAAACAAATTGTTTTATGCTTTCATTTGTAGGTTCACTATCTCTGTGATTTACTGCAGAGCTGGAAGAGCACTCGGAGAAAGGTTAAATGGGTTCGATTGCCGGATGTCTGAAAAAGAAAAGTCATTTGTCTTTGGACTTTTTGGCAAAGAAGCGTTTGTTTTTAAGACAATTAAGCGATGACTAAGTTAGCAGATATTTGAGAGGAGTTTTAAATTATTATTATAAGTTCGGTATCAAAATATCTACCCTTCCTCTATACTAGAGTCGAACTCTGAGGTCTTCCTCTATACTAGAGTCGACCTCTGAGGTCTTCCTCTATACTAGAGTCGACCTCTGAGGTCTTCCTCTATACTAGAGTCGACCTCTGAGGTCTTCCTTTATACTAGAGTCGACCTCTGAGGTCTTCCTCTATACTAGAGTCGACCTCTGAGGTCTTCCTCTATACTAGAGTCGACCTCTGAGGTCTTCCTCAATACTAGAGTCGACCTCTGAGGTCTTCCTCAATACTAGAGTCGACCTCTGAGGTCTTCCTCTATACTAGAGTCGACCTCTGAGGTCTTCCTCTATACTAGAGTCGACCTCTGAGGTCTTCCTCTATACTAGAGTCGACCTCTGAGGTCTTCCTCTATACTAGAGTCGACCTCTGAGGACTTCCTCTATACTAGAGTCGACCTCTGAGGTCTTCCTCTATACTAGGGTCGACCTCTGAGGTCTTCCTCTATACTAGGGTCGACCTCTGAGGTCTTCCTCTATACTAGAGTCGACCTCTGAGGTCTTTCTCTATACAAGAGTTGACCTCTGAGGTCTTTCTCTATACTAGAGTCTACCTCTGAGGTCTTTCTCTATACTAGAGTCTACCTCTGAGGTCTTTCTCTACACTAGAGTCGACCTCTGAGGTCTTTCTCCATACTAGACTCGACATCTGAGGTCTTCCTCTATTCTAGAGGGTAACTCTGAGGTATTTCTCTACACTAGAGTCGACCTCTGAGGTCTACCTCTATACTAGGGTCGACCTCTGAGGTCTTCCTATATACTACAGTCGACCTCTGAGGTCTTCCTCTATACTAGAGTCGACCTCTGAAGTCATCCTCAATACTAGGTCCGATCCTGAGTTTTTCCTCTAGAGTACAGACGACATCTAAGATCTGGTCTTCCTCTATACTAGAGTCGACCTCTGAAGTCATCCTCAATACTAGGTCCGATCCTGAGTTTTTCCTCTAGAGTACAGACGACATCTAAGATCTTCCTCTGTAGTACAGTAGGGCCCACAGAGGTCTTCCTCTACAGTAAAGTCTACCTCTGCGGTCTCGCTCTGTACTAGAGTCGACTTCTAAGGTATGTTCTATGTTCACTTCATACTTTCAAACGATTTACGTTGTTATTTAGATGCCGCCGATATTCTTTAATCCAGCTTTCACAGATCTGCCTGAAAATATTCACTCAATCGATACTTACGAACGATATGGTACGTAATTGTTTTGGTGGTTATCATCCAACCATTCATGTGTATAATGTATAGTACATTCAATAGAGCCCAAGTGCTCCTTAAAAGTGTCTCAAGTTTTTTTTTCTTTGCAATGTGCACTTCATGACATCACCTTTTTGTGTCCTGATCCGTAAAAACTCGCGAAGTGAACACCCGGTGTAAACAATTACAAAATGAAGATACTTAGACAATACAGCCCACCACCAGGAGATGTGGGTCGGAGATTGGAGCAGCCTTGATTTCAATTTTTGATAAGGACAAAAATGTGATTTTCTGGCAGGAATCGTTAAGATTTAATCACTCGAAACAAATCAAGAAAATATGCGTTACAACCTCAAAAAAGAACACTTTTGTATCTATAAATTTTAAAAATTTATATATTCCGAGAAACATTCATAGATTTCCAGGCAGACTTCATATCCGGTGAACTTTGATTGGAGTTCCTTGAGTGGCATTGTAAGTGAATTTCCTGCGCGGTTTCTGGGCTTCATCACATTTCAATGTCAGAACTTGGGTACACTGAGAGAAAAAAGATCTACGGCAATAATGAAAACAAAATTGTGTTAACGAAACATGGTAATTACTAATATGTTCAATTACCGTAAAATTTGCGTTATATTAAACAAAATTTCATGTGTAAGGCAACCAAGATTGAAATTATTAAAAGCGTAATATTTTCCCCTAAGTATAGTCCATTTTATGAACTTGCAAATAACAGATACTTTTCAAAAAAGGAAGAGAGAATGTTTACTGTTCGTGTTTTCTTATTTGCCTTCCTTTAGGTGGACTGCCACACCTCCTTCTCTATAGCCCTGATGGCATTCCCGGCAAGATTATTCAAAGATTATGATTTTTAAAATTGTTCATGCACCGCATTATTATGATACAACCAGCGAAGAATACTCGAACAAACTTGTAGTCTCTGCTTGAATATTTCGCTTGAATGCCAACGAAGGACCGAGGACCAAAGACACAGCCGGAGATTGTAAGGAGATGATGTTGATGATGATGAAAATAAAGAATCTCGAGTACTATTAACTTGATGCTCTTTCAAATGCGGGTTTGTGTTTTGAATGGTTCGAAGAAGCAGAAAAAACTGAAACTTTGCATAATTCAAAAATATGGATTGTAACAACAAACCGAAGGGGAGTTTCATTTATGTCATTCAACGAAGTTGTAAAGAAAAAAAACGAAATGAAATGAAACTTGTACAAAAGGACATCGATATCTGAAGGATAAAGAAGCTACGTAACACAGCAGCAGCGGGAGCAAATAGCGATAAGGACGAGGCAGACGATGATGATTATGGCGATGGCGATGAAGAGGATGATTGCTGCTATACTCAGACATTTAGAGGATATTGATGTTAACACTAGATTTACAATCTTTTGCACATTTTTACAGATTTGTATTTCTTTCTTTGTTTGAGCCTTTCAATGTACATATCATGTCTTCCAATACACATAACCTCAAATAACTAACCTTCCCTCCTCTCTCCTTCTTGCAACCAAATCCACTTCTCAGGAGGAAAAAAAGTATTTGTGTAAATGAAAATTATTTCAAATCATTACTGTTCACTTGAATACATTTGGTTGGTGTCCTTCCTCCCGCCAAAGGAAGTTGTGTTGAATAGTCAGTCTTCCATTAAATTTTTTTTGTTCAAAACGTGTATCAAAGTCCTTACACTTCGTGTATTTCTATTGAAACCAAGGGGGGTCGTCTCCGTTTCACACAAAATTTATGTCTGCAATTATTGCAACCAGATTTGAATATTGATAGCCTCGATATTCTGAGTATCCCAACGACAACAACAATAGCTATAATATTTTTCTATGGAAAAAGAAATAATTGCGCGTTTTGGTAGTTGAAAAAATTTGCATAATTCATTTTGAAAATATTAATGAAAAACAATTCATAAATGTCAAGTGTTATCAGAGATGACGATATGTCGCTACAACAGCCGTATAGTATTAAAGGTGAAATGTGTTCCCTGTATTTATTTTTTAAGGGAAGTGAAATATGAACTTAAGATATAAACTTTAGAAGATAATTACACTGCAGAACTCACTGGACGACTTTAGAATATGGTAAGATGTCAGAGGTCGACTCTAGTATAGAGGAAGACCTTAGAGGTCGACTCTAGTACAGAGGAAGACCTCAGATGTTGACTCTAGTATAGAGGAAGACCTCAGAGGTCGACTCTAGTAAATAGGAAGAACTCTGAGGTAGACTCTAGTATAGAGGAAGACCTCAGAGGTCGACTCTAATATAGAGGAAGACCTCAGAGGTCAACTCTAATATAGAGGAAGACCTCAGAGGTCGACTCTAATATAGAGGAAGACCTCAGAGGTCGACTATAGTATAGAGGAAGACCTCAGTGGTCGACTCTAGTATGAGGAAGACCTCAGAAGTCGGCTCTAGTATACAGGAAGAGCTCTAAAATGGAGGACGAGCTCTGAGGTCGAGTTTAGTATAGAGGACGAGCTCTGAGGTCGAGTCTAGTATAGAGGACGAGCTCTGAGGTCGAGTCTAGGATAGAGGACGACCTCAATGGTCGAGTCAAGTATAGAGGAAGACCTCAATGGTCGACTCTAGTATAGAGGAATACCTCTATAGTTGACTCTAGTATAGTGGAAGACCTCCATGGTCGACTCTAGTAAAGAGTACAAACTCTAAGGACGACTCTAGTATTTGGTACGACCTCTAAGGTCGAGTCTAGTACCGAGGTCTGGCTCTGAGGTCGAGTCTAGTACAGAGGACTGGCTCTGAGGTCGAGTCTAGTATAGAGGACGAGCTCTGCGGTCGAGTCAAGTATAGAGGAAGACCTCAATGGTCGACTCTAGTATAGAGGAAGACCTCTATGGTCGACTCTAGTATAGAGTACGAACTCTAAGGACGACTCTAGTATAGAGTACGGACTCTAAGGACGACTCTAGTATAGAGTACGAACTCTAAGGACGACTCTAGTATAGAGTACGACCTCTAAGGTCGACTCATGTATAGAGTACGACCTCCGAGGTCGACTCTAGTATAGAAGAAGACCTGTATGGTCGACTCTAGTATAGAAGAAGACCTGTATGGTCGACTCTAGTATAGAGGAAGACCTCTATAGTAGACTCTAGTATAGAGGAAGACCTCTATAGTCGATTATAGTATAGAGGAAGAGCTCCGAGGTCGTACTCTATACTAGAGTCGACCATACAGGTCTTCCTCTAATAGTTTTTCAAATAAAATGTATCTGTTCACAAATATATAATATTTAAAAAATTTGGTTCCAAATATTTTTTCTTTCAATTCATTCAAAATATTAAAAAAATAGATTTTCGCCCGTGTAAGGTCGACGATATAGAGTACTCTCCCTACCTGTACTACTCATCTTCTATACACTTAACTAAATTATTTTTATCCAATTAAAAAAATTCTTAATACAATAAAATAAAGCTTTGTGTCCAGTGAAATTTCTTATTTCCAAACATTGTTGAACCAAAGACTTGCATTTGGCATGAAATTCCCAAATATGTATATTTCTTTCTATTCAAACTCAAATGCGTACATAGCCTTTGAATGTTTTATCCTTTAACAAGTTGTCTCAAGCGAAATAATCATTCAACCGCAATGACAAACGAATGTTAATTTGCAATCGAAAGAAATTCTTCTTGAAAAATAAGAAGAAAAGAACATTTGGCAAAAGCAAATAATTCTTCGTCCAACTCAAATTGCCAAGGAAATTGAAAATTCAAATAAAAACTCCACAAAACAGATAACTCTTCAAGTCGAAAGGAAACGTTTAAAGAATTTTAAAAAGTTTTCCAAGGAGTTGCATCCGAAATACAATTGTTGTGGTAGTTGAAAACTAAACAAGAACTACGAAAGGAGTTTTTCGCTTCAAATACAACTCAAAGAGAATTGAAGAAGTTTTTCTTGATTGTAAATTAAACTAAATAATTTAAGATTATTTTTTTGTTGTATAAATAAGCTTTCCAATTTTACAATGTTGTGTAGTATTGTGAGGAAATTTGCAGCTATAAAAATGTTTGTTAGCTTTCCTGAAGATAAATTTCAGCTCTCTGGCGGAAGGGAGAGAAAATGCAAGATAAAAATTAAAAGACGCCATTGATGACAGCTATAATGGCGTCTAAAATGGACGTTAAATTAAGTTAACATTTACAGCAATAACGACACTCACGTAAGAAGTTCCTGTAAAATGTTAGATCTTAAGCTGACTGCACTCTATATTTCCTGACCCTCTCTCTCACTCTACACCGAAGTTTATGTCCTGTTTTGGCCAGATAAGCCCAACGCCGTCGCCACTGTGTGTATGCTTTGTTGTTACAACATTTACGGTGAAAGAAATTTTATCATTTACACAAACTGCTTTTTATTGTTTCTATGCTTTGGTAGAAAGCCCCCACAGACGTCACTCCTGCTCCATCCATCTGTTTCTCATTCCAGAATGCTGGAGTCGTCCTTTGGACGTCGTCGTCGTTGTGGTGGACAATGATTTGAAAGTTTATTATGAGGATCTCGGTGTTGTACCTTTATTTCACTTCAGGTTTTTATATGCATCTTAACATTTTTGATGTGTCATAAATTCGATTTGTATGGCCACATTTCAGCCACTTTTACTGTTGTCATGCTCCTATGTCGTCCTGCTTATTCCTATGCAGCCTGATTGCTTCATCGCTGGCACTCTGGTGTCGTGGATATTGGCCAGAGGCATGAATGCGAACTGGGTAAACTGATTAGTTTAAGCACAATTGCTCACCTCATCAGCATCATTTACACGTAATGGTCGTCATTAAATTTAGCCATGCGATAAAGGCACCAAAAAGTAACTCATGTGGCAGAGCTAGCCACAGTTTGTTATTTGGCACACACACACCAAAGACAGTGAAGGCACAGTGGGTTCTTGGGGTTTTCTGTACCATGTCCACTGACATGGAGTACAGTAAACAATACATTTCCGCTCTATTTCAATCAAGTCAAGGTAGACAATTAGAAGATAATATAAGTCATAATGGTGAAGTAATCTTAAATTAATACTACGCCAAGTGTCATGATTTCTGAAGAAATTATACAATCTGGCATTAATATTATGCCAAGTTTATTTATTTGTGAAGAAACTCTACAATCTGGCATTAATACTATAACAAGTGTCATTATTTTTGAGAAAATTATGCAACCTAACATTAATATTATTCCAAGTTTAATTAATTTTGAAGAAATATAACAATCTGACATTAAAACAATGACAAGTGTTATTACTTTTCAAAAATTATATGATCTGTCATTAAAACTTAAAGAAGTGTTATTCCAAGTGTAATTATTTTTGAAGAAATCCTAAAATCTGACAATAATATTATGCAAAGTTTAATTATTTGTGAAGAAACCGTACAATCTGACATTAAGACTCTGACAAGTGTCATTATTCTTGAGGAAATTATGCAACCTGACATTAATACTATGCCAAGTGTCACTATTTTTGATTAAATTATACAATCGGATATTAACACTATGACAACCATCGTTATTCTTGACGAAATAATACAGTCCGACATTAATAGTATGTCAAGTTTTATTATTTGTGAAGAAACCCTACAATCTGGCATCGTTTGTGAAGAAATGATAAAATCTGACTATAATATTAGTACAAGTATTTTTTAAGAAATGATCAATCTTGCATTCATATTATGCCAAATTCAATTCTTTGTAAAGAAACTCTACAATCTGACATAATTACTATGACAAGTGCCATTATTTTTGAGGAAATTATGCAACCTGACATTAATACTATGCCAAGTGTAATTATTTTAGAAGAAATATTACACTCTAACATGAATACAATGACAAGTGTCATTATTTTTTAAGACATTATATGATCTGACAATAAAACAATTTTTTTTATGAAATAATACAGTCTGACATTTATATTATGCCAAGAGTCATTTTTTTTGAAGAAATTCTACAATCTGACATTAATACTATGACAAGTGTCATTATTTTTGAGGAAATTATGCAACCTTACATTAATATTTGCCAAGTGCCGCTATTTTTTAAGAAATAATACCATCTAAAATTAATACAATGACAAGTGTCATTATTTTTGAAGAAATTATATGATCTGACCAAAGTAATTATTTTTGAATAAATTATAAAATCCGATATTAATTTTTTTCACTATTTTGTAAGCTGAAACCACTGTGAGAGCTTTTGTTCTTATTGGCTTCAGAGAAAACATTAACAATGCATTTAATTGTATTTTCTATTTGAGACTACAACAATTTTAATAGCCACAACACACACACTCTGACACATATCACACAAAAATAGAACAACTCCGTGTTGCCAGTTAATCCATCTTTCGAATGCTTAAACTACTCCTGTTCTGGGTGGAATGGGGGTCGAAATGTGCCTTCTGAATTGAACTTATCTCTGGCAATTTTATGGTCAAAAGTTGACTTGCTCATTTATTTCTCTCGGCTACTCTCTGTGCGTCTCCAATTGCTTTCCAAACTGACTTTGGTTTGAGTCACAAAACATAAAATTAAGATTTTGTGGTGATTACTTAGTAACCGTCTGTCTGTCTATCTGCTGGTCTCTCGCTTTCTTCTCTCCTCTTCTCTGCTTACTGAGCTAAATGTGACCGATAATGAAAGGAATTTGTGCCCCAAAGGGAGAGTTTGGGAGGGAAAAAAGGATATAAAATCGAAACTTTATGACGGAGGATTATCAATCAGCATCAGCGCCATCAGTGTTGCAAAATGAGCCAGTATTGCAGTCATGTTAAGCCATTAACTTGTTTACTTTTACGCTTTTGGCTTTAATTAAAATCGATAAACTGATAAGAAGCTGGAAAGGATTTGCAGAACATTTAAGAAGTTTGAGGTTCATCCTCAAGGCAGAGGAGAGCTATAAGAAGTTAAACAACGGTGAAAGAACATGGGAGTGAAGAAAAGGCATTTAAGAAAATCTAAGAATAGTTCAGAGGTACATAGATTGACCCCATCTTCAGAAAAGAGGAGAGTTACGATGAGGTTAATGGTATTTACAATCGACAAATACAGAGTATAGAAGTGAATTGAGATATACTGAAGATAACGTACTACAACTGTCGACAGAAGCGAAGTACTGAGGCATCACCCTAGACTACAAGCTATCCTGAAATAGGGAAATGGAAAATAAGGCACGTTTGGAATTCGCAGCTCTCCTACGAATCAGTAGTATTTTGAGAAGCGGTACTGAAGAAAACACATCTCTTACATTTTGCCAAAGTACAGAGAAAAAATATGCGTTGGTATAACGAACGACCTAAGATCTGCTCTTCAGCTTGCACTGGATGCGAATCTGAACCTGTAAACCTAAGAACTGCTCCTCATCTCGCACTGGAGGCGATACTAACCTGCAACTGCAGGGGAAAGTGTCCCTCCGGCTGAGGGAATCAGGAATGTCATTCAACACTGCTCACAGCCATGGTTAAGTCCTGCACTATATGGGCACCACGAAAAACAAACAAGCACAAAACATTGTCGTGGAAGCTTATGAAATCTCAATCTTCCCCGACTGCTCCAAAAAAGAGACGGGCACGGGAGCGGGGCTATACTCCAAGTTCTTAAATCTCAGAATATCCACCAGACTGCCAGACGAATGTGCGGGCTTCCAGTCGGAGATTTAAGTCATTATTATTGAGATTTAAGTCATACAAGGTGGCGCAAAAGTAATCCTCCTATCAGAAAATGCTATAAATTTTGCGATTGGCCCCTAATGTCAGTTCTGTTTTGACATTTGTGTAGTAAACACATGCGAAATACACGTTAATAAACAATGTTACGCTACACTGCTCCAGAACGCGGAATATTGCTGACTATTTATTTGACCAATAATCGGTCGGTGACTTTGGCACAGATTTCCTGGCCGTCCAACGCCTACTGGTGAAACACTGCGACGTTTAGCCGCTCGCCTCGAAGAGACTGGCACAACACGAGATGCTGCCAGGCGTGGCAGACCCCGGAGTAGCCGTTCTGCAGAGAATATTGCTGCTGTAGCCGAGGATGTCATGGAAGCGCTGTCGACATCGACCAGACGACGTGCCACGCAAATGGGTATCAGTCGACGGTCTCTACAGCGAATTTTGGTACAAGATTTGAAGATGTTTCCGTACAAAGTCCAGACGGTGCATCAGCTGTTAGCTGCTGACCGCCAATCGCGTCTAACATAACATCGAAAGGTTACTTTTGCGCCACCTGTTATATATTTTAACCGGGACAGCAAAATTCAATTCATTTCTACAGTCGGGCGGCTCTAAAGGCTTTAGATGCAAGAACTATGAAATCACGCTGTACCATGGACTGCTCCCTCTTTTTAGCCCAAATTCAGGCGCACGATATCACCCTGTGCTGGGTACCAGGACGTAGCAAGGTTACAGATAAAAAATTAGCAGACGTGTGTGCCAGGTTAGGCTCATGTGAGCAAGAAGAAACATGGTACGAACTCATTCTTTTCGTGGAACTTACAAATCACGTTGACGAACTGCAGGGTAGTTCGATTTATTTAGCCGGTTATTGATGTGATACGCTCCAAAGAGCTGCTTTCCCCCGACAAAGGGCATACTTAGTAGTCTCTCAGTGGTTATCACATGGCACTGCGTGATAGGCCCCATGATCATTTGATGACTTCTGTAGCAGCTGTTTACATTAAGAAGAACATAGCATTACTTACTATGTTCTTGTAAAGTCCCGCGGGATCTACGAAGACCTT
Source organism: Eudasyphora cyanicolor (assembly GCA_963930755.1). Classification (NCBI taxonomy): domain Eukaryota; kingdom Metazoa; phylum Arthropoda; class Insecta; order Diptera; family Muscidae; genus Eudasyphora; species Eudasyphora cyanicolor. The sequence goes on along the minus strand of OZ005735.1, from coordinate 6,429,610 downwards.
AACGACCTATCAGATGCTCCCCTTAATTCCCTTGCAAAATTATTGAGAAATCTTCCTGTTTCAGTTTATTTAAGAACGTTATGAAACAGAACTCCCTTTCCATTAATTCATCATTTTACATAAGGGAACCCACATTGAATTGAACTTAGTCGGCCTCGATTGAACTCGTCAGTTGGAATCTCAACTGGCGGAGGTCCCATTCAACCAAACCTCACAGTAAAATATATCCCAAAAGCAATTGAGTAGGGAATTAAACGGCTTTGGGAGTACTAATTCACCCTTCGCTTTCCTAACAGATTCTTTTTATAAAGGGATACGCGTTTCGGAACTGATTCAGAATTGCTGAAAAAACAATGCATTTTTTCTACATTTTCATCAGTTTTGAAAAATTTTAAAAAATATTACATATATTTTTGTTTGTTTTTATTTTTTATTTTTTATTTTTAATTTTATTTGAATTGACTTATTTATTGTTTATTTCGATCCGAAGAGGATTTGCTTCAAAACAGTGCCTGATAGCGCTCTCCACCACCAACGGTCCCGCACTCATCAACCATATATTCTACTAAGTATTAAAGGGGACGAGATTTTCCTTGTTTCCGGAATGGAAAAATAAATTGAAGAAATAAACGGCATGTTTTGATATAGTTGCCTTAGAAATGTCCCTTTCTATTATACTTCTCGACGCTCTAGAAAGGCATTTATGGAAAATAAATTATTTAACGATCTGGCAAAAACTAAGGACTCCACATTTTGTTTTATTCAGTATCAATCCTGGAACAAATAGACCCTGTTAATGCAACGTTTTTTAACAGATGAGTCTGCAATTAGGAAATTCTAAATATTTTTCACCGTAATTTGCTTGACAAATATTGATGCAGGTTCCGCCAGACTTTAGTTTTCCTTACTGGTCTTCTATAGATTCCAGTCTATTTGTTTACAATATTTGGGTGGTCCTCCTAATAAGAATTCCTTTGTCTAGAAAAATCGTGACATTATTGTTTACAGGTTTTCTTATTTACTGTATAAATAAAGCCTTTTGTTAAATCATTATAAATTGCCTTTTGTCCTTGTTGTTTCCTTGCCATTTCATTTCCCGGATATACTTAACATAATACCGTCTGCACGCTATGTTTGCAAAAAGAAGCAAGTCATATATTATCAAACTTACACGAAAATAGCTACCCTCCCTTCAAAAAAAAGTTCGGATGATTTCTCAAAGGACCTTGAGTAGTTTTATGTTCAGCACCACTCCTTTCTGTGGGTTGGTTTTCGAACACGTGTTCTGCTGTGCATTGGAATGTGTGCGAACTTTACCTTGACTTTGATCTCAATCCAGCTCACCCACCCTCATATCTTCTTATTTGTGTTTTCAATATGTCTTCATTTAAATGAATTGATTATTTCCATGCCACAGACTGGGAAATCTCTGTATACTTTCCCCGAATACCCCACCTCACTGCTTTAGAGGATAACTAAAAGCAATCTTTTGTTTAAATGACTTCCGTTTGGTAAGTATGTTTAAACAAAGTGTCCCTAGTTTTTGCATTCGCAATGAATGTCCTTGATGCATCATCGTAGGGGGTGTAATAAACATGGACGTAGGCAGGAAAAACTTCCAGAGAAAAAAATCATCAATCTTCACTAGTAATAAAAAATTCGTTCCGATAATTGAGCCAAACGTTGCAAATGCATATTTTAGATTTTCGGGAGCTCCCCTTTTTTGTTCCCCGCCTCTGCTTGAATTGTAACCTTGCACTTGTACTCAAGAAATACCACTTTCCAGAGCCAACAAACCAACGTATTCCTGCTCCCGACTTATCATGTTTCCAACAATCTGCTGCTCCCACACACAAAGTGCACGTTGCACTTACAAATAAATGCCAAGGGCGTGTTATCCTGTCGTTAGCTGTTTGGGATTGAAAAGGATACACACAAAAAGTACCAACTAATACTGCTGGCTGTTGCTAGAGAAAATATAAACTTTTTTAAGTTCTCTAATTTAATTTAGAAGTTGCCAACACACAAATGCACAACCAACAGAAACGCAAAGAATGATTTCCAGTTTACACAGTGTTATGGATTATTTGTAAAATGAAATGACAAGGACACTGGGGGTGGTGAGACAAAATGTAATTAGATGAACAGTTTTTTCCCTCAATTTTTCCGAGTTTTTCTTTGCTAAGAAGAAATCGTTTGTTTTAAAAGATGAGTTAATTAAGTAATAGATATAAACTGTTTAAATACCCAGGCAACAGATAAGACTCGAAAAATGAAAAATTATTGTTGTGAATGAATATAGAGTATATGACCCAAATGACATATACGAGTACTACGGCGTAGATGTCCCAATAGATCTTCGACGGTACAGTAAATGCCCCAATAGATCGTCCTCTATAGAGTAATTGACCCAGTAGGCCTTTTACTATGAAGTAGATCACCCAGTTGGTCGTCTACTATAGAGTAGATGACCCAATTGGTCGTCTACTATAGAGTAGATGACCCAATTGGTCGTCTACTATAGAGTAGATGACCCAATTGGTCGTCTACTATAGAGTAGACGACCCAATTGGTCGTCTACTATAGAGTAGACGACCCAATTGGTCGTCTACTATAGAGTAGACGACCCAATTGGTCGTCTACTATAGAGTAGATGACCCAATTGGTCGTCTACTATAGAGTAGATGACCCAATTGGTCGACTACTATAGAGTAGACGACCAACTGGGTGATCTACTCCATAGTAAAAGACCTACTGGGTCAATTACTCTATAGAGGACGATCTATTGGGGCATTTACTGTACCGTAGAAGATCTTTTGGGACATCTACGCCGTAGTACTCGTATATGTCATTTGGGTCATATACTCTATATTCATTCACAACTAGGGTTGCCAGACACCGCATTCGAAAAGTCGGGATAACCGAGACTTAAAAGCGGGATTTGTCGGGACAAATAAAAAGATAATATTTTATTGGTTTTGGCATTTAAAAAAAAAACTCATTACAGTTTCAATAAAGAATATGCAAAATAACTTATATTCACTATATATATTATGTTTGCACAAAAACATTCTTTGTGTTATTCTTCACGAAATTCGCTTTTACTTTAAAACGGTTGGATGTAAACTATACACGCTGAAAAAAATCTCTTCTGTAGTATGTTTATGGTACACTCTAAACATATAATATTTGGTAGACACAAAAATTGTGTATTTGGGAAGATGTTATTCTAACCAAATATTTGTTTGCATCCCAATGTGACTGTTATTTCCGAAACAAATATTTATTTGCATTAAGTATTCATAAAATAAATAAATTGTCCTAATTCAAAGTTAATTTTTTAGAAATGTTTAATGTTCGTAAAAATAATAGTTGAAATCGAAAAATCTTAGATCAATATAAAGTACTTAGAGGATTGACAACTAATGATGGCTTGGAATACTCAGAAATTTGAAATGATTGATTTAAGAAGGAGTTATTGCTGCATATGGTATCATAACTGGGAGGTACAATTCGAAACCAAGACAAAATTAAAACTGAAAATCGAAAAAGGCAGCAAAAGATTTGGAAATATTTTTTAAATAAAATATATTTGAAAAAATTCCTAAATAATAATTTTATTTGTACTTAAACACATATTTTATTTGAGAAATTTAGCTTGCAAATATTATTTGTTGAAAAATAATAATATATGCGTTCCAAATATATTATATTGATTTTCAAATAAAATTTCTTTGCAAAGAAACATAAAATATGAAAAAATTGGTGTTCCAAATATATTTTGTTTCGATTGAAACATATCAAAAAAGGCGATTTTGCCCCGTGTAGCTTCTATAGGGCTACAGGGCCAGTTAGGACGAAACATATATATGGGATATAAATCTAAATCTGAACCGATTTTCGTCAAATTGAGCAAAGTTGTTCTCTGGATAAAAAAACTCTACCATGCTAAATTTCAAAACAATTGCATGTAAAATACAGCTTTTATAACTAATGAGCTATGTATAACTATATCTGATTCTTAGTCGATCGGTATACTTTAAGGTGGGTCTAGCTGTAGCATTTCTATTTCTGACAAACATCTGCCATGAAACAAGGGTATAAATATCCGTTGCAATTCTTTACAAATAGCTCGAAGATTGCAGTAGTCGATGCACAACATGTCATAGGACACTGCATCCAAAATTTTTATAAATTTTGAAATTTCTACCAAATTCGCCCACGTTAATAGCTATTCTTTTAGATAAGTTGCTGAATTCGTTCAAAATTTACATTTCTTGAAAGATGAACGATTAGTGACGGAAAAATTACAAATGTACATAACAAGTACATATGAAAATAGCATTTTCTTGTAGTTTCTTTATTATTTTTTTTACTGCGCTTTTATTTTCCATAGTGTAGAGAGTATATGGAAAAAAGTCGGGATTTTCCCCCTAAATAACTTCAATAATCGGGACTCTGTAAATACGCGAAAAGTCGGGAAAATCCCGACGAATCCCGACCGTCTGGCAACCCTATTCACAACTACTATAGAGTAGATGACCCAATTGTTCGTCTACTACAGAGGAGATCACCCAACAGGTCGTCTACTATAGAGTATATGACTCCACAGGCCGTCTCCTATATAGTACATGACCCACAGGTCGTCTACTATAGAGTAGATTACCGAACATGTCGTCTGCTACAGTGTAGATGACCAAACAGGTCGTCTACTATGGAGTACATAAGTGACCCAACTGGTCGTGCACTACAGAGCAGATGACCCAATAGGTCGCCTACCACAGAGTAGATGACCCCAACAGGTCGTGTACTATAGAGAAGATGACCCCACATGTCATATAATATATAGTAGATGACCCCACAGGTCGTATACTATAGAGTGGATGACCCCACAGGTCATCTATAGAGAATATGACCCCACAGGTCGTCTACTATATAGAATATGACCCCACACTTATTCTACTATAGAGTGGATGACCCAACAGGTCATCTACTTTAGAGTGGATGGCCCAACAGGTCATCTACTATAGAGTAACTTAGCCCACAGGTCGTCTACTATAGAGTAGATGACTCAATAGAGCAAATGACCTAACAGGTCGTATACTATAGATTAAATTACTTCATATATCGTATACTAGAGTAGGTGACCCAGAAAATGGTCTACTATGGAGTAGGTCTTTTACATAGTAGGTGGCCCAAATGGACACTTTCCATATTGTAGATGACCCAACTGGATACTTTCTATATAGTAGATGATCCAACGGAACACTTTCCATAAAGTAGATGACCCAACTGAACACTTTCCATATAGTAGATGACCAAATAAGACATCATCTATACAGAAGGTGACCCAACGGAACTTTAAATGTTGTAGATGACCCAACTAAACTCTTTCTATATAGTAGACGGCCTAACGCAACTAGACACGTTCTATATAAATCATATCTCCAACTTGAAGAGTAGACGACCCATCCGTTTATCTCATACAATGCAGTTAGAAATGGCCATTTTCAATAAATTACCTGTCGAACTCTGCATTTTCCATACAGTTATAACCCCCCGAGTAGATAGTGATCCTCTAAAGAATTGATTAGCCTACTATTGTGAGTCTACGATGAAGTAGACTACATAACTGGTCATCTGCTATCGAAAGATGCTCCATCCGTTTATGTACTATTCCATAGCAAATAGATAACTGGCAATATGAAGGTATGGAGGACGTGAGGCAACTAGTCATCCACAATGGAGTAAATGATCCAAACGGTCATCTGCTATGGAATATATGATCAAACCGATCTACTAATATGGCATATAATATAACACAGGTCCAATTGGTTGTCTGTTATACATTAGACTAGCTGGACCCGGTCCACTTCGTTGCCCCAGATTTCAGATTTCCGATCCCGGTCATTTTCGAATCAATCACGTAGACTGCCACCAAATAAATATACACAAAATACAGCACTCTCGCTAACAAATTGTGCAAGATATGTCAATTTCAAATTTTGATTATATGGGCTGGGCCACGCCCATTGGTCCGATCCCGACCATTTTTGGACCAATCACGAAGACTACCACCAGATACATATGCACAAAATTACAGCAATCTCGCTAACAAATTGTGCAAGATATCTCAATTTCAAAATTTGGCTTATATGGGCGGGGCCACGCCCATTGGTCCGACCCCGCCCAATTTTGAACCAATCACGTAGACTACCACCAGATACATATGCACAAAATAACAGCACTCTCGCTAACAAATTGTGCAAGATATCGCAATTTCATAATTTTGCTTATATGGGCGGAGCCACGCCCATTGGTCCGATCCCGCCCATTCTTGGACCAAAGATATTCCGTGTTTTTCATGTATCACCTGTACCTTTTACTAATTCATAGAACTGCACAATAAAGTTTAACTACTCATCTAATGAAAACCAACTTTAAGAATAGAAATTATTGCAAAAATATCTATAAAACAATTTAATAGTGGGGTAATCCTTCTTTAGGAGTTACAAAGTCTTTTGTTTAAACCAATTCCTTTTTCGAGATGATCATTACCGCAATTTCCCTTACCACTGAGAGTTGGGCTGGCTTTTGTGGATTTACTCATAAATCCATTCATAAAATTGCAATAAATCAATGGTTAGCTTGTCAAAATTGTCACCATATAAATATGCCATAATACGGATATTCCCAAACCAACAAAAAAGGACACAAGTAATCAGTCGATGTCGACGTGGCAGACAGACTGACTGACCACACCATACCAACGCAGTATGTGAGACCTTTGTCTGCTATTGATACTAGTAGTCTTCGCCAATCGTCTCTAGGGAATAATTCAATAAATTCACATTCATGGCGAAACAAAAGATGAATTATAAGTAACTTTGCTAAAGCAACAGCCGATATGAAGGATAGTTAAACCACAGGAATTGTAAATTTTTCCTGAAGCTCTTGCTGAGGGTTACTTGTCTTGGCTTGACCAAAAGGACTTAAGGGTTTACTCGCATTTGAACAAGACAAAAGGAAAGATTTATTTCCAAACTGACCCCTGGAAATTCTCACAATGGACGGGGTGGGGGCAGAATTTGGGGTTGATATTTATGCCAAAATAAAATCTAATTATGGCATATTAATCGACCCGAAATGGCTGAGGACCAAAGACCAGCACCAGAGGGACAGACAAGATTGCATAACTCCATTAGACTGGACTGGACAGGTTCTCAACACAGGATTTAAGGAACACTTTATGCTGGCAGCTCTGCCTCATAAAATGGCAAGAAATATTCTCTTTTAAAGAAAGAAGAAAAATAATTTCTCCATATATCCTTGTTGTATATAAATATTGTTTTAAATGAAGACAAGAAATGAAACAATAACAGCCAAGAAATTCCTTCTTTGACCATAAATCTTTTCTGGCACATTTAATGCACCCTTTGCAGGAGCAGCAGCAGCAGCATCGAGCTCAGAATTGTATCTTTGGACATAACAGAATTTTATTGCAATCCAGAGCATATCAATGCTTTGTCCGAATGCCACAAGAACAAAAGCAATTATATGCAATTTATTCAGACAAAAAAATCACACACACACAGAAAATGAAGAAGAATACAGCAGCCAAAGAACAATTGGGTCCGAAAGGAAAATACAAGGATTTTATTTGCTTTTTTTCTGCCATTGCTGTACTTCTTTGGTATGTGGTATATGGAGTAATAATGAAATGCGGAGATCTATGTCCTCTTGGCTGGAATTTGGTGAAAGGAAGCAAAAGGACGTCAATGGAATTGGACATGAGATATGGGGTGTGGACGAAGGAACTGCAAATACCTATGGTCACATCTTTTGAGTTTTTTTTATTTTTCGGTGGCTATGGTTATCGTGACAACTCTATTTGTGCGGGAGTTTGAATTGGAAAATACAGAAAACGATAAAAAAGGGACACAAAAATTTTACGACATTTGCCAAAAGAATAGAGGAAGAAATTGCTTTGTCCCATGATATTAAATGGGTTTAAATGATGGTTTAAATTTGTAGATTTTAGGAGAAAGAAAAAATATAATTTCTACTTACCTTGGATTTGAGGTTAATTTTGGATGCGGTTCTAATAGGTGAAACTTCACTTAAAATGTGGAAATGCTGATGTGCGGACACACTGAGTAGAATAGGCTGATTTTGTTGCTACCCTGAAAGTAAACAAGACATGAAAAAGTACATTAAAACAAAATAATCGTGAATTTAATAATATATCTTAGTTCAATTAAGTAGAAATCCTGATATTAAAAAATATTCCTCACAATTTGGTCTGTGAAATTATACTGGAAAGACTCCAAAAGAATAGAGCAAGAAACTAGGGATGTAACGAATATTCGCATTCGCATATGTGAACGAGAATTATTCGCATCATTTTAACATTCACAAAAACCATCTTTGGATTATTCGCTTTCGCAAAAATATATTTCAGTATTCGCTTCCATTTGTTAAAAGTGTTAAAACTCCTTATTCCCTTCGCACAATTTGAAGATATTAATACCAATGAAAACCTCTGCCACTTCTCTTCAAAACAGTTGAAAAAATATGTTTGTCCATGTGGTAACAGGAGGTAAAAATATGGAAAAAAATCTTATTACATGAATATCCTGGAAAAGTATCAATTCAGTTCCTTACATTTGTTGGTACTAAAGGGTCAAACTATTATTCGAATTTGCTTTCGCAAAAATGCATATTTTACTATTCGCTTTTGCATTCGTATTCACAAGAAATATATTTCAATATTCGCTTTCGCTAAAGTCACTTTCGTTACATCCCTACAAGAAACTTCCTTACAAATTGGTACGCTGTTTATAGTATGAACTGTCTGGCTCCTGAAAATAGCCACCAACTGCAACCTCCACCTCTTCATTGCTGGCAAAACTTTTTTCGCCGAGTCATTTTTCCAAGTTTGGAAACAAAAAAAAATCCGAAGTAGCTAAATCTGGCGAATAAGTTTGCGTGCTGAAGCAATTCAAACATTAATTCTTTGATTCTGATCGTAGTAGTGGATGTGTGCATTGTCCTAATTGTGAGCAAACGCGGCACTCATCTTGCGCACTGTTTTCTAATCATCAAATTTTCCATCAATATGCAATGTATAGCACTTTTTGAAATGCCTTTGACTTCAGCTAGCTCACGAACCTTCTACCTACGGCCATCCAATACCATTTTGTGAATTTTTTAAACCACTTCTGGCTTGGACACCTCAATTGGTCGACCACTACCGTGTTCGTCTTGGCAGCTTGTACGGCCCCGTTTAAACTAATTTGCCATAGAACATTTTATAGTTGTAAACGAAGGAGCAGACTCCCCCAAACTAGGATCTAGCTCGGTTTTAATATAGGTTGGACTGAGACCTTTTCAATGAAAGTTTTGTATTACATATCGGTGATCAATAATCGCTGAGATCGTTCTTTCGGTCTTCTGTTATTCTGCCAGATGAGGTAATGCTATAAATTTTGGCATAGCAAAGATTTTCTCGGTATTTTTTGGTTATTTCAGATATTTTTTTAGAGTATACATCTCAAATGGTAATTTTCTATAGAATAAATAATCCAACTACTTAGTATGTCACCTGATAGGAATAGACGACCGTCTATCTGCTTTGAATCATCTATTCCATAGCAGATGTCTGGTCATATGCTTTGGAATGGAGTATGTGACCCCGATCGAGACGATCTCTTGATCCTTAATGTATGCTTTGGTGGACTTGCCTGCCCTCTCCGTAAATAGGTTGACTCTACCGCCTGCGATCCATGGACTCTGACTAGAGACTCCTATTCGGGTTGTTTGGTTAGATTTAGGTTTCCATCTATGTGCCCCGGACAGTCTCTTCAGATTCGCTGCAATAGTAGGTTGTTTTAAGATAAGAGTGATAGGCTGTATAACAGACTCACACGGACAATACAGTCCATTGTTACCACAGGAACGGAAAGGAAAACATACGTTATCCCTAGCCCCTCCCGTTGAACCAATTTGCTTGGCTGGAATCCAACATCTGCCAAGTTAGCTAACTCCCCAAAGAAATGAGAGCCTAAGATTGCATGCCGCATTCTAGAGAGCCCGGATTAGAGACATAGAAGGTGTTCTATTGATACCTTCTTCTCTTCTTCACCGCAACTTCTGCAAAAGTCATTATGCAAGACCTTCAATCTCGCTGCGTGCCGTCTCGATAACGACAGCAGTACGTTGATTTAGGCCGGGCCACGTCAGCCTGAAATGTATGCAGTTCCTGGCTAGTGACCACCTGTCATGTGTTGTTACAGGTCGCTAGATGCCTGCCCACATAGTCCAGCTCCGTTAGAACGTGTAAGGTAGTTCCTAGTCCTGCAAGTTCATCTGCCTTGCAGTTCCCTGGTATGTCCCTGTGGCTCGGCACCCATTTCGGATGAATATTGAACTGTTAAGCTATCTCGTTAAGAGATCTGCGACAATCGAGGACAAATCGCTGCAATATTAACATGGTTATCATTTAATGATTCAGCTTCTGAGTTTCCACTCAAGGACAAAAGACAGATAATCCCGCAGAAGCTACGTGCTCACGAATTGTTGTTAACCACGATACATGACTTGCGAGTAAATCAAATCATGCTGCACTGGCACTGGGTTTATTTTTGACTGCACCGTAATCTCATTAATTTGTGGGGGTACATACCCATATCCAGTATCAGCCCGTAATAGGTATGACGTTGTACGCCTTCCAGGCTACGTAGTGAAATTCGTGTCCAGAGACAGATCCAATTCACCTTCCAAATCAAAAATAAAACACCCTGTGACGGTGTAATAGGTATCAGACTGTGATTAACATCCGTTAGCAACGACAGGCGGCGACTAACTCCTGTTAAATTTTCGCGTTATTACAATAAAACAGATTCGTAAATCGAAAAACTTTAACTTATATATTAAATAACAGATACAACAGAAGGTAAATAAATACATTAATATATGTTCCTACCCAAACGCTCACATTTCCTTTATCCAGTATCTTCCAGAACTTCAGTTGATCACTGCAAAATATTACAAACATTATTGTGTATGCAAAATATTTCCGAGAAGATTAATGGACAACAAATATGTTGCAAAATATGAGAACATCGCATCTTAATTCAAGCGCGCGAAATACTCGTACTACAGTTTTCCCTCCAACTTCAACAACGGCCACAGTCTCGCAAATCGTTTCGCATTAAACTGTCTCCAGTGCGAAAAAAGTGACTGACGGACTTGCCGCCAAGTGATTTGTGCTAAGGACCTCCATCGCAGGGCACTAACCATGACAAACTCGGGACGAGGATATGCGTGCGAGTGCGGTTATGTGTCTAACTATCTATCATTCAGCACCCTTTTTAGGACGAAGAGAAAAAAGAAAAACAAGCAACTCATCATCATCTCCAGACAATTGAAAGTGTTCAAATGGTTCGGGCAAACAACAGGAAAAAATGAAATGAACATCAAATGATACATCAACATTTTCATTTTCCGTTTTCGCTCAACTTATTTTTTTGCTGTCGCCTTTCGGTAGCAAATGAAATGATATGCTAAAACCTTTGCAGCCAGGGCCGGTGGCACAAATAGCGAAAAAAGAAAAATTTGCATATCATGTCGACACGCCCAATATGGCTTAACTGCGTTCCCTGTCCTGCCATTCCGTTTGGCTTTCTAAAGATTTTTCACTGTGCGTGATTTAAACATGATGTGCAAAAAAGAAAAAACAGAACTGAACAGAAATGCGGGAAATATTTTAATAATTTTAATGGTTTACAGCTCTACTCTGCTACAGCCACTGCCTCTAACCCTGGACGAGCTGAATTTGTTAAATGAAACGTTGACGTTTTAAGATTAAATGTATTTAAATGACGGACAGACGGACGTATGCACGGAATGGATGAAATACCAAGTTACTGCCGAAAGTGGAGTGGAGTGTGTTCGAGGGCAGCATTTTGTATTTTGCCGAGTGTTTTTCGCAACGAGTTAATTTGATTGCGAAAAAAGGAATCCATGGCATGGTGCGTGGTTATGAAGCTTTGTGTTTTTTTCACATTGCAAATTTTTTTTTTAAAACATCGTTACAAGTTTCATTTATTTTGAAAGGTAATCAATCATTTTATCAGCAACAAAATGTTAACTACAACAAAATAAATGTTTGAAAATGACAACCAGTTTAATGAGAATGTTGCTGTAAAACAAATGATGCAAATAGTAATCAGGGAGATGGGTTGGGAGGAGGATTTTTTTCGGAAGGTCTGTACAGCGAAGAGCAAATTTGTAAAGAAAAACAAATTTGTGGATGGTTGATCCTAGCAGAAGCGGCAAACTTACATATAAATATATTCTCTTAGAAATGCTTCTCCGATCCAAAATCTGATTCTTAAATGATATTGATGCCGAAATAATACCGGACATCTATCGGGAAGAGCTAGAAGAAGCATGCGTAAAAATTGGTACTAACAAAGCGCCAGGCCCAGATGGAATACCAAACATCGCATTAAAGGCCGCAATCAATCGTAGACCAGAAATCTTCCTCGACACATTCCAGAGGTGTTTGCGTGACCGAATTTTTCCCACCCATTGGAAAATACAAAAGCTTGTGCTAATCCCCAAAGGAAGCAAATCACTGGGGGAACCATCGTCCTACCGCCCCATATGTCTCCTAGACACCATTGGTAAGATCTTGGAGAGAATCCTTTACAATAGGCTAATGTCAGCAGTCGAAGAAAACTGTGCTCTATCCGAAAGACAATTTGGTTTTAGGAAAGCGCGGTCTACCATCGATGCAGTGAAGCTGGTAGTTGATACGGCGACGAAGGCCATCGAAGGAGCAAGGTGGAAAGGCGGAACAAAGAAATATTGCGCCGTCGTTACCCTTGATGTGAAGAACGCCTTCAACTCTGCAGATTGGGGACACATTTACGAAGCCCTTGTGCGAACCGAAGCCCCGAAGTATATCGTAGATATGGTAAAAACCTATCTTGACAACAGGAGACAACGGGCTGGAGCACTACAGTGTATCCGCCGGCGTCCCACAAGGATCAGTCCTGGGTCCACTGTTGTGGAACATCATGTATGACGATGTGCTGAGACTCCCCCTCCCAAATGGGGTTAATATTATAGGCTTTGCTGATGACATCGCTATAATCACGGTTGGAAAACATATCGATAGCATAGAAACAGCCACTAACACGGCTATCAAACAGGTGCAAACTTGGCTCGAGTCAGCACACCTACAACTAGCTGCTCATAAAACAGAGGCAATCCTCATTACAAGTCGCAGAGCAACAGAATATATGAACGTGATCGTTGGAGATAAAGTTATCCGTTCAAGTCGCTTTCTCAAATACTTGGGAGTTATGATTGACAACAGGCTGACATTTAAGGAGCACATTGAATACATAAGCAAGAAAGCCGCAAAAACGCAGGTCTCACTGGCACGAATGTTGCCCAATGTCGGAGGCCCTAGACTTGCGAAAAGGAAACTACTAGCCACGGTAGTGAACTCTGTGATTATTTATGCCTCTCCCGTATGGGCGCATTCATTGAGCATAAAATTGTATAGGAAGAAGCTGATGTCCACATACCGCCTTAGTTGTCTTCGTACAATTTCCGGGTATCGTACGATACCCGGTTAGCCTAATGGCTAACCATCCTTCACGAAGTAATACTTCACAGCAGTTCCGTGAAGGAGTGATGGTCGAAGAGGGGGGTGTGGTTTAGTACGTAAGAATCGTGCATGTTTTTCAGTACGGGCTGAATCATACATCTTTCAGAAGATTCCACACCTCCAGCGCAGCAAAAAGAAATGATATTAAAAATCCAATGTTCTTAAAAACTTAAATAGTAAAGTGTACATTATCTTTCTGCGAATATTTAATTATTTCTCTAAAAATTATGTTTATTAATATTACATTGCGTGAAGGTACTTTTATGCTATAACACTGGGCAACAAATAAAGTGGAATGTTTCCTTAACTTCATGAATCAAAAATATAAATAATTTCGAGGTGAGAAAAACGAATATGTCAGAAATATTTTGCCACTAGTTTTTAAGGTATTTAATCTGAAAACTTTAGATTTTTTTCAATGTGAAAAGAAGTATTTGCTCCAGTGCTTAGAAAATAAAGCAAATGTTATTTTTTGGAAGATCTTAGGAGGTAAACATATCTCTTCAAAAAAGAAAAATGTCTTAACTTTTTCTTCAAATTATTTTTTTAATTGAATAATTGGAGACATTTTTATTTAATTATTCATAGTGAAATTTGTTGGGTTTTGCCGTAATTTGAACCTGGGTCTCCTAGCGCCGCAGCATCATAACTTCACTCATTAACACACACTGCCACAAACGAGTTTGAATTACTACTGTCCTAAGATACATAACGTCATCCATTTCGAGGTTCCCTACATTTTTAGAGAAAAAACACAGAAAATTCAAATTGAATGGGGAATGTTTATTATCATTTGAAAGAACATTCTTTGGCATTTATTTTTTGAAGATTATGTCTATCAAATGTTGGCCGCGGCTACGTCTGAGATGGTCCATCCGTTGAGTCCAATTTTCGATGACTCGTTCGAGCATTTCGACTGGTAACTGGCGAATGACACGCGTGATGTTTTGCTCCAAGGCCTGAATCGAAGCGGGTTTGTCCGCATAAACTTTAGACTTTACATATCCCCACAGGAAAAAGTCTAACGGTGTGATATCTCACGATCTTGGTGGCCAATCGACCGGCCCAAAACGTGAAATTATCTGCTCACCGAAGTGTTCTCTCAATAAATCCATTGATTTGTACGATATGTGGGAAGTGGCGCCGTCTTGTTGAAACCAAATGTCGCCGAGATCACGAGCTTCAATTTCAGGCATCAAATAGTCGGTTATCATGGCACGATAACGGTCGCCATTGACGGTTACGATCTCACCGGCATCATTTTTGAAGAAATATGGACCGATGATTCCACCGGCCCACAAACCACACCAAACCGTTGTTTTTTCTGGATGAAGTGGCAGCTCTTGAATATCTTCAGGTTGCTCTTCGTCCCAAATGCGTCAATTTTGCTTGTTTATATACCCATTGAGCCAGAAATGGGTCTCATCGCTGAACAAAATTTGGCTTGAAATCGTCGGATCTTCTTGCTACTTTTCAAGAGCCCATAGAGCGAAGCGATGTCGCTTGGGAAGGTCGGGCGGCTTCAGATCTTGCACAAGCTGTATTTTGTATGCTTTCAATTTAAGATCACGACGTAAAATGTGCCAAGTAGTTCCATACGTCAGTCCGAGTTGCTGCTAACGGCGCCGAATCGACTCTCCACGGTCTTCGTGTACACTCTCAGCTACGGCCGCTACATTTTCTTCACTGCGTGTTGGACGTGGTCTATTCGGTCAAATATTATCCAATAATCAATGCTGGGTCTCATAATGGGTGATGGTGTTGCGAATAGTACGTTCAGTAGGCCGATTGTGTTGACCATAAGTTGAGCGAAATGCACGAAGCAAATTTCTACAGAACGTGAATTTTCGTAATAAAGTTTAACGATTAGTAAACGTTGTTCAGGCGTAAGTCTTTCCATGATAAAATGCCAAACAATACTTAACAAAAATAACATGACACGACTCACACGTGATCTGTCAAAAAAGGCTATTGAAAAAAGTATATCTACTTGGATCACCCGTTATAACAACACTTTAGCTTATGACTACATTTTAGCAAAGTTGCGCAAAATTGGATCTTTTTTACTGAATTGGATGCTCTCTTAACTCAGTATTACAAAATCGGGGTGTCCGGTTTAAAATCCCGCGAAGGGTGTTTAAATTTTTCTTTAATTTTTTCAAACGTATTATTTTTTTTTTAAATCTATTTTCCATAACAACATTTTAATTTTTTATATTTTTCATAAAATATATATTTTCATAACTACTGCAAAAGAAAGGTATCATTATTACCATTTCGATAGCTCCATTCTAAACTATGCTAAGTACAAAAGGTAGTTTTTTAGGAGAGGCGATCAAAGTTTGATGAATTTTTTAAATGTGTGTGGAATTCCTTTATAACGCAAATCGAATGACCTGTACTGTTTTGTGAATAAATTGGGTTGACGGATAAACACCAAATTTTAACAGAATATACTTTGGAATATTTTGAAATTAAGAATGCAATTTCCCTAAAAACATGCTAAGTCGACTTACCCCCAATTTCACAACATCCGGTTAGAGCTTACGCACAGTTAAAAAATAAAAATTTCATGCAATTTGACAGCCATAACTGTAGGTTAACTCTAACTGTAGGATAACCGTAGACTGCGGAATTGGCCGTTAGCATGTTTTAGAATGGAGGTATCATCGATTTGTAGTCCTCATAATTTCCTTTAATTTAAAGTGTATATCGGCTTTATCGAGCATATACTTCACAAAATATGGTACTTATACTAAAGTCTAAGAAAATTGGAATTTTAAAGAAATTAGTTTTTAAAAAAATGTAGAATACAAATTTTTTAAATATATTTTTTCGTGCTTAGGCCTTAGAGCCCTAGGGAAAAAAATTGTTTCATAGTGTTATCGTCGCAGCAAATGACCAGATTGTTTTTCTTCTCAAAAAGATCATTCAGTTAGAGAAGGTTCCATTGCATTAGCATTGACCCCAGAAGTTCTGCTTTCTATTTTGGAAACGCAATGTCTCGAATGAGATCACTGAATTCGTCCTGACTCACTCTATGAGGTGCGAGGGCCTTCCCAAAATTAGCCGACCTGACATCTAGATGGCGGTAGTAGTTTGAAAAAATTACTTTCGTTAAAAGTGGCAAACTTCTAAACGTTGTTTAATTTTTTTATCACTCAAAAGTAAAAGATTTCAGGGAATTTGTTAACATGTAAATATTTAGTCACCGATATGTAATACAATATATTTACTCAGAAAGGTCTCAGTCCAATCAATATTAGATTCTACTTTGGGGGAGTCTGCTCCTTCGTTCACAACTATAAAAATTGGTTGGCAAAGTTTAAACAAGCAGCCAAGACGAACTCCGTAGTGGTTGACCAATTGAGTTGTTGGTATATCCAAAATGGTATTGGATGAACGTCGGTTGAAGGTTCGTGAGCTAGCTGGAGTCATAGACATTTCAAAAAGTGGCATATATCGCATATTGACAGAAAATTTTATGATTAGAATGCTATGGGCCATATGGGTGCCGCGTTTGCTCACAATCAAGACAAAGCACCAATTCACATATCCACTATTGCGATGGCCAAAATCGTAGTGGTTGACCAATTGAGTTGTTGGTATATCCAAAATGGTATTGGATGAACGTCGGTTGAAGGTTCGTGAGCTAGCTGGAGTCATAGACATTTCAAAAAGTGGCATATATCGCATATTGACAGAAAATTTTATGATTAGAAAGCTGTGGGCCAGATGGGTGCCGCGTTTGCTCACAATCAAGACAAAGCACCAATTCACATATCCACTATTGCGATGGCCAAAATCGATGAATTAAAGTTCGAATTGCTTCAGCATGCACCTTATTCGCCAGATTTAGCTCCCCCGTATTATTATACCCTCCACCATAAGATGGGGGGTATATTCATTTTGTCACTTCGTTTGTAAAACCTCTAAATACTGATCTGAGGCCCCATGAAGTATATATATTCTTAATCGTCGTAAAATTCTAAGACGATTTAGCCATGTCCGTCCGTCCGTCTGTTGTAATCACGCTACAGTCCGTAGTAATAGAGCTGGGTTGATCAAATTTGGTAGAAATATTTCTTATAGTTGCAGGTTGTTTGGGATTGCATATATCGCATTGGCCATATCGGTCAATGTTTTGATATAGCTCCCCTATAGAGGTCGCTCCAGAATACAGTTAATATAATTTAGCAGAAACTTTGCAGTTTGTATTCTTTTTTGACAAGAATTCATCACAGCAAAAATTTTACAAATCGGATCATATTTTGTTATAGTCACCCTGTAGAGGTCGCTCCAAAATATACGTATTTAAGCCGTAAATACCGTATTTTCTAAGCAATTAAACTGAATCTTTGCGGTTTGTATTTAATTAAGACATGAATTCATCGCAGTAAAAATTGTTCAAATCAGTTCATATTTTGTTATAGTCCACCTATAGATGTCGCTCCCAAAAAGGCTTATTTAAGCCATAAACACCACATTTTCTAAGAAATGTAGCTGAAACTTTGCATTTTATATTCTATTTTGGCAAGAAATCATCTCAATAAAATTTATACTAATAACATACAAATTTTGTTGTAGTCCCCGTGCAGATGTACCTCTCAGAAACGCTATTTTAAACCATAAATACCACATTTTTCAGGCGAAGAGTTTGGCCAAAGAATTTTGCGGCCTACAAAATGCAGCGTTCGTTTTTTAATAATTTACTTAAACATAAAGGATCGTTTCATGATTTTCTCCAGATTTTCCAGTAATCAAAATTGAATGCAATCCATGGTGGAGGGTATATAAGATTCGGCATGGCCGAACTTAGCGTTTTTACTTGTTTTCCAACATGGGAAATGTTGAGAAATGAAAAAAACATTTTCCCAAATTTATTGTTTTCTTTGTTAGGTCGTCATATTTTGTTTTGTGTTTTCGTCTTGTGTTCGTCATATTTGATTGACTGGATGAGTGCCGACGGGAATAAAAGGAAGACTATTACCGTTGTGAAGTAATACGGTTTCAAGCCCTGTATAGAGGATTCTATGAATAACATGCATTAAGTTTTATCATGGTTCAAAAGTAAGCATTCCATGAACCCATTATCGTGGCAGCAAAGGACCAGATTGTTGCTCTTCTAAAAAAAGGAAGCAAATCTTTCTGAAGCTCTCTGTATTCTGAGATCAGTTTGAAGAAGGTTTCATTGCTTTATTATTGACCCCAGCAGTTCTGCTTTCTATTTTGGAAACACAATGTCTCGAATGAGACCACTTAAATCGACTTGACTCAGTCTATGAGATAAACGAGTATCATCTGTTTCCTTCTTCTACACAACCCTTTTATTCTACTTCAAGCTCATAGTTTTGGGAGTGTGGAGTATGAAATGGAAAGCGTTCCTATTCTCTCTTATAACGCCTGTCTCTATAGGTGGAGTCAAGCTAAGATAGCACCGTATCTTCAAAACAAGAGGTAATCTGTGAATTTTCAAATCAGTGGATGGAAATAAATTATAATACGATTGTTTCGAGTCCGAAGCATTTTCATTGTTGGGCAGTGAAATCAAAGTTCTGCCTATCTACAGGTTTTTCCAACAAGAGGTGTTATTTTGAATCACCCGGTATTTCGGTAGCTGTCACTTTTGAAGCTTTTATTCTTTGACATTTGACAAGTCGAAACTACGCCATTACTAACAAGTAAAAGCGTTAAGTTCGGCCATGCCGAGTCTTATATATCCTCCACCATGGATAGCATGTAACCTCACAAAATAACTCAAACCTAAAGAAAATAACACCGAAAAACTCCCAAAAAATATAGTAGATGATCACAAATTAGATGCTATATATGGGAGCTATATCTAAATATGGACCAATATCGCCCATTTTCAATCCCAAGTTACTGCAGCTATAAGAAGTATCTATACCAAATTTCAGCCACCTAGCTCCAGTATTATAGATTGTAGCGTGATTACAACAGACGGACGGACGGACGGACAGACGGACATGGCTAAATCGTCTTAGAATTTTAAGACGATTAAGAATATATATACTTTATGGGGTCTCAGATCAAAATTTAGAGGCGTTACAAACGGAGTGACAAAATGAATATACCCCCCATCCTATGGTGGAGGGTATAAAAATGGAACGATACACGATCATCGAACGATACAAAACGATCGAACAAAAAAACGATACGAACGATACAAAATTATTTTGACTGATGAGGCCCATTTCCACCTCGGTGGCTACGTCAACAAGCTAAATTGTCGAATATGGGGCTCGGAAAACGCAAGAGTTATTGTTGAGAAGCCTCTCTATCCTCAACGTGTGACTGTTTGGTGCGGTTTATGGTCCGGCAGGGTCATTGGACCTTACTTTTTCGAAAATGAGGTTGGATCAACAGTTACGGTGAATGGATTGCGCTATCGAGAGATGATTAATGATTTTTGTGGTCAGAGTTGGCTGGTATTGATCTGGACAACGTTTACTTTCAACAAGACGGCGCTATGTGGCACACGTGCCGGACCGATATCTCTCGAAGAGGTGATCACAATTGGCCACCGAGATCTTGTGATTTAACACTTTGCGACTTCTTCCTTTGGGGCCACGAGGACATAGGGCAGCCACTTTGCGATTTGGTTATGGAAAATTTCATGAAAAGGATATGGTCCTGCAAGCGTGGTCGTGGTGGCCATTTGGCTGATGTTATTTTTCATGATTAACGGCATACCTTCCTCTTAATTATGAAATAAACATCCGATCATTTATCTCAAAAAATGGAATTTTTCTTTAAATACCAAGATAACACCTCTTGTTGGAAAACCCTTTATAATAACACTGTGTAACAGTGAAAAACATACACGGAATTTACAGTATAGGTTCGATTCTATTACCAAAGGGTAGTATAACCCTATACTCGGTTTAGCGAAATTGGTAACCAATTTTTTGTATGGGCCACCAAAGTTTCTGCAAATCAGTGGAGGGCGGGGATGAAATGTTCTACAAAAATGTTAGCCATAAAATTTTAGTATATAGAATGGAATATATCACCAAGTCTGAATTAGTTGTTGGACATAAGCTGATGACACCTTTTTCGAGGGGCCCACTGATTTTGAGAAACTTTGGAGGCCCATAAAAGAAATTGGTCACCAATTTCGCCAAACCGAGTACGCTTTGGTAGTAGAATCTAACCTTTACTACCAAGTCCGTTTACTTTTCAAAAAGTGTTCATTTGTTGCATAGTGTACATAATAGGAGAATATTTATAGATTTTTTTAATCTCGGGATCCAAGTATCTGTCCTTGTAAGTAACAAGGATATTCACCTGGCTTTAGACCATATTTGCCTCTATTACGTATTATAGAATGCAAAGTTTTTTAAAAACAGTGAAGGAAATGCAATTACTTGACAGCTCAGCTCCTCGTATAGCTATTTCACGGATGCTGCTCCCATCATTCAGCGAGTTTTAGCTGTGATTTAAATTTTGCAGCCAAATTTCTCCTATCTATAATGAAATTATTGTTATATTAAACAATTTCATGCAGTTTATGGTGTTGTAAACGAGGTAATAGTTAGTCTTTTTAGGGAAAAATTACTGTATCGTATAAAAATTAATTTTAATCATGAAACTGTTGCCTTCCAAAAACAATATTGTTAAATACAGTGATAGGGTTTTGGTTCTTTTAATTACCGCATGACATACATACAATTCAAAATCCTTCCATATTTCAATTATAGTTGTAATGGACAATTTGATATTAGGATGACCGAAAACTTCAAGGGACGAATAATCGTGCGAAATCCGAGTCAGAAGATGAAACGAACCATTCAAACAAGTCTACCTCAAATTGAATTCATATCTCGCTGTTGAGTCACTCCTTTCGTTCTTAATTTCCATAGATATAACTTTTCAAATAAAGCCAAAAATATCAGTCTTTATCAACGATAAATCACGGGAAGTTCGAGCGAACGAACAATGTATGCTAAATGAATTTTAATTACAGCTGTAAATGCAATAGAAACTCCAATGAAAAATCAGGGTAATGAATTGTTTTCTGTTCTTTGCCAACAGTCTACAAATGTTTGGGATGGACATTAAATTTAACTATTAAAAACTTCTTGGGAGTTTTACATAAAAAAATCTCCAGAACAAGTACGATTAAACACTTGACATTCGCTTGGGGTTGATGTCCATGTCATGGGGAACCCAGAGACAAGACACTTGTTTGTGTCTTCAGGATTACAAAAGTTTTGTTGAATAAGCTTTTGACCCGCTGCCAAAAGAAGCACCGCAAATTTCTCTCTCCCCTCTGGAGTCTGAACGGAAGACCATAAGTCAGGGCTACAACAATTATATACAACTTTTTTTGTGTTATTAAATAGTTTATGATTTCATAAAAACTGTTGTCGTGTATTCACTTCAAAACCTTTTTTTTTCATTCAGTCATACAATGTTGTGTCATAACTTTTTTGATTGATTTTAATGGTTAAATGGTTCATTGAGCATTTCATTTCTTAGTTGAATAGATTCATTGTTTGTTTAAGTACCTCCTCCCCGAAAGAAGACAACATCAGGGCACTCCTCATCAGCACATGCTCATCATCCATAGCTTGTCAACTTCCTTTTCTCAGCCTTTGGCGTTCCACGAGTGGTGCTTAGATTTTCAGTTTAATTTTCTTGGCTATTGGCAAAATTAATTCCTTTCAAATTCGTTATTTTTTTTTGTTATTTGAGGTTATGTTTTTCGGATTGATTTTATTAGCCAAACCGTTATAAAATCAATTGATTGTGTCTTTTGATGGGACGCACGGACGAATGCATGAATGGCTGGGGCTGAATGAATGACTCTTTTAGTGCAAGACTTCAGAGGAGAGGATTGAACATCAAATGGTCAATAAATAATAACGACCAACGTTTGTCAGTTGTAAAATCAAGAAGAAGAGCAATTTTTATTATGAAAAACGAATAATACCCCCATATACCCTCAGACGAACATTATTTTTAATAAAAGATTTTATTTTGGATTTTAATGCTGTTCATTTTTTATATCTAATGGCTTTGATTGGACACAAAAATTAAACTAGATTTGATGCCAGAGCATTCATTTTTCATATACTTTTCATTAGTCATCGAAATAATGACAGTTCTGTGAAAGTTTGACCTCAATTCCGTTAACATAAAAAAGCCGGGGGCAATATTAACTTGTAAAAAATAGTACAAATAATGTCTATGAGCAGAAAATAAAGATATTCTGCGAGTGAAGCACTGCCAAAGATATTCTATATGTAGCATATCCCTGAGTAAAGAGCTTCCAAAGGTCTTCCTTCCCCCAGGGAAGACATTCTTGAGAAAATATCTTCAAGTAACCCGTCTTAGAAAGTCTTTCTATAGGGAAGACCATCAATAAGTCGTACGTCAGAAAATTACATTCTATAGACCTTACATGAGGAGAGTACCTGATAGGTATTATTTGTGGTAACCATTATATAAGACATTTCCAGGTCTTTCCTTAGGGAAAATCATTTTATGAGACTTTCTTAAGGAAATTCCTTCTATATGTATTTCTTAAGGAGACCTTCATAGGCGTTCTTTAAGGAAAGTCTTGAGGAAATACCGTCTTCAGGTTTTTTGTGAGAAAGAGACTTCTGTGATAAATCCTCTATAAATCCTCTATAGGTCTGCTGTGATGGAACCCCTTTATATTCTGTGAGGGAAGGCCTTTTCAAAATTTTGTATTGGAGGAAAACATAGCAAGACCTTCTCCAGGTTCATTTTTAAATAAGAACTTCTGAGTCTCAGTGAAAGGAAATCTCCAGTAGATCTTCTGTAAAAGAAATCTCATTATAGGTATTCTATGATAAAAGCCCTTCTATAGCTATACTGCCAGAGAAAACTTTCTGTGGGGCTTCTCTGAGGGACGACATTCTCAAAAGTTTATCAGGAAATGTAGTTTGTGAGACTAGTCATAGCTCTTCTGTAATATAAGTTTTTGTATAGGTATTGGGTAAGAGAAGTTCTTCTATAGGTTTTCTGTGATATAAGAAGAAACCTTCTATAGGTCTTCTGTAAGAGAAAGCCTTATAAAGATCTTCAGTGATAGAAGCCCTATAGATCTATATAGTAAGTTAAGTCCTTCTAAACATAAGGTCATCTGTGATAAAAGGGCTTCTATAGGTATACTGAGAGAAAACATATGGGATTTCTCCAAGAGAAGACATTCTAAAGGTATTTTGTGAGACTTATCATCGATCTTCTTTCAGAGAAGGTCTTTATAGGCCTTTTGTGATAGAAGACCTATATGCCTTCTTAAAAGAAAATACTCTGAATGTCTGCCGTAATAATATACCTTTTGTGGGAGAAGACTTTCAATGCCTTCTTTGAAAGAAGAACTTCTGTAGGCTTTCCGTGATAGCATACATTCCATAGGTTCTTCTAAAGGTATTTCTTAAAGAAATAACTTTTGCAGGTATTACTTGAGGAACTACCTTCATCTTCTGGGATAGAATAACTTTTAAAGTTCATCACTTAGAGAGGAGCCTTTATAGGTCTTCTTTGAGAAAAAAAAACCCTGGTGGATCCCTTTTATGAGTAAAAACCTCCTCTAGATCATCTGTAAGAGAGATATCTCTATAGTTCTATAGGTCTTCTGTAAGATAAGTTCTGCTATACTGCCCTCCTAAGAAAGAAAGTCACAGCTCCATTTTAGTAGTTTTGAAATATTTAGCTTTTACGTTTTTTAACTTTCGCGATTTTTAATTTTAGGTTTAGGGAAAACCGGCTGCTATCCTTATCTAAGCCTAAAAGTTTAAAAACTTCAAAGCTAAATATCTCATAACTACTAAAATGATCTCCATTTTGACATTATTTCTTAGGAGAGTGTAATGGTCTTCTGTGATAGGAGCACTTCTGCAAAAGAAGATTTTCTGCAGGTCTTCTATTATATACATACGTACGTTTTCTGACAGACAATTTGTTTGTACAGACCAAATCGACTACATTTATCTATTTTATAGAAGAGAAAATATCAAAATAATTGCTACAGAATTTCGACAACCATAAGAGATTAGCAATTACAAATTTAATGAATTTTTCTTCAAAAAATCACCCCATATCCTGATTGGTTTTTCAAATCCTCAGAAAATCTTAAATAACTTTAAAATAAATTGACTACATATGCGATTACAAATATTGTACAAAATTGTTACAAAAATCTCTGTTATTAAAATTCGTCTCATATTTCATGCTTACATGTGGTTGTTGCTTTTAATCCTAGAGATTTTTTTGTTACAACAAACAAAAGACTGACAGACGGACTTTTCAATGTTTTGACGAATTTTCAAACAATTTAGGATTTTTTAAAATTTATAAAAAAAAAATGCGTTTTAAATGCTTAGAAAGTACTTGCCAGAACATTGGCGGCATTTGTTGATGGAGTGATGCGTGGCTTTGTTCCCAAGATTGACAGCGGCAACTTGTGCGGAAACTGAGGCACGTTTCCCTGCTACTACTTGCATACGTTGGGTTTTTTTGGTGGCGGCGCCACCGCCTCAACCACGGCCGCTTTTGTAAAACATTTGACAGCTAATTGACGTATTACTTGTGTTGTTAATATGCTCTTTTAAGATTTGTGTACGCAACACCATCATCAATCCCCAAAAAGAATTGATTTAAAAAATCAAAATGAAATTGAAATTAAAGATAGCATGAAATCTTTTGTTAATCGGCGGGAAGAGAAACGAAATACAGTTGAAATGTCAGTCAGTCACTGGTGGACTGACGGATACGCTTACGAGTCTAAATGTTGATATGCGTGTTGAAATTTGTAATTCAATTAAAAGTGAAACGTTATGGGAAAATTTTCAACAAATAAATATAAAAATTTGTGCAATATTAAGATTTACAATAAATACAGAAAAATGCAACAAACATGTTCGTAAATATTTAATAATGAAATTATATTATAAAGTAATACATTGAAGTAAATTTTGGTCAAAATTAAAGCTATTTTACTTAGGGTCATAGGTCTCCCTAGTTTTTATATAGAGGCATAGACTTTGTTCACATTTTTCCAACAAAATATCCTTGTTCTTCCCAATTCTCCCATATTGAATTTATTCATTTGTTCTAATTAAAACTTTGCTGACTACAGCAACTGTTGTCCCATCCGATAAAAATGAAACTAAACAAAATGAGATCTTTCTCTCAAACAAATCATTGCAATTTGTCTATTTTGATTACACTCAAACTCAAATGGAATGAGTAAAAAGGACAATACTCTTGTCCCCTTACTATTGTTCTAAAGGATTTTTATGGTAAAAAGTTAAATTACTTTAGAAATTGGACTATAAACACTACAGAGGAGCTCCTGTTGCAGTTGTATTTGTACGATATTTTGCAGTAGGACCTGCTGTTACTTGCATTAAGGAATACGCTCGTAAATCGTCCTGTATTTTTTTGTTCTTTCTTTTGAGGGAAGAAAGATATTAGTGTACTACAACATTCAGTTCGTTGTCTAGGGGAGTATGAAGTGAATAAAAAACAATAAAACTTAAAAATTTCCATACATTGCCAAAACTAAATTGAATTGTCCATCAAAAGGATAACTGACACAAAAAACAATGTAATAGTATGTGTACTAAAATTTTCCAGGAATGCAAGGGGAATTCACAAAATTGGAAAGGGTGTTGGACATTTTGATGAAATAGTTTTTGAAAAATGTAATGTTGATTAAACAAACGAGAGATGTAAAGAAATTAAGTTATTTAAACATTTACAGAAAATATTGTTTAATTTTACCGTTTTATTTTTACCGTTCTCGGCTTCACACCATACAACGACAGAATGTGTAAACTACGGATTAAAGGTAGATTCAACAACATCACGTTTATATCTGCATACGCCCCAACTGAGGACAATGAAAATAATCAAATAATTTTAGGCGATTTTAACGCCAAGATCGGAACTGAGGAGTTTACTCAAAATATAGCTGGAAAACATTCTTTACACACCACAACATCCAATAATGGGCTCCGACTCTGCCAGTTCGCAGAAGCAATGAACCTCTTCATCAGCAGTACAAACTTCCCCCACAAACAAATACAGAAGGGAACATGGAAGATACCAGGCACTATCAACACAAACCAAATTGACCACGCCTTAATATCCAAGAGAAGGATGACATCAATTGTAGACGTCCACTCGTGTAGAAGCGCGAACATAGACAGTGATCACTACTTGGTAAAAGTGCGATTACGACAGAGGATATCGAATGTAGCTAATACCCGGGGCATAAAAAGGCGGAAATGGGATACCGAAAAGCTTAACAACCCATATTTACTGCATTTCGTACTAAACTATCGGAGAAGCTTTCGAATGTACCGGAAACCACGAACATCGAAGAAGACTGGAAACGGCTCCAGACAGCAATAACAACAGCAGCCTCAACTTGTATTGGAATTAAGCGACGATCAAAAAATGAAGATTGGTTCGATGAAGAGTGCAAAGAAGCCATCAGACTTAAAAATGAGGCTCGATCAAATATGATGCAGCATACCACGGATGAAAATAGGAACACATACCATCAGAGGCGTATAAGTGCAAACAAGCTATGTAGAAAGAAGAAGAAGAAAGCTTTAAAAACAAAAATTGAAAACATCAACAATGATTTCTCCTACTATAACAGCAGAGAATTCTACAAGAAATTTCGGAAACAAGTGAAAGGGTTCCAGCCAAGAACAAACATATGCAAGGACAAAAATGGCAAAACGCTTACTGAAGAGAACGATATACTACAGAGATGGAGAGAATATTTTAGCGAATTATGTAACAATGACACCGAGGAAGTTTCGCAACATACATTCGATGAAAGGAATGAGGAAAATGATGAGGAATTACCGCCACCGAGGAATGAATGAGGAATTACGCCAAGTCGCCTGGAGAAGATGGAATTACAGTCGAGCTCATCAAAGCAATGAACGACGCACTCCACAAACTGATCCTCAACATATGGATGCAAGAAAAAATTCCAACGTCTTGGTGCATGGGACTCATCGTACCAATACATAAAAAAGGTGATAAGAGCGTATGTGATAATTACAGAGGAATCACTCTCCTGGACGTATGTTACAAAATTTTTACTAATATCCTAGCTGTAAAGTTACTAGAGAAAATGCCCAACATATTGGGAGAATACCAAGGAGGATTTCGACCGGGCAGATCTACAGTCGATCAACTCTTTCTGCTTAAACAAAACTGTGAAAAATGCTATGAGTTTGGTATTGACATGCATTTACTCTTTATCGACTTCAAGCAAGCGTTTGATAGTATCGATAAATAAAATTATACCCCAAGCCTTTTCCGAACTGGGAATACCCCCTAAGCTCACGAGACTCACATGTGCGACCCTAATAAACACTTCGGCCAAGGTTGTCATTCAACAGAAGGAAACCGACACCTTTCGTATAAATAGCGGAGTAAAACAAGGAGACTCGCTCTCAACCGTGGTTTTCAATCTAGTTCTACACTATGCAGTCAAAGACTATGTAAGAACAGGCAACTTACTCAGCAGATCTGGTCTGACTACATGGAAGCTACATGGAAGAAATATTTGCAAAGATAGAGAAGTCTGCCAAGGCTGTGGGCCTCAATATAAATAAAACCAAAACTATATATATATATGAAAATATCCGCAAGTGAAAATAGACGAACTGTACAAAACATTCAAATTGGAGACTATCATCTTGAAGGAGTTACAAGCTTTACCTACCTGGGAGCACTGCTTAAAAACGACAATAGTATGCAAGACGGCATAAGCGACCGAATAGCTGCGGCAAATAGAGCATACTTTGCACAGAAGAAAATCTTTATGTCCAAGCTAATCTCAAAAACATGCAAAATAAATATATATAAAACTATAATTAGACCTACTGTCACGTATGGATGTGAAACATGAACTATGACGACAATCGAACAACAGCGATTGCGAATATTTGAGAGAAAAATACTACGTAAGATATTTGGCCCAAGACAAGATGAAAATGGTGAATATGTCCAAAGAAGCAATGCCGAACTGCTTGTTCTTTGTAAAGGAGAGGACATAGTCAGGTTCATAAAGGCACAACGACTCAGTTGGGCAGGACATGTGGCAAGGATGGAAGACAGCAGACCTCAAAAGGCAATGTTAAATTATGATATTAGATGTCCTAGGCGAAGAGGGCGACCAAGAACCAGATGGAAAGACTGTGTGGAAGCTGATTTAAGAACAATGGGTATTCGTAACTGGCAACAGATAGCCAAAAATAAACCAGAATGGAGAAAAATATCGGATCAAGCCAAAGCTCACCCTGAGCTGTAATGCTATAAGATGATGATGATGATGATTGTTTAATTGTATATGCTTTTTAAATGTTTACCTGAACCATAATATGATTGCAGCAACCATATTAATTGAAGTTTCTATTATAACATGTTTCCTGCAACAATATAGTTATACAAAATTATTATAACATGTTTGTCTCATGAAAGACCTATAACACTTAGTACGTTTGACAAATCAAAAATTGACTTTATTCAAAGAAATGATTTATCATAACATGAGTATTAGGCCGGGTCGATTTGTGGGGAGGCAAAAAAAGTCGCCATTGCTCAGTGAAAATCGTATTCTAGGGATCAAAATAAGAAACCTTGCCGAAGGAACCATACCTCTAAAACGAATTCATATACTCGTAATGTTTACATGGGAACCATGTTATGCCTACAGGAGCATCATATTGTGCTTAGGTGGGGAACATATTAAGGTTGTCATATTATGGAAAACTATGATTTTCTGTCAGGAAGACATTATGTTCACAGCAATAATGAGGCATGATTGCAATATGTGGCGATCTGCAAATATGATCACCGCAAGCATATATTTTTCTATGCGTGTAGGAAGGAAATCTAATTGGATTTTTCTATGAAAATAGTTCAAAAGATATTTAAATGGAATTTGGTAGAGGAAGATTTTCTAAGATCTTCGGTGATGGAAGACCTTCTATAAGTGTTCTGTGGGAGACTACTTTCCATGTCATCTTCGACAGAATAACTTCTATAGGTTTTCCGTGATAAAATATATTACATAGGTCCTTCTGTATGTCTTCCTTAAGGAAAAAACTTTTACTATTGTTATTTGAGGAAAAACTTTCTATATTTGTATTGTATTTTGTCACAGAGGAAAAAACCCCTTCTGTGATGGAAGACCTTCTAAAGGTATTCTGTAAGAAATTTTGTTGTTAAATTATGTTACGAGAAAAACCATTGCGGGACCTTCTATGGGTCTTATGTGAAAGAAAACATCCTATAAGTATAGGTCTTCTGTGAGAGAAACTATAGATATTCTGTGGGACAAATTATCACTTTTGACAAAGCAATTATTGTCAGAATAATACAATTTTATTAAAAGAAGGTCTGAAGGTCTTCTATGATAGAAGGCCTCCCATAAGTCTTATGTGAGAGGAGACTTCACATGCCTTCTATGAGAGGAGAACCTCTATAAGTTTTACGTGATAAAAGACATTCCATAGATCCTTCTGTAGGTCTTCCTTAAGGATAGAACTTTACAGGTACTATTTAAAGAAAACCTTCTAAAGGTCTTTTGTGACACAGGACTTAAATATTTTCAGTGATGGAAGACCTTCTAAAGTTTATCTAATATAGAGGTCACTTTATAGGACTTCTATGAAATAAAACCCTCTAAAGGTCTTTTGTGATGGAAGACATTCTAATGGTATTTTGTAAAAAAAAAATACCTTTTTAACATACTACTTTAACCAACTATGAGTCTTATGTGAGCGAAAACCTCCTGTTGATCTTCTGAAAAGGGAAACCTTCTATTGACCTTATGAGAAAGAAGACCATCCAATTTTTTTAGTGTACTTTTGACAAACCAATGATTTTCAGAACATTACCAACGAACTAATTTGTCATAATATGGTCATATGAGACCCTATTAGGATTACATGGGCAACACATAATGGTTTAGGTTTTTGTGGCAGTCAGAGTCGCAGCTCACATATAGCAATTTAGGTCCGTTGTGCTACCACAGGCTTTGAGCCCCTCAACAAAACCTGTTTGATACACAAAGCTCTTAAAAATCGGTACCGGAAAGATCTGTCAGACTTCTTAGAAAGGCCAATCCCAATATATATATAGACTTAGTATACTCAATGAGGGACAGTAAGAAAGCTGGAGGGCAATGCTCTTTACTTCTTCATCTCTACAGCTTCCTGCAGGTATCGATTTCTGTGCATCTCTCTTTGAACTGCCTCTTACCTACGTCAATTCTTGCATGTGAAGAGTGCCGCAGCTAGTTCATCGGCTTTGAAAGTATTTCGGGTAGCGGATACCCATATAATGTATTTGTTAAGGTAAGTACACACGATTTGCAGATCGGACAACATTGCCAGAAAAATGGCGGAAAATGCAACCCTGTGAATTTACAATCGTGTGAACATACAATTTTTGTTTTGCAACGTTAGCAGAAAAGTCATTGCGAGATAATTTGCAGATTGTTATATGTGCGAAGTTTATGCATCTGACAACGGCGCCATTGCCAGAAAAACATTTTATTTGCAACACTGTCTATAATGTATTTTTATTGGCAATCCTGCATATAAATATTTACAAAATATATTGTAAATATATGAAATTGTAATGTTTTCTTGCAATCGTCTGAACTGTCAATTCACCTTTGCCTAACAATCTGTCATTGTCCGTATATTTGCAGCACTTTAACAGGGTTTATAACGTTTGCCGATCTGGCAATCGTCTATACTCAGCTTTATTCTACTCAGCAGATCTGTGAAAGTCAAGGATATCCTCCAGACATTTAATGGCAGGCTGGTTGCCCGAGAAAATGACGAAGCAATTGTTCGTCACAATATAGCGATTTAGACACTTGTCGACTTCCATTATTGCTATTTATTTATTTATATGAATTACAATACAAAGTAATTTTATATTCTAATTTTAAGGTCCAAGGAGAGGCCGGGTTACAAAGACCATATGGCTAAATTTTGCAGCGACAGACCAGAGCCTCTGGTGGGAATCGAACCCACGACCCCCAACTTAAAAGGCGAGTACGCTACCAACTCTCCTACTGGGGCGCTCGTTTTATTGCTATTATTTCGGCTTCATAGACATTTAAAGTAGCTGATAATCTGTATGCTATATCAAGACAAAGTTCTTAATATACAATGTAAGTCGAACCCAATCATCCCATTAAGCTTTGAACCATCTGTATAGAATTGGAAATAGTTTATATTTCCAGGTACACTGTCAATCCACTCCTTCTGGCAGGTAGCTTAGTGGAGAACTTCCTCTCGAAGATGTGCACCGTAGATAGTCTTTAAAACTCCGCTGATGCGGAGTTGAATGTATCTCTTAGCCGTCGCCATCCACCATACCAAAATGCCGTACAGTTGTATTGGCCTAACTACTACTACTAAGTGTATCCAATGGACAATTTTAGGAGACAGGCCCCAACATGCCCCTACATCTTTTCTACAGGAATATAAGCAGACATTGGTCTTCCTTAACTGTTTTAATACATTGTGTCTGAAGCACAATATCCATCTCTGATTATACTCCATTTAGGCTAAGCGGATCTTCATATGAAATCTAATACTTCTTATTAAGGAAATTGTCTTCAATAAACAATGTTTTAATAAGAACTTTTTCGTGAGGGTATTTTAAGATATATACATTTATAGAATGGAAATTCAATGGACTTTATAGTTAGAACCAGTAAGGAAAGGCAGAAAGTCGGGCGGGGCCGACTATATAATACCCTACACCTCCCTAACAATGCCAAAAGGTAATTGCGATAATAATTTGTAATAATTGGTGAATGGGTAGGAACATATTATCTAATTCTGAACCGATAATCGCTATATTAAGCAATATTCGTTTCTAAATTGAAAACATCTTTCTGGAAAATTTTAATGGTCGGAAGTAGGGTACAACTTCTATAGCGCTTTGAAACCAAATCAGGAGGAACATATATATGGAGCTTATATACAAATCTGAACCGATTTTCCCTGAATACTCATTCACGTAAAAAGACCTCTTTCTGTCGAATTTCGTACTGATCGGATATAAAATACAGTCTCCGTGCTTACATAGCAAATCGGGGGTGACATATATATGGGGGCTATATCTAAATCTGAACCGATTTTCTCCGAATTTTGCAGTATTCCTTCATGTAGGAAGAAATCTCTTTTTGCCGAATTTCGCACAGATCGGATATAAAATAACATTTTACAGCGCTTACATGTCAAATTGTGGGTAACGTATATATGGGGGATATATCTAAATCTGAACCGATTTCTTCCAAATTTAACATTGTTCATTCATTTAATAAGAAACCTCTTTCTGCTGAATTTCATACTGATCGGATATAAAATACGGTTTCTACAGCGCTTACATGTAAAATCGGGTGAAACATATATATGGGGGCTATATCTAAATCTGTACGGATTTTCTCCGAATTTGGTAGTGTTCATTCACGTAACAAAAAAACTCTCTCTATCGAATTTCGTACAGATCGGATATAAAATACGGTTTCTATAGCGCTAAAGGGTCAAATCGGGGGTAACATATATATGGGGGCTATATCTAAATCTGAACCGATTTTCTCCGAATTTGGCAGTATTCCTTCATGTAATAAGAAACGTCTCTTTGCCGAATTTCGCACTGATCGGATATAAAATAACATTTTTACAGCGCTTACATGTCAAATCGGGGGTAACGTATATATGGGGGCTATATCTAAATCTGAACCGATTTCTTCCAAATTTAACAGTGTTCATTCATATAACTCATATAACCTCTTTCTGCCGAATTTCATAGTGATCGGATATAAAATAAAGTTTTTATAGCGCTTACATGTCAAATCGGGGCTAACATATATATGGGGGCTATATCTAAATCTGAACCGATTTTAACCAAATTCAATAGGGATCGTCCTTGGGCCAAAAAAAAGATATGTGTAAAGTTTCGTCGAGATCGGACCATAATTGCGACCTGTACTTTGATTACAAGAATACATGCACAGACGGACAGACGGACAGACAGACAGACGGACATAGCTAAATCAACTCAGAAAGTGATTCTAAGTCGATCGGTATAATAAACGATGGGTCTATTTCTTCTCCTTTTGGGTGTTACAAACAAATGCACTAAGTTATAATACCCGGTACCACAGTGTGGTGTAGGGTATAAAAATCTCAAGAGATTTAAAGAGAATTTGGTAGACATTTTACTAGAAATATATATTATTTAGGCGACGGACTCCCTCTAAGTTACGAGTAAGAAAACATTAAAAATAAGTCTTGTAAGTAAATAATTTCCAAACTGTTACTTTCTAAAAATTTCAAACTCCTTCACTCCCAAGATCGAACCCCTTTGGTGCCACGTTTATGACACAGTAAAAGCTCAATTGGATGATATATGATAGCCATTCAGTCATACAGAGTGTATCCCCTCCCGAAGGTGGATATATAGTTCAGTTTTTATGTAAATAAATAAAATTTGATGAACATTTAGGGTGTTGAAAGAAGTAGAGGTACCACCGCTCGATCATAGTCACACCGGACGATTTAATGGAATCATTGAAAGTTTGATTTATAGAGGATTTTCAGCAGAGGATATCCTCTGCAGGAAAAAAAAAGAAAACTTAAGTGATGACCACTGCAATATTCTACCCCTCCCCTTAGAGAGGGATTGAAATAAAATTTTATTTTAGTCGTAGCTTCGACGTTACAATATTTATTTAAACATAACAATAACTTTAGCTTTTTTATGGTTAATGTGAATGCAGTCAATAGCTGATGTAGAAGAGATAGAAGAGATAGCAAATTGGAATGAAATTTAACGCAATTTAATTGTCTATTTGGTTATTCACAACCCCCCGCCTTCGGCGTCCCTCTGTTTCTTTGACAATGAATGCTTGTAATTACTATTCAGGATAAACATGCACGGAAGGTTTAATGCACTTTCGTCTGCTGTAGTCTATCGGCAGTCACACAGGACGTTTTCTCCGTAACGTGTAACTGTACTAAAATCCAATTCGAAAAGCATCCCTAAAATTATTGAAAATATTTTTGTAATAAAAACTAATGACAATTGACAGTGACACTCGAAATATTTGTGGCAACATAACACTCTCGAACACGCAACAAATGCATGTCTGCCAGAAAGAACGGCAGACAGACAGGGCAAGTGATGCCCCACATGCACCAGGACAACCACCCGCGCCCGCATGTTCACGGAGTCAGACGCCCCCGTCACGCAGAACAAGATCACGCAGACGGGGAGGAGGGAGAAATGTTATTGAAGTTTTTAGTTAAACCAACACTCTTGGACAACAAATAATTGTAAACACCTCACCCCTCAATTAGTTGTAAAAAAACACAGTGTTTTTATCAAAAATTATACGAAAAAGATCATGTTTTGAGATAAAAATAAATACCAGAAAACATTTAACATGGATGGGCAGAGTCCCATCCTCGCTTTCGCCTTAGCCTCTTTACAGTGTACAGAGAACATATGTCATCCCTCAAAGCTCAGCCACAGAAAGCGGCCCTTACAATTCATGGCATTGTATGGTTTTAATTCAATATTGAGTCTATATTTAGTTGATCATCCAAATATACCTGTAAATAGTTCCCAATTGAAACCAAAAGCCCAAACAAGCAGAACACCAACCACCCTCACCCACCCTTAGGACTGTCTGGTCTGGCCTATCCTTCAGACGGTCACTACGTATTACTTTCGATTTCATCCTTGCCACACACACACTTGTTTGGTTTTTCAGCTAGTGTAAATCCTCTTTACTGATGCGGCTTAGTAACATATGTGAATGTTTTGCCCTCAAAATATTTGGTATTTTTCTTTTTTTTTTCCTTTTTGAAAATGACCATATAATTTGTGTTATGTTATCAATTTCGTTGTCCGTATAATTACATCAAAATATTTCTGATTGCTCTATATGTATATAGGGACTTTTTCCCTCCTCCATCCCTTTGTGATATTTGGGCTTAATTTAATCTTTAAATAATGTTAGGTATTTTCAGACAAATTTCTCCCTCCCTCCCTTGCGTTCACGTCTATTGCTTTTAAGAATTGTGAAAAACTTATCCGACTTATTTTTGTTTTTATTTCATTTCATATTTTTGTTCATTAAATTTTTAACTTTGCCATCACATATGTGATAAATGGAAACAGATAAGCCTCAGGAAATGGAGGATAATAGATAAGATAAGATTCAACGATATGATAAAATAAAAATAATAATAAAAAAATATATTTTTAATTTTTACAAAATTTTTCATAATTCTAGAAAGGGATTTTCGCAAAGTTTAAATCATTATATGGACCGTCATACGATCCGTTTTTTTACAATTTTATTCCGTTCGCGTCAAAACTTGGTGGGGTTGCAGGAGTGCTATGGGTATGAGGTGTGCCACGAGGATACAGGGCGACAAAGTTTGAAATTTTGACCATTGTTTCACCTTCGTGGTCCTATTTAAATGATCCGTGGCTTAGATTACAGCTCTTTAGAAAGGCACAAAATGTTCATTGATTATAGTTTTCAAATATTTAATTTTAAATTTTTGTTCTCGAATTCTGGGAGGAATTAAAAAAAATTTATATAATTCGTATAATAATTAATTCGTCGTAAATAACACTTATTGTAAATGTGATTAATAAAACAAAGTTTCGTTAAAATTAATTTTTTTCTTAAAACTTTCCTCGAATAACAAGTTTCTGCTAAATTTCGTTGAAATTGTATTTTTCTGCAAAATTTCGTTGAAATCGCTTTTTCTTTTTAGAAAATGTAGTCGAAATTTCATTTCTCCAAAAACTTACGTTACATTTTTTCTAGAAAATTTAATGAAAATTTAATTTTTAAAGATAACATTATAATTTCAGTTTCTCCAAAAACTAACATTGGAATTGCATTTTTCTACATAAGTTCGTTAAATTATATTTTTCTAAAAAATTTAATGAAATTTGCCTTTTATAGAAAATTATATATTTTATTGAGCGCCCCGGTAGGCGAGTTGGTAGCGTACTCGCCTATGAGTTTGGGGGTCGTGGGTTCGATTCCCACCAGAGGCTCTGGTCTGTCGCTGCAAACATTTAACCATATGGTCTTTGTAACCCGGCCTTTCCCTGGACCTTAAAATTAGAATATAAATTTACTTTGTATTGTAATTAATATAAATAAATAAATAAATATATTTTATCAATTAAAATTTTCATATTATATAATTTCATTTATCTTAAAAATTTCTTAAAATTGTTTTTTTTTGCAAAATTCTATAAAATTTGAATTTTTGAGAAAGTTCCTTCAATTTGCATTTTATAATATTTATTTATATAATTCAATTTTTCTAAAAAAATTCTTGAAATTTATTTTTTTTTTTGGAAAATTCCCTCAAATTTTTAATTTTTTTTTAGAAAATTCCTTCAATTTGTATTTGTTTAAAAAATCAAACTTCCTTTTTTTTTAGAAAATTCCTTCAAATTGTATTTGTTTTTAAAAGAATAAATTCTACTTGAAAATGCATTTCTCTAAAAACTTACGTTAGAATAACATTTATCTACAAAATTTCGTTAAAATTACAGTTTTCCACAAAACTTAATGAAAATTTATTTTTTTATAGAATATTATATATTTCATCAATTAAATTTTTCGACGAAAATTCTTGAAGTTGATTGTGTTTTTTAGAAAATTCCATCAAAATTGCATTTAAAAACCAGTAAGGAAAGGCTAAAGTCGGGCGGTGCTGACTATATAATACCCTACACCACTCTCGTAATATTGAATAACTCTGATATATAAATTTTGTAATTCATGTATAAATTGTTTACATAAATTTACTTTTGGGACATTTTATACTTAAAGAATACCCTGTACCACAGTGTGGTGTAGGATATAAAAACGATTGGATCTAAAGAGCCAAATCGGATGAAACATATATATGGGAGCTATAGCTAAATCTTAACCGACTATCTCAGCTAGTGATTCTGAGTCGATCGGTATACTTTAAGGTGGGTCTAGCTGTGTTATTTTCAGGTGTTACAAACATCTGCCGTGAAACAAACTTATAATACCCTGTACCACAGTGTGGTGTAGGGTATAAAAAATAGAAAACAAATCGTTAAAATTACATTTTTCTACAAAATTTAATGAAAATTGCATTTTTATAGAAAATTATATATTTTATCATAATTTTATTTTTCTTAAAAATATGTCGAAATTAATTTTTTTTATATAAAATTCCATCAAATATGCTTTTTTTTAGAAAATTCCTTCAATTTGTATTTTTCTAAAAAAAATTGCTTGAAAATTCTTTTTTGAAATTTTTCTTGAAAATTTCGTCGAAATTTAATTTTTCTGCAAATTTTTGTTGAAAGTGCACTTTTCTAGAAAAAACTTTGGGTTTCATTTCTCTAGAAAATTTTGCAAATATTTCTCAGAAATTAGGCACATTTTTATGATTTTTTCGAATAATACATATAGAAATAGTGTTAACAATTTCAAAAGGATCGGTTCAGTAGTTTTTGATTTATGAGGGGCACCACATTTGAGAACATGGGTTGTGGGAAAAACGCTTTCAAGTTTTTCTGATGTACTGAGTCTCGTATGAGGTGCGGTTGCTTAGACTGCAGTATCTTTGTCAGTTTTGCTCCGATTCACCTCAAATTTTCCCACAATATTCTTAAAAGGTTCTCTATTCAGAAAAAAAAGAAAAAATGGAAAAAAGTTAATAAACGTTA
Source organism: Eudasyphora cyanicolor (assembly GCA_963930755.1). Classification (NCBI taxonomy): domain Eukaryota; kingdom Metazoa; phylum Arthropoda; class Insecta; order Diptera; family Muscidae; genus Eudasyphora; species Eudasyphora cyanicolor. Next base: position 6,391,119 of record OZ005735.1, on the reverse strand, counting down.
AGTCAACATTATCACATAGATATGCTCTAAATTTAATTGGCCTGTACACTCTCAATGACTCTCCTGGAGTAACGAAACGGCCCTCTTAGGGAGCCTCTTTTGGCTTGCAGCCTATTATTGCTCTTCCCGCTATTACTCAAAAATTCCTAACAAAATTTTTATATATCAAAAGTGATAAAAATAGTTGATAATTTTAGGGACTTCCGTTGAGAAACTTTGTATGAAAAAATCAGAGATTTCGCGTTATTATAAAGTTTGTGTAAAATTATGAATATAATCTAAGCTTACGGAAAAACATATGATATAATAAATATTGTATATGGCAAAAACGCTGCCTATATCTATATATTTAAAGGATCCTTGTGAACAGCTAATGAATCTGAAAGTTGGGGACGGTCTATATCAATATCTCAACTCGGACCAATATCAATTATCTTTACTGGAATTGTTTTTAGGAAAATGTATAGAACGTCAATAAGTGAAACTGAAAGGGATCTTGAAATAGGAACTTTATCTTAACGTTGCCCCATATGGTTCTTTTTAATAGGGATTGTCGGCGACCCGAAGGAACGCTCATTAAGAGCGGTCTATATGCGCGAACTGTTCATTGATTAAAAAGATATTTGGACGGAGGAGCGGACGGACATATCTATGTAAATCTATTCGGAATTACTTTCGTTATAATAACAAAGGGTCTATCTCTTCTTCTTTTGGATGTTCCAAACAATTTACCTACACAAATCTGTATTTGTAAATATAGGGTGATCCAAGTAGAGATACTTTTTTCAATAGCCTTTTTTTGACAGATCACGTGTGAGTCGTGTCATGTTATTTTTGTTAAGTATTGTTTGGCATTTTATCATGGAAAGACTTACGCCTGAACAACGTCTCAGATGGTCCATCCGTTGAGTCCAATTTTCGATGACTCGATTATGTTGACCATAAGTTGAGCGAAGTGCACGAAACACATTCCTCACAGAACGTGAATTTTCGTAATAAAGTTGAATGATTTGTAAACGTTGTTCAGTCGTAATTCTTACCATGATGAAATGCCAAACAATACTTAACAAAAGTAACATGACAGCATGACACGACTCACACGTGATCTGTCAGAAAAAGGCTATTGAAAAAAGTATGTCTACTTGGATCGCCCTATATATGTTTCAGTTGGTAAAGAATGTAATCCTCTACAGATAATGGTTTAAGATTTTATTTATAAAGGGCCTTATTCATAAAATTTTTATGAATTCATTAAATTTTATGAATTCTATATAATTTAAATTTCCAAATTACAAACTCTATTATTGGCTTTAAATATTTGATTTATTTTTCTTCAAAGACAATTTTCCTTTAGATGTTTCCTGGACAATTTTTGAAAAGACAGATTTGTATACAGGCTACGCTGTTGTGTAATACGAGTAAAAGTTCAAAGATACCTTCTACTGCATTTGATGAGGGTTATCTGTACCTCCTCCAGAGTTTTATAATGGCCATATTTTTTTAAGTTACTTATGATTTATTAATTTTTAATATAACATGACGTTGAAGTTATGGCAACGAAGTTTGGGATTATAAAACATGCATGGACGGGGTCATATAATGGGAAAGATGGATTCAATTACATGTAGTCAGAATAAAAAAAAGGAAGTATTTTTTAAAGAAGGGGGCAAAAGCTCAACAACTGGTGATTGATATGTTTTCAAACACTATCAGAAAGGCGGATGTTGAACAGGTGGTGAAACAAAATGGAAACTATACATGAAGAAGGGTATCGGGATTCATATTTGCTGATCCAACAAAAAATAGAAAAAATGGGTAAGTGATGTGTGAATCTTGAAAATAAAAAGTTAGTATCAAAACAATCTGTAGCTTTGACCAATATCGGTATATTTGGAAAGAATTGGTAATAGTTTAGTATCAGCTAATTTCCAATCCCCCAAGTGCCTCCATATTACTGAGGCAATATCTCTCTGAAACCATTGAAAAAAAAACAATGGTAATTGTTAAATTATTATTACATTTACACTGTGATACAAAATCGAACTTCCCGAATGGCAATGGAATGAGACCAATTGCAAATGAAAGTTGACATTATCCATAACAAAACCTTCAAGGGTTGTTTCAAGGTCAGTGCAAGATTTTTTTTACACGCATTTGAAGTTGGTGATTTTTGAACGCTGTCTAACAAGAAAAGATCATTGAAAATTTGATAAAATAATGCTTATTTTTTAATTATCATGCAATGTTCTGGTATCTAACCGTTTTTGGGGTCGAGGAAATAATTTTTGATATTTATTTTTACCTACAACTCACGCTAGATGGCGCTGTCATACAAATGGTGCTAATTCTTGTCGATTTTCATAGAAAAACGGTTCAAAATTCAAATGCGTGTAAAAAAACCCTTGAAGGTTTTGTAATGGATAATGTCAACATTCATTTACAATTGGTTTCATCCCATTCCCATTTTGGTTGTGGCACTGTGTTATTTTACAGTTGCCCGGATCAATTGATAAACACAGCTATCAAAATGTTGGTAGTGTCAGCAAAAAAATATACGTTAGGCAAAATATTCGGTAGTGACAACCAATCGGTCCCCTTTCCTAATTTTTTTTACCGCTTAATTAAAAATTTTCTTTAAAATCCAGTAAAGTATGTGGAGATGTCTATCTTAATTGCATATTAATTTATTTTTGACTCTAAACTCCCTGCAAACCTTCCTCCCAAATACTCCCTACCCACAACACACTCAAAAGACACCATCAATCAAATTTTATGATTTTACAATTTTCCAGCTTTCGGCAAATAATTTTAATGTCGTTGAGTTTCTTCAAACCCATCTTTTGAGCATAATTTATGACAATGCAAAATTTTATGTTAAAACAAATAAAATTTTGTAAATGAAAATTTGATGATCACATATGAAAGTGTAGGTAGATACCCGTCCTTCCGACGATATAAATTCGTTTTATGTGATTTGTTGGGTGAGTTACTCGTATAAGACAAAAATTAATTATAAATTTATGAATTAATTTAGCGACAATTAAATTTGTTCAAAAGACAGTCTCAAGTTGCGTTTGGAAATCAAATGCACAACACTGCATTCCCTCCAGAATTCGTACAACAGGGAGAAGAATGATTCAAAGCAATTATTACCTAAAGCCTTATTCGTAACTACTTTACGTATCCTTCCCTGTCTTCAAATATCCTTTTCCAGGGCTTCACTTATGTCGTTGACAAATACTGATATTAACAGCTTTCAAGTTGATTGTTTTACAACCATTCATCCTTACGTAGGAGCACTTATTTCCATATATGTATGTGTACATATGTATGTGTGAGCATTAAGTCTTAGTCCTTATGGCGCTTCTGCGAAGTAACTCTAGTTTGGCGAACTGTTTAGACAAAACGGCTGTTTAAGTCATAAAAACATTTCCATGCGTGTGTGTCTACGAGTGCATTTCTAGTTCGTCGTCCTTTCGTTTATTCGAATGTCTGTCTATGTGTGGGATTGGGTCGTTGAATATGCCATTTACAAAATCATCAATATTTCAATTTAAATTTACACGCATAAAATTTTATACGATGATGTCTTTATTGCCAGCAATCTGAAGAATGTTTTCATTTCAATTGTAGAACAATACAAGCGCATAATAAAGATATCCTAGGCACAAACTCCAACGAGGGATGTGTTGAAATTAAGGAACTTTTTCAACTTTTTTAATTATTATTCTTTCTTTGTTTTTTCAGCATTTTGTGAAGGAGACTTGGGGAATCAATTATGAATCAAACAACGCATATTTCCGAAATTTTGCAAAAAGCTATGGAAAATATGCTAAAAAGAGCACGTATGTGCGAAGCAGAAAATGGACATCACTTACAGGATATAATTTTTCAAAGCTAATTGCAAAAAATTCCCAAATAATATACCATTTAAATAAAATATAGCTCATTCTGCTCCACCCTGTAGATAAAATCTAGTAGTCTAGGGAAATTAAAATGATTTTGAATTATTATATCCTACATCAATCTTTGGCACAGGGTATTTAAAGTTTGTTTTGGATGTTCGTAGAGTCATAAAATATTGGAGGTAGTCCCACCTTAAAGTATACCAATCGACTCAGAATTACTGGCAGATTCGATCTTAGCATATCTGTCCGTCCATCTTGAGCTTGTACGCAAAGTACAGGTCGCAACTTAACTCTGGTCTTGTTGAAATTTGGTACAGAGCACTTTCTTGCATCAGGGACGAATCCTATTGAAATTGGTCAAAATCGGTTCGGAGTTAGATATAGCGGTTGGGAATTTCACAGTATATAAGCTTTATTTTCGGACAGATCTTTATTAAATTTAGCACAAGTATGTTCTATGAGGCACTTAATATGTACCTCTGCCGAATTTCATAAAAATCGGTACAGATTTTCGGCAGTGATTTTCAATAGGTTCGATACCCTGTTTATAGTAAGAAATGTCTAGCTCCTGAAAGTAGCCATCAACCGCAAACCCCCACCTCTTCTTTGCTGGCAAACATTTTCCACCGAAGAATTTTGAATCAAAAAAATAATCCGAGGGTGGTAACACTGCCGAATAAGGTGCCTGCTGAAGCAATTCGAACTTTAAATCATTGATTTTAGCCACCACACCATCAGAACTGGTACGTGTATGATCTTGATTGTGAGCAAACGCGGCAGCCATCTTGCGCATAGCTTTCTCATCATCAAATTTTCCGTTAAAATGCGAAGTATAGCACTTATTAAAATGCCTATGACTCCAGCTACCTGACAAACGTCGATCATCCAATACCATTTTGGGGATTTTTTAACCATTTATGGCGTGGACAGCACAATTGGTCGATCACTACGGTGTTCGTCATGGCAGCTATGCGGTAATTTGAATAACATTTATCCGAGTACCAATAGATGTTATTCGGATCAAACCCTAAACCATTTGCGTCTTTATTCCAACGGATAAAAATAAGAATGAAGAGTCTCACTTTCTGTCCGTTCATTACAAGAAATGCAGAATCTCTGTTTATCATTAACTCCCATTCGAGTAATCTTTGCTGGAGCATTATTCTTAATTTGGTTTAACAGAAAATAGTATTTCCCTTTTAATTCATTTCCCAAACTTATTGCAACACCCTCTTCCACACATACTTATATTAATTGCGCAATGTTAGTGTTTTATTTGCAGCAAAATAATACTGATTAGTTCTGCACGAACGAATTTAAAATGCGAAACCCCCGCAGAAAATAAACAAAACACACTCAGAGCGTCTGCTAGAATTTATGTCCTGTCGTTCGTCCGTCTATCTGCCTAGTCTAGTCTTGTTTTATACCTTTACGGAATGTTTCACCTTTACCCCTCCTCCCGAAGGGGAAACATTTACTCCAGTAACAATCACAACTACTTTTACGACTTAACAAAATGTCAACTGCAAACAAATATGTAATAGAATGGAAGCAACAACTATTTGCTAGGACTAGAGACAGAGAAGCAGGGGAGCGAGCACAGCACTACTTATGTCTAGTAACGTCCTCTCGGGGTAAAAATATTTATGTTGCCAACAGATGACTCCTTGCCAACCCAAGAGAGTGTTGTTTTCCAGACATGCCATTCTCGTAGTCTATCTCTGTAAGTTGCCTTGTATCATTTGTCGCTAACTCTAGACAAACAAGTACGTGTTTTCTATTGCCATTTCTCCCAACCACCCACAATAGACGAGTCCTCCTCATATTTATGTTAACTAAATATTTATTTAGCGTTTTGTTATGTGTGTTTTTTTGTCCAATTTCTAATTGGTTGTACAACTCATTGTCATATGGTTTGTAAAACTAGCGTATGCGTGTGTAATCTTCATTTTCCTCCTCCGCCTCACATATGGTTTTACCACCCACTTGGAGGACCTTTTGTGTTGTCACCGTCATCATCGTGACTTCCGTTTCCACCTGATGCTTTTATGCGGGCTTTATAATTTATTATCCGTACATGTGTTATTCCGGCCTAATATAGTCTTAGACACACACACACACTCATATTGTAAAGTCGAAAAGTTATTTGCTGGAAACATATAATTTTTCACTTTTCATAATTTACCAAAAAGGACGACACGAATAGGCAGACAATGAAGTAACAAAAGTCGCATAAATATAGGTATGTGATAAAAACTGTTATTATTTATTGTCAGCTTGGCGGCATTGTATCGCTTGAATGGTTTTGTTTGTTTTAGTAATGGGTCATAAATTCAATTACAACTAAGGGTTTATTGATTTTCAGAGAGCCCCCCTTGGAAGAGGTCAACAAAAAAAAGTAAATGATTTCAATTACGGGCTAATGTGAAGAATATGACAATACAAAAATAAACAATAGTCAGTAAATTTGCTTGGAAATAATAGAATTATACAAAATGTAAGGTTTTTGGATCGAAATCTGGTAGAAATATTTGTTTCGGGTAAAGTGGATCAAATTATCTGTTTTATCCGCGCTGCAATAATCGGTAATGGAATCCTTTTACTTGATTGAAAATAAAACCAAGTTAAGTTCTGCTGCTTACTGTCGTGAGATAAAGCGGACAAAAGTTATAAAGGTAAAAAAATTAAGAAACATTTCAAATTCTATTCTCTGGCTTTTAATTAATCAGGCGAAGCGGATACTATTGGATAAAAATTGTCCATTTTGTCCGGGTTACATTAGTGGGTATGTGAACACCTTTACGTTATTAAAAGTAAATTTTTCCAACGTGTAAAACGGATAAAAGTTATAAAAGTAAAAAATACAATAATATAAAAATCAATCCAGTGAGGATGGGCTAAATTCCGGCGGGGCCGACTATATGATACCCAACCTAGTTACACCAACCTTTCGAAGCGGAATATGTAGAAACATTATCCAGATTTATCAATATTGTCTTCTTATGATAATGATCTGTCACAAAAAAATTTTTACATCGCTTAGATTCTAAATCGGGATATAAGTATATACCGGGGCTTAATCTCTATCCGAAGCGATTTTTTTCAAATATGGCAACGTTCTTTTTCGGTTCAAAAAATCATTATTTTCAAAGTTTTATCTAAAACTGGACCGTTTTTTTTATCAAATTTGGGAAGGTTTATTGTTGGTGTAAACAACTTTCTGTATCAAAGTTATTCAATTTAAGGAATGTGATAAATATAGTCCATAAAAAGTTATGCGACCTACATTTGAAGCTACTCGAGGTTTTGCATGTTGAAATCAGTGCAAATAGGAAAATAAATGCGTTTTAGTGGGTCTAAATGAAAGTTAGAAAACATCAGGGTTATCGTTGTGCGATATGTACTAATGTACGTAAAGAACAGTATAAATTACCAAAAAGTAACGATAAATAAAAAATTTGTGGATCTAGCTCCAATATTTTGGAGGCGTTACAAACATCTAGGGCAAAACAAACTTATAATACCCCGTAACAGGGTATAACAACTTTAATTAAATGTACAATTTCTAATTATATTACTTAAGTTATGATAATCATATCGAGTTTTTAATGATTCGGATAAATTGGATAAAACTCGGAAATAAACAAAAAAGTAAATTATTTCAATTATGGCCTAATGAGGAGAATACGAATATACAATAAATTAACAATGCTCAACAAAATTGCTCTGAAAATAGTAGAATTATATTAAATTCAAGTTTCTTGAACCATAATCTAGCAGAAATATAAGTTTTATTGCATCCTACATGCATTTTTAACACTTCGGATAAGATGGATAAAAATTATCCGTTTTATCCGCATGTGAAAAATTGGTATTTGAATGCATTTAACACATTTACAACAAAGCGGAATAGGTTACTATTGATTATTCTTAAGGGATAAAACGAATAAATGCCTTAACATCATGAATTTTAAATAAATGGCTTATTAAAGGAATATTTCTAAAGTGTATTAGAAGGAAGACGATATAAGTAATCATATTTCGACCATGTTGAATTCAGTGGTAGCACCCATTTGTATACCTTACACCTACATACTGTGGTCCAGGGTTTTATGAGTTTGTGCATTTTTTTGTAATACCCAAAAGGAAAAGAGATATACCCATTGTTTATTATGCCGCTCGACTTGGAATCACTTCCTGAGTCGATTTAAGCATATTCGTCTGTTCGTATGATTTAGATATGCATAGGTCCCATATATATTTATTTTGGATTTGACATCTAAGCGTGTCAGATAATCTTTATTTTACATCCGCTCATTATAAGATTTGGCAGAGAGGAGTTTCTTGACAAAGAAAAGAAGATTGTCAACTATGAAGAAAATCGGTTCAGATTTAGCTATAGTCCCCATACATATTTACTTGGGATTTGGCATCTAAGCTCTATAGAAATCCTATTTAACGTCTGAACATTACCAAATTTGATATAAAGGAGTTCATTAATTCAAGAGTGAACACTGACAAATTTGAAATAAAACGGTTCAGATTTGGATACAGCTTCCCTATTAACGTTCCTTCCGATTGGACATCAACGTATGTACTACAAAACCTGGTGTAGTGTACTACAAAATGTGGTGTAGTGTTTCATATAGTCGGACTTTAGTCTTTCCTTACTGTTTCTTTTTTTTATCCGACATTTGCCGGGAAATCAGAAAAATTAAGGAAAGGATAATTTGCAGCGCAAGGCTTCGGATGTCATCCTTATGTGCAAAGAACAATATAAAGGGTAACCCTGGAGAATTATTCCTTTCATAAAAGTCGAATCCACTTCTCCCTCCCTTACCCATAAAATAAAATTGTCATCAAAACTTGTCATTCAAGTCATAAAAATCGTATACAAATTTAGAGGGTATCTTCGACAAAAATATAACTAAAATAAAATAATTTCTATAGTTACACTTTCAATATGTTTAAGAAAAATCCAAAAATTGAGAAAGAACGCATAGCAATTTTTCGCGAGGATATTTTTGTTGAAGACACCAACTAAAATTTCCAAAAAATTGTATGACTTCTTTCTCACCTGTGATATGTTTTGATTGCTGCGTTAGGGTGAGAATCGGGATCTACTGTTTTTAGACAAATAATTATGTACTAAGCGGACCTTAATTTTATTCTTCACCCAGAAAACTATCCTTTCAGATTTCCTAGAAACTGCCATGCCTACTAATTCGAAACATGTAAAATCGTTTCTGTTACATTTTCAAATTGTTAATTTCGAATAAATGATTTAACCAATATATAGAAAGTCAAATTAACTTATTTCAGATTGGCAAATAACAATGTGGAACAAAACTAACCTTTTTCGAAAACAACAAAGTTCGACAACGGATTGTGATAGAGCGGGTGAAAAAAGAATATATGTATATCGGCGTTTTGAAAGTAGTTCGTATGAAGATCATTTCAGAGGCGGATCAATATTTCCCCTTTTGCATACGAATCGGCATAGGAAACCGTATGGTCCTTACATTTTAGGTTTAGGATGTCTTCAGCAAAATTACTTAGGACACTATGAGGGACAATTTTGTTGAACATTTTAACCCTCCAGATCCTCAATGTAGGGGTCTTTTTGGTCCCTTTTGTCGGAAAGGTTAAAAACCACCCCTAAAACAGGAGTTTAGCGAGTGTTACAAATATATTTCCCATAAAATTCTACTATAAATCTCTGAATACACCAAAACTTAACCTAAATGCCAGAAATAAGTCAAAACTTCAAATCCATTTTCAGGTTTAGAACCAATTCGAAAAAATACGAAATTAACCTAAAAATGGATCATAAGTTTTGACTTATTTCTGACATTTAGGCTGAGTTTTGGGTTTTGATGTATTCAAAGACTTATAGTAAAATTTTATGGCTAATATTGTTGTTAAGGGTTCTTTATGGTCTCCTTTTTGGTAAAAGGTAAAAATCGCCCCTAAAACAGATGTTAGCGAGTCAAAAGGGGGGGGGGGCATCATTAACGAGTATGTATAATACAGTTGCTATTAAGTAAAAAAAATGTATACAGCTTTTTGTGATCGGATCATCCGTTTCCAGTATTGGCGGTTATAATATCATGTTTAACCATTTCGGATAATGAGGATACATTTCATCCGTTTTATCCGTATTACGAAAAATAATTAATATGTACCAACAATTTGAAAATAGAATATTTGTTTGATTTGATTTTGGTTTGGATAGAAAGATAAAATTAAATCCCCTTATACACGTAATAATAATATTAATTTCCTAAAATTAGGAGTCGGAAATATTCAAAAAAAAATGGATTTCTGGTTGTTTGGAAATAACGGATAATGGTAAATATAAAGCAAACATTGTTGAAAGCAAATATTTACATAATAATTACAAAGAAATAAAATATGATTTTAGAAAAAGTCCTGTTTCGAAAAAGTCAGCCATTATATGGGAGTAGGCAATACAGGAAAGCATTTCAGAATACCGGTACTGTTCATATCACCAAATATTCAATTTATTTCAATTAAAACATTTCCCAATTCGTTACATTACCAAACCGTAACAGACTTGTTGGCGCTGACTTGCCCTTAATGCAATCCCATATATACCGATTTGGATACGTATACATTCATACATATCCGTTTCCGTCATCTTTATGGTATTAGTCACACTTGTGCCATTTAATTTTTATATGTATGTACATGTGTTCGTACTCGTATGTAAGTATTTATGTTCAGATATGAATAAAATAAAGTGGAAAAAACGAAGGAGTGTCTTGTTATCATACAAACGTTGATACGAGTAGAATATCGTATAATGAATATAGAGACGTTTGCATAAGATACTCAAAACAATATCTTTTAGTTTTATGACTCTTTTTTTTTGGGGGGGGGGGGGGTATGACGACGTCTTACGTAAATTTATTTTAATTTTATTTTAAGGACTTTTATGGTCTAAACATACGATTACATGCCTAAGTTTGAATGTTTTATGAGCGCCATCAAGACAATACCAACAAGGCAAGAGGGAGGGAGAGAGGTGCAGGGATGAAGATCATAAAAATTACAACACCAAGGTTGGCTCCGACAACAAAAAAATCAACAAAAATCGAGGAAACGACAACTAAAATGGAGCTATAAAATTCACTCAAATGCAAAACTTAATTAGGAACTGATGCCGGCAAGTCTCGGAAGTCAGGCATGCATGACCGGTGAACTTAAGGGCGAGTGGGTGGACAGACGGACGGACGTAGAAACGAACAGACAGTTTAAAAAGTGTGTTAATTCTTTTTTAATTTATACACTGCTATGGTGAAAAGTTCACTTTTTTCCTTGAGATAATCCTATGAGGTCATAAATTAAACATTAGTTAAGGCTTCTAGAGTCGTAAAATAAAATAAACAAATTTGTTGAAATTTTATGACATTTCGTAATACGAGAAAATAGATATATGTATTTGGTAACCCAGGGTGCGTAAAGACAGGTGGTCGATCACCACTGAGTTGATGCAATTTTAAGAGACTTTGTCAGCGTTATGAACCTTTTTAGGTTTATTTATTTTTTTTGGTAATTAATTACAATTATTGAGGATAAACCAAAGACGAGTGGTATCTGTCAATATAATCATTATTTTTATTTAATTATAGCTCTTTGTTGGTCTTTGTTTGGATAATCAAATAAATTGATTACTTTGTTAGGATCACCAGGGGAACCCCTTCTCCTCTTGAAAGCCAAACACCGCTGATACAATTAAATCTATAACATATGGTCGGTCGAACACTTGTGTTTCCTACAAACTAACCCTTCGTCTATTGGACAACAAAGATCACTCCATGCGTTCATCCATCCATCCATCCCATATTCTATGGTGTTATGCTGTGATTTTTGTGGTTACCACCTCCTAAACTGGAGGATGGATAGAAATAATTTATTTAGTTTTTGGCTGAAATCATAAATATACACTGTCGAGTGAGTGAGTGAGTATAAATCCACTCCTCGCCACATCCACAAGCACTCTAATGAATAATGATGTTATTCAATGCTTTGACACTCCAAATATAAATTGAAAAAGTACTCTTTCAAACTGCTAAGCGAGAAAAGTAAGCAAACAAGAAAAAGTAATCAATGAAAGAAAATTAATTGAAATTGTTATGGTTATGTTAGAGAGTAATGAAACGGACACAACATGTCAAGAAAAACTACTAATAGTTTTTAGTTTTCAAATGAAAAATGATTTGCTTTACTTACTTGGCCAATAAGCCACTTAGGTTGCTAATAAACCGAAACCAAGACTTCTTGGGTAGTTTTGATATATTCTTTAATTTTTTTCAGTTAATTAAAAAACCACAGAGGGTGAGACAGAGATAAAAAGAATCATTAGCAAACACTGTTATAACATTTCCGTTATAGAATTTGCCTAATGACTTCTCGTTTTAATAAGCATGAAACTTAAATGTTTTTTTTTTTGGCAATTTTCTATGCTCGATTAGAAAACTAACTCTTCAGGAACAATTTTGAAGTCTTTAAACAAATTCTGTAGATCATTAACGAGTGGTAATAGCCTTCGCGAGCACTTTGAGCGGTCATATCACAAATTTACCTCACCGAAATTGGTAAAAATATGTCAAGATGTCGTTTATACATATTTCGGATAAAGTGGATAAAATTTATCCGTTTTATCCGCTCACTAAAAACGGCCCACAGACCTCAGGCAATATAAAAATAAAGCACTTTAGCGTTTTTAGGTACGACTGAAGTTTATCAGAGAATAAAAAAGCATCATGACCGTTATAGAATTTTCATAATGACTTCTCTTTTTAATAAGCATGAAACTTAAATGATTATTTTGTTGGCAATTTTCTATGCTCGGTTAATACAATAACTCTTCGCCATTAACTAGAAATCTTTAAACAAATTCTCTAGACCATTAACAAATAGTAGTTATAACTTTCAAAAGCAGATAACAAATTTACTTCATCAAAACTGTTAAAAATATGTCAAGATATCGTTTTTACATATTACAGATAAAGTGGATATATTTTATCCGTCCACTAAAAAACGGTTCACAGACCTCAAGGAATTTGAAATAGTAATGATTAAATAATTTTCTGCAATTTCGACGATTTTTATTTTAATTTCCCAAAAGTCCCAAAAATGTATTGCAAATGAAAAAATAAAGAACTTTAACGTTTTTAGCTTTGAATGAAGTTTGTTCGTGAATAAAAAAGAATAATTACCGTTATAGATTTTTCGTAATCACTTCCCGTTTTAATAAGGTGGTCTTAAATCATTTTTTGTTGGTAAAATGCCTACGCTCGATTAATAAAATAACTCTTCAGCATTAACTACAAATCTTATCACAATTTGACTTCATCAAAACTGGTAAAAATATGTCAAGATATCGTTTTTACATATTTCGGATAAAGTGGATAAAATTTATCCGTTTTATCGGTTCACTAAAAAAAGGTCAACAGGCCTCAGGAAAGTTGAAATAGTAATAATTAAATACATCTCTGTAATTTTGATGACACGGATAATCATTATTAGCGTAAAAAATTAAAGGGAAAAGGGGAAAAAATGCTTTTCATATAAAACAAGCACTAACATTTTAAAGTATGATAGTTTAATTAGAAAACCACAGATGGTGAGAGCTTGATAAAAATCATCATTACCAAACTTTGCCTTAATATTTACAGAACAGAATTTGACTTATCTTTTTAATAGATTTGAAACTTTTTTTTTTGTTGGCAATTTTCTGTGCTCTATTAACTTCGGCATTAACTAGAATTTCTTAAACAAATTCTTGAGACCATTAACAAATAGTTATAGCCTTCACAAGAACTTTGTGTGGTAGGATCAGGAATTTACTTCATCGAAATTAGTAAAAATATGTCAAGATATCTTTTTTACATATTTCGGATAAAGTGGATAAAATTTATCCGTTCACTAAAAAACAGTCCACAGACCTCCGGAAGTTTAAAAAAATAATAATAAAATAATTTTCTGCAAATTTAATGACACGGATAAACATCATTAGCGTAAAAAGTCCCAAAAAATGTAAAATTGAAATTTCTTTACTTTATGTACGAAGCCCAAGAGCTCACGAAGTATTAAATATTAATAACAAAATTGTTTTCTGCAATTAGGATAACAAAGATACAATAAGCATAACATAAGCATAATATCAAAACTGAAAAATAGGTTCAGATGTAAAATGATAGTAAAGGTTGTATTTTTAAGGTTTACAACTATAAGTATGTAACACTGATTTATTTGACAGCCGAATAAGTTTTGTTTAGTTTGGTTTGTCATTTCATCGAGGATGGACTTACACGATAGAAACGCTTGCAAATTCATGAAATTCACGAATAACAATGTTGACATATTTTTTAATAATTTCATGTAAAGTCACTCGTCTATGCCGATAATCCAAAGACTATTGAACAAATATCGAAACTTTTTTTGTAAATAAAACATATTTGCACTTTTTCCATGTAAATATTGACTAAAACTAATTTCTCATTCTGAGAACAAATTCAGAAATTTTAAAATGTAATATTCAATTTTTGCAAATAAATTTATCGCTTTGTCATTTTGGTGAGTAGGAAATGACTCATTTTGATTTAAAAACTATTCCATTTAGGCGTGTCATTGCGAATTCATATTTTTTTTAAAACAATTGCAATATTCTCTCAGCTTAAAGTCAATTTGCATTATACGTTAAACCGAGAATTTAATTCAAATTTTAACGGAAATTTTAATACCTTCTTATGCTAATTTAATTCAATTCTCACATTACCGTTGACTGACGTGAAAAACTTGTATGTTGATGAACCATCAACAAATTGATAATAATCTCCTTTCACAGTCAGAAAGTCAAATGATAGATTGATCACGGAAAATTATGAAGGAAATGGATAAAAGGCAAAATGCCGATCTAAACAAAACAAATCGCGTAGAAAAGAACTCATTAAATATTCAAAAGATTCAAATTCCAACAAACAAAAAAAGAACAATGAGTTAACAGAGCCCACAAAAAATTATCGTTATCATTAAAGATTTGTAACAACAAATCGCTGGAAAAACTCAATTTAAATATGAAAACAATTAATAATCACATTTTTTCCTATCACCATCATCAGCTGGGAAAAACAGAGTGATAGATGAGTGCTCGGCGCAGACGCAACGAATCGATGGATGGACACACTGCACTGCACCATATCCACCAACCATGACAAATCGCAAAAATCAATTCATAATTATAATGATGATACCGATAGCAGCCAAAAAAGATTCAATTCTATTTCCATTTTTTTATTAAGGAGTTTTGAAAAGATCAACGATCACACAAAGACGCTTCATTATCATTTCATGAGTTCTCTTCCATTGTTTGTGGGATAAATGGTATGCAAACGAACCCAAAACTCTTCAGGGGGTCGGCGGGTAGTTTTGGAAAAATCCGTCATAAGTTTTGATTGAAAACTAATAGATCATCAATGACAGTCTTCCATCACATGCAGTGAAAAATATGGCCTGCTCGGCTGCACAATCCATCCATGGGGAGGATGAAACTACTTTAGAGGCTAAATGGTTACCATTTAGTAACAGAAAACCAGCGGGGTTAAGTTATTTTCCAAAGCACTGTGTGTCTGTTGGCCACACGGAAAGGGTTTCTGCTGAGGAATGACTTTTCAAAAAAGAAGAAAGAAACCCCAGAAGAAGAGGAAAAATAACGAACGTAAGCTTTAGTGTCATTTTATGGCATGCTGCGTTTGATTTTGGGTTCCATTTGGAATTATGTAGAAGAACTTTTCAGTTGGAATTAAGGTTTGAATTTTTGATAGGTGGTAACGCCCCTTGTGTTAAACAATTCATTATTATTAATAATATTTCAGCACTTTGTCTTTTTTTAGGGTTCGTGCACAAGTTGTGTTCTATGTTGATTCTATAAACATTATACTTGCGCGCTTAAACATTAAATGTGTATCGACATGGGATACCCTACACAAGTCTTGGGGAAATTTAATTTTTTTAGAAGTTCGATTTTTCAAACGTAGATTGAGAACATTAGGCATGTTTTCGTTACAAGCTAGCAATTTTAGTTTAGCACTTTGCAACGAAAACAACTGACTTCCACTAACTGACGCATAAGCAATAAGTGGCGGATTTTCACTATCTGGTAGCAATGGTGTCATGAGTTGCGAAGAAAGAACAGTGCAAAACAGACAAAAAATTCGTGAAAAGTATTTATAAAACATATATTTACTATTCTATGTTCAATTGTTTACACTCTTTTTGAAAATATTAAAATAATTTCCCATTTTTGTTCTTCTTCTTCCCGTTAATTCACTATAATTGATAAAATCTCTCCAAAAATGGGATGCCATATTGCTAAATATAGGGTGCTCAATCTGGCAACATCATACTCGTTTAAGACAGGAACACAAGCACCAAACTCCGTCGGGAACTAATAGTGCTTAAAAGTGCTTAGCTCCCCATACAAATTAAGCGCTTATGGTGTAACGAAAACTCGCCTATTGTTAGTTTGGAGTAAGCTTCCTTAAATAAACCTCTTCTGATAGTAAAATGAGTATTGGGAACAATAAATCTATTATTTATATGCAATTCGGATAAAGTGGATACATTTGTTTTACATGCATGTTTTATCCACACAGCAATAGTCGCTTCGTAGGAACCAGAATATATACAGATTTTACATTTCGGATAAGGTTATTAGTGTGAAAAACGCAGGAATGTAGATAATATGGAGTAAAAAAGAAGTTCTGTAATTTGAGTGTGGAAAAGAGAAGACATTTTCATGCAAAAAATAAGCATTTGACAGGAATAAGCTATGTCATTTTAAAATCTCTTTTGATGGTAAAATGGGTATGGGGAGAGATACATTTTATCCGTTTTATCCGCATAGCAAAAATCGCTTCGTAGGAACCATAAAAATCTGCATTTGATATATCTATACAGAATTTAAGTTTTGAATAATGCGGTTAATGTTTTTAGTGTGAAAAATGTAGGAATGCGGAAAATATTAAATAAAAAGTAGGTCTGAAATTTTAGTATGGAAAAGAGAAAGACATTTTAATGTAAAAAAAAAGAATAAGCATTTGCCAGTAATAACAAAATCCTTTAAAAAATCTCTTTTTATGGTAAAATGAATATTTATATGCAGTGGATAACATTTATCCGCTTTATCCGGGCAGCACAATTCGCTTCGTAGGAACCAGAAAACTCATGATATGATAAATCTATACAGATTTTACAAATTTGGATAATACGAATAAGTGTTTAAGTGCAAAAAATGCAGGAATTCAGAAAATGTGACAGAAAAAGTAGTTCTGCATGGATTATGGTAAAGAGATGATACTTTTATGGCAAAAAATTACGCATTCGTCAGGAATAAGCAATGTTCTTTAAGAAATCTCTTTTATAATTCACGCAAATTTGGTTCTTTTCTGTACCAAAAATGTATATTTTGAAATTGGATACTATTTATCCTTTTTATCCGCGTTCCAAAAATGTGTTTACAATGTTTCGATTGTACGAAATCAACAATTTATAGATATTCTGCTGAGAACAAATGTGCAACTAAATCGAAAACCCAAAAGAAAATGAAAATTATTTTTGGTTGTTTTTCGTTAGCCTTTAGAGTGTGTAGGGTATCCACATAACCATTACAAATCATTGAGAATTTTCAATAAAAAAACTCCGAAACATAATTTCTTAAAAAAGTAAACGTGATCTACGTGACTTCGTTCGAAATTCCTTGGGGCTGGAGAAGTGTAACCCTTTTCACATGTCTTAAGATATTTTCGCATGTGTCATAAACAACCCTCCTACCGTAACCGTCCCGACTCTTCGTCTCGTCACAACGTCTTTTGTCTTCCACACTCGATTAAAAAAGGAACCCGATTTTCACGTGTGTCTTGAGTATCCACAGCCGTGTCCCTGTTCGTGCCCGTGTCCCAATTGTTGGTTTGATTTGTAGACATTTTATTGCTTTTATTGATGGGCTTTTATCAAAATATCTCGGAGCTGTGCTTATCATGCTCACATCAAACTCAACCCTAATGATGGATTGCTTACTGGTTGTTTGGTCGTCTTCGTCATCTAATCGTTTACAATAGCATCTTGGATTGTAGCATTTAGAAGGTGATTTTCATTGCAAGACTTCATGGATTTTCTTGAGGTCATGCGAGTGTGTGCGGTGGTGCCATCATAAATGGCTTGGATGTGGCTGAATTTATTTGGTTGATCGGTGGTCGTTAGTGTCGTTGTGTTGGAAAATATACCTTAGGGGATTCGTGTGACGTTGAGGTTTTTTTCTTTTTATTTCTTCTTACTACGGTGGAAATTGTGTGTGTGTCATTATGGTTTACTTATACGGGTTGTTTGTGGAGTATGAAAGGGGTTTTTTCTTCGTTTAATATTATTTGGCGGTTCGTTTTTTGGGTGTGTCACATGTCTTGGGAAATTTTGGATATGTGTACTGTCTTTTGTGACATGACAGAGCAAAAAAGTATAAAGGAATTGTCTGCTTTTCCAGTGGGGGGTTAAGGTTTGAAAACTTTTGTTTAAGAAATTAAAAATCTCTATGGGAATTTTTCTGAAGCGCCAGTAGACATCTGATTACCGATAATAGGGATTACATCAATTTGTCTTCTAAATTTGAAATTAGAAAACCAATAACATTTTCCTAGAATTTCACACGATGTAATATTATTGATTTCGCGGAATTTATCACTTCTATCAAATTTACGAGTCTCAATATAATGAGGTCAGAAAATAGATTTGTAGCTAAAATATCAAAAAATAAATTTTATAATGGTTAATTATGTTATAAACAAGAATTATACTTAAATGATTTTTAGTTTTTTTCAAATGAGGTCAAATGTTAAATAGTATGTATCCTAAAATCAAAAATGTATTAATAAGTTGTTTTTATGCAATTCGGATAATGTGGATAAAATCTATACGTATTATCCGTGCAATAAAAACGCATCAACAAAATTAGAATGTTAAAAATAGGACATTTGCATAATGTGGATAAGTAAAATCAGTGTAAAAACTGAACGAGAATTCAAAAATTAAATTTAAAAAATTATGGCATACAGTTATAGAAAGCAATTCTTCTCGGAATTCTATCCCAGTTCGATATTAAACTCAATATCGTCTTAATACATTTACACAAAATTCTCGTTGCTTTTATTACAGCATTCAATTCTTATTAACCCCTCCAAAAATTATAGCTAATTTAAACTTTTTAATAGCCAAACACATAAAATATGAAAATGTACATTTTCCAATTACTTATAGCCTTATTTATAACCTTAAGTAGATTTCAAACTCAATAGCTCGTGGTCCCATTACAAATAGTAGCTTCTCCTCTTTCTCCAAATTTCGAAGCCTCATAAAGAAACTGAAAATGGCAATCTTCCTAATTAGAAAGTGTCGTCTGGTTTATTTTGGGTAATCTAAACGCGCGAAAAAATCATTAATTTATTTGTTTTTAAAACCTTTCTCGACCGCCACAAAAACTTGCCGACAAACAATCGTAAAATTTTATGATTGCACTCTTTTAAGCCTTCACAGAAGCAACACAAAACTCCAAAGGACACCTCTCCAACTGAAATGATGGGCCACACCATGTCATTTCGATATTCCATAGTTATGTGAGTTTTCGCGTTTTTCACGTATTCCATTACTAATGGAAAATCTAATTTTACATTTTCCAAACATAAACCAATTTTATGACTTTGCCCACCGATGTCAATGCCAGGAGGGAAAAGGAAAACCTTTTGGTATGCGGCCTGGAGTTAATCTAACCTCATAACATAACTTAACCCAAAAAGTACGTAAAGCTGCGCAACGAAATGCTTTTCACTGTAACTGAATTGGAGAAGTCCTTTTGTATTGAATCTGAGCGGAGGAGGAAAAGCCTTTTCAAAATTGTGACATTATAGCTGAACGGCATTTTCGTGAATCCTGGTTGTCTATTTTGGCTGATGTGGCGGTGCTGTTGTTGTTTTGCATATTAAATATGCTTTTGCCAAAAGTGTGGTAATAACCATTTCTAGTGTTACAAATGGTTGGTTTGTCTGTCGGCTCGATTTTGCTGGCAGAATGATGGACAAAGTTTATGGATCCGTTGTCAGGACTATCTTTTCTGTGTGTTTGGAATTTTGATCTAACTTTTGGCATACATGCATATTTTGCACCTAATATTTTATGAAGGATCTAGCACGCTTCCCTTGATAAGGATGTGTTGTCATAAGATACTGAAGGTTTATCTTCCTCCGGACTGGATATATTTTGTTTTAATAAACGTTTCTTAATTCCCTACTGCATTAGAGGTGTTCTATCCCATATGCTATTGCATTGGTGAAAACTTAATTAATCGATTGACAAGTTTATTGCAATCCTTACAATATTCAATCATATTAATGATCGACGCAAATATTCAAAATGACGCAAATAGTGACAATTACTACATCGATTAAAAATTTAACTGACTTGAACTAATGTTAGTCATAGGATAGAAGAAACGACATTAATGTTTAGAAAACTTTGGCATCCCTCTGAGGCCATAGTTTGGTCTATTATGATTCCTCATAATTTTCTTCAGCGATTCTATCTTCAATAGTCGGTTCTGGATTCCTAAGGATGCAATCTGCATAAATGTGGTCTGCTTAACCTTTGGAAGCTGTCAGTACATATTTTTGAGCTAAATTCTAAATACATGATATTTTGTCTTAATTTATAATCAGGCGCCTCAGATCGAAGGACCAAAATGTAAAACTCCATACGTCTTAGTATAACTCAGCTGTTTCAGATCTAAAGTCCAAAATGTAAAAATACGGAGACATTCGATCAAAACTATTACGATTTGTCCAAAATCCTGTACATAATATATTTTTTGTAAGAAATTGTTCACATAATCCATGAATTTGTTCCTCAAATTTTACACTATTTGTTTAAGAGCATGAAAAAAGTGCAAAACATTCTTAGACTGGTTCAAAGCTTTTATTTAGGGATTTGGCCAAATTGTCAAAATTATTATAACAATTTTATAATAAAACATTATTAACAAACATTATTTTCTGTCAAACATTTTGAAGTATGATTACAATTCAGCTTAGTCCAAATACAGACTAAATTGCTCTTATTTTGGTCTTTTTCTTTCGGCTATCAAGTAAATTATTTTTAATAAAATTACCGTGGTCGTCTAGAATGATTTTGGGGTGTGAAGAAATGTAAGATACATTTGATGGGAATTCTTAGAAATCTTGCGTTCGTCCTTTGCCAGAAATTGAAGTATGTATTTCAGTTTTCGTTTAAATAAACAACCAACAACTTTTGCATATTATATGTCATCCTGTAAAAATGACAGGAAATTGCAATGCCTTTGTAGTGATATACACAAAAATATGGCTCCATGAGATGAGAAGTATTTAATGGGAAAGAATATCCCTCAAGTAACACGTTCTCTAGATAAAAGAAGTTAGAGAATAATTTTACTGAAAACAAGCACCCTAGTCTTTCTTTTCTAAAGAATAGTTCTGAAGAAAGTGCTATGGAATGTGAGAAATGATTTTTTAAAAAGTCAGCGAAGAATTTAGCTGAGTATAAAATTAACTATTTTTCCTTTTCTGTTGAAGGAATTTTTTGGCTATAAGTTTATACATTTCTTCGGTTCTCTGGATAAAAGCACGTACACTTCCCACCACATATGAACTCTTAAAGCATTTTTGGTTATTTTGCTTTCATATTTTATTTTAAAAATAGAACCACAGCACGCATATGACACTAATTTTGCTTCGTTAAAAATTGTAATTCAATACCAAGATGTGTATTGTAAATCTTACTTTTTATTTTTGGCGTCCAAGCAAGGACTTTCAAGCGTAGGTATTTACGAATCTTACATATCTGCCGCTTTATTATCTGCCATATTACATTACTCACAAAGCGTGGGTAGTCGATTAACTCGGCAGAAGCTATTTTACTTGTTTCAAAAAATTTAGTCAATTACATTTTTGAAATATCATTTTTCCACTAAATATCGTCGAAACTGCACTATATAAGTAGATATGGAACAAATTAAATTTTTCCACAAAATTGGTCGAAAGTTTATTTTTCGTGAAAATTTCGTCAGCATAAATTTTTCTATAAAATTTCGTAATAATCCAATTTTTCTAGAAAATTTTGTCAAAATTTAATTTTTGGAAAAGTCCATTGAGCGTTTAACTATCATTGACCGGATTAAGAGTCATTAGGCGGACTAAACGTCAAAGAACGAAAAGTCTATAAAATCAATTTCGAAAACATTTTCCAAAAGAAAATGAAATTTCGACAAAATTTTCTTAAAAAAAGCATTTTGATGAAATATTCGGGATTCAAATGTTGATGAAATTTTCTAGAAAATTTCACAGTTTAAAAACATTCATAACATTTTCAAGTAATAATTCGACATAATTTTCTAATTTTTACAAAAAATTTTTATAAAATTGAATTTTTTGGTAATTTTTGTAAGAATACTAGATGACCTGGTGTATATATATAGAAGAGTCAGTACCCTGACTAAATAAAGGTCAATGAACGAAAATTCTATAAAATTAATTTCAGACATTTCCCAAAAGAAATTTCGGAGAAATTTTTCTAAAAGTGAAATTTTTGGAAAAATTAAAATTTTGATGAAATTTTCTAGGAAATTCCTTTGAAAAAATTAAATTTTGTAGCAAAATGTCTTTTCGACATAATTTTTTAATTTTTAAAATTTTTTTTTATAGAAATTGCAATTTCAGAAAATTTTTCTAAGATAAATTACACTTCTACAATTTTCACGAAATTTTTTAAAAAAGCATTAATAAAAAATTTTAAATTTCTTAAAAATAAATTTTTTCTAGCAGTTTTGGAGAAAAAATATCGGGTCCGTCAATAAGAGCGCTACAAAAGTTTTTTTAAATAAAACAAAAACGGTTTTGGATATCAATGCAATTCTTTATTCCTGTGAAAGTACGTTCGATGCCATTATGTATGGAACTCGATTTCTTTTGCATGGCCACCACGGGCACGATTGCAGAAGTCCAGACGCTGAACCCAATTTTCGACGGTTTTCAAGCATAAATCGGCCGATACTGCTGCAATTTCACGTTCGATATTCGTACGAAGTTCATCAATCGTCGCTGGCTTGTTGGCATAGACCATAGACTTGACGCATCCCCACAGGAAATAGTCTAACGGCGCCAAATCGCACGACCGAGGCGGCCAATCGACTGGACCATTTCGTGAGATAACACGTTCTCCAAACTTGGTTTCCAATAAATTGATTGTGGCATTCGCTGTGTGGCTTGTGGCGCCGTCCTGTTGGAACCACATGTCCTCCAAGTCCATAACATCCAATTGGGGCCAAAAATATTCTGTTATCATTGAACGGTAGCGATTCCCATTCACAGTAACGTGCCGGTCTTGATCATCACGGAAGAAGTACGGCCCAATGACGCCGCCGGCCCATAAACCGCACCAAACCGTAATTTTTTTGGGATGCAATGAGTCATCATTGCGTCATGGAGTACGTGTGGATTGCTGTCTGACCAATAACGCATATTTTGTTTATTGACGAAGCCATTCAGCCAGAAATGAGCCTCATCGCTGAAGATGATTTTTCGATTTTTCGCGCTCTTAACGTTGAGGCCACTGACTCCGAATTTCGGTAGTACATTTTAATAATTTCGACTCGTTGTTGGCTCGTATATCTTTCCATCATAAAATGGCAAACCTTACTGAAGAGAAATGTTAAAAGAGCGGCAAAAATATGGCGTCGTTTGCTGTCCCTGTCGGTCTACTTTTGTAGCGTCCCTGTTGAAAGCCCCTATATAATTTCAGAAAAATAAAATTAATAATAATTATTAATTAAAATTAATTAATTCTGTAAAATTACAATTATGAGGAAATTTTCTTGCATTTTTTTGCTTCTTTTGACACAATTTTTTTGTAAAAATATAGAATTTCCCAATATTTTTGTTAACATTTTCTAGCAAAATTCTACTTTGACGTAATTTTCTTGTTACTACTAAATTATTTATACAACTGCAATTTCGTCAAAATTTTCAGGATAATTAAAATTTTGCAGAAATTTTCACAATTTATGCAATTTTGAGACCATTTTCTAGAAAAAACACAATATCTAGAAAAATAGGAGTTCGATGAAATTTTCTAGAAAAATTAAATCAATCATATTACTTTTTAGGTAATAGTGATAAAATTTGGATGTGAATTTTCGGTCACAAAATGTTGAGCAGACTGCCTTTTTCTCAACATTTAACTTTTCTAACAAATTTTCATACAATTTTCTTTTATTTAGGAAAATTTAGTCGAAACTGATTTTTTTTAGAAAATGTTGTCTACCCAATAAGCACAAAGTCGGACTCGGATCCGATTCGGATCCGATTTGAGTCCGATATGACGGACTCCGCTTTCTCTGTTCCGATTCGGATCCGATTTGAGTCCGATATGACGGACTCCGCTTTCTCTGTTCCGATTCGGATCCGATTTGAGCCCGATATGACGGACTCCGCTTTATCTGTTCCGATTCGGATCCGATTTGAGTCCGATATGACGGACTCCGCTTTCTCTGTTCCGATTCGGATCCGATTTGAGTCCGATATGACGGACTCCGCATTCTCTGTTCCGATTCGGATCCGATTTGAGCCCGATATGACGGACTCCGCTTTCTCTGTTCCGATTCGGATCCGATTTGAGCCCGAGATGTCGGACGCTTTCGATTCAGGTTTGCAGTAAAAATTTGGAGTTTTATTTTTGTATTTATTAATGAATTTATTTATTATTTTGAATTTATTACTTAGTATATATGTGGTGAAATAAGCAACAATTAGATGAAAAGTAATATGACATTAAAGTTTAATATATTAATAAGTATATGACTCATATGTAACAGACATCATATTAGTGTATAAGTGGTACAAAATACAATTCGTTTGTCAATTTCATTTTGAAAACCTTTTTTATATGTAATATGTTGTGCTCATTGGGCAAATCCGTTATTCCGTAGTGCACGTATTTACCTCCGTCCATTGATACTAGTGGAGCAACTCTCGGTGTTTTTTTCAAAGATCTTACATCGGTTGGCAAATTCGGTATAACTGGTTGTAGGATTCTTAAGATTTCGTTTGAGGTTCTAGCCGGTACATTATGTTGAACAAAACACTCAGCAAGCTGATCCCGAATACTCCTTTCACTTCCTCCAATAGAGTCAGCCTTTATGTTTCTTTGTACTTGGTCAGTGTAAACATTTTCAGAAGTCACACTTGATTCCTCTTCTACCAAATTATCCTCTCCAGAGTCAAAGTTGTCTACATCCATTTCTATACGTTCTTTCTTCCTTTTTGGAAAGTATGTGCTAACAATTTGTTCAGCTTCTCTTTTAATTGCTGATTTTTTTTTATTCTTGGATGACATTTTTTTTTTTAAGAGGCTCACTTTAGCAAAATTCTTCACTTTAATTTCTTTTACAATTGTTTTTTTTCAATAGTTTGCCATTGGCATTCGTTTAAGTGTCAGAAATAAAAAAATAAAAGGAATTCTAAAATTATTTAAAGTGAAGAATTTAGTTAATTTAATTAAAAACAATGCCAAACAACGGAAAGCGCTTGATGTCAACGTCACGATCTTCGGAAGGCAGCGATATTGGAACAAACAAAAAGCAACGCCGAGTGTGCAAGGAAAGCACCACGAGTAGCGGTAAGGTTATAGAAAACAAAGAAATTAAGTTTATTTCTTTAAAAATTTCTTTGTCAATTACTTTCAGGCGACAAACATTATCGTGCGCTGCTTAACCGCATTAATGACTTGGAAGAAACGATGAAAAATGCGTTTAGTCGCTTGACAGAGGAAATCATATCGCTCCGCCGTGAAGTGACCCGAAAACGGCAAACACTACAAGGGACTCAGGAAGGAAAACTTCTGCCACGAGTAGCTATAACCAGCATGCGGAGTTAGAGGAGAAGTTGAAGGACGCTGATGCTTTCAACATCTTGGTGAGTTAAATTTTTTCCCTTATAAAAATCATCAATTTAATAAATGTAATACCTGTTTTGAAACAGGTGCGGGATCTTCTGTTTTTGACAGGCGGCACATCAGCCGAGTACGTGCGCAACTGCTGGCGCAATGTCATTGCCGACGACGTTTCCCAGCACTTCACCTGGTGCGGCTCTAAAACTAAAAGGGCGGCCAAGGAACTGATAGTGGCAGCCGCAATTAAAGGTAAGCTTCAAGTTCCCTAAACTTTAATTTACATTTTTATATACATAATTTTATCAATTCTATGTATATTTCAGGAGCATTTCAACAGAAATATCCTCACGAGCCCTTGGAAGTAATGGACCAGCGGAGCAAAAAATACTTCCAATATGCAATGGACAGATTTACGAAAAAAACAAAATATAACAATGAAAAAATATTATAAATGTAGTATATGTTTAGGTGTTTATGTGTATGTTATATAAAAGACTTACCAAAGCTGTTAGATGGCGATTAAGATTAGTAATCAATTAGATTACGTTTTAAAAATAATTGTAATAACTATATAATTCTCTATCAAACAAATTCTGATTACTAATTGACAAGGACAAATTCTGATTACTAATTGACAAGGAATTGTTTAATAGAGAATTATATAGTTATTACAATTATTTTTAAAACGTAATCTAATTGATTACCAATCTTAATCGCAATCTAACAGTTTATTAATATAAGATAGTTTGTAATCGTTTATACTTAACTATGCTATAAATAAATGCGTAAAAATTGAATATGTTCCGCCTTATTATTTTATGCTAAATTATGCAGGATCAAAAATCGTTTCGGCAACGGATCAGAATTAATTTCGTTTTCGGATACGAAATCATTTGGAGATCGGATACGAACTCATATCTAAATCGGATCCGAACTCACTTCGATGTTGGATCCGACATCGTTTTGAGTTCGGGTCCGATATCATTTCGAAATCGGACTCAATTCTCGGTCCGATATCGAAGAGGGAATTGCTCCCGTTCTCGTGTTCGATCTCGGACCGGAATCGGACCCGTTCTCGAAACCAATTCAGAGAAGTCGGATCCGATTCGGATCCGATGTGCTTATTGGGTAATTGCGTTTTTTGAAATAACATTTTTCTATTAAATATCATTGAAACTGCTTTATTTCAGCAGATTTGGAACAAAATTAATTTTCCTGAAACGTTGTCAAAATTGAAATATTTGCGAAAATTTCGCAAAATTAATTTTTTTACAAATTGCTTTTATTTAAGAAAATTTAGTCGAAACTGATTTTTTTAGAAATTGTTGTCTAATTGCGTTTTTTGAAATAACATTTTTCTACTAAATACGAGTATCATTGACACTGCTTTATTTCAGCAGATTTGGAACAAAATTAATTTTCCTGAAACGTTGTCAAAATTTAAATATTTGCGAAAATTTCGCAAAATTAATATTTTTAGCAAATTTTGTAAAAATCATTTTTTCTTGAAAATTTGTTTTATTCATTCGGCCAATTCCTGGAAAGGTTCATTGGGCGGTTTAAGAGTCATAGGCTGACTAATGAATAATGTCTATTAAAAAATTTCTAAGAAATTTTCAACAAAAAAAAATCAATTTAGACAAGCTTTGCTAAAAATACTAAATTTTGCAAAATTTTCTGGGAAGTGCCAATTTTGACGATTTTTTTTAGAAATATGGAATTTCGATAAAAATTTTGTAGCAAAATGTTATTTCCACGTAATTTTCTATATTTATAAAATTGCACTTTTGCCTAAATTTCGAAAATACAAATAAATTTCGACAAACTTTTCTAGAAAATTTCGATTTTCCCGAAATACATATTAAATTTTAAGGAAAAAAAAAACAAAATATCGCCTAAATTTTCTAGAAAATTGCAATGTGACGAAATTTTCTAGAACATGTGATTCTAACTAGGATACTCTCCCGGCTTCAAGACCAAGAGAACAATTAATTTTTTTATTAAAATTGAATTCCAGCAAATATTTTTTGGAAAACATTTTTTGAAGACATTTTCTCGATATATGCAATTTTGATCAAATTTTTAAGAAATTGTGCAGAAAAAAATAATTTTAACAAAATTTTCTAAAAAAATCTATGTCAACGAAATTTTCTAGAAAATTGTAATTTTGTGGAAGAAATATTTTTTTAAGTTTATTGCAATTTCGGTAAACTTTCCTGGAAATTTAAATTTTCTTCGATACACGAAAAATGCAATTTCGGCAAAGTTATGTAGGAAAAAAGGATTTAGACGATATTTGCAAAATTTTCCAAAAAATTTACATTTTGAAGACATTTTCTAGATAAAATTCGATACCATTTTCTAAAAAATATATAAGTAGTTTCGACAAAAATTATATGGAAAAGGATAGAAGAAATTTTCTAAAAAAATTTAAATTTAATTTAATTTTTAATTTTGTTAGATTTATTGAATGTTTTCACATTGGAATTGTTCAGTGTCGTATCTTTTCCAATACACCACAAAAACCTCTCTTTCGAATGGAAGAGTTGATCGAAAAAGCTGAACAATTCGAATGTGAAAACATTCAATAAATCTAACAAAATTAAAAATTAAATCGATCATTAACAAAAAACTTCTAATCATCTTAATCAATCATATTACTTTTTAAGTACAATTGACGAAATTTTATAAAAAAAAATATTTTTTATTGAAATTTTGGTAATTTTGACATGTTTTTCTAGAAAAATGCTATTTCGTCAAAATACAAAATATGATTTTGAAGAAATTTTCTAATCATATTTATAAGAAACTAAATTTTCAAAATATACTCTTGGTGCTTGATCATTTCAGTTCTGCCAAATCTGCATTATTTGAGGTTTGCCTATCTCTGATATTATCTAAAGTAAGAAGGGACTACTCGTTTCTTGTGTTTCCTGAATTCTTACATGTCTTAAAACTCAAAAACCACACACATAAAATGTGGCAAAATGTCATCCCCCTCTCATTTGCAAAGTCTCCGGGAAACTATACAACTTGTTTACTTATATCGTTATGTGTATTCCCTGGAATCGGATATAAAATGTTCTCCAGACAGACGGCGGAATATCCAGCCATTCATTCATCCGTCTAAAAGTTCATCTTCATTTCATCACTTGTCATGTCATCATAATGCAATGTACCCCCAACGACATCAGAATTGTCAAACACGTTGTTTGCTATGAAACTGAAAATGCTTCATTTTGTGATGATGAACTGCAGCTATTTTCCAGAGAGAGAGGGCCTCAAAAACATCCGTAGACTAAAAGGCATTCAACAAGATTATCAGGGGTTTCCTCTTTTAAAAAATGAGAAAACTTTTTTACGATGCCACTTTGACTGGGGATCTTTAATCCTTTTCTTGGTTTCGGAGGTGGTGTTGGAGGAGTGTAATCATTAACAAAAGTTATAAATTTGTAAATTCATACTTTATGTGATCTGTCGCTTTTGCTGCTAAACATGTCTGTGTAGAAGTTTTACTAATTACAATGTGATGAGATATTAAGAGAATTTTAACAGGACAACTTTGTTTTAATACTGTTCATAGTTTTGGCCTTTTTGTATAATATGCTTGTTTAACCTTTTTTGCCTTGAGGTAAAGTTATTTATGTGCTTAAACATAGGTTATGTTTAAGTTTAACCGAGCTGTTCAGGTTCCTGTTTGTATTGGAAAAACACACAACTTCCGTTTCCGTGTTCGTTCGGCTCTTCTGTGTGTAAAAGGTTTTCGAAACTTATGTTGTTCTTGTGGCCTTATAAATACATTCATCACGTATTTCCTGTTACGGGAAGACACAACTACCGTTTGGCATTTTAAAGGGTTATCATCCTTTAACCCTTTTATTATCGCTTTCCTTCCGTTTGTAATAAGTCTGGGACAAATTAAATGGAGTTAAACGTAAAAGATTAGTTATGATTTATGAGGCGATATTCGAAACTTGTAGGAAAGATAAAAGAGGTGTTCTTTTTTGTACATACTGTGAATGGCAAAAACTTAGGAACCATAAACAATTTTTGAGATTATCACATCAATGCTTTTCTTTAAAATTAAAATTATTTGTGGCATATTGGAATTTAGAGGTAAATTAATATTGATTTCAATAATCGTAGGGCATTATTTCTTTGAAACGGTAAAAAAAACGGGCAAATATTTTTCACAATTTCGAGTCAACGGGGCAACATTTTTTCACAATCGAAATCACCATTAGTTTCGAAGCTTTATATATATTTATTTGAAAATTTTGTTTAGATTAAATTAATAAAATTGCTATTCAAAGGATAATTGCCAAAGAAATATATCCCTGTTTCTTTAATAAAATCATCTTCAAATATTTTCATATTTCAAGAAATTCCTTTTATAGTTTCTTCCTTTTGTGAAGACCTTAAGGACCTACACCCACAATTTGTAGCTTAAGACGGAGAAATGTAATGTCTGCACAACACCCCCCAGCGTTTAATTTACGCCTTGAAGCAAATGGAAAGGACGACGATTGCGAGTAAGATGATGATTTCTCTGCTCTGGTCGACCATTCAAAACAATTGCCATAATAATCATTACAATTTCATCATTTCCGGTAGTTCAATACAGGGAGTGTTCTCCGCTTTGCCTGCTCCGACACAGTGACAGACAAATGTCAAAATTACATCAGAGGCGATGACAACAACACTAGAAGCAGCATCCAAACCAACATGGACAACACAAAATTTAGTAAGGACACCGAACAAGACAGAACAAGATTTTAATCAAGGGGCAGCATAACAACACAACTGGACGCAATGAGGAAAACTAAATGTATTTAACGATTGGCAATTTTATTTTATTTTTAGTGTTATTTCCGCGCCCAATTCTCCGAACTTCCTGAGCAACAAACCAAACAAAAAAAAAACAGACACACTTCTAACATAAGGATACACTCATACAATCAGCAGCCAATGACGATGACGAAGTTTGAAAGACCAGTCAAAGCTTTTGATGAACTGATTGTGATGTTAAGGCCAACAACGAAAAGGAGGTGTTATCCATTCTGATGTACGTTAATGAGAATATCTAACCGGGTTTCTTTTTTCATTTCAGCATCCTAACATAAACTATGTTAAGACGTAACTCCCCCGCCCAACGGATAAGAAGTAAGGCAGGAAACTGATTTTTCTCTTCCATTATTTTTCTTCATCACCGGAAATTTCATAAAATTTTATTTTTACTGTTTTCCTTAATTTCCCTGAAACATTTGCAATGAAGTTTTCCTCATTCAAACACCAAAAATTTATTGATAGGTCAACATATTTTGTATAAAACCCCATTATCGAAGAGATTTACGAAATTCCTGCATAAACCATTAACTTTTATTTTTCCTCCTGGAACTTAGTTCCTTTTTGAAAGACCCCAACAGAATTTTTCCAATATCAACGAATTGCTGTGATTCTCCCCAAACCCATACTTATCTCTCATATCCTCTTGGACGCCAAGTCAATTCCAGATTTGTATGCGTAATTTTATGCATTTGGTAAGTGGTTGTGGTTTTGCAGTAATAATAGTTATTTTTCTTATTGTTCAGTCAGTCACAGTAATTTGTGACATATGCACATTATTTTCATTAAAAATTGTCAGCTTTCGATGAAAAGAAAGTTTAAATTTGCCCAACTCCAAGTAATTTACCATCATTTTTTGCTTCTCCTGCCTTTACAAATTGAACAAAGAATTTCTATTGTTCCGCAAGGTGTTAAAAGTAACATGGTGTGTGAGAGTATGTATGTGTCTGAAGGTGTCGGTGTGTTGGAGAAGACGTATCCTTTCTCTGAATGAGTGACATTTCCATAGAAAAGTGTTGGCATTTACTGTTGTGTGTTTACAGTATTTATGCAAAAATGTTACACATACTCGTACATCCATGTACATATATATGTATGGTTGGCGAAGAGGCATTCGGCGATTATTAAAAAGGCCTTTTAAAGAAGACCTGCAGCGAAAATACATTTTTAATCCTAACTTACATAAGGATCTCAATGATAGTTTCGAAAATTATTGACCAGTGACCTTCTGTCAATGACGCTCAGTCGAAATGGAATTAATGCTCATTGACTTTCAGTTAATCGTTCACCCATTGACTGCATTTCAATGACCAATGATGTCAACGATCTTGATGAGAGTTTCAAAACCAATTTATGAAGCTTTATCGGCCTCCTGTCAATTACATTGAAGTCAGTGGTCCTAGTTACTTTTTATTGACATTGACTCAATGATCATTTGCTTTTAGTAAATCAATCACATGACCGTTGACTAACTGTAAATGACCACTGTCTAACTGTCAATGACCACTGACTAACTGTCACTGACCATTAACTGACTGTCAATGACCATTGCCTGGCTGTCAATGACCACTGACTGACTCTCAATGATCATTCACTAAATATCAATGAGCATTGATTAAATGTTAATGAGCATTGACTGAATGTCAATAACCATTGACCAAACGTCAATCAGCTCTGACTGAATGTCAATTACCATTGACTAAATGTCAATTGCCATTAACTGAATGTTTGAATTGAATGTCATGAACATTGATTGGATGCCAATGACCATAGACAGGAGGTCACGGAAGCATTGATAATTAAATTCGAAACTCTGATTGACTACATGTAATGAATGAATGGCAATGACATTGAACATTCAGTAAATGTCAATGACCAAGTATCTCTTGTCAATTAACCACCTGTTAATAGTCATTGACCTACAATGTAGAATTTGACTTTTTACCCAACATCTGTTTTGTTGGGGATGTTGTCTGTGGTCATGTTTCCTGTCAAACAGAAAGTCTTGTAAGCGGCCATTGACTTTATTCTGACACAAATATGACCTGACCTCAATGATCAATGACTTCTTAACAGTGACCATTGAGTCAATATCAATAAACCTTTAAAGAGATTAAAGAGTAACAATGAGCATTGACTAGGGGCCATTGAACGGAGGTCACTGAAGCATTGAGAACAATTTCGAATTTTGTGAACCTTTTCGGATGCTGATTGACATTGTCAAGGATCTCTGATCTCCAGTGAATGGACTTTGACATCCATTAAATTGCGTTGACTCTTCAGATCCGACAACAAATTATTGACTGTGGTAATTTAGTAGATGTCGACATTTTGCCTATGATCTTAAACTCCTTTTGAACATATCTTTTTTTATACCGAATGGTATTGCGTATGATCCCTGACCTCTAGTGAATGGACGAAAAAAAAATCATTGACTTATGGTCATTGGCTGTTAATAGTCAGGGCCACCAAGAAAAAAAATGTTTAAACAAAAATGTATTTGTTTCGTATTGACCTGTTCACAATGAACGCTAATCAGTGGTCATTGACCTGCAATTAGTAGAGATTGACTTTCTGTCAATGATCTTAGCCTTCTGTTAAACACTTCTTTTTTTAATACAGCTGTTCATTGTCAATGAACCCTGACCTCTTATGAGTGGAGTTTGACTCGTTCTGGTAGGACAAAATATCATTAGAAACCATTTTTATATAAAAATATATTGATTATTGAACTCTTTCCAATGGTAGTTGACCTGGTTTGACTGACTTCTCATAAATGGTCTTTGACCTGCACTTAGTAGCCATTGACTATTTTCTTACTTTTGATGGTTATTGACATTGTCAATAACCCAATCCTCCTGTGAATGGAGATAGACTTCCAGTAGATTGTATTGATTATTCTATTCGGAGAAAAAATCATTGACATTGCGGTCATTGACTTCCTGTTAGTCACTGGCAGTCTTTATTTTCTGAAAATGTTCTCAGACTTCTTATCAGTTGTCATTGAACTCTTGCCAATGGTCATTGCCTTTCTAACAATTACCAGTCCACACTAGAAATTGGCTTACTGCCAACGATATTAACCTTCTGTGGAACACTTTTCACTTTTTGTGGATTCCTGACCTCCTGTGAGTGGATATGGATGGATTCCATGCATTGTGTTGACATTTTTGTTCGGATAAAAATAATTGACATAGCTGTTATTGACTTCCACTTATGTAGTCTCTGGCGGTCATTAACTTTCTGAAAATGTTCTCAGACCTTTTTTGTCATTAAAATTTTGGCAATGGCAATCGACTTTCTACAATAGACAAATGACTCGGCCTGCCTATAGTCATTGACTTTCATACAATTCCTATTGATTTTCTAACAATGGTCATTGATTTTCTGTCAGCGTTCATTGACGTTCAGTTATTGGTAATTAGATTTATGTCTGTATTCAGTGACCTTCTGAGATACTTCCTGTGCTATAATTATAAGACTACAAGTCTTGTTGCATGGGATAACAATAACAATAAATAAAAATATGACATCTCATTGACTTACGAGTATTTGTAATTACTATTTATCCATTTAAAGCGGTAATTGAAATTTTATTGATATTCAAGGATTTCATGCCAATAAAATCTTAATTTTTTGCAAAAACTCAAGGCCCTTACGTTCCCTCGAAAGGTCTTCCTTGTTTGCTCTACTAATGTAAGTGGGGTCTGAGGTATGGTAACTGTCGTAGAATGGGTTCTTCTTTCAATGCATAAAGACACATTTGTATTATCTATACGGATAGGTTGTATTGCCCATAAATGCAACATTGTGCCGACAAACAATGCACATTATTGCAGTTGGCCATAATAATGTATGTATGGAAAATGTAAGAGGAATTATAACAATGTTTGCACAATACAGCAAAGAGTGGGTAATGTGAATTCAACAGGAAGATAAAGAGTGGCGACTATTGGGATGATGAAAAATAATTTCTATTAAATGAGGGAATGATTAAAAGAAAAACCATTGATATTTTGAAATATATATATATAAGTATTTAAAATTTCTTAACTTGTAGAAAGTACAGCTTTACCTTAATCCATCTAAAGTCACTCTTAAATAATTCCAAAGTCCTTTCAATTCTGAACTTTCTGAATTCTTACCCTCATCATCATTTAATTTAAATAACAGTAAAGCCTTTTGAATGTTCCTATTTCCTTGCATTTTTCTTGAGTTTACCTCTCACTTACTTCACATAGGCTTTTAACAATTTTCCTAATATCCTTTCAAGTATCCTTACCCCCCTCTGCCAAGGCTCTCTTCATATTGCTTCTCTTCTTCGGGCACATGACTCATTCACTGAATGCATTTGATATTGCATTGTTGTTCTCTCAACGTTTTGTTTGCATATTTCATAGAATGGAAATAGTTCTAAAGTCTATTTAATATCTATGCAAAACTGTATAATTGTGCAACATTCGGTCGAAGCCTATATCTCTATATCCATCTGTGACTGGCATGAAAGTTAAAGGGAGGCGAGGAAACATTTAAGGCATATTATATATGCATGAGTTAGTAAATTGAGTTGATTTCAAGTCAGAAAATAAATTTGAAATTCCATTGCAAATTGAAGAAAAGGCAAAGGCACAAAAGGGGCGATGGTACATAGTTTAAGAAGAAAGGGCTTACAACGAAGGACATTTAATGAACTATTAAGAGAAGAGAGTTAGTTTATTTTAAATTAAATAAGAATAGATTATCAAATACAAAACGAGATTAAAGACATTCTTTTGTAAAATGTAGAATTTTGAGGTAAGATCTTCAGGTACATTATTTACATAATAAAATTTTTTTTACTATATTGTTTCATTTTTAATTAATGTAGGCAAAATTCTCAATAAGGGGTTCGAAATAAATTCGCAATGCTTCAGTGACCTCGTGTCAATGACCCTCAGTCACCGGTCATTGATACACTACCTATGTTTATTGATATTGACTCAATGTTCACTGAATTTCTGTTTTTCAATTAGACATTGACTAAATGTCAATCATCATTAACCTAATGTCAATGATCATAGAGCAATAATCATTGAGTGGACATCAATAATGAGGGGATATAAATGATCATTGTGTGGATATCAATGAACTGAACTGAATGAACTGAACTTCAATGACAATGGACTGAATCTCAATGACAATTGACTGTATGTCAATGACGATTGACTGAATGTCAAAAACCGTTTAATAAATTTCATTGACAATTGACTGAATGTCAATAACCATTTAATGAATTTCAATGACAATTGACTGAATGTCAAAGACGATTGGCTTAATGGCTATGACAACTGACTGAATATCAATGACAATTGACTGAATGTCAATGACAATTGACTGAACGTCAATGAAAATTGACTGAATGTCAATGACAATTGTCCGAATGTCAATGACAATTGACTGAATGTCAAAGACAATTGACTGTATGTCAATGACAATTGACTGCATGTCAATGGCAATTGACTGAATTTCAATAATTGACTAATGGTCAATGTCAATGACAATTGACTGAATGTCAATGTCAATGACAATTGACTGAATGTCAATGTCAATGACAATTGACTGAATGTCAATGTCAATGACAATTGACTGAATGTCAATGACAATTGACTGAATGTCAATGACAATTGATTGAATGTCAATGACAATTGATTGTATGTCAATAACAATTGACCGAATTTCAATGACAATTGACCGAATGTCAATAACAAATGACCGAATGATATCAATGACAATTCGATGGGTGTCAATGACAATTGACTGAATTTCAATGACAATTGACCGAATTTCAACGACAATTGCCTAACTGTCAATGACCATTGACTGAATATCGATGACAATTGACTGAATGTAAATAACCATTTAATGAATTTCAATCACAATTGACCGAATGTCAATGACAACTGACTGAATGTCAATGATAATTGACTGGATGTCGATGACAACTGACTGAA
Organism: Eudasyphora cyanicolor; assembly: GCA_963930755.1. Taxonomy (NCBI): domain Eukaryota; kingdom Metazoa; phylum Arthropoda; class Insecta; order Diptera; family Muscidae; genus Eudasyphora; species Eudasyphora cyanicolor. The sequence continues at coordinate 6,354,326 of OZ005735.1, read as the reverse complement.
TGTAAATGACCTCTGCCCATTTAATGCGAATGAGCATTGACTAAATATCAGCGACCTTTGGCTAAATATAAATGACATTTGATTCAAATAAAAATTGTTTAAAACTTTCTTTACCTACCGTTGTTTAGGTTTTTAGTTCGGAAGCTTTTACGTTAATTAACGTTAACTTAATTCTTCACAAATTAATAGACTAAAAAACAATAATTTCACAGAGAAGGTTCATTGACTTGTCGTCTAGCTTTCTTTGCCTGCCAAGAGTAATTACTCTGCCAGAACTCCTCTTGTACTGATATAAATTTTAAAATTGAATTAAGCAAATTGATCCAATGTTCCTTCAGCACCAAAATACAAAAACAAACAGCGAAATACGTATATCAATTAAAAAGTCATGTTCTATCCAAAGGATACATGAGTGAAAGGAAAAAATGACGAAACAAAAACAACTCTCATTATTTTGTTATTTTAAATCACGTTTATTTCAATTTTCCTCAACAACGTTTTTTTTTTGTCGCATGCAGAATGGAAATGCGATGTTTTTGTTTTCCATCGAATCCCAATGATTACGGATGAATGAAAACGGAAGCGGATGTGGATGTGTGAAATGCAGCGCAAAGACTCGAGTCGCAAACGATGCAATTTAAAACAATACAAATTGTTTCAATTAACTAAATTAAATTTGTACTCATCACACGATGAATGTACGATGGAATGAATACTTTACTCTCATGACAGTGGCAGCAGTAGACAATGGAACTGTTCATTAACACACACATATGTATGGCGGGAAGACTTGGGAAGATACTACAGCACCAAGTGGGAGTGGGATGTGTCGCTTTGCCATTTGGAAGTTGGCATACAAAGTGATTGAATGATTTAATCATCAATGATGTATTGCAAAAATGTCCCAAGTACGTCCAGGAGTCGAAGGATTTAACATGAATTTAAATTGGATCAGAAAGTGATAGATAAGCGATAATAAGACTTTAACGTCTCTGCATAAGTGGGCTTAAATTTAAGTAAAACTGAAAGAGTAGATGTAGGTCCGAGGCAAAATCCGAAGAATTCTAGTATCAAAAAGCAGTAGACTAAAGCCATGCCTTAATTTTCCCCATTATTACCTTTTTAGATTAACTTATGGATAAATGTTTTACAACGAGTAATAATATTATCTAAATGTAGATGCAGAACCGCGACAAGATCACAATAATTCAAGTATTAAAAAAAGCAGTAGATTAAAGTCATACCTTAATTTTTTCCCAATTATTACTTCTTCCGGCCAAGCCTTGAATTGAAGAAGACATGAAGAAATATATACTGCTTTAAAACCCATTCCCACACTCATTTCCTTTATCCCTCCATTTATTGTCATGTATGTACATACATACATATCTCTGACAATCTCCTCTAATTTGTTGTCTTGACAAATCTAGTAACAATAGTCTAATTGTTGTCACTAAAGGCACATGTGACCCAGTGATTATATATACTCCGCCGCACCCACCAGTGACCACGACTGGTCACCGCACCAGTCCAATTCCATGTTAACAAACAAATTTATTTTTTGCCCGAAAATAAGCCCTTTCAAAATAACAACAAAATGAGGAAGTTGCCAAAGAGAAATTTTAATTTATTGCCATTACAACAATGACCAATGTCCAGTCATGGAACAAACGAACATCAGTGGTCATCATCAGCACTCGGCGGCAGTTACAAAGGACACGTGACCCCTCTCCTAATACGGGACAATGCGAAATAGTTTGGGCTTTCTTCGACTAGGATTTTGTCGGGAGACAAAAAGACAAAACAAGGAAACTCTGCTGTCGTCTTTTGTGACAAAGGCTCTTCTGGGCTGGCGTTTGGCATTTCCTTTAGTTTGGCGGTCAGGCGAAAATAGATTTATTTGTTTTGTTTCGCAGAAGTGATAATACGTCGTCGGGTCGCGCACTTCTGACCAACAGTCATCGATGAGCGACTAGATGGGCCAGTGTTACATTGTAACCATAGCATAGCGTAGCGTAGCATATCGTGTCCTTTTCAGCCGATGCCTCCCTAAATCGTAAATTGTTTGATAACATTGTTGCTATTGCTCCTGTGGCTGTTTTTGTTGTAAAAGCCTTGCGGTAAAGCCGTCCTGCGTAACGGTCATACCACCCAAACAAATACGAGTAACAATTTTAAATGGCGATTAAATCTGCTGTCAGTGATGGATAGCTCCTCGGTCCAAGCAAGTACTTTTCTTCCTTCCTCTAAGTGTGTGCAGTACCAGAGAACGGAAGGACGCGGAGGGGAGGGAGTCACTTTGTGAGAAGGAAATACAAAGCATGTTAACACATTTGTAATTTTCTGGGAAGAAAACACACACTAAATTCGTTGATAACAACAAAATGTTGTGGGAATAATGAACATTGTATGGGAAAGTAGTGACAGTCATATAAAGAACTATTCCACAGAATAATATATGACTTCTCCTTTTGAATCTAATATTTGTAACACCTAAAAATACTGGAGCTAGACCAACCGTACCGATCGACTCAGAATAACTACACGCAAAGGGAAAAACGTTTGGAGGTCGTTTATCGCAAACATAGTTCTTTGTCTCAAACGCTATACTTTTCCCGTAACAGTTGAAATATTTCCAGTGAATGAAAACGTTTATCGAAAGCGTAGTTTCTCTCGCAGTACACGATCATTTTTTCATTAAAAACATTTCATAATTTACGTTTACGGTAAACGAGAAACGTTTACGCAAACACATTGTGTTTAAACATGATTGAAAATATTAAAGAGTGTTGGGAGAACTAAGAGCGTGACTTGTTCTCATTTTGTGAGAGTGTGGTCTTATAGTTTTTTATGTGTTGAAATAATATCTGCAGATTTTGATAGTATAGAATCTGAAGTCTGTTCAACAGAAAATATGAATTGTGAAATTTCTCGGGCTACATGCATTCTATTAGCGTTTTTTTATGTTGGGCACTTGTCTCGAACATATGTTCTTAGTTGAGTTTGTTTCTGTTTAATCGATAATCGAATGCATGTAGCAAGAGAAATTTCAAAATTCACCTATTCTATTGAACAGACCCCGTATACTATCAAAATCTGCTTATATAATTCCAACACATAAAGAATAAAATGTATTATACCACACTCTCACAAAATGAGAACATGTTACTCTTTGTTCTCCCAACTCTCTTTAAAATGTTCAATAATGTTTATATACAATGTGTCTCTCGTTTACCGTAAACGTAAATTATGACAAATTTGGAATGAAAGAATGTTCGTTTACGGCAAAAGAAACTACGTTTAGGATAAACGTTTTCATTTTATTAGATTTATTGAATGTTTTCACATTCGAATTGTTCAGCTTTTTCGATCAACTCTTCCTTTCGAAAGAGAGGTTTTTGTGGTGTATTGGAAAAGATAAGACACTGCGCTTTGAAAGCCATGTAAACACATACCCTTATACGTATTTCAATCCTGTGCGGGGGATATCATCAGAGGGACTTATATATGACACAGTGTGGACTTGTTGTTGTGGCGATCATCACTTGTATATACTCGTATACAAATCTACAAAGAAATTTGGATATGGGAATTATATACCTACGAAGAAAGCTTACAAGTCACACACAGCCAGTTCGACACAGTTGTCTCTACACCAATCACCAGTAGATGGCGTGGATTCTGAGATTAGTTGGACGATTAGAAATACTTTACTACATTTCAGTAAGCATATTATTTTTTGTTGAATACCAATTTTTTTTTCATTCACTGGAAATATTTCAACTGTTACGGGAAAAGTAAAGCGTTTGCGATAAACGACTTCCAAATTGTGTTTCGTAGCGTGTAGAGGCTCTATAAAAGAAAGTAAAACAAAGAGGATCATTTTTGGTGGGGATAGATCTAATCAAAATCAAATACAAATGTCCAAAGTTCAGTTCTTATAGGGAAAATTAAAAAAAAAACGATATTCAAAAAGTAAAATAGAAGAGGTCCCTTGTACATATATGAGCTATCTCAAAATATTAAATTTTGACAGCCATTGTCCATGTGAATAATTCCGAATAGAAATACATTAAAATTACCAAATTTCAGAGGGATCAGGAAAATTTGTGATCATCATAGGAATGGGCCTATCTAAAATGGACCAACGTTGCCCATGTCAGTGATACCAACTTTCATTCATTTAGCTCAATTATGTTAGATTTTAGCGAGATTACAACAGACAGTCGGACAAAGTTCTTGATCTGACCTTAATATCATTTAACCAGCCAACAGACTTTTAGTGCCGATATTTATACCCTACACCACACTGTGTTACAGGGTATTATGACTTTGTGCATTTGTTTGCAACACCCAAAAGGAAAAGAGATAATCACTTTCTGAGTCAATTTAGCTATGTCCGTCAGTCTGTCTGTAGATGTATCATTGTAATCAAAGTGCAGGTCGTATTTATGGTCCGATTGTGATGAAGTTTAGCACAGTTCTCTTTTTTGGTCCAAGGACGATCCTTATTGAAATTGGTCAAAATCGGTTCAGATTTGGATATAGCCCCCATGTATATGTTACCACCGATTTCACATATAAGCGCTGTAGAAACTGTATTTTATATCAGATCAGTACGAAATTTGGCAGAGAGAGTTGTCTTATTACATGAATTAAAACTGCCAATTTCGGGGGAAATCGGTTCAGATTTAGATATTGTCCCCATATACATATTACACCCGATTTGACATGTGAGCGCTGAAGAAACCGTATTTTATATCCGATCAGTACAAAATTCGGCAGAGAGAGTTTTGTTATTACATGTATGAACACTGCCAAATTCTTATCGCAATGTCCATTTTCTCATTGTTAGGGAGGTGTAGGGTATTATATAGTCGGCCGACATTCTGTCTTTCCTTACTGGTTTTACGTTTAATAATTTTTTCTTAAGAAATTATCCTACTATAGACAAGTGGAAAAGTCTAGAGTTGATCAAATTTATGGTATTTTATTTGCTTCTATTAACCTTAATTCCTCCGGTATTAGCAGTTCTAAGGTAACTACCTCTATTGCTTCTGAAAATCCAATAGAGGTAGTTGATAGAATGAAAAGATAGAAAAGGTTGGCATGTGCTAAAAGCAGATCGTGACCCACGACCAATTTTAAGAAGATCGGAAGAAAAATGCCCACCTAGTGAATGTTAAAAATTTAGAACGATTAACTTTCGACATCGTGGGTCAGAAAATGCTATTGACGTTTCTATTAGAAATTGACTAAATTTAATTTAAAATTAGGATATTTTCAATTTAAATTGAGAAAGTTTCATTTGTCATTAAGAATGAGAAATTGGATTTTGTAAAATATTTTCAAACTGATTAAATTTAAAGTGGAATATAGAAGGTGCCATAATTTTTTGTTAATATTTGTAACGTGACAAAACTCTTTTATTTTTGTTCGTACATTTATTCATATATATTTCATTATTATTTTCTTACGAATTATCTATAAGTGCCAAGAAGGCCCCATATGTAACATAAGGCCCCATATATAAGAAAGGCCCCTCTCATGAAAACTCAGTGACAAAGCTCTAGTGGTATGACCAACATGAATTCAATGTGTCAAAATATATATTAATAACTCGCCTTTGTTTATAATTCTCGTTCGCTTCCGCGATTCGTTCGCTTCCGCGATTAGTTCGCTTCCGCGATAAGTTCGCTTCCGCGATAAGTTCGCTTCCGCGATTAGTTCGCTTCCGCGATTAGTTCGCTTCCGCGATTAGTTCGCTTCCGCGATTAGTTCGCTTCCGCGATTCGTTCGCTTCCGCGATTCGTTCGCTTCCGCGATTAGTTCGCTTCCGCGATTCGTTCGCTTCCGCGATTAGTTCGCTTCCGCGATTAGTTCGCTTCCGCGATTTGTTCGCTTCCGCGATTAGTTCGCTTCCGCGATTAGTTCGCTTCCGCGATTCGTTCGCTTCCGCGATTAGTTCGCTTCCGCGATTAGTCCGCTTCCGCGATTTGTTCGCTTCCGCGATTAGTTCGCTTCCGCGATTTGTTCGCTTCCGCGATTCGTTCGCTTCACCCATTGAATTGTATTTTACTTAACTGTTAAGTTAGAATAAGGGCCCATTAGATATAAGATAGTTTAAGTATTCAACGAATCCACCGCCGGTTCCAGTATCCATCATATCACCGGGGCCTATTTCCAGGGCCCACCGCCAGCATATATCACCGGGGCCTATTTCCAGGGCCCACTGCCAGCATACATCACCGAAGCCTACTGCAAAGGTCCACCTCCAGCGTATACCAGACAGTCGGACAAAGTTCTTGATCTGACCTTAATATCATTTAACCAGCCAACAGACTTTTAGTGCCGATATTTATACCCTACACCACACTGTGTTACAGGGTATTATGACTTTGTGCATTTGTTTGCAACACCCAAAAGGAAAAGAGATAATCACTTTCTGAGTCAATTTAGCTATGTCCGTCAGTCTGTCTGTAGATGTATCATTGTAATCAAAGTGCAGGTCGTATTTATGGTCCGATTGTGATGAAGTTTAGCACAGTTCTCTTTTTTGGTCCAAGGACGATCCTTATTGAAATTGGTCAAAATCGGTTCAGATTTGGATATAGCCCCCATGTATATGTTACCACCGATTTCACATATAAGCGCTGTAGAAACTGTATTTTATATCAGATCAGTACGAAATTTGGCAGAGAGAGTTGTCTTATTACATGAATTAAAACTGCCAATTTCGGGGGAAATCGGTTCAGATTTAGATATTGTCCCCATATACATATTACACCCGATTTGACATGTGAGCGCTGAAGAAACCGTATTTTATATCCGATCAGTACAAAATTCGGCAGAGAGAGTTTTGTTATTACATGTATGAACACTGCCAAATTCTTATCGCAATGTCCATTTTCTCATTGTTAGGGAGGTGTAGGGTATTATATAGTCGGCCGACATTCTGTCTTTCCTTACTGGTTTTACGTTTAATAATTTTTTCTTAAGAAATTATCCTACTATAGACAAGTGGAAAAGTCTAGAGTTGATCAAATTTATGGTATTTTATTTGCTTCTATTAACCTTAATTCCTCCGGTATTAGCAGTTCTAAGGTAACTACCTCTATTGCTTCTGAAAATCCAATAGAGGTAGTTGATAGAATGAAAAGATAGAAAAGGTTGGCATGTGCTAAAAGCAGATCGTGACCCACGACCAATTTTAAGAAGATCGGAAGAAAAATGCCCACCTAGTGAATGTTAAAAATTTAGAACGATTAACTTTCGACATCGTGGGTCAGAAAATGCTATTGACGTTTCTATTAGAAATTGACTAAATTTAATTTAAAATTAGGATATTTTCAATTTAAATTGAGAAAGTTTCATTTGTCATTAAGAATGAGAAATTGGATTTTGTAAAATATTTTCAAACTGATTAAATTTAAAGTGGAATATAGAAGGTGCCATAATTTTTTGTTAATATTTGTAACGTGACAAAACTCTTTTATTTTTGTTCGTACATTTATTCATATATATTTCATTATTATTTTCTTACGAATTATCTATAAGTGCCAAGAAGGCCCCATATGTAACATAAGGCCCCATATATAAGAAAGGCCCCTCTCATGAAAACTCAGTGACAAAGCTCTAGTGGTATGACCAACATGAATTCAATGTGTCAAAATATATATTAATAACTCGCCTTTGTTTATAATTCTCGTTCGCTTCCGCGATTCGTTCGCTTCCGCGATTCGTTCGCTTCCGCGATTCGTTCGCTTCCGCGATTAGTTCGCTTCCGCGATAAGTTCGCTTCCGCGATAAGTTCGCTTCCGCGATTAGTTCGCTTCCGCGATTAGTTCGCTTCCGCGATTAGTTCGCTTCCGCGATTAGTTCGCTTCCGCGATTCGTTCGCTTCCGCGATTCGTTCGCTTCCGCGATTAGTTCGCTTCCGCGATTCGTTCGCTTCCGCGATTAGTTCGCTTCCGCGATTAGTTCGCTTCCGCGATTTGTTCGCTTCCGCGATTAGTTCGCTTCCGCGATTAGTTCGCTTCCGCGATTCGTTCGCTTCCGCGATTAGTTCGCTTCCGCGATTAGTTCGCTTCCGCGATTTGTTCGCTTCCGCGATTAGTTCGCTTCCGCGATTTGTTCGCTTCCGCGATTCGTTCGCTTCACCCATTGAATTGTATATTACTTAACTGTTAAGTTAGAATAAGGGCCCATTAGATATAAGATAGTTTAAGTATTCAACGAATCCACCGCCGGTTCCAGTATCCATCATATCACCGGGGCCTATTTCCAGGGCCCACCGCCAGCATATATCACCGGGGCCTATTTCCAGGGCCCACTGCCAGCATACATCACCGAAGCCTACTGCAAAGGTCCACCTCCAGCGTATACCAGGAGGGCCCCTCACATACAATTCTCAATTTATTGTCGTTGTAACACTATTGGATTTATCAATAAAGAACACATTATATAGTCCAGGAGACTCAATCCCTGTGTTTTTACTTAAGGTTTTGTGGGTCCTTGAGTTGACCCTGGAGTCCTCTGAACTTACCTCAGCAAAAGCAAAAACCCCGTTACATATTGTCCTAATTATTTTGGTCTTATAAGACCACTGTGGGCAAACCGTTGACCAGATTTATGGCACAACCTCAAATACCAGGAATTTGTAAAAAGTATGTAATTTGAAAGTATTTTGTTAGTCATTTTGTTTCCAAATAATCCTATACGCCGCCTAATCAAATAAGCCTACCATTATCCTTTGATATATTCTATGAAATCTAACTAACCATATTCTAATCTCGTTCCCAAATCAGGCATTAGAAAAACCCATTAACACCTCCTCCCTGGACAAACGACATTAAAAGGGTAGACATTAAATTCCCCAAATAATGCAAACAATAGAGACACTAATGTGGTCAATTAATAAGCACCTAAATTGTTAATATCCAACCGCCAAAACAAAAAAAACAGACAAAAGCAAAATTACAAACTGACATAAATTTTCCTAAATGATTCGTTCATATTTTTTCCTGGGAAATAAACAATAACCCGAATTTACCCAACAAAAACAGTACGATAAAAATCAATACGTCAGTCTCATATATAAAGGATTTCCTGTGCCTAGTTTTTTCCCTCACTTTTCCGTTAGCAGGTCTTGCTATAATGGGGTTACCTTTAAAATGTGATACATCACCTTTATTACCCACATATGAATCCTTTACTTTACTTAGCTCGACATGTCTGTCGTCCACAACTAATTTACAGCAATTATTCACTTTAGCACAGAAAAAACGCCTACAAACGGAAATCGTCGACTTTAAAAACACAAAAGGAAAATGAATGAAAAACCATCGGGGGCGCAGAGGAGGAATGACAGTTATTAGCGCCAGTATTGTGTGGTTAATGGCCATATCATAAATCTATGATCTCTCCTCTTCGGCGAGCATTCGTTGCGGCGTTCCACCTGTGGTCGGGAAAACTCACAACAAATACTAAAATAATTCACATAACAAAAAACATGACAAACCATTAGCACCACATTTATAAACCAACTGAGAGCTGGGCAAGAAAGAAAACCGCAGAGTTCTGGCCAAATGAATGAGGCCAAGTTTAGTTAGAGCGTCGTCTCTGGCAAAGGCACAATGGTCAGCCAAGTACCTGTCTTTCCAATGCTAGCTATGTTGTTGTTTTGTGGTATTTTACAGGTGATCTTTATCGAAGCATAGAAACTAAAATATGCAGCTTGGCAAACATCGCACTCGTACAAAAAGAACATGCGTCCAAATGTTGAGCCGTCAAGGGACCAGCCCGGCTTGGCCTGTCCACATGCTACAAGTTAATGGAAAGCAATTAGTCAAACTAAAGGCGGCCAAAAAACAGAAAAACTGCACAGACAATGACTTTATTATTATTGTTACTCGTATTCCCCCCGTCGCTACCCTACTAACTGAATGAGGAAAGGAGGTTGCCTCCCGTTCTAAGCACGTTAAAGACGTTGACACTAATGAGCGATTTTGTTTCCGTCCATTTAAGACATTTTAGGCAATTGATCGCCTGTAAAGATAAATTTAGAGCATTAGGGTGGGTGCCTAAAACGCACCCTTTGCCAGGTTTTGCAGTGCCCAAAAATTTTAACACCGCGCTTTATGATGTTTGCCAGGGGACCACATTTGAATAAATTTTGTGGCCTTAACATTTGTAAATAAAAAAAGGTGTGGTGATAGGTGTTTAGGTACTTAAATAGCCATGAAACGTATGAAAATGTATTAAGGTGTCAAAGTGACAGGTTGATTTACATAGATTAACATATTTTCTGGCTTGGGGTGAACTTTCTTCCTAACTCGGGGTAACCAACACTCTAGTTTAAATTTAAAATTGTTGTTGGGTGTTTTTAAAAAATAAACTGAGGAGTATTATTCAATTCAAGAACTACCAATCAAGGGGTTTTCTCGTACCTTACACATTTTCCATAGTCCATATAATAAGACCATAAAGCACTAACTGCAGATGATCACTGAATTATACTCCCGATATCATAAAATGTTTAATGTATATTCTTTTATATTACATGGTTTAAACGTCCGTCCATTTTAGTATATCATAGCAAACTATGAATGTCGCTGTTTTGACTTACATCTCGAAAAAAACGTGCCCATTGTGTGGATCTGAATATGTTACATAGGTTGATCAAGTTTTAAGGAGAAATAGCTGCTGACATCAATTAAACCCAAAAATCTGTACATTGCTATTTTAAATGTTATGATAATTGTCTTAATTGACAATAAACCATTTTCAATTAACATTGAAATTGGCAAAATTTCATTTAAAATTCAGCTTTTATATAAGAAATTGACAAAATTTTTATTTAATGTGAGATTTTCTATTTGAAATTTATTAAATTTCAATTGAAATTGAGATTTTTCCATTTGAAATTGACTAAATTTCATTTGATATTGATATTTTGTATTGAAATTGACAAAAATTTTGTTTGATTTTGATATTTTGCATTTGGAATTTGCTAAATTCTATTTGATATTAGGATTTTCCATCTAAAATTGAATAAATTTAATTTATTAATGAGATAATTCCAATTTAAATTGAGAAAGTTCCATTTGTAACCAATACAATTAGCTGATCAAATTTCAAGTGGAATACAGAAAGTGCCATAATTATACCCTCACTTTAGTGTGACGAGGGTATATATCATTTGCTACGGAAAAAAGTGTAACACATCGAAGGAGTGATCTAAGACCCTAAGTATGTTCGGAGGAAATCCGTTTTGGGTCATTTTAAGTCGAATGAGCAATGTCCGTCCGTCTGTCTGTCTGTCTGTCTGTCTGTCTGTGTGTCTGCTGGCTGGTGCGCACGATAACTCTCGAAAGGAGTAACCGATTGACTTCAAATTTGGTATGTGGTAATATTTTGATCTATCTCCGGATGAGTTCGAAGATGGGCCATATTGGTCTACTCCTTCTGGTACCTCCCACACAAAGGGTTAAAATTTAGTGAAATATTGATTCTTTAATAACTTCTATACTACTTATTCGAATCTTTTGAAATTCTGCACATAATATTAGTATATTAGTCGCTATTAACTCGAGAAAAATGGGTGAAGTTGGCATGCCCCTTTTGGTACCTCCCACACAAGTGGACCATTTTGCATCAAAATTTAACTGCTTATAACTTTAATACAAGTGCATAAAAATGCTTGAAATTTTCTACAGTATAATGTTTTTGTAGCGCCTATAGTCCGGTAAAAAATGGGCATCATTGTACAGCCCCTTTTGGTACCGCCCACACAAATGGCCCGTTTCGTACCAAAGTAAACGGCTTGTAACTTTAATACCAGTGCATACAAATACTTGAAATTTTGTACAGTGTAATGCTGTTGTAGTGCCTATAGTCCTGTAAAAAGTGGGCGTTATCACCCCGCCCCTTTTTGTACCTCCCACACAAAATGACCAAATCATACCAAAATTACATAGCTCGTAACTTTAATATACCAGTGCACACAAACGCTTATAGTTCAGCACAATGCAATGTATTTAAGAATGTACTGTTTACCGAAAAATATGTGTATTTGGAAAACCCCTTCTGGTACCTCCCACACAAATTGACAGATTTATTGGTGTAATGTTATATATTACATTACTCACAAAGTGAGGGTATACCTTAGTCGGTTTACCCGACTGAAACTTTCTTACTTGTTTTTTATTAATATTAACCTAACTATTGATGTAGAGTTATTGAGACCACTGTATCGAATTTTCTTTCATATTCCATGGTTTAAAGAAAGGTCCATTCATTATACCATCACTTTAGTGTGACGAGGGTATATATCATTTGCTACGGAAAAAAGTGTAACACGTCGAATGAGTGACCTAAGACCCCAAGTATGGTCGGAGGAAATCCGTTTTGGGTCATTTTAAGTCGAATGAGCAATGTCCGTCCGTCTGTCTGTCTGTCTGCTGGCTGGTGCGCACGATAACTCTCGAAAGGAGTAACCGATTGACCTCAAATTTGGTATGTGGTAATATTTTTTTCTATCTCCGGCTAAGTTCGAAGATGGGCCATATTGGTCCACTCCTTCTAGTACCTCCCCCACAAAGGGTTAAAATGTTGTGAAATATTGATTCTTTAATAACTGCTATACTACTTATTCGAATCTTTTGAAATTCCACACATAGTATTAGCTTATTAGTCGTTATCAACTCGAGAAAAATGGGCGAAGTCGCCACGTCCCTTTTGGTACCTCCCACACAAATGCACCATTTTGCACCAAAAGTTATCAGCTTATAACAATAATAACAGTGTATAAAAATACTTGAAATTTTGTACAATATTATGCTTTTATATTGCCTACAGTCCAGGGAAAAATGGGTGTTGTTGTCACGCCCCTTTTGGTACCTCCCACACAAAGGTACCTTTTTGCACCAAAAGTTAACAGCTTATAACATTAAAACCAGTGTATAAAAATACTTGATATTTTGTACAGTGTAATGTTTTTATAGTGTCTATAGCCCTGTGAAAAATGGGCGTTATTGCCAAGCCCCTCTTTGTACCTCCCACACAAAATGCCCAAATCAAACCACAATTTAATGTCTCATAACGTTTATACCAGTGCACATAAATGCTTATAAGTCGGCACAGTGCAATGAATTTGAAGTATCTAATGTTCAGCGAAAAAAGGTGTATTTGATAAACCCCTTCTGGTACCTCCCACACAAATTGATAGAATAATTCGAGTAATATTCAATATTACAATACTCACAAAGTGAGGGTATACCTTAGTCGGTTTACCCGACTGAAACTTTCTTACTTGTTTTTGTATACCAAAACGAAGAAATCTACATCTACACCACTTTCACTCGTAAGTGAGAAAATACAAATTGGTATTTTAAAGTCGTAATTATGATTGGGAAACTCAAATTTAAGTTGAGAAATCGAAAATGATATTCCGAAAAGCAAAAATTAAATTCAGAAATAGAAATTGATATTAAGAAAATACAAAATGAAAAATATAGTTAAGATTACTCAAAAAAATTTTTTTTTTAATTTCAATTACGATTTTTCAAAATCAGTTTAGATTTTCTTAAATTCAATTGGGATTTTTCAACTTCAATTCGTATTTTCACAATTTCCATTTCGATTTCTTAAATTCAATTTATATTTCTCAATTTTAACTAGAAATCGTGTAGTTCCCTCAGGAAAATTTAATTTGAAATTATGATATTTTCAATTGAAATTGAGAAAATCCATTTGTTCTAGAGAATGAGAATATGACTTTTTAAAATAACTTGAAAAGCGAAAAATAGATGTTAACATTCTTTGTCACTTATACTACAACATTTTCAACATTAATTGAGAAGTTCCTCATTGTGATTGAAATAATTCTATTTGAAAATTTGATTTTATACTTGGTAATGACTAAATTTCAGCTGAAATTAAGATGTTTGATTTGCTATTGGTTAACTTTTATTTGAAATTGGTGAACTTTCATTTAAAATTGAGATTTTACGTTTGAAATTGGTTTAATATCATTTGAAATTGAGATTTTAAATTTGAAATAGTGAATTGTACTGGAAGCTGAAAGTCGTCTTTCGATTATTTCATCTACCAAATTTCGTTTCAGTCGACTAGGTCGATTAATCGGACCCCCCGGATATAAAATTAAATCAATATGCTGATTTTTGTGACCTACATATGTAATTATAGACAAATGGAAATATGACAAATGTGGCGAAACTGAAATGAAAATACTACTCGAGCTCCAAACAATGTGTTCTAGTTAGCGATCGTGCAAATTTAAATCTAACTTAAAATTTATTAAAAAATAATTGACTCTTTTTTTGGTTGTGATATAAATATAGTCCTCAGAGAAATCGTGATAATTATAAGTTTGTACATTAGGGTTCAATCAAAATCGTGCTTTATTTTAAAGACTATATGTGTTTCGATTAATCGATACCAAAAGACGATTTCAGCATAATGTTGGAAGCAAAAAATCGACCACGAAATAATGGTTTTTTAGCCTCATAATCGATCGTCGACTAAAGTCGATTTCGACTTACCATTCTCTAATTTGAAAAACTGCACAATTCTAACACATTTTTGAAGGGGCAACATTTTTCCATTTGAAATTTGAAATATTTTAATTTAAATTTGCCTTAACTTGATCTATGACATCGGCAATCTCTATAGACTTGCAGATATCGCCTACCTTTTGTAATTGTTAATTCCATTTAAAATATAAAAATTTTAAATTAGGATTTTCTATTTCAAATTTGGATTTTCTTTTTGTTATTAAGATATTTCCAATTTAAGTTGAGAAAAATCCATTTGTTATTATATTCAATTGTATCTCTGCACCGTACGCATACTCGTGAGATGTGTTGGTTTTATATGTAGAACGCGAACACCCGAAGTAATACAAATTGATCAATTTTACTCAGATTCTGAAAAGAAAGTTGTGTGCAAATTATATTCCCTGGAAACCGAAAGCTGCGAGTCTATTATGGTATGGAATGTCCATGTCATGTCGCAGGCTAAGACAAATTGAATTATCTCATATTTAATTAGAAATATCTTAATAAAATAAAATTTAATCATTTTCAAATGGAAAATCTTAATATCATTAGCCAAATCCAAATGTAAAATCTCAATTTCCAATAGAATACAGACAATTCCAAAAGAATTTTTTTCTATTTCAAATGTAAAATCTCACTATCAAACGCAATTTTCCAAAGTTAAAAAGTCAAATCACAATTTGTAAAGGAATTTTACAAAACTGAAATGTCAAAATCAATTTCAAATGAAATTTTCGAAAATTAAAATGTCAAATCCCAATTTCAAATGTAAATTCTAAATTTCAAACAAAATTTGGCTAATTCATATGTCAAATCTTAACTTCACATGGAATTTTCTCAATGACTGTTGAAAGTGGCATTAGATCTACTACATAACCACTCAATGTTATCTTGGATCGAGAAAATTCTGAGCGCGATTCGACGTACCTACCTATCTGAAAACATAACTAAAATAGAAAAACTACATACGTCTCGTGAGAAGAATTTTTTAGATACTAGGAAAAAAACTTTAAATTTTAGATTTATGTATATTCCAGGATGAAATTAAATCTTTTACATTCCCTACGGGGTATGAAGTGCCTAATTACCTAGTGCTGTTCCCAATATGTACTAGTTCAATTGAGACCACTCAATGAACTGATCAAACCTTATTGTTGGATGTGGTATGGCATACATACATACATATATAGTCCAATACTAGTTCAATTGGCCCAATACTAGTTCAGTTGAGACCACTCACTGAACTGCTCAAACCTTATTGCTGGATGTGGTATGGCATCAAAATACAACATCAGAGAAATATACGTCTTAGTAGATGATCAGTTCGACTATCAACTCCTTATTGGCGACCAGTTCGGTTATGAACTCCCCAGTAGAGGGCCAGTTGGTTTATCTACTCCTTAGCAGAGGACCCGTTGACTTCTACTTAGTAAAATACCAGTTGGTTTATCTACTCCTTATTTCACGACCAGTTAGGTTACCTTATTTGACGAACCGTTGAGTTATCCACTCCTAAGTTGATGACCAGTAGAATTATTTACTCCTTAGTTGACGATCCGATGAGTTTTTTTACTCCTTACTATATAAACCGTTGGGTTATCTGCTCCTTAGTAGGTGATCAGTTGGGTCAGGTTTTCGGAACTCACCGATTGAGAAATAAACATTTAATTAGTTCCAATGTGATTTATAACTGACTTTAAAAGGTCAGGTATAATTGTTATTTCAATTCAGACTAATTTGAAATTTATGGAGTGTTTTTCAACCAAAATTGCAGATGAAAATCTGAATATTAGAGGAAAAGAAAAATGGTTAAATATGGTTGACAAAGCAAAGACAAAACAAAGTTTGTAAATTTAATTGTTACCAGGCTTATATCCAAGTGGATTTATACATTTTTGAATTCCCCTTTAAAATATATGATCCCTTTAATGGTACGATTGCTCACCATCACCAGAGTTGTCTCTCATTCATTTGGAATATTTCCTCGTTTCATTAAAAAAAAACAATTCGTATCCCTTTCTTGCCGAAGATGATAGCCGTGAAATCATCCTCTTCAAGTGAGTCCATCAACATTCCCTCCACACACCACACAAGGCTTATCTATTTCGAATTTCATTTAAATCTCCTCACATATATCCAAACTCACACACTCATAAACTCAAGTTGATGGTAACAACCAATTCCGTATTCCGTCATTGGATATGATTAAAGAGCTGACATTAAATAGACAACATGTACCGTCCGTCTTTAGACACGCTACAAACAAATTAACAACATTCGGAATATTTACTCTCACACTTAAGCCTCCAAACATCGCACACACTCACTCGCTTCATTGAAGAGAACCGACTAAGGATATATACACAAGTCCTTCAATGAATTTGAGGTTGTTAGTTGGTTATGTGTGTTTATCAATATGTATGTATGCATGAGCCGTTTGTTGTCACTGGATATCAATGACCTGGCCGCAGCGAATCATGACTTGGAAAAACAATAAGGAACATAATTATTAATTGCAAATAATTTTTCTTAAGACTCATTAAATGTAACCGAACATTAAAGGCATTGACAGCCCATAAATCTGACAGAATATCGAGCGGCGCAACCGTCACACCAAAGGCACTTGGACAAATTTCTCATTATCTGGAACGAGTGTGAATGAAAGTGTCCGTCCGTCAGACTGTCCTTTAAACAGTGTATATAAATAGAAAATGTATTTATTCTTCGAAACTAAGATACAAAAGACAAAGAAGCCTTCGAAAGCCTCCTGAATATCCAAATATTTAGTGGTGGTGGTAATGATGATAATGAAAATTAGTTTGTGTTGTTTGTTGGGTGGTTTCCGTTTTGTGCGGGACTTGATTTGAAATAAATTTGGTTACATTTTTGAGTGATTCCATCCATTCCCCCACAACAACCCACTACAGCTCCACTATGGACACGTGCTGCAGCAATGACAAGAAATTAATAAGCACACTTCAGGGCCTTGATCCTCTCCATCCGCACATCATTCCAACAAAGCGTCAGTCCGTCATTCAAGTGTGATTTTTCTTAATATCCTACAAATATTTTGTTGTTTTTATCAGCAAACCAAAATGAACGAAGGAATGACGGAATCGTCCAAGGGTCGGTCACACCCTCCCTCTTTGTTGTGTTGTGGCTGTTGCTTTGTGCAACACCTAAGTGTTGCTATTGTTGTTGTCCTTGTGCCACAAAATCCAGACTGTACTTTACGCTTCTTCACAATGCCACTGCTGCTGATTAATGTCGAAGATTTTGTTGTAAATGACAGTCGATTCTCGGTTTTGTATACATTGGCTTTTCCCCGGATTTAATATCCATCCATTCATTCATTTCGACCACGGAGTTGAAGCAGAAGAAGCAATAACAGACGCCGCGTCAGCAAAGTCCAAAAGGAAGAGTACTGAGTCCTACTTCCTACTACTACTACTTGGAGTATTAGTGGTGTAAATTCTCGAATGTCAAACGCTCCCATGAAATTTATTTAATCGCATTTTAAGGTGCAATCATGCTGAACTGTCTTTCAAAATTGCTTGCAAACCCCTTATCGCCACCCACCGGGCAGAGATTGGCCAATGTTCCTTCGATTCGTACTTCATTCAGTTGTTGCATTCTGTGGGTTTTTGGGTGTAATTGGTGTTGTTGTTCCGTTTGTGGGTGTGTGGCTGGTTTGGGTGACAACGCTGGTGAAAGGGGTTACTTCCTGTGGCGGATTAGTTGGTCGTTGCTTTGCTATGGGAGGAGGAAATCTGCTTTGCCAGTTGCTGCTACTGCTCTGCGGATGTCGGTGCGGATGAAAGTTAAATTGTGGTTTTATCTAAAATTTAATTAAATGCTAATTTTAAGCACACCGACTTAAAATCGTCGCCGAAGGATTTCACATTTTCAACGAAAAATCGCTGGGATTATTGGTGTAATGGGTGGGGGTGGAAGTGTTGGTCTGTCACTCCGAAAGGGGTTTAATGAGGCATTTAGTGATAATGTCAATAATAAGTACAGATGTCAGTGACGATGTACCATCAACAACCTCAAGGAGGGGGAGGGAAACAAAGAGTATTTATGTTCATACCATTTGGAGAGAGTTTAAAGTATATTTACTTACTATTTCATAATGTGGTAAAAAGTCTGATAGACTTGTTTGTAGTTGTTTTTTCCTAAATTCGTGAACATTATAATAAATCAAAGAATTATTTCTTAAAATTTTGCTTTTATTTTAGCTTTCATCGCAAATAGTTTTCTACACTAATTGTGAAATGTCACCTGATATTGAGATTTTGCATTTTAAATTGACTAATGGTGATTTCGTTTGTGCAAAAAAATGTAAAATTTTTTATACATTTTGCACTGAAACAGCATTTTTAGGTTCGCTTGTAAAAATGGGGCAGCCGTTTGAACGGGTTTTGATTTCGTTTGCAAAATTGTTACACTCCGCAAATGCGAAAATATCGCATTTTCCACACTCAGCCCAGGCCAACGGTGTGGAGTGTTGCACCTTCAAAAAGCAAACATCAGAACCAAAACTAATTGAAAGCGTACATTCTTATTGCACTATCAAATGGTTGCGCCATAATGTAGGTATGGGTTTTACTCACTGCACGATTTTTGTTCGATTGTTCGAATTAGCAGTGGGAATTTTTAAAATGTCGCACAATATATTATTTTTCTGAAACGAAATCACCATAAGGGTAATTAATGTCAAGATTTCTCACTTGAAACGAGCTAAATTTCTTTTATATGTCGGCTTAATTTCAGATAAAATTGAGATTTTCCATTTGACATCGTATAATTTAATTTAAAATTGAGTTTTTACTTTTGGAATTTACCATATTTCATTTAATATTTAGAATTTCTATTTGAAATTGACCAAATTCATTTGTAATTGGCTACATTTCATTTGGAATTAAGATAAAAATTCCATTTTGAATTGAGAGTTTGCATTTGATATGGATATAAATTTAATTTGAAGTTCGGATTTTACATTTGAAATTGAGAAAATTCAATTTGTGGTTCGGAATGGAAATTCGAAAATATTTTCATATATTATAATGGGCTAAATTTCATTTGAAATTAGGATATGTCCAATTTGCATTAGGAAATTTCCATTCGCATTCGTAATATCTCGAAACTGGAGGAGATAAAACAAAAATTATAGTAGATTCTGAGAGCGTTTTGAAAACCATATAATCAACTCCTAACTCAAAAAACAGTAGTCAAAATTTCATAATTCAAAATTCAAAATGCAAATTCTTATCATGTTTTTAATGCAACAGAGTAGTCTTCAATCCATGTTATTAAATGTTAAAAGTACGTTTTTTTTATCCCAGAATGTTTATTTATCCCACGTGATGTTAGTTGTTTATATTCTGTTTACATTTCAAATTTTTTTATAAGTTTATTGTTAGTTATATTAAGGTAGTAGCCGCATATTCTTTTTCTTTACCTTTTAGTTATTAGTTACTTTATACATACATACGCTTTAATATTTCTTTGTTTTTGTAGTATTTATAACCATATATGGCCCACGTCTCAGTTTAATATTGAATAATAAATAAAAAACCAGTAAGGAAAGGCAGAAAGTCGGGCGGGGCCGACTATATGATACCCTACACCTCCCTAACAATGCGATAAGGGTCATTGCGATAATAATTTGGAATAATTGGTAAATGGGTAGAAACGTATTATCTAATTCTGAAACGATAATCGCTAAATTAAGCAATATTCGTTCCTAAAGTGAGAAACATCTTTCTGGAAAATTTTAATGATCGGAAGTAAAATACAACTTCTATAGCGGTTTGGTACCAAATCAGGAGGAACATATATATGGAGCTTTAATATAAATCTGAACCGATCTTCCCTGAATACTTACTCATGTAAAAAGACCTCCTTCTGTCGAATTTCGTACTGATCGGATATAAAATACAGTCTCTACAGCGCTTAGATGTCAAATCGGGGGTAACGTATATATGGGGGCTATATCTAAATCTGAACCGATTTCTTCCAAATTTAATAGTGTACATCCATATAATAAGAAACCTCTTTCTGCCGAATTTCATACTGATCGGATATAAAATACAGTTTTTACAGCGCTTACATATCAAACCGGGGCTAACATATATATGGGGGCTATATCTAAATCTGAACCGATTTTAACCAAATTCAATAGGGATCGTCCTAGGGCCAAAAAAATGATATGTGTACAGTTTCGTCGATATCGGACCATAATTGCGACCTGTACTTTGATTACAAGAATACATGCACAGACGGACAGACAGACGGACAGACGGACATAGCTAAATCAACTCAGAAAGTGATTCTAAGTCGATCGGTATAATAAACGATGGGTCTATTTCTTCTCCTTTTGGGTGTTACAAACAAATGCACAAAGTTATAATACCCTGTACCACAGTGTGGTGTAGGGTATAAAAATATGGCGTATGGGTTTTTTGAGTGAGTAGTAGGACTGATATTTAGAACTCTTGTTTTCTTATCTTCAATCGCCTCAAAATTGTTTTATTTTCCCTTAGGGCCTGTTTCTGTAACTTATTTTCGTTCGTCTACGGCGAACGATCAAAAATCACTCAATTATTCCGAGAAATCTATAAGTCACAGCACTTTATAATTCGGTGTGTCTATAGAAAAGCACGTAAAAAGCTCGTACCTACAATATTTTTAACCTGCGTTTTATAGAATTCAAGTAATAGTTGAGAGATTTTTGATCGTTCTCCGTAAACGAACGAAAATAAGTTACAGAAACAGGCCCTTATTTTCTTTTATTATTGCATTCAATTATTATGCTTGTATTTTATGTCTAATTTTTTTTTGTTAATAATTTGAGTTGTTTTTTGCATATATATTTTTTTCACACACGCTGAAAAAAAATCGCTCCTGTAATATATTGTCCCAAACATATTCGGCTTGAAACATATATATCTTTAGGATACACTATAAACATATAATATTTGGTACACACAAAAATTATATATTTGGGAAGATGTTGTTCTAAACAAATCTTTGTTTACATCCCAATGTGTTTATTTTGGGCTATTTTTTCCGAAACAAATATTTATTTTCATTTAAGTATTCAGAAAATATCTAAATTGTGTTAAATTTTTCAGTAAATCAAAGTAAATTATTTCAAAAATTTTAAATAATAATAATTGAAATCATATAATCTTGGATCGAAATATATACATGGAGGATTGACAACCAATGATGGCTTGGAATACTCAGAAATTTTAAATGATTGGTTTAAAACATAAGATATTGCTGCATTTGGTATCATAACTGGGAGGTTCAAACCAAAAAAAAAATAAAATTTAAATTCGAAAAAGTTTCGAAAATGTTTTTTAAATAAAATATATTTGGAGAAATTCCTAAACAATCATTTTATTTGTATTCAAATACATATTTTATTTGAGAAATTTTGTTTGCAAATATTATATGTTGTAACATATTAATATACGAGTTCCAAATATATGTTATTGATTTTCAAATAAAATGTATTTGCTCAGAAATATATAATATTTAAAAATTAGTGTTCCAAATATATTTTCTTTCTATTCAAACATATCAAAAAAGGCGATTTTGCCCCGTGCAGTGAGTAGTTTTTCCTGTTGTTAATTTCAGCATAACTGCTTATAAATACTGTGAAAGTTAGGAGGAATTTAGTTACGCTTTTTTAAAACTCTTGTTTTTTTGTATTATTTTATAATTAAGTCTCTTGATACATTATATGTAGATATTTAAGATTATCGAGTAGAATATTTATTGTCGTATTTTGTAATCATATATGGCCTTATAGGCTCGGTTACTACTCCGATGAAAACAAATAAAAATTAAAAAGCATTAAGCCGACGATATGGCACGAAAAACTCAATCTGTGACTCGAACTCAGAACAATTTATTTATTTTAATCAAATCATTCGAAGTATTTCGCTGTTTTGAAAATATTTTATAAAATTAGATTCCTTTCCCGAACTACAAATGCAATTTTCTCAATTCAAATTTGAATTTAGTCAATTACGAATTTAAACTCTCTATTTAAAAGCAAACATATCAATTTCAATTGATTTTAAGTCAATTCGAAATGTAAAATCTCAATTTAGAATGAAATTTTACCTAATTCAAATTAAAAACCTCAATTTTATATGAAATTTAGCTAATTTCAAATGTAAAATGGTTGTTTCAAATTAATTATTCTCAATTGCACTGGAAAAGTTCTCAATTAGTGTTGTAAATTGTTTTTATTACACTTTAAAACTCAAGCCGATCTCGATTCCAAGATGACTAATGGATGAAAAATAGTTATTATTGTCTATTTATTATATGCCACATACTCGTATATTTATGTATAAATTGCCAAAAACAATCGATTATTACTAATAAGGGTCCGCCAAATAACTTTTTTTTTTGAAAATGCTATAAAAAAACTACTGAATATTTTCTTAATTTTTTTATTTGAAAGAACAATCCTTCCGGTTAATAATGGAAAATAATTTCATTCAAATGGCTGCCTCGGCTGGCCATGCAGTAGCCTACACGATCGATTTTTGTGAACAAAAATTCGTCCAACATGGCCCGATAATGATCGCCATTGACTGTAACGGCCACTCCTTGTTCATTTTCGAAGAAAAATGGCCCAATTATGCCTCTGGACCAAAATCCGCACCAAACAGTGACTCGTTTTGGGTGTATCGGCTTTTCAATGTATGCGTGCGGGTTTTCTGTGCCCCAAATGCGACAATTTTGCTTGTTTACATACCCGCCAAGATCAAAATGACCTTCATCTGAAAAGATAATTTTTTTTGGCAAAATCGGCAATAGTAATGTCGCAATATTTCCCAGCGTTGTTCAAGCGTATACACAACCATATTCGTTCAGCGGAAGGATAAAACTAATTATCTGTCAAATCAGACATGAGCTAAGTGTTACCATTCACGAAATAAGCACTAGTTGAAAAAAACGTTAGATTGCGGACCCTTTAGATATTTCCCTTTAACTTTTTAATAGCAAATCTTTATTCCTATAAGTTATAAGAGGTTTATAGAAAAAAATGCCAATGTTAACAAGTTCATCGAACCTTCTATACATTTTTATACCCTCACTTTAGTGTGACGAGGGTATATATCATTTGCTACGGAAAAAAGTGTAACACATCGAAGGAGTGATATAAGACCCTAAGTATGTTCGGAGGAAATCCGTTTTGGGTCATTTTAAGTCGAATGAGCAATGTCCGTCCGTCTGTCTGTCTGTCTGTCTGTCTGTCTGTGTGTCTGCTGGCTGGTGCGCACGATAACTCTCGAAAGGAGTAACCGATTGACTTCAAATTTGGTACGTGGTAATATTTTATTCTATCTCCGGCTATTGGTCCATTCCTTCTAGTACCTCCCCCACAAAGGGTTAAAATGTTGTGAAATATTGATTCTTTAATAACTACTATACTACTTACTCTAATCTTCTGAAATTCCACACATAGTATTAGTTTATTAGTCGCTATCAACTCGAGAAAAATGGGCGAAGTTGCCACGTCCCTTTAGGTACCTCCCACACAAATGCACCATTTTGCACCAAAAACTAACAGCTTATAACATTAATAACGGTGTATAAAAATACTTGAAATTTTGCACAGTGTTACGCTTTTATATTGCCTACAGTCCAGATAAAAATGGGCGTTGTTGCCACGCCCCTTTTGGTACCTCCCATACAAAGGTACCATTTTGAACCAAAAGTTAACAGCTTATAACATTAATACAAGTGTATAATAAAACTTGAAATTTTGTACAGTGTAATGTTTTTATAGTGCCTATAGTCCTGTGAAAAATGGGCGTTATCGCCACGCCCCTTTTTGTACCTCCCACACAAAATGGCCAAATCATACCACAATTTAATATCTCATAACGTTTATACCAGTACACATAAACGCTTATAATTCGTCGCAGTGAAATGAATTTAAAGTATCTACTGTTCAGCGAAAAATAGGTGTATTTGTTAAACCCCTTCTGGTAGCTCCCACACAAATTTACAGAATAATTCGTATAATATTCTATATTACATTACTCACAAAGTGACACAAATTGACAGAATAATTCGTGTAATATTCAATATTACATTACTCACAAAGTGAGGGTATACCTTAGTCGGTTTACCCGACTGAAACTTTCTTACTTGTTTTATTTATTATAAGTATTATCCCAATTCATAACCAAGCCTATGGCCTTATGGCTTAGTTATGAGTTATAATACTAATTAATATGAATAAGGCCCACGAAATGTATTATTATTATGTAGGATGTACTCGGTCTGTGTCAGCCTTTCTTCTAACCTAAACTATGTTTTGTAATATATATCCACATTCAAAATGTTCCTTTCGGCTGCTCCTTCGAGACCGATGGGCGGACAACTCGAATGACTTAAAATTCCATTAAAACTATTTCCATGCCATACAAATACGTTGAGAGCATAATAATGTTCGCAGACAAAAGAATCGGAAAAATAAGAAAAAAAATCACATATCCTGTATATTTGCCAAAGACACAAATCATATCTCATGGATCTGGTAATTAAAAAGGCAAATCGCCGCAACTATTTCTTATGTTTTAATTCTTCTGCACCTTTAGATTTTATTCGTGGCTTAGGCATATAGAACTTGTGAATTGCTCGCCGGTTTGAGGCATAAACACCACTCGGGAGATTATTTGCAAAAACCGGTGGGTAGAATATATTTACAATATATAAATTGACTTCGAACTATCAACGAATTCTGTCATCCGCAAATTAAGCTTCAGTTGGAGCGAGATGTCAGACAGAGGATATTCACGGAAAATCCAGTTCTTATTGGAATCATAACAGATTTAGATATAGCCCCCATATATACGTTACCCCCGATTTGACATGTAAGCGCTGTAAAAATTTTATTTTATATCCGATCAGTGCGAAATTCGGCAAATTTTACATGAAGGAATACTGCTAAATTCGGAGAAAATCGGTTCAGATTTTGATATAGCCCCCATATATATGTTACCCCCGATTTGACATGTAAGCGCTGTAAAAACTGTATTTTATATC
Source organism: Eudasyphora cyanicolor (assembly GCA_963930755.1). NCBI lineage: Eukaryota > Metazoa > Arthropoda > Insecta > Diptera > Muscidae > Eudasyphora > Eudasyphora cyanicolor. Next base: position 6,328,662 of record OZ005735.1, on the reverse strand, counting down.
CGATCAGTCTGAAATTCGTCAGAAAGAGGTTTCCTATTATATGAATGAACACTTTTAAATTTGGAAGAAGTCGGTTCAGATTTAGATATAGCCCCCGTATATACGTTACCCCCGATTTGACATGTGAGCGCTGTAAAAATGTTATTTTATATCCGATCAGTGCAAAAGTCGACAAAAAGAGGTTTCTTTCTACATGAAGGAATACTGGCAAATTCGGAGAAACTCGGTTTAGATTTAGATATAACACCCATATATATGTTACCCCCGATTTGACCTGTAAGCGCTGGAAAAACTGTATTTTATATCCGATCAGTGCGAAATTCGGCAGAAAGAGGTTTCTTATTACATGAATGAGTATTCAGGAAATCGGTTCAGATTTATATTAAAACTCCATATATATGTTCCTCCTGATTTGGTTGTATTTTACTTCCGATCATTAAAATTTTCCAGAAAGATGTTTCTCAATTTAGGAACGAATATTGCTTAATTTAGCGATTATCGCTTCAGAATTAGATAATATGTTTCTACCCATTTACCAATTATTCCAAACTATTATGGCAATGACCCTTATCGCATTGTTAGGGAGGTGTAGAGTATTATATAGTCGGCCCCGACCAACTTTCTGCCTTTCCTTTCTGGTTAACACTATTTTTGGGACTTTTGGACCAAACTGAACTACTTTTTTTAATTTTCATGATGCCTTTGTTCTTTAGAGTAAAATAACTGGTTTAAGCATATCTTTGCAGAATGAAAATCCAAACCATACAAAGCTTGTATCAAAATGTATTCAATATTAATGCTTACGATCACTGCTGCTTCTCTCTGTGACCTTGTTTTCATTCATTTGTAAATTTCTTGTCTATTTCTGAATTCTCATCTCATTGTTTTTTTTTCGTCTTAAGATCAATCTGGCTCAAAGTGCAACTGTGGTCATTTGTTCATTAACGAACCCACATAACGTTCAAAATTAGTTGCCTGCTACAATGCTGTTGTATTTACTTTTTCTAATTATCAATTAATAATTCTTGTGCTGTCAACCAAGAAGGGACATGCAGCGTGTTAAATTTAATGACCTTTTTGTCTCCCGCTATACATTATAAAATTACGTTATCCTTTCTGTCTACCCGTGACTCAAGTCAAATGCCTAATAATGTTATTTCATGAACTGTCAATAATTATGTGTGCCTTACTAACAGCACTCAAAGGACCTTTCTTTAGACCGCTAGGCCTTTAAATAACAGCTGCTGTAATTTTTCGTTTCCTTGATTTTTACGCTTTCATGTCAGCACCTTCGTTGAGGTCTCGGGCAGGTGTTGGTAGTCATAAAACTCACGTAAGAGACTTGTGAAAATTTTATTTGATTTGTCTCAACCAATAATTATCATTAGTTGGTATTTTATCATTTATTTTGTGAGACGTCAAATGTCCTTTTGAGTTTTGTGTGACAGCCACTGGCAGTTAATTGGAAAAAAGTTGATTAGTTGTATAATTTTCTAATTGTCAAATGATTCTTAATTCAGTTAATTAAGGTTTTTTACTTGAGGGTGTCTGTTTTTGCTTCGTCTAGCTTGTGACTAATGAATTGTCAGAGTAAAATCCTTTGGGAACATAGAATCGTAATTGACTTTTGGCTGAAATCAGTTGCCTTTGGATGATGTCAGTTACCTTAATTCTGGCACACGATATAATTATAATGAAACATTAATAGTTTAGAAATTTTCCAAAGTAAGTGTACTTGTAAGAGTATTATGTAGAAGTTTATTTCGCCCAAATTCTCTGGAAATCTATAATTCTGGTTTCTAATTTAAAACTGCATTCATCGGGAAACACTGTAAGCTCTTATTTCACTCGTTTGATTCGATTCACCGTTAGGAGATGCTGGTGCCTAAAAATTATTCTCTGAAGTGTAAAGGATTAATAATTATAATATATATTTTGAGATAAGAAAAATATTAACAAATTGCAAAAATACTTTTGGTAACATATTTATTATTAGTTTTTCTTTATGGTTTCCTCTATGACAATTTCCCCGCCCTTTTTAATCACACCAGTCCGATTTAACTTTTTTAATCCTAGTCTTTATGGCCATGATTAGACAAAAAATGAGATATTCCAAAAAACATCGTCATCACCTTGGTTATGAATCAGAGGGTGTGGGGGGGGGGGTGGTACCCAAATCTGATATTAACTTAAAGCGTCCCTTATGCAAACATCTGTTATATTTAAATGACTCGGAAGATATTAACAAAAGAATTCAACACCCACCGAGTGCCAAACATTTCATAAACACCAAAGCGTCCAGACAACATGAATATACGAGTATGTATGCTCGCCGTTGTGGTTAACAGGAGGAAAATACTTTATGCTGAATCAGCAGCAAAGGATTTCCTCTACAAGCCTTAGACATCTTCATAAAGTTAAACATCTAAAAAAATTAATATAAAAAAACTCAATGACGGCAAACAAAACCTAAATTCACAAATGAAGAGGAAAAAACTACCCATATGGACATACCGCAGTACGGGAATAATATTCAACAGACTTGAGGTCAATCTAGAAAACACGTGCAATATTCGTATTTGCATTTTTGGTATTATAATCGTCTTAAATAATAATTTCGGCTGCTGCCTTTACGCCGTTACCACTATTTTTATGATTAGCATGATATCACAACATTTGCTTCAGTCTATATTTTTGGCAAGTATTAGACCTTACAACTCCCCCTCTTGGAAAGCAACAATGTATTTAGGAGTTCTGTGGCTTTCCTAGCACCGGCACTTGGTACATTTGCTTCCATACATATGTGATGACAATTAAACAATTTTTTTAGCCAGAAATTTATGAGGACTCAAAACAAGGGTGGGAATGGTGTTATTTACCCCAGGAACAAGTGCAAAATCTTTTGTTATCGGATTAATTATAATAAGTCTGAGGCAGTCCATAGCAGCAATAGCAATATACAATATTTTACATACAAATGTACCTTTCAACACTGTCAATATTTGAGCACAGCAGAGTTTCCAGCATTTTTCCTTTTACTGAAATTACGACCTTTTGCTCTGCTGTGACGGCTTATTTACTAAGCTGTAATAGGGTATACACAGACGGACATTCAGGCAGTTTGATGTAGCTGTTTGCATTGTGTCCTTGCTGCTGCTGTGATGTGTGAGTGGAATATATTAGTATTACTATCTCTATTGGTAATTGACTCCTGCTTGGAAATATTTGGAGTTTTTTATGGGGGATTTACCAAGTTAATCATTTTATAAGCAGATCTAATACATATGGCTTGAAATTTGGGTGCTGATAGTAGAATCATTTATTACAGTTTTGTAAATAAACAAAGGCAGAGGTTATGAAAATATATACGGTGTTTTTACATGGTACGAATTATACTTGTGGGAGGTGAATTGGTTCACTCTACTAGGAAGGGCCCACATGTGGGCCCTCCTCAGCTAAATGGAACTGAGCTATTTTTTCTTAAAAGGCAAAATTTTATGTACAATCCTAGAAATTTTCCTTCAAACCTAATGTATTGGAACGGGTAAGGAATTAGGTAAAATTTTTATCCTAAAGCTACACCCAAATTCCGAATAACTCCATTATGGGACAGATTTTTGACGATCATAGTCAGTGATGCCAACTATTTGCGGAGCAAAAGCGTAATAAAAAATTTAAAAAGCGTAAAAGGCGTAAAATTCCGAGAAAAAAGCGTAAAAAGGCACTAAACTATTTTTCTTTCATTTGCAATAAAAAAAAATTATAATAAAAATGAATGTGATGAATGAATGGTATGAGAGTTTTAGTTCGAGCCGAATAAATTCTGACTGAATAACAAAAGCATAGACCAACAATAAATAACAACAACACAATAAAAATAATTATAAAATTTTAATCAAAGTTGTTTCCCTAATTAAAATGATACTTCCAAATATTTTGGTTTTTTGCCGGGATTAACAACTTTTTCCAAAGCCGCTTACATGGACCAAAGTGTCAAAAGATCCATGGACATTACAGGGTGGCTGATATGTATTGCAACCAACTTCAGGTTGCTATCATTTCTAAACCGCTAGTCTGATAGCTGACAGATTTATTTCAGTGACAGTTCATTTTATTGTTTACAAGCTTATAAAAACATTTTGATCTATTGCATTCAGAAAAAAAGTTATTCGTGATGGAATTCAAGCGTTATAGTGTGATTGCTTCATATTTGGGTGGAAAAACACAAGTGGCTATCGTTAGAGCCCAGCATTTAAATGTGAATAAATCTTTTGTTTCTCGTACCATTGCTCGTTACCGTGATACTGGCAGTGTTGCATCGCGTCCAAAAAGTGGACGAAAAAAACGGTAACAACACCAGAAATGATCCGAAAAGTGAAGGCCAGATTTGATCGAAATCCACGCCGCAGTGGTAGAAAAATTGCTCGTGAGCTGAACATATCGCGAGAACCGATACAACACATATAAAAAAATTAGCTTGGACTAAAGCCATTGAAGTTCCAAAAAGTGCAAGAGCTTACCGATGCACAAAAAAAGTTAGACTGGAAAGAGCCAAGGAGCTGCTTCGCTTGCACGAAAGTGGCCAGTTACCGAATTTGGTTTTCTCCGATGAGAAGCCATTCCAAATTGAGCAGTTTGTGAACAAACAAAATGATCGGGTTTACTTGCCAAAGAGGTCAGCTGAAAATTTACACCTTCGATTGGCCACCAGAACTCAAGCGCCGCCGATGGTAATGGTGTGGGCCGCCGTAACGGCCGAAGGTCGCTCCCCGCTCGTATTCATCGACCATGGGGTCAAAATAAATGCCGAATATTATCGGGAAAATGTCCTAAAGACAGTATTGAAGCCCTGGGCAGACAAACATTTCGGCCGCAGACCATGGACATTCCAACAGGACTCAGCACCATCGCACTCAGCACGCGTCAACCAAGAATGGCTTAAAAAGGAGGTTCTTCGCTTCATTTATACCGCACAATGGCACCAAGATCTCCGGATCTCAATCCGTTGGACTTTTGCGCCTGGGGCATTTTAGAGAGTAAGGTTCGCACTAAAAAAATACCAAAGTATCGATCATCTCAAGACGGCGCTTCGCCGGGAATGGGCCAAAATACCGCAGAGCCACTTTCGTGCAGAGTGTGATGGCTTTGTCGGCCGTTTGAAGGCCATAATTCGTGCTAAAGGTGGCCAATTCGAACAAATCTAAACTGTTTCTAAAATTTTATTTTATTTCCGACATTTTTTGCTTTTGAACAATAAAATTTAAAAAAAATGCAAAAAATATAGCGCTTTACTTTGTTGCATTACATATCAGCCACCCTGTATGTCCATTGATGTTATGACATGCCACCCAATATTTTAGGACCTTGCAAATATCTGGTCGAAAACAAAGGTATTATATACTGTATCGCAGAATTGTGTACTTATAAAACCATAATTTTCGGCAATAATTTTGTATGGTATTACATGTAAAAAGCTATTTATTTTAATTTTTGTGAGTCTAAATTTCAATAAAATTTAAACAGCAGAAGTGATAACAGCAATATTCAAATCAGAGAGACAAATGTGCATATAAATATTTTCACAATTTTGAACAACGCTGGAAAATATTGCGACATTACTTTGAAAATCATGGTAATGTTGCAGAATGTGTGCGAAAATTGCGTACGGATTTTGGAAGAAGAGAAGCACCGTCAGCTCCGTATGTTCGTTATCTTGTGAAAAGTGAAACTGGCATCCTCATCGATAAACCAAAGCTTGAAAAGCCAAAAACCAAGCCAACGTTCGTACATCCGAGAATATTGCTGCTGTGTCAGAAAGTGTGCGTGAAGCGCCATCAACTTCAATTCATCGTCGTTCTCAACAATTGAACATTTCGGAGACATCATTGAGACGAATTTTGCATAAAGATCTTGGTATGACGCCATACAAAGTCCAATTCGTTCGCCATTGGACGCCATACAAAGTCCAATTCGATCGAGTTGATGCCAACTGACCATCCAATGCGTTTTCGCTTCGCTAAGCTATAGCATTTTTTCAAAAAAAAAGTTATTTGGCGGACCCTTTAGTATAATTTCATTATATTGCCAGATTTGATCTGACAAATGTACGAAAAGCGTCAAAAACTCCAACAAAAAACACGAAAAGCGCACACCTAGTGTTTTTTTTTCGATTGGCACTATGTAAACACTTTTCGCGTATTAAGGGGTCTAAAAAGCACTAAATCTGGTGCGAAAAACACTAAGTTGGCATCCCTGATCATAATAGACAGGTTGGGGGCGAGGATTCACTGTATATACATATGTACGAGTATGTACATTAGGGCGGGTTGATTTTTTCTTTTAAATCGTATAGCAAAAGCGTAAACTACATAAAATTCTAAGAAAATTCTCCGAAGAAACCATGTATCTAAAATAAAATCATAATCCGCGCCTCTCGACTTGAAAATTTATAAGCCCGCCTTTGCTGCAACAAAAAAATAAATGTTAGAAAAAAAAGTTTTTTCCAAAAAAAATCGAATTTTCTGAATAAAATAAAATCTTTCCTACACACAACAATTTTTTTCACTAAAAAAATATTCACCCAAGTAAAAAAGTTTATATATAATTTTATATTTAATATTTTCATAAGGAACATAGAAAAAAAATTTCTTTCATAATTTAATAAAAAAGATTGGAAATACAAAAGAAATATTGCACTCAAAATTGTTTTCAGTATTTATAAAAAAAACCTTCTTTTGTTTCGATAAACAATTCTTATTTTATAAGGCAAATAAAAACGTGAAACGTGTTCTAACTATTTTTTATATAGAACGCAAATCAGAGAAGATGCAAATTGGAGTTTAAGTGCTTTTTTGATAATTGAATATTTTCATTAGTCTCAAGACAAATCCTGTATTGCATAAACTATAATATAGCAAGTAAGAAAGTTTCCGTCGGGTAAACCGACTAAGGTATACCTCACTTTGTGAGTACTGTATACACGAATTAATCTGTCAATTTGTATAGGAGATACCAGAGGGGGATTAACAAATATGTACTCCTATTTTTAGCTAAACAGTTAACTTCAGTATATTGCACTGTATCGAATTGTAAGCGTTTATATGCACTGGCATATTAAAGTTAAGATCTTTTAAATTTTGGTATGATTTGGCCATTTTGTGTGGGAGGTACCAAAAGGGGAGTGGCAAATTCGCCCATTTTTTACTGGATTGTAGGTACTATGAAACCATTACACTGTACACAATTTCAAGTCTTTTTGTGCATAGGTATTCAAGTTATAAGCTGTTAAATTTTGGAGCAAAATGGTCCATTTGTGTGGAAGGTACCAAAAGGGGGCGGTAACTTCGCCCATTTTTCTTGAGGTGATAGTGACTAATAAAATAATATTATGTGTAGAATTTCAGAGGATTCAAATAAGTAGTATAGAAGTTATTAAATAATCAATAATTCACTTAATATTAACACTTTGTGGGGGAGGTACTAGAAGGAGAGGAGCAATATGGCCCATCTTCAAACTTAGCCGGAGATAGAAAAAAATATTACCACATACCAAATTTGAAGTCAATCGGTTACTCCTTCCGAGAGTTATCGTACGCACCAGCTAGAAGAAAGACAGACAGACGGACGGACATTGCTCACTCGACTAAAAACGACCTAAAACGGATATCCGCCAAACATACTTAGGGTTTTATGTCACTCCTTCGATGTGTTACACTTTTGGCCCGTAGCAAATGATATATACCCTCGTATCACTAAAGTGAGGGTATAATAAAACATAATATATTTCAAAACCAGTAAGGAAAGGTAGAAAGTCGGGCGGGGCCGACTATATAATACCCTACACCTCCCTAACAATGCGATAAGGGTCATTGCCATAATAATTTGGAATAATTGGTAAATGAGTTGAAACATATTATCTAATTCTGAAACGATAATCGCTAAATTATGCAATATTCGTTCCTAAATTGAGAAACATCTTTCTGGAAAATTGTAATGAAGTAAAATACAACTTCTATAGCGGTTTGATACCAAATCAGGAGGAACATATATATGGAGCTTTAATATAAATCTGAACCGATCATCCCTGAATACTCATTCATGTAAAAAGACCTCCTTCTGTCGAATTTCGTACTGATCGGATATAAAATACAGTCTCTACAGCGCTTACATGTCAAATCGGGGCTAACATATATATGGGGGCTATATCTAAATTTGAACCGATTTCCTCCAAATTTAACAGTGTTTATTCATATAATAAGAAACCTCTTTCTGCCGAATTTCATACTGATCGGATATAAAATAAAGTTTTTACAGCGCTTACATGTCAAATCGGGGCTAACATATATATGGGGGCTATATCTTAATCTGAACCAATTTCTTCCAAATTTAAAAGTGTTCATTCATATAAAGGAAACCTCTTTCAGACGAATTTCATACCGATGTGATATAAAATACAGTTTTTACAGCGCTTACATGTGAAATCGGGGGTAAGATATATATGGGGGCTATATCTAAATCCGAACCGATTTTCTCCGAATTTGGCAGTATTCCTTCATGTAATAAGAAAAATCTTTCTGCCGAATTTCGCACTGATCGGATATAAAATACAGTTTTTACAGCGCTTACATGTCAAATCGGGACTAACATATATATGGGGGCTATATCTAAATCTGAACCGATTTCCTCCAAATTTAACAGTGTTTATTCATATAATAAGAAACCTCTTTCTGCCGAATTTCATACTGATCGGATATAAAATAAAGTTTTTACAGCGCTTACATGTCAAATCGGGGCTAACATATATATGGGGGCTATACCGATGAACCGATTTTAACCAAATTCAATAGGGATCGTCCTTGGGCCAAAAAAATGATATGTGTAAAGTTTCATCGAGATCGGACCATAATTGCGACCTGTACTTTGATTACAAGAATACATGCACAGACGGACAGACAGACAGACGGACAGACAGACAGACAGACAGACGGACAGACGGACATAGCTAAATCAACTCAGAAAGTGATTCTAAGTCGATCGGTATAATAAACGATGGGTCTATTTCTTCTCCTTTTGGGTGTTACAAACAAATGCATAAAGTTATAATACCCTGTACCACAGTGTGGTGTAGGGTATAACAAGAAAATAGTTTTAGCGAAAGAAGAGGAAAACAATTTTCAAGTCGAGAGGCGCGGATTAGGTTTTGATTTTAGACCCATGGTTTCTTCGGAGAATTTTCATAGAATTTAATGTAGATTACGTTTTTGCTATATGATTTTTATTTTTTTTTTATCCATACAAATCAACCCGCCCGCTAGATTATTACAACAACATAATAACTTCAAGATAATCAAAGCTGCTTTAGCTACTTTGTAGTTTAAGAAAATTCAAAATTTTTAGTATAAATCTTCAATATTTTTCAGAACATCGAATTTGATCGAACACTGTACACGCTGTCTTACGAGGTGCTAACGATATTGTCATATAAGCTGCTTTGAGCTGAACGCCTCTGTCCATGATTATATGAGTAACAGTACAGCTCACTATTGACTATTGTGTGGGTATTCCAATATAGTTAATAGAAAGAACGTTTTCTTGTGTGGGTGCTCATTTTGTCGTCTCATCATTTACTCTCAAAAGGACCTCTCTTTGACTTTAGTACAATCGTACTTTTATGACAATTCCGTAGAATTATTCCCTATGGTTTTGACCACAAGGTATATTATCTTCCGGAGTCTAAAGATGTCATCACAATGATGCTTATCTATGTGGTTATATTTCCGATAGTTTATATGTATTTGTAGCAGTTCTGCAGTAGCCCAATAATTTTAGCAGATAAATAGATACCGCCCTTGTTTATGGTCAGAAAATCTTCAAAAGGATTCGGCTTGCTTATTGTTCATTTATTTCGTCTATGGTGTTCACGTCACTAAGCGTGTACTCGTATTTCTTGGAAGGACTCTCTTGTAAAAAAATACTAGTAGACAGGTAGATATGTAATAAAATTATTACCGATATAACTGCGGATATTTAGAAAACATTGTTGTAGGATTATAATTTGTTTCGCCTTCTCGAAAAACGAATGCCTTCTGTGTTGATAACGATACATTTTTCGGTTGTTAGAAATCTTTCTAATGGAAAAGGTAATATGTCCTAATTACACACCCCTACTCTCCTACTTGAGTTCTTTACCTGTGAATACATTTAAAACACGTCTGGCTAAGATCATTTCCCTTAAATCTTGTTATGTTTAGGCGAACACACACAAAGGTGATTCCTTTTGTGTAGAAACTGTCATTGGGAAGGAAGCAATAGTAAACTCTTTGTCGGGTTACTGAACTGATACGTAGAATATGAATAGATTATCGTATTTGTTTCGTTCTTTGTCATACCGAAGACATGTGCAGCACTGATTTTAGAGGCCTGTTGTCCTTGTTTTGTGTGATGTTGGGAATTTTTTCAATTAGTTCATATTGCAGATTACACTTCTGACACACTTCTTACATTTGACATTATTTCAACAACTACTATATGCAATGATCGACTGCGATTTCTTACCTGCACCAATATATTAAAATCGACATAGTTTATCTGTCGCTCACGTAAATAAGTTAGATCTTCTTAAAAAATTTTAAGTCTCAACAATGTATGAAATGTTTCCCATTGAAATTGAGATATTTTCATTTGACAATTAGATTTTACTCTTTAAATTGGCAGAATTTCATTTGAAGCTTTGATTTTACATTTTAAATTGGGATTTCCAGTTAAAACAGAGATATTGTACTTTGAATTAATTAAATCGCATTTGAAATTGATATTTTCAATATCAGTTTTGGCAAATTTAATTTGGAATGTGGATATTTCTCAAAATATCATTTGTAGTTTAGATTTTACATTTGAAATTGGCTAAACTTCAATTAGAATTGAGATTTCCTTTTACAACAGATATTTTATATTTGGAATTAATTAAATTACGTTAAAAATTGAGATTTTGAACATGAGTTTGTGTAAATTGAATTTTGAATTAGGATATTTCTAAATTTAGCCAATTTTAAATGTATAACTTCTCGTTTACTATTGAAAATGGAAAATGAACATTTAAATCTTAAAATCAATTTTGTGGGTACCTAGTAAACTCTTCCGTCTCAAGTAGATTTTTCCATGGAAAAATTGTATTTCGCTATGGCGAAATACAATTTCTTGACAGCAAAACTTTCTCTTGAAATTCATGAATGTTACTTCAATCTTAGGAAAATATTTGTCCCGTTTCAAGTGGTATTGTACAAATCGGTTCAAAAATGTTGCTTATACAGCGCATATATGCCAAATCGGAGGTACATATATATGGGGGCTATATCTAAATCTGAACCGATTTTGACCAATTTGAATGCAATGCACTTTGAATACAAGAATACATGGACAGACAGACGGACATGGCTAAATCGACTCAAAAATTGATTCTATGACGATCGGTATAATAGACTATGGTTCTATTTCTTCTCTTTTTGGGCGTTACAAACAAATGCACAAAGTCATAATACCCTATACCACAGTGTGGTGTAGGTTATAATTATGGAACATTCTTTCGTCCTTTTGTATACAATCTAAAAAAGTTTATAACTTTTTTAAATTACACTGTGCTAGTCCAAAAATGTAACAGAAAGCAGACCCTATGGATAGACTTATTTCGGCCATGCTGAATCCAGTGGCATTAGCCGTTTTTCTATGTTAGCTCTTGTTTTCGCGATATTTGACCATAAAGTTTGTTGGGAAATCAGAGGGCTGACTTATCTCTTTGGTTATTTTGAAGTGGAAGACTTCGGAATATACGCTTCAGTCCAAAGATCGAAATAAAGGCAACATTTGGACAATTATTTTTCTGAAAACAGTCGTCCACGCTTCTCACCCCTTACCCCTGAAAAAGTGCAATGAAATCTTATCATATGTTAAAGAACATACATATATATCGTCGACATTTTTAGTAGGCATCGTTGAGAAAAATATTCCTCGCAAAGAAATACTATAAGTTCTTTCTCAACTTTTTTATGAGAAGCAAATTTCGAGTTATTACATAATTTGTGTATTTTTCTGCTCGTAGCAGAAAATATTTGAAATAAAATTTGTTGACTTAAATTTTTTGTAAATTATTTTTTCGTTAGTGTTAATGGAAATTTCAAAGGTAACCAACAAAACCTGCTAAATTGTAAAACCTGTTAATTTTTCATAAATATGTTGAAAGGAGACTCATAGTAATTTTTCGCGAGAAACATTTTTCTCAAAGATACAAACTAAAAATGTCGATGATCTGTATGACGTTTGACACATGGTAAGATTTGATTGCACTTTTTCGGGGGTAAAGTGGTGAGAAGCGTGGTTGACTATTTTGAGAGAAATAATACTCGAAGGGTTTCCTTTATTTCGTTCTTTGGATTGAAGCGCGTTTTCGGAAGTCTTACACTTCAAAATCACCTCCGAGATAACTAACCTCTCTGATTTTTTTTACAAAGTTTGTGGTTGAATATCGCGAAAACAAGAGCTAACCTAGAAAAACGGCTAGTTCCATTGGATTCAGCAAGGTCGAAATAGGTATATCCATAGGGTCTCCTTTCTGTTACAATTTTACAGTGTCCATTTCGAGCACAGTGTTATTTATGTAAAACACTTCATTTGCGACATTAAAGGAATAAGAAACTTTGACTTTGGACAACCTAAAATTGATGACTTTACCAGCTATGTTCATTAACCTTTAAGCCAACGACTGTAAACCGATTTTATTTTTAAGACACCCATGAAATTGTCCTCCGACAAAGATGCCATCTAATTAACACCAAATAGGCGGTAACTGTAACAAAATATTGTGTTGAACTTTCGTTTGGTCACGTTTGAACCCCATGGAAAACATTTCATTTGCAGACAGTCCAGACAAAAGAATTGGACAACTTGCAAATGTAAATATATTAAAATGCAAACAATTTCAATTTTTTTTTTCGGTTTTTATTAATTAGTAACGAAGCGTAAATTCTAGCAAATCGAAAGCAGAAAGCGACTGTATGAATGTAGATGACACTATGAAATCCTTTTAGAAAAGATAGAGGTACAGAGAATAAAGAAATTTTGTATAAATAAGCAAAAATTACAAAATCATGCTCAATACCAGACGGAATGAGAATGTCGGGAGAATGCAAATGATTTTTTTGGGCTTTAGAGCAAACACAAAATGATGACAGACACCGAATGATGGAAGAGCATTTAGCAGAGGACTCTCGGAGTGAAGGTAAACCGTTTCAGTTTTTTTTTTTGTAGAAAAATATACTAAAACCATACGTTTGGTGTGATGTGAGAATGAAAAGCAGGATATTTAAGGATATTTACTCATATATTATGTTTCTATTATCCCCAAACAAAAAACTGCCGTTTCAGCACAAAAATACAAGACTAACAAAAAATAAAAAAACTACAAAAGGTTTTGTCTACGGTGTACTTTAACCTTTTAGTACAACAAGAGGGAAAATATATTTTGCCATGTCAAAGGACAAAAGTACTAAGTCGGAATATGTATAATTCCAATAATATGAGAAATTTTAATCGCCTTTAAGGTATCCCCACTCAATTTTATATCTATTTATATATGTGTGTCCTTTATTTATTTATTCATGCACTGCATACAGTACATTTGAAAAAAAAAATAAAAAGTTCTCTTCAGGAACATAGGGTGTCAACTAGCTCTCTCCATGAGTCTTTGTTGGAAGCAAGACGTTTGATCTGGTTCCATGATAAATTGACCCTTTGACATTCACTACGAGTTGATCTCTGCCACGTTGTTTTTGGACGGGCCGGCCTTCTATATCCTTGTGGATTCCATTCTATTGCTGTCTTTGATATATTTCCTTGGGGCCTTCTCAATATATGCCCTATCCAAGACCAATTTCTACGAGTTATTTGCTTATCGACATGTGTAGAATTCGATAAGATAAGCAATTGTTCATTTGTTAGCCAGTTTGGCCAAAAGATGCGGAGTACTTGTTTCAAGCACCGGTTTACAAACGTCGGCAATTTACGTTTCCATTGTTTCTGAAATAAATTTTATATTTTTGAAATAAAAAATATTTTGTCTTTATTTTAAGACTTAACTAATTTGAAACCTTTTCGGCAACACGCATTTGTTTCAACTTTTTTTGCTAGAATTTTTTAGTTGTTGAATTTTGCTCTTGGCCAAAACAAGCAAACATCAGACAAAGCATTTCATTTTTTGCCAGCATTTCTTATTTGTTGCGAGTTGTTTAACAATTTTTCTTTTTTTCTTCTTCTGCATGAGTTTTGCACTTTGGCATCCTGCAAAGGATATTTTACTTTGGCTGTTTATTCGCGCATAATTCACTCATTAATCATTTTTCAAAAAAAAAAAAAAAAATTATAAGGAAATGGCAACACAAAATGAATTTGCAATAAGTTTGCAAACATCAAAATAAAAACGCAATGGGTGGTAAACAACGGAAGTCCAAAAGTATAAAAATAAACCTACCACACAAAACCAAAAATTTAATGATTTAAAGGATATACTTTATACACATAATAAAATATTTAAGATTATTTTCGCTTTTCCGTAACAGCGAAATAAAAATTCCTAAGAAACAACTATGGATTTATTTCTCAGTATTTCATATGTCTGCTCTAATTCGTTATGTCCTTCCTTGAGTGATAAAACTACATCTCCGGATATTATTGTTTATATTTTTTATGCATTTTTTTATTATCTGGTTACAATTTTTTATTGTTGTTCATTGAATGCGAAACTTGAAGAGATCGCAATGCCTGCGCCGTGCACAATTTATTCATATGAAGATTTATTATCAAGCTCTTCTTCTCTGAAACATTAATCCCTAGAAATACAATATGTGAAGGTTTGTTCGTTTGTCCTCTTTTAGCGTAAAATCATGTAATTAAATATTGGGATTTTCTTTGGGGTGTGTCATTGTTCTTATTGTGACGTGCTTAACAATGCATGACAGAGATTTTTTCTCCGAGATTTATTTCTTTAAGTAACCGATTTTATTTTATGATCGACTTCAACCATATTTCGGATTTTGTTTGGTTTTTTTTTACTTTCTTACGCAATATTGGAAAATTGTTTTGAGGACAAATTCATAAAAATGTTTATGCGAAAATTTTTATGAATTATTTTTTTTTATTGTAAACCTACAAAATGAAGTAATTGTTAAAGAAATAAGGGTGATTTATTGGTAAACCATGTCATACCAAGACAATAAATTGAAAAACATACGTTAAAATTGTAATTTTGACTAGAGAAAAGCGCAAAAATATGAAGAAAAATCCACTCTTCAAAAGGTAGACTGTGATTTTATAAGATTTCTGCATTTTCAGTTCTAATTGAGAAAATTTTTTTAACAATTGGAAAAATAATGGAATCAGTCTCTATTTTACTTTGAAATTGTCCAATTTTTATTTGATTGTAATTATGTATACATATGAACCGTAAAACAGTTTTATCACGTATTAATATTTACATCTATATATATAAAAATGGAAAAATGTTTGTATGTATGTATGTGTTTTATAGACGCTTAAACCACTGGACCGATTTTAAAATGTTTTCTTTTGTTTGAAAGCTATTTGGTCTGAGATGGTTTTGGAAAAAAAATTTGCAAATAGTGGACCAACGAAGTGGACCGGGTCCAGCTAGTTTTCTTATAAAAAGATTACTATTTCTTATGAATTATTAAAAATATTTTTTTATTTTATACCATATTTCGAATACGAAATATCAAATCGAAAGTCGGTTAGTACAAAATTTTCGTCGAATCGTCAATAATTATGTCCATCGGCACAGTAGTTTCCTTAAGTACAGTGTGTATAAAAAGTGGAAAACCTAATAATTTTATTCCAATTATAACAAAAAATCTCAAATATTATTTTATCATAAGGAAAACCACAAATCATGTCTGATCTGAGCGAACATAAAAAAACAGTTTTAGAAGATTTACTCCAATCAAGTAATTTCGAAGTTTTTTTTCTGCACATTTCGAAATTAAACTGTTACTTCTTCCAACGTTATGGAAGATATGAGTCTGAAATTTTGTAAGCTAATTTACTTAGCCAATCCTTATGGAATTTTTAAAAAGCCATTTTTCAGTTAAATAGTAAGAAAATTGGAATAGAAGAGAATCGATTCCGATTTAGACTAAATAGTATGAAATCATATTTTTCCATCAGATGTTTTTACTTGACACAGAGGAATCGGCTTTGAAAAGTTTGATATAAACTATTATTCGTCTATATTCTGTAATCATTATAGAAACACTGTGCTACACTCAAAAAGAGAAGAGAGAGACTCATAGTTTATTGTGTAGATAGACATAGAATCACTTGATGAGTCGATTTAGCCATGTCCGTCCATCTGTCGATGAAGTACAGCTCGCAATTGTGAGCCGATCTCAATGAAAATTGTTGCTGGTGCATATCGGCACGAATTCTTTTAAAAAAGTCATATAGGTCGACGTTTTGATACAGAACAAGATTTAATGAATATGAATTTTTAACTTTTTTAAAATTTCAGAATTTTTGTTATACTAGATTGCCCAATATAAATAATTTGACAGTTCATACCATTTGCACTCCTTCAAACAAAACGATTTCCACTCCTTAAAACAAGTACTTATACATTCAAAAAATTCAAATACTTCAGTTTTTAACATTATAATGCGTTTATAGTGACGGCAGTTCAGTGAACAATTGCGCTTATTAACAGGCCCTTTTGCAAAATGGTCATAAACTGGAAAATTCCATCAAAATCGGAGAGAAGTGACAAATTAGTGTGATCGCTTCACATGGAATTAAATTACTCTGTATTTAATTTTGGATTTATTATACCCTCACTTTATTGATACGAGGGTATATATCATTTGCTACGGACTAAAAATGTAACACATCGAAGGAGTGACCTACGACCCTAAGTATGTTCGGCGGATATTGGTTTTGGGTCATTTTAAGTCGAATGAGAAATGTGCGTCCGTCTGTTTGCCTGTCTGTCTGCTGGCTCGTGCGCACGATAACTCTCGAAAGGTGTAACCGATTGATATCAAATGTGGTATGCCATAATTTTTTACTATCTCCTGCTAAGTTCGAAGATGGGCCATATTTGTCCACTCCTTCTAAAGGGTCCGCCAAATAAATGAAAATGCTATAGCTTAGCGAAGCGAAAACGCATTGGATGGTCAGTTGGCTTCAACTCCTGAACCAATTGGACTTTGTATGGTGTCATACCAAGGACTTTAGGCAAAATTCGTCTCAATGATGTCTCCGAAATGTTCAATTGTTGAGAACGACGATGAATTGATGTTGATGGCGCCTCACGCACACTTTCTGCCACAGCAGCAATATTCTCTGGTGTACGCACTGTTTTTGGCTTTTCACGCTTTGTTTTATCGATGAGGATGCCAGTTTCTTTCACTTTTTTCACAAGATAACGAACATACGGTGCTGACGGTGCTTCTCTTCTTCTAAAATCCGTACGCAATTTTCGCACACATTCTGCAACATTACCATGATTTTCAAAGTAATGTTGCAATATTTCCCAGCGTTGTTCAAGCGTTCAGCGGAAGGATACAACTAATTATCTGTCAAATCAGACATGAGCTAAGTGTTACCATTCACGAAATAAGCACTAATTGAAAAAAGCGTTAGATGGCGGACCCTAGTACCTCCCCCACAAAGGGTTAAGGGATTCATTAATAAGTTATATACTACCTATCCGAATCTTCTGAAATTCCACACTAGTATTAGTTTATTAGTTGCTATCTCCTACACAAAGGAACCATTTTGTACAAAATGTTAACAGCTTACACCGTTAGTTCCAGTGCACGAAAATACACACGTTACACAGTGTAACGCTTTTAAAGTACCCATAGCCCTGTGAAAATGGGCGTCATCACCACGCCCCTTTTTGTACCTCCCGCACAAAATGGCCAAATCATACCAAAATTTAATAGCTCATAACGTTAATATACCAGTGCACATACACCCTTATAATTCGGCACAGTGCAATGTATTTAATGTATCTACTGTTCAGCGAAAAATATGTGTATTTGTAAAACTCCATCCGGTACCTCCCTCAAAAATGTACAGAATAATTCGTGTAATATTCCATATTACATTACTCACAAAGTGAGGGTATACCTTAGTCGGTTTACCCGACTGAAATTTTTTAACTTGTTATGCCGATTTTTGAGGAAAATAGCTACCACAAAAAGTCCTAAAAGTGATTATTAATACATTAATACATGGCTCCCTCTAAAACATTTTATTCGCACAAAAAATTAAAAAATCTATGTATGGTATATTTTTGTGATGATGATTTTTTTGACGATTTCGACAAAAGATATTTTTGCACCCTCATTTTAATGATTTTGGACTAAATTCAACTTTTAATCAATTCCTGAGCCGATTGAACAATATTCGTATGTCCGGCTATCTGTAGGTATATGGTAGTAATCAAAATTCGGGTCATATTAATGGAACGATCATTGAAATTTGGCCTATCAATATATTTGACCTATTGAAATTGATGAACATTGGTATATATGTAGCTGTAGCCTTTAAATATTGTATGTTCACTCCTAGTTTTGGTCCAAGTTTTACAAGATCCATAATTTCCAACCCATCTTTATTAAATTTGAAACAGAGTTATTTCTTGATCCAAGAACGACGGAGTGGTACAGATATAGAACAATTATAAGTGTGCTTATGCAGTTCCGAAAAATTGGTGTAGGGAGGGTGTAACATGATAGTATCCATTCGAATTTGGCCCTTCTTTAATTTTTTTTTCAGAGTATTTTAGTCTAGGTTGGTAATTATATGATACCGAAATTTGCACGCTCAGTATCACATCAATGTTTATATTTCCACAAATAGAGCAGTTCTATCCACCAGAACATTTTCTCCTTCTCCTCACAATGAAAGTGTCCAACAGCTTACCCCTTTTCCTGTCGCTTTTCTTGCTGTCTCCTCCCACCTTCAGGATCAGTGTCTTGTAAAGTTCCTTTAAATAGTTTTGATTTTTCTACTTTCACAAAGTCGAATACTGTCACCTCGGTGAAATGACAGCTGTCATTGACAGCTCTTTGAAGGGACAACGAGGAGAGGAAAATAGAAAAATCAGATTAACAAAAATCTTGCAATTTAAGATTTCAATACCTTTTTTACTTATCACCCCTTTTTCCATGTTTACTTCTTTTACCCTCCAAATCGCTTGGCATGATACAGTAAACATTCCTTGACACATTCTCTGTGGCATACTGCCTGGTCGCCATTCAGGCAGTCAGGCAGTCACATAAAATGCCTAAAGGGGAGCCCAGGTTTTGGTCCGAAGAAGAAGAGCAGATCAGTAAAGTGAGGCAAGCATCATCAGCCTTGTAGGGGAGCGATTTTCGCATCGTCTGTGGGTAGTAGTAGTAAAGAATAGTATGTGGTGGCAACAATTCGTACTCCCGGGGCAGCAATGAAAAGCAAAAGTATTGCAACAAATGTCATTAAAATGAAAACATTGGTGAGGTGGATGGCTTTCAAGATGTAGGGAAACGGTGCTACAGGAGTATGATATTAAAATGTGCACTTTTTATTATAAGCAGTTTTTTCTCCTCTCGCTCAGATTCTTAATGGATTTTTTTCCAAGTTTTTTCTTGTTGTTTTCAATGCCCGTTCGTCATGAAAAGGGAAATTTTTATATGAACAATACAACAAACAACGCTACGCAATATTTTAATGATGATGTGTTGAAGAAGAAAAAGAAGAAGCCAAAGTTGAATGACCTACCGCAACATAAAAATCAATGGGTTATTGCAAAAATATGGGCAAAAACAAGGGTTGTTGTGATTGTCGATGTTGTTATCCCTTCGCCTAACATTGCAATCGCCATCGCTGACTGACACTGCTTTTGCTGCTGCTGTTGCTGCATGGAGGGTATCATAAACAATGGCCACGGACATACTGCTGGAACCCCTCTCCTAAGTGCATGCGTCGTAATTTGGTTTCTTGAATTTCATTTTGTTCTTTACATCATTTGTCTTGTTCTGAGGTTGAATGTGTAATTTAATTAAGGAATCATTATTATTATTAAACCTATTATAGCGTAAGAAACCCATAACCCAATGCAAATCATAATTGATAGATTGATTTTACCACATTCATGCCAAAATTGAAAGGAACCCCTTTCACTGACAAATCTATTCATTGCCGAATACAGTCAAAGTCCTTTGGCAAATGTATTTCCAATGCCAGGGCAACCATACAATTATCCCTGTGCCTGGTTTTGCCGAGTGCCTGTCATTAAGGCCAATTTTGTTGTCAATTTTTCAGTAGCTCTGCCAAAATGTCCTTACCATTCGAATAGAACTTCGAACTCAATAGAGTCTAGGTATGTACGACGGGTACCTATGTACGAGTACATATAAAGTTATTTACAAGCAAGTAGTTGTATTTGAATTTAGTAATTACACTTATTTCACAATTTTGCACGCTTTCAGTACAAAATTGGAGGTACTACTATGAATAACACTCAACCATTGAGGCTTTCTACTCTGCATTTTCCACAAATTATCATCTAAAGTCCACATAATTGACATTTGGCCAAAGGCTAATTTAGGTGTATTCATGCTCTAGACTTCGTATTCGATTTGTCCTTTTGTCTCCGTACTTACTTACACTTAAATTAACCTCATCTGCTTTTATTGTCAGCCAGACGTTAGACGATATATTGTGGTGTTGGTGTCGGTGTCGGTCGGTGGCCATGTCCCGTGCACGCTTAAGTGGTTTTCTAATAGAAATCACGTTTGTCAGTGGCAGTTTTTTTTTCGTTGTCGTCCAATTGCCCAACATTGATTTTGAAATTAAGGATTTTTCCTAGAGTTCTTGATTTGTCGTTCGTTTTTTGTTCCTTTCTGCCGTATTGTAAAGTAATTTCTTCATACATGACTTCACTTTCTAGAGTTGGTTGTCAGAGTGGTGAATTTGCTTCTGGGAAAGAAGAAATTCTTTGAATTTTCTTTGGTTTGTGGTGGTTCGTTCGTTTGTTCGTCTATCTGCAACAATCAATATAATTATGTACGAATTGTTGATTTTTTGTTGTCAGCTCTATTTGTTTTGTGATTTGATTACAGGGTAATTTCACGGACTTGACTGCCCCCCAAAGACCTAATTTGTAATTTGAGTTTGGAGTGAGTTTTTGAAATTTTAATGATATGTTTGTTCTTTTGCAGGCTTACGAAGTAGAAATGGGGAAGGAAATGGATTGAAGTCGAAATTTGCAGTTCAATATAAAAAAAATTTCAAATAATAGCACAGAACGATATTTTTGAATGAAATCGATAAATGGATTATAAATCCAAGTGAAATCCTAAACAGATATTTTATTTGGAGTCATGAGGTAATGAATAGTGCCTACAATGTGTTGAAGTTCTCCAAATTCGTATATTTGCAATGTAACGAGTAAATTACAGGTAGAAATAGGAATTATTATTATTAACATGTTCAAGGGAAATTCGAGACTTATAATTATATGTGAGAAAATTTCCAAAAAGGATAGGAAAAGGAGGACCCAGACACAGGGCCGTGCGCAGCATTTTGTTTTGGGGGGTTTCAACATATGGTACATGGAGAAAAATCGCAATTTTTGATGTGTTTGAATTGAAAGAAAATATATTTGGAACACAATTTTTGGAATATTATATATTTGTGAACAAATAAATTTTATTTGAAAATCAATAAAACTTATTGGGAGCTCACATATATATATACTATACAACAACGTTCATTTGCAAACTAATTTTCTCAAATAAAATATGTATTTACGTAAAAACTAAATTATTGTTTAGGAATATCTTCAAATACCCATTTTTTTTTCTTAAAAATCGATGGTGGACATTTGAAATGCATATATAAGTATATGTATATATTTATAGTCATTAACATTAAAGAATACTTAGATAATATTTGCAATAGGAATTATTCAAAGTCAAAACTACAGTGCCTACCCTGTGTGTTTTTGAGTAGAAAATGTACTTCCAACAATTGATGTTTAACTTAACTTGTATGTTAAGATACTCCGAACAAAAATTTTGGACACATAAATAAAAAAATCGTCTAATTCTGCGTTAACATCTACTGGAATGTCTCAATGAATATTCAGGGAAGCCAATCCATTTAAACGATTTCATTCATGGTTGACCGCAAGTAATTTTTCATTGAAAATTTCATATACATTGTGTTTCGTGGTGAATTTCTCGAGTGAATATTCAAATCTGAATCCGTTATCGCCCGATACCTGAGCAAGGCTCTAAAATTGCTACCATTTTAAATAGTTTCATTTGAATCGATTCTGCCTGTATCACAACTCTCCTCTTAGTGCTAAGCCTTGTCGACCACAAAGGACGACAGTTTAAACTATAAAGCTTCCAAATGCTTTCTATTTGCGTTTAGGAACTGCTTTTCATGAACTTGCAATTGTTTATAGATGGACTCTGTGTCTTGCTTATCTAAATTTGATTTCAGTTTTGAATACACTGCTTCTATAATATTTGAGTGATGAGTGGTGGTTTGAACATTCAAGAACCATTTTTTATCCCATCACCTTAGAGAGGGGGTATATTATGTATATCATTTTCTACGAGCCAAAAGTATATCACATCGAAGAAGTAGTCTAAGACCCCATGTACATATGTTCGGCGGAAATCCGTTTTAGGACATTTTAAGTAATTTGTCCAATGCCCGTCCGTCTGTCTGTCTGCCCATCTGTATGTCTGGCTGGAGCGCACGATAACTCCCGAAAGGAGTAACGGATTGACTTAAAATTTGGTATGTGATAATATTTTTTCGATCGATGGGCCAAGATGGGCCATATTGGTCAACTAGTACCTCCCTCACAAAGGATTAAAATTTAGTGAAATATTGATTCTCAGTAGCTTCTATACTACTTATCTGAATCTTCTGCAATTGCACACATAGTATTAGTTTATCTGTCGCTACCAGCCTAAGAAAAATGGGCGAAGTGGACCCGCCCCTTTTCTTACCTCCCACACAAAGGGACCATTTTGTACAAAAAGTTAACTGCTAATAACTGTGCATACAAATACTTGAAATTTTGTATAGTCTAATGTTTTTATAGTACCTACTTTCCAGTGAAAATGGGCATCATTGGCACGCCCCTTTTGGTACCTCCCACACAAATGTACTATTTTGAGAGGACAAGAAGATAATGACAATGCACAAATGGGGGTTCGTAGCAACATATCAAGATGCCGTTACTTCTTGGAATTAATAGCAAGTGAAATATTTTTTTAAATTTTAATCCAATTCCGGAAAAACCAGCAAAATCAGAGTAGTAGAGCGTTCTCCATGTATTTGAAAATTATTGTTCAAAACAAATGGACAAATGTTAATTCTTATCAAAATATACAATAAACTCACTGACATGCTTCAGAGCAGATTTCAAGTCGCTTAAATTCAGGATCAAAAATTAAAATAAGTAAAAACGGACATAAGTTTCGGCATCGCCTCCACCATGGATCGCACATGAATGGTTTTGGGTAAAAATAAAATCATAACAAGTAAGAAAGTTCAGTCGGGTAAAACGACTAATGAATCCTCTCACCTTGACTCTCAAAAAATTTAGTATATTTATATTTTTTTTGTTTTATTTAAATTATTATCAATTTAAATTGCATTTAATAACTTTAATGGATGTACTGCTATAAAAGTTAAAAGCCCTTTTTACGTTTGGTACAAAATGATCCATTTGTGTGAGAGGTACCAGAAGGGGCGTCCCAATAACGGCCACTTTTCTCTTGACTCTAGGTACTATACACTGTACTAAATTTCAAGTATCTATATGCACTGGTATTAAAGTTAAAAGCTGCTAACTTTTGGTTCTAAAAGGTCCATTTGTGTGGGAGGTACCAAAAGGGGCGAGCCAATAACGCCCATTTTTCTCTTTAGGTACCTAAAGGGGCGTGGCAACTTCGCCCATTTTGCTCGAGGTAATAGTGACTAATAAACTAATACTATGTGTAGAATTTCAGAGGATTCAAATAAGTAGTATAGATGTTATAAAATAATCATTTTTTCACTAGAAGTTAACCCTTTGTGGGGGAGATACTAAAAGGAGTGGACCAATATGGCCCATCTTCGAACTCAGTCGGACATAGAAGAATATATTACCACATACCAAGTTTGAAGTCAATCAGATACTCCTTTCGAGAGTTGTTGTGCGCACCAGCCAGCTGACAGACAGACAGACGGACGGACATTGCTCATTCGACCTAAAATAACCCAAAACGGATATCCGACGAACATACTTAGGGTCTTAGGTCACTCCTTCGATGTGTTACACTTTTGGTTCGTAGCAAATGATATCGGGCCCTAACCGCCAAAAAGACGTAAGCGCTACAATGATTTACTTTTCATTTCTTGAGGGAAATCGTTTACTTATGACAAATGGCATCATGTTTCCGAAACTTTTAGCTGTAAAATGTACCGTTATACTAATTTTCACAGTTATATAAACCGATGTATGCATTACATATGCATTTAAACAAAAAATAATCGCAAAAGAATCTTTCTCCTCTAAATTTTTGTGAGTGGCGCTTACGTCTTTTTGGCGGTTATGACTTGATATACCCTCCTCTCTAAAACTTATATTAAACAAGTAAGAAAGTTCAGTCGGGTAAACCGACTAATGAATCTCTTCACCTTGAGTCTCAAAAAATATTAGTAAATTTATTTATTCATATTCACAAAATTTCAAGTTTTTGTATGCACTGTATTAAAGTTAAAAGCTGTTAACTTTCGGCACAAAAAGGTCCATTTGAGTGGGAGGTACCAAAAGGGGCGGACCAATAACGCAAATTTTTCTCTGGACCCTAGGTACTATTAAAGCATTACACTGTACAAAATTGCAAGTAATTGTAATTGTAGAATTTCAGAGGATTCAAATAAGTAGTATAGAAGTTATAAATAAAATATTTCAGTAAATGTTAACCCTCTGTGGGGGTGGTGCTAGAAGGAGTGGACCATCTTCGAACTTAGCCGGAGATAGAAGAAAATATTACTACGTACCAAATTGTGAAGTCAATCGGTTACTCCTTTCGAGAGTTATCGTGCCCACCAGCTAGCAGACAGACGGACGGACATTGCTCATTCGACTTAAAATGACCCAAAACGGATATCCACCGAACATACTTAGGGTCTTAGGTCACTCCTTCGATGTGTTACACTTTTGGTTCGTAGCAAATGATATATACCCTCCTCTCTAAGGTGAGGGGATAAAAATCAAATCTAGAAAGACCTTTCTATGGGAGCTATATCAAAACATGGACCTATGACGACCGTTGTTCGTGTGAAGCTACATATAAGTATACTTATGTTACCAATTTGCATCCAGATCAGTTGCAATTTGTGGTCTCTATGGCATTAAAAAGTAAGAACGGAAAGATATATGCGGCTATATCAAAAAATGGACCGATATTGTATATTTTTAATCCCAACATACCTGCAGCTATACGATGTAAATGTACCTAAATTCAGCCATTTTGCTCAAGAATTATAGATTGTAACGATATTACAAAAGACGGAAGGACAGATGGGAATGGCTAAATCGTCTTAGAATTTTACGAGGGGTCTCTGATCAATAGTTAGAGGTGTTACAAATGGAGTGACAAAATAAATTTACCCCAGGGTATAAAAAGGACAAATATTCATTTTATTCCAGTTTTAGAACAAACTGAATTGGAAAGAATGGCTGTCATATCGATACCTCCATTCTAAACTATGCAAAATGGTAGTTTTTCAGGAGAGGCGATCAAAGTTTGATGAATTTTTTTAATTTGTGTGGAATTCCTTTGTAATGAATCGAATGACCTGTACTGTTTTGTGAATAACTTTTGACTGGGTTGACGGATAAACACCAAATTTTGACTGAATATAATTTGGAATATTTAGAAGTAAAAACATGCTCAGTCGACTTAGCATGTTTTAGAATGGAGGTATATCTATATATCTATTCTTAAGTCGCACTGAAATAAGTTCTAATGGAGGTATTGTAATTATTGAAATAGATAAAATGGATAAAGGATATTGCTATATTACTTGGAATCTCATTCTAAATCGATTTAGCGATGTCCGTCTGTCTGTAGATGTATTCTTGTAATCATTTGAATTTGGTAGGGGCTTCTTCTTTTGCGCAAAGATGATCCGTATTTAAATAGTTGCAAATCGGTTTAGATTTAGATATAGCCCCCATATATATGTACCTCTGATTTGACACATAAGCGCTATAGAAGTCTTATTTTAATTCCGAACATTACTAAATATGGCACAAATGAGTTTATTGATCCAAGAATGAACACTGTCAGGTTTGAAATCGGTTTAGATCTATATAGATATAGTCTTCAACGCTTCGAGATAAAATGTAATCATTTCAGATATTGAACAACTATACGAGTGCGTATTCTGCACAAACAAGGTGGTGTAGGGTATCATACTCGTATAGTCTGCTCCGTTCCACTTTCCCTTTCCTAAGATGTTACTGTTTCTGAGTATTTCACTTGAGATAAGGAGAGATAAGAGAACTAAACATATTTTCTCCAGTTCGTGTACGTAAAAAACTACTTTCGGTTCCCAATATGTTGCTGTTTAGGCATGCCTGTTTGAGGCATTTTGCATTACGGTTATTTGTTTGAAAAGATACATTATTATAAAATTGAGGAATTAGAATAATCCTCTGGTATAAAGCGGTTAAGGGGTATCAGAATGGGTGATCTAAGTAGAGAT
This sequence comes from Eudasyphora cyanicolor, assembly GCA_963930755.1. Lineage (NCBI taxonomy): Eukaryota > Metazoa > Arthropoda > Insecta > Diptera > Muscidae > Eudasyphora > Eudasyphora cyanicolor. The sequence goes on along the minus strand of OZ005735.1, from coordinate 6,301,830 downwards.
ACTTTTTTCAATAGCATTTTTTGACAGATCACGTGTGAGTCGAGTCATGCTGTCATGTTATTTTTGTTAAGTATTGTTTGGCATTTCATCATGGAAAGAATTAAGCCTGAACAACGTTTACAAATTATTCAGTTTTATTATCAAAATAATCGTTCGCCAACTGCGCTAACACCATTTTTTAAATCCAAAAAAACACACTTTCCAGTCGACTCACGACCTTGACACCCATGAGCAATATTTTAGCTCTCGTTAAGAGCGATCTTTTTGCCATTGACCGATTCCCGATCATCCGTTCATATTTCTTCAAAAATGATGCCGGTGACAACGTAACCGTCAATGGCGACCGTTATCGTGCCATGATAACCGACTATTTGATGCCTGAAATTGAAGACGGCGCTACTTCCCACACATCGCATCAACCAATGGATTTATTGAGAGAACACTTCGGTGAGCAGATAATTTCCCGTTTTGGGCCGGTCGATTGGCCACCAAGATCGTGTGATATCACACCGTTAGATTTTTTCCTGTGGGGATATGTAAAGTCTATAGTTTATGCGGACAAACCCGCTTCGATTCAGGCCTTGGAGCAAAACATCACGCTTGGTACCAGTCGAAATGCTCGAACGAGTCATCGAAAATTGGACTCAACGGATGGACCATCTGAGACGTAGCCGCGGCCAACATTTGATAGACATAATCTTCAAAAAATAAATGCCAAAGAATGTTCCCCATTCAAATCAAATTTTCTGTGTTTTTTTTTCTTTAAAAAAGTAGGGAACCTCGAAATGGATCACGCTATATAATGGAAACGTTGATGTTTATTTTCGAAAATATTTTTTTTCTGCCTAATGTCCAGCTGTTTAACTCATCTCATCCTTTATTTTTAAGTCCAGATTCATTTACTTTCCCCTATATTAACAACCCCAGATCATGCCTTGCATTTTAGCCTTTGTTGTCCCTGTCATTTAATTATAATTTTTATGCGTTACTCTCTGGTATACATTTAATTTCCTTAAATAAACATTAATAATCTGTTTTTGCTGCTGCAGTACTTGAAAACAGAAAAATCTAATAAACGTAAAATTTTACGTTTATTTGCATTCAACAACATAACATTGCATCAAATGATCCTGACTTGAGCAAAAGAGGAGGGATGGCCGACTGACTGATGCACAGGCAAGTGCAGGAGCGAGCCATTATGACACACTCTCTCCTTTCAAGGGAAACACCAAATGAATGACGCGCTCCGACTGTGAAGGATGAATGTCATTGTAGCCGTAATTAATGTTATCAACATTTTTGCAAAATCGTGACTTACCCGCTGAGGTAGATATCTGCAACTACTATACCTACGTTAAGTGAGAAATGCTACCGAGTCAGGACTTTTGTTTGGGGGTACTACTATCTCAGAAATGCGTTTGTATCATAAAAGTGTTCCTTCAAAACTGAATCAACATCATAATCATGGTAATGTTTATTTGTTTGTGTGTCTGACTGACTGCCTGCCTGTCTTTCTGTACTTATGGAAGGTATTAGTACGGCCCTCCTACTGCACGGCTATTCTTCATGGTTATCTTTGCGCTCATACCTTCACGCAAGTAGTCCTTGACGATAGGTAGTCAGTCGTCGTTGATGTTTTGTTTTGTGTCAAAATAAATAATTACCATAAACACTGTCGGCAAATGTCATTTTATGACTTTGACAGTTATCAGCAGAAATGCAAGTAAACAGAGTGGTAGAAAAGAAAGCATTTTGAGGCGGAGAGTGTAAGAATTAGTTCGTTATTTATATGCAAGAAATAGCTTATCTTAAAGCGTAGACCTTAAGATTTCTTTAAAATTTTTACAGTAGCTATTTGTGAGTAAATAAATAGTGATTTAGTTAGTCTGTAAGAAATAAGTAGTTACCTCACTGATTGCAAAGTATGGTATTTGTATGTAAATGATTTTCAATATTTCCTAGCACAGCATTACTTCAAATCAGGAATATCCGACAATTATCTTATCATCCTTTATAGATGTTTTTCAATATGTACTAGTTACCTCTCCGTCTATATATATCTAGCGTTTTCACTAGTTACCACATCAACTCTGCAGTAAAGCAACAGAGGGTCAGTTGAAAATATTTTTTCCATAAACTTTAGTTATTTTCCCCTTAAGAGGCATCTCTGCTTGCAAAACCTCTCCTCATAACATTTTTTCCAGAACAATTTTATGCATTGAAACTTTATTGAAAGAACATTGTGATGTGCATAGACCTTCCCTCAAATGACATTTCACACAATGGAATGTAATCACTAGAGGGGAAAGGGCATCCGGCGACGGATTGTATGACAATACAATGCATTTACTGGGAATGGGAGTGCATCAAATGGAATGTGTGTTTACAACTGCAGGACGTCAGTTTGCATCAGTGTAAACGGCATATAATTACAATTTACAATAATGTTAATTTAAATTTATGTTAATGGCAAATCGTTAAAATTTTACTTTCCGCCGCTTGCAGACTTAAACAACTAGCCATTACAACTTCATGACAGCTCTGGAATAATAAAATGTAAAATAAATTCTAAAGTGATATCCTTCAAAAATGCTCATGCTCCTTCTATAAAATCTTCCAAATATTAAACAAAAAAATTAGTTGTTTCATTCACTTTAAAAAGGAAGTCTTTTCATCTCCAAATGTTCAAATAGTTCTCCTTTAGTTTTTGTTTTGCTATTTTTCAGTATTCTCCCAAACTCAGCAGGTTGTCTTTATTGTATCGCTTCCGTTTTCCTCTATTTTTTGTCCAAATGTACAGCTTCTCGTTGTATTGTTACATTTCATAGCAAACCCAAGTTTTTTGTGCATTATTTTCTTCTGTAAATTGCAGTTGGGTTACAAGTCAATTTCCACTAAATGACGTCCATTTATATATTTGTTGCTTTCTTTTTTCAAACATTTCTTGTTTGCATATTTTTTCTTCGTTGTTAGCCATTCTAAGCGTTCTTTTTCTTATTCCAGTTGTTGGCAAACAGCACATTGCCTTCAAAAAATGCAATCAATTCTCGCAGCAGGACAGGTAACAGAAATGTGTATGAATATTTTGTTAACAAAAAAGCGAGGAGTTCATTTTTTTGCCAGTTTGTGGTGCACATTGCAACTTACTTGACATTTCAATTTCGGACAAAAACAATTCTGATGTTTAGCTTTTTTCGCTAAGAGCTTAAAGCTATGAGATTTTTTCTTAAAAATATTGATGTGGTAACTATTTAACTTATTTGGTTAAATATATTAATCAAAACATATCTTTTTCAGGATACAATTTAAATATTTGTTTATTTACCTATTATTATTTAAATTGTTTATTTACCTGAACTTTGGATAAAATCAGAGAAAATACAAAAAGAAAGAGATATCGACAATTATTCTGCAATAGAAAAAGTATTTTGACTCTCCTGAACATTTAGATTTTTGAGATGTGCTGTTATTCCAAAATACCACAGATTTATGGATTTAAATATCGGGTGTAATATAATAATCGTAAACATGTTATATGTCCTGATTCACACTCGGCAAGTCCTGAGGCAGGCGGGAAGAGCAGGGAGCTCTCCCCGCCTGCCTTTCTCTCCAACAAATTTTGACACTTGCTTGGACTAAAATTGCCGAGTGTGAATCAGGACTAAGGATTAGGAATAAATAACTCATTATAACGGGTGATCCAAGTAGAGATACTTTTTTCAATAGCATTTTTTTGACAGATCACGTGTGAGTCGTGTCATGCTGTCATGTTATTTTTTTTTAAGTATTGTTTGGCATTTCATCATGGAAAGACTTACGCCTGAACAACGTTTACAAATCGTTCAATTTTATTACGAAAATTCACGTTCTGTGAGGAAGGTCGAGCGACATGGCTTTGCTCTATGGGCTCTTGAAAAGTTCCAAGAAGATCCGACGTTTTCGAGCCTAATTTTGTTCAGCGATGAGGCCCATTTCTGGCTCAATGGGTATGTAAACAAGCAAAATTGCCGTATTTGGGACGAAGAGCAACCTGAAGAGATTCAAGAGCTGCCACTTCATCAGAAAATTAACGGTTTGGTGTGGGTTGTCGGCCGATGGAATCATCGGTCCATATTTCTTTAAAAATGATGCCAGTGAGAACGTAACCGTTATCGTGCCATGATAACCGACTATTTGATGCCTGAAATTGAAGCTCGTGATCTCGGCGACATTTGGTTTCAACAATACGGCGCCACTTCCCACACATCGCATCAATCAATGGATTTATTGAGAGAACACTTCGGTGAGCAAATAATTTCCCGTCTAGGGCCGGTCGATTGGTCACCAAGATCGTGTGATATCACACCGTTAGACTTTTTCCTGTGGGGATATGTAAAGCCTAAAGTTTATGCGGACAAACCCGCTTCGATTCAGGCCTTGGAGCAAAACATCACGCGTGTCATTCGCCAGTTACCAGTCGAAATACTCGAACGAGTCATCGAAAATTGGACTCAACGGATGGACCATCTGAGACGTAGCCGCGGCCAAAATTTGATAGACATAATCTTCAAAAAATAAATGCCAAAGAATGTTCTTTCAAATTATAATAAACATTTCCCATTCAATTTGAATTTTCTGTGTTTTTGTTCTTTAAAAAAGTAGGGAACCTCGTAATGGATCACGCTGTATTTGGTTCAGTTAACTCAATTTTATTAGAGGTCGTGGCAAAACTCGGACTCTACTCCAACTTCGGAGAAAACTCCGGTTGCTATCCATAACTCGCTTTAAAAATACTCGTTTGGAAATTAAAAAATTAAAAACTTTTTCTATTATTACTGACATTCCAGCCAATTTGGCCAACTTTTAGACTGGTCCTCCTATTCTTATACTTTTTCATATTCTTTTCCATATTCCCATTCCAATTCCAATTCCTATACATATTCATTTTCATATTCCTATTCCTATTCCTATTTCTATTTCTATTCCTATTCCTATTCCTATTCCTATTCCTATTCCTATTCCTATTCCTATTCCTATTCCTATTCCTATTCCTATTCCTATTCCTATTCCTATTCCTATTCCTATTCCTATTCCTATTCCTATTCCTATTCCTATTCCTATTCCTATTCCTATTCCTATTCCTATTCCTATTCCTATTCCTATTCCTATTCCTATTCCTATTCCTATTCCTATTCCTATTCCTATTCCTATTCCTATTCCTATTCCTATTCCTATTCCTATTCCTATTCCTATTCCTATTCCTATTCCTATTCCTATTCCCATTCCTATTGCTATTCCCATTCATATTCCTATTCATTATTCCTATTCCTGGTTTTTTGTGTAGATTGTGGAAGTGGCTTTCGATGTTGTTACCAATAATTCTCGAAATTGTAATATATCCAAAATCTTAAATAAGTTTTAACTTCCGGCTACTATTAATCTGTCTACCGCATTAAAAATTACCTTTCAATCATGGTTTACTCCCTTATAATTCTCTCGTTCAAAAATTCTCTCCACCTTTGCCACAACCAAATCAAAATTCAAAATTTTAATCAAACTCCAGTTTCTGCAAACGTTCATTCAATCATTTTTGATAACTCACTTCTCGACTCATTAAACATTCTTCCCGGAGGATGAGGCCAAGTTAACGACAAACCATAAACCAATGAATAATAATCATACTTTAGAACAACTCTGAACAATCTCCAACGATACGGTATTTCGAGAAATTAAACTAAAAGTTATTATAAGATTTGGCAAAGTCATAATTTCTGTTTACGAATTCATTAAAGTACGAAACTCCTGAAAATGAAGGGGAACCGCCATCCAATAGAACATAACTCCCTTCCGTTGATGAATTTATGAAATTATAATTAAAGTTCAGAAACAACGAAATGAAACCATAACTGAGCATTGAAATATCGCAGAACGAATAGTGAGCAGTAATGGACCAAGAATTCAACTCTCCAAAGTAAAGGATACTCAGGGCGATGCTCCTTTTTTAGCGGACAGGACAACAACGAACAAAAGTAAAAATTACCGCGTTACGATGACGTATCTATAATAAATTGCAGTCATATAATATCTCTGTTAATAATTCAAGGTGGAATCATAGCTTTACGTTTCTTTCTTTTCTTATTTTTTTTGTTGGTAGCAAACTTTATTAAGCGTTTTAATTCATTTCCCCGCCATGGTAATGGTTGAGTTCCATTCTTTTTTGGTAATGAATAACTGCACGGGTTGTACAAAACTCGATGAAGATGATGAATTTTATATAAAACACTTAAATACCTGTAATTTAACTTCCATAACAAACTCATCACCCCCAATGAAAGAGTTAACTTCTATCGGTGGAGGGAGGTAAAAGCGATGGGGCAAGAGTGAGGCTAAAGTGTAAGTTTTGAAATAAAACTCTAGAGAAATAAAAGTCAGTTAATTTCAATACCGATGTTCCATTGCTCGCTATGATGCCATCGTTGGCTATGATGTCGCTTTTTTTCTTTCTCTATAATTTCTGTAAGGAAAGCATTTTAATTTAAATTGACTTCCCAATGGTGAAGCAACCGTTGAAACGAGATGAACATCATCTGGTGTTTTGGCGATTTGGTAGAAGGGTATGTGTTTCCAATGCAGTGGGATGGTAGACATTAGAAATACATTTAAAAATTATATTTTATTAAACCATATGTGAAAACATTGATGTACGAGGGTTGCTATATATATTTCTGACCTAGGCAACACTATGTGGGTCTTCGAAAACGAACCAAATCCAACGAAAGTTGTTCGTGGAAGAAGCAAATGGTCGCCTTTTCTTCGGCAAACCTGGTCATGTGGCGACTTTTCCGCTTGAGCAACGTAGGACGGTCAGTTCTGAGTGGTACACCACAATTTTTTTGCCTGAAGTCTTCGGAGAAATTCGAAAAACGAACAAGAGAAGAAGAATCATTGTGCACCATGACAATGCGAGCTCTCATACATCGGCTCAAACCAGCGCCATTTTGACCGGCCACAACGTCCGCCGTACAGCCCTGATTTGACACCCAATGACTTCTTATTCACTCACATCAAGAAAAAACTGCTAGGTCAACGTTTTTCGATGCCTGAAGCAGCTGTTGAAGCGTTCAAAAACCATTTTTTGGAGGTGAATCAACACACTGTATCCAAAACAATTCGTGCTCAAATGACAAAACGGTCTGAGTGAAGTTATGCTAAAAAATCTCATTCATACTTTCCAATGGAAGTTCCAGTTTTCATCTGGCAACACCAGCATTGCCCAGACCGAAATATAAATAGCAACCCTCGTATTAGTGCTTAATCGTATGCCGTAGCAATAAACTATATGTTAAGATTTTAGCATCGCCACATATTATCCGGGCTGCATAATCTGTATAATATTATTATTTTCTTCATAATCATGATTCCCTGATCAACATGAGCTAAATTTCGACACGCGGATAAAACGGATATATTTTATCCACTTTATCCGAGCTGCGAAAAACCAATGTAGAATACAAAACAGCTCAGTCTACACTGAAATTTCATTTAAGATTTCTTGGAATTAAAAAAATGTTCATGGTTTTTCAATTATTTTCAAAATAAACTTGTATTTTTTCTTTTCCTACGGATAAACCTTATCCTAGTTATCCAAACTGTAGAAATAGTATAGTAGAATAAGTATTTGGTATACTTCGATACCTTTGATTTCCGTTTAGTCATGGGGATAATCCGGTTTAATGTTATCCAAATTACATAAAAGGCAAAGAAACAAACAAAAACTTGGCTAAACAGTATATATTCCACGTGGGATTTAATTTTAGTATTTCAAAAATGTTAGAAGCGACTGCATTTTATTTGATCTTTTATATCGCCACATTTTATCCGATCGACATAAGCTGCAGAAAATACATTGTTGTCTATTTATAATTCCCTGATCACTATGAGCTATTTTTTTCATTAAGGATGTCGTGGGATTCACAAACTTCCATGTTTTTTCTAATTTCGTTTACATTGTTATTTAGACTTATTTTAAAAATAAACTTGGTTTTTTCCCACGGATAAAACGTATCCTAGTTATCCAAACTGTAGACAGTAAATTATTTGTACATAAGTATTTAAGATACTCCGATATCTATACTTCATGTTTAGGTTCAGGATTATCCTCATATCCGCTTTAATTTTATCCAATTTATACGAATTAGCCAAAGGAACAACAAATGTTATAAGTTCCAGCAATTTATGTGAATATACAACAGGGCGGGTCGATTTAAAAATCGCCCATTGCTCAGTGAAAATCGTATTCTAGGGATCAAAATAAGAAACTTTGCCGAAGGAACCATACCTCTAAAACGAATTCTGATGTCCCGGAAAAAATCCCACTTTGTATGGAACCCCCAGGGGGTTCCAGGGGGTGTGCCACTGGCATGGGTGGGTCGGGCCTCCAAAGTTAGTGGGGGTCGGTCATACATTTGGACTCGATTGGAGCACTCTAAATGGGTCAAAGTGGGATTTTTCAAAATTTGCCCCTACCCAAAAGTTCGACCCAAATTCCGGGACATCAGAATTTGATTTAGAGGTATGGTTCCTTCGGCAAAGTATCTTATTTTGATCCCTAGAATACGATTTTCACTGAGCAATGGCGACTTTTTTTGCCTCGGCAGTTAATGCGATCCGCATAAACTGCCGAAAATACATTATTTTTCATATTAATCAGATTTTAGATTTTGTGGCAATGGCCCTTTTATCCATCCCTTATAAACCGAACAAAATAGATAAATTGTTCAAATTAAGAGCATGACAAAATCACTAAAACTGATTTTTGTCATGCGGATAAAACAAATAAACGTTACCCACTTTATGCCAATTGCATAAATACTATATTTTTGGAAGATTTTACTAATCTGATTCACAATTCCGCCGAAAAGGCAAATATCTAACTAAATTTTTATTTTGTGGAAAACTTGGACAAATCTTCATCACTCCAATTCCGCACCTACTTTAAAAACTTTGGTGCATAAATTTTTCTTGGTTGAACTAATCAAAAAGCCATGAAAACTTTACACACCGACGCAGAAAACCCAAAAAAGAAAGAAAATGAAATAAACACACTCAAGAAAGAATTTGAAATGATGGAAAACTACTACTCTCTGCTATGATGAGTAGTTAGCCATCCCAGAACAGGATGAGTGGTGGTAATTGAGGGAAAGAATGAATGCAAGTTCGGAGGAAAAAATTAAAATGAAATTTCCCAAAAGCATGAAATATGTTTTCGCTGATGAATACTTAAACGAAATAATTTATAATAAAAACAAAACAAAGGAAAAAGTTACCACAACTCGAAAAAAACAACAGGAATATCATCAGGACTTTTGGACCAAATGCAAAAAACATAAAACTAAAAAAAAAAAACACCTGTGCATTTCTAGGGACGACCCTGAACGACCAGGGAGATGTCGGGAGGTTGTTTTGATATTTTAAATATTTTCCAGCAACGGCGGCGGCACGTAACAAGTTTTTCATGTTTTTGCTCTTTTGGAGAGAGTGCATCTGTTCGTTGCTTGCAGCAATTTCCAGAGGATGCATTTAATATGCATTTTGTGGAATATTTAATAAAGTTAGCGGTTGCCGGGCAAGTGGGTGGGAATGGGAGTTGCCACCGGAATTTCCTCTTAGTTACGCTAAAGTTTCAGCTAGGTTTATAAATGTAATGCACTTGCAGTAAACCAACAAAAACAAATCCAGCAAAACACAACAACAAGCCACTTTGATGTCTTATTTTAAAGGTATTAAGTAATAAAAGTCTCCAAACTAGAGAAGAATTATCCCCACCTCAACTTCTACTTTGGAGAAGTTGTGTTCAGTTTTTTTCTTGTTAGTTTTCTTTGGGTTTTAGCATTTTTATAGCATTTTCTTGTTAAAAGGGGGCGTTGGGGAGGGAAATTGAACAAAAAATGTGAAGAAAACGAATTGAATGTTTTTTTGCAGTACATAAAAATTGACAGGTAACGATGGGGAATTCAAAACTAAAATTTGATGGATTTTCTTCACTCCACTAAAGTCCCGCACATAAATAAAGCAGAGAGTAGCGATGAAAGCCCGTTCAACAGGAAGATGAAAAGACATAAATTAAGGTTAGTTTAGAGCTGGAAGCCAGGGAGGAATAGTTAAGATTTAAGATAATGGATCAATAGAGGTTACAAAGGTTAAATCAGATAACGAAGAATGGTGTATAGGTGTTATGTCCTTAGGTCAGAAGAAAACTTAAATTATTTTTTCCAAATGCAAGTGGTATAAAAGAAAATAAAGCAGTTTGTGATATTACGTTGGGGGTTATTTTGGCACTTTTAATAGGTTTATTGTAAAGGTAATACAAAGAACATATTCTTAAATTTGATAAAATAAGTGACCAACATGGTAGAGACGGAATCGTTTGTAAATATTGAATGTCCTTTAATATTTTGGTGGGTCCTTAAAAGTTTTGTTAGACAAATTTTACCAAAATCATCAAAATGAGGTCATATAAATCGTTAAAATCACTTTCTGAAATCGTCAAAAATCCTCGGCACTAAAACTAACATTTAAGTATAATTTTTTAGTTTTTTTTCAGGCGGATGGAAGTGTTTCAGAAACCGATGTTCATTAATAAGTACTCCCAGGAGCGGTAGATATGTTCATATGAATTAATACAGCATTAAAAAGCATGCAAGTATGCATGCATAATAAAATATTCTTGAAAATGTATCTGGGAAATGATTGATTCGGAAATAATGCCCATATAGTAAAAATTTGGTCATTCCTTTCATGTTTCGGTCTAGTCCCCAAGCCACAAACTTCAACCGATTGGGAAGAAATGTCGCCAATATGCGTTTAATTGTAACTAAAGCCATTCACACCAATAGGGGCCATCGTAGGTCCACGATGATGTGGCTCCCCTTACAAAGGTCACACCAGATTTTCCTCCTGACGCCTAAGGATCTAGAATTGCATAATTATATCCAGAGCCATTCACAAAATGTGGACCTGAGTAGTCCATATATTGTTATAGACCAATACAAAGCTTCCATTCGGTATGACTTCTTGGCTTCTTCAAAACCAAAAATACCAGCCGATTCTTGAGTACTTCAAAAAGTGAATGAAAATGTAAAAATCTATCTTTGTTATTTTATATATCATAATAAATCGTAATTCCTGGGCAAAAATGAACAAATTGACGTTTAAAATTTTTGATCTTAAAAATTGTCGCAATGGCGATAAAACGCAATTTCTGGCATCACTGGTCCTTAAGTATTTGAATAAAAGTCATGGACAGAGAATTTTCAGAATTATAAATTGAGCCTTTCAAACGGTTAATCAAATCTATCTGAAATCCAGGGGAAAATAACATTTGACCTAATGTAACTGACCTTTTATCTAAGGACCTCTTGTACTATGGATCAATGTCAGCTGATGGCCAATGACACCTGATTTAAGTGTTAATGACCCTAACAGTCAATGTTCTTTGATGTAAAAAGCAGTGATCTTTATCTTAATGAACGCTGACTTAATGGCCACCCTTTGTGTAAAGCTTATTGACTTTAGGTTGCTGGTTATTCACTCAAATCACCTGTCAATAACCATAAGTTCATATATATTTGATCAGAGTCAATAATCACCAATCTAATGTCAATGATCTTTACCCAAAGAGTGAAGGAGCCATTGTTTATTGATCAATGGGTAACTGAACTTGCACCTTTGTGATCATAATAAAGAAGTCAATATCTTCTCCTTTTATCATGGCCAAATGACCAATGACCTAGTGAACATGGACTCAATGACCTTTGACTATGAACAAGGCCAAGGGGTCCATCAACTTCGAATATAAACAAGTCTAAGTGGTCAATGACCTTTGACTATGAACAAGACCAAGGTGTCAATGACCTTTGATCATGTCCAAGGGATCAATAATTTTTTACCATAGCCATGAACATAACCAAGGGTCAGTATATGAGTCAATGACAGTCGGCTCATAGTCAATAACTTCCATTAATAAGGTCAATGACCTTTAGAATTAGTGATATTTAAGAAGGGATCATGAACTTTTGATCATGACCAGGGGTCAGTTACCTAGTGACCATGCGATCAATGAACTTCGACTTTAAACAACAACACCAAGGGGTCAATGACTTTTGACCATATAAAGGGTGGTTAAATTGTAAGGGCCGATGTTGAATGTGAACCACACCTAAACGTCAAGTTTTTTCTGCATTTCAATTTCAGACAATTCAATTTGAACCATGGAAAGATACACAATCTAGCAACGCGTTAAAGTTTTTAAAGCCTTTTACGAAAATGGGCGTTCAAATCAGAATGCATTTCGTGCACTTCGTGATGTTTTTTTGATCAGCATAATCGACCAAATGTGTCCACACAATCGGGAGAATTGTGCGCAAATTTCAGCAAACCGGGTCTGTAGAAGATCTGAAAACATCTGTGCATGCGGCTTATGGGCTGGCGACGTCATCCGGCCATACTTCTTCGAAATGAGCCGGTCAGACAGTTACTGTGAATGGTGATCGCTATCGTGAGATGATAACGAACTTTTTATGGCCCGAATTGGAAGATATGGATGTGGACAATATGTGGTTTCAGGACGGTGCCAATTGCCACACAGTTAACGAAACGAAACAATGGCTCTTTTGCGCAACAAATTCAATGGTCGTCTTATCTCACGTCGTGGCGATGTCAATTGGCCGCCAAGATCATGTGATTTGACACCGTTGGACTTCTTTCTTTGGGGTTATTTGAAAGAAAAGGTGTACGTCGATAAACCCGCAACAATTCAAGAGCTAAAGGATGAGATAATTCGGCACATTAACGGCATAGAACCTCAGTTATGCCTCAACGTCATTGAAAATTTGAACCATCGGATGGATGTGTGCCGCTGAGGTCGCGGCGGTCATTTGGCCGATATTCTGTTTCATACATAATTGAACCATACCAATTTTATCATAATAAAAATAAATTACAATAATTTCCTAAATAATTTGTGTTTTATTCAAAATCAACATCGGCCCTTACAATTTAATCCTCTTTATAAGGGATCAATCATCTTTGATCTATGGGTAACTGATCTTTCACCCAATAACTAATTATATTTAACGAAGGAGCCAATGACTTTTACGATTAAAGCAAAAAAATCAATAACATTCGACTATTACTAGGTTTCACTAGGTTCCAATGACCTAGTGCCCATGGACTCAATCGCCTTTGGTTCAATGACTATTAACAACACCATGAGGTCAATGGCCGTTGACTATAAACTAGTTGTCAATGACGTTTGACCATGTTTAATATATAAATCACATTTGACAATGACCACGGCCATGAGCAAAGAGTCAGTGATCTCCTATGTATAACAGTTGGCTATTGACTATATAACAGTCGGTCTATAGTAATAGCATTTAACAATATGGTCAGTGATATGAAGTTTATTTTTGCCTAAAGAGTTTATAAAAAATTGTTAAATGGTAAAATAAGATATCGATATAATTTTTTTGAAATTTTTTATTTCAAAAATTCTCTAGGTATTTGAAAATTTAAAAATGTGAATTTTCAATTACTCTTGAACGGCTGATCCGATATTTACAAAGTTTATGTCGTTTGAAAGAGAACCCCATAAAAATTTTGAAATAAATAAGCGAAAGAGAGTTCTTGCTTTACCATTTACCAACTTTTTATGAACTTTTCAGGCAAACATAAACTTCATAAGTCAATATTAAAAATTCTGACCCCAATGCCATTTTGCCAAAGCGCCGAAAGTCTTTATCAAGACTTATGTATTCTGAAAAAAGAAGTCAATGTCCTATGATAAAGAGGTCAATGACAAGATGTCAATGATCGTTCAAAAATGTGTCCCTTATGATATCTAATTCAGGGATCTATGTTTTAATTGGGTTTAGAGGCCGCGATACTACTAAAAGAATTTTGTTCGGTCTGTATTATTCCATTAAGTAAATATTTTTTGAATTTTTTTAACATTTAAAATCTTTCCTTAAAACTATTTCCAAAGCAAACCATTAATTATGCTTGTCTTCCACAAAAAAACTGTAGCTTTTGTTTTATTTCTTTTTGAAACTGTTGAAGGACCATTTAGAAGTTGTCATTTGCAGAGAGTTGCTCTGAACCTAAAAAAGAGTAAAGACATGCGCCACTTCAAAATAAGAAAACTGTCATCACCACTTGTTGGAAGTGAAAACAAAAACTAAATCTACATATGGGAAAGCTACAGAGTAGTCAGCGATGTACGAAATAGACTTCGAGGAGAAGGTGCGGGATTAACATGTCTCCATGTGTGTTATAGTTGTATAGTTTTATTTTAGTTCCCCTTAAGCTACACTTTTTTTCCACATTTTTTTGTTAAATGTCCTATGAATCCTTTATGGTTCTCCTTACGTATGCTACTATTTATATATTTACTTTGGTATGATAGTAATTTTTTGTGTTTGTTCCATTTCAAATCATACATAGTTAATCTTATGCTGTCAAAAATTAATTTTATACATATTATTTATAATAAAAAAATTTAATGCTTCAACGCTTACCCCTTTCATTTTTGAAACTTCCATTGTCTTAATGCAAAAGATGCGAAGATACCACAATTATCCCCATACGCCGGGAATGGCGAGGAGTGTGCGAAGTGGTGGGAGTATATGAATATGCATTATGCATGCTTCTGTACTTTCCTCCACATATGAAGACAAGGGCACGGATTTTTTTGCATCAAATTATCTCATGGAATATTCCTGTAATATGGATTATGTTTGCACTCTTTTTTGTATTGCGTGTTCTTGCAGCAATTTTATTTTGTGTGTCCTTTTTTGCAATGTGCGCCCAAGTCATTAAAATCCTTACCCTTGCTTGGTAATAGCATTCTTTACTTTTTCTTGATATTTCATTTAAATGACATCATGGGTTAAGGCCTCGTTCGGTACACTTCACACTCACTTGACACTTTTTTTCGAAACATTTGTTTTCGAATGAACGCTTATTATGCATTGAAAAGTGTTCATGCATGCATGATAAACATGTTAGGCATGATATGTACATAAGTAAATGTATTAGAGTGGGTCTTGATTATTGGGGAAAAGGTTAAATGGTTGAAGTTGGGACGAGACTACCGAATCAAGCACCTACTTATTGCTGATACTTATTGAAATCTAGAAATCACAATTTTATTATTATTTCATAAATCAGCATGATTTTAGTCAATTAGCAAATTTGATATATTTGAAGATTTTATTTGCAATTTAACTACCATGCTTATTTTTTAATGATTTTTTCCTTGAACAAATGTTTCAAGGCTTTAAAAAACCTTGAACGTTTGCCACAAAAATCTATGCAATATTATAAAATAAACTATTCGGGTTTTTATCGGTCCAAGGACGAAGCCTATTGAAATGAATTGTTGTCCGTCAAGCTTTTTAAAATTGTACATATATGTATGTATGTGTCAGTTTTCTGAACTGATATAAAATCGGTCCACAGTTAGCTATAGCGACTATGTATACAAATATCCTGATTTTGCATTTAAGGGCTTTTCCCAAAAGGTGTTTGTAAAATTTTACTGATATCAGTTTTCTGCATTTGATAGATATAAATTTGCTGAATGAGAAATATACGCTGCCAAATTTGAAGAAAATGGGTTCACAGTTGGTTACGCTCCTACCTTTTTCCCGCCCGATTTTTCATCTAAACGCTATATAATCCTCAATTCTGAACATTTCATTTTACAATTAGCAGAGATCAGTTTTGTGACAAATTTATACGTTGCTAATTTTTCAGAAAATTGTGTTAGCAATTGTTTTGTGGTAACCGATTTTGCAACTCTAGGATAAATTCTTATCTTTTAGAGTTATCGAACTATTTCGACAGATGGAGACTCAGATTGAATATATCAAAATGTGATAGCATTATATTTAAAGGCAGGTGCAAGCTCCTTCATCCTAATGCTAAAAAATATATTCCTGTTATTAGAATAGGAAATGAAATAATTCGGACATCAGCCAGTATAAAATACCTTGGCGTTGTCTTTTCGATGGACTTCAAATTTGTGAGACATATGGATCACATTTTGGCAAAAATAAATCGTATATTTGCCCTTTACGTCCCCTTGCCGAGGCGACGCGGAGGACTCAGGACTTTTGGTCTATAAACAGATCATCAGACCCATCATGGCCTATGCCTTTCCATCCTGGTTTGGAATCTCTTCCTGCCAAATGGAAAGGCTTAGGCGATGGGAACGACGAATTCTCGTTACATCCCTCGGCCTTCGAAACACCATCGCGGACGACGGTACGGTACGGAAACCTTCGAATCGGTCTATCTATGGCGCGATTGACTTCGATCGTATTGATGTGTTTTTAACCAAAACAGCAATTCGGCACCTTGAGAGCTCATCCTCTCTAGATAATGAATTGATGAGGACATGCCTAAATCTAGACACCACCCTAGACAGGCTAACCGAATTAAAATACCAGCCTCCTGCTGGTCTTTTAACTCTGAATAGAGACGGCGGGCTATACCGTGGCGACCAATTGCTATTCTATCATCGCCGGATAGGTAGCTACGATTTGGACGACACCGTATATAGTACGCGCCAATAATCGGGACTGCCTTTGCACTCCCACCCATTTGTATATATTATTTAAGTGTTATTTTTAAGTCATAGTATTAAGTAAAAAACAATAAAATGATGAGTAATTCCCTTTTTGTAATTCGATTTTGTGGGAAAATATTAAATATATCGACAAAGCATTGTAACTAGTATAAGTGAAATGTAGAAATACATAATTTTAAGAAACAAATTTTATATAACTTGTAAGATACCTAATGTATGTAAATTATCTCGTAATAATGAAAAAATGTTAGCTATAAGCGTATTTACCCATTGTAATAAGGATTTTTCGAATCAATAAACTCTGCACATGTAACCGATTTTGCACTTTAGCGCTACAGAATTCTCATTTCTTAACAGGTCTTTATAAAATTTGGCAGATATTTGTTAACTGAACCTTAGATATAGGTTACTACATTTAAAGAAATTCGGTTCACAGTTAGCCAACATCTTATCTGAAGTGTCAAATTTTCCATGACTCTGGCATATAAATCAGGCTGATATTTACCGATGGCATGGGTTATGTTGTCTCTGAGTGTCAGTGAGACCAAAAAAAGGGCGATAAAAAATGTTAGTCCTTTTAGCTCTACCACGTCTATAAAACACATACATACATACAAACATTTTTCCATTTTTATATATATAGATAGATATCTAGACATTACAGCATACAGAAAGTTTTCAGTGGTTACATCTAGTATAGAGATGTAAGTCGACATAGAAATATTAAAAATAGGACAGGCTTAGAATAAGTTATAAATATTATTCTTAGAGATGTCAAACGGGATTGGTTTTCACAAATCCCGGAATTCGGGATCCCGGGATTTTCGGGATAAATCGGGATTTTCAATTCTTAATAATGTGATATTCCGAAATGGAATACAAACATTTTAGTTCAGTTTTAATTTAATTTGAACAAGGATAAACAGCTAAAGCATAAATTAACTTTTGTAAAAAATACTAACTTTTATTAAAATATTTCACAACATCTTAGCTATGGAATAATTTTGCCCCAACTTCAGTTCGTCGTCTGAATTATTATTGGCGTTTTCAACTTGAGAAACCAGTTTTTATGAGAACCAAATCGATGTGTCGATCCAAATCAGATTTGAAAGAGTCGAATACAATGTTCTTCGTTTTGTGGGACACAAACTCCATTTGCGGGTTTGTTTTAAGTTTACTTGTTTATAATTAAATTTATTTTGTAATTCTTCTCCAAATTTCTAATATCTTCAGTGGATTTTGTCAATGTTTTTTGATGTTAACAATTTGCTTCATTAGTTTACATTTTCAACAGAGTGTATCTATCATTCACTTAATATTTTATACGAGACCACTTCATATATTATTATTATTAAAATATGCCAGGATTCATATTAAAAAATCCCGGGATTCGGCATTTTTCGGGAGCGGGATTTCCCGGGATCGGGATGTCCCGTTTGACATCACTAATTCACTATTATTCTGCTTAAGAGCTTTTCATTCCACTTGTTTTCGAAAATCTGTTTGATGTCCCATTCTAGTATACATTCTAGTTCCTTAATCCGAGAAAGAGTCAAAAACTCAAAATATTAACAAGTGTAAAAAATTCAATTAATCACAATAATTTATGCATACATATATTGCATTTAGTTGCGCTTATTTCGATGAAGCAATTTAAAACTGCCATTTTTCTAGAAATGTGACAGGATACATTTAAAAAAGTATAAAAACTATATTCAGCCAAACAAGTCCTTGAAAGAGTAATCGCCATTACATTTATTACCATTATAATCCACTTTTTCCCACTCGTCCAAACACATTTCCATTCCCATTTTATAGCTTTGCTTCTCTTTATGAGTGGTGTTGTTTTTTCAATATTCATTATCAAGGTCACAATTTCCTCTTGTTCTACAACATTTTCACACTGGTGGCGATCCCCATGCGTTCTATACGTTCCATCAAAGAAACATTTGTAACAATTGTCGTTATTGCCACCAAAGGATTTGAGGAGCAGTGGAGGAAAACTCATTTACCTCAATCCCTCCTTAGCGTAAAATTATGCTAAACTCGGCTACTAACCCACATTTGGAGAAGCGGGTGGTGCCGCAAGCTATAAATGACCTTGACAATGAAAAAAAGGAGAAAAACACGATTAGTAACAGTGAAATCTTCTTGGTATATACTGAACTTTTCGCATTCATGTATAGGGACATTTATAAAGGGTCCTTTGCCATTTGTTCCCCTTTTTGATTTCGCTTTTTGCTCCAGTAAATGAGGAACGTTTTGATTCGTTGTTTTTTTTTTTGCTTCTTCTAAGTATTGAAACTATAAAATAAAATATCAAGGTCAGGGAATTAGAAATTCCTTGTAAATGTTAAGGTCATTTTAAATGATGGGGGGAGGGAGGGCATTCAAAACAACTCTCAACGTCGCTTGTCTTGGAATACGAGTATATGTGTCAAGTTTAAGGTTTCTTGGAATGTTCTTGTACTTCTGACTCTGCTGGGTGTGTTTAAAGCTGTCACAAGCAAAGTTGAAGGAGGGATACTGTTTAGAGGTGACTTAAAGGTGACTGTTAACATGTAAATCTTGGCGAAATAAAGGGAATAAGTAGTGGTTTTTATCGAGGAACAGCAAATGATTGATATAAGCTTCTTAAATTAACTTTATTTCTTGATAAGAAATCTATTTGTTTTTAAAAAATACATGACATCTCTGCAAAAAATACTAAAGTAACAAAATATTTCTTTTTGTTTGACATCCGGATCAAAAATATTGAAAAATACAACTTTTATCTAAATGGGAAGCTTTTATCATAAGAGTAATCTAATTGCATTAATAAATATGGAGGAATAATCCATTCTTTCCATAGAAATGATAGGTCATCGGCCTAAGATCCTATATATGTTTGAGAGAATTTCGCTTCAGGACATCTCCCGTCTCTTTACATAGGTATGTATGTATGTTCGTTTGTCTGGCAGGGAACGACAACTTTCGAAACTATAGATCTTTATGAAATTTGGAACGAAACATTGTTTTACATCAGGAACGAAGGACCAAAATCGGTTCAGATTTAAAAATAGCCCCCATATAAGGTTTTTTACAGGTTCACAACTTTGAGTTAGTAACACTGCTTTATTTGACAACCGATTTAACAGCTGAAAGTTGCTTTTTGTTTAGTTTGGTTTGACCTGGTTATTATGGATAGACTTACCCGAGAGCAACGCTTGCAAATGGTTAAATTTTCTATCAAAATAATGGCTCTGTTCGTCAAACTTCAATGTTTGTTCAGCGATGAAGCTCATATTTGCTTAATTATATACTTAAATAAGCAAAATTATCGCATTCGGAGGGATCACGTAAAGGTCTTATTAATTGGCCACCAAGGTATTGTGATTTATCCCCATTGGATTATGTAAAGTCAATCGACGATAAACCAGAGACAATTGAACAACTGGAAATCGACATTCGACGAGTTATCGGTGAAATACGGCCGCAAATTCTGCGAAAAGTGTGTGGACATTAGAGTACCATATTGCCGTGGCGGCCACATTGCGCAAATCATATTTAAACATTAATCGGACAAATTTATCTATCCAATAACGTCAGTTTAATTGATATTAAAAATATTTTTCTTTGCTTTATTTTAATTTAAAATTCTCTCTCTCTAAAAAACACCCGCTACATATATGTGCATTCCGATTCGTCATGTAAGCGCTTTGGAAGCTGATTTAAAATCCGATAATTATGAAAGTAGGCAGAGTAGAATTATTGGATCCAAGGACAGACACTGCCGAGTTTGCAGAAACCCGGTTTAGATAAAGATAAGACCCCATTGTAACACATTCTACCTTTAAGTAATTTTTAAAGTCGATAGTCCGTATGTCAATCTGTTAATTTATTCGTTCAATCAAAGTACACCATATTTAAATTCGGGAAAATCGGTTTAGATTTCGGTAAAGTTTCAATATATATTCCCACTATATATGTATGTCCGCTGTAGAATCAATAATTTTCATTCCATTGATATTAAATGTTTAAGACTGTAGCTTCTTGACCCAAGGTGGAAAACAGTCACATATAAGTATCTGAAGCAATTCAAATCTAAATTTTTACACACATTTCGGGATTTGAAACCCAAATCAAGTAAATTCCTTCATATAAAAAATCTTAAAATATCCTTCTGAGATTTCAATTGCAACAATTCGGTAATGTGGACATACGTCGCCTCCACAGCACCCACAATTAGTCAGTCAGTCAGTCTCCCGCCATAAACGACCTATGAGTCTGTGGTAATTATTGGATGGGCTGCCACAGAGCAATAAAACAAGAGGGGGACAACGGCGACTACGTGAGATTTCTCGCTCTGCTCTATATGCTGAACAATATGCGAGTATCGTATGCGTTGTGGACTCTCTACTAAAAGAATATGTTGCGCTTCTCACTTCTCCTTATTCGAAATTATATTCTGTGATAAAATCAAAGAGTTGATGATTTCGAAGTTATTCAACAAAAAAGAGGCTAAACCTCCCCTGTTTTGTAGAAGAAAAGTACATTTCCCCTTCCGAAAGTGAATTTTGTGTGTTTCAAAGTTTCTCATTGAAGTTCGAACTCTTGATAAGGGGTGTTTGTTTGTGAGAGAACTTCTATGTTGTCACAGGAGAGGGAAGCAGTATCTCTCTCTTTTGAAGAATTCGGTTTGAGAGGACTCTAACTCTCTCGTAGTGCTCTCTGTTTGTGTTGCCTTCCGTCAATAAGTCTTATTAAGGTGCTAATGCAATTCCAGTTGGTAATTTTCTGAGTGTTCTTACTGTGTGTGTTTTTGTGGTGGTTTTGAACTTTTCCTGGGGAGGGTAAAATTCTTACCGCCACCGCCGCCGCTATTGAACTTTATTGTGAGGGACTGCGTGCGAGTGTTCTTTCCGTGGTGCTTCTGCTGCTGCTGCCGCTTGTGTGTGGACTGTTGCTTCCTGGTCTCGAGTAAATAGTGAAATGCAACTTACTCCGCCAGGAAGCGAAAGCAAAGCCAATGGCAAATGTTATAAAATACTGTGCCACAAGGATATGCACAGTCAGTCTATTCACAGTCCAGCACGAGACAACATTCAACCTTGTAGTGAAGGATAAACATTCAAACGTCACAGAATATTTTTGTCCTTACGCCACAAAGCGCATGAACAGAATTGAAAAGAAATTTACGTAATTTTTGTGAGAAAATTTGGCGCCAAAAATATACGCAAATTTAAACAACAACAAAAAAAGACTTGAATTAAAAATTTTAAAAAGTGATTTTTAAAATAAAGAATTAGAAAAACTTGTGAAGCTTTAAAAAAATGGCTATTGCATATTTTATACCCGATCAATCGAAATTATTGGCGGGACGTCGCCAGGATCGAGAGGCGGCTAACAATCAAAGAAATTCTTCAGCAAGCCAAACGGCTTCTAGCAATCAAACCGCCAGAAATCCACCGGAAAGTAATTCCAGTCCTGCCGCTGTCAATCGGGGCTATGGAACCACAATTAATGTAACAGTGCCTACATCTAACAATTCTGCCGAGGCCACCGGCTGTTGGGATTTCCTGACACAGGTCTTTTGTCATGCCCTGCGTTTTTACCATGAATCATCGCAAATTCAGCCGACGGTTATACAAATATCGGTAAATTTCCAAACTCAAACAGAGGAAAATAACAACGCCACTGCCTCATCAGCGGAGGCAACGGAAAATCCAGCGGCACAAGGAAACTCCAGCACAGCGACGGCAACAGCAGCAACAGAGACGGGCCAATCCCCAGTAACAGCCGCCAATAATCCGTTGGCCAGAAGCTCTAGACGAGAGGAAAAACTATCCAAACCCAAAACCAGTGGAAAACGAAAAAATTAATCTAATTAAAAATTAAATTAATTTGTTTAAGTCCATCTCTTACTTTACTCATTGTTTATTATTATTATTATTATATTTTTTGTAATTTTAATTTTTAATTATCTTTCAACGCGGTATTTGTTTAATCTAACAAATAATGTCGTCAATTGAATTTGTATAAAAATTCAACTTCAGTTCCGTCAGTCCACCTTTAATTTGTAGCTCATAGCGGCTCAATCAAAGCGTATTGTGATTCCAAAAGAAAAGTAACAGAAAATAAAACTGATATACAAAAATTTCTAATAAAACTTAAATAAAAATCTAAAAAAAAAGAAAAAACTTTAAATTCTCTAAAACAAATAAAAACAAAATATATTTACTAAGGAAAGGTTTGCAACAGCTGAAAAAGTGATGAATAATTTTGTTTAAAATATTTTTTTCGGAAAGAGAGTTTACTCTTAAGATTTTTGTGGAAAATGTAGTTTTATTTGCATACAACTTTTTGGAAGTATTTTTTTTTTTGATAATAGTAAATGTGGTAATGGCCAAGTTTGAGTGGATAATCAATCAAGGTTTCGAGGAAAATTTTATAAAAAAAAAACAAATAAATATTTTCTTAAAAAAAACTAATTAATCTATTGTATATTATTTAATTAATTATTGGAAAGGAAAAAATAATTTGATTTCTTTGTTAAAAAAATAATTCAAAATTAACACTATTACACATTTTGCTTTTATTTTATTCGGTTAAAAAATTATTACATTCTGACTAAACCGCACACTCAAAATATTTTAATTATATTTTTTGTTCAACAATAGTTGAGAATTATATCTTAATTTTCTAAATCTGAAATTAATGCTTATAATTGTAAATTACTCTTAATCAAAATTTCAAATAAAATATTTTAAATATTCAAAATATGCTGTTTTTTATTTAAATATTTTAGTGGAAAAAATCAGTTCGGATTATTTTGGAAAAAATTAAAAAAGCATAAAGTTTAAATCAACCAAAAGAAACAAAAATAAGTAAAAAATAACACATAAAATTCTTATAATTTTTTTTTAAAAAAAGTATTTTATTTTCATAAAATAATTAAATGATATTGACATTGTTGCAAAAATGTGTTTCATTGATTCATTATCGAATTTGTTGTTCAACAATATTCTCATGTTCGAATTTATTCTTAATTTTCTAAATCTGACGATACGGATAAGAATTGCAAAATTATTCTGAATCACAATTTGTAATAAAATTATATATTTAAAATATTCGAAAATGTATTAGTGTTTTTTAATATTTAATGAAACATTTTCTGAATTAAATGATTATAATTGTAAATTATTCGTAATTAATTTTTTTTTTTTATTTAAATATTTTAGAAGAAAAAAATCAGTCAGTGTTTATTTTGGAAAAAGTTAAAAAAACCTTATTTATAAATTAATCAAAGGAAATATCACGTTAAATATGTATTATATTGTTTGTTAAAAAAATCATTTTGTTTTCACAAATTGCTGCAATAATTAAATGATATTGACGTTATTACAAAACTGTTTTCCACTGATTCATTACCGACTCTATGATTTTTTCAATATATTCTCATGTTTTTTTATTTATTTTATAAATCAGAAAATACGCATACGAATTGCAAATTGTCTCAATCATAATTTGGAATAAAGTTATATATTTAAATATTCAAAAATTAATTAGTTCTTTTATTTCAATATTTGAATTTTTCCGAATCTGAATTAAATGATAATAATAGTAAATTATTCAAAATAAAAATTTCAAATAAAATAAAATATTTTGGTATTCAAAATTTCTTTTGTATTTTTTCTTTTAATATTTTACTACAAAATATTAGGAGAACGTTAAAAACACTTACAATTTTAAATCATTCAATGGCAAGAACATTTTTATTAAATTTTCTTGCTAAACATTCATTTTCAATTAAAAAGTGACATTATGGCAAAATTCTGTCCCATTGCTTCACCGCTGACTTTCAACTGAAAATCGAAAATATTAAATCAAATTTTGGTTCAATAACATTCTCAAGTTAGAGATTTTTCTTAATATTCTGAATCTGAATCGAATTGCAAATTGTTCGCAATCATATTTTGAAATAAAATTATATTTTTTAATATTCCAAATTAATTTAATTTATTTTGTTCCAATATTTATTTTTGGAAATTTTCTTAATCTGTATTAAATGATTCTAATTTCGAATTAATCGTTATTAATATTTCAAATAATATTCTTTAAATATTCTAAATTTATTTTGCCTTTTTAATTTTAATATTTTAGTACAAAATAACAGTCTATTGTGGAAAAAGTAAAAAAAAAAAAACAAATTTAAAATTAATCAATGGAGGAAAAAAATCAAAATAGTACAAAATAAACTTATTAAATTATTTTGTATATTTTATTTCAATAATTTAGTGCAACATTTTATGTTAAAAAATCTTCAGAATCTGAAGTTTAGCTAAACCTGAAAATTAATCGCTATCAAAATTTCTAATTAAATAAACAATTTATAACTTGAAATTTCGTTTGCCTTTTTAATTTTAATATTTCATTATGAAATATCAGTTTATAAATGAAAAATGTAAAAAAATGATTATAATTTGAAATCAATCAATAAAAAGATAAATAAAAAGTATTTCAGTAACATTATTATTTTTTTGTAAAAACATTCATTTAGTTTTCAAAAACTGCTGCAATAATTAAGAAAATAAATATAGATACAATTAAATATTTGAAGTATTAATAATTAATTAATATATATTTTTCCTACATATTAATGTATATTTTTTAATTTGTTACAATTTTTTTCCATCGATTTATTACCAAAAATTTTAATATTTATTTTTTCAATAAAAAATTTTTAAATTTTACCTCGGAAGTTCTTGCTTATAATTCATAGAATAAAATATTTCTAAATTTGTCTTATTTTCTTCAATATTTTGATATAACAAATTAGGTTTATTTTGGAAATGTGGAAAAATCTGAATAAAATACATATTAAATAAAATTTTAAACTGAAAATTAAATAATTTTATTTTTGTAGTTATCTATTTTAGTTATTTTAAAAATATTGCTTTTATTTTATATATTTTTTTATTTTATGTTATTTTATTTGGTTTATTTATTTTATTGAAAATATTGTACTAAATTTGAATTCAATATTTGCATTATGTGAAATGTGATGTGATGTTAAAATGTTTTTTTATTTTGTGATTTAAAAATAATAATTTAAATTGTAAATTATAACCAATTTAAAAAAAATTTTAACAATTACTTATTTTTTTTATTTCATTATTAAAACCAGTAAAATTTATTTGGGAACATTTATTTAAAATTATAATTGCAAGAAATTAAATAAATCATAAATAATGTTTTTTTTATTAAAATTGTGTTTCATGAAATACTATTTTTTTCCATTGATAATTTTGTAGACAATTAATAACAACATTTCCAATTTCTGATTTTTTCTTAAGAAGGAAAAAATTAAAATTATTTTTAGTCAACATTTGAAAAATTAGAAAATATTTGAACCAAAATTCTTTTGTTGTTAAATTGAAGATATGCTTAAATTTTCTTCAGCACAATTTTTTTAAACTGGAAATGTGTGAAGATTGTTTTTTTATATTCAACGATTTAAGATTTGAAGATTTCATAAGAATCAAAAAATGCGAAATATTTTAAATGCATTTTTTAAAAGATTTAATTCTCTGACTTATACTTCTAATTTGCCTTCAAGAGTTTTAAATATTATTTAAATTTCTGCAATATTTTTAATTATTTGACCAACTCGAAAATAATATTAAAAATCAATTATAATTTGCTAAATTCAAATGTAACTAATAATTTTTTGTCAAATTCTTATAATATAAAGAAATATGATTTTGATATATATAAAGAAATATATGAGCATATAGAGAGAAAAGAGTTTAATTTCATACACAATTTAGACAGATTGTTTCCTTTTTAGAAATTTTTTTCTCTAATTAAAAATGTAGAGTTTTTTGTTAAATACAATTTTTTAATATTGTTTTTGAACAACTTTAAAATTAGTAAGCAAATGTATACTTAATGTAAATTGTAGATTTTTTTTGAATGTTTAATTTTTTTGAATTCGATTAAAACGAATTTTTTACTCTTACATGGTGTAACCCTTTCAACTTCTTTTGTTGTTAATGCAAATTTAGTTAAGAAAAATAATATTCAGTTTCTACAATGTTGTTCCTCTAGATAGATTTTTTTCTTTGTGTTTATTGGAAAAATTTTAATATTTAAAAATATAAAAATCGGTTGCATGGTGAATTTGAAAAGAAAAACTAATAAATAAAAAATTTAGTTTATTTAGTTTTCAAAACAATTGATATTTAGGTATAATTATCTTTTTGTTATTTTTTTCTTTAATTTTTTCTAAAAAAAATTGCATGTTTTAATCATAAAATATTCAATTTGAAGAACTTCTTTCAAATAATTGTACATATTTTATGACTTAATTTAAACAAATCCATTCCATAAAAAAATTAAATTGGCTCCCCAGAATTCCCAAGCGTTTTTGTTTCATTCTTATAAAATAAAATTTGTCAATTTTCCATTTAGTCATAGAAATTATGCAGAAATGAAAAATACTCGTAATTGGGTCAGTACTTTTGAACTCATTTCGAAGTAACAAATGAAAATGTGCTTTGTTAACTTTATAATTATTAACCGCAATAAAGTCATTACGCGAAAGGTTATAAATTATTTATATCTCTAATATTTTGCCGACGGAATTCAAAGAATATAATATATGTGTGTACATTACACGATTTCACACAAAATCAATACAATAAGCTTTATTAATTGAAGGATATTAAAGAAAATAAAAAAACGGTGAGTAATTTTTATTCGATAAAATGTCCTCACATATTACTATTTTGTTAATTTCCACACAGAAAGCCATTGATGCAAATTAATTTATTTCAAAATTATAACTTTTTTTAAGTATTATTTTTGTCCTAAGATATTGATGTCAATTAATTTATTTCAAAATTATAAATTATGTTTTGTGGAAATCGTATTTGTATCCTAAAATATTGTGTACAATTTTATGAAATATGTGAAAATTTATATTCGTTTTTACAAATTTGACTAATATTTTTCACTTCTCGTTTTAATTTTTTGTCATTTTATATATTTTTGGTTCTTAAAGAGAAATACAATATAACATTTTTCGTTTTTATAACTTTCCTAATACCTTTTAATTACCGTTTTAAGTTTTCTTTTTCATTTTAAATATGTCTAAGAAAAACAAATTTGTTTTATTAAATAAAACCATTTTTAAATATATTTTATGTTATAATATTTTTAAAGAAATCCAATATAAAAAATCGTAAATAACTACAAATACTCCGTAAACTTAACGTACAATATAATATACTTTAAAAAATTCAAAAAAAAATACCCATAAATTATAAGATCAATAAGCAGAAATACATAACATACATTAATAAAATTAATATTTAAAGAAAAAACAATGAATATTCTAAGAAGATACTTATAAATCTTCTGTAGGATTTTTTAAACAGCCACTACCAATATAATTACAACAAAGGATATAAAACGGTGTACAAACTATCCATTAAGAAAAATACATAAAAAACGAAATAGAAACTTTACCCAAAAAATTTACGAAAAATAATGAAAAAATTATAAAACAAATAAGAAACTAAACCCTGTACAGAAACTACTCGAAGAAAATATATTCAAAATAAATAATTTTTTCTTCATCGAAAATAATTTATTTTATAAATAACCGTTTTTGGAAAGAATGAGATAAATGGAATATTGCGGATAAATTGTGGAAGAACCCTTAAATTTAGAAAGTCGAAATTATTTTTTTAAATTACTAAAAAATTTATGTAAACTGAAATTTATTTTAACTAAAAATAAATATATTAAACGAAACGATATGATTATCTGATTGCATAGTTTTTTTGTAAATTTTTACAATTTAGTGTAGGTAGGCAGTGTACGAGTCTATCACAGGGAGGGGGGTCTGGTTCAAAACACGTATAAGGCCACCAATATATAAAAACCGTTTCAACTTATTTATGGTAGAAACTTGAAACCATTTTCATAAAAATTCAGTGGTTCCAATGCACTCCTAAAACGGGGTTGTTATTTATAATAAAATAAATATTTGACTAATAACGGATGGGACTTTAAAATATAAGTTAAATTTGAATCGGCTATAAAAAAAGTTCTGATAATTTTTTCAAATTTCTGTTTTTATTGGAAAGGTTGAACTTTGTCATTTAATAATGGAAAACAATATCATTCATATGACTACCACGACTAGCTCGGCAATTGAGAATTTTAGGGTTGGACTCACGTACGGGTGGGCCATTTAAAACTTTAATTTTGAATCGGCTATAAAAAAAGTACTGATAATTGGAGTGTGCCAACATAGTCCATCTTTGTCCAAATATTTAAGTCAATCTGTTAATCCAGTCGAAAATTATCGTGCGCACCAACGAGATAGACAGACGGACACGCTGACGGACATTGCTCAAATGACTTTAAATGACCCATAACGGATTTCCGCCAAATATTCTTGGGGTCACTCCATCGATGAGTTACACTTTTGGCGCGCTGAATCTGATATATACCCTTGTTCAGAATAAGTAGTAAGGATATAAAAAACCGGATTATGTTGGAATTCTCTTATTTCTACTTCCAAAAGTGCTATAATTTCTACATTTATCTATAGATTTTCTTCAAATAGGCATTGTTTTCTTCGTTATGATGATAGCTTTTATAAATGAAAAAAAAAGATATTTTGACAAATTTTTTTCTATTTTTTAAGGTTTTTGCGTGCCTGCAAAAAACCATTTTTTTTTGAAAAAAAAATAAATTTTTTTCTAATTAGTCAAGCAACAGTTGTAGTTATCATAATTTCTAACAATTGTAGTTCTCATAATTTCATGTAATTTAAAGTGTATCCCGACTTTATCGATATATACTCCAAAAGTTATGGTCCAGATACTAAAGGCACAATCCAAAAAATGGGAATTTTAAAGAAAAATTTAAAAAAAAATACCATCAATTTTTTTTTTAAATATTCTTTTTGTGTTTAGGACACCAACAATTTTGTTGCATAGTGTAATATATATTTGAAGACCCATTTAACAAAATGTTTTCTTATAAAAATTAAATATTCTATTAAAGAGATAATAAATAAATTTCTAACAATTGTAGTTCTCATAATTTCATTTAATTTAAAGTGTATCCCGACTTTAGCGATATATACTTCAAAAGTTATGGTCCAAATACTAAAGGCACATTCCATGAAATGGGAATTTTAATGTTTAGGACACCAACAATTTTGTTGCATAGTGTAATATATTATTGAAGACTCATTTAACAAAATGTATTGTTATAAAAATTAAATATTCTATTAAAGAGATAATAGTTTCAATCAATTTTCTAACTCTAGATGAGTATATTTCCAATCTCGAAACATAACTGAATTAGCAAATAGTTTGATTGATATAAGTAATATTTTAATGAGCACAATCAACTTATAATTTTAAACGTCAACATGTTTAATAATTTTTTAATTAATTCAAAACATTTTTCAATTGAATCACTAATGATTTCAATCATGAAATTGATTGAATCAATTACTGTGTCCAACAGCATTTTTGGAACCGAATAGCGACCCTATAAATTTAAAAGGGAATGTTGAGTAGATCATTTTTGTAGAATAAACTTATGGTCCAGCGGGAGCATTATATTAAATGAAAATAAATGCTGTATGTGAATGTCTGAGAGATTTCTTATTGTCAGGATAATATAGTGGAATTTTATGAGGAACATTTTTGTGGAAGATCTTAACCCTCTAGCTCCCCTACTTAACGGGTCAATTTGGTCCTTTTTTTCGAAAAAAGAAAAAAAATGTAATTTCAAAAAGGACATTAAGGATTGAAATATTCTGGGAAAATTTTTGCCGGAAAATTTCAGTGGTGGTCGCCAAAGACACCACTCAGCAAAATTTCTCATTACCAAATAAGCAAAGTTCGATAATGGTAAGTACTTATTATTTAGCCACTTTTCTCATTATTTTAACATGGGGATGTCATTGGAGGAAAGTACTTCCCAAAAGCATACAATAAAGTAGCATAATAAGTACTTATTTGTAGCTCGATTTTATGAACATGAATAATGCATTACCAATAAGATATAATATAAGATATGTAGAAATGGCCATTTGAAATAATTTTTTGCATATTGTCGCGCATATTTCTCGAAACAAACAATTTCCTCATGCCAGATTCGAATTTCTGGTATTTTCATTCAAATCTGCACGTATTGTTTGAAAACAAGTTGAAATATAAATAAATCTTGTACAATAACCCACATATAGCCATAATTACATTATATTAAAATTTGCCAAAATAAAAAATCACTTATTTCTGTTATTATTGGTAAGTCATTATTAATAAGCCGAAAGTAAAGCAGTGAATAATGAGATGTCATTATTTGGTAATGCAGGGAATAATGACAGGTACTTACCAAGATTTTGCTGGGCAAGGTTGTAAATATGGCTCTTTTAATCCATAAATGTCCTTTTTGAACTGTTTTTTTTTTATTTTTTCAAAATGTTCTAAATTGACCCATTGTGAGGGGAGCTATAGGGTTAAGATCTTCCACAAAAATAATTCTCATAAAATTCCACTATATAACTTTGACAATGAGAAATCTCTTAGACATTAACTTACAGTTTTTTTTCATTTAGTATAAAAAAATGTTTAACCAAAAATTGAAAACATTGACCCACTGTAAAGAAAAAATTAGACCAGCTGGACCATATGTTTATTCTACAAAAATTGTCTACTCAATATACCCTTTCAGAATTATAGGGTCGCTATTCTGTTACAATCAAAAAGTCTTAAGTTGTTGGACAGTGTTATTTTCCTAATAAATTGAAGTAGTATTTTAATTGATACTATCTACTATTTAATTTAAAGTGTTCTGGTTACGGGGTTTTGTCGACATGTTCACTAATTTATTAATTGATTCAACTAATTTTTTAATTGAGTCTTGGTTTTTTAATAATGAAATTTATTGAATGGAATATTTATATTTTATTGACTTAAATAAAGTTTTAGGTGATACAGACTACTATTCAAAAAAAGTATTCTGATGAATTTTTTGAAATTAGGGTTTGCCCTTTCAAATCGGGTACATCGTATCCATATATTACATATGCATCTCTCCTTTAAATTAGATGATCAACCAAAAATTTGAATATCATCCGAAATTATGACAGATGTTTAACTTGACTAAGTATTCAAGTTTGTTCTTTCACTTTACTCGCTATGGAACATAAAATTAGACTTACCATGACAACGCTCCACCCGTTGATGATGTCAAATGTTAAACCAATATTTCCTCCAAACCCTAATTATTAATGTTCATATTTTTCGTTCACATTTTTTTTCAAAAATGAGACAATGTAAAAATTTTATTAATAGATAAGATCAAAGCCCAATATGTCATCACAATTAAACTTTTACAAATTCTAACAAGTCATGCCTTAGACAACCAAATGAAATCATTTCGAAACAATGGCAAAGGACCTCAGTGACTGCACCACTTGGAATGCTATGGAATATTAGGATGAATGGAAATCTAAAGGGTTAAATTAAAAGGTTATGGTTAAATACCATTTGGCAAACCACAATCATATCATAATGTTAAGTCATCGCAGAGCAAAGTCAGGGAGGGGGCAGACGAAACAAAGAGAGAAACAGACAGTATCAACACCCCTCTGCTCGCTGCCTAAACCAAGAGAAGACCACAAAGCCACCATTACCATCGCCTGCACCATCATCATCAGCCTTGCTCGGGCCAAAACCACCAACCGCAACCACCAGAAACAAAAGCTTTCCTTCCTCCTACTCCTCCTTCTCATCCTCATTCTCGTGGTCGCTCTGACTGACAAAAGTCTAAATGATTTTCTTTTTGAAACTAATAAACCAAACATCTGTGACAAATGATCCATTTGAAATGATAACAGGATTGCGTTTGTAAACCCGTAAAGGATACAGAGTTGCCAACAACTTGGCCCTGGAACAGATGGGGGAGCACAAAATTCCCCTGGAACATATACTATGCAAAGCATTCATATTCAGCGCTAATTTGCGGCTTATCTTAATTTTGAATCGGAAAACACAAACATTTTTTGGTTAAATTTAATTGTGTAAAAAACCAAAGGACTCTAAGGACTCTCACTTACCTGGTCACCACTGTCACCCTAAGCCGGCAATGGTAGTGCATTTGGGTAAAAAGAGTGTTTAGATTTATTGCAGTTGATAAGCAAAGGAAAATTACAGAGCACAAATATGTCGCGTCTAAATGTTGCTATAGTGTGGCTGTCGAATGTCGGTTGTCGGATGACGATTGTGTTATGGCGGTCTAGTCTTAGCGCTCTTGGGTTAAATTGTGGGCTGGTCTGGCTGTTGCTTAAGGTTGTGGTTGTTTTTTGGCGGTCTTGGTGGTCAGTGGTTACTTGTGATTTCTAATGGTCACCAACAGAGGTGAGGAATTTTATAACGCCTCCAATTATATTTAGAATTCCTTTTGCCAAACGTTTAACTTTTTCCCCTAAAGGGCCGGCCTTTTTCGTTTTGGACCAAAGAAAAAAGGTTATGTTGGCATTTTTAAAATTATGAGTAATTGTCGAAATTAGCGCGACATATGTAAGACTGGTAATTAAATTTTATGGTAACAGTTGCCATTGCAATTTGTGTAGACAATCACATATGAAAGATATGTATAAATGATTTTTGTTTTCAAAATACCTCAGGGTAAAGGCGTTAATTTTTCCATGTTTTTGTGTAGGGAAATTGAACATTCTGAAAATTATGCAGTGTTAGTTACCAAACATGTTAAACGTGTGTAGGAAATTACTTTAATTGAAAGAAATTGTAAGTTTTAGAAACTTGGTTAAGCATGCCCATTGTTTAAACTTAATTAATATGGTTAGTTTGCAGAGTAACAGTGCAAAGTTCCGTAATTGCTCCCTTAGAGTTGCAGGTAAAATCAACATACTATTTATTAAATAAATCATTTTGAAGAATCGTAGACACGTACGTTGCAAAAGCTTAAACTTAGAGGATTCATCCTTATTTCTTTCGTACACACGAACTCTACACAGAAAAAATTGCACGCAAAAAAGCAATTATAAATTGATTGTATTTTAACTACATATTTTTAGATTATTAGGTGATTTTTAAACTAATGAAAACTGTTTCAGCCACTGCTACACTTTTTTATTTTTTTTTTTGCATTTTTACAGAATTTTAATTTTTCTTCAAAATTTCGCCGAAATTGCAGTTTCTTTAAAGTCTTTTTGAATTTGCATTTTTTAGATATGTTTATTGAAATTTATTGTTTTTTAATTTATTTTTTCTGGTAATTTTGTATGATTATATAGAAACTTGTTGTCGAAATTGTAGGTGTATAGAAAATTCCCGGCCACCGACCCTAATACGGTCAATGGAATTTGTAGAAATTAATGTTTTCTTTTAAATCTTTTCTTTTTCTGCAAAATGTTGTCAAAACTGCATTTTTCTAGAAAATTGGATAAAAATTTCATTTTTATACTAAATTTCGCAAAAGCTAAATTTTTCTAGCAAAATTCGTCGATTTTCCAGATTTTTGGAAAAATTTCATCAAAATCATATTTTCTAAAAAATTTGCTCGAAATTGTATTTTTCAATTTCAAACTGCATTTTTCTAAAAAAAAATTACAGTTTTTCTACAAAATTTGATCGTAATTGCATTTTTATGCTAAATTTCGCAAAAACTGAATTTTTTAAATTTTCCAGATTTTTGAGAAAATTTCATCAAAATCATATTTTTGAAAAATGTTCTCGAATTT
The DNA here is from genome assembly GCA_963930755.1 of Eudasyphora cyanicolor. Classification (NCBI taxonomy): domain Eukaryota; kingdom Metazoa; phylum Arthropoda; class Insecta; order Diptera; family Muscidae; genus Eudasyphora; species Eudasyphora cyanicolor. The sequence goes on along the minus strand of OZ005735.1, from coordinate 6,267,418 downwards.
GTATTTTTCACGACAATTTCACCAAATAAAATCCATCGCAAGAATTTGCATGCAAAGATTTTTTACATAGTAGAGTAGAATATTACATATCATAAATTTTGTAAATTCAACTTTAAACAATGTTGTAAATCACACTTGCCACTTGCCTCTGTATTGCCTTAGTGGCGCTGAGGCCTAATTATTACGAAATGTAAATTTTACGTACAAATAAATAATATGTAATTATAAAAAAAAAATCCTTGCACATTTGTGTAAAATTTCATTAAACATTTGTATTTTTCTAGAAAATTTCGTCGAATTCGTTTTTTCTAGAAGATTTTATAGAATTTTTTATTTTTCTAGAAAATTTCGTCGAATTAGTTTTTTATAGAAAATTTCGTCAAATTCGTTTTTTCTAGAAAATTTTATCAAAAAAAAATATATATAACATTTTTCTAGAAAATTTCACCGAAATTTTTTGTTCTAGAAAATTTTACCGAAACTATATGTTCAAGAAAATTTTTGTGGAAATTCTATTTTTCTAGAAAATATCGAAATTACATTTACTAGAAAGATTCTATTTCTTCTGGAGTTTATTTTCGATTTTGATTGTTTTTTTTTAAGAAAACTTCTTCGAATTACATTCCTATATTTTTTTTAATAAATAGCAATTTAATGGAAAAGTTTGACGAAATTGCAGTTTTGTCGAAAATTTTATAGAAATTGCATTCTTACACAGACCATTTTTGTTGAAATTAAATTTGTATAGAAAATTTACCGTCAAAGAATTTTAACCCGTTAATTTACAATTTTAAGTCCTCAAAATGTTATTTTTCTAGAAAATTTTGTGAAAACTGTTTTCTAGAAGATTTTATAGAATTTTTTTCTCTAGAAAATTTCGTTGAATTTATTTTTTCTAGAATATTTTATCGAATTTTTATTTTTCTAGAAAGTTTCACCGAAATTTTATGTTCTAGAAAATTTCACCGACATTTTATGTTCTAGAAAATGTCACCGAAATTATATGTTCAAGAAATTTTTTGTGGAAATTCTATTTTTCTATAAAATATGGAAATTACATTCACTAGAAAGATTATATTTCTTCTGGAGTTTATTTTCGATTTTGATTGTTTTTTTTTTAGAAAACTTGATCGAAATTACATTCCTATAATTTGTTTTTAATAAATAGCAATTTAATGGAAAAGTTTGACGAAATTGCAATTTTGTCGGAAATTTTATAGAAATTGTATTATTACACAGACAATTTTTATTGACATTTAATTTGTATAGAAAATTTACGGTCAATGAATTGTAATCCGGTCAATTTACATTTTAAAGTCCTCTAAATGTTATTTTTCTAGAAAATTTTGTGGAAAACTGTATTATTTTAAAAATTTTCTTCAAAAGTCCGTTTGTCCAAAATTTTCATCAAAATTCCTTATTTCGAGAAAATTTCATAGGAGTAGCTGTTTTCTACAAAATTCCTTGAAAACTGAATTATTCTAGAAAATGTTTTCGAAATTATATTCTTCTATTTTTTTTTAATTTCATCAAAATTGGTATTTCTAGAAAATTTTGTCGAACTTTTTTTCTATGAAATTTCACCGAAATTGTATATGTCTAGAAAATTCCACCGACATTTTATATTCTATAAAAGTTTATAGATATTGTATTTTTCTAAAAAATTTCGCCAAATTGCATTTATGTAGAAATTTCGTAAAATTAGCATTTTTTCTAGAAGATTCCTGGCCAGCTATCTTTTACCCGGCCAATGACCCTTAATCTGGTCAGTTGCCCTTAATTCGGTTTCATCCGGCTTAATCCTCGAATCCGGTCCACGACTTTTAATCCAGCCATCGATCTCTAATCCAACCGATGTATCTTAATCCGGGGTCATCGACCTTTAATACAGCCATCGACCATGATTCCGGTTATCGATCTTTAATCCGTTGGACATTAATCCGGCCATTGATCTTTAATCCAGTCATTGACCTTTAAGGACCCTTTATTCGATTACTTAAAGGTCGATGGCCGTAAATGTTCTTTTTATGAAATTTTCTAGTAAAATTAAAAGTTGACAACATTTTTTAAAAAAATTAATTTCGTTGATATTTACTAAAAATATTGTAATATCGTTTAATATTTCTAGAAACAAACCTTTCTAGAAAAATTCAATTTCGAAGAGAAATTGGAGAAATCGAATTTAGATAGAATTTGTAAATTTTCTAGAAATATGAAATTTCGGCAAATTTTTATTTTTTTTAAAAATTTTATTACAATTTCGGTTATTTTCTACGAAATTTCCTAGAAAAATTCAAAATTTTCTAGAAAATTGAAAATTTTTCGGAAAAAAATAAATATCGACGAATTTTTTAGAAAATGTAATTTTGCCAAAATTTCCAAAATTGGACAATGAAATTGCATTATTGCAGAATGTTTGTTCCCTCGAATTTAACTTTTCCTGTAATATTTATTTTTTTTTAGAAAATTTCGCTGAAATTCGGTTTTCTAGTAGTTTAAATGTGTATTTTTTTTTCATAGAAATTGGATTTTATTTTTTTTATCGAAATTGTATTTTTCTTTGAAATTGCATTTTTCTAAAAAATTTCGTTGAAACTAGTGTTTTGTGAACGATTTTAGGCAATAAGCAATTTTGTCAAAATTTTCTGAAATAATCAAATTTTGCCGAATTTTTTCAAAAATGGCAATTTTGTAAATAAATTTAATTTTGTTAAAATTTTGTCGAAAAAATTATATTTGGGCGATATTTTGTAGAAAATGCAATATCGTTATTTTTTGCAATTTTGGAAATTATTTTATAAATGCAATTTCAGGGATTTTTTCTAAAAAACGTAATATTTGCTAAATGTTCTAGAAAAATGCCATATTGGCGAAATTATCTAAAAAAAATAAATTTTGGCATTTACTAGAAAAAAATTAAATTCGGCGAAATTTTTCAAAAAAAAAAAAATGGCGAAAAAATTAAGTTTCGTATTTTTTCTTTAGAAAAATTAAATTTTGTAAATTATCGATATGACATTTGTAGAAAATAAAGTATCGATGATTTTTTTTACAATTTTGACAAATTATTTTATAAGGACAATTTCGGCGATTTTTCTAAAAAAACGTAATATGTGCGAAATATTTTTAGAAAAAAATGCAATATCGGCGAAATTATCTAAAAAACTCTCTTGACATTTTCTAGCAGAAAATGAAATTTCGCTGAATATTTCTAAAAATAATTTGGCGAAATTTTCTAGCATTTCGAAAATATGTCCTAGAGAAATGAAATTGTGTCAAATTTTCTAGAAAATTCAATTCATGGGTGATTTTTTTTTGCAATTTTGACAACAATAGTTTTAGACGAATAGTTCTAAAAACGCAATTTTGACGAAATTTTCCAGAATAATTACATTGTGGCAAGATTTTCTAAAAAATAATTCAGAAAACAATTTCTATAAGATCGAATTTTGATTTTTTTTTACATTTTTGACAAACAGCGAAATTTTGATGACGTATTTGTAATTTAGATGACATTTCTTAGAAAATTAGAATTTTTCTATAAATTTGCACTTTCTACAAAATTCGCTAGCAAATGAAAATTCGACGATATTTGTGGGAAATGCAATGTTGGTAAAATTTTGAATGAAAAATAAATTTTCGAGATTTTTACTAAAAATTCAAATAATTGCGAAATTTTCCTAGAAAACCCTAATTTTGAAAGAGTAATATGTAATTTCAGTGAAATTTTGTGGGTAATGAAATTTGAGAAATTTTGTAGAAAAATGTAATCTTGACGATATTTCATAGAGAAATGCAATATCGGTGAAAAATATTAGCAATTTTGTCAACATTTACTAAAAAAAATAATTTTGGAGATTTTGAAGAAGGCACAATTTGACACAATTTTGATTTTGTAGAAAAAAAAAAAACAATTTTGTCGAAATTTGGCAATATTTTATAATTTCAGTGAAATTTTTTATATTATTTTTTTAATTTTCATAAAATTTGTAAGAGTATACGAGATAATAGCAATTTAGATGAAATTTCGACGAATTTTCTAAAAAAGTTTGACGAAATATTGTGTTATAAAATTGTTTGTTTGTTTTTTAAGGAATCACCCTTAAGCATCCTAACCGATTTTCTTGACGAACAGATAGATCAGTGATCGAGAAAGACCGCTCGATGTCGACTCTGGTACGGAGGAAAACCTCAGAGCTCGTATCTAGTATAGCAGAATACCTTAAATATCTTCTTTGGTATCGAATATGACCCCATATGTCGTTTAAGCATAAAAGAAGACTCAAATATCTCGTCACAAGAAGTCTTCGGAAGTAGTCGCTCGTATAAACAAAAGTTCAGAGGATGTATCAAGTATACAAATTGACCTCCGAAGCGATTATGATAAAATTTCGTATATCATCATTCATATCTCTTGTCAAGCAAAAGTGCACAGTATTATAACAAATAGTAAATTTTCATAAAATTCTTGATTTTAAAATTTGTTTTAATAATGATATTGACTTTATTTTTTTCTTTTTTTCCAGGTAAGTATTAAATGTCCTATTTTTTGCAAAAATTGTGGGAAAGGTAATTAATTAAACATAATTGTCTTATTCATAAAAATAATGATAGTTAAAAAAAGTATTTTCCATGTTAAAATGTTCCGTATATTATATCTTTTGTTTTTGACTATAAGATTTATTTTTGAAAATTATTAATTCCATATCATCCAAAATGTGGAAGATTGGCAGTGTACTAAAACTCTTTCCGTTTTTGGGACATTTTGAAAATCTCCCGGAGGCAAAATATTGATGTTGTCCCACAATGTAGGGAAAAATCTTATTTATAAGTCTCAGAGTAGAAAGTCATTTAAAATCAACCAAAAATATGCAATTTCCAGTAGATTTTTTTTAAATTTTCAAAAACATGTAGGAAATACTTGTTTCAGTAGTAAAACTGATATTCAGTCCCATTTCTCTGGACCTCAAGAGCTTCTATTTACAGGTTTGACTAATATGTCTTACAAGATCTTTAACAAGACTTTGGACATGCTGTTAAAGTTATCAATTAGTTTAAAAGTTTTTGTTTTGTTTTTTGAAAAAATAATTGATTACAGTTTTACAAAGCCATAAAGAAGAAACATATCAAAATAAATCCATCTCTTTTTTTGTGGTGAAAACCTTATTCTGGTATTGTTTAATAGATATCTTAAATTATCATTTGAGAAGGGGCGAAGGAAAAACAATGACGTCAAGCAGTTTGGTTAACACCCACCAAAACAATTCCTGAGGCAAACCCCCTGACTTGTGTTATGGACCATCCCACTTTTTTTGGGAAGACAGACGAACGGACAGACGGCCAAGCCAAACAAAGTAGCTGTCTGCCTGAACGAATGACTCTTTGGCAGTTAGTCAAATAAAATTAATGATGTATTTTTTTACTTTAAAATTTATTGAAACACATAAAATTAGTGAACGATTTGTGAAGATATCAATGATTTCAATGTTGCTTTTTTCTTCTCCTATTTTTTTCAATGTGGTTATTGATTTGAAACCCAGACACATTCTTGAGAAAAAAGTTCTGTGAAAAAAAGACAAATGCAATGGTAACGCCTTGAAGTTTTTCTTCGTCTCCTTAACAATACTCTTACAGAACTATAGCACATTCCATGCCGGACTCTCGGACAACTGCCAGCCATTCAGAGTGATGTACGGCTTATGATTAATTGTTAAACTACGTTTATGGAGGAAAAAGTTTCCACTTTGTCGAGGAATAGTTTAGGTCTGGACAATGCAGTTGGTTGCATACCGCCGCCATTTGCCGTTGCTGCCAACCAAGTTGTTAACAATTGCGTATTTTGTTAAAAGAAATGTGAGTTTTCCAACCAAAAAATAGAAAAAAAAACCCACAACCTAACAGAGATAACTTTTTGGAGACCCGGGGTTACTCAATATGAAAAAAGAAAAAAAAAATTGGAGCTATGGCGACATGCAATAGAGTCAATTATTATTGTTGTGTTCTGGAAAGGTATGATGATGCAGTGTTGTCAATGTCCTGCTGCGCTATTATTTGTCTTTTTCCTCCTCTCTACTCTTGCAAGTCCCCCCTTCTCGTCAGCGCGATGTTTGCGATATGTCGTTGTAATGTGAACAGACAAATAGATGGACGGACGGACGGATGGACAGACAGTCTAATGGCTGTATGGAGGGATGAATCGCTATCTGGTCGGTGGCTTGGTGGCTTCACTGGATGACTGACTGGCTTGACTGCTGCTGCTGCCTGGTTACTTTGGTGATTCGCTTCTTTTTTTTTTGGTTTGGTTGGAGTATAAATTGCTTTACTGCGTTTGGGTCATTAACGAAATTGAATATAGACACACTCTCTGATGAAGATCTGCTGTTGGAGTTTCTGCTGCCTTTTTCCTCTATCAGAGTTCAGGCACTTATTGTTCTTCTTCTCCGCCATCGTCGTGGGCTGGTTTAGCGTCGTAACTTTTTCCAATTCCGTAGCTAAAGTTCCGCCAAACATTAGACAACAGTTGCTACGCATCATTCTCTTCCCTTTAAAATTGTTCAAAGATTTTTTGTGGCTATTTTTTCAAGTGGAGAACTGATTGTTTTACTTCTTCTCCGGTATGTTGTTGCTACGTGAGGCCATTAAATCAGTGCCACTTATTAGTAGTTGTCCGATAATTTATCCCACTGTGTCCTAGTGAAAGTACACTCCACCGAGGAATTGTGCTTGAGCCTCATTAGTTACCCATAGCGTTAAGCAGTGTTCTTCGTTCTTTGGCTATTCATAAAGAGAATGCTGGTGTTATGACTTGTCCAGAAAATGTTATAGGTGAATCCATAAAAAGAAAATTAATCAATTTAATTTAAAATGTTTAGAAAAGAAAAAACACTCAACATTACAAGAAAATCTGCATTTCATTCCATTTACCCCAAAGCTCCCAAAAGTGTCATTCTGTTCTTCACACTTCCTTGACTTGATTTTCTTCGTCTGCTTCCCGTAGAGGTTAAATCTTGTTGGTGTTGCTTGTTCATGGTAAATGAAAAATGTTTTTGTAATTTCCGTCGTATGCTATCACTGCCGCTGCTCCCGTAGCTGTTTATCATCGTTCCGCGTGTGATCTGTAGGAGTGACTATTACTAATTAATTTTCCGAACAAGATTCTGCTACAGGACAACGAAAGTCAGGATGTTTCCCAGCAAGACCAAAGCCACGCCACTTCACCTCATATTGATTAAGTCGAGTGTGTATGCAAACGCCCGCCCTTTGACCATTTATTAACAGTTTGAGGTCTTTTGTCGCCCTTTTGGGCGGCCAGTCGGTGGTTAAACGGGCCAGGGTGGTTTGTCAACATCATTTATCAATGTTTAACTCCCCCAACCAGAACGTAATTGTTGCAACTCATATTATTTCTACAAAAACAGCAAATCTTTGGTGTGATTTTTTTCCCGAAAAATCGCAAAATAAAGCCATGAGGAGTTTGAAACAATATTGTTCGATCTTTGTCCTACATATGTTTGTGGTAGACTTTTTGAATTACAATAAAATACTTTTTTTATTTCTGGGGCTACGAATCTTCAATTCAAAATTTATTGTTGTTATATTGGTACACATTCCCCCGGCATTATCAGCGATTTTGCCTTTTCTAGGTTGTTTATAAAGATATAAAGGTTAGAAGTGTTTTGGTGTACTTCATGATTTTTGCTATCGAAAAAAAGGATCAATGAATCGGTTTTAAATTCTGTGTGAAACTCAAAGTTAAGTGCTCCAACGCCCTTAAAATTTAGCCTGTGGCATTTAGCGAGTCTATTTTGAGCAAAAAATTATTATAGGTGCCACAAGTGCTTCTAGTCGCGAAGCTGTTGACGACGATGCGCGCCCTTGGCGACCCATCATCCAATGAAAACGTTGAAGCATCGGATGGAGAGTGGAATCACTATAAAGATTTTTTTCGCATGAAATGTGTGTCAGCAATGTTTGTTACGAGATTCCTAAATTTTGACCGAAATAATCGTAGCATAAGCATAGCTCAGGAGCTGTTGAATGATGTCAAGGAAGATGGAGATTTGCTAAAAAAAGGGTCATAACTGGCCTCTGCCACGTTTTCGTGATCCCAAAACTGAGAATATCTTTGCAAGGACGCAGACATGGCACGATTGAGAAGATAAAGACCGTATCGCTAAAAAGGTTGACCTCTATACCAAAAGCGCTGACACAAGTCTATACCTCCATTCTAAAACATGCTATGTCGAGCATGTTTTTAGGGAGATTGCATTTTTAATTTCTAAATATTCCAAATTATATTCAGTCAAAATTTGGTGTTTATACGTCAACCCAATCAAAAGTTATTCACTAAACAGTGCAGTTCATTTATAAAGGAATTCCACACAAATTTCAAAAAATTATTAAAGTTCAATCGCCTTGTAATACAGGATGAAGATTGGAGGATACTTATCAAATATTTCTACATCTGTGATATAAGAATATAATCTACTACGATTACTCTGCACTGGATGTGTGAACTGGTGCATTGTCTTGGTTGTGAGCAAACGCGGCACTCATCTTGCGCACATCATTCTCTTCATTAAATTTTCTGTCAAAATGCGATGTATAGCACTTTTTGAAATGCCTATGACTTCAGCTTACTCACGAACCTTAAACCAACAGTCATCCAATACCATTGTCTGGACTTTTGCGACCGCCCTCGTATCTACCCTGGGAAACTACCGTTCAAGAGCAATGCCAGGAGATGTCTTCCCAGCCAACTAATACCTCTTGATTTCTCATAAGTACAACCCAATATGACCTTTAATGAACATCATCCCGCAAACTCTGACAATGAGATACTTCACAGAGATAACCTTCGCAATTTGGCTCAGGTCAGATCTTGCAAAATATATATATATATTCCGAAAAACTTTCATGAACCCGGAGTTTAATAACTTTGCCCTTCTCCCAATAAAGCCCTCTCGCTTTCTTGTCGGTACAAATGCAAGAAGGTTCTTTATAAACATACTCCCGCAAACACTGACAATGATAGTTTTCTTCACAAACATAACCACAACAATCTTGGACCAGCTCAGACAACCAACCTTTGTCCTTTCTGACATCAAAGTCCTATTGATTCCTCATCGATGCTAACAAAAGAAGGTCTTTAATGAATATACTACCACAAACTTTGAAAAAAAGAGGGGCTAAAGATCTACTCTGAACATCCTCTTATCCTCTTACTTTCACGTCTGTACAATACGAAATTCTGACAATAATAACCTTTTTAAAGGTTCTGTTGAAGACACAACAATTGTTGGTCAACTTCATCGCTATTCAATTTTACGTCAATTTGCGTCAATTTTACATTTTTGTTTTCAACTGCAAACCGCAAAAATAATGATGGCAAACTGACGATTAAAACAAGTAAGAAAGTTTCAGTCGGGTAAACCGACTAAGGCATACCCTCACTTGGTGAGTAATGTAATATTGAATATTACTCGAATTATTCTGTCAATTTGTGTGGGAGTTGCCAGAAGGGGTTTATATAATACACCTTTTTTCGCTGAACATTAGATACTTTAAATTCATTCATTGCACTGTGCCGACTTATCAGCATTTATGTGCACTGGTATAAACGTTATGAGACATTAAATTGTGGTATGATTTGGGAATTTTGTGTGGGAGGTACAAAAAGGGGCGTGGCAATAACGCCCATTTTTCGCAGGGCTATAGACACTATAAAAACATTACACTGTAAAAAATTTCAAGTATTTTTATACACTGGTTTTAATGTTATAAGCTGTTAACTTTTGGTGCAAAAAGGTACCTTTGTGTGGGAGGTACCAAAAGGGGCGTGGCAACAACACCCATTTTTCCCTGGACTGTAGGCAATATAAAAGCATAATACTGTACAAAATTTCAAGTATTTTTATACACTGTTATTAATGTTATAAGCTGTTAACTTTTGGTGCAAAATGGTGCATTTGTGTGGGAGGTACCAAAAGGGACGTGGCGACTTCGCCCATTTTTCTCGAGTTGATAGCGACTAATAAGCTAATACTATGTGTGAAAGTTCAAAAGATTCGAATAAGTAGTATAGCAGTTATTAAAGAATCAATATTTCACAACATTTTAACCCTTTGTGGGGGAGGTACCAGAAGGAGTGGACCAATATAGCCCATCTTCGAACTTAGCCGGAGATAGAAAAAATTATTACCACATACCAAATTTGAGGTCAATCGGTTACTCCTTTCGAGAGTTATCGTGCGCACCAGCCAGCAGACAGACAGACAGACAGACAGACAGACAGACAGACGGACGGACATTGCTCATTCGACTTAAAATGACCCAAAACGGATTTCCTCCAAACATACTTGGGGTCTTAGGTCACTCCTTCGACGTGTTACACTTTTTTCCGTAGCAAATGATATATACCCTCGTCACACTAAAGTGAGGGTATAATAAATCATTAAAAATCTTTTTTATTTATTTTTTGCTTTCATGACTCGCGGACTTAATCAGGTACACCACATCGTCATATCTAGCTAAATATCTACTCTGAATAATTACCATTGAGAATAATTCTAGGAGTTGAAGACCTTTGTTTCTCCTGGCAGCAAAGCCCTCTTGTTTTCTCTACAGATGCAAGAAGGTCCTTTAAGAACACCCTTCCCCCAAATTCTGACATTAAGAGGCTTCTTCAAAGGCACAGGACATAAATCATGGCTTAGGAGTATATCTGGCCAAATACTTATACTGCACAACTATCGTTCGGGGGTAAAACCAGGAGTTTATGACCTTTGTACTTCCTTGTACTTGTCAATAAAGCAATAGAAGGACTTTAATGAACACGGACCAGAAAATTCTGCCGATAAGAGAAATGACTAAATACCAACCCTGGAAAACTATGTTCGATTGTAGTACCAGGAGTTTACAACCTTTGTCTCTCTTGCCAAGAAAACCCTTTTGATTTTTCGTCACTTCAAACGCTAGAAGATCCAATGAAAGGTTTCTGCCGCCGACATAGCCACAACAATCTTGCCTTAGTACAGATCTGACTAAATACATACTCTGAACTGCTACCGCTCGAGAATAATAAGAGAAGTTGGAGATTTTTGTCCCTCCTGTCAATATCGCTCTCTTGTTTCTTCATCGGCACAAACGCATCAGGTGATACGTGGAGAATGATCTGCTCTGATCCAGGGATGATAAATTTGATACTTTAGTACTTTTTTTGGTACTTTTCAGGCCCTCAAAGTACCATGATACTCCCGCGACACATTTGATACTTTTTTTTATCAAACATGTCTTTGCACATGCTCTTTCGACATGGCTCGACATAGCTACGCAACGCCAAGAAATATGTTTGGCTCTTTGTATTACAACAAAATTCAGTTTCTTTTTATTGTGTATGAAACCTATAAGAAAAGATTAAAGGCACGTAGGTTGTAAACCGTAAAACCAAAACTCAAATTCGTCTGGAACCATTGTATATCAAAACGTGAAGCAATTCTAACAAGGAGCGATACTGGATAAAATTAATAAAGTCAATTAATTTTATATTAAAACTGGACCGACATGAATCACTTTTTCTACAGATGATTTTATGCAATATGAAACATATTTCATCATAATCGGCTACAAATTCGTTCTCTAGAGAGTCATGAATTATAATCGGAAGGTACCTCTATATATGTAGTCAAAATCAAAACAGGGACCGATGTGCCGCATTTTAAATAGGAATGAAAAATGATTTTGTATCAATTTCAGTAAATATCGGTTTATATTTGTGACCTGTACGATTATAAAATTAAGCATTTCAGATATTTAACAATTATTTGTGTGCTTATTTTGCTCCAACAATGAGGTATAGGCTACTACAAACCAAAGGTTTCATGCTGCTATAAGATATTAGTAGCTTGTTATCAAGAAATTTTTCATGTATTACTGGATCTTACAAATTTGTATCCCAATATTGCAAAGATTTCAAAAAGAACTTAAACAAATTTTAAAATTGGTACTTTTTGGGTCGAAAAATTACCTTTTTAGAACGATTTTTGTACCATTTGGTTACTCTAAATTATCATCCCTGCTCTGATCTATCTATCGTTCGAGAATAATAACGAGAGTTTAAGACCATTGGGCTGCATGGCAACAACGACCTTTTGTTCCCTTGTCGTTACAACCACAAGAATCTTCTAAATGAACATCTTCTTCACAGGCTCACTTTATGAACAACTGAACGACTAACGTACGAGAACAATACCAGGAGTTGAAGATTTTTTCCTTTTAGCCAACAAAGTCCTCTGCACCCTAATCATTTCCCTGCAGATCCATCGTTGTAAAGCGTGATCCATTTCGAGGTTCCCTACTTTTTTAAGGGAAAAAAAACAGAAAATTCAAATTGAATGGGGAATGTTTATTATCATTTGAAAGAACATTCTTTGGCATTTATTTTTTGAAGATTATGTCTATCAAATGTTGGCTGCGGATATGTCTCAGATGGTCCATCCTTTGAGTCTAATTTTCAATGACTCCTTCGAGCATTTCGCCTGGTAACTGGCGAATGACACGCGTGATGTTTTGCTCCATGGCCTGAATCGAAGCAGGTTTTTCCGCATAAACTTTAGACTTTACATATCCCCGCAGGAAAAAGTCTAACGGTGTGATATCACACGATCTTGGTGGCCAATCGACCGGCCCAAAACGTGAAATTATCTGCTCACCGAAGTGTTCTCTCAATAAATCCATTGAAGAAACCAAATGTCGCCGAGATCACGAGCTTCAATTTCCGGCATCAAATAGTCGGTTATCATGGCACGATAACGGTCGCCATTGATGGTTACGTTCTCACCGGCATCATTTTTGAAGAAATATGGACCGATGATTTCACCGGCCCACAAACCACACCAAACCGTTGTTTTTTCTGGATGAAGTGGCAGCTCTTGAATCTCTTCAGGTTGCTCTTCGTCCCAAATGCGGCAATTTTGCTTGTTTATATACCCTTTGAGCCAGAAATGGGCTGAACAAAATTTGCTCGAAAACGTCGGATCTTCTTGGAACTTTTCAAGAGCCCATAGAGCGAAGCGATGTCGCTTGGGAAGGTCGGGCAGCTTCAGTTCTTGCACAAGCTGTATTTTGAATGCATTCAATTTAAGATCTCGTTCCATACGTCAGTCCGAGTTGCTGCGAATCGAATCGACTCTCCACGGTCTTCGTGTACACTCTCAGCTATGGCCGCGACATTTTCTTCACTGCGTGCTGGACGTTGTCTATTCGGTCGAATATTATCCAATAATGAATGCTGGGTCTCAAGATGGGTTATGGTGTTGCGAATAGTACGCTCAGTAGGCCGATTATGTTGACCATAAGTTGAGCGAAGTGCACGAAACACATTCCTCACAGAACGTGAATTTTCGTAATAAAGTTGAACGATTTGTAAACGTTGTTTAGGCGTAAGTCTTTCCATGATGAAATGCCAAACAATACTTAACAAAAATAACATGACAGCATGACGCGACTCACACGTGATCTGTCAAAAAGAAGCTATTGAAAAAAGTATCTCTACTTGGATCATCCGTTAGAAGCCGGCATTTCGAAAAATTGGTATGGAGAAAAATGTCTTCTCCATACCAGACTCAAATTATAATGTATATTATAGAAATTTAACAGCTATCGTTATGCATCTCTATCGAGGTATCCCAGTCTAATTAATTCTTCTAAGAAGTAATATATTTGAATGTCTCAAAACTTGTTCTTTAGTACATACATTAGGGCGGGTCGATTTAAAAATCGCCCATTGCTCAGTGAAAATCGTATTCTAGGGATCAAAATAAGAAACTTTGCCGAATGAACCATACCTATAAAACGAATTCTGATGTCCCGGAAAAAATCCCACTTTCTACTATTTTTTCGATTTGGAACTAGGAACATAATAGGAAAGAAACATACAATTCACCTGTGAAGCTAAACTGCAGTTTATGAACTACTGTAAACCTACTGTATAATGAATAGCATTTTTTTAAGGACCTCTGTGTAATAAATTTCAATCAAATATAGAGGTCATCTGTGAAGCTAAAGTGCAATATGTGAACAATTGTAAACCCATTGCAGAAAGAATAACATATTTGCCAGACCTTTGTATAGAATACAGGGCCAGCGATGTTTTCTATTCTCGTCTCACTTATAAGATTCCCTCTTATTCGTACATATATCTTAAATCCTTGCAAAAACGTTTATATCTTTAACTAAATGCCACACAAAAGTTTTCCCTTTTTTGCGAAAGGCTTTCTATCTAAATTGTTTGTGTTAAGACCTCATGAGCTCTCCCATAATCGACAGGATAAGGGTTGAGTCTAGCAACCACATGCTCACTTGGGAGCATGTGTGTGTCCTTTGCACAGAGGCCTCGAAAGCAAAAAAAAAAACAACATCACTTATGTCAAATTTTGGTCTGCTCTGCTTTGTAGTGGCGTACAAAATTGTTTTTTATGACTTTTCTCACAGTTCGAGTCGAGAGTTCATCTTTGTTCAAAAAAAGAGAAAAAGAATATTTCACAGTAACCCTTTAGACTTTAGAACTGAGTAGAGCTAACAACAACAAAAGAGGATAAAGGATGTGTGCGACGAGCATAAGTGTTGAGTGTGTATTGAATTGTTTTCTGGGCAATCGGCTATAAATTACAATTGTAAAATCCTCATTCGCTGTTTGTATTTAATTTTTAAGTGTTTTCTGGCTTTTCGCCTTTACATTGAGTTTTCATTGTTTTCGGAAAATGTTCCTTTTTAGAGTTTTATTTCTGTGTTTTTATATTTTGTATAAAGGGGTTATGGGGAGGAATTATTCGTTACGGATTGTTTGAACAACATTTCAATTGATTAATTTTTATTTTGATTGTTTGAAGAAATGTTAACTTTTTTGGTGAATGGCAAGAAATCAATATTTTTGGCACGTATTTTATTCCAAAGAATAAAATTTGTTCAAATTTTATTGTTATTAAAGCCAATTTGTAGGGTGATTTACAACAATATCAGCTATTGAGGAAAGAGTGCTGGGAAATTTTCGTCTCTTTCGAAAGAAACGTGAGAACAACTTTAAATATATTTGGAAGTAAAACTACAGTTCCTCTCTTCTGTTTCTTCGTCCTTCTTTTCACTTTGGCTAATCAGGAATTTAATTATGTCTAACGGAGGAAAACAAACACTAATTCTGGGATTCTTTTTCTGCACAATCCTCTTAAGAATTTGTTTATTAGTTAATCGTGTAAAACCCATGCATGTAATTGTTGACCCCCTTCCTTCCTCTGGCCTACATTAATGGCATGGCCCGGACAGGTCAGGGCAATTTGAGAATGAATGTTCGTTCTTTGGATAGTTGGAAAAGAAAACAAAGAAATGTTGAGCACCACTTTGATATTTGATTTCCTCCAATTGTTGTTGTCTCTTCTACGTCCGTCCATCCGTTCAACCATCCATTCCTTGGTTCGCTGGTTTATAAGCATATTGCGTTTCACTTTTACTCTTTTGCCATATGGAATTTCACAAATTGTTTTGGTAGTGGAAGAATTGTTTTCCTTTGGTCGTCTGAGTGCCGGGAAGAAGGGTGTTCCTGGTTTAGTTTTTCTTGCGCTGGAAAATAGTTTCTGGCATTGTTGTTTTTGATATGTGGGTCAGTAGTGTCTGTTCTATTTGCAAAACACGGAAGTTGATAATTATACCACTCAAGAGAGAGAGAGAAACCACAACAGAGCCCATTCATTTATTCCTTCATTCAGCCGTTTATGGTACGGCTAAAATCAATAAAGAGATGGACTTAATGGCATTGTTTACCATTATTTTGCTTTAGACAAGAAGTGAACATCTGCAAAATGCGTGATTGCTAATGCCAAGCGAATCGTTGTTTTTGTCATTACGAGAAGGTGGAGGAGAAGGAGTAGGTTTAAGTAGATAAATTAGTGTATCATTATCTTTAAAGCATTCCAGAGGAGAAAAAAATCTTTAGATGGCATAATTATTTCCTTAATTGGGTATAATTTTAGATATTGATACAATATATTCTAAGATGTCAGCAAGAGATATTCTCCAAATATTATCACAAAAGGCTCCGATTCTTTTTACCAACATGAAAACCGATAAAAGTAGCTGAACTCCGTGCCATCTGGCCAACAATTTATTGATTATTTTGTGGTAATTTAGGTACTTCCGAATTTTTCTTCTATATTGGCATATTCGTTGAAAATAAAAGCTATCCTTGACTAAATAAAGAAATTCGAATCATCCTCCTATGGTATAAATCCAGAAGTTAGTTAGTAATATATTCATGGATTCGTAGAGGATTTATCTTATCTCTTAGATGTTTTAGCCATGGATTCTCTAAAAACCCATAAAATCATCGGGAATCTATTCATGGACTCATTGGGAATTCATCTATGACCTATTCGAGAATTCTGAAACGGTTTGATTGGAACTTAGCTATAGATTCATTAGGAATTCATCTATAAATTCGCTAGGAAAACATATATAGATTCATTAGGAATTCATCTATAGATTCACTAGAAAATTATGTATATATGTATATTTATTAGGAATTCATCTAAACATTCATTAGGAATTTATATACACGCTGAAAAAATTGCTTCTGTAGTATATTGTCCCAAACATATTTGGTTTGAAATATATATATCTTTTGGGTACGCTCTAAATATATAATATTAAAATTTCATCTATAGATTCATTAGGAATTCATCTATAGATTCTTTATTAAGAATTAATCTGTAGATTCATTAATAGGAAATTATCTGTAGAATTTTTGGGAATTCTTCAATACATTCATTGGAAATTAATCTATAGATTCATTAGGAGTTCATCTATAGATTCTTTGGGAATTAGTTTATAAATTTATCTGTTGTTGAATTTATCTGTAGATTCACTAGAAATACATCCACAGATTTACTATGAATTCATCTATTGATTCATTATGAATTCATCTATAGATTCATTAAGAATTCATCTATAAATTCTTTAGGAATTTATTTCTACAAATTTATTGACGGCTCATCTGTAGATTTATAGGAATTCATCTATAGCTTCATTGGGAATTCATCTATAGATTCATTGGGAATTCTTCTTTATATTCATTGGGAATTCATCTATAGATTAATTTGGTATTCATATATAGATTCATTGGGAATTCTTCTAACGTTTCATTAGAAATTCATCTATAGATTCATTTGGTATTCATATATAGATTCATTTGGAATTTATCTATAGACTCATTATGAATTTATCTATAGATTCATTAAGAATTCATTTATCGATTCATTAGGAATTCTTCTATAGATTAATATGAATTCATCAATAGATTCATTAGTTAGGAATTCATCTGTAGATTCATTAGGAATGCATCTATAGATTCATTATGAATTCATCTATATATTCATTAGGAATATATCTGTAGAGTCATTAGGAATTCATATAGAGATTCATTAGGAATTCATCTATAGATTCATTAGGAATTCATCTATGGATTCATTAGGAATTCATCTATAGATTCATTAGGAATTCATCTTTAGATTCATTAGGAATTCATCTATAGATTCACAGGGAATTCATCTATAGATTCACAGGGAATTCATCTATAGATTCATTGGGAATTCAACTATATATTCATTAGGAATTTATCGAGAGATTCATTATTATTCATACTGTAGAATTCATCTATCGATTCATTCGGAATTAATCGACAGTTTCATTTTGGAAATCATCTGTAATTTTATTTGAAATATGTCTATGTATAGATTCATTTAGAATTCATCTGTTGGTACATTAAGAAATCATGTATCGATTCATTATAAATCCGCCTATAAATTCATTAGAAAGTCATCTATAGATTTATTAGGAAATCTATAGGTACATTAGGAATTCATCCATAAATACAAATTTAGTAGGAATTAATTTTTAAAGCCATTAGGAATTCATCCATCAATTCAATAGGAATTCATGTATAGTTTCGCTATGAATTCATCTATAGATTCATTAGGAATTCATCTACAGATTCATTAGGAATTCATCAATAGATTCATTTTGAATTTATATATAGTTTCGCTATGAATTCATCTATAGATTTATTTGGAATTCATCTATAGATTCATTTGAAATTCATTTATAGATTCATTAGGAATTCATCTATAGATTCATTCGGAATTCATCTATAGATTCTTCGGAATTCATCTATAGATTCTTCGGAATTCATCTATAGATCTATTAGGGATTCGTCTATAGATTCAGTAGAAATTCATTTATATATATATGTATATCATTAGGAATTCATCTATAGATGCATTGGTACTTAATCTATAAATTCATTAGGAATTCATTTATAGATTCATTTGGAATTCCTCTATAGATTCATTAGGAATTCATCCATAGATTCATTATGAATTCATCTATAGAATCATTAGGAATTCATCTATAGATTCAGTAGGAATTCATCTATAGATTCATTAGGAATTCATCTATAGATTCATTAGAAATTCATCAATATATTCATTAGGAAATCATCTATAGATTCATTGTTAAGATTTCATCTATAGATTTATTAGGAATTATTCTATATATTTATTGGGAATATATATGTATATACCTATATATACATTAGAAATTCATCTATAGATTTATTAGGAATTCATCTATAGATTCATTAGGAATTCATCTATAGATGCATTAGGAATTCATCTATAGATTCATGTATAGATTTATTAGGAATTCATCTATATATTCATTAGGAATTAATTTAAATATTCATTAGGAATTGATCTGTAGATTCATTAGGAAAAATCTATAGATTCATTAGGAATTATTTATAGATTCATTAGGAATTCAGCTACAGATTAATTAGGAATTCATCAACAGATTCATTAAGAATGTATCTATAGATTGACTAGAAACTCATTTATAGATTAATTAGGAATTCATCTATAGATTCATTAGGAATTAGTATATATAGTTTATTTAGGAATATATCTACATATTATTTATGAATGTATCTACATATTCATTAGGATTTTATCTATGAATTCAACCGGAATTCTTCGATAGATTCATTAGGAATTTCGGGTCTGTTCTGTAATCACGGCGATTTGATATCACGGTGTTTTTAAAATCACCGGCGACTTAACAACACTTTTGGAGTTCGAAATCACCCGAACATAATTCGAACAATCTTTTTTGGGAGGCTATGAATAATAAACCGGGCGATTTGGAACTCCAACAGTGATTGTAAGTCGCCGGTGATTTTAAAATCACCGTGATATCAAATCACCTTGCTACAGAACATACCCGTTTATCTATAGATTCATTTGAAATTCATCCATGGATTCTTTGAAATTCATTCCTAGGATTCATTAATATATTTTGTGGAAATTCATGCTCTCATATTCATATTCGGAATTCATCCATGATTCCATACGGGAATTCAACTAATCTGACCTTGGGAATCAATCAATTGAAATTAAAAATATCACTAAAATTTCGACCTCATTACTATTTATAATATCTTTTTTCATTTGTAAAGAATTTCTCATTTTTTGTCCAGTTTCTCCCATACAAAATTATTCTTTGCATTCATGCGAAATAGAATAAGTTCACATCATTTATATCAATACACTCAAAGCAAAAAACTCAATTGATGGCCACTCATCTAAACTGACCATTGACCAATTAGTTATGAGCAGACCATTTTGAACTCCATAACGTCCAAACTAATTTATATTGGTAACTTTTTGCAATAACAAACCACCAGTCGAGAGTTACCCTCATCATCATGAATTTACATACAAGCGGCGGAAGGACGCACTAAACGGATATTGTTAAAGTATCACAAGTATTGGCTCAAGTACCGGTCAGTCAGATTTTGGGATGCATCCACAAACTGGACACGCGTCATGCTAATTGTCAGCATAATCGATGAGAGTCCAGGCATAACGCATTTGAATGTCAGAGGAGAGTTGGCACCGAGTGGCCTTAATTGATATTATGCCCAGGATGCACTCGCGTGGATGGCTCTCCTCCTGACAACGCAATGCTAATGAAAATTTATGCATTTAAGATAATCGATTTTATGCTAAACATTGGGAGAGGAAAAAGAGTGATAAAATCAAACGGAAATCTATGATAAATATCGGGAAAAAATTCGTCGACCTTACATTAAGTTATCACAAAATGAAGCTTAGCTAATCGAACCCGAAAAATCAATACAAATCTGAAGTATTTGATCCTTTGGCGGATGTGTATGGTTATTAATCTTTCTCATTCTCTCTCTCAGCGATGAATGAGAAATTATCCTAAAGCTAAATGATATGAATGAGAGTAGCCATGCGACAGATTGATTTGGTTTGTTATTGTTGCTTCATTATCGCCCTACACGTTGGGCGCCAGTCTGACCTCGTGGAGGTGGCTTTGATTACTTTTGTGTTGAGTCCCACCGTCTCGTAAATAGAGATGCCAAATTGTTGTCACGTGCCTACCCTGGTGGGTTTGGCTTGGTGTGACGACAAACACGCGGTATTAATCCGGCATTAAGAGACATTCAGATGTGCTAAGGCTGTGATAGTAGCTCTTCATTTCACAAAAATCTAGAGCAGCATCAAAAGTACGCCACACAAATGACATCAGTTACGAGTGTGTGTGTCTCACTGCTGCAGTTGCAAGGATGTTATTGAAAAAGGATCTTCTTTTGGTAGCTACGGCGATTTGTTCCGCTCAAATTTGTTGTACTCTCGTTCATTGTATATGGTTTTCAATCGAGTACTAGGAATTAAGGGTACTTTAGTGTTGTTTCACAGGGATTTGTTTTGTCGGAGCTACAATGTATGTTGCGGAAGAAATGAAAAATCAAGCAAAACTAACTGGGAAACGTGCCTCACATCGAGGGAAATTAGAGCAGTATTTAACAGTGATAATAATGTTATCACTTTCGGTGCTTGACACCCCACAAAAAAATAACCCGTGAGACAAAAGCAAAGAGTTGTATTGCAAAAACAAAAACGAACAGAACAAATTCTTTTGTGTCCTTTCGATGAGAGGCGATTTTTAGTTTTTGAATTATTTTTTATTTTGGCTTCATTGTCATGGAAAAAACCCTTTTGAATCGCACGTGATCTCCTTGAAATGGCATGTTTTTTTCAAGTTTGAAAGATTTTTAAAAGGCCTCTTCAGACGGCAATAAAAACACACGTGTTTGTTTGCACATAAAAACCAGTTGTTGGTATGTCCTGTGAATTGTTTTGGTGTGTCCCACTCAACAATTGTCAGCAGGGAATCAGGACACAAGAATACATATGTTTACAAACTTGCTTTTTTGTATATCCGGCCGAATGAATGGGAACAAAAGCAATCGTTGGTTGGAAATAAAAAAGTTTATGTTTTTAAAGAAAGGACAATACAACTATCATAGACTGTAAACGACTCATGGTCAATTCCTATACGAAATAAGCTCTAAATCTTGTCAATTTTCAATTGACAACAAAGTCTTTGATTCAGAGAAATTTTTATATAAAAAAAATGGTTCAGAGAAATTTTCCTTTAGGGAAAAGAATTCCATTCAGAGAATTTTTTCTTATAGAAAATAGACTTTGATTCAGAACAATTTCCTAAAAAAATAAACTATAATTCAAAGCAATTTTCATGTAGAAAATAGGTTCTAATTCGGAGCAATTTTCTTATCGAAAATAGGCTTTGATTCAGAGCAATTTTCTTAAAGAAAATTGAAAATATTCCTACAAAAAAATCGGCTTTGATTCATAGAAATGTTCCTGTTGCTATAAAAAATATGCTTTGATTCAGATAATTTTTTTTTATAGGAAACATACTCTGATTTAGACAATTATCCCAGAGAAAAGACTCTCATTCAGAGCAATTTGCATAGAGAAATACGCTCTGTTTCAGAACAATTCTCCTATAGAAAATAGGCACTGATTCAGAGCACGTTTCCTATAGAAATGTTTAAGAGCAATTTTGCTATAGAAGATAGGCAATTTTTCCATACAAAAAAGGCTCTAATTCAGAGCAATATTCCTATAGAAAAAAGAGCTCTGATTCAGAGTAATTTTCCTATAGAAAATAAGCTCTGATTCAGAGCTTTTTTTCGTACAGAAAATATTTTCTGATTTAGTTCAATTTTTAGAAAATAGGTTCTGATTCAGAGCAATTTTTCAATAAAAATTGATTCTAATTCAGAGCAATTTTCCTAAAGAAAATAGGCTATGATTCAGAGCAATTTTACTAAAGAAAATAGGCTCTGATTCAGAACAATTTCCCATAGAAAATAGGCTCTGACTCAGAGCAATTTTCCTATAGAAAATAGGCTCTGATTCAGAGCAATTTTTCTATAGAAAATAGACTCTGATTCAGTGCAATTTTCCTATAGAAAATAAACTCTGATCCAGAGCAATTTTCCTATAGAAAATGGTCTCTGATTCGGAGCTGTTTTCCTATATACTCTGATACAGAGCAATTTTCCTATAGAAAATAAACTCTGATTCAGAGCAATTTTCCTATAGAAAATAGGCCCTGATTCAGAACAATTTCCCATAGAAAATAGGCTCTGATTCAGAACAATATCCCATAGAAAATAGGCTCTGATTCAGTGCAATTTTCCTATAGAAAATAGGCTCTGATTCAGAGCAATTTTCCTATAGAAAATAAACTCTGATACAGAGCAATTTTCCTATAGAAAATAGGCTCTGATTCAGAACAATTTCCCATAGAAAATAGGCTCTGATTCAGAGCAATTTTCCTATAGAAAATAGGCTCTGATTCAGAGAAATTTTCCTTTAGAAAATAGGCTCTGATTCAGAGCAATTTTCCTATAGAAAATAAACTCTGATACAGAGCAATTTTCCTATAGAAAATTGGCTCCGATTCAGTTCAATTTTCCTTTAGAAAAGAGGCTCCGATTCAGAGCAATTTTCCTATAGAAAATAGGATCTGATTCAGAAAAAATTTTGTTATAGAAAATAGGTTCTGATTTTCCTATAGAAAATAGGCTAAATTTTCGTACTGAAAATAGACTCTGATTCAAAGCAATTTTCCTATGGAAAATAGGCTCTGATTCATAGCAATTTTCCTATAAAAAAACGCTCTGATACAGTGCAATTTTCCTATTGAAAATAGGCTCTGATTCAGAGCAAGTTTCCTATAGAAAATAGGCTCTGATTCAGAGCAATTTTTCAATAAAAATAGATTCTAATTCAGAGCAATTTTCGTATAGAAAATATACTCTGATTCAGAGCAATTTCCTATAGAAAATAGGCTCTGATTCGTAGCAATTTTCCTATAGAAAATAGGCTCTGATTCATAGCAATTTTCGTATAGAAAATATACTCTGATTCAGAGCAATTTTCCTATAGAAAATAAACTCTGATTCAGAGCAATTTTCCTATAGAAAATAGGCTCTGATTCAGAACAATTTCCCATAGAAAATAAACTCTGATTCAGAGCAATTTTCCTATAGAAAATAGGCTCTGATTCAGAACAATTTCCCATAGAAAATAGGCTCTGATTCAGAGCAATTTTCCTATAGAAAATATACTCTGATTCAGAGCAATTTTCCTATAGAAAATATACTCTGATACAGAGCAATTTTCCTATAGAAAATATACTTTGATTCAGAGCAATTTTCCTATAGAAAATATACTCTGATTCAGAGCAATTTTCCTATAGAAAATAGATTCTGTTTTCCTATAGATAGATGATTTTCCTATAGGAAATTTACTCTGATACAAAGCAATTTTTGTATAGAAAATTGAATCTGATTCAAATCATACATTCGTATAGAAAATAGGATCTGATTCAGTTAATTTTTCTATAGAAAGTATAAAATAGGCTCTGATTCAGCGCTCTTTTCCTTGCTTCCTTTTTCACAAAATATCTAAAAATACTTGAACCAACAAAAGTATCTAAACTCCATCGAATAGCGTGTGGTTGTTATTTTCATAGAAATTTTTCTCGAAACAGATTTGACAATTTTCGAAGAGTTGAGTGGGACGGAGTTTTTTTGTCATTGACTTAAATGTCTAATTTAAATGCATGCATTTTTTCCTCCTGGTTCCTTTTGACTGGCATTTTGGCTGGTGATATTTTTGCGTGTTTTTCATTCAAATGTGTAACGTTTTTTTGTTTATTTTTTCGGTAGACCACCGCCAGGAACAAGCGCCAGCCGACAGAGATTGATGATTCCAAAGGGTATTGAACAGACCGAAGAATTGCAAATAAAATAACGTGAATAGAATTTATGGTTTAAGTTTCGACGTGATTCTTAAGCTACTCTACAAAGTAGTAAAAATTTAATATATCTTTAATATTCCCATGCATTTGAAACGAAGTAAAAATATATGAAAAAAACTTCATAAGAATATTTGAAAATCCTTTTATTTTTACGTGAAACTCTTCAGAGCTTCATGTGGCAGCTGTCATTTAACACCACTTTAAGATATTTGAAAACCTTATCCAGCTGAATCGTAAATGAGAAAGCGTAGCAAACCCATAAAACGACGAGCAAACCAATAAAACTCCTTCCCAGATTCATCACCACCATCGTCATCATCGCCATTATGCATTTTCCAATCCAACAAATACCGAGGCAATAAAAAAACGGAAACGTATGTATACCTCTTTGCATGTTGCCAAACAATTGGAATCAATCATTGGCATTTCAAAACAAATCAAAATAAAGTCAAAATAAAAGGAGAAGTTTCCAAACAAACACAAAAGATTCATATTCCAGAGAACCATTCCAAGAGTATCGCCAGGAATATGCAAGCCATAAAAATGCAGTAAATTGCAATGAATGCGAAATCGAACTAAACCAAAAAAGGTATCATAAAAAATAAGAAATTCCCATACCTCTGCTCTCCCTCTCCAGATGGAAATGAAAGGGTGAGCCTTATAAGACTAACGCTTGAATGAATAGGAGTAACAATTAGACGAACCCCTTTTAGAAACAACTCATAAATATTTGGGAAATTAATAAAAACAAATCAAAAGATGTTTTTTGCCGTTCGAATAGAATGCAATAAAAAGGACGATTTGCTCAAACGGTTTTGTTGCCTTTGGAAAAAGGACATACATAAGTGAAACTTTAAAATAATGTTTCACAGCACTTAAGGCCGCACATAAATTTTTAACAAGTTTTCGACTTTTTAAACAGACCATAAATTAAGGGTTAGGTTCCCTTTCCAAAAAGACCACTTCATATGTGAGCCCATAAAATTAACCCTTTTTGGAATGCCAAGAGGGCCCTTAACAGTTCAACGCTATGGAGAGGCTATGGGTGCTAACAAGCGATGCAGTGAAGCGTCAATGAGCAGCCACCAAAAAGCGTAAATAAATCATTTCTCTTCGATTAATTCATTTGCTGACATGTCTTGCTGCCACTGTCCATGGAATAATACTTACTCACATGTATCATCCATCCATGTATGTTTAAAGGCATTTAGGGCAGAACTAAATGCTTTTCAGATATGTATGTCTCGAAGTGTTTATGGTTTAATATGGACTGCTATGGTTAGTTCAGTTTTGTTAAAAAAGGGTTTATATTCTTACATACTACGTTCACCACATATGCATTAGTGTGACGACATTCTATCCAAATCATAAATCTCCAAGACACGCTTTCTGGAATCGAAAATTGATACAATGTCGTGGGGTCCATTTTATTCAGTAACACATTTTTATATTAAAATTCCTCTGAATTAGAATTTATTTCCTATGGAAAAATGACTAGGAATCAGAGCCATGAATCAAAATCAATTTTCCAACAAAAAGTGCTCTGAATTAGTGTCCATACGAAAATTCCGTTGACACAGAGTATTTTATCTGTAGCAAAAATTCGCATATTTCTATAGGAAAATCGCTCCGAATCAGAGGCTATTTTCTATAGGACAATTGGTCTGAATCAGAGCCTGTTTTCTATAGGAAAATTGCTCTGAATCAGAGCCTATTTTCTATAGGAAAATTGCTCTGAATCAGAGTCTATTTTCTGCAGGAATATTGCTCCGAATCAGAGCCTATTTTTATAGGAAAATTGCTCTGAATCAGACTTTATTTCTGTAGGAAAATTGCTCTAAATGACAGCCCATTTTCTATAGGAAAATTGCTCTGAATCAGAGCCTATTTTCTATAGAAAAATTTCTCTGAATCAGAGCCTATTTTCTAAGGAAAATTTCAGAGCCTATTTTTTATAGGAAAATTGCTCTGAATCAGAGTCTATTTTCTGTAGAAAAATTGCTCTGAATCAAAGCCTATTTTCTATAGGCAAATATCTCTGAATCCGAGCCTATTTTCTATAGGAAAATTGCTCTGAATCACAACCCATTTTCTGTAGGAAGATTGCTTTGAATCAGAGCCTTTTTTCTATGCAAACGTTTCTAAAAAGAGTTGATTTTTTGTGAGAAAAATCTGTCCAACAGCTTTTTTTGTCTACATTTCTCTAATCCAAATGTTTGCGGTAAATAATGTGATTATTTTGCTTAAATAAAAATCATAAAATTAGCATATCGCTTCGAGAATGATAAAAATTGCCAAAGAAGAAAACGCAAAAACATTTATGATTTGTTATTAAACAAGGAAATTATCCACGTATTCGTTTACGCAGAATAGGGAGGTGTCCGGAATTCCTTCGTATTCAAATTTCCGTGATTGTTCTTCTCCTGCAGTGTCATCTCATTAATTTTCATAACAAAATGTGTCACAGCATCAATTTTTTCCACCAAAAAAAAATATATCATTAACACCAGTGGAGTAGAGTCGTGCCGAACAGAGGAGAACAATCATCGTTGTGACTGACGTCATTCTCTCTCTCCGAGGCAAGGACGACACCCTGGCTGTGTCGATGATGATGATGTGTGGTGGTCGTGGTGACGGATGAATGATTGGCTGTGGATGAATGACTCTTGGTATGGCCTCTGTTGACTTGATTGTTCGTAGTTATTTGCTTTCTTTGGATGCAGAACTGTAGACTTTGTAAAATGCTGAGCCACCCAAAGGTGTTGTGGAGTTTCGAATGCAAAAAATGTGGAAAAACTTAAATGTCATTTCAATGAATTTATAATTGGATATTATGTATGTATGACGTTTGGTGTTTTCTCTTCTTTTTTTTTTTGTTTTACACATTTTCGGTTATGGTAAATTGCCTTTTTGACACATTCATACAAACTTCAGCGGGAATTTGCATAATTCTTTCTGTTGTTTCTTTTTTTGTCGAAACAACGCAATAAACATTTAATTTTTTAACATACTGTTGTCTGTGAGGTTGTTTTTGTTGCTGTTGTTGTGGCACTTCCAGTTTGTCCTTTTTATTTCGAGGAAAGTTTTGTAACATTTTGCATATCGATTCCTGCTGCCTGACTGTGTCCTAGGCGTCTTCTTTTAATCATTTTAATTAATGATTTTATGCAAAGTTATTTTTTCCTCGCTGTTTTTACGGGGCGAAAAAAAGGATTTTCTATTTATTTATTTTTTCCAAAGCAACTCCTCACATGAACAGGAAGGAACATCAACAACATTTGCATACCTTTGTGCTTCGCCGCACAACCTTTTTCCATTTTGGCTGTGGTGGGAAAGAATTCTCCACCATGGACGGAAGGAAGGACATGAAGGACTGGCAGAAGGGCCGCTTCTTTGATTAAATCAAACGTGTTTTGTAATGGCTGAGTTCGATCATTAATCAGCCAAGTTAATTTGTTTGTTTTTCCATTTGATTTGCTTGGCTTTTCTCCGCCGCATTTGGTTGTGAGTCATTAACCCTTTTGTTCATTTGTTTGGTTTGATTTCTCGTTTTGTGTGTGTTTTTTGTCGATTTTAATTCAAATATAAATATTTGTTATTGTAATTGTTGCCATTGCTTGAGATTGGCTCTTCTTGCAAAGGTCCTGGGAATTTGTTGGTCGAACTCATTTACAATTGTTGATTTTCTCAGTGTTTGTTTTTTTAGCTGTTGCAAATGTACCCTCGTTGTCCTTTTTTTGTTTTGTTTTAATTCTTATAAATGATTGTTTGGTGTCAGTTACGGGATTTTTTTGCGGTGATCTTTGATTTCACTTTAATTAGATTTTCTTCTGTTTTGAATTTCGTAACCGTTTTGGGAATTTACATAACCGTTAATGGAACCATTTACCAATTTAAGAGCGAATGACATTAGGTTCAATATCCGAATGACATTTGCCATAGTCAGAGGTTAAGTGTCAGATTTGTCAGGATTTAAAGAATCTAGGTTTTAATGAGTTCTAGATGCAAATTTTTGGGATTATGGAAGAAAATTCTAATACAGATCATTTATTTCCTTGTTTATTGTTTTAAACCCATTAAAAGAATTAGAAAAAAAATAATTTGAAAACTTTTCGGTAGATATTCTTGCAGTAAATTATTTCAAAATACATTTGCTAGTGATATGATTCAGAGTCGAAAACTTCACTCTGGTTCAGAGTCGATTTTCTATAGAAAAAGTAATTAGATTTAGAATCGATATCCCATAAACAACAAACGATTTAGGGAAATTGATACGATTCAGAGTTAATTTTGTGTAAAAAAAATTGCTCTGATTCAGAGGCAATTTTCTGTTTAAAATTGATCTGATTCTGAGACAATTTTTTTAAAAAAATTCTCTGATTCAGACTATATTTTTTATAGAAAATTGCTCTGATTCAGAGTATATTTTCTGTAAAAAAATTGCTCTGAATCAGTGTACATTTTCTGCAGAAAAATTGCTCTGAATCAGAGTCAATTTTCTGTAGAAAAATTTCTCTGAATCAGAGTAAATTTTCTGTAGAAAAATTGCTCTGAATCAGAGTCAATTTTCTGCAGGGAAATTGCTCTGAATCAAAGTCAATTTTCTGTAGAAAAATTGCTCTGAATCAGAGTCATTTTTTTGTAGAAAAATTGCTCTGATTCAGAGTATATTTTTATAGAAAAATTGCTCTGTTTCAGAGTATATTTTTTATAGAAAAATTGCTCTGTTTCAGAGTATATTTTTTATAGAAAAATTGCTCTGTTTCAGAGTATATTTTTTATAGAATAATTGCTCTGACTTAAAATGACTTAAAACGAATATCCGCCGAACATACTTAGGGTCTTAGATCACTCCTTTGATGTGTTACATTTTTGTCCCGTAGCAAATGATACTCGTATATACCCTCGTATCACTAAAGTGAGGGTATAATAAACTCTTATCCACACTCGATTTCATTCAAAATAATTTCTGATAATGAGTTCACTTTCTATAAGAAACTCTCTGATTTAGAAGCTTTTAAACAAAGAATTTAAAATATTTACGAATGTTATGATTCCGAGTCAATTTTGTATAGAAAAATTGTTCTGATTCGGATCCGATTTTGAAATTTTCCTCACACTAATAGTTGATTTTCTATAGAAAAATTTTTCCATTCGGAGGCGTTTTGCTAAAGAAAATTTGTTCTGACTTTCTAAAGGATAATTGCTTTGATTCAGAGCTAATTTTGTAAAGTTCCTCAGTTCAGAGTCCATTTTCTATAGAAATCTTCCTCTAATACAGAGTTTGTTTTCTATAGGAAAATAACTCTTATTCAGAAAAGATTTTCTGTAAGAAGACTTTTCTGATATAGATTCGACATTGAATCGTCGATGTTCTACAAAAAAATGTCTCCGATTTAGAGTTAACCTTTTTTAAGAAACTTTTTTTGATTTAGAGTAGATATTTAGAGGAAAAGCGCTGTGATTCACAGTCGATTTGCTACAAGAATATGTATCTGCCTGAGAATTGATTTTCTAAGAGAATATACATAGAAAATAGGAAAGTGTTCTGCTTTATTGCTGTAGTCCCCTAGGAAACAAACCTGTAAAAACTCTTCGGTAACTTTTAAAAAACATATCTGCGACTGTTATGATTCTGTATCGATTTTGTGTAGATATTTTATCCAATTTCTATAGATAAATTGTTCCGATTCAGAGACGATTTTCTAAAGGAAAATTCCTTCGATTTGGAGTAGACATTTTTAAAGAAAATTGCTCTAAGTTCTATAGAAAACTTGCTCTAATTCACAGTCGATTTTCTATGCAAAATTGCTCCGAATCAAAGTCAATGTCTTAAAGGAACAATACCCGATTCAGAGCCGATTGTTTCAAAAAAATTTTCTGGTTAAGAGGAGATTTTCTATAAGAAAAGTATGTTTTAAACAACTGTGAATTACATGATTCATAGCCGATTTTCAATAGAAAAATTTGCTCCGATTTTAAATTGATTTTTTGTAGAAAAATTGTTCTGGTTCAGAGAATAATTTCTAAAGGGAAATTGTTGTGATTCAGAAACGATTTTCGAAAAGAAAATTGCTGTGACTTAGAATAGATTTATATATGAAATTTTTTCTGATTCATAGTTTATTTTCCATAGGAAAATCGATCCGATTCTTAGAGGATTTTCTATCGGAAAATTTATGCGATTTCTCACATTCAGTGAAGAATTTCTTCACTTACTTTTCTTCAAGAATATATAAATCGATTGGATTGGTCTGTAAACTAGGCTTTAGACTTAATTTTATTACAAGGGAAGCACTCAATTCTCAAAAATTTCATTGCCCAGAGTTAAAATACTGAAACTGTGGAAGACGACACTCAAAAGAAGCATCATACTTAAATAAACCAATCCCTGTTCCGGTGAAATTAAATAACTATGAAGACCACATTTAAAATGAAGACAACTCCAACCGAAACCGAAGACAAGCGAAAAAAATGGACTAACTGACCCTATATTTGTATTAATGTGGTTTTTCTCTTTTCACTTCACTTACGATATGTTTGTTTTTTCATACCTTTATCATTGCCCTGCATTACAATATCAAGAAGAAGAAATTGTCTGCCGACAGTCGGACTGATAGACGGACAAACTCCGACGGACTGTCCAAGGGAGCACTGGACGAAGAAAAAAATCGAAAACCATTGTTAATAGGGCTGACGAAGAAGAAGCACCCGCAGCCTTACTCACTCTGGTTGTTGTCCTCATTCATCTTCCCTCCATAGTTTGCTCATTGTAATTGCCCCAGAGTTTCCTTAATTTTGTTGTAGAGTTTCCCCTGCCCGTCTGAAAAGGCGACACACGCTGACGTCGCGCCATATGAACCAAAATACAGTGGTAGTCGTCACCGACGGACGGTTTGAAGGAACAGTTGTGGCTAAGAAGAAGGAACACCATCAGTCAGACACCACCAGACGCCGCAACAATAACCAACTCCCTATTTACGTAGTTGTAAATCAGTGGTCTAGAACAGTAAACACTGAGATGAGATGCAAAGGAGCAGAGCAGAGCGGAGTCCACCGCTAAGAATTGTGTGGCGGAGTTGGTTGGTTTTATTTTACCAGAGATGTGTTACATTTAACAAAGACGATGACGACGACGATGGACAACCACAAGAGGAGTCTCTCTTAGTAGGGAAACGACGGCGTCATGAGTTTGCAACTTCTTAGATTACAAACTGACAACAGGTGAGCCTCGGGGAATACAGCTACAATGATTGTCTGGAGAGGAATATATATATATATATTATATATACTACTATGTAGACTTCTCGTCAGAAGCAAATTTACAATATTCGTATAAACTTCTTAGATTTGTTAATCAGCTCTTCCCTCATACTATGTTGATGTTTTATTTAGGACTTTGTGGGTGAAGGACTCCCACGATCCGAACATCAATTTACTTAAATTTCACCATTTAATTTTTAGAATATGGCCGTCAGAATGAAATTTTCGTTTCAAGGTTAATGAAAACGCTATTCGAACAATTTCCCTCACCTTATTTGTAAATTCTGTATATGCTTAGTGGCTATGGCGGCCCTTCTGCTATAGTAAACTGCCTCCATATTCAAAACAGTACTTTTGTCCGGATGTTATTAAAATACCGTGCAGCTGTACCGCCTCTCGAAGAAAAGGAATGTAACAATCTGATGACATTAGTTCTTATGATGAATAGACAGAGAGACATAAGCAGTTCTCTATGAATGCAGGTACCAATGAACTACCGACAACTCTGATTAAGTTCGCTCGTATTCTTGAAAACATTGTAAGGCCTACTAAATTAAACATTATAGACCAAACATTTAACTCCTTAGAAGTTCCTCGGCGCAGACGGAAATACGAGTAGTACTCTAGTACATTATCTTTTTAAACTAAGACGACCAAAATGAATGTTGAAGAACTTCTGCCTGAGCTATTGACAGAAGTCTTGATATCTTCCATATGCATGGGAATCATGCCATGCGAATCAAAAAAACTCATTTATTCTTTTCGCCTCTAAAGAAATAAATGTATACCAACTTCAATTAATAAGGTAAGGACACATTCAGTGATAAGAGAAGATGTTCAAAGATGCAAATCAACCGATTCTAATGGAGTGTCGATAGATCGAAATTCATGAACCCCCTCACATTTTTGTTCCCAAAAGTGACGTATATTTATTCATATCAAGTTTGCTCAGAGATTTTGCCGTACGAGTTATGGTATTCTCCCTATATTTTTCTTATTATCATTAATTATTTTTTTTTTGGCCATTCTATGAATTCGATCTATTAATTTGTGGATGACTGCAACCTTTATCATTCACATTCTTTCGACCATAGTCCGAGTCTTCAAGAGATTTAAGACAGAAGGAAGGCAGTGGATGATTCTTTCAATAGGAAATCAGTGATTCTTTCTTAAAAGGAATCCTCCATGAATCTTTCTTATGGAATCCATGAATATTTCTCCAGAGCATCCATGATTCTTTCTCTAAAAATTCACGATTTTTACCCTAGGTTACCCTAGGTTAGGTTAAGAGTTAGACTATACAGTCCACTGTGTTACCAAAGGGACGCAAGGGAAAACATAAGTTATCCCTAGCCCCTCCCGTTGAACCAATTGATTGCTTTAAAGAGCGCAAATGTTGGTGGATTCCAACATCAGATATGTTACCTAATTCCCCAAAAAAAGAGCCTAAGGTTGCATGCCGCCTTCTAGAGAGAGCGTGGTACAGATGTAATGTGTAAGGTAGTTCCTAGTCTTACAAGTTCATCCGCATTGCATTTCCCTGGTATGAATTCTGGAATACAGTTTTCAAAGACTTGATAGCAGCCTGACTATCAGAGACTTCCTGTCCAGTAAAATACCTAAGTATTTTGCGCTTTCAGAGGGGGGAATTTCAATACCCCTAAGGAGACATGTGAAACTGGCGGTATCTTATTTCTCCTGGTGAAAATAACCGTCTTGGTCGGGTTAACACAATAGTGTATTCCTTGACAGAGGGGGATCCATCTATAAAGCTGACCAGACCATGCAGGGCGGTTTCGGTGGTATGAATTATATTTTCTCTATGAATTCTTCTTTTTCATGGAATACCCGATTCTTTTTCTTTAAAACCCGCGTTTTTTCTTTCCAGTAAATCCGTGATTTTGTCTTTCTGTAGCATATCCAAATCAAAATAAATGTCTCGAAGAGTGTTCTTTCGTTTTATTCCCATCCAGGAAAGCCCACCCATTTGTAATCGACCAGTTCGTAGAGGCGACATCTGGAAAAATTATTTCACCTGATATAACATCATGAAACTTTAAAAAATATTTCCCAATTTCTAATGTCTTACTTTCATTCGGCCAACGTTGTTCAGAGCATTTATAGTGGACAGCCCTCGAGAATTGGTCATATATAAAAGAACAATGCAGTCTGTCAGAATAAAGCAACCACTTTCCAGTAATGGAATACAAATGTACTACTGATTTTGCCTTTTCAAATTTAGAAACTATGAAAGTCTTTTAGAATTCTGAAGCAGAGGAGGAAGAACACCCCTTTGGCAGCTCCCTTGCTGACAAATCTATGGAGGTCATTTGACCCTAAGATAGCTGAAATGCGTCTCTTAATCATAAGGAAATGAATGAACCTACGTATACTGGTATCTACCCCCCCATGGTCGCTAAAGCCATAATTATAGAGGCTGGTTTTATGTTATTGAGGCCTCCCTCTATATCTAAGAAAACTACAATAGTGTATTCCTTAACAGAAGGCGTATCTTCAACAGATCTGATTATATTTTCTCTATGAAATCCAGGATTCCTTTTTTATGGAATATTCGATTCTTTCTCTAGGAAATCCGAGTTTTTCCTCCAGTGAATCCGTGATTTTGTGTCTCTGTAGAAAAACCAAATCATTGTTCTAACAATTCTTTCTCGTAGAGTGTTCTTCGTTTTATCCCAAATGTGAGCGTGTTCAGTTAGGGATACGCGTCATCCAAGGAAAGTCCACCCATTTGTAATCGACCAGTTCGTAGAGATGATATCTGGAAAATTTATTTCACGGCAGATATAACATGATGAAACTTTAAAAAATCTCTCCCTATTTCTAATGTCTTACTTTCATTCGGCCAACGTAGTTCAATGCATTTATAGTGGACAGCCCCCGAAAATTGGTCATATATAAAAGAATAATGCAGTGGGTACCGTTGAATGGCCGGCCGAGATCATTAGTCTTTCAGAATAAAGCAACAACGGAATGGAATAAAATTTCAC
This sequence comes from Eudasyphora cyanicolor, assembly GCA_963930755.1. Lineage (NCBI taxonomy): Eukaryota > Metazoa > Arthropoda > Insecta > Diptera > Muscidae > Eudasyphora > Eudasyphora cyanicolor. Next base: position 6,232,880 of record OZ005735.1, on the reverse strand, counting down.
CACTTATTTCGCCTTTTCGAATTTCGAAACTATGAAAGTCTTTTAGAACTCTGAAGCAACGGATATATAAGAACTGCCACTAAGAGGAAAAAGTCCTCATTTCCCATGGTACAATGAGTCAGTTCTATTTGTTCCCATTGTCCATTCTCAGAGTAACACCTGTACCTCCTTTTGGTTTCGCTGGGGGGATCTTTCAGATATACAGTTTGTGGTCGTTTGCAGTTATACTCGTATTAAGATCTGTTGCCATTGTCGTCTTGGATTTAGTTGTTGTTGTTGCTTTTGTATATGGTAATGTTTATTTGGTTTGTTTGTCTTACGATTGTTGCTGGTTTTGTGTTGTTGTTTTTTTTTCGTTCGTTTTTCTCTGCCTCTCCTCAGAAGTTAATTTGATATAATTTGTTTTATAAACCATTTGTTTTGTACGTTTTTTACGTGATTTTTAGTAATTTACTCAAGTGTGTAGAAAGGTTCTAATGATGCATCTAATTTGTGTGTGTGTTCTGTAAAAAAAAACGGACGGTCTGTCCAATCGTCCATCTGTCCCCGTCTGGAGACCATCTGATGATGGCAATGGCAATGACGGCGTTGCTTCTGCTTCGGGAGGTCTACTACCCCCGACAATGTTGATAACATTACAAATGCATTAAAACAGAAAAGTGCATTTAGACATCATCAGTGTCGTTGTTTTTCTTACAGCCTTTCTCAAAATAAGACCTTAATTATAAATAATTTTCCTATTGCCAGACAGCGCAGCAGCCTTTTGGGTCGCTTTGCTGGATGTGTACATAATTGTTTTCCAAGCTACCGGAGTTGATTTCGTCTAATCATCAAATGAGTTTCTTTCTGGGCTTAAAAAAGAAACCCCCTTCCGCGGGAAAATAAGAACGAGTCTAGAAATTGTTAAGTCATTTATTGGTTGATTTCTATTTAAGCAATTAACAAAGCAAATTATCCTTAACTCATTCAAAGATCTTTCAAAGGGGATCAAGAAGAGGCCCTACAAAGTCGTCCTGTTTCTTACAGGCATGGCAAATACCTTCCTTGTTTGTTCAATTTGCTATGCTTTTCTCGGCGATAACGAATTGGGTTGCTTTGTGTTCCAGCCACTTCGCAACTTCCTTGCTATGTCCAGGCATTACTAATTCCCTTCTATTCGATTCCTTCGGGATCTGAAGCTTAAGGACACCTCCTCCATATGAGTAGAACCGATAAATGTGTGAAATGTTTGGTGTGGTGTGCTGGCAGTCAAAACGATAATCAATCATTCATTTCTTGTGTGTTTATATTAAGTTTGGTATCCTTTTTTGTTTCTGATTAAACTTGTAGCCGTAGCCTTGTCTGTGTATGTGTCATTTTGTCTATTGGGTTTTCCTATCAACTTCTTTTGTGAGGGATTAAATTTCTTTGCCGCGGTCAGTGTTTGTCTTTTGGGTCTCACAGGAATTCATTCATTGTTATGGTTGGTCATCTAAATTGTTTTGTTAAAGGATTTGAAACACTATTCCTTTTGTAACAAATCGAAAAATTATTTATGCTCTTTTTTTTTTGGATATGTAAGATGTGTGTTATTGATACGGAAGTCCGACGAATCGAGGGGGAAAGGGTTGAACATTTGGAATAATATATTTGAGAACCAAAATTCTCAACAAAAAAAAATCTTTGGGAAGTCCTGCGAACGCTTGATTTAGGATTCATTTTGGAGACATACCGAAATATAGAGCTGAATTCCCAGAGCAGTTCAGCAAGAAGGCCTGGGCATTCCACGTCTGCTGAAGTGACGGAATTTTTCAGACCTTCCGAAATATAGACCTGACTTCCCAGACCAGATCAACAAGAAGGCGGGGGATTTCCACGTAGGTATTAAAAAGGCATCCATTGGAGTCGTCTGAAGAAGTGACAGAATTTTTGAGACCTTTCGATATATAGAGTTTACTACCCAGAGCAGGTCAGCAAGACGGTCCTGCCATTTCAAGGAGGTATTAAAGAGGCATACATTGGAGTCGCCAGAAGAGAGGTACATAAGTTTCTTGAAAATTCTTCAGACATATATACGCCTCCCCAGAGCAAGACTGTAAGAATGATCGAGCTTTCGACGGAGATACAAAATTACTCCCTGAGCTTAATTATGAAATGAGGTCAATTGGACTAGTACGCACCAATTTTCAGTGGGGCAATTTTTGAAGGCCTAAGCGAACAATTACAAATATTTCCCCACTGATAAATTTAGAGACCAATGGAATGATGCAATGAAGCTGAGACATAAACTAATATAGATTAGTCTTAGCACATCAAGCTTGCAAGAAACAATCAGAAGTTCTGGACTTCCGATGACAAAAAAGAACCATTAGTTGTGCCATGCCTGACTTCATAAAAAGTGACAAAGATCACAAAGTGGATCATCAGAAATGTTCATTAAGATCGCGTTCGATTTAGGATTTCGCAGAATTCTTAAAGCATTCCTTAAAATAGTGCTACAAGTACCCAGTTAAAAGATCTTTGTTCTCGATAAATCTATTAAGGCCTTTCCTTCCCAAAATATCCGATATCCTCAGGAATTCGTTAGGCTTTCCAACAGATAGTTAGGTATCCAAGACATTCCAAAGAATGTCTTAACAAAAAGACGGTGTAAAGGGTTTACTGATAGAGCTATTGAATGTCGCTAAGAGACTGAATACTCGTAATCGGCTTCGCCTAACAGAACTTCTTGTTCTAGGTTAGGTTAAGAGTGGCAACCTGTATAACCGATTCACTTAAACCATACAGTCCATTGTGTTGCCTTGTTAGATATACAGTACGCATTTCAAATGTATTCCCCTAAGCTGACATTAATGGCCAATGTTTTTTAGCACAACTAAAATTTCAAAAAAGCGATATTATTGTGCAGTTTTCGGAAAAAGGGCAATGCAAGTGTTGCACTTTTTTGCAGAAAAGAATTCGCCATAAGAATCAATCATCGATTATGAATTGCCAGTGACGCTAACACCTCCATCTGATATTTATCCGTTTACCGGTAAGACCTTAAAATCTAAAGGTATTGATGGAGTGTTGCAGGAGTACTCAAGACAATTGAGATCCATCCTCAATGGTAGTATTTTTGATGCCTTCCACAGATATCTATTAGTACTATAGCTATCCCATCAAAATCAACAGGTATCTATGTACTACCGTTCAGCTGAAGTCTTCGCATTCTGCAGATGACAATTATGAGACCTCCTCAGTGTCTATCCGTTTCTTGGATCCCCGATATGGATTTTAAAACAAGCATGAATTTATGTAGTCTCGCAGGATTACTCAAGTTTCTAAACCTTGAATTTAATTATGAGACCTCAGTGGTGACAGTATTGCTGAGGCGTTGCACATCTTTTCCAGCGTCGGTTAAGACTTTCGATTTCAACAATTCTTGGTGAATTACTTAATTTCCTAAGCGATGGGCTGTTGGCGTTGGTAGCATTGCAGATATATATTCTTGGAATTATTGCATGCATCTGAATATCAGTTTTATCCAGACCATAGATGAAAAATAAACATAATATTTTGAAATGGCAACATCTAATTGGTTATCATTGCGAATAGTCCTTCTCTGCAGAAAATTTGAACCGGTACAATACCAAATGCGTGGTAGATACGTTAATGACAGATTCGGTGTGATTGTCTCTTTTATAAACGACCGAAACTTGAATATGCCTTTGGGAATTAGAGGTTGTGAATAGTCACCTTATAAAATATCCAAATACTGTTCAAAAAGAATACCTAAAGTATCTGACCCTTCATAAGCCACATTTGAAACCAATTAAATGTGTACTCCTACTAAGGAGTAGATAACGCTAATAGTCGTATACTAAGGAGTAGATAAACCAACTGGCTGCTAACTAAGGATCAGAAAACCCAACTGGTCTACTAAGGACTATATAAGCATTATACCTCAACTGGTCCTCTACAAAGGAGTAGATAACCCTATTTGCCGTCAACTGAGGATAGATAACTCAACTGGCCCTATACTAAGGAGTAGATAACCCAACTTACCGTTTACTAAGGATTACACTAAACAACTGACCGTCTTCTAAGTAGCAGATAACCCAACTAGTCAGCCCCTACTAAAGAGTAGGTACCAATCAAACTTGTCCTATACCAAAGAACAGATAACCCAACTGGCCCTATACTAAGTAGTAGATAACCCCGTTGGCCACATACTAAGGATCAGATAAGCCAACTATCTCTACTAAAGAATGTATAATCAAATTTGTCACCTACTAATGAGTAAATAACCCAGCTGGCATTCAACTAATGATCAAATAACTTAATTGTTCGTCTACTAAGGAGTAGGCAACCCAACTCGCTATTTACTAAGGAGTACATAAAACTACTGGCCCTCTTCTAAGGAGTAGTTAACCTAACTAGTCCTCTACTAAAGATTAGATAAATAAATTTGTTATCTACTCTTTAGTAGCTAACAAATTTGGTACTGAAGAATATATAATACAATATGACGTCCTCTATGGATAGATAACCAAACTGGGCCTCTACAATAAAGTAGATAACCCAACTCGCCGTTTACTAAGGAGTAAATAAAACAACTGGCCATCTATTTAGAAATAGATAACCCAACTAGCCGCCTATTAAAGAGAAGAGCACCCAATTTGTCGTCGACTAAGGAAAATATAACCAAAATTGCCATATACTGAAGAGTAAATAACCCAAGTGGACGCATGCTAAGCATCAGATAACCCAACGGCTCGTCCTTTAACTGAGGAGTATGTAGCCTAACTGTACTCGTACCTCTACTAAGGAATATATAATCCAATTTGTCTCTCCTAAGGAATGGATAACCCAATTGACATCCATGTAATGATCAGATAACTCAACTGGCCGTCTACTGAAGTATCTACTAAGGAGTATACAACCCAACTCGCCGTCTACTAAAACGACTGGCTGTTTACTAAAGAGTAGATAACCCAATTTGTCATCAACTAAGGATAAGATAAGCCAAAGAGTAAATAACCCAAATGGCGATGAGCTGTTGGTTGCATTGGGGATATATATTCTTAGAATTATTGCATGCATCCAGACCGTAGATAGAAAATAATCTTGATGTTTTGAGATAACCAAACTGGTCGTCTACTGAAGTATCTATTAAGGATTATATAACCCAACTCGCCATCTACTAAGGAGTAGATATCTCAACAGGACATATACTAAGCAGTAGATAAACCAACTTGCAGTTTACTAAGCAGTAGATAACCCAACAGTCCCTCTACTAGGGAGTATATTTCCGAACTAGTTCTCTTCTAGACAGTAGATAAATCTAATATCAGTAGATAACCCAACCGGACCTCTACTAAGAAGTAGATAATATAGTTGGCCCTATACTAGGGAATAGATAACCTAACTTGTCGTATACTGAGGAGTAGATAAATCTGAAGCAGTCGTATGAAGACATACCACATCCAGCAATGTTGTTTGGTACATTAAATCGTATAACTGATACCAATCATTCCCTACGTGATCAGGTCAGTTATAGGTACCAACCCAGCCAGTACTAGGATGAATATCATAAAATTAATAAGATAATTAATCAGACAGGTCTGATTAGAATATTTTGGTACATTGTGCTCTCAAAAACCAAATGGAAACTACTAAATCAATTGCTGCCTGCCAATCTCATCAATTCAACTTGTCTGGTAGCAGATTTAGAAAATAAATACAGCGCCATTTTTGGGATAATCAAAGAATGCAGTAAATTTATATCGATAGCATCTTTTAGGAATTGTACGGAAGGCCTTCATGGAGAGAATGTAAAAAGAAGTCCAAACTGAATGTAATTTCTTGCAAATGATCATAAAGCAATCATAAATTTTCCCAAAAATTTGCCTTCCACAATCATTAACATATTAATTTTGAAGTCAAAATAATATAAAATACGACACACCCGATGAATTTTCTTGATCGTAATGAAATTCAGTTGTAACAACTCCCTCCTCCTGAGGCCCTAACATATCAACAATCTGTATTCACAAAAAAACGAAGAGTCCTTCCAAATTTATGCAGTTTATTTAGACAACCGAAATGATTTATTAGCCGTGAGTAATTTGTAAAAGCAAGAAAAATAACAAAACTGCCACAGACAAAACTCAATAAAATCTTATTAAAACAGACTACAAAAAGGATGTGAAATATATACAGAAAAAAACTACTCCTCGCCGTCAAAAAGAAAGAAAAAGAACAAATGATAAAACCTAAAATAAAACAAGAAACCCTTTTTTGGGAAGCCCAAGGAACAACAAATTCCCTAATGATAAACTTTGCCGAGTTATCAAGTGAAGACTAAACAATTTGTTTTACTTGACAAGTGGTCAGCGGAGTGTTTTTTGAATATGGAAGGGAGAGGACTTCAAGTGGTCGCTACGCCAGGACGTGTAGCTTGCCATGCTGAACTTTATTCCGTTGACTATTGGCAACCGCAACAAATTTGTTTGGAAATTTATGCCATAAAAATGTAAATGTTGTAAAATTCAGTTATAAAAATGTCTTTAAAAATGAAAAACGACTTCGGGGCTTTGCGTGGAATAATAACAACAAGAATACTACGTTCTTCCACCTTGGACCATCTCAAGGATAAGCCATAACCCTTCTATCGTATCCTTTCACAACAACCGGATTGGCTGACAGGATGGATGAATGACCTTGACCACTGGTTATTGTTACAAATGATGTAAGATCTTGTCGTAATATGGCATAAAGTTAAACAAGGGGGAAGTGGTGGTGGTGGCAGCCGTAAATCCCTTAAGGACTCTTCATTTGCTATGAATGAAGTCCGTTTTTAGTCGCACACTCATTCAATCATCTGGCATTTGTTTCTCTGCTCGAGAGAGGGAAGGAGTTAAATCCTTATGTTTTTTGACTGGCAATTCCTTCAATGAAATTTGATGAAGTTTTTTGTTTCTTATGGTTTGATGTAATTTATTTCTGTGGTTATAACGGTTAAGTGTCAGTTTTGTTTTATTTTTTCGAAGAGATTGCCTTTTGATTTTTCTTTCCTTCTGTCCATTCATTCATCCATTCGTCAGTTTGTTTGTAATATATGATTTAATGCATGTGAACTTAATCTTTTCCAAAAATCCAAAAGATTGCCTTCATACATGTTTTTGTATCACTGTGAGCAGAACATCACAATTATCCAGTTTTCCTTTTTGTTTGGTTAACACCCGATTATTAGCATTTTTTCCTTGAACGAAGGTAACCGCAAAATGTGGCTTCTGGTTTTTGGGGAAAGGTTTATTTTTGGTTAAATTATCACACTTTTATTATATTACCAAAATTCTGCATTTTCTCATGGCTACTTTCCATTTGCACTTAAATTCCTTATTTTGGGTGATAATTTGAAATAATGTTGTTGTGCTTAAGTTTTGGCGGTTATGTGTTGGGTGTTAATTCCGTAACCACAACAGTAAATCTCCGCATGTTGTTCAAATTTAACGGTTTGTTTTAAATTCCATTTATTAAAAATGATATTCATAATTATACGTCGGGTGGATTGAACATTGCAGTTCGTTCGAAATGATGTACATAAAAATTCCGGCTCCGACAAGAAGATTGCTTATATTGTGAGGCCAATCGGCATTACTTTTTATACCCTACACCACAATGTGATACAGGGTATCACGACTTTGTGCATTTGTTTGTAACACCTAAAAGGAGAAGAGATAGACCCATTGTTTATTATACCGATCGACTCAGAATCACTTTCTGAGTCGATTAAGCCATGTCCGTCTGTCTGTCTGTCCGTCTGTCCATGTATTTTTGTAATCAAAGTGCAGGTCGTATTTATGGTCCGATTGTGATGAAATTTAGCATAGTGCTCTTTTTTGGCCCACGGACGATCCCTATTGAAATTGGTTAAAATCGGTTCAGATTTGGATATAGTCCCCATATATATGTTTCACCCGATTTGACATGTAAGCGCTGTAGAAACCGTATTTTACATCCGACCTGTACGAAATTCGGCAGAGAAAGTTCTCTTATTTCATTAATAAACACTGCCAAATTCGGGGAAAATCGGTTCAGATTTAGATATAGCCCCCATATATATGTTTCACCCGATTTAACATTTAAGCGCTGTAGAAATCGTGTTTTATATCCGATCAGTACGAAATTTAACAGAGAGAGTTTTTTTATTACATGTATGAACACTGCCAAATTCGGGGAAAATCGGTTCAGGTTTAAACATAGTCCCAATATATATGTTACACCCGATTTGACATGTAAGTGCTGTAGAAACCGTGTTTTATATCCGATCAGTACGAAAATCGGCAGAGAGTTTGCTTATTATATGTATGAACACTGCCAAATTCTTATCGCAATGCCCATTATCGTATTGGTAGGTAGGTGTAGGGTATTATATAGTCGGCCCCGCCCGACTTTCTGTCTTTCCTTACTGGTTTAATTTCCTTCATTTCCTTAACTCAAAGATATTGTTCAGTCAGTATCAGTTCGGCTTTGTTATCGATCGGACGTATTAGCTCTTGCTACTACTCAATAAACAAAGTTATACTTTTAAAAACTCTCTTAAAAACTGTTGTCATTTCTTGAAAATGGCACCAAAACGTAAAAAAGCAACATCACAAGGCCCTGGGCCACCCAAAAAGAATTACTTTTTACCTCTGCAAGCATTATCTGATTTAGATGATGAACCTGAAACTTCTGCCGCGAGTGAAGTTTTAAAACAAATTGTCTCTCCTATCAAGGTCATCGGCCAAAATCTTGAATTTGTAATTTCTCTGCTTCAAAACAAAGGTCACGCAAACTATCGTCTCAAAAAAATGTCTATAGGTGTAAAAATTATGTGTGAAACGACAAATCTTTACAACGATGTTATTAAGATTCTAACAGAGAACGAATGCCAATTTTTTTCGCATGAAAAAAGCACTGATCGGGTTTTTAAAGCAGTCATTTTTGGTTTGGAATACAAAACATCTACTGAAGTAAAATCTGAATTACTTTCGCGTGGTTTAAAATGCCAAGAAGTTAAAGTCATTATTAAAAACTATGAAGGTTTCAATGACACTATTTATATTGTGTCATTCGACAACGGCACTGTAAATCTTAATGATCTCAAGAGAAACCACTGTTGTCTCTTCCGCACAATCATCAGATGGGATTTTCATAGGAAGCCAAAAAATCGAATAGTTCAGTGCAGAAACTGTCAGATGTTTGGCCACGGAGAAAAGTGGTGCTCCGTACGAACAAAATGTGCTCACTGTGCTGGGAAACACAAAACTGCAAACTGCAGTTCTCCAGCTCAAAACAAATGCGCCAATTGCAACGGCAATCACAAATCTATTGACGTCAGCTGTCCCAACAGAAAAACTTTTCTCGAAATAAGAGAAAACATCAAAAATAGAAACTCTTTGAACGCTCAGCCGAGCCAGTACCGTAATCGTGAAACATATCTACACTCCCAACAGCATTCTAACATGCCTTCTAATAGAAGTTACAACAACAACTCGACATTTCGCCAACAGCAGTCACATCAGCAACAACACCAACAACAACATTTTGTCTCAGCTGAGAGAAACAACATCCATTACTCTTCGAATAATGCTACTTATAGTTCGAAACTGCGCAACAACAATAACTTATTTACTGAGAACGAGATATCTCAACTCTCTCTAGATATGATTACTCAATTAAGGGACTGCACATCAAAAGAGCAACAATTCAATGTTATTGCTCAACTAACAATTAAATATTTATACTCAAATATTTATGTATAATTATGAATCCCAAAATTAGTTGTATGTTATGGAATGCGAGAAGCATCCGGGATAAACAACATGATTTTTTTGATTATTTAGTTCATAAAAATATCGACATTTGTATTTTAACAGAAACATGGCTAGAGACAAAAGATACATTTAGGCACCCTTTATACAACATTTTTCGTTGCGATCGTTCAAACAGAAGAGGAGGCGGGGTTGCTATTGTTGCCCATAAATCTCTTAACGTTCGACACATAAACAGTACAAATACCAAGTCAGTGGAAAATGTTATAATTGAGTTAATGATTAATAACACTGAGTTAATTAAAGTTATTGGTGTATATTTTCCTGGAGGTCGGTCCAATAATGCATTACGTTCTGAATACAAAAACGATCTCAGAAAACTTCTGAACGTAGGAGGCGATTTTTTAATATGTGGTGATTTAAACAGCAAGCATAGAAATTGGGGGTGTTCCAGAGCAAATTCTTGGGGAAATGTTCTTTCAGACTTAACACATTTTTTTCCTTTCACAATCCATTTCCCGAATAACTATACTCACGTTCCATGTGCTGCAAGGTATAGGCCGTCCATCATTGACCTTATTTTAACAAACATGTCTCACTCTATAGATCATCCTACTATAGAAAATGCCCTAAATTCAGACCATTTTCCGGTTTTATTTTCCATCAAAACTTCGAATGTATGTAAACGTCAAAATCTTATATATAATTACAAAAAAACTAATTGGAAAAAATTCAATTCGCATATAAATGCTTCTATATTACAAAGCCCTTTGAACTTAAGAGGCATAGAAAATACAAGGGATATTGACGAATGCATACTTCACTTTACTAATACAATTTTATCAGCTATTGAAGTTAGTACTCCCAAGAGAGTAGTAGTCAATAATTGTATAAAGCTACCATTTTATATTTTGCAAGCTATCAAGAAAAGAAACTACTTTAGGCAACAATGGAATAGATATCGCCATGTAAATGATAAATTAGTTTACAAAGAATATAATCGGCTTGTCAAGTATGAAATATGGAGTTTCAGAAACAATAGCTGGAATAGCTCAATTAAAAAATTAGACATACGCTCCAAACCCTTTTGGAATATTTCTAAAATCCTGAAAAAGAAAATTTCCAATATTCCTCCCATTTCCGTTCCAAATTCAGCCGTTCCAGTAGTAGATTCGAAATCCACTATTTTTGCTCAACAGTTTCTATGTAATCATCACACTTCTGATGATATTAGATGTCAAAACACCGAGCAAAGCGTTTTAAAATCTCTTGATGATTTCAATAATTCATTCTTCTCAACTCCAGATAGCGATATAAATGTGTCTACAACGACTGTTAAAAATATTATCAGAAATTTAAAAATCAATAAATCTTGTGGACTAGACAAATTGAAAAATCTCTTTCTTAAAAATTTATCTCACACTGGCATATCTCACCTCTCCGATATATTTGGTGCCTGTATCAAATTTCAATATTTTCCTTCTGCTTGGAGGAGGGCCAAGATAATTCCTATACCTAAACCAGGTAAACCCACAAATTTAGCGACCAGTTACAGGCCTATTAGTCTACTGAGTAATATGAGCAAGATTTTTGAAAAGATAGTTAAAGAAAAACTTTGGAATTATGTCGAAGAAAATAAAATCATCCCAGAAGAACAATTTGGATTTCGTGCTTCCCATAGTACATCACACCAAATTAAACGAATCAAAAATTATGTAAATCGCCAATTCCAGTTAAAGCTTTCAACATCAATGGTATTATTAGATGTAGAAAAAGCATTCGATACCGTGTGGCATGATGGTTTAATTTTTAAACTTATCCAGTTTAAATTTCCATATCATTTAATAAAGTTAATCCAATCATTTTTAAAAAATAGATCATTCTGTGTTCAAGTTGACCAAGATGTATCAGATTTTATGAACGTTCCTTCAGGTGTTCCTCAAGGATCCGTATTAGGACCACTGTTGTATATTATATACACCTCAGATTTCCCAAAAATAGCAAATTGCGAGTACGCATTTTTTGCTGACGACTCCGCCATTTTCTGTTCAGGATTATTTGCTCAGGAAATCCTTGATAACATGCAATTGTCATTGGACAAAATAGTTGAATATTCGTTAAAATGGAAAATTAAAATTAACACTACAGAGTCTCAAGCTATCTTTTTTACGAAAAGAAGGAAAAATTGCTATATTCCACAGACAAATTTAACAATGTTTGGTAATGAAATTCAGTGGTCAAACTCGGTAAGATACCTTGGCGTATTTCTCAATACCCGTTTGACTTTCAATGATCATGTCTCACAAATAATTCACAAAATGAATATAGCCATAAAGTTATTGTATCCTCTTATAAATCGTAAGTCTGAACTAAACTTTGAAAATAAGATTAGTATTCTTAAATCCATATTTCAGCCAATAGCATTATATGCCTGCCCAGTATGGGGAGTGTGTGCCAAATCACACATTTATAAGCTCCAAGTCTGTCAAAATAAAATATTAAAAATGATGTTAAATTTACCTCGACATTTTAGCACAAAAAGACTTCACGATATAAGTAACACTAATCTTATTTCTCAGAGAATTGCGGTAATATCTAACAAATTTGCTTCATCGTGTTCTTCAAACGAAAACAATTATATTATAAATTTGTACACTAGCCATTAAGTTTTATAAATATTCTATTGAAGGTTTTTTATTACTTTTCCTTCTCCAAAATTTTTTTGTAAATTTATATGAGTCCTTTATAATAACTTTCCAAAATTTTCTAGATGTAAGGTTTGTTTAAGCCATCTCTTTATAGTTATAAAATTTTAATACATGTATGTAAACACATATTTAAAATAAATGAAATGAATGAAAAAATGAAAGATATTGTTCACATTACTACTTTCAAATACTGGGAGTTGCCAAATTGCCACAGATTCATTTTTTTTATGAAATTCGAATAAAATATGACTCACTCCATCGATACTTAGAAGTCGTGAATGAAGAGAAATAAATCAGATTACTAGTTTCAAATACTGGGAGTCGCCAAATTATCACGAATATAGGTTTTAAGTATTTCGGATAAAATGTATCGGCTTTATCCGCAGTACTAGAATCACTCCATTAGTACTGAGAAGTCATGAACCAATAGAAATAAAATATGTTTTTACAATTCGGATAGCCGGATAAATCGCATCCGTGCGTAAAATCTGGGAACTAATTTTTGAAACAGAAGTTTGAATGAAGATGTGAAAAATGCTAGTTATATTTTCTAAAATAGTCGAAAGCAGTAAATGTATATTAGTAATTTTATTTGTACTACACAAATCTATGCCTCGGAAGAGCAAAACGGACTATAATTATTAATAAAAATTGTTTCACATCATTGAGTATGAGAATTGTCCACCAAAATAGATCAAACTATTAGTCTGAAGCACCGAATGATCACAAATAATTTTTTAATCAATTCGGATAAAATTTATATAATTTATCCGCGCTACAAGTTGAAATGAATCATTTTGTGCTTCGGATAACCGGATAAAATGTATTCCTACACAGAGCTAATGTTGATTAAGAAGTCTAATAAAATTATTAAAAGCTGTGGAAAAATTTTATTTATTTTTATACGTGATACAAAAATCAAAAAAAATATCCTTGCTACAGAAAAGGGTTCATGCCATAAGGAAATCGAAAATAGAGACAAGAAGTTACTTTTTATACCCTACACCACACTGTGATACAGGGTATTATAAGTTTGTTTCATGGCAACTGTTTGTAACATCTAGAAATACTACAGCTAGACCCACCTTAAAGTATACCGATTGACTCAGAATCACTAGCTAAGTCGCCATGTTTATCCGCCTGTCTGTCCATCTAAAGTTGTTCGCCATTTCACTCCGATCGTGCTGAAATTTTGCAGTTAGGAGTCTTTCCTGCATGGAAAGGAACCCTTTTGAATTTGAAGAAAATCGGTTCAGATTAAGATGTACCTCCCATATATATAGAAACTGTATTTTACATCCAATTGTTTTGAAATTTAGCATGGTAGAGTTTCTTGATCCATGGACCAACATTGTTCAATTTGAAGACAATCGGTCCAGATTTAGATGTAGCTTCCATATGTATGTTTCGTCTGATTTGGCCCATTAGCCCTATGGAAGCTGTATCGATTTGAAATGTTGCATGGTAGATTTTCTTGATCCATGGAGCAACTTGCCGAATTTGATAGAAATCTGTTCAGATTTAGCTATAGCTCCCATATACATGTTTCGTTCGATTTGTCTTTTTAGCCCTATAGAAGCTATATTTTACATCCAATTGTATTGAAATTTAGCATGGCAGAGTTTTTTTACCTATGGATCAACATTGCGCAATTGGAAGAAAATCGGTTCAATTTAGATATAGCGCCCATATATAAGTTTCGTCCGATTTGGCCCATTAGATCTATAGACGCTGTAGTTTACATTCAGTTGTCGTTGAAATTAAGCATGGTAGAGTTTCTTGATCCATGAACCAACATTGCCGAACTTGAAAGAAATCTGTTCAGATTTAGCTATAGCCCCCCTATATATATTTCTATTTGGCCCATTAGCCCTAAATATGTACATAATTTCTAATAATTCGGAAAAGCCACATAAAAGTTCATAAAGTTAAATATTTCAAACTATTGATCAAATTTAAAATTTGATATTCTGCAAATATTAAATATATACCGAATTATCGTTTTTACCCAATTCGGATAAAATGGATAAAATTTATCCGTTTATCCTTGCTTTCAAAAAAGGCAACTTTTTACTAAAATCTGTTAAGGCCGATAAAAGGCAACGGTATAAAAAGCAAAAAAGAGACTTTTGAATATCCTATGTTTGTGTAACGGAATATGAAAACCTCTAGAACAAGTGCTTTGTTCTTTAGGAAATCAACAAGGATACTACAATTAAAACCGGATGTCCCTTAAATAGAAGTCATTACTCTCGCTCTTGTTTGGCATCGCACATAAATCACAAATATTTAACGGTCAGTTTGAAATCAGAAAATATTTTTTCTACCCCCCACAACAAAATACTTTGCACCCTTTGTCGAGTGAAAGCAGTGACCATATCCAACATCATAGGGCAGGTGTTGATTTTCCTTTGCCTTCAGATTTCCCCCTTCCTAGTTAACCCTCTTCACATACGAGTATGTATGGGTTTATGTACAAGAATGGCTTTTTATCTCATTTTATTAGCCATATCTCTCTGTGGGTGCAAAGTGTCCATTGTCCGAGGAAGTCATAGCTGTACGATTTCATTTTAAAATTTACGATCTTTAACGAATCATTTTAGCTAAGCTCAGTTAGTTAAACAAACTGAGGGACATGCAAGTACTGAAAGGACGGACAATAAGCGTTATAGTATTAGAAAACAAAGAAAGGCCTTTCATAAGTTTTTATGTCTTTTAAAATAAAAATCTATTTTAAATGATAAAATCCTACACAGATAATAATGGTCATTAGACGTAAAGGAAAGTAAGGGTTGTCCTGTCAAAGGACAGGAGCATAATGAGAGCAACTCACATGATTTGATGATGTGTGACATGTGAGATTGTCACCAATGGCTTTATCAAAGGAGGAAGGACTCAGTAATAGAGAAGGCTACTGATTCTAGTGGATAGACGTTTGTTGGAATAAATGAAAAGTGATAAAATTCTTTGATATGATTTTGTTGTAATTTTTGTCGGTAATGAGTTAACTAAGTGAGAAGAGAGGTCTTTTCATCAAACCGCCAGACTTCTCTGTGTAGTGTTGAAAGTACGTATTTGGGTGGCGGGTTTTGTATTGATTTAAGTGAACCTTTTAAAATAGGGGTGTCCTCAAAATTCGTTGCGCTTTAAAATTGATTCTTATTTATGGCCACTTTTTCAATTGTTTGTCTGGCCATACATTTTGGTATTACGGGTCATGTTTGTTTAGTATACCCAGTTCATTGTTATCCTTTTTGCCATTGTCACTCGTTTTGGGTTTCAAATTCGGGTGGTTTAACTAGTGAAGGGCTCTCTTAATAAATATGTCAATAAGTGACAATTTGTTGTCATTACAAAGCGTAACAAAATGATGCTTAAATGTTCTCGATGATGTTACACTTGGAGTCATATATTATCAATAGTTTACACTCAATTGAGTTTTAAAGAGAAATTTGCAATAAGGCCAATATGGAGCGGAAATATGAAGCACAGCATCTGCTACAATTTTTTTTTCTCAGGTGGTAATATAGATTATAACGGTCGGAATGATTTCAATAAACAATGGAAGCAAAATGTTCAGTTTTCTGAATGCTTACCATATCTCAGTTTTATCCTTGTTGACCATATGCCCAGATTTGCATTTAGATTTTGTCCTTATTCCAAAATCGGCAAGCACAGATGCTTATAAATCGTTCTCTGCCATAAATCTTTCCCCCTTATCTCAATATTACCCAAACAACTTTTAATGTGTAATAATTTTTTGATAAATAACAATAATAAAAAACTTGTTATCTTAAATCTTCTCAATGAAAACCAATAATATTCATAACCTAAAGAAATAAAGTCTTTCGAAACAATTTCCACAAATAAAATAAATGAGTGGCAATTTATTAAACTATAACTGATGGGAAAACGACATCTATCTTTTTTATTGGCAATTCAAGAGAAGAAAAGTATACACAACATTTTCACCAAGTAGGCCATAAAAAAGCTACCCCCAGAGGAACCCAAGAAAAAAACACAAACCCTCACGTTTACAAACACCAAAAACACGTCATACCCCGTCAGGAAACCCAGCAGGAAGAAAAGCTAAAAGATATACTCTTACAACATTCAGATTATGATTATATTATTTTATGAATTCCAAATACAGCTATGTTCCTATAAATGTATGCTTGGGAAAAGATTCTCAAGATTATGTAAATTTTTTCCAAGTTTGATGCTTTATCCAAAGTAAAGTCATTCGCAGCAAATTCACACCTTATTAAGTATTTAAAAGTTTTTCTTTTTCTCGCAGGCCTTTCTTTGTTTTCATATTTTTTTCTGATTCCATTTCGATTCGTTTCGTTGAGTTGTGATAAATTTGTATATTATGCGGGTTTTCCTGTGTTTTCCCTTTATTGGGAAACCACTTAACCTAAAAATCAACCCTTTTCCCCTCCTATATTACAATACATATGAAATCATCACAATTGCCATACTTAACCCTATCATCTTTCATTCATTTATTCCTTGATCCTGGGTTCCGATACCCCCTTAGCATGAAGTGAGTGGTTTGCTTAATCGTAATTAATTGTGTTTATCAGTTTGTCTAAATCTAGAAATGTAATACACAATATTTGGTTTACGTGTTGATTTTCAACGCTTTTTGCGTTCCTAGTATAGTAATCAATTTTGTTAAGGGGTTTTTGCGGACCCGCATTATTTTTGTCATTTTGGTGTGCGGTTGTAATTTCATTGAGTGGAAAACGAAAATAATTTTCCTTAATTGAAGTTTAGTTATTTGTCTGCAGAGAAAGCATTTAAATTGAGTCTAAATTTTATAGATCCTGATCCTAGATACTAAAAGAAACGCATAAAATTGGAAAATTCACCTTTATTGTGGGGAGCATAAAAAAGCCGAGCAATGTGAGAAATCATCAGGAATTGCCAATATCACTATCCAGTATTCGCCTAGATAGAGTTAATACTACATATGTTTTATATCCAGTGATAGTCAATTTATTTTGTACTACGTTTTTTATCAATTCGGATAAAGTGGATACAATTTATCCGTTTTATCCGCGCTTCAAAATTAGGTTCTTTGGAACAAGGAACTCTAAAAGAACATAAAAAAATTATTTCTTTCCACTTTTAACAATGCGGATAATTCGTATTTATGTGAAAACTAAAAAATAATACAAAAAATCCTACAAAATAAAATCCAGTCTTTTTATGATTATAAAACAAACAACAAATTGTTTTTTAATTGATAGTTTATCCAAATTCAAAGAAAGCAGTAAAATTAATAAGTTTTATATCGGCAGCAAAAATATAGTTATTTGTTGAAACTGAAATTTATTGAAATTTATCTGAAAGTTATTAGACAGGGAGCGAATTTCAATTTTATTTAAAAATCCCTTACAATGTCCTGATATAGCATAATCACACGGAATTGTCAACTATCCCTTTATAGAATGTGCTTAGATTGAGTGAGTACGGCATAGAAATTACGGGCAGTATTTAAATTATTTTTTTTTATTTTTTTATTAATTTGCGCTACAAAATTCGTTTTTTGGAACTTGGAATTCTTAATGACTAAGAAATAATTTGTTTTTCCAACTTCTGTCTATATGAATAATTTGTATTTATCTGAAAACTTACAAATAATAAAAAATATATGTATATGTACATATATAAAAACAAATAAGAAAGTTCGGTCTGGTAAACCGACTTGAGTCCCAAACAAATATTCGTAAATTTATTAATTTTTTGGTTTTAATTAAATTTAAATTACATTTAATAACATTATGGTACAAAATACTCCATTTTTGTGGGAGGTACCAAAAGGGCGTGCCAATAACTGTCACTTTTCTTTGGACTCCAGATACTATAAAAACATTACACCGTACACAATTTCACGTATTTGTATGAACTGATATTAAAGATATGAGCAGTTAACTTTTAGTGCAAAATGGAAAATTCGTGTAGGAGGTACGAAAAAGGGGGTGGCCACTTCGCCCATTTGTCTTGACGTGTTAGCGACTAACAAACTTTTACTACGTCTGAAATTTGAGAAGATTAGAGTAAGTAGTATATAAGGTATTAAAGAATCAATATTTCACTAAATGTTAACCCTTTGTTGGGGAGGTACTAGAAGTAGTGGACCAATATGGCCCATCTTCGAACTTAGCCGGAGATAGAGAAAAATATTACCGCATACCAAGTTTGAAGTCAATTGGTTACTCCTTTCGAGAGTTATCGTGCGCACCAGCCAGCAGACGGACGGACGGACAAATTACTTAAAATTATCGAAACCGGATTTCCGCCGAACATACTTAGGGTCTTAGGTCACTCGTTCGATGTGTTACACTTTTGGCTCGTAGCAAATGATATATACCCTCCTCTCTAAGGTGAGGGGATATAAAATACCTTACAATGTCTTAATATAGCATAATCACCAGGAATTGTTAACTACCCTTGTAAATAGTAAATACGACATAGAAATTACGGGTAGTATCTAAATTATTTATTATTACGTTTTTTTATCCATTCGGATAAAGTGGATAAAATGAATACGTTTTGTCCGTTCTAAAAAATACGTTTTTTTGGACCAGGGAATTCTTTATGAGCAAGAAATAATTTGTTTTTCCAACTTCTGACCATGTGGATAATTTGTATTTATGCGGAAACTTAAAAATAATAAAAAAATCGTACAAAATAAAATTGAAAGTTTTTTATGATTATAAAACAAAGAAAACCAAAATTTGAGCTTATAGTTTATCAAAAGCCAAAGAAAGTTACGAAAAAGCAATCGAGTAGGGAATTAAGCAGCTTTGTGTGTACTAATTCTCCACTCGCTTCCCTACCCGCTTCTTTTCATAAAGGGATAAGACTTACGGAACTAATTCTAAATTGCTGAAAAAGGAACGCCTTCTTTTTTCGACATTTTCACCAGTTTAAAAAAATATATTTTTTTCGTTTTCATTTCTCTTTATTTTCTATTTTTAATTTTACTTATATAGACTTAATTATTTTTTATTTCGATCCGACGAGGATTTGAACCCGGGTTACTTTAATTATTATTATTATATATAGGTTTATGTTCAGAAACTGTTCATGGTCGGCATTATTTGTAAAAAAACTAGAAAAAATTAGGAATCAGACACTAAGGCTACACGTTTAATGTTTGTCTCAATCCAGATAATGCGGATAAGCATTATCCACGTTTCAAAAGTCATTCTCTTAGCACATGGCAATCTAGACCAAGACCAACTAATAATTATTAATCCAAACTAAATAGTTCGGATAATGGGATAAAAGTAACGAGGCAATCTATATCAAGGCTAATAAATAATTAATTAATTAATCTATATCAAACAGTTCGGATAATGTCGATAAAATACGAATATGAAGAAAGCAACAAATGAGAGAACATCATTGCAAGTAATTCTTTCATTAATTTAGGAAAAAGTTTTTTTTTTTTGTTTGGATAAATTCAAAAAATTGTCTATCAAATCTATAACGTCGATTGTGTTGATAAAATTCATACATTTTATCCATATTTCAAAAATCAAGTTTTAAGCGTCAGAGAGTAAAAAAATAATTCTTTTTATCTAACCTTCCTTTCTAATTTACAGCAAATGATCCGGCTCCCATTCTAATTGAAAATTCGTGTATGTAGTATTTTATTGAAGTGTTTGGAGTACTCTACATATCTAAAGAGCTGCAGTGAGTTTCCAACATTATTAAAACTCTGCTGGGGGGATCTCTTTAAACTGCATTCCTCAGCTTTTATGGTGAGTGCACTTTTAATTAAATTGAAATCTGTTTATTAACAAATTTCATGGTGTAAAACACGCAAGATGTCTGAACACAAAAGCACTTGAGCAATTTAGCCCCCCTAAAAAGTGATGTTTATAAAAAACAGGTGACGACTTGGTAACATAAAAAAGAAAACAAGTATACATATTCAATTTAGAAGGGGGTGCTGAAGCATGAACTCCTTCTGGAAAACTCTTCGTCAGCTATTTATATTTTTCTGACACTCTCTAAAAGTGTCCCACACATATGTCTGTCTGAGAGTCATCCGAATGCGTAAATTTATTATGCCAAACAATGAAATTAATTCATTACCAACAACTTTGACACTCCCAGATAATTATTTTTCTTTTTTCCATTGCCGGGCTTTAGTGTCGAGCCAATGAAAATCCACTTAAAATAATAAATTGCTTACACTTTTACCTTAAACTCTGAAACAAATAAATTTCCCCCAAAATGAGTATTTTTCATACACATTTTTTGTAGATTTCCCCTGTATGGAAAATACCTTCGACTTAATAAACAAATTTTCACATAAAATTACAATTTTCCACACCCAAGAAATCGGTGAAAACAGTACAAAAACAAAAATGGGACATAAAACCACCAAATAAAAATACACTTAAGAAAATTTATGGCTTTTTAGGATTCTTTCCGAGTTCCTCGCCTTTTTTTGGTCGATTTGGTTGGTTTTCCTACCAATGAAGCAACACATATGAGGTTGCGTTTTAGATTAATGAGCGATAAGGATAACGAGAGTAACCGAGATAAAGGCAAACTAAATAAATTTCTTCCGCTCATTTGAGAGTCCTCGGCCGGTCCGGTGTCGGTGTAAGGGCATTTGTGTGTTAAGGAAGGATCTTAAAACAAAGGAAGGTGCACTACATTAGTGGAAAGAATGAGTGAGCTGCAAGTGGTTTTGGTGTTCGAGGGTACCCAAAGTAATAATTATATTTTTTATTAGACATTTATTGCCTGGAAATGCCCAAACACTCTCCGCCACTAAGATAATACATTTTAATCAACAGCCTAGTCTGGCTGCATTGCTGCCTTTTGGCCTCCTGGCTCTCTGGGCGTAGTGATAGAACACCGCGGGATACTTATGGTTCATCGAACTGGGATTCCTGGCGTGAGAGTGTGTGTTTCTGGTGTCGGAACAATGTGTGGACATTTGTGGTTGTTTTTTGTAGATTTGTTTTTTAATTTATCACTTTAAACAAAACATTAAGGTCAGTTTTTATTGCATTGTCTGTTGAACGGAACTGCTGCAAACACCTGGTTAAAATAGGGGTAATATTTCAAAGGATTTGGAGGAGGCATTAAGTTATGAGACAAGGGAAGACCGTTTTTTGAGTTTTTTTTTACACAAATCAATAGTTTTGTGAAGGGTAGTATTATCTGTGATCAATTATAGATTTAGTAGGACTCCGAAAATATTTCTTAATGTTTCGAATTAAACCTAAAAAGAAAGGGATGGAATAAGTATTTTGGTTCATCAACTTTTTCTCTTTAAAAACATTATTATATTAAGTCTTAAATATCCAGATTACAGTTATTTTTTGTATAACTAAACCCACATTTTATTTCATTTAAACTATATTGTCATATTACTGGACTTAAATTGCTCTTTTGTTATGGGTACCAATCATTTGCGAAAGAACGAATTTATGCCGAATGTACTAAAAATAGAACAAGTTGTGGTTTCTTTATTAGTTCGGATAAAGTGGATAAATGTATCCGTTTTATCCGCGATTCCAAAATTAGTATTTTGACACTAAGATCCCCAAAATAATTAGAACAAATTGATTTTATATATGTAGTTTGGATAACGCGAATAACTTTTCTTTAGAACGAATTTTCCGATTTTATTTTTAATACATATGTCGATAGTATTAAAAATAGGCCAAGCTGTGTTTTTTTATTAGTTTGGATAAAGTGGATAAATTTATCCGTTTTATCCGCGATTCCATCCCGATTTAATATATTTTGTGTATACAAAAAAAACAAAATCTAATTTCATTTAAATTATATTCTTAGACTTACATTATAATGTCTGAGTCTGTCTCAGTCTGTATTGTTACCATTGGTTTAAGTAAGAACGAATGGTTGGATTTTGTATTTAAAATGTGGACAATATTAAAAATATATCAAAGTGCGGTTTTTTTATACGTTCGGATAAAGTTGATAAATTAATCTGTTTTATCCGCGACACCAAAATTATTATTTGGACACAGAGAATTTCAAAATAAATAGAATTCGCTAATTTTGTATTGTTTGGATAACGCGGATAAAAATTTTTGTTTTAAAATCGCAGAGGGTTTTTTCATTTTAGAATGGTTGTGCATACATATTTCCCAAAATTAAAATCTAATTTCACTCGAATTATATTATATCGATATATTCATTTCAAAATATCCCAAGTCAAAACATGTAGTTTTTCAGGAGAGGCGAGGAAAGTTTTATGAAATTTTTAAATTTGTATGCAATTGTTTTATAATGCAAATCGAATGATCTCTATTGCTGTGGGAATAACTAATGATTGGGTTTACGGATACCCACCAAATTTTGACTGAATATAATTTGGAATATTTTAAATTTAAAAATGCAAATTCCTTAAGAACATGCTAAGTCGCCTCAGTCTTGGAATGAAGTTATAGATATTAACCGACTTAAGTTGCATATCGGTGTATCGTACTGCCAAAAATGTCCATTATTGACTAACAATAAACTATTTATTTTTCGGGAGACGATATAGATTTTTTCCTTCTATTGACTCAAAATTAAAAACTTGTGTTGCCAAAGTGTCATCCAGACAGTGTTTCACTCAATTCGGATAAACTGGATAAAAAGTGTAGTTCTCGCTTTGCCTAAGTGAAAAATAAGGTTCCTATATGTAATAATAAAGTCCAGATAAAAAATAGTGCATATCTCACGACTATCGATCTGCCGAATAAGAACTGATTTGTCTATGGGATTAGATGCAATTGTGTGCAATATATTCGTGCTTAATAAAAAATAATTATTCTGTCCATTATTGCAAATTTATTCCTTTTTTGCAACTCTCTGAAGCGGACTTTTTGCGGTAAATAAAGCGGAATTAAATGCGGTAAAGTCTGATTGTTTGTCCACCTCTGTGGTTTTAATAAATAAATGCTGTTTAAAAATTCAAAACATATAATCATAAGATTATCGAAATTAATTTCAGAGTAGTGGGAAAATTGAATTTTTCACTGACTTCAATATTTTCTGCACTATTTTCTTAATGTAAAATATTTCAATTCAATCTCTTTGTCGTTTACCTTTTTCTTGAATGTCACATTCAAGGCTATCTCCAGCTTACAGCAGGAATTCTGTAAACAACGAATAGGAGGAAAACAGAATAGCCGTTTTCTATTTAATAGACTTTTGACATATGTCATGACAATGTTGATACGATGTGAATTACTTGAAACAATTTACAAAGCTTTCAAGACTCCCACAAATTCCGCAGACTTACTATCGTAGTTCAGCGACAGCGTATAGAATTGGATGAATTACGAGTATGACAAGTGTTAACATGTGTTCTCAGTGAATAATAATTGATTCCAGAGTGAGTGACAAAAGTGTCAAAAACCTCATTTAAGTAGCAAAATCCATTAAGTTCTAAAGTTTAAGGTCAAGAGTAGTCTGCAACATAAAAATTGTACTTATTATAAATAAAGTAAATTCTTCTACAAATATCTTGATTTGAAAAAACCATCTGATGGCCATTTAGGGATATTTATGGCAATCACTCGATTTGTGGATTTAATTGTGGAAATAATACTTTGACATTGAACTTTGATTTGCAGCCTTAAGAATGTCAACGACTTCTGAATTGTGTTGAGTTGAGTTCGAAGCAATAAATTTTCTGTGATAACAAAAATATACGCTTTTTAAATCTCTTCTAACACTTAAAAGTCATGAATACTTTTTTCCTCTGATTCACACGCAAATTATTAATGATGAGTTTGTTTTTCGGGAATTTTAATTTTTTTTCCATAAGATATGTATGTGTTCTTTGTCGGCTGTCTGCACGAAAATTGATGACAAAATATTTAGCAAAGCATATATTTTGTTTCTTTTCCTTTTTTTAAATTTTTAAAAGAAAAAGTAGTAAATCATGTTTGAGTTCCAAACAAATGCTACTTGAAGTTTACAAAGGATTAGTTTTTGGATAACGGTTTGGCTCGGCTACAAAGTCATTTAAAAATGTCTGCAAAGTCTATAAAAATTTCTCGGCAATTTTCCCCCTATTTTGCCAGTGCATAAACGTCTCAGCAAAACGTTTATTAATTGAAACATGAGTTATTATCGCCAAAAGCTATTCTTTTGTCCTTAGAATTTTGTGATTATTTAACACCCTGACCAGAGGAAAACCTGAAATTGACCGTGTGTGTGCTTCCGCATCAAGGGAAAGACAATGACCATCATCATCAGCATCATCCGAGTGTTACAATGTCTCCGGGTACACCTTTCATATCTCGAGACAAGGTGATGCTGCGTGTGATGCATTTCATTCATTGTCACTGTCCATTTGTCTGTCCAGTTTTTCCGTGTGACGCAGTTGAAGAGGCCAAGATTTATTAATAATCATTAATCTTTTTCAGATATAATATCATGATTTTATTTAAAGATAAAAAAGCGTTCTTTCATTTTTCCTCGTGTGGACAAAAGCAAATAATGCTCAACACTTTCTTTGAAGACGAAATATTTCGGCTGATTAATCATCAAATTATTCATTGCTGTCTCTTCAAATGTCTGTCTGGCAGAGTCAGTCACACATGTGAACGTCGGCCAGAGATGATGGATATATGAGAAGAATTTTCTCATGGAACTAGATTTTAGATATATGTATGTACATACCAAAGCTTCACTGTTAACTTGATGTAGGAAACAAATATTTTTTGTAGTAAAATACTATGCAGGAAAATTACACATTTAAAATTCAAAATTGGAGGTAAATAACAAATTGGCATATCTCAAAAAATTTCTGTACTTGTGCTAAGTAGTTTAGTCAATATTTAGCAAATCCTTCAAAGGTCTATATGTGGGATCATAAACCCCAGTTTTTTTTGCTTAATAATGGGTTTTCCAATAGGGATGATATGATTTTGAAGTGACGTTTCGGCCATTTGTAATATGTCATGATCTATCATTTGTTTTTCATTGTATTCAGTAGTGTTTACAATTTCATAATGGAGAGATATACGCAAGAACAACGTTCAAACTATTCAGTTTTATTATAAAAATAATCGTTCTCCACTTGCAACTTTTCGTGCGCTAAGTCAATTTTTTTAAATCCAAAAAAACACTTTCCAGTCGACCTACGAACTTGACACCCATAAGCAATATTTTAGCTGTCGTTAAGGGCTATCTTTTTGCCATTGACCAATTGTGGCTACGTGCCACACAGCAAATGAAACAATTAAATGTTGCGAGAAAAGTTTGGAGATTCGATTATTTCAAGAAATTGTGATATTGAATGGCCTCCAAGAAGTTGTGATTTAACACCATTAGACTATTTCTTGTGGGGTTATATGAAGTCATTAGTCTTTCGAAATAAACCAGACTCTCTTCAAGCTTTACAAGTCAACATTGAACGTGCCATTCATGACATCAAATTCGTTCCTGCAGAAGAAGTCGTGGAGGCCATTTGAATGACGTTTTATTTAGAACTTAATGTATCGATTGTACCTCACATTAAACAAAAAACTTTTGAATTTCCTTAACAATAAGTGTGTTTTTTTTTCAAAGAAATCATATCATTCTTATTGGAAAACCCTGTAGTACATATAATATGTCTCTTGTGTGGATGATGATAAATTTGACTGAGTTACGAAAAATAGTCCAGACAAACTATTAAAAGTGTCCCAAACTATAGCTTAAAAAAGTGCGCGGTATATCATATAAAAACAACAAAAAAAGTGGATCACTATTTGCAATTTTGTTTAGCGATTTTAAAATATTTTGGGTGATTTTCCATTTATCTAATTACCACCTTAATATTTGGGGCCACTTTTTGGCCAGTATTATATTTTTAAATTTTGTTAGGGGTATTTTTCTTTGGACTATTCTGCATGCTGCTGAAATAGGCAGCAAGTAGAACAAATAGAACCAATCTTCTGGAAAATCTTAAAAAAATTTAAATTTCAGTGAAATATTATATCTATGATAACATCTACAATATTCTGTTGATTGTTCTATAGCAATGTATACGATGATAACTTTGCAATATCTATCAAGAATCGGGGGATGGAGCAAGTGGCCCAAACCCTATTGGCACCTCCGACTAAAATTGAGAAATTCGTAACAAGAATTAATAAATTATTTTAAATCTTATTTACATATCGATACGTCAATTCCAAAGTGTGCTAAGTCAAAACAGGTATTTTTGCATTTAATTTGTTTATAATGTTAATCGACTGAACTTACGCAGTTTTAATAACAATAATACGCAATTTTTATTTGGGTTAACGGATTTACGCCAAATTATTGCTAATATAATATAAAATATTTATAATTGAATACAATTTCCATTAAACTCCTGGAAAAAGTTAGCAATAACTATAAACTGACAAAGAATGACTGGAATTGGAAAAATTAATTCCATATTAAATTGCTCTGAAGGTGACGGGATACTACAGTCGGTTTACTCGACTGAGATTTTCTAGCTTTCTCTAAATGCATGTTTATATTTTCATATTTGTTTGTATATATTGATCGGAAGTTATTTTCCTTCGTTTCATTTTACTTACATTATAAGAATTACGGATAACAAACTGTCTCCACTTTGTCATCAATAAAATATATCCATTGTCTTAAAGTGATCGATAACGATAATATACACAAATCTTATCTTTCGCCCCTTCCTAAAAAACATTCGAGTGTAAGTGAATGTCATCGGGTATATTTTTTTGGCCATGAATGAAGCGGCAGACGAGTATTGTCAATCATTGTCAAATTGTAACAATATTTTCTCAAGACGGCATATCATTGTTCGCCACAAAACACAAAGGCAATGGGTTTGGTGGGGTATACTCGTGTAGTTTGTTCGACAATTTCAGTGTTTGTCTTTTGTCATCTTCACCTGATTGAAGCAGGAAAGACAGGGGATCTATCTATTTATTTAGCATATGTCGTGTTCCACTTCTCAGCTCTAGAAACACTGGGGCTGCGTTTATGCATCCAGTGCTCTTCCATTTCCATTCCCTTCCATTCAGATTTAAGTGATAAATTTAACACTTTCCTCACTTCGCATTGTAGGGAAATCTGAAACAAAGGCATGTGTTATGTTCTGTTGGTATTTGGGGTACGTGTTCCCTCCAATTCTATTCCTTTACCCCTTACCGAAAACTTCAAAGTATTCTTTTTTCTCATTTGTTTGATTCCCATTAGGAAATTTGAATGGCCCCCTGGATTGTTTTTCGGATTTGTCAGATGGTGTTGTCATCCGACAGAGGCAACTGTTCTAAATCTCTATTTGGTCATGTTTTTTTTTTTGGTTTGTGGAGGGGAACATTTCAAGTGCCCTTTAATTAGCTTTAATGTTATCAATTTTTGTCAAAGATGTTGTTTTTCGTTTTTTTTTTTTGAGAAAACCGACAATGATATTTCGAGGAATTTGAATTTTTATGTTTATTTAAAGATAAGCATAAATTGATTTCCTATGAAAAGCTGAAAGTTTGCCTGTAAATTAGTTCGAATGCGCTTTGCCGCAACAGTTTCTTTGATAAGAAAACAAAAAATTAAGTATTTCGCCTAAGATGAAAGGTCCATCTAAGTAGGGGATCTTTGAAAATTTACAAATATTGGAGACCAGTTAATCACTGAGATTTATGATTTGTGTGCTGTATCTTATACCAAACTCCACAGGATGATAAAATGTTTTTGTGACGTTTTTATTAAAAATTATTAAAATGTTCTCAAAAAGTAGGATTTTTTCGCAATGTCTTGTAAGATATCTTATTTAAGTCTTACGGAATTATTTTTAGTATCGAACATTTAATAACCATTTACATTATTCGCGAAATAATTTCCACAAAATTATTTAATATTTCCTATAATTTCCGGTGTCATTGTCTTTCTCTATTAATTGCAATTATTTCAATATGAAATTGATTATTTTCAGGTTCATTATCCTGCAATTGTGAAGGAATATCCATCGTTGACAACATGCAATATTATTCCCCAACACAGCTAGGACATTAAGGTAAGTCTTTGCACCTCAACTCTGTTTTATGACTAATGATATTTTAACAGAACTTTTATCAATTGTCTGCCATCAATAAATTAATGCAATACCCCCCGAACCCAAAGTTAAACCATTTCAATGCCGAAAAAAGGCAAAGAAAAGACAAAAAACCAACTCGCAAGTAAAGCTAGAAACCCTGGAAAAGCTAATAAAGGAGTCACTGCAAATAAGAAATATAATGACACAACAAATCAAAACATTAAAAGTGAAGAAACATAGACAGACTTATTATACATGAAGGGTGTTCCTCAGGGGAATGGCAATTTATATTTTCTCTTAGAACTAACGTAGTTACAAAATTTTTTCAGAAAAGTATATGTAAATTTCCAATATAGATAACTCCATTCTAAGGTATGTCAAATCCATAAGTTAACTTTCCATAAATCACTTTTTGGGCAAATCATGTTGATTTAGCAAATCATATGTTGACAAGTGCCCAACGAATGTCAGAGACATTCTATAACGCAGTGGTTTGGGCGTTAACCCAAACAATGCTGAATTGATTGTATTTACTAAGATTCCACATGTATATCCTTCTACCTAAATGGAACTGAGCTGGTCTTTTATGAAAGTGCAAACTTTCAGGGTATACTCCCAGTTAGAAAATTGTCCTTCAGACTTAATATATTGGAACGGATGAGGAAGGCCAATGTCGCCCCATATTCCTGTGGGTAAGATGTAGGGGCACATTGGGGGCTCTCTCCTAATATCATCCACTGAATATACAGTGGTTCGTCCAATTTCGAGAATTATCCTGCGCTCCAATCAGCAGACCGACGGACGGACTGACATTGCTCAAATGACTTAAAATGTCCGAACATACTTAGGGTGTTAAGCCACTCCTTCGATGTGCTACACTTTTGGACCGAGCAAATGATATACGAGTATATCCTCGTTACACTAAGGTGATCCAAAGCTTATATGTTAGAAAATTAATACAAGTTTAAAATATAAAAAAAAATCGCAAAAAATCCGAGAGTACAAAAAAAAATATTTATACTTCTGTCTAAAAGGTACCGAGAAATACCAACAACTCTTGAAGAAAATACTTTTTCAAATCGGACCATAGCTTAAGAAGTTATGATCTAAAACTCGATACATGATTTGTTATATATCGATAATTTTCGAACGAGTTATCGGAAAAATCTCAAAAAATCTACAAAGCGTTTCTTCAGGTGTACTAAAAAATATAACAAATGGGAAAAATCAAAACGGAAATTTTTTGAACCCGTCGATTTGTCGTTGTATTCGCCATATATATAGAGATAAGAGGGGTAGAGATAGAGATATAGAGATTTTATATCCTCCTTATTGTATTACATTAGAGAAATGGTACTATATTTGGTCCAACTTAGCTTCCGTTTTGGCATACTATAGTCATTATAAAAGTAATCTAAAATTCTGAATTTGAAGACATTAAGATGATTTCTACAGAAGATATGGGTAGTTCTTTCTCAAGTGTCACAGGTAAAAAATTAGATCTTTCTTAAATTCTCAGAAAATGTTGCCCTAGTTTGTGATAGTAATGATACACAATATTAAAAAAATTAAATGAAAATTGGAGGCAGGAGCGAGGTCAAAGTTCAGAAAAATTGATTTTTTTCCCTCTGTAATGGTTTTTTGAAGTTAATTATATTGCTACAAAACATAAGAAATTGAGAATATAAAATATAGTTTTGTAAAGGATTTTCCGTGCACTTTTCATAAAAAATATTAATTTTATCTTGAACAATTTATTTGGATCACTTTTCGCGGTAATAAAAATATAAATTGCGATATCTAAGAATCAATAAATTTTTTTTCCTTAAATTAATAAAAACTCGTCCATATGTGCTCTACAGATGGGGTATATTTTGGAGTGGGGACGACTTTGGTTCAGAAGTTACATTATAATAACTGAAAATCTTCACCAAATTACAAAGAAAAAAATATAGTATTAGGAGTGGTCAAATGATGTCTATCTTCGAACTAAGGTTAGGTTAGGTTGAATAGAGGAGACATTTAAACGTCTCGTGTCCATGGACATACACTTAAGCTAGTGGTTCGGCCGGTTGTGAGCTCATTATTTATGATTTTTATACCCCACGGGTTACAGAAAATCGGTACTAGACACGAATTTTCTCAGCATCTTCCAGTCATATCCTCTGAGATGAGTCAAGTCTGGCAATATGTCGGAACCGAAATATCGAGATCTTGCATGTGTGAAAGCTGTGCACTGACACAGAAAATGCTCCATCGTTTCGATGTTTTCCCAGCATGCCCGGCACTCGCCGTTTTCTGCTAGTCCTATGCGATGAAGATGTGCCTGTAAGCTTGAGTGTCCCGTTAGAACATTCATCATCTTATTAATCTCGATCTTTTATAGTTTCAGAAAACTACTTGTTTTCTTCTCATTTGGGTCATCCTACAGTATCTTTGCAGCAGCTCCTACTGTTGCTCTATTCCACACAGTTTTGTGAGCCGTCACTGCCCAGTGCTTCAACTCATCCTTCGTGGCTTCGAAAGGTTTCCAATTTTCCAAGTTTATTTCTCGAAGCTCTCTGCCCTTTGAAGCCAAGCTGTTTGCTCGTTCATTTCCAATCAGTCCGTTGTGTCGCGGACTGGACATGGACTGAGTAAATATCTGGATTTGACCTTTTCCGATGTTATTGCTTTGATCGCCATTTGGGGCCACAGGAGCGTCTGTCTGGCACGAACGAATCACAGGTAGCTGTAAGTCGCACTTCAGAAATGTGACCGACCAGTGATTGTAATATCTTCTGATGGTACGACTTGTTGTCTCGTAGGTTATTATTGGTCTAATCACGCTCATGTAAAGCCAGTGTGTCATATTTGGACGTAGTCGCCATTTAGAACCTATAGCTCTTCTGCACAACGACCAACATCTGTGGGCTTTGGTAACTCTTTCATCAGTATGATCTTTCCAAATTAGTTTCTAATCCAAGATTACTCCCAAGTATTTCACCTTTTTAGATATGGCAATATTCTTACCGAGGTATCGAGGCACGGTAAAAGGATGAATCTTCCTTTTCCTTGTAAATAGACATATTTCTGTTTTGTCTGGGTTGACATTTAATCCCCTTGGTTGTGCCCAGTTATATGATATGTTAAGTACCTCCTCAGCTCTTCTGCATAGTTGCTTTGGATGTATGCTAAGTTTCCAAAAAATATTATCATATACTAAATTTTGGAGCATTCAGATACTACGAAAGTTGTCGTAAACATCTGCCAGACGGACGGACATGTGATTTGAGAACTTCAAAAACGGATTTTCGCCTACCCGTTTCTACGAAACGAAATTTTAGATAACTACAGTTCTTGATTACGAGGACTGATATTTTTTTTTGGTCAGAACAAACATTTGTTTACGCAAAATAAGTTTCTGTCACAACAAAGGAAATTTCAGTTCCTGTAAACGAGAATTGTAGTTGTCTAAAATTTCGTTTCGCAGGAACGAATTCTTTCTTTGCGTGTAATATTCCTATTATATTAGGCCTATGCTTCGATGTGTTACACTTAAGTGATTGCCAAATTTCAAAACGAATTGAAGACAGATAGGGATTGTCCCTAATAATAATATTTCGTGATAACTTGTACAAAATTGTTTGAGATCGATTGCCTAAACTTCCTGCAGATATCGATCATGCCAAAATCCTATAACCTATGAATGTAATATAGATAGTGTAATATAAGTCGTCATCATCATCATCAAATTGCATTAAGTCAAAATACTAAATAAACAGCATTTTTATTGACCTGCAGCAAAATATAACGTTCACTGGAAACAGGAGACATGTTTTGTGATAGACTTGCTCAAGCAATGACTAGAAAACGTTTATAGTTAATGGCCAACCTAACATTTGTCCGTCCATCAGTCCCTCCGCACAACCATACATCCATCCATCTGCCAAGTCCAGGTTCATGTTATCTGTCTCCGAAACGTCTTGGCCATTTGACAGCTAATGACTTGTTAAGCTTTGCTGCAATTTTATCGTTTTCCTTAGTTTTTTTTGCAGTGCTTTATGTTAAACATTTATATATTTAATAAAAATGCATTGGCTTTAAATGAATGATTGAAAGTGGAGAAAAAAAATCACAAATCATGTTTTCATTCATACAAGTATACTCGTATATTCAAGATTTCAATTTCGATGACAACACCGTTGTCATCATCATAAACGGTGGCAAAAAAACCTTTGCAAATGTTACTTTTTTTAAAGATCTTTGTTGAAATTTTTTTTGGTACAAGAGTTTTGCTTCTGCCTCCACATCTTCAGATGCATCATTTCTCAGTATCAGTGCCAACAAAGACTTCACTTCGTCATTGCCATTGCCATTCGATCTTGAGTTCGTT
This sequence comes from Eudasyphora cyanicolor, assembly GCA_963930755.1. NCBI lineage: Eukaryota > Metazoa > Arthropoda > Insecta > Diptera > Muscidae > Eudasyphora > Eudasyphora cyanicolor. The sequence goes on along the minus strand of OZ005735.1, from coordinate 6,199,964 downwards.
TCATTCATCCATTCAAGCGTTTTATGGCGTTCGATTCAATTGAATTCAGTTTAGTTTTGTTCTTTTTTTCCTTTGAGCGTCATCCAGTCTGTCATTAATTTGGTGCATTGAGAACTGCTGTTGCGTTTCGTTTCTTTTCGCTGATTCTTGGTCAAAATCTTGGTCTTTGGCTTTGATTTTTTCGCTGCATTCGCCTTGCCTTTGAGACAACGTCAGACGTTTGTATCGAGGCTAAGTTATCAATTATTTGCTGAAGTTGGTTGCAATTTTTTTCATGTTGTTATGCCCACATTAAATTGTCAAAAAATTACAAATTGTTCAGCTGCCGCTAAAGTAAAGCAAAATAAGTGGGCATTTTGAATTAGTTTGTAATTTTTTTAAAGTTGAAGGTTTTTTACTTTATTACTGATTTTCGTTTATTTTTTTTATTTAAATCAATATGATTTGTAACTAGAATATTGTCCAGCTCAAAATTATTACCATCATTATGCAGCTTATTTTATTGGAAACAAAAGGTTCATGGACTTTGATGAGATATACATAACTAGACGGATTTTTTCTCTCCAAACTTCCTTCATGGCTTGATTTTTGCTCTAGCATCCTTTAATATTCCTTAGGTCATCATCAGCCAACCTAGCTATGTAAAATTGAAAGCAAGAACATCACTCATTAAATGAATACCATCCCATAGCCAGCCCTACCTTATCCATTCATCGCCAACCATCACCAAAACCACTGTGAAATTTTTGGTTGGACATTCATTTAATTCAACAGGATTCCCCAAGTATCTGCCGCTTTCTCTCTCTCTCTCTATTATAACTGAATGAACATCCTCATAAATATCAACACATTTTCTTTAAATCCCATTAAGCGAATAAATGAACTCTTAATATCCTCACCAAACCATGGCAATTTAACCCTTTTTCCCTCCGTTCCAAATAGACTTAACCAAATAAATCTTGCGTTTTTTAAGTTCACAAGTCGCCAAAGAAAATACCGAGGAACTGTTGATGAAGTAGGAAAAAACTTCGACTTGGAACATTAAATTAAATGACTGTTCTCGGTCGTTGTTCAACAGTTTGGTTTGGTAATTTGAAACATTCGTAACAAAACCCCCCACCCCCCGGTACCCCTGGCAAGCAAGGAGGAGAATAGGCCAAGCCATAAATATCCTGAAAATATCCTCATACTCGTCGTCATTGTTCGCATACGATAAAACGACAGGATCGTATGGGAATCATTGGAAAAGGGGTACCCCTAACCACACGAAAAGCCGACCCAAACGAACGAAGACTTATCACACACATTAACACTCTAAATGGGATACAAAATGAATTTTAAACAGGGCCCATAATGACAATGATGATGACAGGGACAATGACACAATTGGTGTTGAAATGTTCGGCAAGAGCGATTACCTTGTCCGTCTGGACTTAACCATGAAAACATGTCACAATTGCCAGAGCAGACCAGAACCGAACACAAGTTCTGTCTGGTCGGTCTTTTGTCCGTCCAATCGTCCAACCGTCCATTTAAACAACCCTAATGGGACTCATAATTTAGATTTATGTAATCGTTTTTGGTTGTCCTGCCTCCTTCCTTCTGCTTCTGCTTCTTCGTCGGAGTATTCTTCTTTTCTGTCTTCAGCAATCCTTCAGAAATAATTAGTGTCTGCAATGCTTTAAATAACATTACAAATAGTTTTTTATGCAAATTTGTACAGAACATTGTTGTGAACATGGAATAAAATGGCTCCTCAAGACAAGCTACGCGTATTACCGTGAAAGGACATTGTTGTTGAAATTTTTGGGAACGTTTGTTCTCTTTTTCAATGGGAGCTGATTGATAACTACTCTGTGGCAAAAGGGATGCTGTACAGCATCCTGTTGCCTGAAACAGGAATTTTGTAACAGTTTTTTCTTCATTCTACTTCGGTTTGGTGTCTATCTCAAGTAAATTTACATATTTATGACCATCGGTCATATGAAGCGGAAATTATTACATTTTCTTTATTATTACTTGCTATTGTTTTTTTTTCAAATTCAAGGAATAGTAATTTGGTTTGTCCTTTTAAAGGATGTAAAAAAAATTAGGTTAAATAACCGGTTGCTTAATGGTCAAATTTGAGGTTTCAATTTCCCCAGAGGGGAATTTTAAATTTTAGCGGAAACGTTATAAAAGTGTCATAAATATTTTCAAATTTATTAGTTTAAATTTATAAAATTTAAATAAAATTTTAAAAATTACTACGAAAGCAAAGGAAGTAAAAATTGATTATGAAAATATAGGGATTTTGTTGCAATTACAGAAGTCATGGCCCATAATTTTTGGAGGGGGATTTTCAGGAGTAAGGGAGAATACTTCTTGATGTGTCTCCATTGTTTTGTTCTTTGACATGGAATATCTATTCCGTAGCCTTCTGTACTAAAATTTGGGAGAATACTTCTTGATGTGTCTCCATTGTTTTGTTCTTTGACATGGAATATCTATTCCGTAGCCTTCTGTACTAAAATTGTGCCTGTATTTAAATACTAACCGTTTGTTTAACCATCAAACTTTGTGGATAAATACGATATAACGGGTTTTCCAATAGGGATGATATGATTTTGAAGTGACGTTTCGGCCATTTTTAATATGTCATGACCTGTCATTTGTTTTTCATTGTATTCAGTAGTGTTTACAATTTCATCATCGGGAGATATACGCAAGACCAACGCTCAAATTATTCAGTTTTATTATCAAAAAACCCCAAACCTTTCCAGTCGACCTACGACCCTTGGCAAGCAAGGGTCGTCATCGTTCACATACGAAAAAACGACAGGATCGTATGAGAATCATTGAAGAAGCGGTACCCCTAACCACACGAAAGCCAACCCAAACGAACGAAGACTTATCACACACATTAACACTCCAAATGTTAATATGTTTGACTGACACCCATGAGCAATATTTTAGCTCTTGTTAAGAGTTATCTGTTTGCCATTGACCGATTCCCGATCCGACGTACCGTTAAGGAGCTAGAGCAAAAATAAACTTTCCGTTCACATTTAAAAATTATGCTGTCCATTTTTTTTTTTTTAAATCCAAAAAAAAACTTTCCCGTCGACCTACAACCTTGCAATCCATCAACAATATTTTAGCTATCGTTAAGAGCTATCTTTTTGCCATTGACCGATTGTGGCTACGTGTTGCGAGAAAAGTTTGGAGATGCGATTATTTGAAGAAATTGTGATATTGAATGGCCTCCAAGAAATTGTGATTTAACACCAGAAATAGTCTACCTAGTGGGGTTATTTGAAGTCATTGGTCTTTCAAAATAAACCAGACTCTCTTCAAGTTTTACAAGTTAATATTGAACGTGCCATTCATGACATACGACTTGATTTAGTGGAAAAAGTGCTCTAAAATTGGGTTCATCGAATTCGTTCCTGCAGAAGAAGTCGTGTAGGGCATTTGAATGACGTTTTATTTAGAACTTAATTGTATCGATTGTACTTCACATTAATAAAAAACTTTTGAATTTCCTTAACAATAAGTGTGTTTATTTTTCAAAGAAATCATATCACTCTTATTGGAAAACCCTGTAGTTGTAAACGAAGGAACAGATTCCGCAAAGTAGAAACTAGCTCGGTTTTAATATTGGTTGGACTGAGACCTTTTAAATGAGTGTATTGTATTACATATCGGTGACCAAATTTTTCCATGTTTACAAATTCACTGAGATCGATTACTTTTGAGTTCTCAAAAAAATGTTGCACTTTGAAAATTAAAACGTGTGATTTAGAAAGTTGCCACTTTTAACAAAATTAATATTTTTCAAAATACTGCCGACATCTATATGTATATCAGGTAGGCTAATTTTGTAATCGCCCTCGTACCATAGCTCCATCTTCCACATCAACTCTGTCTGTCTATGTTGGTGTCAGTTCTGACGGGACTTTACCTGATATGCGAACATACCAGGAGGTTGTGTATTGAGTCCAATTACTTGAGATGAGGAGGAAGTGGATAGCATTAAGCACCTGCTTTGTTGCTGTCCTGCATTGATTAAACCTGCTCTGTATATACTGGGGTCGGCGTTTCTGGGGGAGTCTGACAGATCTTGCTGGTACGGATATTCGTATTAAGTATTGATAACTTTGTTTTATAACCTGTTTAGTATTATTTATAACATTGTGCATAAAACAAGTTGATTCCGATGAAGGGCAACTGGGCCCGTGGTAGCACTAGGGACATCAATTAGTCTATGTGAGCTGGTAACTCCAGCTTTCACCCTAACCGTAACCTTAACCTAACCTAAACCTACACCACAAAGTGTTTATCCACAAGGTTTTCTGGGAAGTCGAAATAATTGATCTCTTCTTCGCTGAAGTGATATTGTACGAATAATTTTAACGCAGTTTCAAACTATATATTTCCATGATTTATATGACTTTTATTATATGTCAATATTTGACGGCGATTTGGTAGGGGTAACCAGACGAATTGAAAGGTCAAGTTTTTCGAAACATTCGAGGAGTGTTAAAAAAGTAAAGTGACTTTATTTTTGTAAAAAAAATATTTATCCAACATATCGATTTTGTCCCCTTCTATGTTATCCTCCTCACATTTAATACACTTCAGCCAGAGCATTTTCCAATCCTCGAAGCGCTTGATCTCTTCAATCGTGGCTAATGACAAAATAACAAAAATTTGCCAAGCACACGCAAAAACGTCTAACATTTCTATCTCAAGAACAAACGGAAAGACAGAAAGTCGGACGGGGCCGACTATATAATACCCTACACCTACCTAACAATGCGAAAATGGATATTGCAATAAGAATTTGGCAGTGTTCATACATGGGGGCTACATACGGTGAAACATCTATATGGGGGCTATATCTAAATCTGAAAGGATTTTTCCCGAATTTGGTAGTGTTCATTCATGTAATAAGAAAATTCTCTCTGCCGAATTTCGTACTGATCGGATATAAAATACAGTTTCTACAGCGCTTACATATCAATCGGGGGTAACATATACATATATGGGGGCCATATCTAAATCTGAACCGATTTTGACCAATTTTAATAGGGATCGTCCTTGGGCCAAAAAAGAGCACTGTGCGAAATTTCATCACAATCGGACCATAAATACGACCTGCACTTTGATCACAAGAATAAATGGACAGACAGACAGACGGACATGGCTAAATCGACTCAAAAAGTGATTCTATGTCTATCGGCATAATAAACATAATAAAGCAATGCACAAAGTCATAATACCCTGTACCACAGTGTGGTGTAGGGAATAAATACAAAACGGTTGAGAATTCTAACATATATATATCGGGGACATGCATAGCAACACAACGAAAAGCAAACGCCGAATTTACTACTTTCTGTGAAATTAGACAAACTTCTTGATTTTTTAATATACCTCGTATTTGTTTAAAGAGCCTATAAATTTCTTTCTCAAGCTCTGAGAGTTGTAAGCGATCTTCTGCACTTACAGTTTATTATTGTTTCCTCGTTAACCTATTCTATATTTAATACTTGAATGATATTATATCATTTTTGTATAGATTGTAGAAATTAATGTTCTTCGAATATGTGACATGAGTTTTCGAATCCAACCATTTCATGTCAAGAAGCCATTTGCACTTTCACCCCACGTTGAAGATGAACATGTCGAATTTCTCCCATTTTCTTTCTCTCCCTCCGCTCAAATCTAATGTTACAAATTAAAAGACCACTTAATGACTTTTTTCTCTGCATACTTCAGACAGTCAGCCAGCCAGAATGACACCCAAAAGATATTCAGTCAAAATGTTACACAAAATCATTAATAAAAATCACAAATGAAGGCGTAACGAATGACGTCACGTTTCGAAATTAGTTATGTCAGAATGTACTAAAGAATTAAGCAAAAATTGGGAACCAAGTCAAGGCAACCAGAACACCAACCAGAAAGGATTAACTTCCTAAGTAGAAACGGCAGATAGATATTCATTCATTCATTGCCGCCAATGATGGTTTGCGGCAGGCAATGAATCAAACAAAGTATGACAAATTTTATTAATTATGAACAGCAAAAAAATGAAATCGACCAAAATTTAGGGTGGGCGGAAGAAAGCTTCCATATTTTCTTTAAATGTCTATAAAACTCATATAAACAATTAATTTCCTAGTTGTAAGAACATAAAAATAATTAAAAATTTTCTAATTAACACCACATTTTCTTTAGGCTGCCTCCACGAATGCGCCACATCCCGGCAACATATGATAAGCATATCATTGATATGTTTTTCTTGGCTACTTAGCAGTCGTCATATGTAAGTGACACCCCCTCCCCGCAAAAAAGAGTGGTGTGGGAGGGCGAGTTTACATACTTTACACCAAAATTTAATTTGCTGTAACCCCAACTTCAACAAATCATAATGAAGATGTCATACAAATCATTATCTCTGAAATGGTTTTCAATTCCACTTTCCCCTCCACAAAACTCCACCACGTGTCCGCAGCTATTTTTAAAATTTTCTTCAGAAATTTGTTGGAAAATTCCAAAAGGGAACTTAGGCACGAACCCTTCTTACAGCAGCGGAGGTTCCGCATTGTGACATTTGACATAAGTTCCGAGGCCCGTTCCCTCTTTTTGGGGGGGGGGGGGGGGGGGGGATAGAAAGATAGCGAGTGTCCACAGTTGACACTTAATTATCTCGGATGTTATGCTACTTCGGTGGTGTTTATCTAAGAAAGACATCTTGTCTTAGACGTGGTGGAGATGTAAAAAGTGAAATTCCTTCAGCTATAACAATCAGATCTGTGATGGCGGTGGAAAAAATGTCAAGTGTTTGGTTTTGTTGTACTGTCGTGGAACGCGAAGTGCGCGATCCCTTAGACCTTCGAAATGACACGTGATTTGAGATTAGATTTTGAAAAGGGCATTCCATTCGCCGCCCAACACAAAACAGATTTTTTCCATTTCCTCATTAATTATGGGACAAATGATAAATTGTTTAAACCAAAATAAGGAGAAGATAATTTTTAATATAAATTAAATAATTTCCTAAACAAAAATAAAAGCATTTAAACTTAAATCTGGGGAGTTGCTTTACTTTTAAATTTAATGCAAAAATATTTTTTTCTTTGATTTCTATAACCTTTATGTTTTCCTAGTAAATTTTCCTTACTTTTCAGCAAATGAAGCAATTAAATTAAAATACTTTTAAGTCGCAAAATTTTACGATAACTTAATTTAATATATTAACATTTTATTATCGCTGTTAGTGATATACGTAAGCAGGAGTTTCCTTTACTAGTTAGGTACAACAGCCAGGTAAAATGCAAAATAGTGTAATAGACACTTTAACAAATAGAAACACGGTGGCCGTGGCAAATTTTATAATCCCCTCAGTATAGTAGTTTAATAACGATAATTGAAAATATATATTAAATTGAATATATATATATATACAGGGTGGCGCAGAATTAGCTATATGGTTTGAATTCTTTGTAACTTTTTTAATTATTATTCGTTCTTTGTTTTTTTCAGCATTTTGTGAAGAAGACTTGGGAAATTAATTATGAATCGAACAACGCATATTTCCGAAATTTTGCAAAAAGCTATGGAAAATATGCTAAAAAGAGCACGTATGTGCGAAGCAGAAAATGGACATTGCTTACTGGATATAATTTTACAAAGCAATTGCAAAAAATTCTGTATTTAAAAAAAAAATATAATAGTCGCATAAATAAAAAAGTTATAAACGATTTAAACCATATAGTTCATTCTGCGCCACCCTGTATATACTCGTATGACATCTATATAAAAAAATTAAAATACAGTTGTTCGTGTGAAGGGTTCCGGAAGAAGTCAAATTGGAGAGATGCTATATAACATGGAACGATATTGCCCATTTTTAATCCTAACTTACGAGAGAGGTCCCAAAATTAGCCGACCTGACATATAGATGGCGGTAGTAGTTTGAAAAAAATTACTTTCGTGAAAAGCGGCAACTTTCTAAAACATACGTTTAAAGTTTCTAGGCGCCACGTTCTTTAGTTTTTTTTGAGCTCTCAAAAGTAAACGAGCTCTGTGAATTTGTAAACATGGAACAAATGGGTCACCGATGTGTAACACGATACAATGTAATTTGAAAGGTCTCAGTCCAGCCAATATTAAAACAGAACTAGATTCTGCTTTGGGGGAGTCTGCTCCTTCGATTACAACTATAAAATATTGGGCGGCGGAGTTAAAACGGGGCCGTACGAGCTGCCAAGATGAACACCGTAATGGTCGACCAATTAATGCGTCCACGCCAGAAATGGTTAAAAAATCCACAAAATTGTATTCGATGAACGTCGGTTGAAGGTTCGTGAGCTAGCTTAAGTCATTGGCATTTCAAAAAGTACTATACATCGCATATTGAAGGAAAATTTGATGATGAAAAAGCTTTGCGTAAGATGGGTGCAGCGTTTGCTCAAAATCAAGACAATGCACCAGTTCATACATCCACTGTTGCGATGACCAAAATCAATGAATTAAAGTTCGAATAGCTTTAGAACGCATCTTACTTGCCAGATTTAACTCCCTAGGATTATTTTTTGTTTCCCAACTTTAAAAAATGGCCCTGTGGAAAAAGATTTGCCAGCAATGAAGATTTAATGGCTATTTTCAGGAGCTAGACAATTCTAACCATAAACAGGGTATTACCGCTATTGAAAATCGCTGGAAGATAAGAAGCATCTGTACCAAATTCCAATAATTAAGCGTTATTATTATATATATATTGTAGCGTGATTTCAACAGATCGACGGACGGACAGACTGATTTAGCTAAATCATCTCAGAACTTTACGGCTATTAATAATATATAAACCTGATCAATATTTTGAGGTGTTACAAATGAAATGACAAACTGAGTAAACATATGTTAAGAGTATCAAAATTCAATAAGCCCTGCCACTAAAAACTTAGCACGTGTTAAAAGTCATACCATTCATCTAATTTTTAAATTGAATGATTCGCGAAAAATTATAATGGGTCCTCTCGTAAAAATTTTATGAAAAACTTGCGGATACCCGGTCCACTTTATTTTTATAAGAATGTCGACACATATATACAGTTTTAGAGAATTTAGAAGACTACTGTATTTTTCATCTCAATTGTGCACATTGTATCCAAAGGCATTTTCTCTCGCTTTAACAGAACAACATGTACATATGCATCTACGATTAAACTAATATTTTCTTTAACTGATCAAATCATGGCGGTTTGTCGTTGAGACAAGTTCAAATGTACAATTTGTCTACCCTACACCACACTGGTACAGGGTATTATGACTGTGCATTTGTTTGTAACGCACAAAAAGAGAAGACATAGAACCATAGTTTATTATGCCGATCGACATAGAATCACTTTTTGAGTCGATTTAGCCATGTCCGTCTGTCTGTCTGTTCATGCATTCTTGTGATCAAAGTGCAGGTCGTATTTATGGTCCGATTGTGATGAAATTTCGCACGGTGCTCTTTTTTGGACCAAGGACGATCCCTATTGAAGTTGGTCAGAATCGGTTCATCATTTAAGATCAGTACGAAATTTGGCGGAGAGAGTTGTCTGATTACGTGAACGAACACTTCCAAATTTTGAGAAAATCCGTTCAAATTGAGATATAGCCCCCATATATATGTTACACCCGATTTGATATGTAAGCACTGTAGAAACTGTATTTTATATCCGATCAGTACGAAATTCAACAGAGAAAGATGTCTTATTACATGTATGAACACTGCCAAATTCGGGGAAATTCAGATCAGATTTAGATATAGCCCCCATATACAGGTTTCACCCATTTTGACATGTAAGCGCTGTAGGGACCGTGTTCTATATCCGATCAGTACTACATTCGGCAAAGAGAGTTTTCTTATTACATGTATGAACACTGCTAAATTCTTATCACAATGTCCATTTTCGCATTGTTAGGAAGGTGTAGGGTATTATATAGTCGGTCCCGCTCGGCTTTTTGTCTTTCTTTACTGGTTTTCCATTAATAGAGGCGTAATGGCGGTACCAAATTTAAGGCAATGGTTCTCGATATATTTCGTTTTCAATAATGGAATCTTATGGGCGTATCCACGCCTACCATTCCGATTTCCCAATTTTCTTTTGGGTCACGCACAGTGCTGTCACATACACCCATACGAAATTTCACGACGATTGGTGGAAAGTTTTTCAGATATTACGTTTTCAATAGTGCAGTCATATGGGCGGGGCCATGCCCAATTTAAGTGGTCTAAAACCATCTTCGCATTGTTGCCCTTCTAATGAAAGCGCATTGGAGCACATCTAATGAAACCGCATAGGGGCACATTCTTATACAAATATATTGAATATTACCATGCTCACTTATTTTTCCCGCCCACTTTTGGTGAAAATACTAATATTGATTCCAATAACGTGCAATCCAAATATCGTTCTTCTACGGTAAACAGTTTCTGAGAATGTTTAACTAATGCTACGCCAAATTTTCCACACCCATTAATCCGATCCCTCCCATTTTTGTTGATGTTTTAGGTAATAACTCCGCAAACGTGTGTACCAAATTTCTTTTTCTACGATCAACACTTCCTGAGACAGTCGAACTCTAAAAATGCCATGCACACATTTTAATTTTTTGTTTTCGACTAAGAAGCTTTTAACCAAAAGAAAAATATTTTAAATCGGTCCAGTGGTGTCAGAGTCTATAACGGACATACTTACAGACATTTTTAAATTTTTATATAAATATATATATTTTTTTATAATTTTTCTCAAAAAATATGCATTTCATCAATTTCTGCAAAAGCCATGAACTGTGGTTCCACAATTCCATGCGTTTTTTTAATGCTGCTTCTCGCAAGCGGCGCATAACTTCAAGATTATACTCCTTATAATCCGTACGACCATGTGGTAGGAACTCATGATGCACTCCGCCACGACAATTGAAGAAAACAGTGAGCAAAACCTTGACATTTAGTCGAACTTAACGAGCTCGTTTTTGTTTTGGCTTCTCCATTGAGACGAGTGGACTTTGGTTTCCATGTCATAACCATATACCCATGATTCGTCACCAGTTATGAACCTTTTAAGCAAATCTGGATCGTCGTTAACTTTATTAAACACTTACTGGGCGTATCTTATGCAACGGTTTTTTGGTTCAAAATTCAGCAATTTTGGAACGAACTTCGATGACGCACGCTTCATCCCAAAAATTTCCACAAAAAAATAGTATGGCATAAGCCAACCGATCCTCTGACATCCTCTGCAACTTCTCTCATAGTGATTCGACGATACTCCATAACAATTTTCTTCACTTTCTCAACATTTTCATCGGCTTTTGATGTGGTGGATGTTCCGGAACGAACTCACATCTTCTCGACCTTCTTTGAAAAGCTTGTCTGACTCAGAGTGCAATCACCAAATGCCAATCTCAACATTTCAAGTGCTTTTTAGCACATAATTCCATTTTGCAAAAAAAATTTAATGCACATTTTTTGACCCAATTTTTTCCGCAAATCGTCGAACAAACAAAACACGTCTAACTGTTATGTCTCTCAAAAAAAACAAAATAACCTAAATACAAAAACTCAAAACATTTCGAAACAAATCTGCCAACATAATACCTCGTATACTACCCACCTGTATAAGGTAAGGAGATACAAAAAATTGCCACGCCCATTTGGTACCTCCCACTCAAATGGATTTTAAGAGTATTTACCCAAAATTGAATACTCATGCCATTGAAGCCAAACGATTGAAATGACTTATTGTTCATTAACACATGTACAGAATTAATACACGACTTTTGTTTCCTACCATACATACTAAGGGACAAAATCCTACCAAAGTTTAAAGAAAAGGAAGATATGATATTTTGTGTTTTACCCAGCGGTATCCTGTTTTGTTGTTGTTTGTGCTACTAAATGAGCTCCCCCTCTTTTGAGTATTTAACTGGTGTTGGGTGTAAAACTATTCCTGCAAATCCTTGCGGAGGAAATGTTCTCATAAAATGCGGGGAATTCGCAGTTTTGCGAAAAGTCTTCTTAATCCCTCTTCAGGTGCTGAAGGTTGTGAAATTGCGCGAGTACACAATTAAATTATACGATTTGCCAAATGATCATATTTACGCTGATTTTATATTCATGGAGTATGTTAGCTTTAAGCAAGGGTACAATTGCCAAGAGGTAGGTAGAGGTTCAGGACCACTTGGTGAAATTTAACTTTAAATTCGTTTGAAGAATGCTTTCATATGTGATATGCTGCGTAAGCAAGAATCTATGCTTTTGAAAATATTCTTTAAACAATTTAAAATATGACCAATGACATTTCTGCCAGAAAATGTTGATAGTTCTTAACGGAAATTATTCGGTTTTTAAATTTTGACTTTTTTTATTTAACACTGACAACAATCCTTTCAATACTGCATGCATTTTTATCAATCTATTTTGCAATTTTTCTAATCGGGGAAAAGCTCTCATATTTCTCTGCAACAAAACTCGATTTGAGTTTATCTAGCGAAAGAAACGATTTCATATTTTGCTTGTCATCATCATAAAAAATCAAACGAATTTTTTAATCAAAAATCTTGCATTTGTCCCGGATGAGATGAGACTGAGAGCTGAGCTGAAATGACAGAGACACGATACTAAAGTTCAATAAACCTCAAGGACCAAAGACTTGATGGTCCTTCAGTTCAGTATCAACGACAACAAAACAATGCAACTCTGTCTTTAGTAACGACAGAATAGAGTTAAACATACATAAATAAACTATAAAATAACAAATCGACTCAATTTAGCGGAAATCAAATACGGCAATCTCATGTGAACCAAAGAAAATCAAATGTCATGATATCCTTTTGCCACAGTTAAGGTGATACGCGAGAGTCTTCGTGAAGCAAAGGTACTCCCTTTGATAGTGACATTCCATAGGAAACAAAACAAACAAACAAAAAAATATAAAAACATTCTTATGGAAATATGATGTTGACTATTTTCAGTTTCACTTACACCACAGGATTCCTTTGCGGAATGAATCTGTGAAAAGGATACCCGCCCATATGAGTTGAACAAATAACACACATACGCGACAACCAGGACCTCTTTAACGGAAGAAGAAATGTCGCCGAGGAGTTGTAACAAAAGGTCCTGAATGGAATGTAAGAATGTTTTGTGTGTTTGCTTTTCAGACGGTGATATTTGTCATCGACACAAAAGGTAGAAATATCATCAAACCTGTATATGCATTCCCCTTTTGTACGCCTTTTCCCGCTTCTCCGTTTGTTGAAAATATTCCCGAATTCAAAGGATATGTTTACGTTTATCTTTTTTTTTTGGTGTGAACTCCAAGTCACCAAGCAATTCTTTTGTGTTGCCATAGAAAAATTACCCCTTTTGAGGAAGATCTATGATTATGTCTGGTTAGAGTAGAGTAGTGGTGTACATTAATATCCCGTAATGGGAGGAAATCAATTTAGAACTAGTTCCTGTAGATTGACAAAACACATACACAAGGTGACATTTTTTGTGGTTTTACAAAGTAATACTCTTCGATTTTTCATGGTTAAGTGGTTTGAGGAAAAGGGAAAAATCTAAGGATAACCATTTGATATTGGGGTACAAGTAAAAATGAACACAAAGAGTAGTACTTTACTAATAATCCCAGTGAACAATTTAGCTAATTGGCAAATTCTAATGGGACAATACATCAAAAGGATGGAGAAAAAGTAATTTTAAAATTTCACCGATGAGTTTTCTTCCGCACTAGAGTATTCCTCTTTACTAGAGTCGACTTCTGACATCTGAACCGAGCTCAGATGTCTTTTTCTATACTAGAGTCGACCTCTGAGTTCTTCCTCTACACCAGAGTCGACCTCTGAGGTCTTCCTCTATACTAGAGTCGACCTCTGAGGTCTTCCTCTATACTAGAGTCGACCTCTGAGGTTTTCCTCTATACTAGAGTCGACCTCTGAGGTCTTCCTCTATACTAGAGTCGACCTCTGAGGTCTTCCTCTATACTAGAGTCGACCTCTGAGGTCTTCCTCTATATTAGAGTCGACCTCTGAGGTCTTCCTCTATATTAGAGTCGACCTCTGAGGTATTTCTCCATACTAGAGTCGACCTCTGAGGTCTTCCTCTATACTAGAGTCGACCCCTGAGGTCTTCCTCTATACTAGAGTCGACGTCAGCGGTCTTCCCCTATACTATAGACTAGGGATGTAACGAAAATTCGGATTCGCATATGCGAACGCGAATTATTAGCATCATTTTAACATTCGTTTTCGCATTCGCAAAAACCATCTTTGGATAATTCGCTTTGGCAAAAATATATTTCATTATTCGCTTCCATTTGTTAAAAGTTTTAAAACTCCCCATTCCCTTCACACAATTTGAAGATAATAATACCAAAGATTACCATTGCTAATAATACCAATGAAAAGTTCTATGTTTGTCCTTGTGGTAACAGGAGGTAAAACTATGGAAAACATTCTTAATACTTGAATATCCTGGAAAAGTATCAGTTCGGTTCCTTAAATTTGTAGGTACTAAAGGGTCAAACTATTATTCGCATTCGCTTTCGCAAAAATGCATATTTTACTATTCGCTTTCGCATGAAATATATTTCAATATTCGCTTTCGCTAAGGTCACTTTCGTTACATCCCTACTATAGACGTCCTCTAAGGTTATCATCTAAACTAGTGTCGACTGATCTGATCTTATCATCTGTTCTAGAGTCGACCTGTGAGGTCTTCCTCTATACTAAAGTCAAACTCTGAGGTCGTCCTCTTTTCCAGAGTCGAAATCGAAGGGGTTCCTCCATACTACAATCGACCTGCAAATAGTAACCATCGAATATATCGCTGGGTTATCCCCAATGAAAGTGACATCACTTCTATTCAAATGACAGTATTTGCCTGCCACCGCCACTTGAAAAACAATAACATACCAATTACTCAGAAATTAGTAATAAAATGCCAAAAACATTAACCAAGAGCTAAAAATAGCGAACAAATCAAAAAGTAAACAAGAAACGCATTTGCCGAAAATCCACCAACCCAACCCAAAATTCATACCACATTACCATACGTATCAGCTCAAATGAAACAAAAGATTTAAAAGACAACACTTGAGTATAAAATGTGAAAGATGTTGTCTCTTCAGTGACTAAAATATCAATAAGGCGGTGGCGACACAACCACTTGAGACATCCTCCTCAGCTGCCACTTCAGCAACAGTAGTAAGAGCAATCGCAGCTTCTTACGTTGCAAACACCGTCAACTCCTCCCAGAGTGGGAACACCTCCCACAAAACCGCCTCCTGCCATTGTAATCTGGACCAGATAGTCGTGAGGAATGAGTGTAGAACACCATCTACAATTACGAGTACACATCAAATTTCTACTTCAATTAGCAACGTAAATAAATTGCCGCTGTTAAGTAAACTTGGGTAAATATGCCCAAGTTAATGCTCCTGCTCCAGCCACTGAATCTGATGTGTTGTTGCTGTCGCATTAAGCGTTCGAGTATTGTAACTAAGTAAACAGCCACAACAACAACGGCAGCAACAATGTTGAAATTTTGCATAATGAAATATGAGACCGCAATTAATTTAACGTTAAATAAACAAAATGACAACGAAACGGGAAAAAACACGGCAAACATCCAACAAAATCTCTGACACCGAACGAATGAATCCTTTACGAAGGATAGTTGGAAGTTTACTGAATAGAATGCTGTTGTTCATATTGTTTACTGCCCTTTCTCCTCTCATTATCGCGAATGGAATAACAACGACTGTGGCTGGGCGGGGGATGATTTTGGCTAATTGCTCGAAATTTCAATTGAGTCGAATTACGAATTGCATAGAGTTCAGTTGAGCTGTGTTGAGTTTGTCACAAATGTATGTAAATGGATTTGAAATTCTAAAATAAACTGTTCCTAATTGAATCACTGGCCTGATGATGTGGCTGTTTGGCTACCCGTATTCAAATTCAAATTTTGGTTTATTCTTTTTCGGTAATGTTTGTTTGCCTTGGCTTTGTCGCCCGAAAAATGTTGGTGACATTTGAGAAGCTTTACCAATTTGTGGCTTATGGCTCAACAGCAAGCTAGAATAACATGGGAGGGTAATTCCATTGGCAGCAAGTATTGTTTCACTGTTGCAGGAGTTACTCGCAGTGAGTAAAATGCGTGCTTAAAGTGATTATAAAAAGTTTTGACAGCTGTCATAAGCAATATTTTATTCTCACTTCACTTAAAAATTGCTATGAAAACGGATATGAAAAGTGTTTCCGAGTTTGTGTACTTAATCGGCGGAAGGGTATAATAGAGCTGATTCGGATAAATTTTGTAATTCGGATAAAGTGGATAAAATTTATCCGTTTACCGCATGGTAAAATTCAATCCGCATGGTGATTTCGAGACCTGAAAACCAAGAATATGCATATTTGAAGTATCAAATTTGAACGACTACATTATTTTGACTAAAAAGGTGGAAACATTTTCTAGTATTTTCAGTTATTCCAACGAAACGCCATTAAATTATACTTTTTGCATAATTCTTTAAAAGTGTACAACATGTATCAGTTTCATTTACGCAGCAATAAATGGTTAGGATACAAGAACCACTTTTTCAAATTTCACTTTTAAAATCATGTTATTTGATACGAGACCTAGTGATTGATTTTACGAATAATCTTTAGCTATACATTTTATGCAATTAAGATAAAATAAATAAAACTTGTCCTTTAAAATGTATCCACATTGCTAAAATCATTTAATTGAAATCAGGAGACCACAAAGACAAAGGCTTATTCAGTTAAAAAGAGCAGAAATCTATTTTATTTATTTATTTATATGAATTACAATACAAAGTAAATTTATATTCTAATTTTAAGGTCCAAGGAGAGGCCGGGTTACAAAGACCATATGTCTAAATTTTGCAGCGACAGACCAGAGCCTCTGGTGGGAATCGAACCCACGACCCCCAAACTCATAGGCGAGTACGCTACCAACTCGCCTACTGGGGCTCTCAGCAGAAATCTAGAACAGTGATATTATATGTATTGAGATTAGTAAACTTTTTTTCCACTTAAACTTTTTATGCAATTTTGTTAATGATGATCAATTTTGTTAAAGCCACTCAATCAATAGACAATACAAAATACAAGATTTAAAATGTTTTTTTTTCATTTGAATTAATAAAAATATCCATGATTTTGAAAGTTTGAACCATTACTTTGTAATCGAATGGTTTGTATCAATTTTTCCCACTCAGGAAAGCCTTAAATAGTTTCTTTTAATGACGTGAGTAGGAAAATGATGCTAGCGGTGCTTTTTAAGCACTTTGGATAAAGTGGATAAAATTTCCCCATTTTATCCGCAAGGAAAAAATAGTTTATTTGGAGCGGTGGTTAAAAAATATAAAGAATTATTTGATTTTCCTTCGTATGGATAACCCGGATAAAAGCAGAATTCGCTTGGTGAGCAAACAATTTCATCAAAGTAGTCTCTTGGAAGTATTATTCTCGGAATCTAAACTCCACAGCATTCTAATTGATTTTTCTATGATACAAAATAATTACAAACATGACATCAGCGCCTCACCAGCAACCTTTGATAAAATCACATGTCATTTCCTTATATCAGATTTACTTCACATTTAATTATGAACAATTCAATTTCGCTACAAGTACTTGACCAACTGATTAGTTTTCCCTTCGAAGCTTTGTCATCCGAGTCTTGCTGCTTGACTGGTAATTTTCCTAAAACCAATTATCGCCAAGGAATATTCACAATTCCTATTAGTCACATTTCGCACATCAATAAACGTTAGGACTTTCTTGCTTTCCTTTTCGTACGTTCACATATGAGGGTTTCGAAATAAAATATACATAATTTCCATTTGCACCGTCACTACAATCACTTACGCGCGCGTAAAATCCAATTTTTTCCACTGCTCATGCCATTGTCGTCCATCTATCCCCCTTCGCCTCATCAATGGCGGGAAAAACTCGTCATAACTTTCCTTCATCCCAAAAACTCACTCCAATGGACATCCGCTGCTTCTAAAACAGTCAAAGAAAAATTTAGTTACCGTAAGTCAGTCACACATTGGAAATCACCCCATGCAGGGGTCCACCCCCCCCCTTCTCCGCTATATATACCCCATCCACATCCTTTGTTTGGCCACAATTGAAAACCTATGATTTTCAGTTGTCAGTTCGGTTGTTGTTGAAGGAGAATCCAGAAAAAATTGAAGAAAACCTCGGGAATACAGCAAAGCAGAGGACAAAAAAACAGTGGCGGCAGTTTATCGAATTGTAACTCAAACCATTGAAAAGGCACAACACAAGAAGAGCCCCCCACTCTCCACCCTCTCGAATATAAATCCCCCCATCCACTTATACATTCACATTATCATCAGTAACAACAAGTACGAGTTGTATTGTGTTGTGTTGTTGTACAGATGAGCAACAGTAGTGTAAGAAGACTGTCACAGTTGGAATGAAGTCAGTTAGGGCGGTGGCTCTCCTCTGTGGCGGCGAAGGTGGCCGTGTTGTTGGCGGCATAGGTTTACATTAACAACAGTATCACAGTACAAACTGTACCCTTTTGTGTCACTGTCTCATCGGCCTCTTTCACTCACACATACACACATACAGACGAAGACAAACACCCTGATACACAAGGCAAGGAAGTCAAACGAAATGACAGATTCAACGGCAAACGAACGAAACGACCGCCCGACGGACGAACGTACAAAGGTTGGAGAAATACTATGTCACATAAATACTCATACACTGAGAAAAATTTATTTATTTATTTATATGAATTACCATACAAAGTAAATTTATATTCTAATTACAAGGTCCAGGGAAAGGCCGGGTTGCAAAGACCATATGGCTAAATGTTTGCAGCGACAGACCAGAGCCTCTGGTGGGAATCGAACCCACAACCCCCAAACTCATAGGCGAGTACGCTACCAACTCGCCTACTGGGGCGCTACACCGGGAAAAATATTTTAAAGACATTGTCCTTAATTTAAATAATCTGACTTTAAAATGACCAAGAGTAATAGGGGGTTCTTCTTTCCTCATTACTTTATATGATTTGTAAGTAATTTGAATAAAGGATAAGATTTATCCATTATATTCGCGAGAAAAACATTACTCCTGTTGAATCTGAAAATACGTTGTGCCCAATTGAAATAAGCTGATCCTAAAATTGCCAAGAGTAATAAAGGTTTCTTATATATTATTTAGATAAGTAGTTAGCAATTTTGATAAATGGGATAACATTTTGGAAAACACGAATATGATGTGTAAATATATTTTCCAAACTGTTGATAACGAGTGTCACGGCTCAGAAATCATGATCCAGTATGTGTGCTGCAAATTTTTAATACATATTTATATACCGCCATGTATAAAATACTTGTTTCTATAATAATATAGAAACACAATTTTATAGTTTTGTTTTTGACTATTGAGTTCGAGATCGTTGTTTTTGTTTTCTGTTAAACAGAAAAACAAACCTTCTTTGAAAAAAAGAATAGGAAATATGTGAAGCTACCATGCAACCTCATCGGCACCTTGGACAAAATACTCTGTCAATAATTGGCACAATATTTTATGTAATTCGAATAAAGGAGATAGAATTTACGAATTTTATCCTGGTGGTAAAATTAGGTCCTGGGAGGTCAGAAATTGACGAATATGAACAATTATGTAATTTATTTTATGCCATTTGGATAGGTTTAGGTTTTAGGTTAGGGTGGCAGCCGTATTTTTTTTTACAAGCTCACATAGACCAGTTTAGGTCCCTAGTGTTACCACGGGCTGAAATGCCCCTCATCGAAACCAACCTGTTTGATATATAAATTTATCGATAGTACGAATATCAGTACTGGAAAGATCTGTTAGGCTGCCTAAAAAGGCCGACCCCAGTATATCCAGTCGTCGTTTACTCAAAGCGGGGCAGTCGCAAAGCAAGTGCTCAATGCTCTCCACTTCTTCCTCATCTCCACAGCTTCGGCAGAAGTCATTGGACTCAATACCCAATCTTTTGGCGTGTTCGCCGATCAAGCAGTGACCTGTCAGAACCTGTACTAACGTAGACAATCGTTTCCTCTCTAGTGCGAGGAGATATTTTGACCTTCTCAGGTCATACCTTGGCCAGATTTGTCTAGCTACCCTGCAGGTGCCGATTTCTGTCCATCTATCGTTGGACTGCCTGATTGCCTCTTGCCTAAGCCAAAGCTTGCACGTGGATAGTGGCGCACCAATATATGCAAATTCTTCGAGAATTTGTAATGTCGTCCCTTTCCTAGCAAGTTCATCGGCTTTGCAGTTCCCCGGGATATCCCTATGCCCAGGCACCCATATGAGGTGTATATTAAACTGCTCAGCCATCTCGTTAAGAGATCTGCGGCAGTCGAGGGCTGTTTGTGAAATTAGGCCATTTGGATAACTCGGATAACTTGTACCGGCATCAACATCTTTTATTATGAAAATGCATTTTCATAAAATCGACAACAAACAAGGTATAATAAAATAATTTTTTTCTCCTAATTTAGACCTTTATTTTATAGATTTTCACCTAAGATAAGTATAATACTATTTTTAGGTATTCAGAGTGGTGAAATAATCTTACGCTACACCTTTTTTTGCCAGTCGGATAATGTGGATAAAAGTTATCCGTTTTATCCGCATGGTAAAAATAAGTTCCAAGAAATCAGGAAACAACAAATATCAAGAAATAAATTAATTTCAGCGATTTGGTTAACTAATTACAAAAACCAACACTCATAAAATGAACAAAAACCCAATGTCTTTATTTTAAAATTTTCACGTAAAAAACTTTTTAAACAAGCCTAGTTTTACGTATTCACAGTGGTTAAATAACCTTAAGCTAGGCTTTGTATGTAACGAGCATAAAATGTATGAAAGTTATCCGTTTCCACATGGTAAAAATAAGTTCTAAGAAACCTGTAAACAACGAATATCAAGAAATAAATTATTTTCAGCGATTTTGATAACTACAAGACAACACTTTTAAAATGAGAAAAAAAAATATACGTCTTTATTTTATAGTTTTCACTTAAAAAGCTATTTAAACAAGCCTAATGCTAGTTTTAAGTATTCAGAGTGGTTAAACAATCTTAAGCTACGCTTTGTATGTAATTCGGTTAAAGTAGATAAACGTTACCCATTTTGTCCGCATGGTAAAAATAAGTTCCTAGAAATCACGAAACAACGAGTATCGAGAAATAAATTATTTTCAGTCATTCGTATATTTGAAAACCAACCCATTCGTAAAATAAGCTTATTTATATGTAGTTTTCACCTAAAAAACACTTTAAATAAGCCTAATACTAATTCCAAGTGTTTAGAGTTGCGAAATAATCTCAAGCTAAACTTGTAATGAAATTCGCATAAAGTGGATAACATTTATCCGTTTTATCCGCATGCTAAAAATAAGCACCTAGATATCAGGAAACAACGGATATCAAGAAATAACGTATTTTCTGGCATTTGGATAACTCGGATAAAATGTATAGGCATTAAAAACATTCGTTTGTTCGTTTAAATCTAACACAAACCACGTTTTTAATTTAAATTAAATTAATTTATCTTTTTTGAGGATACATTTCTTTCAGTGTAGGCATAATACACAGGCATATAGCACAGCGATTCGAAGCTAGGAGTTAAGTGAGAATAAAGACTGAAGTTGAATGAGCACTTACTTATACAGTTTTCATATTATGGATGGGTGTATATGAGTGTGTGTGTTTTGTGTGTATGTGAGGAAATGGTCAGGGAGTCAACATCGTAGTCGTAGTCACTGTCGAAGGCTACAGGAATGGAAAAACACCCCTTAAACAATGTATTTACAATCACGAGTACTCTCAGCAACACAGTCATCATCATCATCATGATGAGAATACAGATGATGACTGTGTCGGCATAAGTAAGGAGGTTTGTGCGAGGGGTTTTCTCTAGTATCCAAGTAAAAAGGCGGCAAAATGTTGTCTATGAAAAAGCGAAAAATAACCACACATAGGCCGAGGACCATCGCAGTCATCATGATAATCGTCGTCATTATCATCATAACATCGCATGTAGGCCACGCTATCATGGGGCGGACGGCGTGTAGGTAAGCCAGTAAGAAAGGAATTGGTTGTCGTTGTACAGTCAATTGTTCATATTTACACTCGTTCAACATTCAACACAATACACTCTAACTTCAGGGGAAGGAAGTACACCAAATATCTTCTTAATAGAACAACCTGATATGTATATACTAGATACAAATGTTCCCAAAAAGAGGGCGGTATGATAGTCAGAGTCGTGGCACAAAGGAGATAGTCTATTAGGTTATGTTAGTTTGAAGCAGCTGGGTGAATGAAAACCAAGCGTCCTCTGAGACTAATATTTTCTACTCCAATGTAGAAAATATTAGTCTCAGAGA
Organism: Eudasyphora cyanicolor; assembly: GCA_963930755.1. Classification (NCBI taxonomy): domain Eukaryota; kingdom Metazoa; phylum Arthropoda; class Insecta; order Diptera; family Muscidae; genus Eudasyphora; species Eudasyphora cyanicolor. Next base: position 6,177,475 of record OZ005735.1, on the reverse strand, counting down.
CAGTAGATCATATACGAGGGTTTCTATTTAAATTTCGGGTCCTGGCAATACTGGTGTTGCCAGATGAAAACTGGAACTTCCATTGAAAAGTATGACATTTCTAGCATAAGTTCACTCAGAACGCTTTGTCATTTGAGCGCAACTTGTTTTGTTTATAGCGTGTGGGAAAAGTATACTTCCCATAAGAAGAAGTATACGGTGGAAGACACATTAATTCAACATCTTGAGTGCTCAGATAGCTCATTGTTTCAGCTGATGTGTGAGAGCTCACATTGTCGTGATGCAAAATGATCCGTCTTCTCTTATTGTTTCTCCTTAAGTCTTCGAACACTGTTGGCAAACAGATGGTTGCACACCACTCATAATTTAGCGCCCTACGTTCCACTAAAGGCACTTTGGCTATATAACCGGTTATAATGGAAAACGCGATCATATGCTTGGATGTGCTTCTTCCACGAACAACTTCTGTGGGATTTGGCTCGTCTTGAAAGACCCATACGTTTGATTGCTGTTTAGTTTCGAGCTCATATACATTGACCTATGATTCGTCACCTGTGACGATGTTATACACTCCATTATAGCAATTTGCAACACTTCTTTGCTCCTATCGAAACTAGCCTTTTTTGAGAATTCGTCAAATTATTTGGGATCCAAGGAGAAGAGATCTTTTTCACGGCCAAATGAACATGCAATATCTTATTGATGCTTGTCATACTAATGTCCAAGGATGCCTCAATCTTACGGTATGTCACATGTCAGCATCGATGGTTTTCGGCCAAAGGACCGAAGTATTCTATAGGGTCTACACATTTTGAAAATATAATTTTCACGTAGAAACAGTAATTTAGTAACTGTCGTTAAAACAATTAGAAAAAATTAGATTTTTTTAAATCGTTTTTTGCTGGCACGAAAAAAACCATAAAAAATCGCAAAAATCATGTTTGTATACTCCTACGAGGGTATACATATATCAGTCTCTGCGGGTAACACATCGAAGGAGTGACCTAGGAGACCCCAAGTATATATGTTGGAAATCCATTTTTGGCCATTTGGGCTAATTGGAGCAATGTCCGTCTGTCTGTCTGGCTGGTGCACACGATAACTTTCTATAGGAGTAACCCATTGACTTAAAATTTGGTATGTGTTAATATTGTTTCTATATCAGGCTAAGGTCAAAGATGGACCATGTTTGTTCACTTTTTCGAGTACCTCCCCCACAAAGGGTCAACATTTTGTGAAATATTGATTCTTTAATAACTGCTGTACTACCTATCAGAATACTCTATATTTCCACAATAGTACTAGTTTATCTGTCGCTTTCACCTAGAGAAAAATGGGCGGAGTGGCCCCGTCCCTTTTCTACAAGTGGTCCCTCATATGGGGAGCATTTTGTAAAAGCTGCTTATGTTTCTTTTCGTTGGACTAGCTCTTGACATGATAGCCACAACATGTTAATACTTTGAAGTACATACTTATACATTCCAAAGACCATTCTCCATGGTCCTGGAAATGTTTTTATTTTATTGTTGAGAATATCTGTATTCATTGATATCCACGTTTTTTTTTCATTCAGCCAGCCAATTTTCTTTACAAAGCTTATGATGTTATCGAGGGTTGCTTTCGAAGCACTCTCTAGCTCGTCCAGCAAATGGTTACCGAGCCACTTTTTCTGCTGTCTTTGTAAACATGCACATTTGCAGGGGACGTGCTCTACAGTCTCGAGTTCATCCTCCTCGCCGCACAATCGACAGTAATCTGGCGTAGTGTTATCCCAGCGAATTGTCCTTGCTCGAATTAAGGAGCTAAGTATGATGTGTCTATCCGCCTATCCAGTCCCAACAGCAGTTCAGAGTTTGTGGCACTCAACATTAGCCATAAGGCTCTTGAAGACGCCTATATCGATCCATGCCTGGTTGATATTGCCTGAGATCCAGTCCTTTTGAATTCTATAGAAGTGGTTGGTCGGAAGGTATACCGATCCTTCTGCCTTTTCAATACACATTGCGGATCCCTCTCTGGCTAATTCGTCTGCAATTTTATCCCCCACTATATTACAGTGTCCCGGTACCCAGGGACGTATCCAGAGGCGGGGGCCAAAAAAAAATTATTAAACTTTTCTCAAAAAATATGATTTTTTGAAATACTATGTAAGATATCGTCGAAACCGCTGAACGGATTGAAAATTGTATTGTGCGAAGTTAAGGCTACTTAATTCTGAAGTTTGTAAAGCTTATCTGAACCAATTCGGATGAATGGTTCTTTAGTTATGCCATAATATGTGGTTCAACCTCTCTTTTTTTAGCCTAAAGGGTTGTCTCTTTAAATTCTAGCGATAAGCTGTGATATGGGAAGAAATTAGTGGTTGAACGACATATAGTGGCACAACTCGAGAACCATTTATCCGATTTGGTTGAGGAAAGTTTTAAAGAATTAAATATTAAGTAGCCTTCAACTTCATATAATACCATTTTCCATCCGTTCAGCGGTTTCGACGATATACGAGTATTACAAAATATTGCAAAAAAATGTGATTTTTTGATAAAATTTTAATTATTTTAAAATAAAACTCACATAAAACAATCTAAAAATTACCAAATGTTATATTTTATCGTAGTCTGTTCGGTCATGAATTAAACGAGCCCATTCCGAAGAAAATCGATGCATAATTTAAAAAGTTATAGCTAATTTACTAAGGTTTTAACTTTAAAACTTTCTTATCGATGTAAAATTTACAAAAACAAACTTTAAAAGCTAAGATTGGAGATTATGACGTTTTTTGACGTCTAGAATCAGAATCTATGCATTAAAACAGAAACCCAAGAAAAAGTGTTGTTTTTGTCGACCGGTGTAATATTGGTTGACTTTAAATTTATGATAACCAGATATGGCGAAAATTAAGTTAAAACCAGTAAGGAAAGGCTAAAGTCGGGCGGTGCCGACTATATAATACCCTACACCACTCTCGTAATATTGAATAACTCTGATATATAAATTTTGTAATTCATGTATAAATTGTTTACATAAATTTACTTTTGGGACATTTTATACTTAAATAATACCCTGTACCACAGTGTGGTGTTAGGTATAACAACGATTGGATCTAAAGAGCCAAATCGGATGAAACATATATATGGGAGCTATAGCTAATAACCGATTTTCTTCAAATTCGGTAGTGTTGGATCATGGATCAAGAAACTCTACCATTCTAAATTTCAACACGATTGGACGTAAAATACAGCTTTTATAGGACTAAAGGGCCAAATCGGACGAAACATATATATGGGAGCTATAGCTAAATCTTAACCGATTTTCTTCAAATTCGGCAATGTTGGTTCATGGATCAAGAAACTCTACCATTCTAAATTTCAAAACGATCGGATGTAAAATACAGCTTCTATAGGACTAAAGGACCAAATCGGACGAAACATATATATGGGAGCTATAGCTAAATCTTAACCGATTTTCTTCAAATTTGGCAATGTTGGTTCATGGATCAAGAAACTCTACCATTCTAAATTTAAAAACGATCGGATGTAAAATACAGCTTCTATAGGACTAAAGGGCCAAATCGGACGAAACATATATATGGGAGCTATAGCTAAATCTTAACCGATTTTCTTCAAATTTGGCAATGTTGGTTCATGGATCAAGAAACTCTACCATTCTAAATTTCAAAACGATCGGATGTAAAATACAACTTCTATAGAACTAAAGGGCCAAATCGGACGAAACATATATATGGGAGCTATATCTAAATCTGAACCGATTTTCTTTAAGTTCGGCAATGTTGGTTCATGGATCAAGAAACTCTACCATTCTAAATTTCAAAACGATCGGATGTAAAATACAGCTTCTATAGGACTAAAGGGCCAAATCGGACGAAAGATATATATGGGAGCTATATCTAAATCTGCACCGATTTTCTTCAAATTCGGCATTGTTGGTCCATGGATCAAGAAACTCTACCATTCTAAATTTCAAAACGATCGGATGTAAAATACAGCTTCTATAGGACTAAAGGGCCAAATCGGACGAAACATATATATGGGAGCTATATCTAAATCTGAACCGATTTTCTTTAAGTTCGGCACTGTTGGTTCATGGATCAAGAAACTCTACCATTCTAAATTTCAAAACGATCGGATGTAAAATACAGCTTCTATAGGACTAAAGGGCCAAATCGGACGAAAAATATATATGGGAGCTATATCTAAATCTGAACCGATTTCAACCAAATTCAATAGCGATCTTAACAGCCGCGAAATAGTCTAAACTGCAAAATTTCAGAACGATCGGAGTGAAATTGCGACCTGTAGTCGACGAACAACTTTACATGGACGGACGGACGGACGGACGGACGGACATCGTTAAATCGACTCAGCTAGTGATTCTGAGTCGATCGGTATACTTTAAGGTGGGTCTAGCTGTGTTATTTTAAGGTGTTACAAACATCTGCCATGAAACAAACTTATAATACCCTGTACCACAGTGTGGTGTAGGGTATAATTACAGTTATGATTTCTTATCTATCTACCTTTTTAACATGTAGGTTGCAGTGATGGAATGAGTTTGCACAACCGTGTATGTAAATTTGACTTTATATTGGGTGTGGTAATAAGTATTACGGTTTTGGCCATTACACAGAACTTATCACGGTATTTGCAAACGATTAACCTAGATATAATAAAGGCTTACGAAGTCATAAAATTGGCAACGACTAAATTAAGTGACATGCGTAGATATTCAGATGCGTAGTTTGATAAACTATTTGAAGAATCCACACAACTTGCAAGAAGTTTTGGAATAGAAGCTGCACTACCTAGAAGAGTAGGCACTCAAAAGTATAGGGCTAATATTCCTGGTTCAGATGCCAAGGCGTATTTTAGGACAACATTGTTCATACCATATCTGGACGAAGTAATATCACATTTAAATAATAGATTTTCCGAACATGAAGCTATAATTACAAGTATGTTTAATATCGTTCCGATACGAGTTGTAAATCTAATAAAGGAAGATTTCGAAGAAATCACACTTTTTTACAAATCGATTTAAAAAATTCAGCAAAATCTGTTTTAGCTGAAATAAGTATATGGATTGATTATTGGAAGTAGAAGAATGATAAGCCATCAAATCCATTAGATGCTATTTCAGTTTGTGACGAGGACATGTTCCCAAGCGTTTTTACCCTTTTGCAGATACTGGCCACAATACCTGTGACAACGGCATCTGCTGAGCGAAGTTTCTCGACGTTAAGAAGAATAAAAACTTATCTCCGGAACAGAATGGAGGGAGAAAGGCTATCTTATCTGGCTTTGATGTCTATATACAAAGATGAAGTCAAAATCGATGAAATAATTGATATATTTCTTTCAAAAAATCTAAGATTACATTTTTAACTCTTACGTATTTTATTATAAAAAGTTTTACTGATCTCGTACTAAAGTACACATTTATATTTAGGAATAAAAAACTAAGGAACTTAACTTCCATTACCTACACAATAAACGCAATTTTTTAATTGTTTATCTTTGTTATGGAAAAAAAGGTTGGGCCCCCTCCGAACCAAAATCCTGGATACGTCCCTGCCGGTACCCAACACAATGAGATTCTATAATGATTCATAAGGTTCCCTAGGGCTTGCCAGCGATCCAAGACAAGCCTTGAGTTAACTCGATGACTTCCGACTGCGTTTAGTGCAGCCTGACAATCGACATATATCATTACTTTTCCACCTGTTTCAAACATGTCGTCTCTGATCGATTTTGCTGTCTTTTGGATGGCTAGAATCTCCGCCTGCAACACACTGCATTCATTCTGAAGTCTGAACGATCTTCTGATGTGTGTTGTCTCTATGTAGACACTTGCTCCGCTGCCTACATACATTTTTGGTAGAAACTGCACAACACTCATGCTGTTTCTCCGAATTCTTCCAGCATTCCCTCGAAGAGATATCTATATGGGGTATTTTATTAAAGACCAATCTTGTGACCATGTAATCAGAGATTCCACTTGTCTCAATGTTAAAGTCGAAGCAGGCTCCTTGCCGCTACTCCCATCACATAGTCCTTGGTGGGTAGTAGATGCAGGATGATATCCAAAACCTCTTTGAGAAACAATCGACGAAACAATCAATTTATTGAAGTAAACTTTTCGTGAGCGCATTATCTCGCGTCGTGGGCCTGTGGCGTGGCCTCAAAAATCGTGCGATTTAACACCGCTGGACTATTTTTTGTGGCGTTATGTGAAGTTTCTTTTCTACGCAAATAAGCCCGACACGATTAACGCCTTGGTGGAGCACATTCGGAGCGTTATTGCTTACATACAGCCCGAAATGCTGCAAAAAGTGGACGCGAATTGGGCCTCCCGGCCGGTATTTAATCGAGCCAGCCGCGGCTGCCACTGGCCCAAAATCATTTTTACAACATAATGGCAAACCCTTATCTTTATAATAAATCTACATTATTGGCCATGACATTAAATTATATGCGTTTTATTTCTTCTGGAAAACCACACGTCTAAAAAAACACCCTGTACTTGAAATTTATTGCAGAGTAATGCTCAAATGTTACCTCCAGTCTAGTAAAAATGTGCGTAATTGCACACCCATTATGGGACCTCCCACATGAAGCGGACAAATTATACCAAAATTTAATATGTCATTACTTAAATGTCAGTACACATAAATACCGACAATTCGGTACGGGACAATGTCTTTCAGGTATCTACTGTTCAGGATTTTGACTGATTCATTATAACAAAACTTCGCCATAACTTCTGTGGCAATCATCAAAATGTTTTCAATTTTAATTTGCCACTGACTATAGACTGGAATGAAAAAATCTCACTTTCATGGCATCTCCCACCCGAAGTACCATATTCCATTACTCGATTTAGGTTAGGTTGAATAGATGAGACGTTAAACGTCTCATGTCCGTGGACATACACTTAAGCCAGTGGTTCGGCCTGTTGTGCGCTCCTTATTTATGATCGACACGACGACACGAATTTTCTCAGTATCTTCCAGTCATATCCTCTGAGATGAGTCAAGTCTGGTAATATGTCTGGTAATACTTGATTTAATCTACTCATATTTTCTTACTGGTTTCTTTATTTTTTCCTAGAAATTTTCCTGGAATTTTCAAATTACCCCCCATTTGCTGATACTTATTATAAAGTTTGCCATATTATAGCCTTTTTAGGGGCAGATAGATATACTCAAGTGTCATGTTGAACGACAACGAGAACATGTACAATTTTGTGAACGATATATGATGGAAATGACGACTCTTTGGTCGTCTCCTTCCATAGCAGAGCTACGAGTATGGTGATTATGTCCCAGAAATTGAGAATTGTAGCGATGATGTTGATGACGATGAAGAAGAAGTTGTTGATAATGCCACTGGGTGACGATGACGTGGAAGTTTTTGACGGTGCTTTAGTCATATTTTTTTCTGTTGTTGTTTATTTCTGCCTACTTTGATGAGTGTGACTTCGAGCTGACCATCTGTCATGGTACGTCGAGCATATTTGGTTATACTTACTGACATCTACTCGTATAAAAGCCTATACTCTCATACATACGCATACCCATGAGTTGTGATGTGGTGTGGATATACTCCAGTTATATATGTGTATCTGTAAAGAAAAGACTACTCTGTTTTCTCCTCGTGTTTTCCTGTTACACAAATCCTTGTTCTTGTTCATTTGCGGATTGAAGAGAATATTTGCGTTTGTGTTGAAACTGTACCTTCTTAGGATTCTTGGTGCTTTTCGTTGTAAGGAAGAACTCTGCTCAACCAAGGAAGGTTTTTCGCTTGTATTATAATTTTTGTTGTTGTTCTTTAGTTTGATATGACTGCAATATTGGGGGGTTGAGTTGAATTGTTCAATTCATTTTGGGTTCAGCCAAAAGTTGGTCGCTGTCATGTCAAGTCCAAGGCAGAGTACCACATCGAATATTGGGTTGGAATAACCAATAATACCTCAACAACCAGACAACACTTGTACAAGGATGTATGCTTGCACCCACACCCTTGATTAAGGGTGTGGGCGAATTATGTGTGTGTATGTGTGCCATATAACCCGAATGGGACAAGTGTTTCCTTTGGTACATGCCATGGCATGCCACCAGCTCTCTCAGTTCTACAGTCCTGGGTGTTTGCGTGCCTGACAGAATGTTCTTCTCCCTGACAATATTGTTTTGTGTGTGTGTTTTTTTCGTCCTGTTTGATGTGGGTAAAGTGATTATAATGCTTTGTAGATTGAGTTTATTTCACAGCCTGGTTTTCCTCCGTTTTTGTTCTTGTTGTTGCCACATTTGTGTTTTTGTAGTCACTGTTGTTGGTGGGGTTGGATGTTCGAGTTTGTACTGAACACGTGCAATATTGGATGTGTCTTATGAGTCCTGTGTGTAGTGGATTTTTTTCCAAACATTTTCGTTGGGGGTAATTTGTAGAAATTTTTAAGGAATTATGTTTGGAAATCTTCTTTTGACCGGGTGTTATCGACAACAGCGAGAGACAATGTTGTGTATTGGATTTTAAGCTTTTCAGAAAAAAACATTTTAAGTAGGTGGGGTAAGTTGTGTGGACATTTTACATTTTGTCACTGAATTTGTTGTTTTTTTATATTACAGATGAGCAACAAAGAGTTCGTTATGATTTGAGAAGGATTTAAAGGGGACTTTTTTGTAAACAAATTTGTAACTAAATGGTAAAAAAGCAACATTCTGAGCATATAGCTACCGGCAATTTATTAGCAGACCAATGGGTCTGAGGAGAGCTTTAATAATTCATATTAACCCATTTATTTATTAAATTATAGAATTGCATCAGAATTCTATCATTCTTGTCTATAAGCTAATGCTAATGACCAATTTGTTGGTAATGCGTATAAGTTATATTATCTAATATATATCAAACGTATAAGTAATTTTACTTAATATTGTATTGAGAAGCCTGGATCTGCTGAAAATGGCTTCAACAATCACTATGGATGGTGTTATAAATTAAATTGTATTAAAATTGTATAATTATTTTGCATATACCAAAAAAATGATTTATTTTCTCCAAAGGCTAAGAAACAGTATCTATTTATTATTTTATTGTGTATATTAGCTATATTATGCGCTATGTTTTTTAATTATTTCACTCAGAAGATCCAATATTTCCCCTACTTCTTTTCTCTAACCCACAAACTTAAAATGTAAATGGAACGTCTTCAGTTATCACCTCTCTCAGATTGGAGGTGCAAGTATAAATTACTTAAAATTCCTATAATTTTTTTCCATATGCCACTGAAAGTGTTTTCTTCTAATTGCGTATGAGTAATATTATCTTAAGTATCTCATACGTATACGTTATTTTATTTAGTATGTAGCTATGACGTATGAATAATATTATTTTAATTATAATAATTATACGAGGCTGCAACATATTTTGAATAAGTCAATAATTAAGCAAAATTATATTCAAACTATGTCATAGACATACGAGTATAAAAAATGGACAAAAGGAGCTGGGCAACTTCGCCCATTTTGCTTAGGATGTTATCGACTAAAAACTATTACTATGTGTGCAATTGGAATATTATAGAGGTTAGACATAATTAATATTTTACTAAATGTTAACACTTTGTAGGGGAGGTCTAGAGGGACTTGACCAATGTCGCCCATCCCCGAACTTAGCCAGAGATAGAACAAATTTTATCATTTACCAAATTTGATGCGTTACTTCTTTCGTGAGTTATCGTGTGCTACAGCAAGACAGTCAAACGGACAGACATTGCTCAGCCGAACATTCCTAGGTCACTCCTTCGATGTGTTACACTTTTGGCTCCTCTACTAAAGTAAGGGCATAAAAAAGGCTCTGGTAGCGCTCTAAACCTGTAATAAGAAGGCGCTGGGATGTGAAGCCACTTCCATATTTTTTTTTTTTTTGCTGAGTATACCCATGTCTAACTGGTGGGATAAAAACGACACCAATGAAGGTATTAAATGCTATTCTACATTTAATGTCGCTAGACAACAGGGACGCTACAAAAGTAGACCGACCGACAGGGACAGCAAACGACTCCATATTTTTTGCCGCTCTTTTGACATTTCTCTTCGGTAAGGTTTGCCATTTCATGATGGAAAGATATACGAGCCAACAACGAGTCGAAATTATTAAAATTTACTACCGAAATTCGGAGTCAGTGGCCTCAACGTTAAGAGCGCGAAAAATCGAAAAATCATATTCAGCGATGAGGCTAAATGGCTTCGTCAATAAACAAAATATGCGTTATTGGTCAGACAGCAATCCACACGTACTCCATGAGTCATCATTGCATCCCGAAAAAAATACGGTTTGGTGCGGTTTATGGGCCGGCGGCGTCATTGGGCCGTACTTCTTCCGTGATGATCAAGACCGGCACGTTACTGTGAATGGGAATCGCTACCGTTCAATGATAACCGAATATTTTTGGCCCCAATTGGATGATATGGACTTGGAGGACAGGTGGTTCCAACAGGACGGCGCCACAAGCCACACAGCGAATGCCACAATCAATTTATTGGAAACCAAGTTTGGAGAACGTGTTATCTCATGAAATGGTCCAGTCGATTGGCCGCCTCGGTCGATTTGACGCCGTTAGACTATTTCCTGTGGGGCTACGTCAAGTCTATGGTCTATGCCAACAAGCCAGCGACGATTGATGAACTTCGTACGAATATCGAACGTGAAATTGCAGCAGTATCGGCCGATTTATGCTTGAAAACCGTCGAAAATTGGGTTCAGCGTCTGGACTTCTGCAAGCGTGCCCGTGGTGGCCATGCAAAAGAAATCGAGTTCCATACATAATGGCATCGAACGTACTTTCACAGGAATAAAGAATTTCATTGATATCCAAAACCGTTTTTGTTTGATTTAAAAAAACTTTTGTAGCGCTCTTATTGACGGACCCGATAGTAAGGCAATATGACGCATCAACTGCTGTTAGAATTAAGGAATTGTCACTCTGGTCTGTAAATGGCTGCGGAAATGTTGTCTTTTTACATACTACGTGTGAACCACATTTAGACATGCAATATTCCACTCTTATACCTGATGGATAAGCATGTAATGGTCGAATCCCAGGATATAGGATATTCGTGAACTTCTATACAAAGGGTTCCAAACCCAACAACCCAGTGGGTTTTGTGTCTTTCTAAAGAACTTTAACTTGGGTTTTTGTGTTTTTTTAAGGAACTTGAGCTACTCATTGCAAAAAGACTGTCTAATCACTATAGTATGTAGTGATCGGACAGAAATCTTAGCTATCAGAGAGGTAGCAGAATGGCTAGAAATTAATGTTTTGACTATCAATATTTTGACTGACACTGATAGTGAGGCTCCCATATAGTTCACCGGAATTGTATTCCTGAATTAGAGAAAAGCCCTCGACTGCCTCAGATCTGATGAGTTTAATATTCACCTGACTTTGTTGCCGGGTCTCAGGAACATACCAGCGAACTGCAAATCAGATTAAATAGCATGAAGAATAAGAACTTCCTTACAAGCTCCAGGAGAACTGAATATGTGGGCATGCCTCTAGGAACCTGCAAGCTCGTCTTGAGAGATAGTGCCCTTACGACAGGTGATCACTGGTCAGGACAGGTGGTCACTAGGCTGATATGGCCCTACTCCTAAAAAACTCCAACGCCGTGCTGTTGTTATCGAGACCGGACGATACACTTATAATTTCCATCATGACGGGTCACAGCGTTATTGAACGGCACGCAGAGAGATTGAAGGTCTTGTGAAATAACTTTTGCAGAGGCTGCGGCAAGGAAGAGTGGGCTGAACCGTCTGTACTCCGCTCTCTCTTGAAGGCGGCATGCAACAGTAGGCTCTCATTTCTTTGACGAGCTAGCAGGCTTGGTTGATGCTACAATCCGTCAACTTTTGAGATTTCTAAATCAATAAAATTGGTTCAAAAACGCATGTTTATGTTTAACAGTATAAATGAACTTGTAATACAGGCTGCCAGCAGAGTATGAAGTCGCCGAAGAGGGATATATAAATTTATACTATAGCGACTACTCTTAATCTGAACTGATTTTTCTCAAATTTGTAAAAGTTTATTATCTGTGATAACAGCCAGCCAGTATCGACTTTCTAAAAGATTTGATTAAAAATTGTGGCCTCTATACCACGTAAATGAAAAATCGGAATGTAGATATATATGGGGGCTATATATAAATCTGAACCGATATTCATGAAATTTGGCAAAGGTCATTTCCGCCTCATAAAAATATCGTGTGCTAAATTTCCTAAATATATGGTTAAAAATAAGTCGTGTATACCACTTAAATGCCAAATTAGGATGCAAAAATATCAGATATAAATATATTTCTGAACCGATTTTGCCCAATTTCAAAAGGCTTCGTAAAAGAAGCGATCTGTACCAATTTTCATCGACATCGAAGTAAAATTACAACCTATACCTTGCGAACAACTTAAGAAGGACAAACGGACGGCGGACAGACATGGTTAAATCGATTCAACTAGTGATTCTGAGTCGTGGGGTACACTTAAAGCTGGGTCTAGTATTTTTAGGCGTTATACATATACATCTGACCCAAAACAAAATTATTATACCCAGTACCACAGAGTGTTGTAGGGTACAAAACACCATTTTTTAGTAACAAATATCAGAGTTAAACATCATTTCTCTTGAAATTAATATTCATTCGTGAATGCCTCGTATAATAAGAAATTGACTAGCTTAAAGCCACCGAGTGTCGATGTTATGTCGGCTAATGGTGATGGGCCAATGCAAACGAGTGTCGATGTTATGTCGGCTAATGGTGATGGGGCAAAGCAAACGGATACGGCGCGGCGTGTCAGAAAAATTGCAACTTATTCAACTTTGGCATTGCCAGATTAAATTATTCTCAATCTGACACAATTTCTTGTCCAACCACATGTTTTTTGTACCGGCAATGCTGATCTCTAACCGCGCCGCATGACGCGTGCATTAGCCTTTCACCATATGCCATCAAGCCGCCACTGGCTGCTATTCATAACATAAAGCTAACCGCATCGAAGGGCCACTTGTAAATTTTTGGAACGTTTAGAAGGTGAACCTTAAAAAACTCTCGACAAATTGAAGAAGAAAAATTAGATCAACATAATAACAAGATTTGAGTTCAATACTCGTACAACCTTACTAACGTCAGCTATAATGACCGATTATTCGTTTTGTGTTTATGGGATAAGTGTATTTTTTTTATTTTACGTCCAGTGACACTTGTGCCGACTTATCTAGTAACAACACACAGAAAACAGTTTGGTTGCCTCAACCCAATTATTTGCCAGCCGAATTTTGGCAGTACTGTCTGCTATCATGCGATTCCATCCGGACAACCAACATTTTCGTTGTGGTATACTGCAGCTTCTAAGTTGACAACAATAATATTCGGTTGCGTCAACTACGAAAATGGTAGCTAAAATAACATTTGTACGTTGCCACAACCAACTGTTTTTAAATTTGGTTGTTTTGACAATTTCTCAGTCATATACTACGGACAATTAATTAAAACCCTTTTTCATTAATTTTTATTTTATTTATTGAACAAAAAACCAAACAATTCATAACAAAATTAAAAATCCCATGTTACAAATTCATCGCTATTATGAGATGTGGAAATATTTGACTCAAATTTTAGTAGACGAGAGTACAACGCATAACAAAACTTTTGTGCAAATATCGCTATAACTTGTGCTTTCAATTTCATGATTGTTGCTTTTATTTTTTATTTATATACTCGTAAAACATTTTGCACAACATATTCTGCATTCCACACATTATTATCCACACGAAATTATATTTGACTATATATACCGTTTTTAAACAAAATGTTTTGTTTTGTTTGTCATATATCAACAAAAAAAAGCAACTACTACTTTCGGTTGTATTACCGAAAATATATTTAAATATTCTTAATTTGGGAAATTATTGGGATAACCAAAAAACGATTATTTATTAATATTTTGTTCTGTTATAGTAACCAATTATTCGTTTCAATAATATTCTTTGGTCTATTGATACAATTTCTGTTGTCAAGAAAAAAACATTCGTTGTCACTACCAAATATTGATCATGTGGTACTATAATGCAAATTTAAAAATAGTTACCACAACCCACCAGGTGTCAATGAAAAAAGTACTATTTTTTATTGTTACTATCGAATTCCAACCAATATTTTTCTGGGTGTATAATTCTGGTCGCAACTTATCAGTCTCCATTGTTTGTTGCCTCTCCACTTCTGTATCGTCTACTAAAATCTGTTTAGTAATTCATCTATTTATGTCCATGGAAAAGTGAATTTGTATAAAAAGATCAAATTACGAAAACTTAAGTAGAATATTCTTTGTAAGTTTCCAAACTGTACTGCAATTTCGTACCTATATATCACTCAATTTGCAGAATTTCAGTTAGGATTTCTTCAAGCAGATCAAATCAAAGCTTACAATTATTCTTATTTTATAGTCGGGTTAATTTTATAATTGAGTCGTAATTTCACATGATATTATTCAATTTCTGAATTTATTATATTCATTCTCATTTCGGGTGGGAAAATTCGTTGAGCATTTACCGATCTCAAGTAACTTTTAAAGTTTCTTTAGAATATTTTTTAGAATAACAACTTGAACAATTTGTCAACGTTTTATGTGGCCACATTTTACCTTCTCAGGAAATTCATTTAGCAAAAGAAGTATTTGTAATTTAACCGCCTTTCTGTAGCAATGATTGCAGCTAAAAAAATGTCCATTGTGACATTTTTTTTTCATCTGGGTTTGATTAAAACATTATGTGACATGAGGCAAGAGCATTGTATCACATACTGACCATTCGCTTTTATAACTTCATTATTGAATTTTCAAAAGGAACTAGAGAGAGAATGCCACTGAAGGTAGATTTTTTCGTTCTTCTGATCACTTTTAACAACTTCGAAGCCGCCGCCTCAAACACTTCATCAAGTGGTGGTGGTCAATGAAATGTCCATCAGATGGTGGTCATGCGGAACAATTGAAAACAAAAGGAAATCTTCAGCAGTAGAAAAAACGTTGTGAAAAAGAGAAGTAAAAAAACGGACACCGTTGACCAAGTGGTTGTTAGAAAGCGAATCAGCAGAAAATTCAATAAAAATTGCCTTTATGAGTTGAAGGAAGATGGAGGGTAGTTTTAAAAGTTTCGAAACAATTGTGCTAAAGTTTGTGTTTTTTTCTCTTAAATGATTTTGTAGAGCATTTAGGTATCCTCTTTTGCTTGGTAATTGCCCAAACCTCCCTCGTATCCCTGCTAAAGAACTACATTTACTTGTCATTTCATTGCGCTAAGAAGTGGTGGTTCATTCGATTATCCCAAGAATTCCCCGCTTTTTATTCAGCGACTGACTGCGGCTGTTGTGCTATGGATTTAATGCAATTTTCAAGAGGCCGCCATCGAAAATGAAATGAAATGCTTCACCGTGAATTGGATAGGAATTGGACTCTTTAAGTGCGATTATGTTTGCTTAAATGCAACAAATAATGACATGACGATTAATATTATTTGACCAGCCGATGAAGTATTGAACAGGAAAACAAAAAAAAAACCGGAGAAAAAAATAAAACAGGGACTGCACTTGATGTGGCAGTGGTCAATCATCAATAGGGGTTACCCCGGGCTACTGGTGTCATGGACGGACATTATATTTTGTATTTTTTCCCCTCAAAGTTTTTATTTGTTTTCCAGTAAGAGAAACCCAAAAAAATGACCAAATTTGCTGGGATATATTTGCATTTTATAGGGTAGTAAAGATGAAAAAAAACTCGTCCATGACTTTATATTTGTTTCAATGTTATTATGATACTCATAGCAATGTTAGCAACTGCGTAACTATTCATTTCGTTCGGCTTTTTTGAGTTTTTTTTCCTTCTGTGTAATCAGGCAAAAAAAACGGTCATAGTAACCTCTGCAACTTCCATTGCAACTGCAACAATAATCCCCAATTCAAGGATATTAATGATTTTTCGCCTGACTTGCAATTATCAAACAATGACAGCAGTTGGGTTCCCTTTGGATTAATTTGTTATGTTTTTTTTTTTTGGGACGACCACTGAACAAACATTTGTAAAACATAGCCGCGAATACTGCCGGACATTGTCTGGGCCCAGCAATAACAATAACAATTTTGAACAATAACAGCAACAAATGTGGTCAATCTGTCAACTTTACAACACCAAACCAAAAACCGAAAACTGCAAATTTGGTGCAACCCCTTCTTGCACTGGTGACTGGCCACTGCAGTGCAATGCATTTTTTAGCTTTGCATCAGTGGGGGGTTTTTGCTCCGTGCTCTGTTATTGCCATGGCTTGGGCGGCACCCCTAGGGCTTCAGGACTTTGGTTTGGTCCGTAATTTGGCCGATGGTTGCCGGTCACCCGTTGGACTGAACGTCATTTGTTTGGTTCGGTTGCATCCATCCAACAATTACACATTTGTTTGTTTTTCGGTTTTGGCATCTCATTTTTTATTTGCTCAGCAATTTTGTATTCACCAAAATTCCTAGATTTCTTTTTTTCACGTTTTTCTGCTCATATGATTTGTTTGTCAATTTTTTGTTTGTTCTTACAATTTGTCGGCTTGCATTCATATGGGGTTTTGTGGCTTTATCGTTGCACTGTGAAAAGAAAAAAAAACATTTTAATTGAGATTTTTTTTCAACATTTGAGCTCAGTTGGATTTTTAATGAAACTATGTTTACATAGAGAAGGTGGGGGGAAAATGCAGCCGAATTCATTTATATCTGCATTTTTAGATGTCGAGTGTGATTAGTACATGTAAATCAGCAAGAAGTTTGCTTTTGATAACCATCCGGCAAGAACAATGACGTATCAAAGGCTGGACATTAAGTGACATGTGACATTCGAAGTGAAGTATGCGAGTAGAAATTATTTCATGATAAACAAAATATCTTACACGCGAAGAAAATAATATGTTTGTTCTAATATATTACAAAACTTCTTAAAGCTAAAATGATCATCGTTGATGACTTTTCTATACGAAAAGATCATCGTTGATGACTTTTCTAAATGAAAAGATCATCGTTGATGACTTTTCTATACGAAAAGATCATCGTTGATGACTTTTCTATACGAAAAGATCATCGTTGATGACTTTTCTATACGAAAAGATCATCGTTGATGACTTTTCTATACGAAAAGATCATCGTTGATGACTTTCGCTATACGAAAAGATCATCGTTGATGACTTTCGCTATACGAAAAGATCTTCGTTAATGACTTTTCTATACGAAAAGATCATCGCTGATGACTTCTGCTATACGAAAAGATCATCGTTGATGACTTTTGCTATACGAAAACATCATCGTTGATGACTTCTGCTATACGAAAAGATCATCGTTGATGACTTTTCTATACAAAAAGATCATCGTTGATGACTTTTCTATACAAAAAGATCATCGTTGATGACTTTTCTATACAAAAAGATCATCGTTGATGACTTTTCTATACGAAAAGATCATCGTTGATGACTTTTCTATACAAAAAGATCATCCTTGATGACTTTTCTATACGAAAAGATCATCGTTGATGACTTTTGCTATACGAAAAGATCATCGTTGATGCCTTTTGCTATACGAAAAGATCATCGTTGATGACTTTTGCTATACGAAAACATCATCGTTGATGACTTTTCTATACGAAAAGATCATCGTTGATGACTTTTCTATACGAAAAGATCATCGTTGATGACTTTTCTATACGAAAAGATCATGGTTGATGACTTTTGCTATACGAAAACATCATCGTTGATGACTTTTGCTATACGAAAACATCATCGTTGATGACTTTTCTATACGAAAAGATCATCGTTGATGACTTTTCTATACGAAAAGATCATCGTTGATGACTTTTCTATACGAAAAGATCATCGTTGATGACTTTTCTATACGAAAAGATCATCGTTGATGACTTTTCTATACGAAAAGATCATGGTTGATGACTTTTGCTATACGAAAACATCATCGTTGATGACTTCTGCTATACGAAAAGATCATCGTTGATGACTTTTCTAAACGAAAAGATCATCGTTGATGACTTTTCTAAACGAAAAGATCATCGTTGATGACTTTTCTATACGAAAAGATCATCGTTGATGACTTTTGCTTTACGAAAAGATCTTCGTTGATGACTTTTGCTATACGAAAAGATCATCGTTGATGACTTTTCTATACGAAAAGATGATCGTTGATGACTTTTCTATATGAAAAGATAATCCTTGATGACTTTTCTTTACGAAAAGATCATCGTTGATGAATTTTCTTTTTCGAAGAGTTCATCGTCGATGACTTTTCTTTATGCGATGTATAGCACTTTTTGAAATGCGTGACTTCAGCTAGCTCACGAACCTGCTGCCGACGGCCATCCAACACCATGTTGTGGATTTTTTTTAACCATTTAACCAACTCTGCCACCCAATATTTTACAGTTCTAAACGAAGATGCCTTCCCCAAATAGAATCTATTTTGGTTTTAATATTGATTGGGCTGAGACCTTTCAGATGAATGTATTGTACTAGACATCGGTGAATTCACTGAGATCGTTTACTTTTGAGTGCTCAAACTTAAAACTTAAAACAGATGGTTTATAAGGTTGCCATTTTTCATGAAAGTATTTTTTTTCTTCTACTACTTTTTTGGAACCGCCCTCGTAGATACTAATAGACTAGTACTATGTGTGGAATTGCGGAACATTCTGATAAGTTATTAAAGAATCAATATTTAACTAAATGTTGACCCTGTGTGGGGGAGGTACTATTAAGTGTGGAACAACATGGCTCATCTTCGATCTTAGCCTGACATAGAAAAATATTAATATGTACCAAATTAATAATTAATTATATCGGTTACTCTTATCGAGAGTCATCGTGCGCACCAGCCAGAAAGACGGATGCACGGACTTAAATTACTTAACGGATTTTCGCCAAATGTTCTTGGGATCGTTTAGGTCACTCCTTCAACGTGTTACAATTTTCGCGCGTAACATCTGATTTTATACTCTCGTTTACAATAGTAGGGGTATAAAAACATGATTTTGTTGAAATTCTCTTACTTCTACCAAAAGGGTTATAAAGTATTTTATACACGATTTTCCAATAAGAATGATATGATTTCTTTGAAAAAAAAAACACTTATTCTTAAGGAAATTCAAAAGTTGTTTATTTAATGTGAAGTCCAATCGATACAATTAAGTTCTAAATAAATACGTCATTCAAAGTCGTGGAGTTCTTCAGAAGTCGTGGAGTTCTTCTGCAGGAACGAATTCGATGAACCTAATTTTCGAACACTTTTTACACTAAATCAAGTCGTATGTCATGAATGGCACTTTCAATATTGACTTGTAAAGCTTGAAGAGAGTCTGGTTTATTTCCAAAGACCAATGACTTCAAATAACCCCACAAGAAATAGTAATAGAAATAGAAACTTCTTGGAGGCCATTCAATATTACAATTTCTTGAAATAATCGAATCTCCAAACTTTTCTCGCAATAAATAAATTGTTTCATTTGCTGTGTGGCATGTAGCCACAATCGGTAATGGCAAAAAGATAGCTCTTAACGAGAGCTAAAATATTGCTCGTGGGTGTCAAGGTCGTAGGTCGACTGGAAAGTGATTGTTTTTGGATTTTAAAAAGAATGGACTTAGCATCATTTTCAAATGTGAACGGAAAGTTTATTTCCCAGCTCTAGCTCCTTAAAAGTACTTTAGCACTTAACGAGAGCTAAAATATTGCTCATGGGTATCAAGATCGTAGGTCGAGTGGAAAGTGTTTTTTTGGATTTAAACAAAAATGGACTTAGCATAATTTCAAATGTGAACGAAAAGTTTATTTTTGTTTAGCTCCTTAACGGTACGTCGGATCGGCAATAGGTCGATGGCAAAAAGATAGCTATTCGACTCGAAAATGTTTTTTTTTTATTTTTAAAAAAATTGACTTAGCGCACGAAAAGTTGCAATTGGAGAACGATTATTTTGATAATAAGACTGAATAATTTTTAAACGTTGTTCTTGCGTATATCTCTCCATGATGAACTTGTAAACACTACTGAATACAATGAAAAACAAATGACAGATATTATTACAAATGACCGAAACGTCACTTTAAAATCATATCATCCCTATTGGAAATCCCGTTATATTAAATATATAGATATTTTTCAACTTGACATTGTTTTCCTCGTTAGGAAAATAGTTTTTTCTATTTTTTACAACTGTTACTAAAACACTGTTTCTGGGTGAAAGATATATTTCCATCATTTGTAGACCTCATAATTACCTTAAACCTACTCCGTCAGGAGCATTCTTAAAAAAGTCAAAATATTAAAGGCACCTTGCATGAAATTGGAATTAAACCAGTAAGGAAAGGCTAAAGTCGGGCGGGGCCGACTATATAATACCCTATACCACTATCGTAATATTGAATAATTCTGATATATACATTTTGTAATTCATGTATAAATTGTTTACATAAATTTACTTTTGGGACATTTTATACTTAAATAATACCCTGTACCACAGTGTGGTGTAGGGTATAAAAACGATTGGATCTAATGACCCAAATCGGAAGAAACATATATATGGGAGCTATAGCTAAATCGTAACCGATTTTCTTCAAATTCGTCAATATTGGTTCATGGATCAAGAAACTCTACCATTCTAAATTTCAAAACGATTGGATGTAAAATACAGCTTCTATAGTACTAAAGGGCCAAATCGGACGAAACATATATATGGGAGCTATAGCTAAATCTTAACCGATTTTCTTCAAATTCGGTAGTGTTGGTTCATGGATCAAGAAACTCTACCATTCTCAGTGTTGGTTCATGGATCAAGAAACTCTACCATTCTAAATTTCAAATTCAGCTTCTACTGGACTAAAGGGCCAAATCGGACGAAACATATATATGGGAGCTATAGCTAAATCTTAACCGATTTTCTTCAAATTCGGTAGTGTTGGTTCATGGATCAAGAAACTCTACCATTCTCAGTGTTGGTTCATGGATCAACAAACTCTACCATTCTAAATTTCAAAATGATTGGATTTAAAATTCAGCTTCTACTGGACTAAAGAGCAAAATCGGGCGAAACATATATATGGGAGCTATTGCTAAATCTTAACCGATTTTCTTCAAATTCGGTAGTGTTGGTTCATGGATCAAGAAACTCTACCATTCTAAATTTCAAAACGATTGGATGTAAAATACAGCTTCTATAGGACTAAAGGGCCAAATCGGACGAAAGATATATATGGGAGGTATATCTAAATCTGAACCGATTTCAACCAAATTCAATAGTGATCTTTACAGCTGCGAAATACTCTAACTGCAAAATTTCAGAACGATCGGAGTGAAATTGCGACCTGTAGTCGACGAACAACTTTACATGAACAGACGGACGGACGGACAGACATGGTTAAATCGACTCAGCTAGTGATTCTGAGTCGATCGGTATACTTTAAGGTGGGTCTAGCTGTGTTATTTTTAGGTGTTACAAACATCTGCCGTGAAACAAACTTATAATACCCTGTACCTCAGTGTGGTGTAGGGTATAAAAAGTTTGTAAAAAAGGTTACCATAAAAAATGTTTGAGTTTGATTTTGGAATCACTCAATCTAAACCAAAAAAAGAGTTTTTAGACCTTTTGGATGTTTCATATCAATACTTAGCCATCATGGTTTTAAAATTATACGGTTGAGTTGTTACTAATCAAACCAGACTAATGTAATTTTGATGACAATATTTGTTTGTTTACATTCAGAAACCACTGAGGCAGATAATTTTAAAACATTTTGTAAAACAATATCCACAATAAAATTATATGGGCATTTCCGCGGGTACGTTCGTACGCATGTAATGTATAAAATATATAGAAAACAAAAATTTCCCCAAATTATTCTTTGTGATTCGATAGGGTTGGGTTTCATCGAGCTTTAGTTTTCATAATGATAGCAATAAACGAAATAGAAGTAAACTTGGCTGAAATCTGCCAAATGGAGAGGAATATTCTAATGTTATTAATTCATTTTAAAAGAAGAAAGAGAAATTTTGTAGAAAGAGTGCAAACATAACATATGTTTTGCTTGTAAAATAATCTTATATACTCGTATATAAAAATGAAATGGTGTTCGTTGGTACGCGATGGACTCGAAAACGGCTGAACAGATTTTGCTGAATTTTTGCAAGAGAATATCT
The DNA here is from genome assembly GCA_963930755.1 of Eudasyphora cyanicolor. Classification (NCBI taxonomy): domain Eukaryota; kingdom Metazoa; phylum Arthropoda; class Insecta; order Diptera; family Muscidae; genus Eudasyphora; species Eudasyphora cyanicolor. The sequence goes on along the minus strand of OZ005735.1, from coordinate 6,155,195 downwards.
TTTGGTGTGTGGAAGGTTAGTAGCTATATTCGGTTTTGATTGGACAAAGGGGCGTGGCACCGCCCATACAAAGTAAAATTTAAAAGTGGAATATTTCGAATACTATTGGCGGAAAATTCTCGAAATTGGGTATGTGTGACCTTGGTGCCATTACGCGTCATGTAGCTGAAAACTGGGGTGATAGTGACAGTGGGCGTGGTACCGCCCACACAACCTAAAATTCAAATATGAAATATTTCGAGTACTATTGCAGTAAAATTCTTGAAATTTAGTATGTGTGACCTTGGTACAAGTACGCGTAACAGGACTAAAAACGGGGAAACAGTGAAAGTGGGCGTGGCACCGCCCATACAACCTATAGTCAAATATGAAATATATCGAATACTATAGTAGTAAAATTCTCAAAATTGGGTATGTGTGACCTTGTAACGCGTACTGGCACGTTATGTAGCTGAAAACTAGGGTGATAGTGTTAGTTGGCGTGACATCGCCCACCCAACCTGAAATTTAAAAACGCTATATTACGAGTATTATTGCGGTAAGAGTATCCAAATTTGGTTTATGTGACAATGGTACCAGTATGTGTGATGGAACGATAATCTGGTGTGACAATTAAAGTGGGTGTGGCACCGCCCACACAACCTGATATTTACAAATAATATATTTTGAGTACTGTCTGGCCTTGGTACCGGTAGGGGTGATGGAGCTACAAACAGGAACGATGGAAACAGTTGGCATGACACCCCATATAAATAAAAAATGTGGAACGCAATATTTGAAATAGCATTGCGGCGATAGTGAAAAGAGAGTGATAAGGGTGTGGCGCCGCACATACAACCCGAGATGTGAATTTTAAAAATTTCCAATATCATTGCAGGACAGTTTCGAAAATTTGCATGAAAATAGTGTCGATGGACAAAGTACTCAAAACGAAATATAGAGAGGCGTTGCACTCATCGTCTTGAAGTTGATGGTGGATGCTGTTGATAGCACTCTACGGAATCTGATTAAAAAGCTGATCAGTGGAAGTATCTGTGCATACGACACGCTTGCTGAAAACGAAATAACTAGAGAGAATTCAAGTGCCTTCAAAGTTAGCACGCGACTCAACAAAATTGGTTAGCACGTGACGCATGCGGCATCGTTATAGAAAAATAAATACTGATAGAATTATTGCACTAATTTGTATTGTATTTCACAGCAATCTATATGCCCCATCCGAGAATGAGCGACGTAGCCTCCCAAGGTGATTTGACAGGTATTGCACTACACGATATTTGTGCATTTAAGTGCAATATGGATGACTCGAAAACACTGCCGTAATATCAAGAGTTTCAAGATATCATATGTTTCTATTTCACTGAAACGCACTTTGAGGGTAGCGAAGCGCACCGGGTCGGCTAGTTAAATATAAAAATGTCCTTAAAAGTAGCTTAAAATTAAAAAATAACATTTTTCAGTCCAATTACCTCATAAAAACAACTGAGATATGCTATGAAACCATTGTATTTTAAAAATTTAGATATTTTTTATTAATTTTTTTATAATTCTTCGCAATAAAAGACGATCATAACACAGGTATATACACATTTTGATGCCGATACTTTTTGAACTGTTCTTTTGTAAATTCGACCTCCTGAATACGAATCTGCAATCGGTTTCTGCCTAGCAGCTCCCGTTTTCATGTTATGGGGTAGGGTGTTGCAAACCTGACACCACTTAGAAATACCCAAAATACATAATTGTGAAAAGAAGAAAGTAAAACATTTTTTCTTTGAAAATCCAGCTCATTTAGCGACGTTTACATATAAATATAAAAAATAATAATTCTATTAACAAGATACTAGCGAGTACATTATATATATAAAATATATTTTTCAATGCTGATTTGATGTACTGGAACCTAAGAAGCTTCGTTTTTTGCTTGATCTGCAGTGTAGTTTTTCGGACAATCTCTTTGCAGATTCCAGCAGTAATCTGGCATCATATGCGTATCCCACTTGCCTTGGTATCGTTCTTCCATTGTCCTTACATATATCCTGGTGAAATCGTTCACCTTGCTCTTCACTCAAGCCTATCCTTGCATCTTTGTAGATATGAATTTAAAACCTGATGAATCCTTATCTAGAGCCTTAAGAAATTGCTTGATTACGCCAAGTTTTATATGAAATGGAGGCTGGATTATTTTATTCCGATCAACCAAAGGCTCATTATTAACATTTTTTCCTCCAGCAACCATGTTCTCTCTTTCAGGTTAGTCTTTTTTCCCCCAATGATCTTGTTTAGCCCTGCTATCCCAAAGGCACAAGAAGCAAGGATATTTTGTGTATCCACCTTGCTGTCCAAGGAGGAAGTTAACCATTTTCAAGTCAACTCAAATGACCCATACATGGTCGTGATACTTAATCTTTTCGAAGACTATAGCTATATTCTTGTATTCTTCTTTCATTTGGGTTGAGTGAGCTATAGGTATTGATCCCAATTCGTTACCATTGTGTAAAAGCACACACTTCAAACATCGCTTGGAACTGTCAATAAACAAACGCCAACGATCTGAATCATACTCGGGAAGGCCCATTTTTATTAAGAGACCTTTAACATCCTGACAGAAACGAGATCTTCTTCCTGAGAATAGAACGTAACCAACTCTGCTTCCCTTCTACGATAGAACGTTATTGTTGTTCCTGCATCAAGTAGATTTTTTTCTTTTAGCCGGGGTGCCAGTAACTCAGAAGATTGTTCTGAGAGGTTAAGATCTCTGATGAGATCTCTTAACTCACTTTGGTTAAATCGTTGGGGACTTGATGTAGTTTTTAAACAAATAGTAGGGTAAATTAAGTATTTCTGTAACTCAAAAACTAGAGCTGCTAGGGAAAAATGGTTTTCAGTTTTGAAATCAGCGTTAAAAGTACAAATAAAATCAGCTGCAAAACTGCAGGCACCAAACATTTTTTCTTTTTTGAAAAAGACCATTCGGCTGAAAAACCCATATTCAATTGGTACCAAAAGCCCACTGCAACCGGGAGAATTGTTAATTTGCATTCGATGCATCATCATTAATATTAAATCTAAATCTATTATTGATGACTGAATTACAATTGTAAACATTTTTTATATTCTATCGAATTCATACATAAAGAAGATATAACAATCCAAATACATTCAGTTGGCAAAATGAATTCACTCTGCTTAAATTTGCTTCTTCTGTTCTCGTTTCTAACTCTTATCGAACCTTCGGTACGTTTTACAAATGTAAAGTGCGAATCGTTACATCCGGAATTTTCGATATTTGAAAAATGTTTTCTTAAAGTGGTGGGGCGTGGAGTTATTGCCCTTAACATTGATGTTAAATTATATCAGGTTCCTGTGACTAATGTATCGGTAAATTAGGAATCAAAATTAAATGTAAAGAATCGATAGGGTTCGATTTACTACGTATTTTGCTTTTTTTCAGATGAATCTATCGCTACACAAAAAAGCCAATGGCTATCGTCTTTTTCTCTATAATCAGACGATTGACTATTGTAAATTTATGAAAAATCGCAAACGAACACCATTTGTGAAGGTATTCTTTGACATTATCGATAAGGAGTCGAATTTGAATCACACCTGTCCATACGACGTAAGTATGAGAATCACATTTTGTAAGCGGTGGAATCTTCGGAATAGAAAATATCTATAGTTTATAAAATTTTTTTTTATCGTAGGGCTGTGCATAACATTTTTTGGTGTAATATGGTGTCATAAACAGGGAAAAAATTATAAAATTTCTTTTGCTACATTTTTTTAATGTTTTTTTAAAATTCCGATTTTATTGAAAGTTGCCTTTAGTATTTGGATCATATTCTTTGAAGATACTAATTGGAAAAAATTTAAACCATAAAAATAAAAAAAAACTCGCAAGAAAATTATTTGTTCCAATTTTTGAAGAAAACAATGAAAACAAAATCTATGGTTAAATGTAGAAATTTTAGTCCTTTTGGTAGAAGTAAGAGAAATTCAATAAAATCATATTTTTATACTCCCACAATTGTGAACGAGGGCATATATCTGTTATTGCTGCCCAAAAATGTAACACATCGAAAGAGTGACCTAAGATTTTGCGGTAATCCGTTTTGGGCCATTTTAGGTAATTTAAGCAATGTGAATCAGTCCTTCTGCCAGTAACCGGTTGACTTCAAATTCTCTATGTTTTAATATTTTTTTCTATCTCATGCTAAGATCCATTAATAACTTCAGATTGATTCGTTAATAACTTCTATACTACTTAAATTAACAAGACAATTTTTTTGTTGCACATTGTAACTGGAAATTGTGTGCTTCGAAACTTGTATCTAAATTCCTGTTTAAATCTAAAACGTTCATATTACACATTTTCAACAAATTTTAAGTTTTGTAGTCAGAGAGAGGTTTTAAAATTTTAAAATGTGTTTACATTTCAGCACAACATAATTGTGGATAATTTAGTTCTAATCGAAGATAAATTAAAATATTTACCTTTGCCACAAGGCGATTACATGTTCCAGCTGAAGGTGGGTGCCTATAATGATTGGAAAGCTATTGTCAAAGCTTATCTTGAAATTACCAATGATTTGTGAAATCTTAAATGTACACATTGCTAATGTATAATAAATAACACTGCACAACAAAATTTTTGTCGCAGGGCTGCTCATAACATTTTCTGGTGTAATATGGAGTCCTAAACACGAAAAAAATATCCAAAAATTTGTTGGTAAATTTTTTTTTGGAAAAATTTTGTCTTTGGTGTTCCAGTTTTCTTGGAAGGTGCCTTTAATATTTGGATCATATTTTTTTAAGTATGTGCTCGAATTTCATGTGAAAACAGAAGTTTCGTAACTCGTTAAAATAATTAGAAAAAAATTATAATTTTTAAAAAAAAAGTTATTTCTTGCCCCTAAAAAATAGAAAAAATCGTTGCAAATTGACGGATTCTAAAAAAAAATTTCGGTTTTGATTTTTCCCATTTTTTTATATTTTTTAGTACACCTGAAGAAACGCTTTGTGGAATTTTTTGAGATTTTTCCGACAACTCGTTCGAACAACTATATTTAAAAAATCGTTAAGATATCACTCTGTGTATAGTTAAGTTATGATCCGATTTGAAAAAACTTTTTTTGAAATGTAGCTATTTTTCGGTTCTTTTCAGAAAAAAAATTTAGAAAAATATTAAAAAATGTTTGTGTGCGATTGTTAAGTTTTTCTATTTAAATGACATTTTTAAAATTATTTGTACTCTCCGATTTTTGCCAATTTTCTATATTTTAAACTTCTATTTATTCTATAACATATTAGGTTTGGATGGAAGTGGGCCTAAAATTATTTATATTTTTTTTCAAAATTTTTGAAGGCTTTGGACTAGATGTTTCACGCCAAAGAACAAAATAAAAGAGACACTTCAGGAAGTATTTCTTCCAAAACACCCGCCACCACCGCTGATCCTCTTACCCCTGATAATCTCCCTACAAAATGGATTTCGGACAAAAAGATTCCTTGTAAAAAAATCACAATAGGTGCCAATATGGCGATACAACGTTTTTTTTTTTTTTGAATATATCGTATTTATTGGTTATGCATTAGGGTTATGCATTGCTCAGTGAAAATCGTATTCTAGGGATCAAAATAAGAAACTTTGCCGAAGGAACCATACCTCTAAAACGAATTCTGATGTCCCGGAAAAAATCCCACTTTGACCCATTTAGAGAGCTCCAATCGAGTCCAAATGTATGGAACCCCCAGGGGGTTCCAGGGGTGTGTCACTGGCATGGGTGGGTCGGGCCTCCAAAGTTAGTGGGGGTCAGTCATACATTTGGACTCGATTGGAGCACTCTAAATGGGTCAAAGTGGGATTTTTCAAAATTTGCCCCTACCCAAAAGTTCGACCCAAATTCCGGGACATCAGAATTCGTTTTAGAGGTATGGTTCCTTCGGTAAAGTTTCTTATTTTGATCCCTAGAATACGATATTCACTGAGCAATGACGATTTTTTTGCCTCCCCACAAATCGACCCGGCCTATTAAGCATTGAGTTTTGTTTGGTCTTGAAATGTTCCTTTCAAAAACAAGCAATAAATACGATATATTAAAATAACCGTTGAATTTCTATAACAGTGTATTGTGGGCATCTATAGTGACTTTTTTGCAATGAATCTTTTTGTCGAATACATCACCTTAAAAATCCATCGATTTCAACAATCGTTGATATATCCAGGGTTTTCCAACAAGAGGTGTTATTTTGAATCACCCGGTAATTCGGTAGCTGTCTACGTCAACAAGCAAAATTGTCGCATCTGGGACTCGGAAATCCCAAGAGTTATTGTTTAGAAGCCTCTCCATCCTCAACATGTGACTGTTTGGTGCGGTTTATGGTCCGGCGGGGTCATTGGACCTTTCTTTTTCGAAAATGAGGTTGGATCAACCGTTACGGTTAATTGATTGCGCTATCGAGAGATGATTAATGTTTTTTTATGGTCGGAGTTGGATGGTATTGATCTGGACAACGTTTACTTTCAACAAGACGGCGCTACGTGCCACACAAGCAACGAAACCATTGCTCTGTTACGGGAAATGTTTCCGGACCGTGTTATCTCTCGAAGAGGTGATAACAATTGGCCACCGAGATCTTGTCATTTAACACCTTGCGACTTCTTACTTTGAGGCCACGTGAAAGATAAGGTCTACGCCAACAGCCCAGCGTCGATTCAAGACTTCAAAGATAGAATTCGAGAGTCTATCGAGGACATAGGGCAGCCACTTTGCGATTTGGTTTGGAAGCGTGGTCGTGGTGGCCATTTGGCTGATGTTGTTTTTCATTATTAACGGCATACCTTCCTCTTTATTATGAAATAAACATCCGATTAGTTATCTCAAAAAATGGCATTTTTCTTTGAATACCAAAATAACACCTCTTGTTGGAAAACCCTGTAGTTATTTTTGGAGGGAGTTTATCAGGCTAAGAGCATCAGCGGGGTTGGTGGGTGTTTCAGAAGAAATACTTCCTGAAGTGTCCCCTTTATATTGTTCTTTGGCGTGAAACATCTAGTCCGAAGCCTTCAAGTCACAAGAACAGTTGTTAGCAGCGAAATGTATTTTAAAAATTTTAAAAAATTAAAAAAAAATATAAATAATTTTAGGCCGACTTGCATCCAAAGCTAATTTGTTAGAGAATTAATAGAAGTTTAAAATATAAAAAATTCGCAAAAGTCAGAGAGTAGAAATAAATTTAAACATTTAATTTAAATTGTAAAAAAAATATCGCAAACAGAATTTTTTTAAATATTTTTTTTAAATTTTTTTCTGAAAAGTACCGAAAAATACCTACATTTCAAAAAAAAGATTCAAATCGGACTATAATTTAAGAAGTTATGACCAAAAACCAGAGTTATATCTTTAAGATTTTTTAAATATCGAGTTTCGGAAATTCCACAAAGCGTTTCTGCGGGGGTACTAAATAATATAAATATAAAAACAAGTAAGAAAGTTCAGTCGGGTAAACCGACTTATGAACCCCTCACCTTGAGTCCCGAAAAAATTTTAGTAAATTTATTTATTTGTTTGTTTTAATTAAATTATTATCAATTTAAATTGCATTTAGTAACTTTAAAGTATGTACTGGTATTAAAGTTATATGCTGTTAACTTTTGGTACAAAATGGTCCATTTATGTGGAGGTACCAAAAGGGGAGTACCAATAACGTCATTTTTCACTGGACTGTAGGTCCTATAAAAGCATTGTACAATATTAAAAGTATTTTTGTGCACTGGTATTAATGTAATAAGCAGTTAACTTTTGGTGCAAAATGGTCCATTTGTGTACAAAAAGGGGCGCCCCAATAACATATAAATTTCAAGTATTTATAAGTATATGCACTGGTTAACTTTTGCTGTAAAATGGTACATTTGTGTGGGAGGTACCAAAAGGGGCGTGCAAATAATGGCCAATTTTCTCTGGACTCTAGGTACTAAAAAGCATTACACTGTACATAATTTCAAGTATTTGTATGCACTGGTATTAAATTTATAAACTGCTAACTTTTGGTACAACATGGTCCATTTGTGTGGGAGGTACCAAAAGGGGCGTGATAACTTTGCTCATTTTTCTCGAGGTAATAGTGACTAATAAACTAATACGATGTGTATAATTCCAAAGGATTCAAATAAGTAGTACAGTAGTTATTAAATAATCAATATTTTACTAAATGTTAACTCTTTGTGGGGGAGGTACTAGAAGGAGTGGACCAATATGGTCCATCTTCGAACTTAGCCGGAGATAGAAGAAAATATTGCCACATACTAAATTTGAAGTCAATCGGTTACTCCTTTCGAGAGTTATCGTTCGCACTGGCCAGCAGACAGATAGATAGACGGACGGACGGACGGACATTGCTCATTCGACTTAAAATGACCCAAAACGGATATCCGCCGAACATACTTAGGGTCTTAGATCACTCCTTCGATATGCTACACTTTTGGCTCGTAGCAAATGATATATACCCTCCTCTCTAAGGTGAGCGGATAAAAATGGGAAAAATCAAAAACGAAATGTTTTGAAAACGTCGATTTGTCGTGGAATTCCCCATGTACATTTATCCATACACGCTGAAAAAAATCGCTTCTGTAGTATATTATCCCAAACATATTCGGCTTGAAATAAACATATGTTTAGGGTACACTCCAAATATATAATATTTTACACACACAAATATTATATGTTTGTGAGGATATTGTTCTAAACAAAAATATGCTCCCATTCAAATATTTTTTATTTGGAACTAGTATTTCCGAAGCAAGGATTCGTTTGTAATTATTTATTTTGGTAATGTATTAAATACCTTAACTTAAAGACAAATTTTCTGTTTTTCAGATTTTCAAAGAGAAATTTTTTTATTAATTTTATATGTTTGTAAAATTTAATCAAAACTTAAATCGAACAATCTTTCGTAAATATAAACGACATTGATGGATTGACAAAAAGTGATGAATAGGAATATTTATAAATAAGGACATTTTTAGCTATAAAGTTCAACACGAAAACTAGGAAAAACTAACTAAAATTCGAATAAGTCAGTAATGTTTTAAAAATCTTTTTAAATAAAAGATATTTGGAAATCTTCTTAAACAATAACTTTGTTTGTGTGTAAACACATATTTTAATTGTGAAATTCAGTTTGCAAATAAATTATGTTCTAATATATTAATATATGCGTTCCAAACAAAATTTCTTGATTTTCAAATAAAATTTATTTGTTAACAAATATATAATATTTAAAAAAATCGTTTCCAATTATATTTTCTTTCGTTCCAAACATATAAAAATGACGATTTTCCTCCGTGTATATTTTTTCCAAATAGGAACTGTTTTCGTTAGGATGCTAGCTTTAAAAAAAGTAAAAAAAATTTTTTTACTATTTATTATGGTTTTTAAGTGCCTGCGATGCTTTTGAAAAAAAATAATTTTTCCAATTGTTACATGAAAGATGTTTTCAGTATGTTTAGCCCTCATAATTTCCTTTAATTTAAATGGTTCCTCGGCTTTATCGAGTTTTTACTTCAAAAAATATGGTTCAAATACTAAAGGTACATTCCAGGAAATTTGGAAATCTAGAAAAACAAATTTTAAAAATTATTTACTATAGAAAAATTTATGGTGAATTCGATTCTGAAAAAAATGTTGCCCCGTCGACGCGAAATTCTAAAAAATATTTGCCCTTTTTAAGTGGAACTGATGCATTCCTTCGAATTAATCACAGCTCCTATTTCAAAATTCCAAAATATCGTATAAAATTCCAGATATTGGGAAAAGGGCAACGAAAATGATGCACTTTTTTGCAGAAACGAAATCGCCATTAGTTTTGGTTTCATAAAAAAGTATGCCTCATCCTATACAAAAAAAATAAGTTTTTAAGTCCGGAAAAAATATTTGTTTTTGTTGCATAGTTTAATTTTTTTACTTCTGTTGTAAAATCAAATAAAAATATATGTTTTTTCTGCAAAAAAAATGATAATAATTAAGAAATATGTATAATTTGACCAATGACTCTTGTCAAAGGCCATTGCTCATGGATAAAAGGTCATTAATCCTCTATTGAAAGCAAAACGTCACAAGTCACTGATGTCAGGCGGTGAATGATCACATAAGATCATTGACATAAGATTATCATCATTTGCCGCATTTACAACGGCTGACATCATTATATAAATTGAAAAAATTCGAAAGACAATCATTAATATCAGATTAAGGCCATTTGCGGCATTTACGATCATTGACCCCTACTAAAAGTTATTGGATCAAATACTAAAAAGACGATAGCGGTGCAGACATCTGAAGTGTCTGCCTGAAGCCGATCCTTTTATTTAGACCTTTACTTTAGTGGAGGAGGGTATACGATATAACATTTTCTACCGGCCACAAGTGTAATACATTGATGGTGTGAACTAATGCGCTGAGTACGTTCTACGGAAAATTGTTTTAGGACAATTTTAGTCATTTGAACAATGTCCGTCCATCTGTCTGGTTGGTGCGCACGATAGCTCTCGAAAGGAATAACGAATTGATTTCAAATTTATAGTAATATTTGTATCTATCTCAGGCTATGTTCAAAGATGGACCATACTGATCCACTCCTTCTGGTACCTCCCTCACAGGATTAACATTTAGTGAAATAGTGGTTAATTTGTATTGCATCTAATCGTGCCTAACAAAAGTTGAACATCGGCACATGCTTTACTATAGCCATCAGTTAAGGGTACTGGGTGGGCGATTTAAAATTTTAAATTTGAATCGGCTATAAAAAGGTACTGATAACTTTTTTATTGGAAAGGTTGAACTTTTCCATTTAATAATGGAACACAATATCATTGATATGACTGACTACCAGGACTGGCTCGGCAGTACCTTATCCGAACCACCCAATTTTTCAGTATATTTGCGATTGTTTCGGGTCGAATCTCTTTAATGGCATTCGATTTCATGTTTCAACGCTTCAATTATCTCTGGATGCTTTGCGTAACATTTATCCATAATGGCTCCCCACAGAAAATAATCCAAAGGGCTCAAATCACAAGTCAAAGTAATCGGTAGTTCAAATTTGAAATGGCCCACTCTCTTTCCGCTTAGAATTGTTCCCGCTCTTCGATGTTTTGATATAGGTCCTTGATCCATTGACTTATTGACGCTCTAGAGAACGTATTTTTAACCGATTGTGCTAAAAAATTTAGGCATATATATTTCTTATAGTCTGAAATAGTTCCTAGTAAAATGGGGTACGGGGGACATACGGAGGAGAATACCATTAAACAAACTATCGGACTAATTCTATGTACAATCAGGAAAGGCTGAAACTTAAAAATAAGAACGCGTCACATTAATTCGAGAATTTTCAATATAATAGAAAAATTATATCATCATCACGAGTGTCATTCGCCAGTTACCAATCGAAATGCTCGAACGAGTCATCGAAAATTGGACTCAACGGATGGACCATCTGAGACGGAGCCGCGGCCAACATTTGATAGACATAATCTTCAAAAAATAAATGTCAAAGAATGTTCTTTCAAATGATAATAAACATTCCCCATTCAATCTGAATTTTCTGCGTTTTTTCTTTAAAAAAGTAGGGAACCTCGAAATGGATCATTAAATAAATAATTTTCGACTTTGAATTAATGTAGTTTCTATTAATTTCGTGGGATACATTGAATCAACATTGTTTTAAAGTTGAAAAGTATTATTTTAAGATTTCTAGTTCATTAATTTCTTAATTGAGTTGACATTTATATTGCAAAATATTAAATTAATAAGAAACATTTTAAAATCGATATGGCAACACTGTAAATCAATATGTACACCATTTTTTCAGTACATTTTCGATTTCCTCTTTATTAAGTCGTAAAATTGTGTGTGTTGTGGACGCTTTTAAAATAATGTCGGTGAATTTAAGTGAATGAGACAACTCTGAGGCAAAACAAACTGGAGAAAGGAAAATGTGGGTGTTGTCCTTCAATCTACCTAATTAATTTTGAAGTAAAATAATTGTTTTTTTGTTTTTATTTTTTTTTTTATTTAGAATTAAAGATGATGCAGACTCAGAGAAGAGGGGCAAGACAACAGTCTTCATAGTATATCTTCAGCGACATCCCCTGTAGTAGAAATATCATATTCGAATGGCAGTCTCAAAAAGTTAGTTAAATCCATATTTAAAAAAATCTATTTTCTACGTTATTTAGGATTTTCCAGCTCTGTTGGCAGAAACATCTAAGGAAGAGCGCTATTAGACGTTTATGCTACTAAGCAGGGCTTGCAGAACTGTGATCAGGATGATTTCATCTCCATAATTGTTGAAGAAACCAACTATCAGAACATGCATCTTAGGCCTCATGATTTCACAGCTCTTATAACGGAGATTTCTAAAATAATTGTTTTATATTAAATTATATTTTTAACCTGGTATCAAGTGGGTATTTTAAATTTCATAATGTTTTAATATTAAATCAAAGCTCAGTAAACTTATTTTTAAATTGTTTTAACTTTAAATTAATTTTGTTCCATATTGAAATAAAAATGTTCAACTTTACTAGACTTTCGTTAAAGTATCTAACTAATTCAATATGGTTTTTATTGATTCAATATGGGCATTTCCGCCGAATGGCTAACCGGAGCCGAAAAATAAAATGTTGATAAGTATCGTATTTGATTGTGAATAATTATAAAAAATTAATAGACAATGTCTAAATTTAAAAAAAAAACAATAGTTGTCTTAGTTGTTTTCATGACGAAGTTGACCCGAAAACTTACAAATGTTATTTTTTAATTTTAAACTACTTTTGAAGACATTTTTATATTTAATTATTTCACATGCAAAACATATATTTTGTTTGCGGCCTTTTTTACAAAATTTCTCTATTATAATCAAATAAGAAGAGAAAAATACAAGGAGACCAAAAAAAATCTCGATTAACGGTTAAATCACATGGAAAGATCGTACGTTCGCGAACGGTACTTAAGCCAAAAAGAAAAAAACCAATAAAGATAATTTATTGGGTATAAATACTCGATAGAAAGCTACACTAATCCTCTTTTAAAATAAACTAATAGCTTTAGAAATTTCCGTTCCATTTCGCAGATTTTTTGCATTTTACTAGATTCAGCCAAAGTCGACTTCTGTTTCGCGTTCGTTCATGGCCACAGGTTTATTGCTAACTTGAACTCGATGAAAATCATCTTTTGCACTAAACATAGAGCTACCAATATGCTCTCGAATCACCCAAAAAAATGCAGTGGAAATATTTGTTTTCTATATTTTTTGTACATCAAAAGCATACGAACGTACGTTTGCGACACGCGGAAATGCCCATATGGTTTTTATTGATTTTAAGTTGTTTTTTCTCTCGGTGTTCTTTTGTCCAGTGCAACTCATTGTACAAATTTAACACATCGGTTCTTGGCGGTAAGTTTTTAAGTGATGTGCCTAGAATTTAGAAATTTGTACTCTATTTAACCTACAGATTTAATAATACAATCGTCCCTCCTCGACTTTTGAATTTCCTTACTAGAGAGTAGGCTATATATCATTTGCTGCGAGTCAAAACCGTAACACATCGGAGGAGTGACCTAAGACCTTAAGTATGTTCGGCGGATATCCGTTTTGGGTAATTTTAAGTCGAATGAGCAATGTCCGTCCGTCTGTCTGCTGACTGGTGCGCACGATAACTCTCGAAAGGAGTATCCAATTGACTTCAAATTTGGTATGTGGTAATAATCTATTCTATCTCCGGCTAAGTTCGAAGATGGGTCATATTGGTCCACTCCTTCTAGTACCTCTCCCACAAAGGATTAACATTTAGTGAAATATTGATCATTTAATAACTTCTATACTACTTATTTGAATCCTCTGAAAATTATAGTGCCTAGAGTCCAGAGAAAAATGGGCGTTATTGGCCCTACCCTTTTGGTACCTCCCACACAAATTGACCTTTTTGTAACAAAAGTTAACAGCTTTTAACTTTAATACCAGTTCATATAAATACTTGAAAATTTGTACAGTGTAATGCTTTTATAGTACCTAGAGTCCATATAAAAGTGACCGTTTTTGGGACGCCCCCTTTGGTACCTCTCACACAAATGGACGATTTTGTAACAAAAGTAAACAGCTTTTAACTTTAATACCAGTACATACTTTAAAGTTATTAAATGCAATTTAAATTGATAATAATTTAAATAATACAAAAAAATAAATAAATTTACTAATATTTTTTTAAACTCAAGGTGAGGGGATTCATTAGTCGGTTTACCCGACTGAACTTTGTTAATTGTTTTAAGTTGTTTTTTCTCTGGGTGTACTTTTGTCCAGTGCAACTCATTGTACAAATTGGACACATCGGTTTTTGGCGGTTTAGACGCAACGCTTTTAACTGATGTGCCCATAATTTAGAGATTTGTATTCTATTAATTTATTCTATTTAATTAATAATACAATCCCCGCTCGACTTTTGGCTTTCCTTACTGGTTTAATTATTTAATTATTTATTCGTTTATCCACTTATTCGGTATTCATTTATTTATTCACTGAATTATCAATTATTGATTATTGTATTGAATTATTGATTTATTTAATTTTTTAAATTTGTAATATGTTTGATTATTCATTTATTCAATTGTGAATAATATTCAAATTATTTCTCAACATTTCACACTCCCTTCGCCACAAAATTCTCGGGTCGGAGATAATCCTCTGTCATTGAACCAACATTTTTCTCCGAGTCTAAATACTCGTACTCGAGTTATAAAAGTCTAACTATTAGTCATCGCGCCCGTATAATATTCTTGTTGAACATCTGGTTCTATTTTCTTATACATTTTTTTCTACACTATTAACTTAGCGCAAAGCAATTAATTACTTTTGAAGTATTTTTAGCAAAGCTAAAAAGACATATTGCGCTAATTTCTGGAAAATTGTAAACTAGACAATTTTCAAATAGTTTTCATAGACAACTGTTCGATGACAGTCAACGGAAAATTATCATATAGAAACATGAAGTAGCCCTGCAAATACCACATCTGGTCAACGCAAAACAATTTATAACGGCCACCCCTTTAGCTAAGTAGGAACCCAACAACAACAACGAAAAACTATGATCCTAGACAAAGGTGTTTGCCTTAATGAAGTTTCTTAAACGTGTCCTTAACTCATTTTCCGCACGAGTCCTTTTGTGTTGTATTTCACTAAACATTTATGACAATTATGCAAATTTTCCCCGGATGGGGTTTCGGTCGAGCGATACAAAAGGATATTTTACGTTTTTCTAGCGTAGCTCACTTTTATTTTGAGGCTTTGGTAGGTGTTGTTATTGTTAGTTGTTTCCTGGTAATTACGCCTAGAAAATTATTTGAATAAATAGTTTTTGATATATGAACTGATGAAATGCTCAGCTGATGTAATTATAAAATAGTTTAGTTGAGTTGACGCCTTCTGGAGAGTGTGGTTGGGGGGGTAGAGGTGCTTTTTTGTCATATGTTGAAAACTAGATCAACATATTTAATTGGGCGTTAAATTGTTTCATGTGACTTTTGGGGAATGATGAAGGGCTCAACTAGTTAAAAGCTGGCTCTATTAAACCATCCAACCATTAATAGAGTTTATACACAACAAAAATTTCAACAGAAATGTTATCTTTCTTACAATAATACACTCGTAGCAAAACCATTTTTTTCTAAGTATAAAAAGTTAATTTTTTCAAAAATAATATTTTTTGCCGCAAATATAGGTTATTTACGGTATGGTTAATAAAAGACTCAGTTAGACTATACAGTCCATTATGCTACTACAGGGAGGAAAACATTCGTTTTCCCTAGCCCCTCCCGTTGCTTTAGAAAGCTCAAAATTTGCCGGATTTTAATACCAGTCAAGTCTACTAACTCCCCAAGAAACAAGAGCCTAGGGTATCCTGTCGCTTTCTAGAGAGTGTGGGGCAAAGAAACAGACGTTGTTCTATTGATCCATCCTCTTCTTCTTCTTCTCCGCATCCTCTGCAAAAGTAATTTCCCAAGACATTTAATCTATCTGCGTGCCGTCCAATAAGGCGGTTCCCTGTCATTACAGGAACGATAAGTGAGACGTCCTGTCTCGATAACGACAGCAGCGAATGTATGTTTTTCTTGCCCTTGTCATTTGTTGCTGTAAGGGTACTGTCTCTTAAGAAGAGGTTGCAGGTCGCTGGAAGCATGCCGACATATTCCAGTTACCCCGGAACGTGTAAGGTAGTTCCTATTCTTGCAAATGCATCTGCTATACAGTTTGCCAACACCCATATCAGGTGAATATTGTACTGTGGTCAGCAATCTCGTTAAGAGATCTGCCACAGTTGAGGACAGTTTTTGAAATCACGGATATAGTTTCCAGGGCTTGATAGCAGACTGGCAATAAGAGAAAATATTAAACCGACTTTGGTCAGAATATAAATTTTCAGAATATTGGCAATGGATAGCTCAAGCGCTCCCCAGAAAGGTCACCAAAGCCCTGTTTAGAAAATAACGAATCTCCAGTGTTGTGGGATACGAAAATTCCATTCTGATTTATCAGCTGTAAGAGTGGTATAGTTCTTGTCAAAAAGTGCTTCCGCCATAGTGTAATCAACAATGCCCGGAAGGTCAGGCATTGTCGGAAACTTCCCTCTGACAGATATTGTCACGTCAACTGCATAGGCAATAACCTTAACCCTCATCATATACAGAGAAAGCAGAATATTATTCATGTGGGGAATCTATAGCAGAGGAGATAGAACACCTCCTCGCCTACTGACAAATCTACGGAGGTCAGTTGAAGTTGAGCCTTCAGAAATGCGTCTTTTAATCAGTTATGAATGAACCTTGGTCGTACCATCCCTTAGATTTGCTAGAGCAGTCATTATAGCGGCTGAATTTATCTTATCGAAGCCCCCCTCTATATCTTAAAAAGCTACCATGTATATTCCTTAACAGCGAGAGATCCTTCAATAAAGCTGACTAGATCATGCAGGACGGTTTCAGTGGATCTAGTTAGTAGCATGTGATCAGCGTTTGTCCTATGGTAAATATCTATTAACCTCTCCTGGTTAATAGAGGTTAATCGTGTGGAAATCCTTGGCTGCTGCTGAATGATGCAAGTAACCAAATTTAAACACAATCAGCCAGTATTTGTAGTTTCTAAGCTCTCTTTTAGTCAAATCTAGTTGGACCTATATGAGCTATATAAAAAACTTATTTACTGACTACACGATCTTAGAAACTGTTTCTTTTCTTCTTCCGTTGTTACTTTTCTCTAGTCTGAACCTGCATATCTTTGTGGGATTTGTTTGTATTGTTTACAAATCAACTTTCGTTTTGACATATTCCGCGCCCGTAGCTCGATCAGCCAACTTTTGGAGAAGTTGTTTGTATTGACCATACTAACTCACAAACCAAAATGGCCAATAGTTTCTGAGAAATTCATCTTTTAATTACTAACAAGCCCACTAATCTGATCCCGCCCATTTTTGTGAAGTTGTTCGTATTGACTACTTACTTCTCTAACTTATAAAAGAAATTTCATTCTTTCTGATCAATAGTTTTCGACATTTATTAATTTATAATTTCATATTTAGCCAATTACAAATTTTCGTACATTTTAGAAGCTAAATGGGCTTAATTGTCGGCTAGTAATGGGTAATAAAAACAAAGTAAATATTGACCCATTCCAAAAGTGAAATAATCGCCCTTGTGCTGGCTTTCACATCCGCAAGAATTTTGAGGATTCAGATTTGCCAATTGCCATTTTTCTCGTAAATCATGCAGATTTTGGATTTCAGTTTTTTCCGAGCCGAAGAAGTACCACCACAATTTACAGTTGTAGAAGTTTCAAATGTCATCCGTAGCGCTAAGTCTTTCAAAGCGCTTGGTCCCGACAGAATATGTATGTTGTTGCTGAATCTGTTGGACATACTCGGAGTAGAGTACCTACCTTAATGTCCTCATCCTGTCGCTGACCAGGTACCCGAAAACAGGAAAATGGGCACATTGGTCCCGCTACTGCAGCCGGGCAAAGATGCGAGTAGGGGAGAATGATACAGGTCTCTTTCTCTTACCAGATACTTCAGACAGTACGACCACTGCTTTACACGCCATTACCATACGTATAAGCCGCGGTCTTAACCAGAACAAGCCTTGTGACATGACAGTCCTCGTGGCGCTTCACCTATCGAAGGCCTCCGATAATGTCAACCACGCCACGATTTTTGGGGACATCGCCAACACGTCCCTCCCTAACAGTTTGAAATGTTGGAACGTTAACTACATGTGTGGGCGCCAGTCGTATGTGGAATTCACAAACAAGAAGTCAAAACCCCGTAGGTGAAACTGGGAGATCACCAAGGTGGGGTAATATCACCGGCACTGTTTAACCTCTACCTTTCTACAATTGCACCACCACCTGACGGCGTTGAAATCTTATCATATGGTGATGAATGTACGATTATGGCGTGGGGCCAGAATGACATATGTGGAAGGCTGAATGTCTACCTGGCTAAGATTGCCAATTTCTTCGAAGCGAGGAAGATATCCGCACACCGAGTCATCGGTCACATTGTTTACTGGACAGCGCAAGTGAAGGAGCAAATCAATGTGATAGTCGATGGCACAAGAATTCCGACCACCAACTACCCCAAGGTTCTTGGTGTTACATTTGACAGCCTCTTCATGTCTAACGCGCATGGCACATCTATTTGCAAGAAAACGAGAAGTAGGAACAAGTTCCTCAAGTCGATAGCCGACGGCCCTTGGAGAACCGACAAACAAACCTTGTTGACCCCTTACAAAGCTATAGGTCCGTGACTAACTATGCAATACCAGTGTGGTCACAAAATGTGAGGGAGACGCAGTGGAAGAACCTAAGCCAAAATGCCGTCCTAAGATCTGTGACAGAGTGCCTTCTGTGGACCACCTACATGAGGAGACGGAGGTCATACCTGTGCGACGAAACAGTTTTTTGCTGTCGAAGCAGTATCTGTCTGGTTGCTACCGTCCCAGGCATCCCAACGACTATCATGTGGATAGGCTTCCGCCTCCATGATATAGAGTGCGAGGTTCAACGCTACAAGAGAGAACCTTTAGATCAAAGAGCATACCGGGCACGCTTGCTGAAATATACTATGACGCAGTAGCTGAAGCCCAGAATAATGTCGTGATAGGAGATCAACCTCCATCAGTGGCTTTGGAGGAAGCGAAATTACCACGACAAACTAGAGCAGTCTTGGCCAATTAAGATCTGGCTAGTGTAGCCGCCTCAATTCGTATTGGGAAAGGATCGGCGGCACCACGTGGAACACCTGTTCCGCATACAACCAGGGACACACTGCACCTTTTCAATTGCCCTGCCAAACCTACTCAACATGTTCTTAAGTCTCTTTGGACCCATCCTGTGGATGCAGCCACATTCCTTGGCCTGGAAACCCAATATAGCAGAACCCACAATACAAGGCGAATCAAACAACACCTAATGGACAACAAAACACCTATACTGCTAAAACACAGCAATTTTGTATACAGGTTCAAAATAATTTTTTATTGAATCTAGTTTTTTCAATTTTTTCTGTGTACTTTTGGGGGTTTTAATACTCCGAGATTACTATACAGCTGTCGGTAAATTTGCAGGAGGAGGAAAGCAAAACTCATTTGTTATTAAAAAAAAAATCAAAGCTTAGACAAAGCTCTGCAAAATCCTCTAACATATGTCTAGAACAATATAATACAAGGTGGCGCAAAAGTAACCTTTCGATGTTTTTTGTGCCAAAGTCACCGACCGATTATTGGTCACATAAATAGTCAGCAATATTCCGCGTTCTGGAGCAGTGTAGCGTAACATTGTTTATTAACGTGTATTTCGCATGTGTTTACTACACAAATGTCAACATTAGGCATTAGGGGCCAATCGCAAAATTTATAGCATTTTCTGATAGGAGGATTACTTTTGCGCCACCTTGTATAATTTATTTTCTGTTGGCTTTAGCATAGATTAAATTTAATCGTTCGTAACATAGAACTGTTTTTTAAAATTCAAATTTGTATCATATCTCCCAAAGAATCCCCCTAGTTTGTTGATTGATTGCTTATAAGATTTCCATCATTAACACATCGTTGTCTTTTTTCTTTGCATACGAGAACACCGTACAACGTTTTTTTTTTTTTAGTTTAATTTTGTCTAGCCTAATATTTCATCACTTCACAAAAAAAGAGAAATTTATATTATTTGTCTATGCAACAATCATAATTTGTATGTGGCACGAGCCATTTGCCGCTACTGACTGCATCATTGTCATTTAATTGAGATCATCTTGCGCACATGCGCAATGCGCACGCGTAGGCCCATTGCCACCACGCGCTACTCTCCACTCATCATCATCACTATCATCATCTGGTGGCAGGGACAAGTGTTTCTTGCAGCAGCCCACAGGGATTTCCAGATGTAAACAAACCCCCCGACACTTTAAACTCAAATGAAGAAGAAAAAAACTATGAAAAAACTAAAATGCATAATAAATTGAAATAACAACAATATTTCTCAAGCACATGTGTTAGACATTTAAAATTATTGTCTAGATTTGGTGAAATACTTGAGGAAAATTGTTTATGTGTTTTTTTGTTCTCCGATTTATTTTTGTTGTTTTTTTTTTCTTCTGAAAAATTGAGCCCGCAATGTTTTTCAACACCACAATAGTTTTTGGAGTTTTGTTTTGAAAATGTCATGGTAATTGTCGATGAGATGCTGCGATGAGCGGCGAAAAAAAGATCTTAAAAACTTGACATGAAATTAAATTAAAAAATAGTTTTTGTTGGTAGTATTGATGTTGTTTGTTTGTTGATGTTGATGTTTTCTGTGTTTTCAGAAGAATATGTTTACTTGGTTTAATGGCCACGCACGTGTTCATTGGCATTGTTGTTGGTGGGACACACACTCGCAAGTGCGTCTGATGAAGGGGCATCTGGACTTGCAAGACGACCACTGACAAAACAAGTGGGTTTTACAATGACATTAAAAGCTTTTTACTCCCCAAAAAAGAAAGAAAAAACTGAAAATAGAAAGAAAAATCATAAAACACTCATAAGTGGGAGATCATAAACACACTCAGCCTCGTCGAGTATTGCGACCAACCTCAACAACGTCATCATCTTTATTTAAGATTTTCACCAAAAAAACACACAAAGAAATCTTGAAATAAACAAACAACCCAAGACTACCGAAATTAAACCCCCCACCACCGGCCACGGAATGGTAGCATTTTAACGGCAATCCAAAAAGCATCACTTTATGACAAGCCTTCTTTAACAAATTAAAATTTCGAAGAATTATAATTTTTTTCTTGAAAACTAAAGCCATTTTTTGTTTGTTTTCTTGTACTGCACAAAATATTAGTTAAAATAACGCAAGTAATTGCCTTTTGTTGTCCAAGAAGATCTGTATCAGATCTGCCACTTTTGTGGTCCAAGTGGTGGCATAGCGGTCAATTATCTTGGGTGCTCACCACCACCATGGAGGCGAAGAACCACTCCACGTGTGCTCCACGCGTGCTTAAGTGTAGTGAAAGTTGTCGTAATTGTTGTTTGAAGCCGAAGTAAAAAAAAGTGAAATTACCAAAATTGTAGAAATGCGTTGGTTGTCATGAAAATATAATTAAAACATTTTTTTTATCAAATGCAATTAGAAATTGATCATAAATGGGTCAAGCCCCGAAGGGCTTATGACTTATTACAAAAGTGATAAGAAAATAATTGTAATTACTAAGCTTTAGGAACAGGTTGCATCTCCAAAACCTCTTTACTGACCAAACATAATAATATTTGGGTTGAACAATTTGAAAGCGGATTGGCATGTAACGCCCCGAAAGGAGAGGAGTTGGAATCATCGTTTATTATAGCGATCGACTAGGATTTAGTTATCTCCCTTCGTCTATCTGTATGTGCGCATGTCCCATACTAAAGGGCGGTTAAAATGTAAGAGCCGATGTTAAATGTGAATCACACCTAAACGTCAAGTTTTTTTCTGCATTTCATTTGACATTTCTCAATTTCAGACTAACTCAATTTGAACCATGGAAAGATACACAATCGAGCAACGCGTTAAAGTTTGTTAAGCCTTTTACGAAAATGGGCATTCAAATAAAAATTCGTTTCGTGCACTTCGTGATGTTTTTTTGAACAGCATAATCGACCAAATGTGTCCAAAATCGGGAGAATTGTGCGCAAATTTCAGCAAACCGGGTCTGTAGGAGATGTGAAACCATCTGTGCATGCGGCTTATGGGCTGGCGACGTCATCGGGCCATACTTCTTCGAAATGAGGCCGGTCAGACAGTTACTATGAATGGTGATCGCTATCGTGAGATGATAACGAACTTTTTATGGCCCGAATTGGAAGATATGGATGTGGACAATATGTGGTTTCAACAGGACGGTGCCACATGCCACACAGCTAACGAAACAATGGCTCTTTTGCGCAACAAATTAAATGGCCGTGCTATCTCACGTCGTGGCGATGTAAATCAGCCGCGAAGATCATGTGATTTGACACCGTTGGACTTCTTTCTTTGGGGTTATTTGAAAGAAAAGGTGTACGTCGATAAGCCAGCAACAATTCAAGAGCTAAAAGGGTAAACCGACTAAGGTATACCCTCACTTTGTGAGTAATGTAATATTGAATATTACTCGAATTATTCTGTCAATTTGTGTGGGAGGTACCAGAAGGGGTTTATCAAATACATCTTTTTTTTGCTGAACATTAGATACTTTAAATTCATTGCACTGTGCCGACTTATAAGCATTTATGTGTACTGGTACAAACATTATGAGACATTAAATTGTGGTATGATTTGGGCATTTTGTGTGGGAGGTACAAAGAGGGGCGTGGCAATAACGCCCATTTTTCACAGGGCTATAGACACTATAAAAACATTACACTGTAAAAAATTTCAAGTATTTTTATACACTGTTATTAATGTTATAAGCTGTTAACTTTTGGTGCAAAATGGTGCATTTGTGTGGGAGGTACCAAAAGGGACGTGGCGACTTCGCCCACTTTTCTCGAGTTGATAACGACTAATAAGCTAATACTATGTGTGGAATTTCAAAAGATTCGAATAAGTAGTATAGCAGTTATTGAAGAATCTATATTTCACAACATTTTAACCCTTTGTGGGGGAGGTACTAGAAGGAGTGGACCAATATGGCCCATCTTCGAACTTAGAAAAACATATTACCACATACCAAATGTGAGGTCAATCGGTTACTCCTTTCGAGAGTTATCGTGCGCACCAGCCAGCAGACAGACAGACACACAGACAGACAGACGGACGGACGGACATTGCTCATTCGACTTAAAATGACCCAAAACGGATTTCCTCCGAACATACTTGGGGTCTTAGGTCACTCCTTCGACGTGTTACACTTTTTTCCGTAGCAAATGATATATACCCTCGTCACTCTTTGACATTTGACACGCCATTACTAAAAATGGAACGATACACGATTCAACAACGCATTGGAATTATTAAAATTCGAAAAATCATCTTGACTGATGAGGCCCATTTCCACCTCGGTGGCTACGTCAACAAGCAAAATTGTCGCATCTGGGGCTCGGAAAACCCAAGAGTTATTGTTGAGAAGCCTCTCCATCCTCAACGTGTGACTGTTTGGTGCGGTTTATGGTCCGGCGGGCTCATTGGACCCTACTTTTTCGAAAATTAGGTCGAATCAACAGTTACGGCGAATGGATTGCGCTATCGAGAGATGATTAATGATTTTTTATGGTCGGAGTTGGATGGTATTGATTTGGACAACGAAACCATTGCTCTGTTACGGGAAAAGTTTCCGGACCGTGTTATCTCACGAAGAGGTGATCACAATTGGCCACCGAGATTTTGTGATTTAACACCTTGCGACTTCTTCCTTTGGGGCAACGTGGAATATAAGGTCTGCGCCAACAGCCCAGCGTCGATTCAAGACCTTAAAGATAGAACTCGTGAGGCTATCGAGGACATAGGGCAGCCACTTTGCGATTTGGTTATGGAAAATTTCATGAAAAGGATATGATCCTGTAAGCGTGGTGGTGGTGGCCATTTGGCTGATGTTGTTTTTCATTATTAACGGCATACCTTCCACTTTTTTATGAAATAAACATCCGATCATTAATCTCAAAAAAATTGCATTTTTCATTGAATACCAAAATAACACCTCTTGTTGGAAAACCCTTTAGTATTAAGCCAACGATATGTTATTAGAGATTAAATATTTTACTAAATTTTAAGCCTTTGTGAGAGGGCTACAAGCTGAAGTGAACAAATGTGGCCCATCATCAGACTTAGACTGGGATGGAAAAAGCACTACATTTAAAATGTTAAGTCAATTGGTAACGTCTTACGATAGCTACAGTACCCATCGGACAGACGGAGGATTTAAAATGCCTTAAAAAGGATTTTCAACCGGAAAAAATTCTTTCCACGGGAACGGAATTGTAGGCAACTACACTTCCCGTTTATGGAAACTTGTACTCGTATATGCTACAACTATTTGTGGTTGTTTTGAAAAAAAAAATGTTTCTGTTTCTCAGGATATTCTACTAGGGTGCATCTGAAGTAATTAATATGTTAATACTAAACTTGTCTCACATAATATCTTCACTTTTACCAAAGACATTGTAACCCTTAAATTAAAAACGTTTCTTCTCCTTAACTCATCCCCAAATGTTAATTTGTTTACCATTTGTTATGTACCAAAAAAATACCAAGGGATCCTTAAATGTCAACCAAAAAACCACCTCTGTCAACTTCTGCTACAAAAATCAACCGTAAAAAATCTTTTAATTCTCATATAAATTACAAAAAATTTGGTAGTAAAAATCAGCCGCAAAGCATCCTTTCCACTTATGCCACACCAAAAATGCCTTAAAACGGGATAGACAAGAGGAAAGTCAAAAAAAAAGGAATCTGTGTAAATCAGCATCATCAGTTGCCTACAAATGACAACTTAATCCGTTGTAACTCGACGACATACGACAGAAGTCGCGAGCAACCCTTGGCACAAAAAATAAGCCACCAAACGGGACATCCAGACATCCGCAGGATACACACAGAGTGCAAAGGATACAAAGGATTTCTTGTAATCGCCGGGAGTGGATTTTTGAAAGAGTGTGTGTGTGTGTTTGGAAAATCTTGAAGTATGCAAATTATGGTGATATGTAAAATAAGTTACATTCTTGTTTACAAACATGCTCATACCCAGAGAAAGAGAGTCGGAGAGGACCCAAATGGAATTGAAGAAAATTTGGAAACACCCAACTGCCGAAAAAAGGATACGTCGTTGTCGTTTCTTAACACATGTAAGGATTGTGTAAACACTTTATGGTGCTTCATTCTGCTATATTTTATATTTGTTGTTTTTTATATTCAATAAAAAAACACACAAGAAAATCAGAAGGGTGAAGTGAAAAAGTAAAATGATTTTGTTACACTCGAGTGATTTTTATGGTTAAATATTTGCAATTGTTTTCTATTTTCTTTTTTTCTGCTTTTCTCTGCTATTCATAAATATTTTCGGTTGTTGTTTCCTTTTTTTTTGGTACTTCACCGTTAGCATTTTGTATGGCAAGCAACATTATTTGCATACAATTTGGTAAAATAAAGGATTTCCAGGGAAAGCTCTTCAAAAACAAGCAAGCCAAAAAATAAAGAAAATAACCGAAAGAGTCATAAAGTTATGGTGAAGCGAAAAAATCCATTCAATTTGATGGGAATTGAATTTACGAATGACTTTCCTCTGTAACGCTGTCTCGAAGTTAATAGGTTTGTGATAACACCACTGTTGAGGTTATGGCTTTTTGATTGTTTGTGTTGAAGAATGGGTTTTGGAGGCATTAAAAGAATGGCTCGCCGGGAAATGGTGTGGTAATATATGATAAAATTATGATTTAAATCGAGAAACATTTCGAAAGGTCTATAATACCTATGTAACCTACTTATATAAATGGTGAATTTCCAAACAATTTAATTAATGCAGTATTCAGATTTTCAGCACATCTTAAGACTTTTATAGGGAGATACCGAATGACCTTAAATATTTTCATGTGGTATTTCGAGGGCGGTCCCAAAAATAGGCGTCCTATGAAAGAAAACACAACAAATTTGGAAAATTTGTCTTTATTTCTCAACATAATCTCATTTTACCTCGGTACACCTTTTCCAGCGATTTGCACCGAACGGAGCTAAATCTGGCGAATAAGGTGTATGCTGAAGCAATTCTTGCTTTAATTCATTGATGTTGGCCTTCGCAATAGTGGATGTGTGAATTTGTGCATTGTCTTGATTGTGAGCAAACGCGGCACCCATCTTGCTCACAGCTTTCTCATCATCAAATTTTTCGTTAATACGCAATGTATGACACTTTTTGAAATGCCTATGACTTCAGGTAGCTCACAAACTTTCAACCGACGGTTATCCAATACCATTCTGTGGATTTTTAACCATTTCCGGCGTGGACACCTCAATTTTGTCGACTACTACGGTAGTTGTAAACGAAGGAGCAGACTCTCCCAAAGTGAAATCTAGTTCGGTTTTAATATTAGCTGCACTAAGACCTTTCAAATTAAAGTATTGTATTATATATGGGTGACCAATTTGTTCCATGTTTACAAATTCACAGAGGTCGTTTACTTTTGAGTGCTCAAAAAAATTACACTATATGGCGCCTTGAAACTTAAAACATATGTTTTAGAAGGTTGCCATTCTTTTTTCAAACTACTTACCCCATCTACAGGATTTTCCACTAAGAGTGATATGATTTCATTGAAAAAAAAAACAAGGAAATTCAAAAGTTTTTTATTTAATGTGAAGTACAATCGATACAATTCAGTTCTAAATAAAACGTCATTCAAATGGCCTCCACGAATTCTTCTGCAGAAACGAATTCGATGAACCCAATTTTCGAGCACTTTTTCCACTGAATCAAGTCGAATGTCATGAATGGCACGTTCAATTGTGACTTGTAAAGCTTGAAGAGAGTCTGGTTTATTTCGAAAGACCAATGACTTCAAATAACCCCACAAGAAATATTCTAATGGTGTTAAATTACAACTTCTTGGAGGCCATTCAATATCACAATTTCTTGAAATAATCGAATCTCCAAACTTTTCTCGCAACAATTCAATTGTTTCATTTGCTGTGTGGCACGTAGCCACAATCGGTTAATGGCAAGAAGATTGCTCTTAACGAGAGCTAAAATATTGCTCATGGATGTCAAGGTCGTAGATCGACTGGAAAGTATTTTTTTTAATTAAAAAAAATGGACTTAGCATCATTTTCAAATGTGAACGGAAAGTTTATTTTTGCTCTAGCTCCTTAACGGTACTTCTGATCGGGAATCGGCCAATGGCAAAAAGATAGCTCTTAGCGATAGCTAAAATATTGCTCATGGGTGTCAAGGCCGTAGGTCGACTGGAAAAAGTTTTTTTGGATTTAAAAAAAAATGGACCTAGCGCACGAAAAGTTGCAATTGGAGAACGATTATTTTGATAATAAAACCGAATAATTTGTAAATGTTCTTGCGTATATCTCTCCATGATGAAATTGTAAACACTACTGAATACAATGAAAAACAAATGACAGATCATGACATATTACAAATGGCCGAAACGTCACTTCAAAATCATATCATCCCTATTGGAAACCCGTTATTCATTTGTTAATAGAAAGGAGCATTATACTAAATGAAAAAAATTTGTTAGTTACTGTCTGAGAGATTTCTTATTGCCAGAGTTATATAATTGAAACTTTATGTGGGCAATTTTGGTGGAAGTTCTTAACCCTCTAGCTCCCCTCTTAATGATTCAATTTGGCCCCTTTTTAATTTTTTTTGACCCGTTGTAAAAAAACTTAAACCAGCTGGGCCATAAGTTTATTCTACAAAAATGATTAATTCAATATCTCCCTTCAGAATTAAAGAGTCGCTATTCTATTCCAATCATTCGACAGATATCACGACTTTAAATTTACATTATAGTGTTTTTTTATAAGACTGTGTGTAATTTTGCTAATTAAGCGTAAAAAGCTTTATTCACAACGTTGGTGTTGATGGCGACCACCGCTGATTTTTTCCGGCAAACATTTTCGTGGAATATTTTAATCCTTAAATGTGCTTTTTGAAAGGAATTTTTTAATTTTCTCGAAAAAGGGTCGAATTGACCCATTCAGAGGGGAGCTAGAGTTTTTAGATCTTCCACAAAAATTATCCTCATTAAATTCCACTATATAACTCTGACAATAAGAAATCTATCTGACATTAACTTACAGCATTTTTTATTTAGTAAATATAATGCTCCCTTCGATCAAAAATAAAAACTTTGACCCACTGTAAAAATGTTTGCTATAAATTAAAAGATATCTCCGAAACTGATAAAAATAGGTACAGAAAAAGTTATTGGTAACTTTTTATGTTGGAAATGATTTTTAAACCATTTTTTAAATTGTTTTATAAACTATTTTAATTAAATTCAACCTTATAATTCAATATTTTGTTTGCTTTTGTTATACAGCCAACAGTATGAAGCTTTTTTCATTGTTTCGTCTATTCCACTTTATATTATGCGTTGTACCTACCTCCCTGCTTTGTTGATATTTCCGAAATTATATGTTTTCATAACGTATTTTCCGCACGGTAAATTTTTATTGACGTATTTTTCTTGAAGACAAAGAACCTTCACATGCTACTTTTTGATATGAATAGTATTACTTAAGTAGGTTTCATTTGGCTTGACTAAATTTGATAATCAAAATGAATAAGGTAATATTTTATTATATAATTAAGAAAAATTCGAGACTAACATAGAGATTATGTTGTTCTTAATTTTTAAACCTAAACCTTTATATATAGTTAAACTAGCAGCCACTTGCCCAAATTGTATGGAGAAAATATGGAATTGTATGGAAAATTGTTACAGGTGGTCAGCTTAAGTCAGAAATGGCGAAATTAGGGGTACATTTACCTTTCATCACGCTAAAATCGCCACCCTTACCCCCATTTTGTTTATGACTTTCTTAGCATATGCATGTGTATATGTACTTGCTCATCGCATTTCTGCGTTTACGAATATATCTGCAGGATAATCATATATTTTTTTTTTGCCTTAACAACTTCTCCTTTTTTTAATTTTTTTCTTTTTTGCAAAAACATATAGAGACATGCATCACATCCCATTTTCGTGAATAAAACATCTGAAATACTATAAAAACAAATAAACCGCGGGCTATTGTCGTCGGTTTTGCGAAAACGAGAAAATGTTAACAAACGCATAAAAAGTACATAATTTGACATATGTCAGGACACCGAAATGTATTTGCGTGACTACTTAAGTGATGGCTTCTTGAAATGCCAAAAAAAAACTAAAGTTATGAAATTTGCTATAGAGAAATAAAGTTTTGATTATTTTTTCTTTTAAGAACCATCTGCAAAATTTCTTGAAAGTCCTTTAATTTTAATAACTACAACATGTGTCCCCGAATGTTCTTTTAAATACATATACATAAGTGTGTGTTCCAACACCTCATGCCCGTTTAATTATTTATTGACTTAAGTCCAATGACAAGTGATGATTAATGACTCTGTGTGTTTGAGATATTTAACTAAGGATTTGCCCAGTAACAATTTACGGCAATTGTTGTTGTGGACCAAAGAAGGCGGTGTGCCACAATGACCACAGAAAAACACTTTAGGTAAATAATATGCACAATCATGTTTAACACCACAAAACTTAAAATGATGCTCAATTTATAAAATAAGCAATAGGAACTCAAACTCCGGTCGAAAAGCAATTCATTCCTGTCCTTATCGCTATACTCCTCTGCCGACGAAAACCCCCAATTATTATCTGCCACACAAAATGTAATCAAGAAGTTTGGCACTTAAAATGCATTTTCTCTTCCCACGAACAGACTAGTAAATGTAGTAAGAGGTGGGTGTTGAGGGGGGGGGGGCCAAGTGCACCGGAAGAAGACGTATGAGTTGTGGCCAAGTATCGAAAAGGATAATCTGTCATTTTCTGTAACATAAGTAAATAAATTGTTGCCAATGCATATGTACGATAAACTTAATTATCTTTGCTTAATTGCACCACCAATGCAACATTATGTATACACCCACACACAAGCAACTCAACTCTACTCCTTCTAGAATCCTCTCACCCATACACCCACACATACATTCATGTGGTACACACATTCATACATTATCCTTTGTACATTAAATGGGTATTACTTAAAAAGTTCCTTTTGGAAATTTATCATGCGGCGCATTGGCGTTCAGAGATTGAAGTTTTGCTAATGCCATTTTATTAATTGCTTTCAAGTGTAAACTTTTCTTAATGCAATCAATACTCACATCATAAATTATCCTCGAGATAAGTAAAGGAAGTAATTTTGAGCAGTTAAACTTTAATGAGTAAAATTAAACAACTAAATGCAAAATTTTAATCAGGTGGACATTCAAATTTGTGTATTCGGGTTAGAGCACATACCAAATTACTAAAGTTTGTTGCAGTAGCAGGACAATTAGTTTCCTATCTTCATACGTGTAATGAGCTCTTTTGAGTTTTGTTTTCTGTTGTTGTTATTGTTGCTAATAAAATGTCCCAAAGAGTTGCAAATGTTAGTCTCCATTTTTTTTGGTGATTGCATATCCTGTCTGGGCTTTAAGGGGTTTTCCTTCAACTGTCCCAAAAAGGACATTCAGAGGGTTTTGATGGACATTAGAAAAGATTAAAGTTTAGCTTATCAACCATTAAGTGACACAGCACGACATATGATGGTGGTCTGCGTTTTCAACGGTGTATGCTTTTGAGTTGACCACTCAGAGAGGACTTCAGGAAACACAGGGTGTCACCAAAGACATTAAATGGTTAAAATCTAAAGCCATTGTTAATAGTTTAAAAAATTGTTTTCAGCCTTTTTAAGTAGAAGACATTGAGATGATTGGTAGATGAGTTATACAGTATTTTTTGCTTAGCTGCATTGCACTTAAGTGCATTTTCTGCTTAGGTGCACAAAATGAAAATTTGTTTGCACCCCGATACCCTTTTTTTTGGAAAATTTAATGTTTAAGTGCATTTCGTTTAAGTGCACAAATCAGTTAACAGCATAATTTTGTCAGTGAGTGCAGAGATAGATGCAGAAGTATGAAATTAGAAGACGTTAAGGTGATTGGTGAATAAGTTATACAGTATTTTTCGCTTAGCAAATTCATTGAATCAGATTTACAGCAGAATTTGAATCTATTTGTCATTAGAAGACCTTGAGATGATTGTTATAGAAGTTATACAGTATTTTTCGCCTAGCTGTATTGGACGTAAGTGCATTTTGGGCTTACGTGTACAAAAGAAAATTTTTTTTGCATGTTGGTTGATTTTTATTTGAAAATATTACTTGGCTGTGCGTATATATTTAATAATTTCGACTGAAGTAATCGTTGTAATAAGGATATTGATAATGGGCGTTTGGTTGCTCCCGAAACAGATCTGTCTATCCAACCATTACAACCGCCCCTAATACATGTCACTTACTTCTTCTTTAATTTTTAACGAAGTTGTTTTCATACTGAAAACAACAATAACGATCTTGAGCCTGAGTACAAAAACAAAATATGTAGCGAAAATATTATGTTTACGTGACATTCGTTTAAGCGCAAAATTCCTTTAACAGCATTATTTTTGCAGTCACTCGGACTTCGTTTTATAAGAGGCCAAGAAAATGTCTTTGTCCGTTTCCTAAAAAGCTACAAAGATATTGAGGTAGTTGGTGATCGGAATTGGCGTGTTTCTGACTTGCAAAGGCAGCCGTACTACTGCCTATAATTAGAAGACATTGAGAAAATTTACAGTCATACAGTATTTTCGCTTAGCAAATTCATTGAAGCAACAATTAGAAAACATTCAATTGATTGGTAAAGAAGTTATACATATTATATTTTTCGCTTAGAAAATTCATTAAGGCAGGTCCATAGCAGAATTTTAATTAATTTGTAATTAGAAGACATTGAGATGCTTGTTAAAGAATTTATACAGTGTTTTTCGCTTAGCTGGATTGCACTTAAATGCATTTTTTGCTTACGTGCATAAAAGGGGAAATTTTTTGCATGTTGCTTCACTTTTATTGGAAAATATTATGTTTACGTACATTTCTCTTAAATACACAATTCAGTTAACAGCATTATTTTTTTATTTACTCAGACCTTGCCTTATAGGAAGTCAAGAATGTTTCTATGTTAGTTTCCTAATGTTACTCGAAGGTTCTTTAGGTGATTGGTGTTGGAAATTGGCGTGACTAAAGCCTGCAGTGGCAGCTGCACTTCTTTCTGCAATTAGAAGACATTGAAATTATTGGTAAAGAAGTTATACAGTATTTTTTGCTTAGAAAATTCATTGTAACAGATCCATAGCAGAATTTGAATGAATTAGAAGACATTGAATTGATTGGTAAAGAAGTTATACAGTATTTTTCGCTTAGCTGCATTGCACTTCAGTGCATTTTGTGCTTACATGCACAAAAGGGATTTTTGCACGTGTTTTACTTTTATTATAATGTATTATGTTCAAGTGCATTTCGTTGAAGTGCACAATTCAGTTAACACCATTATTTATTCAGTCGCTCACTCAAGTCAAGAATATATCATTGTCCGTTTCCTAATGTGACTCCAAGGATCTTGAGGTAATTGGTGATCGGAATTGGTGTGTCTCCGAACTGCAGAGGCAGTCGCACTAATTAGAAGAAATTGAAAAGATTGGTAAAGAAGTATTTTTCGCTTAGCAAATTCATTGAAACAGATCCATAGCAGAATTAGAATGAATTGGAAGACATTGAGATGATTGGTAGAGAAGTTATACGATATATTTCGCTTAGCTGCATTGCCTTTAAGTGCATTTTGTGCTTACTTACACAAAAGGTATAATTTTTGCCTGCTGGTTGATTTCTACTAGAAAATATTAGGTTTGCGTGAATTTCTCTTAAGTGCACAATGCAGTTAACAGCATTATTATTTAAGTCATTCAGACCTAGTTTTATAAGAGGCACGAATGTTACTTTGTCCGTTTCCTATTGTGACTTCAAGGATCTCAGGTAGCTGTTGATCGGAATTGGCGTATCACCGACCTGCAGAGGCTGCATCACTTCTGCCTGCAATTATAAGACATTGAAATGATTGGTAAGAAGTTACACATTATTTTTTGCTTAGCTGCATTGCATTGCTTAGGTTCATTTTGTGCTTACGTGCACCAAAGGGTACATTTTTTACATGTTCGTTGATTTTTATTAGAAAATATTATGTTTAAGTGCATTTTCTTACAGGTAGACAATTCAGTTAACAGCATTATTTTTTCAGTCATTCAGACCTCGCTTTAAAAGAGGTCAATAATGTTTCTTTGTCCGTTTGCGAATGTGACTCCAAAGATCTGGAGGTAATTGGTTATTGGAAGTGGCGTGTCTCTGACCTGCAGAGGTAACCGCACTTCTGCCTGTAATTAGAAATAATTGAGAAGATTGGTAAAGAAGTTATACGGTATTTTACGCTTAGCATATAGCAGAATCTGAATGAATTTATTATTAGAAGACATTGAGATGATTGAAAATGAAGTTGCACATAAGGGACAATTTTTTTTCTGAAAATTAACTCCGAAGGTACCTGTTAGGGTTATCCTATCAAATCTTGTGTTAGATATAAACTCTGTTAAGTTTCTCTGAAGCATTTCTTTCCTTACATAAAATTATATTACATTGAATTTTTTCTCAGGATTAATTCTATTTTTTTGTTCTGTAATTACTTCTTTCGCCGCACCCTGTATTTGTTGCTGTTGTCTACCAAAAATGTCATTAGATTGCATATAAAATGTACACAAAACCTCATATAAGTAACTTTTTGTATTACCCCAAAAGCAGAAAAACCAAGCAACTGAATAGCAAACAAAAAAAGTCCGAAATAACTATACAGAAAACTCTAATAACAACAGCGAATTAAAGGACAACATAAACGTTTAGAAATCCCCAAATGCATATTAAAAACCAAAACTAAATCTATGCATTCAAAAAGATAAAACTTCGAAGTGCGACTGTCATTAACAAAATGAAATACATACCTTGAGCGATTGACAGATATTCAAATTAAATGTTCAGTTAGAAGACAAACAAAGGTATGCAAATAATTTCACAAAAATCTCAGAGGAAATTACTTTGACACTTCAGTGGTCAAAATGTGACAAATTCGATAATGTGATTACTAGAAAATGAATACTAGCTCTGCATACGCAAAGGAAGCAAATCTACCGTTGCAAGTCATTGCCATCTATGATTTAAACGATGAAGACATTAACAGAGCAGCTCCTTCGTCCGAGACATGAATGCAATTAACACCTTACCTTTAATGAAATCTCATCGCATCTCATTGATACTCTGTTCGCCTTTCAGACAGTTTCTCTAAGCCTTTGCTCTTGCAATAATGCAACAAAATCTTAATCGAATCAACAAAGTTGGAAATGAAAGCTAAGCTAAGGACCACCACCACCACTACCGAGGATTGCAAATGATAAATTAGACTCATACTCATTTTGCAAAGATCTGCCTCACCTGCTGCATCCTTACGCACTTGCATTCATCCATATCCGTATCCATATCTGAAAAATGACTTTGTGTTTGAAGTGAAATGAATCAAAGGATAATCCAATTTATTTCTACACTTACGCACATATACGTGTACATAAGCAATTGCGTGCACTCACGCACTCTTTCGTCGAGACATAAGGACATTATGAAAAAGACCTTAGTTTTGAAACTCTTTGCCTTAATCGGTTGTGCATAGATTTGGCTGTGATGTAGTAGTATTTGTATGAAGCTGGAAGCAATATTTCTTTAAGTGGACATTGCACTTTTACGAGTAAGCTTTCTGTATTAAATAAGTAATCAATGCTTATATGGGTCTTCGAATTTAATATAATTTACAACTTTGATATGTGCATTGGAAGTGGTTGATAAGTATTTAAATGTTCGTAAGAAAAAATTTCAGTTCCGATAACAGCATGCAGTCATAAGCCACATTGAGAAAATTCTGCATAATTTTAAAGATATTTCTCCAAAGATGTCCTAATCCTAAAAATACAAGAACAGTTCACACTTAAAATTAAGGTATTATCCTTTTTAATAAGTAAATTTTCTTAGTTGTTGGTGGGAATTGTGCTTATATTAAAGACTAGCTGACTCGGTCCACTTCGTTGCTCCAGATTTCAGATTTCCGATCGCTTCCATTTTTGGACCAATCACATAGACTGCCACCAGATACATACATATACACAAAATTACAGCGCTCCCGCTAACAAGTTGTGCAAGATATCTCAATTTCAAAATTTGGCTAATATGGGCGGGGCCACGCCCAGTGGTCCGATTCCACCCATTTTTTGAGCAATCACATAAACTGCCACTAAATGCTTACACAAAAAATTTCCGCACTCTAGCTAAAAGCTTTCCTCAATACCCTATGCAACATTTTTTTGTCGAAGGGCTGTGCATAATATTTTCTGGTTTAATATGGTGTCCTAAACACGAAAAAATATTACAAAATTTTTTTATGGTAATTTAAAAAAAAAATTAAAAATTTAAATTTCAATTTTCTTCTTAGGTTCTTAGGTGGCTTTAGTATTTGAACCATATTTTTGAAGTATATGCTCGATGAAGCCAGGATATATTTTAAATTAAAGGTATTAAAGTTATAAGCTGTTAACTTTTGTTATAAAATAGTCAATTTGTGTGGGAGGTACCAAAAGGGGCGTGATAATAATGTCAATTTTTCACTGTAGTGTAGGTACTATTAGAGCATTACACTGTACAAAATTTCAAGTCTTTGTATGGACTGGTAATAAAGTTATAAACTATTAACTTTTGGTTCAAAATTTTGCATTTGTGTGGGAGGTACCAAAAGGGGAGAGGCAACTTCACCCATTTTTCTCGAAGTAATAGTGACAAAACAAAGTAATACTATGTGTAGAATTTCAGAGGATTCAAATACGTAGTATAGAAGTTATTAAATAATCAATATTTCACTAAATGTTAACCCTTTGTGGGGGAGGTACTAGAAGGAGTGGACCAATATGGCCCATCTTCGAACTTAGCCGGAGATAGAAGAAAATATTACCACATACCAAATATGAAGTCAATCGGTTACTCCTTTCGAGAGTTATCGTGCGCACCAGCCAGCAGACAGACAGACGGACGGACATTGCTCATTCAACTTAAAATTAGCCAAAACGGATATCCGCCGAACATACTTAGGGTCTTACACTTTAGGCTCGTAGCAAATGATATATACCCTCCTCTCTAAGGTGAGGGGATAAATATACAATGTATTTATTGAAAAGTATAATTTCATGAAAGCAGCAAAAACAACGCCGACTTCGACTCCACAGCCCTGGTTCCAACAAGACGGCGCTACATGCCATGCAGCCAACGAAACAATCAATTTATTGAAGAAAATTTTTTGTGATCGCATTATTTCGCGTCGTGGGCCTGTGGCGTGGCCTCCAAGATCGTGCGATTTTTTATTGGGTTTCGTCCTTGTTGCCAGAAAATGTTTTTCTGTCATATTTCGTCTAGTTCGCAATAAAATTGGAGATTCAATTGAATAGTATTGTCTTCTTGAAATATATTGTTTACGACATTTTCAGATTTTATAGAGCGATAAACTCTTTAAGGTATTTTCCATTTAAAACTATAAATAAAATTGTTAAGTTTGTAAAACTTTTAAAAAGTCAAGAAATTCTTATGAATTTATCATCAATTTTAATATCATTTATCTTCATTTACAACAGTATCGTTTTGAAATAAATTTAAATTTATGTCTTTAAAAAAAAATGCTCACTAAAAGAAACAAAAAAACCAAAACTTGATGAATTACTTAGAAAACCTACCTCCCCCACCCCAAAAAAAAAACAACAAAGTTACATTGTTCACATTCAGGAACATACGTACGTATTCCAAAACCAATGATAAGCCATCTTAAGCCAACAAATCAAAGCTTTTTTCTCGTTATAGGCTTCAAACGTCCAGAGATAAATGAGTGGTTGGTGGTCATTGCAAACAAGGCAATACAAGAAGCTACAACAGACACATCACACAGATACTCATACATTTGGACCACAAATCTTGGAGAAACAATAAAACATCTCTTTTTTTCCTGTGTTAATTTTTCGAAATGGAAAATGCCAACACGTACAGCATATTTTGGTTTGTTAATTGACGACAATAAGAAAAATTACACAATTAAAAGATAAGAAATTTTACAATTCTCCAGAAAATAATTTATGGTCATCTTTTAGAGTTTTTTTCTTCATCACAAAGAAAAGCTAATAAATTTCTTCTACTTCAAAAAAATGAAATAAAATGAAACCAATTTCTAAAAGGTTTGCGTAAAGCACCTTGTCTTCAAAAAACCCCAACCAAACACCACAAGATTTTGTTGCTTTGTCCAAGCATCGAAATGTAGATCAAGTGTTTGAGATATCAAATAAAAAATATAAAATTTTTTGTTATATGGCCAAGCCGTCTATGTATGTCATGTTCTTATGAACAGCTACAAATTTATACGATTTTTTCTTCTTCAAATTCTTTAAAAACTCATTAAAACAATAGAGTTTTGTTGAAAATATTTCTAAGCTTGTCCTCCCAAAAGGTGAACGAATGGCGAGTGTAGAAAATGAAAAATGTTTTAGTTTTATGGAAACGACACTTCGCCCTCAAATTCATATGAATTCAATGAATGATGCATCTAATGATGTTAATGTTCCGAAAATCTCTTATAATTACCCGACAACTTTTTGATGGGTTACATTCTACAATTTGATGTCCGCCCGCCTGTCCGTTCATTTTTAATGTATTAACGTTAATTGTATTTAGAGACATGTTTTATTTGCCCGAATGTAATGTTATGTTTTTCTGTTGTCATTATTGTTTTGGTTTTTCATAGATTTTTTTATGATGATTAAAAACTAAATATATCATACGCTCATCGTCGTCATCATTATAATGATGACACCGCCAATGTGATCATTGTCTGAGTGTCTTAATACTCTTTACCCACCAAATATGAGGGTACTTACTTCCCAAGATAATGAAACACTTTTATGATTTTGATTTGATTTTCTTTTTTTTGAAATATTAAAAACAAAACATGGCTGTCATTAAGATTTTAATGTGGTTAAATGGGTTTTGTTACGAGAGATTTTCTCGAGAAGATCATTTGACTTTTAAAATAGGGAATATGGTCGACGATCTTAGATTGTTTTTATTTTTAAAACTTTAGTATATCGTAATAACATTTCAAATGTGAAGAAAAATATGTGTTTTTGGATGTACGAGGACGATCCCAAAATTAGCCGACCTAACAAAGAAAACATAACAAATTTGGAATCAGTTTTCTTTGTTTCCCAACATAATATCCTTTTAGCTCAACACTTTTTTCAGCGATTTTCAATAGCTTCGATATACTGTTTATAGTAAGTAGTCTAGCTGCTGAAAATAGCTATCAACCACAACCTCTACCTCTTTACCAAAGTTTGGAAACCAAAAATAATCCGAGCGAGCTAAATCTGTCGAATAAGTTGCGTGCTGAAGCAATTCGAACTTTAATTTATTGATTTTGGCCATCGCAATAGTGAATGTGTGAACTGATGCATTGTCTTGATTGTGAGCAAACGCGGCACCCATCTTGCTCACAGCTTTCTCACAAATTGTCCCTCAATTTGCGAGAGTTCTACACTTTTTGCAATGCCTATGATTTCAGCAAGCTTACGAATCTTTAACCGACGGTCATCCAATACCATTTTGTGGATTTTTAACCATTTCTGGCGTGGACACCTCAATTGGTCGACCAGTACGGTGTTCGTCTTGGCAGTTCGTACGGACCCGTTTAAACTCTGCCACCCAATATTTTATAGTTGTAAACGAAAAAGCAGACTCCCCTAAAGTAAAATGTAGCTCGGTTTTAATAATGGTTGGGCTGAGACCTTTCAAATGAAAGTATTGTATTTCTTGTTTACAAATTCATTGAGATCGTTTATTTTATTTTAGGTTAGGTTAGGTTAGGTTAGGTTAGGTTAGGTTAGGTTAGGTTAGGTTAGGTTAGGTTAGGTTAGGTTAGGTTAGGTTAGGTTAGGTTAGGTTAGGTTAGGTTAGGTTAGGTTAGGTTAGGTTAGGTTAGGTTAGGTTAGGTTAGGTTAGGTTAGGTTAGGTTAGGTTAGGTTAGGTTAGGTTAGGTTAGGTTAGGTTAGGTTAGGTTAGGTTAGGTTAGGTTAGGTTAGGTTAGGTTAGGTTAGGTTAGGTTAGGTTAGGTTAGGTTAGGTTAGGTTAGGTTAGGTTAGGTTAGGTTAGGTTAGGTTAGGTTAGGTTAGGTTAGGTTAGGTTAGGTTAGGTTAGGTTAGGTTAGGTTAGGTTAGGTTAGGTTAGGTTAGGTTAGGTTAGGTTAGGTTAGGTTAGGTTAGGTTAGGTTAGGTTAGGTTAGGTTAGGTTAGGTTAGGTTAGGTTAGGTTAGGTTAGGTTAGGTTAGGTTAGGTTAGGTTAGGTTAGGTTAGGTTAGGTTAGGTTAGGTTAGGTTAGGTTAGGTTAGGTTAGGTTAGGTTAGGTTAGGTTAGGTTAGGTTAGGTTAGGTTAGGTTAGGTTAGGTTAGGTTAGGTTAGGTTAGGTTAGGTTAGGTTAGGTTAGGTTAGGTTAGGTTAGGTTAGGTTAGGTTAGGTTAGGTTAGGTTAGGTTAGGTTAGGTTAGGTTAGGTTAGGTTAGGTTAGGTTAGGTTAGGTTAGGTTAGGTTA
Source organism: Eudasyphora cyanicolor (assembly GCA_963930755.1). NCBI lineage: Eukaryota > Metazoa > Arthropoda > Insecta > Diptera > Muscidae > Eudasyphora > Eudasyphora cyanicolor. The sequence continues at coordinate 6,115,305 of OZ005735.1, read as the reverse complement.
GGTTAGGTTAGGTTAGGTTAGGTTAGGTTAGGTTAGGTTAGGTTAGGTTAGGTTAGGTTAGGTTAGGTTAGGTTAGGTTAGGTTAGGTTAGGTTAGGTTAGGTTAGGTTAGGTTAGGTTAGGTTAGGTTAGGTTAGGTTAGGTTAGGTTAGGTTAGGTTAGGTTAGGTTAGGTTAGGTTAGGTTAGGTTAGGTTAGGTTAGGTTAGGTTAGGTTAGGTTAGGTTAGGTTAGGTTAGGTTAGGTTAGGTTAGGTTAGGTTAGGTTAGGTTAGGTTAGGTTAGGTTAGGTTAGGTTAGGTTAGGTTAGGTTAGGTTAGGTTAGGTTAGGTTAGGTTAGGTTAGGTTAGGTTAGGTTAGGTTAGGTTAGGTTAGGTTAGGTTAGGTTAGGTTAGGTTAGGTTAGGTTAGGTTAGGTTAGGTTAGGTTAGGTTAGGTTAGGTTAGGTTAGGTTAGGTTAGGTTAGGTTAGGTTAGGTTAGGTTAGGTTAGGTTAGGTTAGGTTAGGTTAGGTTAGGTTAGGTTAGGTTAGGTTAGGTTAGGTTAGGTTAGGTTAGGTTAGGTTAGGTTAGGTTAGGTTAGGTTAGGTTAGGTTAGGTTAGGTTAGGTTAGGTTAGGTTAGGTTAGGTTAGGTTAGGTTAGGTTAGGTTAGGTTAGGTTAGGTTAGGTTAGGTTAGGTTAGGTTAGGTTAGGTTAGGTTAGGTTAGGTTAGGTTAGGTTAGGTTAGGTTAGGTTAGGTTAGGTTAGGTTAGGTTAGGTTAGGTTAGGTTAGGTTAGGTTAGGTTAGGTTAGGTTAGGTTAGGTTAGGTTAGGTTAGGTTAGGATTTATTTTCAAAATACCTAAAGCGGTTATGAAGATACGACAATTCAAACAAATGGAAATTTTGAGAAAAAATCCCTAAGATAAGTAACTCTGGAGCTCTGTGCCAAAAAAACAACAACGACGATTTACAAAAACTAAAATCACCAAAAAAGTCTCACTCACTAGGAGAATTACTGTGCTAAATTATGTTAAATTAACAGGAGTCCGTTTTTACGTTGTTATAGCTGCTTTGGATTTACCCCATTATGATACCACAGTGACGGAAGGAAACATATGAAGTTTTCTAAGTCCCTTCCCATAACCGTACCCGGTATGCTAACATCACCCAATTTGGGTACAGTGGTAGGCCCATGGTGGCCTATTAAATCGACAGTTTAACAATAGACTTGGCTCTGAATTGACTGAAAATATCAAGAATTATTAAAATACAAATCAAAATTCTTCAACAAATTTCCTTACTACAATTAACGGTTAGTTACTTAACTGACTAATAAATTGTTAGTCTGTTTTCAAAATATGTACAGTTTCTCAAAAAAAATCGTTCCTGGAGAAAGACTTTCCTTTGCTTATATATAGTTAACATTCCCGTTATTGTTTTTAGAAGAATGTTACAGTTTATCATTTTCTTCTTTTAATTTCTTATCAATATTAAAATGTGCAATTGGCGAATAATTTATTCATGGGTGCCTAGACTAAATAAATCTGTTTGGCAAAGCTCCCTTAGTGGTTCTTGGTTGCCACATAAAAAGACTGAGTCAAGACAGCCCTATTTCCTACAATTAAATCAAAATTAATGTGTTGTTGAATAATATATTTGAGTTTAGTAAATCCACAGAAACTATATTAACTTTTTTATGAAATTATAATAAGAAATTATAATTCTACAATACATATTCTAGACTTTAGGCACTAGTTACTTAACTGGTTACTTTTGCGCAAATTATACACATAACTATTTTCTCTTAACACAAAATAATACATTTGGCAAAAAAATGAAATTTACAGACAACCATTTGAGATGGTTTAATTTTAAGGTACATCATTATAAAACTCAACCTCTTTTGTGCTTCTCAGTGGCCAATGAAGTCGCCAATTTAACTCCAAGATAAATTTCTAAAGGGAATTCAAAATTTAAAACAAAACAAATCCATAGCATTTTCACCAAACACTGCAAAACACATTTTCCACCTAAAAGAAACAACTTTTACATAATTTTTTTCTGTATTTGTCGCAGACATTCATTGTCGTTCTACGTTTAGTTTTTCCTCATTTTTATGATTTTTAATCAACATTAAAATCCTCTCTGTCATAGGAAATGCAACAGTGAAACAGTAAAGAAATAAAACAAAAAAGCGAAATCATTTATTTTTGCTATAATAAAAATATTAATGAGTCTTTAGCGTTTTTTCGCTTCTCGGACATTATTCTTCAAACGCGGAATTACCAGGAATTTTTACCCATCACCCGTCCGTCCATCCAGTAGCCACCATTCCCTATGAGAGAAAAAAACCAAAACATGCCAAAAATTAAAAGGGAAAAAGTTCTTCGATGTCTTTTGTCTTAGTTGGCGTGAATTTTTACACGCCATATAAATAATGAGCTCCCCCTTCTGGTCGGTTGCTCGGTTCACTCCCCGAGAAGGACACTCAGTGTTTTTGCCGCCAATTGTGGAATGGTTAATAAATGTCAAAATAAAGAAAATAATATAAGCACCTTTGCCGGTGGTGGACAAAGCAGAACTGTAGGAAGAGTAACAGAGATGAGTGAAAAAACGAATGCCAACGTCAAACAAAAGTTATTCATTTGCGCTCGTATTTCATCAAAGTTGAATACTTTTGTAGCACCGGTGGTGCGCTGTACCTCTGCTACTCTCGTCCTTTGGTTCTTTTTCGCTGAATATTTCTATTAAAGGTACTTAACTTTTTTGCAGATCAGATTTTCCCCGCCTTTTCCACTCCCAGTGAAAAGCACGAACTCATATAATTGCCGCCCTTTAAGCTATTTAGTGAGTTGGCGTGTTTTTTCGTCCTTTTTCTTTTGTTTGGCCCCCAATGTGTGTTATTTCGGTGAGCGCTTTGTGTTTTTGGTCCTTCTGTTGCTGTTTCGACATGATTTTTAATAAGGAAAACACTGATTATCCCTAAATGAAAGTGGGTGTATGTGTGTATTCCGAGGATTTGTTTCGTTTATTTTTTTATTGTTGTGCTGTTTATGGGTTCATTTCCCAGCGGTCAATTACTTTGACGTCTGTGATTTTTCCTCGTCACGTTCTGTTCTTTCCATTGTTTTTTCCCATATTTTTTTTTGGATCTCATCGCGATGTAAGCAAATTTGTCGTTGTTTTATTTTGTTGAATTTTTTGTCATAATTTCATTTTAATTTCCGTCGAAGTAAACAAATATATAATGAAGTATGCATATGCATGCTTAAGAGGGGTTTTCCATATATATGAAAAGGATCACTCGGATAGGACAGTGGTTTCCAGAGGGCTCATTGAAATGGAAAATAGTTAAAAATAGATTAATAGCAATTACCCAAACTTAAAAAACGTGCTGTATCACTCAGACATTCACAACAAAAATAGGAACAAATAAATTTTATTTTATATTTATTTGCCACTAATTTATCATTTTATTACTTATTTATCATTACTTTTCAAAATTTTCGCATAAATTTATTCTTTTTTCATTATTTTACTAATTTTGATTGCAAATGCACGTAAAGGTACCGTCCAAATAATATTTCAGCAGATTCTGCCGTTCGTTTACGTTTCGTTTCCGTTGGCTAATTGTTTACAGTGATTTCCATATGTCAGATTGAATCAGCTGATTCGTTACGCCATAGGGGCTTTACGGTTACGTTTGCCTAACCCATCCTTAAATTACATTTTCCTGAAAGCGGTTTTTAGTAAACATTTTTATGCCGATAGTAGTTTTAGTACAAAAAGTACTGAGAATCGTTTTAGGTAAAACTGTTGTATACCAAAAATACCGAAAGCCGTATACCAAAAGTAGTTTTAGTACAAGTTTTGTATACCAAAAGTAGTTTTACTACAACTTTTGTATATCAAAAGTAGTTTTAGTATAACTTTTGGTTACTAGAAGTAGTTTTAGTACACATTTTGTATTCCAACAGTAGTTTTAGTACAACCTTTGTATAACAAAGTAGTTTTAGTACAACTTTTGTATACCAAAAGTAGTTTAGGTAAAACTTTTGTATGCCAAAAGTAGTTTTAGTACAACTGTTTATATCAAAAATTGTTTTAGCACAACTTTTGTATACAAAAAGTTGTTTTACCACATCCTTTATATACCAAAATCAGTTTTAGTACAACGTGTGTATACCCAAAGCAGTTTTAAGATTTTGTAAAAAAGTTTTAGTACATCTTTTCTATACCAAACGTAGTTTTAGTATAACTTTTGTAAACAAATGTAGTTTTAGCACAACGTGTGTATACCCAAAGTAGTTTTAGTACAACTTTTGTATACCAATAGTAGTTTTAGTACAACTTTCGTATACCAAAAGTAGTATAGTACAACTTTTGTATACCAAGAGTAGTTTTAGTACAACTTTTGTATACCAAAAGTAGTTTTAGTAAAATTTTTGTATACCAAAAGTAGTGTTAGTACAACTTTTGTATATCAAAAGTACAACTCTCTTATTCCAAAAGTAGTTTTAGTAATACTTATGTATACCAGAAGTAGTTTTAGTAAAATTTTTGCATATCAAAAGCACAAAAGTACAACTTTTGTATGTCAAATGTTGTTTTAGCACATCTCTTCTCTACCAAAGTAGTTTTAGTACAACTTTTGTATACCAAAAGTAGTTTTAGTACAACTTGTGTATACCAAAAATTGTTTTGGTATAACTTTTCGATACTCATATGTAGTAGTTTTATTTCAACTTTTCACTACTAAAAGTAGTTTTAGTACAACTTTTGTACATCAAAATTAGTTTCAGTTCAACTTTTAGGGTTTTCCATTAAGGACATTAACATTAACTTTGCCCAATCGGAAAAGTTTCGGCATTTCAAATGGTCAAATGGTCAAGTGGCTTTAGTTCTTGAGTTAGTTTGATCTTATAAGGATGAAGGTCAAGATCTTTTCGCAAAATATGCCACAGTGTGGTTTGAGAGATGCCTAATTCCTGAGAAAGACGTGGAATCGACTGATTTGGCTCATTTTGAACGGATATACTTACGGCTGCGATATTTTCGTCGCTTCGAGCAATACGGGTCTGTTTGGCGCCGGAACATCCAAAAGTGAAAATTTGGATTCAAATTTATCCTCTATAGCAGCCTGCGCTCTTAAAGTTGCGACCACCGTAATTTTTAATGATTTCCAAACGTTGCACATAAATGAACTTTACCACGATGAAAATGTTAACTTCGACTAAAGTTTTGACACTGAAAGATTATTAAAAATCTTTAAGGGCGCGTTGACTTAATGGTACTAAAAGTAATTTTAGTAAAATATTTGATGCGATAAGGTAAGGTAAGGTAGTTCTACTACACATACTGCAGACAATTTATTTTAGTACAACTTTTGTATAAGGCAACTGTGTTATATTCATGTATCGATGCCATCATTTTTTAGGATAGCTTTTCAATGTCAAAATTGTTTTAGTACAAGTTTTCTAAACCAAATTATTTTCAGGTATAACGTTTCAGTAATTTGTTAGTGGTACAATCTATATAGGAAAGTTTGTTAGTACATATTTTATATTCGAATAGTTTTGTATTACAACTTTGCTGTTGCAATAGTTGTTTTATTACAACATTTGTATACGAACGACTAAGTCTTAATAACTTTAGAACAAATTTTCCACACGGAGTGAGAGTTTTGAAATACTTCTTATAGAAAAGTTGATCTAAATTAATTTTCATAAAAATATTTGGAACCACAATTTTTTTCGACTTGTACTAATACGATTTTTCCCACAAAAATTTCATATTTCGTTCTAAGATAGATGTTCTTCTAGGAAATATATATTAAATAGAGCAGTTATATTTAGAAATGTGTACTAAAACCAAACTTTGTTATTAAAAACCTGTATAAACACTACTTTCGCATTGAAAATATGCACAAAAAATGTGTTCATATAGGAGATAAATTTGTTCTGAAATTGTTCTAAAAAACATTTTATAGAAAATATAAAATATTTAATATTTCAAGTTTTAGGCAAATTTTCTTTTATAGAATTTATTGTACCGCATTGTTTTTTTTTCGAAAATTTTCGCTGATATTTTTCTTATTAAATAATTATTTGTCAAAAAACTACACAACCATTTGTCCCTATAGAGAAGCTTTTTTTCATATATTTTCTCTTTGTTTGCAGAGTTGTTTCCTGATCTGTATCCCAAACGATAAACTACTTCAGTGAAATGTAAGTATTCTAATTTATGCCATATTTCATATGTCCTTCAATCCCACTGTATCCCTTTTTGTTAATTAACTTTTGCTACTCGAATTGGAGGTGATGCATAAATTTCGCAAACAACAGAACAAAAATAAAAGCGTCAAGCGCATTCAGGGGACAAGGACTCTTTACACCAAAAAAATAAGTTTGCAAATGACATTTTTGAAACACAACTGTGACGACGATAACAGCAACAAAAAAGGTGAAATGATTAAATAATATGAATACCAAATACGATTTTGTGAAGTATGTAAAAGGGCTTTACACCTTTTTACAATGCAATGGTGGAGCTGGGGAATAAAGGGAAAAAAGAAGAAATAAAAAACATTTATACACATCTGAAGGACTGACGTAAAGCATCTCCATAACTCCCAGAAAAAGTTCATAAAGATTTGAAATTAAACATAAAAACATTAAAGTGAATTCTGAAGAAGTTTTACACCGACACTTGATGTTCTTGAGAAACAACTCCGGTGGCTGTTAATTCTAACAAGTCATACATTGCTTCTCTGTGCCTATCGCAAGTGGTGGCCAGAAAAATGGAGGCAATTAATTTAATTGTTTCCAACATTCAAACACGGATCTTGGAGGCCATAAAAAACACCAGCTCCCCGACGATCGTCATCATCATCGGCTATTGCTATAGTTTTCCGTTTATCTCTTATTGCCCGGTTTGTGGTGTGTCATTAGTCGTAACTCATTAAAAATGCAATCCATGTATGACGAAATAATAATGATTTTTTGTTGTCCCTTTTCTACCAGTCCGAGATGATGATAAAGGCGATGCGATGGCAAACAATATCGTTTAGAAATTGTCTAAAATGAAATTTGTTTAGATCATCAAAGAGATCAGAGACAACGACGTCGTCGATCACCAAAGTCACTGAAGTGTAAACTGGGGGGGACAGACAGACGACAGGACGGACATTCATACGTGTATAATAAATTTCACACGCCTATGAGTCATAGAACACTTTTCCTCCACACACATTGCGCATGCTTAGCCGTTATCTTGTCTTGTCTTTTCTCCCGAACTCTTATCTTCTTCGTTTGCTGGTTGGTCGTTGGGGGGATGGGGTAGATTGGATTGAAATGCTGGAAATGATAATTTGAACAGTTACTTCGTACATCAAAAGTAAACAGTTCTCAATAATTGTTGGCAGTGGACAAATAAAACATTTATTATGGCCCAACTCCCGACATCGATGACTGCTGCAGCAGCGGCGGCGGTGGCGGTCCCTTCATTTGTTTCTATGACACTGCACACCTTTTGATGTGGGTTCTCCCTCCCTGCCAACCAGTTGTCAAAGTTTTCTCGGTTTTTTTCTATTCTCCTCTGGATGAATTGTGTTAATATGTTTATGTTGTGTTTTGTGTGATCTATGGAAAATTAGGTTACCTAACGAACATTATTCAAATAACAATTACAAATTAATGATGACTAATAGATGCCGCCGTCCTTATGAGAGATATACGAGTACATACCTACATACAATTCGAAGAGAACAATAATCCCCGTATAGCGGTATTTGGTATTCATGATTTTCAAGATAAATAATTGAAATGAAAACAATTGCATGTGACTGCAGAAAATTTAATGGGAAGATCATTATACCCTACATTATACCCTATTATATGGATATTCATTTAATTGTCTCAGAATGATTTTCTCTATGAGTTGATGTCCGTCCGTTTGCTTATATATTTTTGAAATGAATGCACTTAAAGCTGATGCCTAGATTTTCTTGGAAACAAACATAAAAAAAATTCCATTTACTCCTTATTGAAAATAGATCACATCGGTCCAATTTGTATACCCTCCACCATAGGATGGGTGGTATATTCATTTTGTCAATCTGTTTGTAACACCTCTAAATATTGATCTGAGACCCCATAAAGTATATATATTCTTAATCGTCGTAAAATTCTAAGACGATTTAGCCATGTCCGTCTGTCCGTCCGTCCGTCTGTGGTAATCACGCTACAGTCCGCAATAATAGAGCTAGGTTGATCAAATTTGGTATAAATATTTCTTATAGTTGCAGGTTGTTTGGGATTGCAAATGGGCCATATCGGTCAATGTTTTGATATAGCCCCCATATATAGCATCTAACTTGCAGTGATTCCTACTGTTCCCATCTACTATATGTTTCCTACTGTTCTCATCTACTATATTTTTTGTTTTTCGGTGTTATTTTCTTTAGGATTGAGTTATTTTGTGAGGTCACATGCTATCCATGGTGGAGGGTATATAAGATTCGGCATGGCCGAACTTAACGCTTTTACTTGATAATATTGCCATCCTACAAAGCTGCCCCAAGATTTAACGGTCTGGTTGAAAATTATTCGTTTTGCATTATAAATCGAATCGCAGTAAAATGTGTTTTATTGGACCAAGTCTTCAAATAGGCTCCATATAATGTTCCATATCGATATGACTTCAGTGCTTTCAGTTTTAGGTCTAACCTATTACACATCTGCCTTTGTAAATAGGTCGACCTTAGCCTATACCTAATTTTTATTATACATATTCTTCATACGCATAGAAAAAATTCTAATAAGGAAAAAATGACTCCAGTTAATTAATTGTTCATTTAAGATAAATGTTTGTACTACAAATTCTCTGCACAAAAATCGTTTGTGTATTTTTATACGAAAATAAGTTTTTCTAATTAGTACAAAGAACTACAATGATACGATAATTAAGTGTTGTACATATTCTCTATTTGAAAAATTGTTTTGTACACCATTTCTAGTCAAAAATGTGTGCACAACGTGTCTGGGCAACAATCTGTTTTAGTACAACTTTTCTATAAAAAATTGTTTAGTATAATTTTTCTACAAGCTAAGATGCCGTAGGACAATTTGTAGATTAAAAAAAAAATATTTCATATGAAAACTAATTTTAGTACAATTTTTCGTTTAGGAATCTTTTCAACATAAAAAATTTTGTTTACAACTCTTGTACACAAACAGCTTTGTGTTTTAGAAAAATTTACCTATACAAAAGTTTATTTTAGTAAAACGTTCAAAAACCAGATCGTATCATTGCTTTTTAGATAAAAAAATTTTATTTTTGTATAAACTATATTTTTTTTTTGTACTACAACTTCTCTAAATATTTCGTATTTTTCTTTAGTAAAAATAAAAATAAAAATTTTCTCAATGAAAGTTCTTTTAGTACAGCATTTCCATATAAAAATCTTTTCGGTACAGATTTTCAGTATAAGAAATTGTTTTCGTAAAATAGTTGTTTTTTTGCAACTTATCCATACAAACGTTAATTTTAGTACATGTTTCCCACACAAAAGTTTGTTTTCCTATAACTTTTTTACGAGCTTAGATGCTTTAGAATAACTCCTCCATTCGACTAGTTGTTTTAGTAAAATTTCAAAAACAAAAAATGTTAGCCAAAATGTTCGTATAGGAAGCTTTTCCATATAAAAACGTGATTTTCTACAACTTTAAATACGAATATTTATTTTAGAACACCTTGCTATACAAAAGTTTATTATAGTACAGATTTAGTTTACTTTAGTATACATTGTATTAAAGTGTATTTATATGTATTTTTGTACAATTACGCTACACCAAATATAGAAACCATTTCGAAAACCAGAACGTATTATAGCTTTTTGCAAAGTTATTTTAGTACAGGGGTTTCCAACAAGAGGTGTTACTTTGAATCAACCGGTATTTCGGTAGCTGTCACTTTTGAAGCTTTTATTCTTTGACATTTGACAAGTAGAAACTACGCTATTACTAAAAATAGAACGATACACGATTCAACAACACATTGAAATTATTAAAATTCGAAAAATCAAAAATCATCGAAAAATCATCTTGACTGATGAGGCCCCCATTCCCACCTCGGTGGCTACGTCAACAAGCAAAATTGTCGCATCTGGGGCTCGGAAAACCCAAGAGTTATTGTTGAGAAGCCTCTCCATTCTCAACGTGTGACTGTTTGGTGCGGTTTATGGTCCGGCGGGGCCATTTGACCTTACTTTTACGAAAATGAGGTTGGATCAACAGTTACGGTTAACGCTATCTAGAGATGATTAATGATTTTTTATGGTCGGAGTTGGATGGTATTGATCTGGTCAACGTTTACTTTCAACAAGACAGCGCTACGTGCCACACAAGCAACGAAACCATTGCTCTGGCACGGGAAAAGTTTCCGGACCATGTTATCTCTCGAAGAAGTGATCACAATTGGCCACCGAGATCTTGTGATTTAACACATTGCGAGTTCTTCCTTTGGGGTCACGTGAAAGATAAGGTCTACGCCAACAGCCCAGCGTCGATTCAAGACTCCAAAGATAGAATTCTTGAGGCTATCGAGGACATAGGGCAGCCACTTTGCGATGTGGTTATGGAAAATTTGATGAAAAGTATATGGTCCTGTAAGCGTGGTCGTGGTGGCCATTTGGCTGATGTTGTTTTTCGATATTAACGGCATACCTTCCTCTTCATTATGAAATAAACATCCGATCATTTATCTCAAAAATAGCATTTTTCTTTGAATACCAAAATAACACCTCTTGTTGGAAAACCCTTTATGTACGTAGATTTATTTTAGTAAATTTTTTCTTGTTTATATACAAATTTAGTATATAACAACAGTTTTAGTTTCCTATATGACATGTTGCGTTTTATGTACCTGAAATCTTTAAGCACAAATTTTCTAAGAAAAGTATTAATGTTAGTCGAATTTGTGTTCTCTACAGTAAACATTTTTTAGAGAAGTATGTATTACAGAAAATTGTCTCGATATAGTTTCTTAGCTTCAATATTTTTTTAATGAAATAAATAAGTGTTTTAGTAAAAAAAATCCTAGACGATAGGCTGTTTTGGTACAAGATTCCCTTCAAAAAGTTGTTTTAGAATACATTTATTAAACCATTTGATTAGATTTAGTACGGATTTGTATTCGAGGAGGTACTTCAGTAAAAAAAATTATGTATGGACATTTATTTTTTTATAACGAAAGATTGTTTTATACTATTCATAAATGATAAGTTGTGTTAGTACAGACTTTCTATATGAAATATTGTTAAGCCCAGATTTCAGAGTAAAAAAAAATATGTATGGAAATTTATTCTTTTATAAGAAAAGGTTGTTTTATACTATTCATAAATCATAAGTTGTTTTAGTACAGACTTTCTATATGAAATATTGCCTGTCATTACAGACTTTGTATACGAGATATTGTTTAGTACATATTTCATATAGGAAACGTTTTGTAGAACTGATTTTACATATGAAACGTTGTGTACTACTATTTTTATATACAACTTTTCGTATAGAGAGACATTTGTACTAATTATAGTACATATTTTCTATATTGAGTTAGTTTTAGAATCCTTTTTTATATCCTCGCTTTAGTGTGACGAGGGTATATATCACAGGGTAATGCTTTTACAGTCCCTAAAGTCCAATGAAAAATGGGCGTTATTGCCACGCCCCTTTTGGTATCTCCCACACAAAGTTACCATTTTGTACAAAAGGTTAAAAGCTTATAGCGTGAGTACCAATGCACGAAAATACTAGAACTTTGCACAGCGTAACGATTTTGAAGTACCTATAGTCCTGTGAAAAATGGGCGTTACCACTACAGATGTTGAGTTATTCCTTTTCTGAGAAATTTCGATATACTTTAATTGATAATAATCATATGCCGCAATAAAATATATTATTAATAATCATACGTCTCATTATACTCATACTTAGCATTGTATTATATTAATACTACTCATACGCCCCCTTGTATTGTACTCGTATTAATAATACTTATACACAACCTGGACTGGAGTTGAATAAATTTGAGAAACCTAGCAAAGACGTAGACGCAATTTTATGTTCTCTCTTTTCCATTCAATCTCAGTATTCGTATTGACAATATATTTTATATTTTTGTGTAATATGTCTTCATAGTGTCCCATAAAATACTTTCACACTTTTGTTAATCAAGTTATCCATTTTCATATAATTTATATATATTTTTTATTCTGTTACCAATAATAATCGCACGCATATACAGAATTGAAAATATTAAATATTTTAGATATAATTCGCTAGTATTCAAAATATATAATTAATTTCATAAAAATGAACTAATTAATATTAAAAATACTGAAAATTATTTTTTTTTTATGAATTTTAGCGAAAACTGATTCATAATAATCATACGCCACAATGTAATATATTAATAATAATCATACGCCTAATTGTACTATAGTAATAATTCGCCATATACTATTGAGTTATATAGGGTGATCCATTTCGAGGTTCCCTAATTTTTTAAAGAAAAAAAAAAACACAGAAAATTCAAATTGATTGGGGAATGTTTATTATCATTTGAGATCACATTCTTTGGCATTTATTTTTTGAAGATTATGTCTATCAATTGTTGGCCGCGGCTACGTCTCAGATTATCCATCCGTTGAGTACAATTTTCGATGATTCGTTCGAGCATTTCGACTGGTAACTTGCGAATGACACCCGTAAACGTTGTTCAGGCGTAAGTCTTTCCATGATGAAATGCAGAACAATACTAAACAAAAATAACATGACAGCATGACACGACTCACACGTGATCTGTCAAAAAAGGCTATTGAAAAAAGTATCTCTACTTGGATCACACGTTATTAATAATTCTCATATGCCTCGTTGGAAATCGCAAATTCACTTAAGATATTTCAGTTATTAGAATTTTCTATCAATTGTTTGTATTAATATTACTCCTACGAATTATCGTACTTTATTAATAAAACAAGTAAGAAAGTTTCAGTCGGGTAAACCGACTAAGGTATACCCTCACTTTGTCACTCTGTCAATTTGTGTGTTTAACAAATACACATATTTTTCGGCAAACAGTATTTTCTTTGAATACATTGCACTGTGCCGATCTGTAAGCGTTTATGTGCACTGGTATATTAACTTTACGAGCTATTACATTTTGGAATGATTTGGTCATTTTGTGTGGGAGGTACAAAAAGGGCGTGGTGATAACGCCAACTTTTTCAGGACTGTAGGCACTATAATAGCATTACACTGTACAACATTTCAAGTATTTGTATGTACTGGTATTAAAGTTATAAGCCGTTAACTTTTGGTATAAAACGGTTCATTTGTGTGGGAGGTACCAAAAGGGGCTGTATAACAATGCCCATTATTACCGGACTATAGGCGCTACAAAAACATTATACTTTACAAAATTTAAAGTATTTTTATGTACTTGTAATAAAGTTTTAATTAGTTCAATTTTGATGCAACATGGTCCATTTGTGTGGGAGGTACCAAAAGGGGAGTGGCAACTTCGCCCATTTTTTCTCGAGGTGATAGTGACTAATAAAATAATAAAATGTATGGAATTTCAGATGACTCTAATAAGTAGTATAGATGTTATTAACGAATTAATATTTCACTAAATAAAGGGTCCGCCATCTAACGTTTTTTTTTTTTCCAACTAGTGCTTGTTTCGTGAATGGTAACACTTAGCTCATTTCTGATTTGACAGATAATTAGTTTTACCCTTCCGCTGAACGGAGGAGGTACCAGAAGGAGTGGATCAATATGGCCCATCTTCGAACTTAGCCGGAGATATTAGAAAAAATATTGCCTTATACTAAATTTGAAGTCAATCGGTTACTCGTTTCGAGAATTATGGTGCGCACGGACGGACATTTCTCATTCGACTTAAAATGACCCATCCGCAGAACATACATAGGGTCTTAGATCACTCCTTCGATGTGTTACACTTTTGGCCCGCAGCAAATGATATATAATCGTATCACTAAAGTGAGGGTATAACTAACACGTCCCTTTATATCATATTAATAATACTAATACGCTTCGTTGTATTGTATTAATAGAACTCTTATGCCACCAGAACCAGCAAATTCAGTATATAATTTGTATATAATTTGATTTTCAGACTTCCCTGTTTGTACCTCCAACACAAATGGTCAAATTATACCAAAATTGAATAGCTCATAATCTACTGTTCACCGAAAGATAAGTGAATTTGATAAACCCCTTCTGGTGCCTCCCACACAAATTGACAGATTAATTAGTGTAATGTTATATATTACATTACTCACAAAGTGGGGGTATGTATGTATACCTTAGTCAGTTTACCCGACTGAAACTTTCTTACTTGTTTTATTCTCCTTTGTGACGTACGGAAAATTAAGTTACCTTTCGAATCATATTCAAATAACAATTACAATTAACGATAGATACAGTCCCTAGGTGAGAGAAAAATAATCCCAATACATATAGCGGTATTTGGTATTTATGATTTTCAACATAAATAATTGAATTGAAAACAATTTACAAGTATGACTGCGAAGGTATGAATGGGAATACCACATTTGTAATGATAACCAGGAAAATTTGTTGAATAATGTGCGGATGATATGAATGTAACCAAAAATAATTTAGAAGTTGAAATTTATAGGTTTTGTCTAACAAATGGATATAGTTTTTGGTTCTTATTTCACCATTATAGCACAATTAAATATCATTCTAATTTATATTATTAATTTGTTAAATATTTTTATGTCGTCTTAATGGAACCTGTATATTTTACTACGAAATTTGAACGACAGCAAGTCTACTAAGTTCGATTTGCCTTAAGACGTTGTCATATGATTGAGCAATAAGTCCTCGTATAATTTTACGAGTACTGTACAAAAAAACAACTCACTTGGTCTCTGGTTAAAGTCATAGAACAAAACGTCTATTTTCACACAGAATATGTCAAACTTTGCTAACTATCTTTAGGTCTGACAATAGCTATTTGAGTTCGCTATACACAGAAAAATTGTTTACTAAAATGATTAAATTAGGATAAAATTAACTTTAAGCCAATGACAAGAACTTTTATAATTAAGTTCACTCCCTCCATACTTAAGTTGAAGATAATGCTATATATGTTATATTAACATTAGGTAGAATATTTCGGGTGTGGGTATAAAATGTACTTATTTCTTATTATCTACGACTAGAAATCAATGCCAATATCTTAGTTTTTTTTTCAGTGAAACATCTAAGTATCTGTCGTCCCAGTACTCTTGCTTCTGTCTTCAACTACACATGTTCTACAAAGTCACAAATAAACACAGATATGTCGAGCTTAGAATATTAATTAGATACGAACTACAACGACTAACGTTAGACCAGAGAACTAACGATCGTTAGCGAGTTTTTTTCTTTCCAAACTGCAATAAATTTCTAAGCATGTTCCATCAATCAAATGTTAGGTTTATATAACTCCTGGAAAAAAGAGCTAAATATGATTTATACATTTATAATATTGGTCACTTCGGTGGCGGCGGTATATACTCGTATATTGGTTGTTTGTTAGAGCTTTGTTATAATTACGTTAGAACTTGACCAAATGGCCTGGCTAGGCCGGGCCGGGCTATTTGATATGGCAGACTGCCAATGTGACAATCTGCCAAGTAATAAATAAATAATTTTTCAATTGAGTATTCAATCGGAGTACTCGTTTCACGTTTAATTCGTACAAATTGTAACTGTCACACAGATATGAAAAATATCAATTTTCTTTCACAAGTCTTTCTGCAGACAAATGAAGGCAACTCTAACACTGCGTGTTTGGAAAAGAAATTCGTGGCTGTCAATACAACAAATCTGCAAGAGATAAGAAACGGATAAAATATGAAATATAGAGGGCATTGTTTGTTTTATTAACAATGTTTGGTTCGAATCAAGATAAACTATATTCAAAAGAGGGACGAAATTAAATTACTGTAATGCACTTTGGCCCCGGATCAATCCGAACTTCGGAAAATACCGCATTTAATTTGGAGATTCAAGATTCCCCAAAAGTTTTGTAAAATTTCATATTTTCAAGTCTGGCAAACATATTCCACATCCGGCATTTTAGGCTAAGTTTTGTGAATGTTTTTGATAAAATAATCTTGAGCCTTCTCATAAATTCTGCCTAGATTGCACTTTATGTAAAGAGAATTTTATTAGGAGCTAAAATTCTGCCCATTTATTGAAACAGAGTCTACAGTATTTGATTGACAAAGATCAAAATGTGATCTATAAAATTACTAAGGTATCATTAGTATTGTTTTTTTTTAATTTTCTAATTTCCATATTTACCTCAAAGTCTAGTCTACATTGGGCAAATATAATCAAATAATTCGACCTGTTTGGTATCACTTCTCCTTTGGCCAAAAATTCGGATTTCCATAGAAAAAGTTATATTTAGAAACTATTTTGTTTTAAAAAATATTTTCAAAACCTTGTAGTTCTTCAGATTTTATTTTTAATTTTTAAGTGATTTCATATATTACCAAAAAACTTAAAATGACATAAGTAGCAATAAATATCCGTCAGTAAAATATTAAAAAAATACGTAGATGTATACGTAGTATATATACACGGGGCAAAATCGCCTTTTTTGATATGTTTGAATAAAAAGAAAATATATTTGGAACACAAATTTTAAAATATTATATATTTCTGAGTAAACAAATTTTATTTGTAAATCAATAAAATTTACTTGGAACGGATATATTAATATATTACAACAAAATATATTTGCAAACTAATTTTCTCAAATAAAATATGTGTTTATGTACAAATAAAATTATTGTTAAGGAATGTCTTCAAATATATTTTATTAAAAAAGTTTTTCAAAACATTGCTGAATTTTTCTAATTTCATTTTTAATTTTTCCTTCGTTTCCAATTATGTTTTCCTCCCAGTTAAAAATACCATAAGCAGTATTAATTTATGTTTGAAGGGACTCATTTTAAATTTTTGAGTATTTAATATCAGCATTTGTTGTCAATCCTTCAAGTAATTTATTCTTATCCAAAATTATACAATTTCATATTTACGTATATAAAAAATTATTCCTAATATATAATTTTTGCGTTTACCAAATATTATATATTTAGAGTGTACCTTAAACATATATATGTTTCAAGCCGAATATGTTTGGGACAATATACTACACAAGCGATTTTTTTTCAGCGTGTACGTATAAATCAACAATAAAAAAGAACATTATAAAACAGAACAGGACATTTTTGCGATTTCTTTTATTTTTACAAACATATAAAACTTCTAAAAAATATCTTTGACTTACTGAAAATCTTAGGGGGGATTTTTCGGATTTTTTTATTTAAATTTTTGAATGGAGACTTTCATAAAAATATTCCGTGAAAATTTTAGATGAATCGAAACAACTAAAAAGATACAGCAGTCTAAGCAACCGTGCCTCATACGTACACCAGGAAAACTTAAAAACGTTCTTCCCACAACCCAAGTCGGTGTCCATCATAACTTAAAAACTACTGCACCGATCGTTTTGCAATTTGGAACACTATTTCTGTGCATAAATTACAATAATAAATAGGTCTATTTTTTTACAAAAATCCCGTTTTTCACTTCAAAGTGTTCCCAAAAAAGTGTTCAAAAATCCTCCCAGCGTTGCCTGAGGAAAACGGTTACCTAACGAAATAATTTTGGTTTTTTATACCCTCCACCATAGGATGGGGGGTATATTCATTTTGTCACTCCGTTTGTAACACCTAAATATTGATCTGAGACCCCATAAAGTATATATATTCTTAATCGTCGTAAAATTCTAAGACGATTTAGCCATGTCCGTCTGTCCGTCCGTCCGTCTGTGGTAATCACGCTACAGTCCGCAATAATAGAGCTAGGTTGATCAAATTTGGTATAAATATTTCTTATAGTTGCAGGTTGTTTGGGATTGCAAATGGGCCATATCGGTCAATGTTTTGATATAGCTCCCATATACATATATTGATTCCTACTGTCCTCATCTACTATATTTTGTATGTTTTTCGGTGTTATTTTCTTTAGGTTTGAGTTATTTTGTGAGGTCACATGCTATCCATGGTGGAGGGTATATAATATTCGGCATGGCCGAACTTAACGCTTTTACTTGTTTTGATTTCAAATGACCGATCACCGACTTATGATGGACACCGCAATTCAACTTTTTTATGAGACGCCTCCGAATAATTGCAGCCATTACCATATTTGTTACAAAAAAATCACGAAAATGTGCCTTATTTTGCACGAATTAACGTTACCACCTTAAAACTTCCATTAAGTTTAAGGTATCGATATATTTTTTGGAAATAAATATTAAATGGAAATAAATCTTTATTTTGGAAATAATAGTCCCAAAAAAATGACAAAATAAAAAAATATTATTTTTTTTAATTATCCTTACTTTTACAATATGGGTCATCATTTATCCATAGATTTTTTTCAAATACGCAAGGTTTACTTGGTTAGGACGAAAAAATTCAAAAATGGAATCAAACTAATTCCTTGCATTATTTTCAACTTTTTATGGTTTTTTGGTGCCAAAAATTAAAATATTTCTAATTGGTTAAACGACAGTTACTAAACTTCTGTTTTTTCGTGAAAGTGGTATTTTTAACATTTTACCATAAACAATTTTTGGTTTGGTTTCATAAGACAGTATGCCTCAATCTAAAAAAAAAAATTAGGTTTCGGAAACAAAAAAAATGTTGCAGAGTGTAATTTCTAATGTCGTCTCCTTCGTAGCAAGTTCAGCGGCTTTACAGTTCCGCTGGATATCCCTATGCCCAGGTATGCACCCATATGATATATGTACTGACACATCTGCGGGATTTGAGGGCTGTTTGTTTAGTCACTTAAGAAATTTCCCAATTCTAAAAATAATTGTTCACTAAAACAAAGATTTGATACAAAATAGTCATACATAGTTTTTAAGCCAAAGTAACTTATTCTTAACTTTAAAAAATATTTTCCGTGTATAACACTTTCTGGGGTAATATTGTGTCCTAAACATGAAATAAGTAAAAAACGTTAAGTTCGGCCATGGCGAATCTTATCTACCCTCCACCATGTATTGCATTCAATTCTATTACTGGAACAATCTTTGAATATGGAGCACATCTTCAAACCATCCTTTTTATCCCCTCACCTTAGAGAGAAGGGTATATATCATTTGCTACGAGCCAAAAGTGTAACACATCGAAGGAGTGACCTAATACCCTAAGTATGTTCGTCGGTAATCCGTTTTGGGTCAAATTAAGTCATTTAAGCAATGTCCGTCCGTCCGTCCGTTCTTCCGTCTGTGTATCTGCTGGCTGGTGCGCACGATAACTCTCGAAAGGAGTCACCGATTGACTTCAAATTTGGTATGTGGTAATATTTTTCTCTATCTCCGGCTAAGTTCGAAGATGGGCCGTATTGGTCCACTCCTTCTAGTACCTCCCCCACAAAGGGTTAAAGTGTAGTGAAATATTGATTATTTTATAACTTATATACTACTATTCGAACCTCCTGAAATTCATATAGTATTAGTTTATTAGTCGCTATCACGTCTAGAAAAATGGGCTAAGTTGCCACCGCCTTTTTGGTACCTGCAACACAAATGCACCATTTTGCACCAAAAGTTAACAGCTTATAACATTTATACCAGTCATAAAAACACTTAAAATTTTGTCCAGTGTAATGCTTTTATAGTGCCTACAGTCCAGTGAAAAATGGGCGTTATTACCACGCCCCTTTTGGTACCTCCTACACAAAGCTATCATTTTGCACCAAAAGTTAACAGCTTATAACATTAATACCAGTGTATAAAAACGTGTTTACTGTGTAGGGCGTTATCATCACGCATATTTTTCTACCTCCCCTACAAAATGGGCAAATCATATCAAAATTTTAAATCTTATAACGTTAATATACCACTGCACATAAACGCTTATAGTCCGGCACAGTGCAATGTATTTGAAGTATCTACTATTCAGCGAATAATAGGTGTATTTGTTAAACCCCCTGTGGTACCTCCCACACAAATTGTCTGACTAATTCGTGTAATATTCCATATTACATTACTCAAAAAGTGAGGGTATACCTTAGTCGGTTTACCCGACTCAAACTTTCTTACTTGTTGTTGAAGCAAATATTAAAAAAATAACGCTGCAATTTTTTACCAGAATAGAGTACAATCTGCAAAGTTTCAGTTAATTGCTCAGAAAATGTGGTGTATATGGCTTAAACAAGTCTTTCTGGCAGCGACATCTATAGGTGGACTACAACAAAATATTAATTGATTTAAACATGTTATACTGTGATGAATTCTTGTCTAAATAAAACAAACTGCAAAAATTCTAAAATGCTTAGAAAATGTGGTATTTATGATTTAAATAAGCCTATTTTGGAGCGACCTCTATAGGTGACTATAACAAAATATGAGCCGATTTGCAAAATTTTTACTCTGCAAAATTTAAGGAAAATTGCTTTAAAAATTTGGAATCTATGGCTCAAAACGCGTATTTTGGAGCGGCAGTTATAGGGAAGCTACATCAAAACGTTGACCGCTGTGATGGTTCATTTGCAATCCCAAACGACCTGCAACTATAAGAAGTATTTCTACCAAATTTGATCAACCTATCTCTATTATTACGGACTGTAGCGTGAATTTAATATACAGACAGACGGACAGACAGACATACGGACATGGCTAATAAATAAATTTTATGATTGATTATAGTCTATTACACTAAACTACACATTCCTACAAAGTTCAATATCGAAAATTTACCATTTTAAGAGGGAAATTTAAAAAGACGTAACAGCAAACAAGATCATTAAAAAGGCGGAAAGATTCATTAAACTTTATTTCTTTATTCAAAATGTACACCTACACTAATTGCACTACATTTGTTATTTGATTTCGCCTTAATAGCCAGGAAATCCATAAATCTGGTCAAAACATTAAAATTACTTTAATTTGTTTTTGGCTTCTCCTGAAGAAGCGTGAACATGTGGGTTACGTTATTTTGGATTTCAGGTGACGATATATACTTTATGGAGTCGCAGATCAATATTTCAAGGTGTTGCAAATGGAATGCCAAAGTTTGTATACCCCCCTTCTATGGTAGAGGGTATAAAAAAATATTATGGAAAATTTTTTTAAACATTTTTTTTTTCAAATTCCGATTTTCTTAGAAGGTTGCTTTAGTATGTACTATATTTTTTGAAGTAAAAGCTCTATAAAGCTGGGATACCCTTTAAATTGAACGAAATAAAGAAACGTTTTTTATAAATAAAAGAAAGGTTACTTTGGCTAAAAACAAATAAAAAGGGTTTGATAGTTGGTTTGGTTTGCTGTTGGTGTTAAATAAAAAACAATACTTTTATTTATTTAGTTGTCTTTCTTTATTTTCCCAATATTTGGGACATCTTTGTGGATCATCATCGTGGGAATATGTAATCATATTGTATCGAAAATAGTCCTTCGCCACATGGGTTTTCGTTTATTTACATTCGTTAGTTCTTTCCTGTGTTGCATTACATATTTAATTTTTCATAAACTGATGCTATACATTTTCTTACTTGTTAAACTCCTCGTAAGATTACAATTAAAAGCTTAATATAATGATTAGTACCCCATTAGTTACATTAAAAGCAAAAATCCTACAAAAATCCTTTTAAATGTGCACAGTTGTGCACTAAACACAGAATATCCTACCATTGATAGTTATGAGCATGACAATTCACACAAAAAGCCATGGCATACTTTTAGGCGGCCACTATTTTTCACTATCACCACTATCATTGCGAGTGACTGAGTATCTTCTCTCTTCGTTGTGCTCGCACAACACAAGGTTTTCCGGAATTTATGGAGTTTTCCCTCCGGCTGGCTTTGCTAATTAATTAAAATCCTTGTGGTGGGGAAAAAAGAACACTTGTCCTTTGCATTTCGTTTCGTTTGATTTGTGCCAAATCATTTGAAATAAGTAAACTATAAACAATAAATGGTGGCATAAATTTTAGCTCTTCGTTCTGCGATCGAATCGACTGATTCTTCTGACTTTGCTGATGATGGATTGGTGGAATGATTGGCCGATTTGCTTGACTAAAGATGAAAATGCATTTCCGGTAATTGTGTTAAGGCTATCTTTATCATGTCGTCCAAGTAGTGAGTGAGTGGACATATGGATTGACAGTTCATTTTGTGAGGGATAGTTCTTGGCCTTTCCATAAAGACTTGGTTTAATGGTGGAGAAATATTGTTTTGAATCATTGTTTCTGGGATTAAATGTGAGTGCGAGTGTGGTGGGTATTAATGTCTGAACTCATACATTATTCATAAGCATTTACTTGGTAAGCATTGCTACCAAAGCTGTGGTGTCTCATTATTAAACCATTTGGGTGGAATAATGCATGAATTGATGATGATATCCATCCGTTCAAAACCATTCCATTTCATTTGAGAGCTCTTTTGCTGGAATTCTTATTACTAACCTTAGACCGTTTCGTCCGTGTGTCTGTCCGTCCCTCCATTTACGTCAAGTGTATTCACTTGAAGTGATATGATCTGTACATAAGCAGAAAATAGTATTAAATTAAGTGATTTACTTTGGGCCAACAACTAAATGGAAAGGTTTCTTGTAATTGCTGCGAAAATGGCTTCCAAAGTCATTCCACTTAGAGACCTGATGAAATTCGTAGCCGGAGCCGGTTCGTATGAGCTCGAGACTTTGGTGGTTAATTTTTGTAATTAATTTCTTTAATGTCTCTACTCGTCATTGTTGTTTTTGTACGTATTTTCCTGGTAGCTTTTGTAAAATACTCCTTTTTATAGCAGACGCGTCGCCATCCATTAGTCCACAACCTTGTTTGTTGCTTTGTAGAATTTCTATGGTTTGGCGCTTAGGTTGTTTGTGTGGAAAAGTACTTGCGAAGCGTGAAAAAGTTACGCGTTGTTAGCAATGCACAAAGGCTTCAAGCGGATTGTTTTTGAAGTCAGCTTTGAAGGTTGGTCTTTTGCATACTTTTGCAAAGTGTTAATTTGGAAGTTCTAATTTTTTTATTTAAAAAAAGGGGCTTTTGAAGTGAACTCTATGCTTTTTAAAGAAGTGCCTGTTTTCTTAGATATTCAGTATTGTTTTTAATAACATAGCTATACTTTAACTTTTGTGGCGTTTGGTATGTGTATGTATCAATTGTTATGAAAAATGTGTAACACATCAAAGACCCTATATCTCTGGTTTTCTGAAAAAACAGTGCATCTCAAAAAATCAAAGGTTCAGGAACGCCATAATACTCTTTCTCTAGCATATTTGACTGTTGGAAAAAGTCATCAAAAATCGGGCTTAGGGATTATCATATATGGATCGATAGATAATGGTTTACTAAATACATATATGCCAAAATCGGGCATAGGTTGTTATACCAGAAACAGGACATTTTAGGTCATTTGAGCTATATCTGTCGGTTTGACCGGTCCGCACGATAATTTTCGAAAGTAGGTTAATTCCTGAAATCTAGGAGTTATAAGAAAAAAATAAAAAGAGATATTATTGTTGTGTTTTAGAAATGCTTAAAAACAAAATAACAGAAAATGAAAATTCGCCTAAACCGACTTAAGTATAGCCTTACTTGAGACTTATTACATGGAATTTGGTATTTTTGGGCATGAATGGTGGAAGTTTTTCGAGACTACAGTATAGATGAAGACCTCTGAGGTCGACTCTGGTATAGATGAATACCTCTGAGGTCGGCTATAGTGTAGAGGAACCCCTCAGAGGTCGACTCTAGTACACGTATAGAGGAAGACCTCAGAGGTCGACTCTAGCATATAGGAAGACCACTGAGGTCGACTCTAGTATAGAGGAAGACCTCGGAGCTCGAATCTAGTATAGAGGAAGACCTCGGAGCTCGAATCTAGCATAGAGGAAGGCCTCGGAGCTCGACTCTAGCATAGAGGAAGGCCTCTGAGGTCGACTCTAGTATAGAGGAAGGCCTCTGAGGTCGACTCTAGTATAGCGGAAGGCCTCTGAGGTCGACTCTAGTATAGAGGAAGGTCTCTGAGGTCGACTCTAGTATAGAGGAAGACCTCGGAGCTCGAATCTAGTATAGAGGAAGACCTCTGAGCTCGACTCTAGCATAGAGGAAGACTCCAGAGGTCGACTCTAGTATAGAGGAAGTATAGAGCACGACCTCTGAGGTGGACTCTAGTATAGAGGAAGGCCTCTGAGGTCGACTCTAGTATAGAGGAAGATCCCGGAGCTCGAATCTAGTATAGAGGAAGACCTCGGAGCTCGACTCTAGTATTGTAGAGGAAGACTTCAGAGATCGACTCTAGTATAGAGGGAGTATAGAGCACGACCTCTGATGTCGACTCTGGTATAGAGGAAGATCTCGGAGCTCGACTCTAGTATAGGGGAAGACCTCAGAGGTCGACTCTAGTATAGAGGAAGGCCTCTCAGGTCGACTCTATTATAGAGGAAGGCCTCTCAGGTCGACTCTAGTATAGAGGAAGGCCTCTCAGGTCGACTCTAGTATAGAGGAAGGCCTCTCAGGTCGACTCTAGTATAGAGGAAGGCCTCTGAGGTAGACTCTAGTATAGAGGAAGGTCTCTGAGGTCGACTCTAGTATAGAGAAAGGCCTCTCAGGTCGACTCTAGTATTGAGGAAGACCTCAGAGGTCGACTCTAGTATAGAGGAAGACCTCAGAGGTCGACTCTAGTATAGAGGAAGACCTCTGAGGTCGACTCTAGTATAGAGGAAGACCTCTGAGGTCGACTCTAGTATAGAGGAAGACCTCTGAGGTCGACTCTAGTATAGAGGAAGACCTCTGAGGTCGACTCTAGTATAGAGGAAGACCTCTGAGGTCGACTCTAGTATAAAGGAAGGCCTCTGAGGTAGACTCTAGTATAGAGGAAGGTCTCTGAGGTCGACTCTAGTATAGAGAAAGGCCTCTCAGGTCGACTCTAGTATAGAGGAAGACCTCTGAGGTCGACTCTAGTATTGAGGAAGACCTCAGAGGTCGACTCTAGTATAGAGGAAGACCTCTGAGGTCGACTCTAGTATAGAGGAAGACCTCTGAGGTCGACTCTAGTATAGAGGAAGGCCTCTCAGGTCGACTCTAGTATAGAGGAAGGATTCTCAGGTCGACTCTAGTATAGAGGAAGGCCTCTCAGGTCGACTCTAGTATAGAGGGAGGCCTCTGAGGTCGACTCTAGTATAGAGGAAGGTCTCTGAGGTCGACTCTAGTATAGAGCATGACGTCGGAGCTCGAATCTAGTATAGATGAAGACCTCTGAGCTCGACTCTAGCATAGAGGAAGACTCCAGAGGTCGACTCTAGTATGGAGGAAGTATAGAGCACGACCTCTGAGGTGGACTCTAGTATAGAGGAAGGCCTCTGAGGTCGACTATAGTATAGAGGAAGATCCCGGAGCTCGAATCTAGTATAGAGGAAGACCTCGGAGCTCGACTCTAGTATTGTAGAGGAAGACTTCAGAGATCGACTCTAGTATAGAGGAAGTATAGAGCACGACCCCTGATGTCGACTCTGGTATAGAGGAAGACCTCGGAGCTCGACTCTAGTATAGAGGAAGACCTCGGAGCTCGAATCTAGTATAGAGGAAAACCTCGGAGCTCGACTCTAGTATAGAGGAAGACTTCAGAGGTCGACTCTAGTATAGAGGAAGACCTCTGAGGTCGACTCTAGTATAGAGGAAGACCTCTGAGGTCGACTCTAGTATAGAGGAAGACCTCTGAGGTCGACTCTAGTATAGAGGTCGACCCTAGTATAGAGGAAGGCCTCTGAGGTCGACTCTAGTATAGAGGAAGACCTCGGAGGTCGACTCTAGTATAGAGGAAGACATCTGAGGCCGCCTCTAGTATAGAGAAAGTCCCCTGACAACCACTAACCTTAAAAAATTATATTGTATAATACTGGCATTAGTTTGATATGATTTATCTCCCAACAACATTTTTGGGCAAATAAAGAAAGATACATTTTTCGTTGTTGCATTGAAAATACAATGTAAATTTGAACTAATGGTTGTTGCCCAACTCTAAATCAATCATGGGATAATAACATTTATCTCTATTGCCTCATTTACAAATTTCCTTTTCTTTACTCAAAGTAATAAAGGAAAATGTAACAAACGACTTTTTAATACATTTCTTGCCAAATAATTCCTCATTTTTTCTAAATACAAAAATTGCCTAACTCTTCCCATTAATGCATCAATAATTGTGTTCCACATAGTTTACATAAATTTCCATATTACACAAATAAATACCGAAAAAATCGGCAATAAAACTCTGAAACAAGTAAATTTCCTAACACTTCTTCACTGTTCCCTATTCCTCATACATCTCTTTTATAGCCCATTGAACATTAAAATCATGACACTTTTATGGATGAAGAAGAATGAATATCCATTCCACAAAAGATCATAAAAGACTGGGCACGTTTTTGGGTCACCGATCACTCTTGGAAAGCTATTATACTTGCGTATCAAAAATTGCTGTGTTCTCCAAGCAAATGATATTTACTCACTTGGGGAATGATAAAGTGCATCTGCTTGGGGACAGATGAATGGAGATATAGACACACGCACATTTTATGGTTAAATATTAGAAATTCCCTAATACTGTTGGGGATTACAATTTGTTTACATTGAATTAACATAAAAATTTAATTAAAATTTAAAGCTTCTAGATTGAGAAAAAATGCTTGTGTATATGAAAATGAAACAGTTATTGTCTTATGACTTTGAGAGAATGAATGAATATGTTTTTGATTTGTATAAATAATGTATTTCATTAAAATTTAATGAGTTGTTTGCTTGAGTTATTAGCAAAGCTGGCGGTCATAAATCGCCAACCCACCATCACCGCCATCACTTTTGCGTTCCGTCGACGTCTTTTGGTTGTTGGACAACATAAAAGTCATTATTAATGCGAATGTAAAATAATTGCTGAAAATGTTTAGGCGTTTCACTACAAAGTTTCAGACAAATTGCCACCAAGTACTAAGCTTGTTAAAATTCTCCGCTGACCGGGTGGCGTATGAGTGTTATTAATTAAAATCTAATTTTACAAATTCCCCTACAACTTTTTTATTCTCCATTGAACAAGGTTCGTTTAAATTTTTGTCGATAGCTAACATTTCAAGCAGTCTTATAAATGTTTTGGATAATTCGTGGTGATGTTTTTTTCAAGCTAAAATTATGGTGATTTCTTTGTTGGCTGGATTTTGACAACAAGTAGTCTAATGGCCAGTTTATCTTTTTGCACAAATCTTGTATCTGCAAAGTTGAATTATACCTGATTTACGTGCGCCGTTAACTCGCAACTACGACACCACCTTCGCACTGCGCAAGACGAGTGCGGCACAATCTGATTGCGACTGCGCGCTGATTATTTGCAGTGCCTTTAAGCTTTTAGGTGGTTTGGATTATTTCTTTTTTGCGATTTTTAGTATTTTTTTATTTGCTTCACAGGTTTCATTTGTGTGTTAGTGATGTTGTTGGTTTCGTAGTTTTATCACAATTTACAAATCTGGCTGTAAAAGCAAAACATATTTCGCTACCTTAAACGTGACGTAGGTGGTATTATGGCTGATGGTGGTGGTGGTATCGGTGGTGGTGGTATCGGTGGTGGTGGCAAGAAACTTTAATTCGGTCTCGCAGCTCAATCATTTGGTTAATAGAATTTACGTAATAAATTGCGCACATGTTTTGTGTATGTCTTTTTTATGTTGCAGGTTAAGTGGTTAGAGAAATACATATATACAATGGATCTCGGACAGGTAACAGGTGTATTTCTGGCCAATAAATTCGGTCATAGAGACCATTTATAATAAAATCAGAAACTGAGAGATGTGTTTTGAATCTAAAGTGTTCGTTAATTTCAACAGAGCTACACTTTTGAACAGATAACTAATGTACATATAACCCAAATTATCCCCACAAGGGGCCAATTCTTAGACGGCACGATCCTTTGAGGTGTTAAAATTATATACTCACTGAAAGGGACCTACATTTTATGCGAGTATCGGGATCGGATCAATAATCCACATGCTTCTAAAAAAATGAAAGATGATAACGAAATTGTGTCTTAACATTATCCCCTAGATTACAGTGCTTGTGATAAAGGTAGAATATGATGATTTTTAACATGTCCGAAATACATTTTCGAAAGGATACAACCATTTCCTTATCAATAGGTAAAATTTCTTAATTAAGAGCAGGACGGTGATTAGCACAAAATCGTTAAATAGCTACCCTCCTTTGGGATATAATTCTGCATTGGTTCCACAAATGATCGCCCAGATTTCTAAGTTGACTATTTTTGATCACTGATTTAAAACACTGTGAATGCAAACTTTAAAAATTTATCGTCGGTGAAAACAACTAACTCTGCATAATTTGAACTCGCTAAATCTAATGAAATTAAACGTTTTTTTCTGTGACGTCGCGTTAGCCTCCCAGTTTGAAGGCTTCGGAATAGAAGTTCCATGCTAAAGAATGAAATACAGGAGACACTTCAAGAAGTATTTCTTCCAAAACCCCCGTTACGCCCGCTCATCCACTTAACCCTGAAAATCCCCCTCCAAAACTACGATACATCAAAAGACGTCGAAATCGATGGGTTTTTGGATGATGTGTTCGACACAAAGATTCCTTGTAAAAAATCACCATGGTCCCCACAATGCACTTTAATGACGACCCAGTGGTTTTTTTATATGTGTGTATATCGTATTTATCCACAAAGCTTGCTGGGTAAACAAAGAGGTTGTTTAATTCAGACACAATTTTAGTATATAAGGCTTCGGAATAGAGGGCATGTTAAAGATCGAAATACAGCAGATATTTCAAGAAGTATTTCTTCCAAAACCCCCAATACTCCTGCTCATCTCATTAACCCCGAAAACCTCCCTCCAAAAATTACGATACATCAGAAGTCGTCGAAATTGATATAGGAATCTTTTTTTTGGAATACTTCAACCAAAACACCCATCGATTTCTAAGACTTTTGATATATAATTGTTTTCGAAGGCGATTGTTAGAGGT
Organism: Eudasyphora cyanicolor; assembly: GCA_963930755.1. Taxonomy (NCBI): domain Eukaryota; kingdom Metazoa; phylum Arthropoda; class Insecta; order Diptera; family Muscidae; genus Eudasyphora; species Eudasyphora cyanicolor. Next base: position 6,086,168 of record OZ005735.1, on the reverse strand, counting down.
AAGGGATGCATGGGGACGGCGTGTGTTTTGGGAGTTATACTTATTGAAGTGTCCTCTTAAATTTTTTCTTGGCATGAACATCTATCTATTCCTAAACCTTATATACTAAAATTGTGTCTAAATTTTCTGACTTATTTGATTACCCAGCAAAATTTGGGGCTAAATATCTCGAATACGAATGATTTAGCGGGTCAAAATTATGCGGGATAATTTGGTTTCATCGAGGATACATTGTGGTGAACACAGAGTGTATAAGAAAATAGTCCTTAGATGTTTGCGAATTTTTCATCCCATTGTAACCAAACTGTGACGTTAACTTTTTGTGCAAAATGGTCCATTTGTATGGGAGGCACAGAAAGGGGCTTGGTAGCTCGCCCATTTTTTACAGGACTGTAAGTACTATAAAAGCATTACACTCCACAAAATTTCAAGTGTTTTTATGTGCAGGAAACTGAGTTATAAGCGGTTGATTTTTTGGCCCATTTGTATTAAAGGTACCAAAATGGTCGTGGCAATAAACCCACTTTTTACGAGACTGTTGGTTCTATAAAAGCATTACACTTCACAAAATGTCAAGTATTTGTATGGACTGGAATCAAAGTTATAAGCCGTTCAATTTTTGAACAAAATGGTCCATTTGTATGGGAGGTACCAAATGGGGCTTGGCATCTTCGCCCTTACCCTTACGGGTAGCTAATAATGGGTTCGCCACCTTTGTTATTTCTCAACTAACATGTTTCACCCCTTAGCTAAAATGCTTCACAGGGAGTCGTGGCTCCCAAGATGAGAATCGCTGACATAGAGGGCATACTCTAAGTCCTCATTCAAAGCCAAAGTTTGTTATTCTTTTAGTTAACCCAAATTGTTTTTGATGTAATAAGTACAGGGTCTCCCATATTCGACGGACCCATCTGGCAACGCCATAACTTTTGATAGAGATGTCAGATCGCTTAATGACATACCGCGTTTGAAGCGTCAGTCCAAGCAGATTTTTACCATGGAACAATACACGCCACGCGAAATAGTTGAAATTTACATTCAACAGAAGAAGTCAATTGTGAAAACTCAACGTGCTTTTAAAATATTAAAAAATGTGAGAAGTGCGCCTTCTAAGAACACCATTAAGCGTTTATACGAAAAATTTTCGACTGGTGAGGCTCTTTCTAATCCGAAGAGGCCAAATAAAAGTCGACCAAGGCGATCGGCCGAGAATATCGCTGCCGTACGAGCCAGTGTTGAGAGGTCCCCAAGAACATCCCAAAAACGCCGTTCTCAGCAGTTGGGCATGGCTCGGTCCACTTTACAACGGATTATTCGCGTTGATTTGAATTTGTTCCCGTACAAAATTCAATTGACGCAAAGATTGTTGCCTGCGGACAAGCCTCGTCGATTGGAATGGGCCCAAAAAAAACATGGGTCCGTCGAATATGGGCAACCCTGTACAAAAAGGATCCAGAATCAGTACTATTAATTATGCCTCCCTGGAACCAGTATAGTTTTGCTTCACAAAGGCCCTACCGTTTACAACTCCCTTTACAATTATCCTTCGGTACGCTCGCGTTATTCCTGAAACATCTGTCAGTTAAACCCATTAAATGTGTATATTTTTAGAATCTTTTTTCTTTTCTGACTTGTGCAAATGCGAAAAAAATAGCGAAGAATGAAAACTTCCCTCTCTATGCTTCTAACAAGTTTATGCAATTATATGTGCACATAGTCAGCCGCTGATAAACATGCGGACCAACTGAACTATGTTGCAACACTCGGCGCAATGCAGCGATGTAACCAACGATTGCTGTTGATGCTGTTGTGGCTATGTGACTCCAGCAATGGCTGCATGCAATAATTCCGCCGAGATAAAATGCAAAAGATAAACTTCTGAACGCTGAGCCATAGCAACGCGCCGCACTTAAACGTCAAAACTGGGGAGAGGAGATGTTTTTCCCTCAACACAGCAACTGAAGATTTTCCTTTACTCGCCCTCGTCCACAGCAGCCTTAGCTTCTTTTCCAAAACAAGTTTCAGCGAAAACAAGTGTAAGTGTGGCACAGAGCAGTGCAGCATCAACGCGCCTTAACTCCTTCAACTGACTTCAGAACAGAAATTTTGCGCGGGAAAACTGTACCCGGTTTTCTTGCGGTGCTGTTTTGTTATTGTTGCTGATTTTTCTCCAAACAACTTGAGCGTTTTAAAAATAAATCAACCGCAGAATGAACGGAACGGAAAAAGTTACAGAAGACGCGGCACAAAAAAAAGCATAAGTAAGAACAAGCCACATGGCATTTCATACATTTAATCTTTATGGATCGCTGGAGCGCATGCGCCAATACCGCAAACCAGAACAGACTTAGCCTCAGACTCGACATGTAAGAGGAGAACATCGCTCTAAACTAAGGCACAGTAGGAGAAGTTGGCAGAAATAGAAGACCAAAAGGACAATTACTGGAATTAATAAGGCACAGTAGGAGCAGTTGGCAGAAATAGAAGACCAAACGGACAATTACTGGAATGAATAAGGCACAGTAGGAGTAGTTGGCAGAAATAGAAGACCAAAAGGACAATTACTGGAATGAATAAGGCACAGTAGGAGCAGTTGGCAGAAATAGAAGACCAAAAGGACAATTACTGGAATTAATTGGCACTGTTTCTTTTAGGGGCGTAACGTTAATTCGTGCCAAAAAGGCACAATTTTGTGACGACACAGTTAAAAATCTTTTGATTAAAACCAAAGGTATATCATACTATAACTTTCGAAGAGCATTGTGTAAAAATTTCATTAAGAAATATTAAAAAAGATGGCAATGGCAGCAATTATTCGGAAGCGTCTAAAAATTTTTAAAAGTTTACGAAAGTATATGTGTCGTAAGTGAAATACAGCTTCCATAGCGCTAAAATTTCAAATCAGAAGGAAATCTAAATCTTTTTCAGTTTTTGGGGAAACTAAATCTAAATCTGAACCGATATTGACCAATTTCATTAGGGTTCTTTCAAGGTGTGTGAGAGTCCTTACTGCGAAATCTCAACAAGATCGAAGTGAAATTGTGACCTGTACTTAACGAACAACTTAAGATGAACAGACGGACAGGCAAATGGACGGATGGACAGACATGCTTAAATCGACTCAGATAGAGATTCTGAGTCGATCGGTATGCTATAAGGTGGGTCTAGTTGAAGTATTTCTAGGTATTTCAAACATATGACACAAAATAAACTTATAATACCCTGTACCAGACTTTGGTTTAGGATATAATAAGCTAATCGGTCGGGAAGTAAAAGACAAGTGAGTCATCTAGAGCAGGGGTTTTAAGCCGTTTTGGCTCTGAGTCTCCCATGATGCCCTGCTAACAAGTTAAGCAAGCGTTCTCAAGTAGAAATGTCCTATATTTAATTCCCCTCACTTGGAGTAGCTAAAATGCTCCTTAGGGAGCAGCAGGGGCTCACCCAGTGAGAAGCCCTGACCTAGTAGATATAAATATCTTTGGTAGTAAAACAAATTTTTCTTGATGCCCTCTGGAAACAACGACAATAATAGCTTTAAAGATTAATGGTGGATGGAAACTTTATTAAGAAAATTTCGAAATTATAATCCGAGGGAGCTAAATCTGGCGATTTGGCCATCGCAAATAGTGGATGTGTGAACTTGCGCACAGATTTCTCATCATCGGATTTTCCGTCAATATGAGATGTACAGCACTTTTTTAAAAAACCTATTACTTCAACCGACGGTTATCCTATACCATTTTGTATATTTTTTTTAACCATTTCTAGCGTGGAAATCTCAATTGGTCGACCACTATGGTTTGCGTCTTTCTAAACTCTGCCTCTCAATATCACTATGGAACAAAATTTTTGTCGAAAGGCTGTGCATAACATTTTCTGGAGTAATAGGTGTCCTAAACGCGAAAAAATATTAAAAAGAATTTTTATGATAATTTTTTTTTTTGAAGGAAAAAAACATTAAAAATGGATGAAATTCGCAAAAAAGTAGTTTGTTCCAATTTCTGGAAGCTAGCATTATAACGAAGAAAACGATGCCTATTTGAATATGCATCCATGGATAAATGTAAAAATTATAGCACTTTTGGTAGAAATTAGAGAATTTCAACATAATCCGGTTTTTATACACACACTATTGTGAACAAGGGTATATAACAGATGCTGTAGGTCAAAAGTGTAACAAATCGATGGAGTGACCTAAGAGACCCCATGAATATTTGGCGGAAATCCGTTTTGGGCCATTTTAAGTCATTTTAGCAATGTCCGTCAGCCTGTCCGTCTGTCTGTCTGGTTTGTGCGCACGATCACTTTCGACAGGATTAACAGATTGACACCATATTTGGTATGTGTAAATATATTTTTCTATCTCAGAATAAGGTCAAAGATGGACTATGTTGGTCCATTCCTTCTAGTACCTCTCCCACAAAGGGTCAACATTTAGTGAAATATTGATTATCTCATAACTTCTATACAACTATTAAAAATCTTTGACCATTCCACACATAGTACTTATATTAGAGTCTTGGTTGATATCATCGTGAGAAAAATGGACGAAGTTGCCACTCCCCTTTCAGTACCTCCCATACAAATGGACCATTTTTCTCAAAAAGTTAACGGCTTATAAGTTTGATTCCAGTCCATAGAAATGCTTGAAATGTTGTGAAGTGCAATGCTTTTATAGTACCTACAATCCCTTGAAAAATGGGCGTTATAGCCACGCCCTTTTTGGTACCTCCCATACAAATGGGCCATTTTGCGCAAAAAGTTAACGGCTTGTAACTTCGATTCTAGTCCATACAAATGTGGAGTGTAATGTTTTTATAGTACCCCTAATATATTACAAAATAGGCGTTAGTGCGACGCTCCTTTTGGTACCTCCCAAACAATATTGCCAAAATAAAAAAATATGAAAACAATATTTTTTTGAATTTCGCTATTTTTACAATATGAGTCATAATTTATACATTTATCCATACCTATTTTGCAAATAGGCATTGTTTTCTTCGTTAGAATGATAACTTTCAAAAAATGGAACAAACATTTTTTGCGAATTTTTTCCTATTTTTTATGGATTTTTTCGTGCCAGCAAAAAATGTTTTTTTTATTAAAAAAAAATCAATTTTTTAAATGGTATTCCGGCTTTAACGAGTTTATTACATGAAAATTGGAATTTTCGAAAAAAAATTTAAAAATAAAACATTACCATAAAAAAAATGTTTTGGCTTTATAAAATAGTATGCCTCAATCTATTAAAAAAAGATTTTGGGTCGTGTTGTTTTGTGTATTTTATAGTTGTAAAGTAAGGAGCAGAATCCCGTAGAATCTAGCTAGGTTTTAATATTGGTTGGACTGAGACCTTTCAAATGCAAGTACTCGTATTGTATTACATATCGGTACTCGAAACCAATTTTATCAATGCTTACAAATTCACTGAGATGGTGTACTTTTCAGTACTCAAAAAAGATAAGAAAATAACCTCCACACAGCTTGGATACTTACGGAAGCTGTGCAGGTAAGAGTTCATGTCACCAGGCTGCCTTCAGCCACACATGTATATTTGGTATAATATCTTCGTATATAAGCCCATACGGCCCTACCAAGGGGCGATAGATACAGATTGCTCATTAGTGGTTACTCAAATCCTCCTTAGTTTATCCTTTTGATTTTTTGCCATAAATCCTCTTCAATCACGAGTGTCCACCTTTCTTTCTACACAAAAATCTCTTCTTTGTTTACTTGAAGTCTCTGTATCTCTGTATACCGTCTTCAATTTGATAGCAGCATGTCGATAGCTGATAGCTCTTCAATCACACCTGCTGCTTCCTCCTATACCCACAAAATGTACGAACTATATGTTTTCAACTACACTGTAACTTTCCACACTGGAGATACACAACGATGGCTCCATTCTAAACTAAGCTAAGTGCAAAAAGGTAGTTTTTCAGGAGGGGCAACAAACGTTTGATGATTTTTTTAAATTTATATGGAATTCCTTTATGATGGAAATCGAATGACCTGTGCTATTTTGTGAACAACTTTTGATTTGGTTGAAGGATAAACAGCAAATTTTGACTGAATATAATTTGGAATAGTCTGAAATTAAAAATGCAAACCCCTAAAAAATGCTAAGTCGACATAGCTTGTTTTAGAATGGAGGGGTCGATATATAGATCGCAGAGGTGGTTAAATTTTAAGGGCCGATGTTGATTTTGAATAAATCACAAATTATTTAGGAAATTATTGTCATTTCTTTTTATTATGATAATATTTGTATGATTCTATTATGTATGGAACAAAATATCGGCCAAATGGCCGCCGCGACCTCGGCGGCACACCTCCATCCGATGGTCCAAATTTTCGATGACGCTGAGGCATATATGCATATAAAGAACCTCAATTATAATTGAGGTTCTATGCCGTTAATGTGCCGAATTATCTCATCCTTTAGCTCTTGAATTGTTGCGGGCTTATCGACGTACACCTTTTCTTTCAAATAACCCCAAAGAAAGAAGTCCAACGGGGTGAAATCACATGATCTTGGCGGCAAATTGACATCGCCACGACGTGAGATAACACGGCCATTGCGCAAAAGAGCCATTGTTTCGTTTGCTGTGTGGCAAGTGGCACCGTCCTTTTGAAACCACATATTGTCCACATTAATATCTTCCAATTCGGGCCATAAAAAGTTCGTTATCATCTCGCGATAGCGAACACCATTCACAGTAACTGCCTGACCGACCTCATTTCGAAGAAGTATGGCCCAATGACGTCGCCAGCCCATAAGTCGCACCAAACGAACTGGGCGAGCATGCACATCTCCTACAGACCCGGTTTGCTGAAATTTGCGCACAATTCTCCCGATTGTGGACACATTTGGTCGGTTATGCTGATCATCACGTAGTGCACGATATGCATATTGTTTTGAACGCCCATTTTCGTAAAAGGCTTAAAAAACTTTAACGCGTTGCTCGATTGTGTATCTTTCCATGGTTCAAATTGAGTTAGTATGAAATTGAGAAATGTCAAATGAAATGCTGAAAAAAACTTTACGTTTAGGTTTGGTTCACATTCAACATCGGCCCTTACAGTTTAACCACCCTTTATATGGTAATATCATTGATCTCCATGCTGCCTTTTAGCCACACAGATACGAGTATATGTATTATTATACAGTATTTGGTATAAGAACGTCTCTTCAATATCCCAGCGAGCCTGTAAGGTGGCAGGCGATACAAATCGATCTTCATTGGATACTTTGAGCCTCTGATTTTTAACCTCCGGTTTCCTGCCATATAGCCTCTTCAGCTAGTATGTCGATAGGTTCTCGCCCATCGCACCTGCAGCTTCAGCTCCATTGTACCTGTCCACACAGGAGATTTATAGAGGATCACAGAATTGACTAATATTGCTAGTAGTTTGCGTTTAGCGAGCCTCCCGTGTTTGGTAGTATCCTTGCCGGGGAGGCCTGTGTTTTGGCAGCATTTGCCAAAGCTTCTGGAGCTAATTTATTTGTATGTTGTCCTTTTTAATCAAGATCAACATTAATGTGTTCTTAGTGACAATATGAGAAAAGTTTAAAGTCTCGATTTTTTGTTCTTAGCTCAGATGATGAGTTTTTATTTAGTGGACCAAGGCTATTAATTGACCCAGGCTTTCACCACAAATTCTGAAGCAAAAGCTTTAACTAATTGAAGTTTTCTTTAAGTGAACTTTCGCAAATCTTCCACTGTTCATCGGATAAATGGGTCCGTCCATCCGTTCGCTTGTAGCCTGTCTATATTTATATGTATAATTGTATATGTAATGTTTCTTATGACATGAGTTGCAACTCGTTCCTGATGCAACTTTTCATTTTCTTCGATTCTTGATTTCTTTTCGTTTCTTTTCATTTTTTTTGCTTTCATTGAGTTGTGGCTATCTTCGCATTTTGCTAGCAATGCTGTAATATACCGGCAATGTATTATCTAATTCTCAATAAAATTACTATTAATTGTAGCAGACTCTCCTCCTCATTCTGCGGATATTTAAAGGAAATTATGGACTAAAAACAAACAAATTGGCAGCAGGCGACAAGACACGATTCAGAAAAAATTAAATGAAAATGAAAAAAAGAAAAAGCGCCACAGATTATAAGGCAGATGTAAGAATTCAAAACTTGAAAATTGGAGCTTCGTTTGTTAGTTTGTTTCATGTTTTGTTTTGTTTGCTTCTGCAGCTACTGGGGTTCGAGTACTCGTACTCGTCGTATTCGTTCTCTAAAGATTTCCTTCTGATGTTATAGGTTGTTGTTAAATTATTAAATTTTATTGGGGAGTTAAAGTTGTTACTTCTGACTGGCCATGATGCTGTCGACGTTGTGGAAAATATATATTGTACTTTTTGTTTCTCTTCGTGTGTGTGTGTGTGTGTTTGTATAAAAGATGCCAATTTTAATTGATTTTTAATCTTTGGAGATTATAAGGCCTACACGGAGGAATATCGCCATTTTTGATATGTTTGAATTGAAAGAAAAAATATTTGGAAACGAATTTTTTAAATATGATATATTTCTTAACAATTATTTGAAAATCACGAAACTTTGTTTGGAACGCATATATTAATATATTAGAACAATATATATTTGCGCACCGACTTTCATAAATAAAATATGTATTTACCTACAAACAAAGTTATTGTTTACGATGTTTTCCAAATATATTTTATTTAAAAATGATTTTTTAAACTTTGCTGAATGTTTCGAATTTGAGTTATTTTTTCCTAGATTATAGTTAAAAATGACTAGCAGCATTAGCTGTTGTTTTACATGAATAAATTTTAATTTATAAGTATTCCAATTCATCACATTTTGTCAATTACAAAAAATTTGTCATAACATTAAAGAAATGCTCCAAAGACGTCCTAAGTCTTCAAAATAAGTTCATTTTGTAATTTCATTTCATTTTGTAAAATTAAGAAAATTTAATTAAAATTAAGTAAATTACTTAATATTATTGAAATTATCTATTACTGTATGTACTTATTTTAAAAACAAATGACGTCTTTGGAACCATTCTTTAATTTTATGACAATTTTTTTTCAGTGCATCAATGCAATTTATATTTACGAAAGATTATAACATCTGAAAAACAGAAAACTTGTTTTTAAGTTAAGGCATTGATACATTGCCAAAATACATAAATACAAAATACTAGTTGCAAATAAAAAAATATTAGAATGGGAACATATTTTTGTTTAGAACAATATTCTCCCAAACATATAATATTTGTGTCAAATATTATATATTTGGAGTGTACCCTAAACATATGTATAATTCAAGCCGAATATGTTTGGGACCATATACTACAGAAACGATTTTTTTCAGCGTGTACAACCGCCTGAAACCAGAGAAGTTAATTAAGGCAATTAATTGTTGTAAATAAACTTAATTGCTGACTTTATTTTGTTATAGTCGATTGCCCATTTTTTCTGTGTTGTTTTTTTTTTGCTCTCTCGATCACTTGATCATCAGCATGGGTAGGTACATGGCTACCACCGGCATCATCACCATCATCATCATCGACATCATCTCCGTCTCGATCCCAACATTGTCATTGCGTAGTGAAGTTTAATTAAAAGTCTAAAGCGAAACCTTGAAATTCAAGGATGGAGTTCATGAGAGGTGAAAATGAGTGTCAAGTGGCGTGGGGACTTACTAAGTAGGCCTTTTGCAATGGTTCATGAACTTGGACATTTTTATTGATCTCGAAGTTTGTGGGATTATCAAGAGAGAGATCAATGCAACAAGAGAAAAAATTTTTGTAAGTCGAAAAAATTGTATTTAGAATTTCATAATTTTGCATAGTTGAATAGGTTAGCTATTTTAGAATTATGCAGTACTCTCATGATACGATTTCTGGGTTAATGTTGATAAAAAAACTCGTCTCGTGTTTTCTTAAATTACTCAGTAGAACTAATCATTTTTTAAGTCATTGAGCCCTGAAATCTCTTCAGGAAAATAATTAATTCAAATAGAAAATTGTACATACTTCTCATGAACTACAACAACTTGGAGACCTCCTAACAGACTGAACCGAGTAAAACCATTTCCACAAAAACGAGTTTGAGGTTCATTGAAATGTATATTTGGGTCCGGTAGGTAATGATCCAGGGGGTCACGTTAAGACAAATTCTTTGTTTCTGATTGAAAATGAAATCATATTCCAAATACAAAAAAAAAACATGTAATAAGGTGTTATGTATGTTCTGCCAGTCTGAATCTTATATTGCCTCCGCCATGGATATATTCCGCAATTTAGCAAACAAAGATTAATCGCTGAGATTAATTTATGGACATTTGCAAAATTCGCATTTTTGTAAGTCAACCTCAAAAATTTAAAATTTTGAGTTATGTCACTCTTGAAGTGATTGAGCGGTATGTTTAAGTTACTTTCTGTCTATTGCAAAAATGTAATAGAAACAAATAAAAAAATTGGTAGAGAGTTTTAATTGCTTGGTAGAATTGACTGCAGTTTCGATATACACCACTCTATCACTTCCAGAATTCAATAGCAATAATGTATGTCTTTGACATGGATCAGCTGAAATACTTATGGGAGCAGTAAATTGAATGTAACAATTGGAAATTATATAAAATATTCATATACATAGATCTTTTTATGGGACCTGAGCCAATAGCAACAGTTTTATTGGTTAATGGATATAAGTAAAACCAGTACGGAAGGGCAAAATTCGGGCAGAGTCGTCTATTCATATAGACGACACTGCACCACCTATTAGAGCAGAATAAGACTAAATATTGTCAAGATTCTAGCAATGCTGTTTGTCTAATGATGCTGTTCCGTCCTAAAACTTTTATTTGATAAAACTTAGATTTGAAATTGGATATATATATATTAGACCGGGTAGATTTGTGGGCAGGCAAAAAAAGTCGCCATTGCTCAGTGAAAATCGTATTCTAGGGATCAAAATAAGAAACTTTGCCGAAGGAACCATACCTCTAAAACGAATTCTGATGTCCCGCAAAAAATCCCACTTTGACCCATTTAGAGTGCTCTAATCGAGTCCAAATGTATGACCGACCCCCACTAACTTTGGAGGCCCGACCCACCCATGCCAGTGGCACACCCCCTGGAACCCCCTGGGGGTACCATACATTTGGACTCGATTAGAGCACTCTAAATGGGTCAAAGTGGGATTTTTTGCGGGACATCAGAATTGCTCAGTGAAGCAATGGGCGATTTTTAAATCGACCCGCCCTAATATATATACAGATTTTATATTTAAATCTGGACCGATTTTGTTGAAATCGGGTTTTTCTTCAAGAAACTGTTTGTTAAATTTTATAAAGATCTGATAAGAAATGAGGATTTTATAGCGCTTACATGCAAGTCGTGATATAGGTATATCTAGAGGCTATTTTTAAATCTGAACCGATTTTATTCAAATTTAGCCCGTTCGTCTTTGGATCAAGATTTCAAATTCCAAAATGATCGGATGTAAAATACAGCATCTATGGCGTTAAGAGACCAAATTTGAAGGAACTGTAACGGGGTTTTTAATAGGGATGATATTATTTTGAAGTGACGTTTCGGCCATTTGTAATATGTCATGATCTGTCATTTGTTTTTCATTGTATTCAGTAGTGTTTACAATTTCATCATGGAGAGATATACGCAAGAACAACGTTTACCAATTATTCAGTTTTATTATCAAAATAAGCGTTCTCCAATTGCAACTTTTCGTGCACTTTTTTAAATAAAAAAAACATTTTTCAGTCTGCATACGACCTTGATATCCATGAGAATTATTTTAGCTCTTGTTAAGAGCTATCTTTTTACCATTTACCGATTCCCGATCCGACATACCGTTAAGGAGAGAGAGCAAAAATAAACTTTCCGTTCACATTTGAAAATGATGCTGTCCATTTTTTTAAAAAATCCAAAAAAAACACTTTCCAGTCGACTTACGCCCTTGACACCCATGAACAATATATTAGCTCTCGTTAAGAGCTATCTTTTTTGCCGTAGGCCGATTGGGGCTACGTACCACACAGCTAATGAAACAATTGAATTGTTGCGAGAAAAGTTTGGAGATTCGATTATTTCAAGAAATTGTGATATTGAATGGCCTCCAAGAAGTTATGATTTAACACCATTAGACTATTTCTTGTGGGGTTATTTAAAGTCATTGGTCTTTGGAAATAAACCAGACTCTCTTCAAGCTTTACAAGTCAATATTGAACGTGCCATTCCTGACATACGACTTGATTTAGTGGAAAAAGTGCTCGAAAATTGGGTTCATCGAATTCGTTCCTGCAGAAGAAGTCGTGGAGGCCATTTGAATGACGTTTTATGTAGAACTTAATATTATCGATTGTACTTCACATTAAATAAAAAACTTTTGAATTTCCTTAACAATAAGAGTGTTTTTTTTTTCAAAGAAATCACATCACTCTTATTGGAAACCCCTATGGGTGGGGACGGGCTATATTTAAATCTAAACCGATTTTTTTTTTAATTCGGCATTGTATGCATTTCATACTCATAGGTCGAAAAAAGCAGAGCGTTGTGTCAAATTTCATCAAGATCGGAGTACTTTGCGTACAACTTTACGTGGAAAGACAGACGGACTGACAGACAGACATGGTTAGATCGAATCTGCTAGTGATTCTGAGTCGATTAATGTGGGTCTAGCTGCTATATTTAAGGGTTTTACTAACATCTGGGCCAAAACAAACTTTTAATACCCTGTACCACAGAGTGGTGTAGGGTATAATAATTCTGCCGAGTGGGACATAAAAACATGGACGTATAAAGACCATTTTTCATGTGAATGGTTCCGGCTATACCCAAATCTGAAATCTGTGAAATCTGTGGTCTCCATGGCGTTATGAAGTCATATCGGGGAAATTTTTTATATGGGTAATATATAAAAAATGGAACGATATTGATCTTACAGCTATAAGAAGTATCGGTACTAATTTCGGTAATTTAGCTCATTTATTATAGCGTGATTACAACCGATGGGCAGACGGACATGGCAAAATCGTCTTTAAATGTTGCGACGATTAAGAATATAAATACTTTTTGGAGTCTCGGATCAATATTTCGAGGTTTTACAAAGGTATATGAGTATAAACCCATCCTGCAGAGGAAAAATTTAATATTATATAATGTGATCCATATAGATGTGTTTTAATTTTAATGTTAACACTTCAATAGTAATTGGACGTCGGAATCTTTATTTTACCCCAAATAACATTCTCTGACTTGCACTTTTATGCCCTACACTATACTTTGGAACATGGTATTATTACTTTATGCATTTATGTAAAATACCCAAAAGGAGGTGAATGACCCATTGTTTATTACACCAGTTGACTTAGAATCACTTTCTGAGCTGATTAATTTTATTCGAAAATGCGTACGAATGTAGCGTTCGTCTTGCGGATTTATCCATATGTATCTCCCGATTTCACAGAAAGTGCTCTACATAATCCTCAATTCTCAACTGAGTCAATTAAAACTCCAGTCAATTAAAATAAGGAATGTTTCAAAATACCGAATTTTAAATCCTACTATTCTTGAGATATTATCAGGTTCATTAAAGTTTCTAACTATTCCATATGGATATTATTTCAAAAATATAATTACTGATGTAAAAGTCTTCAAGTAATTAATTATTCATAAACATATTAAATGATACTTTTAATTTTTTTCTACCTTTCAGAATAAATGTGATATTTATCTGAAGGCAAAACTTACTGCATGATACAGTTAAGGTAAGAGTAATATCAATAGTATAATCAGATATCAATAAAAATATTTGACTTGTACTTTAAAGTATTTAAACCAGCAAAATAACGGATCAGTTTAGAATAATCCCTCAATGTTGGCTTTCAAAACGCAAAATTTTCTTGCCAGTTTTTGTGAATATTTTTGGTACCCCAGAAATACATACATAATGCAGAAGTTGGCCATATCGGTTCAGATTTGAATACGGCCACATATATCTCCAGATTGGATTCCCTGAACGGTTCTTTATTCTAAAGGCTTCAATGGAGCCCATTATTATATAGCCTCTGCTGAGATGGCCTGACATTGCCTCTAGCCCTTCTAGTCCCTTCTATCCTATTTATTTTATGCACTTTTAGTCTTCAAACTATTTGTACCGTATGTAATTAAAGCCTTAACTATTTCTGTTGACATTAAGAAACTCTTCACTGCTCCTCATTTGGGGGGACAGCAAAATTCCGCTCGTTTTAGAAATAGCATCAAATCCCCCCTAGACTGTCAAGTCGATAGCTCGCAACACTCGACAATGACAACGACGAATGATATTAATACCTTTGCCGTTTTTTTTCTTCATCTTTTCCAGAATCCAGAATCATTACACAATGAAATGAAACACATGGCCTAAGTTTTTGACAAACATTACTTTGTCTATAACAAATGATTCGACAAGTTTCTATTTGTGCACACGGAGACTTTTCCTTTCCAAAAAGACATTTCATTAAAGTTTTCAACACATTCTCCCTCAAGAAATGGAGAAGGGAACACATGACCGAACATTTATGCCCTAAAAAGTCGGAATTTTCTTCTACAACACACATAGTGTCAGTCATACTCGTACACACCAAATGAGGGACAGACAAACAGACAAACCTGTACATATGTGGGCATTAAAACGACGGCCCCATCAATCCCACCCGAAAAAAACCGAAAGTGAAAAACTAAACATCCGTTTATTGCTCAATTAAACTGGCAAAGACCCCGAAATTGTCTGCTCCTCTTCCCCACTTCGCCTCTTCCTCACATAGCCTTAGTGGTTGGTGCTCCTCTTCCAGCGTTGCGGAGATAAACAAATACCGAGGGAAATTTACACTTGTGTCTTATCGCCTCGGCTACATAAGAACAAGAAATATTGAGTTTTTTGTTTTGTTCAAAATTTTTACATACGACGCATTTGAAAAACTAAAACTCAGCAGGAGATCTAATTTTTTCCCTTAAGCGTACTACTGCTAGTTTTCCCCCATAATTTTCCCCAATGTGATGTGATTTTCTTGCATTTATTTTTATCAAATGCTTCGTTCGGCTGTTGGCGGAGAGGGAAGGAGGAAGCGATTGAGCCTCCAACACAGCCACACTGGTCTGGCTGGCAGGCACACGCTTCAAATTTACTAAAAATATACGCGCCAAGAAGTTGAAGTTGCATTTTAGTTTTGGGCAAAAGGGGATTTCCCGTGACACTAGCACGTGTCCCCCTTTTTGTAAAAGGCTATTTTGGTCGTCTTCGTTCCCCGCAAGAAAGACATTTTTGTTGCTGTGATGTGGTGTGACGTGGTGGATCATTTTCCTCGGCCCTAGAAGTCAAATGTGCGCGAGATCAGGCCATATGTTGTCATCATAGTTTTTATTATACGCCGAGAGTCCCCTTTTGCCATAGGGACATGAAGAAAATAAATAATTTATAAATGTTTTTATTATGAATGGGGGGAGACAATGAAAACTGACTACTACGGCATAGTTCCAGAACCCCTCTGTATCACAGAAAAAAACTCAAAACTTTGGGCTGCCTTTGCATATGTGGAATATGTGGTGTAGTGGCAGTATGAATGTGTTTTCAAAATTCCTTTTTATTTTGCATTAATAACGTTGATGTTTGTACTATGGAGGGGAAGAAAGAAAGGACATTTTTGGAGTGATACGAAATTGTTCATATGTAAAATTTTTGAGAAACAAGATCATTACAGATATCTGGTTGTGGGCTGTTCCTTTACCCAGCTATTGCATTAGGTCAATATAACTAATCTTCTAAAGGACAGCTTAACACTAAGTTGAATTAGATCTGTTTATACCCTACAACAGCAACTTTTTAAATAATGCATAGATTTTCTACGGAATGGTCTCATTTTATTTATGATCGATCAAACTTCACGATAAGATAATAAAAATATAATAATTGTATGTTTATTATCATTTGAAAGAACACCTTTGGCATTTATTTTTTGAAGATTATGTCTATCAATTGTTGGCCGCGTCTACGTCTCAGATGGTCCATCCGTTGAGTCCAATTTTCTTGTTCAAGCATTTCGACTGGTAACTGGCGAATGACACGCGTGATGTATTTCTCCAAGGCCTGGGTTTGTCCGCATAAACTTTAGACTTTACATATCCCCACAGGAAAAAGTCTAACGGTGTGATATCACACGATCTTGTTGGCCAATCGACCGGCCCAAAACGTGAAATTATCTGCTCACCGAAGTGTTCTCTCAATAAATCCATTGATTGATACGATGTGTGGGAAGTGGCGCCGAGATCACGAGCTTCAATTTCAGACATCAAATAGTCGGTTATCATGGCACGATAACGGTCGCCATTGACGGTTACGTTCTCTCCGCCATCATTTTTGAAGAAATATGGATCGATGATTCCGGTACGTCGAATCGGGAATCGGTCAATGGCAGAAAGATAGCTCTTAACGAGAGCTAAAATATTGCTCATGGGTGTCAAGGTCGTGGGTCGAATGGAAAGTGTTTTTTTTTTGGATTTAAAAAAAATGGACGCAATTGGCGAACGATTATTTTGATAATAAGACTGAATAATTTGTAAACGTTGTTCAGGCGTAAGTCTTTCCATGATGAAATGCCAAACAATACTTAACAAAAATAACATGACAGCATGACACGACTCACACGTGATCTGTCAAAAAAAGGCTATTGAAAAAAGTATCTCTACTAGGATCACCCTATAGTATATAACTAATTTCTCTGGGCTTCCTCTCGCTATTACTTCCTTCCTTCCTTGGGACAAACCATAATAAGTCTGAACTTCAATAGATTTATCTGGTTACTGCAACTCCACTTTTCTTTAGATTTAAGATTTTGACAATACATATTAATAAAACATTTTGCGGAAATAATCTTCGACTCGCTAATTGGAATTGCAATTTTAAGACTAAATGGGTATTTTTTGTCTGTGTTAAGTTTTTTCTAGTTCACGCGTGATTTTAAAAATGTTCATTTTAACATGCCATTTTACAATGAATAGAACTACAAACGAACCACGCTTGCAAATCATTGAGTTTTGTTATTGGAAACTTGCGGAAACTTGTCTTTAGCGACTAGGCCTATTTTACAGAACTGCAGAATTTGACTGTTCAAGAACTGCCAATATACCCCGACAAATTGACTGTTTCCAGGCGATACAATGAACCAATTGAGAGACAAGTTTGGCGAGTAATTAATCTCACATTTTAGCGCTGTAAATTGGTCGCCTCTTTTGTCCCATCTAACCCCACTAGACCGTTTTGAGACAAGCCAACCACGATTACTGTCTTGGAAGACAACATTACAAATGATATCTATAGGCGAGATACCGAAATGTTGGAAAAAGTATGTCGAATTTCGACTTTCAGTATGGACTTCCTGAAATGTTGTCCTGGGCAAGTAAAGAAGGATTAAGTTCGGCCATGCCGAATCTTATATACCTTATTTATACCAAATTTCAGTCGTCTAGTTCAATTATTGTAGACAGTAGCGTGATTACAAAAGACGGACGGACATGGCTAAATCGTCTTAGAATTTTACGACGAATACGAATATATACTCTTTATGGGGTCTCAGATCAATATTTAGAGGCGTTACAAGCGGAGTGACAAATTCAATATACCCCCATCCTATGGTGGAGGTTATAAAAGACAATGAAAGGCCTTACTTTATCGATTAAAAAAAACATGTCATACACCTGTACATGTTTTGTGTGTTTTTGTTAAATTTTCAAAAACCAAACGCTTAAAATATTACCCTTTTATCTAAACCACATACGTGTCCATATAATTGTGTGAAAGGTTTACTATCCATCGTGGAGAACGGTTCAACGAAAAATTTACATGGCATATATGTATTGTGTATTCTTCTATGTTGTGTGTAGTTAGGGTAGTTTGTGTTTATTTTGAGAAAATTGTCAAAACAAGTATAAATTTCGCAAAAAAAAATTATGTTTGCGGATTTTTTTTTTAATTCTAAAAAAGATTGAAGTTGTCGAAAACTCTTTGGTCCAAATTTGTTAAATACAATAGGTAATTACTCGGACGTTTCATAACCGATCTCGTTGAAATTTTGTGTCATAACTACGTTTTTTCTATTTAGTGTCTTAGCTCTACAGATGCTGAACTTCGCATTCAATCGTTCTACAATTTGACAGAGTGGACTATCTTGATCCAAGGACTAAGGAAAATCATTCAGATTTAGATATAGCCCCCATGTAAATTATCATCTCGATTTATGGTCTGAATGCTGTAGAAACTGAATTTTACATCCGATCATTATAAATAAATGCTAATTCATGAACATTAAGTAAAAAACTTTAAAATGGTAACTTTCAAACATTCTGTAAACATTTTCTCCCGCTAGTAATCATAGATAGATATAAATAATAATATTTTTTGTGTGAGCCTAGCTTATGTTTAGAAAAAATTTTGAAATAAGGAAAAAAAGTTCTGCAATTCGAAAAAACATGGCAAAAATACCAACGATATATGCTAAACCATTTTTGTAAATACTTCCCTTTGAGTGCTTACAAGTCCTTCCAAGAACAAATTTGTCGTAGCTCAAACTTGACCACATTTGCCTTACACAAATTTTGATCTTTACCTCGGAAGTGGTATAAAGTGTGAAAAAATAACACCTGTTTAATCATATTGAAAAAAATTGTGTTCAGATGTCTTCACTAAAATCTTGGGTGAATATTTTCACAACATTTCAAACAAGGATCTCTAATTTTTTGGGGTCATTTTTGACTTTTGAAAATAAAATCGTAGAAGACGACCATTATGAGCTTCTAAATATTATGCAAATATGTACCTCACTTCATGTCATTGGTGGTCGTCAAAGACACTGTCTAAAACAATTTAAATTTTTCTAGAGTTATACAAGATAAACCATGAGTGTGAAATTCTTATTTGCAGACCTTTAATCCATAAGCAATGGGGTCAGGAACAGGCTTTAAAAAAAATAGTACAACCGATGTGAACCACTTTGATGCCCTGTAGCAGGGATGCCAACTTAGTGCTTTTCGCACTAGATTTAGTGCTTTTAGGACCCCCCCCCCCCCCCCCCCCCCTTCGCGAAAAGTATTCAGTTAGTGCCAAAGAAAAACAAAAACACTAACTGTACGCTTTTCATATTTTTTGTTAGTGCTTTTGACGCTTTTAGTACATTTGTCACATCGAAACTGGTAACATAAAGAAATTGTACCATTTTGTTACCGCATGACAACATCTTAATTCTATGCACCTACATTTGTCTCCCTCATTTAACTCAGCGTTTTAAATGTCGTTGGAATTAAGAATTGTGTACTGGATGCTCTTTTTTCGGATAGATTTGTTCGGCATTTTTTTCTCGTATTCAAAGAGATATACCGGTATACCGAGAAAAAAAATATAGAAAATGTGCAAAAAATCCACTTTGAGCCAAAAAATTCGTATGGACATTTAATTATTAATTGATCCAACTTGACTTGATATGTATATGTATATAAGGGGTGATCTATTTCGAGGTTCCCTACTTTTTTAAAGAAAAAACACAGAAAATTCAAATTGAATGGGGAATGTTTATTATCATTTGAAAGAACATTCTTTGGCATTTATTTTTTGAAGATTATGTCTATCAAATGTTGGCCGCGGCTACGTCTCAGATGGCCCATCCGTTGAGTCCAATTTTCGATGACTCGTTCGAGCATTTCGACTGGTAACTGGCGAATGACACGCGTGATGTTTTGCTCCAAGGCCTGAATCGAAGCGGGTTTGTCCGCATAAACTTTAGACTTTACATATCCCCACAGGAAAAAGTCTAACGGTGTGATATCACACGATCTTGGTGGCAATTCGACCGGCCCAAAACGTGAAATTATCTGCTCACCGAAGTGTTCTCTCAATATATCCATTGATTGATGCGATGTGTGGGAAGTGGCGCCGTCTTGTTGAAACCAAATGTCGCAGAGATCACGATCTTCAATTTCAGGCATCAAAAATGGACGTAGCGCAATGGGCGAACGATTAGTTTTGATAATAAAACTGAATAATTTGTAAACGTTGTTCAGGCGTAAGTCTTTCCATGATGAAATGCAAAACAATACTTAACAAAAATAACATAACAGCATGACACGACTCACACGTGATCTGTCAAAAAAAGGCTATCGAAAAAAGTTTCTCTACTTAGATCACCCATTATATATATACAATATATTATAAATATGTATACTACATATATATATATTTGTTTGGACTATCATTTTTTGTTTACTGTTATACCAAAGTACCTTGAATAAAGCAATTTTTATGTTAAAATAAAAAGTTTTCTAATTAAAAAAATGTAGTGCTTGTTTACGCTTTTTAAATTTTTCATTACGCTTTTGCTTCAGAAAAAGTTGGCATCCCTGCCCTGTAGCTCCGGGCCAGTATAGTTTAGAAATTTTTATCCCCTCACCTTAGAGAGGAGGGTTTATATCATTTTCTACGAGCCAAAAGTGTAACACGTCGAAGGAGTGACCTAAGATCCCAAGTATGTTCGGCGGAAATCCATTTTAGGCCACTCTGTCTGTCTGGCTGGAGCGCACGAAAGGAGTAAGGGATTAACTTTAAATTTGGCATGTAATAATATTATTTTCTAACTCAGGCTAAGTTCGAAGATGGGCCATATTGGTCCACTCTTTCTAGTCCCTCTCTCACAAAGGGTTACAATTTAGTGAAATATTGATTCTCTAATAACTTCTGTACTGCTTATCCGAATCTTCTGTAATTCCACACATAGTAATACTTAATCTGTCACTATCAGCTTGAGAAAAATGGTCGAAAAGGGACCATTTTGCATCAAACGTTAACGGCTTATAACTTAAATACCGGTACATACAAATACTTGAAATTTTGTACAGGGTAATGATTTTATAGTACCTAGAGTCCAGACAAAAGTGGGTGTTATTGGCACGCACCTTTTGGTACCTCACACACAAATTGACCATTTTGCACCAAAACTAAACAGCTTATAACTTTAATATCAGTGCATTAAAGTTATTAAATTATATTTAAATTGATAATAATTTAATTAAAACAAAAAAATAAATAAATTAAACATTTTGAAGGTGAAGGGTTTCTTAATCCGGTTTACCCGACTGAACTTTTTTAGTTGTTTCACAAATCTTTGTGATTTTATTAAGCACAACTGATCGTATACTTCATATGAATAAAATAATACTACTCATAACGTCATCGAGAGAGGGTTTGTCGCCCGACATGTTGACCACAAGACTATCCAAATTTAGTGAACCCTAGGGTATTGTAAGGTTCTGCGCCATTCAAATGTGTACTTCATCTTAGCTTAAAATTCCATCATTCCAAATCATATGCACTGTTTTGCCTCCACTTCCACCACTTCAATGTTGCATTTAATGTCATGCTCTATGACATTAGATGCTTATTTGATAACAAATTCTTCCTTTGTGAGTGCACACGCTCACACACACTTACATATGCTTGCAATGCAGCCTCCAATGCAATGAACAACATCTCTGCACAGTCTATGCCGCATCCCAGAAGTGGGGGAGCTGGAGGTCGAGTGACAAGCCGCCTATACATAGCTGATGTTAGAGCTGATTTTTCAAATTTCTGATTTCTTCCGTTCCTATGTTCGACTGTCATTTTAGTTTTTGCTCTTTTGTGTCAATCAAAGTGCAAAGATTTTTTGACACTTTGTATCTCTCTGTCGTTGTGCATTTAGTAAAATCGACGCTGTTGAGTGCTGTAAACGAGCTCTCCGAATGCTCTGGCTGCGTTTGGCTCTGGTCTGTCACTTGGAGCACGTTATGCCCATGTTTGGGGCTTGTTTCCTCTGTCGCTCGTTCGGTTACTGTGTTGTTGTTGCATATTAACTCAAGTGTGGCATGCGACATTAGTTTCAAAATCATATTTGACAGTTTCATCTAGAAAATTGTTGTACTACTACGAGTACTCGTCGTAGATATCTATTTGTGGTACATCAGATAGGAATGAAACTCGCGCACACATACTCGTTTGTTTATGTTTCGAAGGATTTTGTTTGTGGTATTTAAGATTATCGTTGTCTGTGTATTTATGTATGGATTTGCATACACATTTATACATATTTTTAGTGGGATTTTCGTTTAGTTTGGCTTTACATGTTCAGCTGTCATTGCAAAGGGATCAGTGATTTGTTTTGAATATGATTTCATTTTTCAAAACTGTCATTTTCCAGTTCTTTTTCCGAGATTTACTTGACACAGCCAAACAGTTGTTTGGATTTTGTCAAATAAAAGCAGTGCTTTTCAATGATGTCGAACACAGAAACTGAAATAAAGAAAAATATATATATTTTTTAAGCGAAGTTTAAATTTTTAATTATTTTGAAATATTGATTAGATAAAGTAATTTCAATAAAATAATCAAGGAAAGCCTAAAGTCGTTTGGCTATCGAACCGTTGCTGAATCTTTAATTTACATTCGAAGAAGCCTGAAGCTTCATCAGATTCGTAGGTCTGATTAATTCCAACCTTTTGGTACCTCCCAAACAAAATGGTCAAATAACTTTCCTGAAAATTTGAATTTAACATAAAAAAATTTTTTAGGTCTCGAACGCAAAAACTTTTTTGTTGCTCATATATACATATATATATATTTATTTATTCCTTTTTACTCCCATGAGCAGCATATGGCCATGTTGCGTAGTGTATTCAAACATTTATATATAAAAAATATATCTTACGTGACGTATACGTTATAAAAAAATTCCACAATCAATCATACGTGTTACTGGACAACTGTATTACTTTGGGTGGGAAGAAATTAGTTTTTGCATATTAAACTACTGCTATTTAGTAGAATAGTATTAACCCTCCGTTAGGCATATGTTTCAATAGTCATATTCGTGCCTCATGAGTCTGGCCAGACCCATAGACATTTTCATGTATTTGTATGAAAATATCGGGTTTTTGATGGTTTAATGAAACGTATTTATATAAAATATTGGCATACATTTAACATTTGGCTTTGACTTAGTTGTTTTTCTATGTATTAAGGTTCTTAAACTTATAAAAATTATTTTAAAAAATATCGTAGAATGTGAAAAAAGTACGTTTTATATTTTCGAGCAGAATAAGAGAAATATGGTCAAGATTTATCAAAATTGTGCCTAATGTTACTGATCTGTCCAAAAAAAATTATTTGACAACGCTTAGGTTCAAAATCGGATATATATTTATATATATATGCGGTGCTACATATAAATGTGGTCTGATTTCTTGATATTTAACGGCGGTTTTTTGGTCCAACAAACTGTTATCTGTAAAATTTTATAAAGATCTGTTGAGAAGTGAGGACTTTATAGCGCTTATATGCAAATATATACCAACTTGGTATGTATATATGGGGCCTATATCTAAATCGGAACCGATTTTCCTCAAATTCGGAACCCTCCAAAATTCCAAAATGATTGGAAGAAAAATACAGCTTCTATAGCGTTAAGCGGCTAAACCGGAAGAACCATATATCGATACCTCTATTCTAAAACATGCTAAGTCGACTTAGCATGTTCTTCGGGAGATTGCATTTTTAATTTCTAAATATTCCAATTTATATTCAGTCAGAATTTGGTGTTAATCCGTTAACCCAATCTAAAATTATTCACAAAACAGTACAGATCGTTCGATTTGCATTGTAAAGGAATTCCACACAAATTTAAAAAATGCATCAAACTGTGGTCGCCTCTCTTGCAAAACTACCTTTTTGCACTTAGCATTGTTTAGAATGGGGGTATCGATATATGGGGGATATACCTAAATCTGATTGAGCCTCCAAGGTGGGTTTAGCTCCAATATTTTAAGGCGTTGCAAACATCTGGGCAACAAGAACTTATAGTACCCTTTACCACAGAGTCATGTAGGTTATAATGACCGATAGAAACAAGAAAAGCATATGTACATGAGGGTGTATTTAACAACACACTCTCATAATACGTACAGCTATGTGTAAGAACAGTATTAAGAATATACAAATGACAATTTAAATAAAAAATTATCAATTACATGCAAATGAAATAATAAAACTGTACAAATTTTCGTATGAAGTCAGTATGGGTCTATCCAGACTCATGAGGCACGTAAACGAAAATCCTTATATTTTTTTTGTAAGGTGTTTATCGTCCTGAGTTCTTCATAGATCGATAAAAAATTATTTTTGAGGAAGCTACCTGATGTTTCAAGTCGCTAGCGCGTTTAGAAATATCTTTAAATTTCAATTAAATTCGAAAAAGGTCTGGCCAGACTCATGTGCCCAACGGAGGGTTAATAGCCGGCGCAGACGCCATTTTGGCGGCTCACATCGGCTGAAACTCAGCCGCCGAAATTAATTAGTGAGCCAAAAAGATTTATTTTATGCAACCATGAAAATTAAGAAAGTGACAACTAAGTAATACAATAGGGTCAGAAATTTTAATGAAGTTAATGTACAATAAATTTCTAAATGCTATAATTTATTAAAAAAAAATCAAAACAAAAATATGGGATTTGAAATATATAGAGACAATAGCTCTTGAGCGACCGCATCAATTTGTACAAAGCCTACGTCGTTTAGAGAACACAACAGGCATTATGGCATTCACAATAAATTCTCTTTCAACAAAGACTAATAAGTAGAGATTTATCGAACTGATTCTCGATATAAATCAAAACTTCCATAACTTTTCTTAACTTGTTGTGTTATTTTAAATTTTTTATCTAATTGTATCTAATTGTATCTTAACGCGCCATCTTTGCCTGAGAATAAAATTCGTGCGCTATCGTTTGTTGGAACTTTATCGGCCTAGCCGATTGTTAAAATTTGATCGGCTCAGCCGATCAGCCGCCGATTGGTATTTTCCCATGCGCCGCCGCCGCCATTTATTTTGGTCGGCTTCGTTGCCTGGACCCATCACGTATTATACCGATCGACTCAGAGCCAGTTACTGAGGCGATTTACCGATCCGTCCGTCTGTTTGTTTAAACAAAATCTTGCTTGGAAATATGAACCGACCTTAACTAAATATTGTATAGAGTCTGGCAAAGAACCCTATTGAAAATAGCCTATGTTGGTCCAAGCTGCGATACAGCTTTCATACAAAACCCCTCGGATTTGCATCTTTCCGTTCAAGAAACCTTTTTTTACTACCGATTCACCTAAAATTTAACAGTTAATGCTTCATTTTATGCCTAACTATTCGTGGTAATAATGAGCCTAGCCAAAAAGACAATGTCCATGGTCCATGTTGTGATATAGCCCCTTTAGGTTTAGGCGTAGGTTAGGTGGGCAGCAGGTATTATCAGCTCACATACCCCAATTGAGGTACCTAGTCTTACCACGGGCGCAAATGTCCCTCATCGGCTTGATACACAAATTTATCGTTGGTACGAATATCGGTACCGGGAAGATCTATTAGAGTGTTTAGAAAGGCCGACCCCAGTATGTCCAAACGTAGGTTTCTCACTGCGGGACAATCGCACAGCAAGTCCTTAATGCTATCCACTTCTTCCTCATCTCCACAGTATCTGCAGACGTCATTGGAGTTAACACACAATCTTCTGGCGTGTTCGGCTATCAGTCATTGTCCCGCCAGAACTCATACAAACGTAAGCAATATTTTCCTTTCTGGTGCGAGGACGTATTTTGACCTTCTCAGGTCATATCTTGGCCAGATTTGTCTGGCTACCCTGCAGGTGCCTATTTCTGTACATCTTTCGTTGGACTGCCTGAGCCAAAGCCAAAGGTGGCATATGGACATAGTGGCACACCAATATATGTATGCAAATTCTTCGAGAATTTGAGATGTCGCCCACCTTCCTAGCAAGTTCATTGGTTTTGTAGTTCCCATGGATATACCTGTACCCAGATACCCATATGAGGTGTATGTTAAACTGCTTTGCCACCTCGTTATGAGAGTTCTTCTGCAGTCGGGGGCTAGCTGTCCGAGTAAATGACAACGCCATTGTTGGTCACTATAATGTTGCGACTCAGCCACTTGACGACTTTCCTTATTTTCCATTATTTCGGCTTGATAGACTCTGCAAGTATCTGTTAGTCTGTGAGCTAAGTCAAGACTATTTTCTTTACAGTGTAATCCGAAGCCAACTTTATCATCAAGCTTTGAACCATCAATATAGAAGTGGAGATACTTCATATTTCCTGGCATTCTGCCAACACAGTCCTCTCGGGCAGGTAGCAAAGTTCCTCTCAGTAGTAAAGTTCCTCCCGAAGATGTACACCGTTGGTATACATAGAGTTCACTCGATCGGTTATCACTGCGCTATAGTATGATATCCTCATGTGGTCATAGTTCTTGTATTTCCACATTGAAACATAGTCTAATCTTAAGCCCGCTCTGGCTGCAACTTCGCTTGCCACATTATCAATCGGCAGTAGATGGAGTAGGACTTGTGGAGACTCTGTCTGTGTGGTCCTTAAAGGCAGTTCGCTGAACCTTCATTAATTGATTGGTGATGGAACGCTTATCAGTTCCAATGGACGACTACAGCTTTCCTACAGGAATATAAGACGACATTGATCTTGCTTACATTAGGTCTGAAGGAAAATTACCTATCTAGGATTATACCTAGAAATTTTGAACATTCAGAAAAAAACCGGCTCCGTTCCATTTAACCGAGTAGGGTTCAAATGTGTAACCTTATACTTCCTAGTAAAGAGAACCAATTCTGTGTTGTTTTGGGTTAACACTCAAACCACTGCTTCTGGCCCATCTGCCCATTGAGGTGTAAATCTGAATATGTTTTCGACATATCCCCCAAATATCTTATAAATAGAACTGTAGGGTATTGGCGACCCTGCACTATTTTAATCTTTGCTTACTTCTCGCTGTATTTTTTGCTTAGTTATCCCCAATTGCCCTCAGTTTTAATATAGACGTTTATGTTTTTCCAAATGTTCTCTCTTTGATAGATTTGAGGGACGAGTATATTATTTTTTCATAGAAATTAACCACCTGCTCCGCATGCTTTCGAGTATAATCTCTGGGCTTTTCATTTCAACTATCCATCTCAATTGTAATGCGATGAGATGTCTATGGTCGGAAACTCAGATTAAGTGATCTCCCCCCTCCTTAGCAAATGTGCGTAGACCACAATTATTCTGGGATAATTCTTATCTATCGATAATGAAGCAAAGAAAATGTCAATCAATTAAATATGACTACAGTGATCGACATTATACGCTTCAGACGACACAACCATCAACGACACGACACGACAACAACAGCAGCAGCAGGAGCTGTAGCTGGAGCAGCAACAATCGCAAGCAAACATTAACAACTCCCAAAGCAATCATCAGTCTAAATAAGCATAAAGATCGGACTATTTTCAATACAAGAGCAGAACACAATGAGCATTTAATCAGGCATAGTTATGTATGCAATCCATCCATCCATCCACTGAGTAAAGCAAACATTCGACTATAAGTCCGTGTGTCGATCCGTTTGTGTGTCCGTCCAAACATCCATCCATCCATCTCCTTGTCCACGCACAACCATCCACCCATCTACCAGTCAAGCAAGGCATCCATTCTCTGTTTGGCAAGTGATCATATACTTCAAATGTAACCCTGTCTGTCCATTCGTCTGTCTGTCTGTCTGTTGCTATAGATTTATCAGGGTGTATGGACGGACGTCAGACCGCGCTCACTTGCATATCCCAAAACCGAAAAGAATTGGAGCTCGAGTTTTTGTGACGACGACTACGATTACGTTACGTTCGCAATGACGATGACGACTGTTCACTCCCCTTCCTTATCTTTATCTTTTCAGTTTCATTTGTTTATTTATTATTTGCTTAAATCTTTATCGTCGTTGATGATTTTGTTTTTTTTTTGTTGTTGTTGTTTTTGTTCTTCTTTATTTTTCGGGTTGATTTTATTTGTTGTTGCTGTTGTCGTTGATCATATAAACAACATTGGGACAATGATGAAGACCAAGGAATATTCTTACTATGTGTTTACTATGCCATATTATGCATGCTTGGACAGTGCTTAGGGTCGCCAAACACTGAGGACTGATTGTACGGTATTAAAATAGTATTACACTCTATCGGACCTTAAACCAGCAACGAGAGATATATTGGTGTCGCCAGTACCAAAGAAGATCTAAAAATGCAGATTGGACGAAAATAAGTTTCTCGGTATATAGCGATGTTAAACGACTTTCTGTAATAAGAGCTCGACAACCTCGAATTATGTAAGATGTGATTCAACAAAACTGCGACACGACTTCCGAAGTTGTGAAGGAAGAATTTTGTGACGGGGTCATTTCACGACGACCGTTCATCAATTGGCCGTCGGGACTTTACACCACTTGATTATTTTCTCCCACGCCATGTCCAAGGTCTATGCTTCTAAGCCAAACACTTTGGAAGAGCTTGAGATGCTATTGCCGAATAAAGTCGAACATGTTGAAAGGTCATCGGTATAGATGGATTTTAACCAACTTTCTGCGGTCAGAGCTCGACAACATCGAAATATCATACCTGTGAGTCCAATAAAACAGCAATACATGCCATACTAGGGACGCGACGTTCTAAGTTGTTAAAGAAAATTTTGACGACGGAGTCATCTCACGGCAGCGTTTATCAATTGGCCGTCGGGATCTTAGGGCTGCGCACCACTCGATTATTTTCTACGCTAACTATCCAAAAAAATTGGACGAGCTCGAGATGTTATATGAACAACGGCGAACAAACTGAACCGACTTAGAGCTCACGGGTCCTCGATATAGAGAGATACCAACTCTCTGTGGTCAGAGTTCGACAACATCGAAATATCCTATTTGTGAGACCAGCAAAACGGAGCTAAATGCCACACCAGCGATGCTCAAACTTGTGAACGATAAATGTGGCGTCGGGTTCATATCATGGCGAGCGTTTATCAATTGGTCGACGGGATCTTGGCGCTGGGCACCACTTAATAATTTTCTCTGAGACTACGTCAAGTCATTAGTCTACGCTAACAAGCCAATAACTTTGGACCAGCTCGAGATATTATTGCCGAAATAACATTGAATTTGTTTAAACGAGCTCAACATGGCTCAATGGTCCCCGGTATAGAGCCATATTAACCATCTTTCTGTCTCCAGAGCTCGACAACATCGAAATATCCTCGCTGTGAGTTCAAGACATCGGCGCTATGTCACACCAGCGATGCTCGAACTTGTGAAGAAAAAATTTGGCGACGGAGACATAACATCTAGTATTTCTCTGAGGCTACATCAAGTCCTTTAGATTTAGGTTAAGGTTGGGGTGCAGCCAGCTTAGTCAATATACCTCCCATAGACCTATGTAGATCCCTAGTTAAATCAATCGAAACCAATCTGTTTGATAAACATCGTTATCAATAGTACGAATATCGGTATCGGAAAGATGTGTCGGACATCTTAGAAAGACCGACCCCAGTACATCCAGACGTCGTTTTCTTAATGCGGGACGGTAGCAAAGCAATTGTTCAATGATCTCCACTTCCTCCTACGCTTCTGAAGATGCCATTGTACACAATTCCCAACCTTCTGTTGTGTTCGTCGATCATACAGTGTTCCGTAGGACTGACACTAACGTAGACAGTATTTTCGTCTCTAGTGCGAGGAATCATTTTGACCTTCTCACTTCGTATCTTGGTCAGATTTGTCTAGCTACCCTAAAAGTGCAGATTTCTTATTTGCCTAAGCCAATGCTTGCTTGCGGAGTGGTGCACCACCCACTATATGTAAATTCTTCGAGAATTTGTAATGTCGTCCCTTTCCTAGCAAGTTTCTTAGTCTTGCAGATCTCCGGGAATTCCCTATGCCCAGGTACCCATATGACGTCAAATCCTTAGTCTATACTAAGAAACCAACCACTTGGGAGGAGCTCGAGATACTATTGCCTGAATAACGACGAACATTGAATTTATATTCTCTTATCGTTCGTATCTGAAAACCCTGTAATAATATCACTGTGTGTGCAAAATGCATAATTTCGACCGCCTAAATCGAATGACATTATCAGTTGTTTCCTGTGACATCGCGTTTTCGACATATTTAGCCACAACATTTTCTGGGTAAATAAAGAGGAGAGTAAATTCAGACACAATTTTAGTAAATAAGGATTCGGAAAACATGTTCCATTTCAAAGAACAAAATAAAGGAAACACTTTAAGAAAATAATGTTATATCAAAAAAAATAATGTTATATCAACAGTCGTAGAAATTCATGGATTTTTTTGAATGATGTATTCGACAAAAAGGTTCCTTGTAAAGAATCGCTAATGGTCCACACAATGCACTTTAATGGCAACCCAGAGGTTTTTGTATGTATATCGTCAGGGTGTCGGTTGCTTTGGGAGAAATACTTCCTGAAGTGCCTCCTTTATTCTGTTCTTTACATGGAACATCTATTCCGAAGCCTTATATACTAAAACTGTGTCTGCATTTACTAACTTCTTTGTTTACCCAGCAAACTTTGTGGCTAAACATCTCTCGGGTCAAAATTGTGTGGAGTAAGATATTTTCATCGGGGATACATTTTGGAGCACACACAGTGTATTAAGGAAAATATCTTTAAACCACTAAAGGTTTCCGTATCTGCCGCCATGGCGCCCAACGTGGAGTGTTATATCGTTGACTACCTTTCCACAAATTATTAAAAAAAAACATATTATTTTTCTAACTGATACCGCATTTTTGGTCCCCAATGTCAAGTATTATCAAGAACTTCTTGATGACATTGATTCGTTTCCCATGTTGCCGCGTTTTGTGGCGCCCAACGTGAAGTGAACTCAGCAACATATCAATGTTCCTTTACCACAACGGGATTCACTTTTCCTAATCTTTAAAATCATAGACTTTAGCTTCGAATCCATTATGCTTCTTCCTAACTCCCATCCCCCATCCGTTGAACGGGGCTCTAGTGCTCTAAAATATACACGGTTTTATGTATGCATTGGATGTGATGTCCGTAAATGAAAAGTTACACTCCACAGAAATACTACTAAGAATACGTCGAAAGCCACTCAAATAGCAACAAAAACAAAAACACTCGGTCCTCGTTTGCTCGTAGTACGAATACGAGTACTTGTCGAAGCATTAAGGCAATGACCTGTTTTTCATTTCGATAAGTTTAGGTTACATTTGGACGTAACGACCGACCGACACAGGGATCGGCGGATGGACGGACGGACAGTCAGACTCTTAGTCAAATGACGGTGGATGGTGTCGAGTACTGTTGTTGGGGCTTAACGTATTCTTGACGACGATTTCGTTTGGTGTCCGTCCGTTTGTCGTAGTAAAATGCATAGTTGTTTTTGTTGTCGCAGCAGCAGCAGTAGTAGTAGTAGAAATTGGTGTTGTTGTTTTTGTTGTTGGCGGCGTAACTCATGTAGATTTGTTTGTGTTTTGTCTCTCTCACACCCATGACCGTGGAGGAGCCCACTTGACACTGCCTCTTGATGATGGTGTGTTGGTTGGTTGGGGTTTTCGAAAATGATCGAGTGTGTAATCGTATGCTAAAATGTAGCAACGACAGCAACCCAAGCTGTATAAAACCAAGAAGAAGAAGCACAAGAAAAAACGCAATCAGCTGCAGCTGTGTTTACATTTTGAACATGTTACAACTTGATTTTAGGTTTTTATGCTTCCATGTCCGTCTATCTCTCTGTGTCTTTCTGTCAGGCTAGCCCGACAAACTGTTTCAGTGGTTGGGTCGGCTGTTCGTTCAGATGATGATTATTCCTCAACATGTTGCAGCACCACCTCGCCATCATCATCGTCGTCGTCGTCGTCTTCGTTGCCGTTGTTGATCATAAGAAGGAACAAAATCTATGATTCTTAGTGGCAACACGAGCTGGTCAAACCAGTTCTAAATCTTGCTGGTTTGTTATTATTGCTGTTGCTGAGTCTTGTTTATCTCTTTTTATTTCATTGGCGTTGGGGGATATATAATGCGCCCTCCTCAGTTTGATTAGGCCCGCAATGAATTGTAAGATGAGATTTACACTTAGGTATCATTTTATGCGGATTTGAATATATGCGGTTTCCTAAATCACTTGCCAATGAAAGTAAAGGATCGTAGGCTTTGAGCCGAAAGAAAAACTTATTAAAATCAGTTTAAATCCTGGATTCCTATTATCAATACAAATAGGTAGTCATGGATAACCAAAATAAAGGATTATGGATTTCCAATTGATGGAGGCGAATTCCTAATATAAAATGACGTGAATTCTTAACGGAAACATTCCGAGATTGATTAAATTTCCAACAGAAATAATGGTAGATTACTCATGGAACTAGTAGTTGATTCCCAATAGATAGATTCTTGTATTTCCAATAGAAAAACTCGCGGGTTCCCAATAGATAAAGTTGTAAAATCTTAAATCCCACAGAAATGGTGTTGGATTCCCAACTGAAAGTGTCGTTGTTTACAGAAAGGGGAAAGGATACCCTATAGAAAGAGTTGTGTGTCACTAGAATAAGTTGATTAATCCCAAATGTCAAAGAAAGATTCATGGATTCCTAATAGTAAAATTCGCGTCGTTACATCCCAGATCACGCAGAAATAGTCATGGATTCTTGTATTTCCAATAGAAAAACTCGCGGGTTCCCAATAGATAAAGTTGTAAAATCTTAAATCCCACAGAAATGGTGTTGGATTCCCAACTGAAAGTGTCGTTGACTACAGAAAGGGAGAAGGATACCCTATAGAAAGAGTTTTGTGTCACTAGAATACGTTGATTAATCCCAAATGTCAAAGAAAGATTCTTGGATTCCTAATAGTAAAATTCGCGTCGTTACATCCCAGATCACGCAGAAGGGGCTTCCAATAGAAGGTGTTGTGAATTCCTAATAGAGAGAATATGCACTCCTAAAAGAAAGAGTAGCGGATTCCTAAAAATAATACGTGGCTTCCTAAAATAAAAAGGGTCGCGGGTAGAGAAAAAGTTGTGGAGTCCCAGATCCCACAGAAATAGTTGCAGCTCTTAACAAAATTTGCGACTCTGCGGATTTCCTGCAGAAAATGTTGTGGAAACCACGGAAAGTGTCCAGTATTTCCAACAGATTCATTTATTTCCAAGAGAATGAGTCGTGGATTGGCAATAGAAAGAGTCGTGGATTAATTGAATGAGTGTTTGATTCCCAATACGACTCGGCGGATTTCCTGCAGAAAATGTTGTGGAAACCACGGAAAGTGTCCAGTATTTCCAACAGAGTCATTTATTCCCAAGAGAAGGAGTCGTGGATTAACTATTGAATTAATAGTTGATTCCTAATAGAAACATTCGAGGATTCCCAATAGAAAGTGCTGTCGATTCCCAATAGGAAAAGTTGTGGAATCCGAAATCCCACAGATATAGTCGTTAATTCCAAAAAGAAAGACCATGGCAATCCTAATGAAAAAAGGGTCGCGGATTTTCAATAGAAAAAGATGTGAAATCTCACAGAAATCGTTGTGGATTACATTTGGATAGGAAGAGTTATGGAATGCCAGATCCTGCAGAAAGAGTCGCGGATTTCAAAAAAGGGATTAGAGGCTTCCAATAGAAGGTGTTGTGAATTCCTAATAGAGAGAATATGCACTCCTAAAAGAAAGAGTAGCGGATTTCAAACGGAAAAGGCTGTGGAATCCCGCATCACACGGAAAGTGTCCAGGATTTCAAATAGAAGGGGTTGTGTATTCCCAAGACAAAGAGTCGTGGATTAACTATAAAAAGGGTCGTTCATCAACTATAGAAAGAGTTGTGGATTAACTATTGATAGTATAATGAGTTTCTAAAAGAAAAAATTGTAGAATCCGAAATCCCACAGAGAGTTTTGAATTCCTAATAGAAAGAATACGCACTCCCAATAGAAAGTGTTGCGGATTTCCTACGGAAAAAGTTGTGGAATCCCATCTCCCAAGGAAACTGTCCTATATTTCTAATAGAAGATGTCATGTATTCCCAAGAGAAAGTGTCTGGGGTTACCATAAGAAAGAGTCGTGGATTATCAATAAAAATAGTCGTGAATTAAATATAGAAATATACGTGCAATAACTACAGAAATAGTTATGGACTTACCATTGGAGTAATGGGTTCCCAATAGAAGAAGTCGCAGGTTCCCAATAGAAAAAGTTGTGCAATCCGCGATCTCACAGAAAGTTTTGATTTCCTAATAAAAAAAATATTCACCCAGTAGAAAGAGTCGAGGATTTCCTGCAGAAAAAGTAGTGCAATCTCAGATCTCACGGAAAGTGTCCAGGATTTCCAATAGAAGGAGTCTTGGATTACCAATAGAAATAGTGGTGGATTATCAATAGTATATTATTAAAATACTCGTGAATTATTTATTAAAATACTCGTGAATTATCTATAAAAATAGTCGCGGATTAACCATTGAAAAATTAATAGTTATAAGATAAAAAGTTGTGGATTCTGAGATCCCTCAGAAAGAGCCGTGCATTCCTTAAAGAACGAATCCAAAATTTCAAATGGAAAAACATGTGGAATCCCACAGAAAGCGTTATGGATTACATCTGAATGGTTAAGGTTGTGGAATTCCAGATCACGCAAAAAGAGAGGCGGACTCCCAATAAAAATATATCCCAGATAAAGAGTAGCGCATTCCCCATAGACAAGGTTGTGTAATCCCAGATCTTCAAGAAAGACTCGGGGGTTAACAATAGAACGTGTTGTGCATTCCAAAGACAAAGAGTCATAGATAACCGATAGAAAGCATCTTGGATTCCCAGCAGAAAGAGTTGCAGGTTGACGAAAGAAAATATGTGGAATTTTAGATTCAAAAGAATTTGTTGTAGAGCCTCAAATGAAAAAGTTGTGGAATCCCACATTCCACGTAAAGAGTTGTGGAATTCCAATTCAGTTTCGCGGGTCCTCAATGGATAGATGAATAGTGGAAAGAGTCGCGGATTTCCTATAGAAATTCGTGAACTCCCTGCAGAAATAACAATCGTGGATTTAGAACAAATATAATTGTTGTTGTGAGCAGAACGAATCGGCGATTTTCCACAAAATGAATTGTGAATTTCAAACAGAAATAACGGATTACGCGAAAGAAAATATTAACTCAAAACAGATAAGAGCCTAGGTTTTTCCGCAAAAAGAATCGAGGATGCCAATCAAAAAGCATCATGATAATCAGATTTCCCATGACAAGTGAAAGCAACAGAAGAATTACTGAATAAACCCTAGGAATTTACACAGAGGTTCTACTTTTCCTTTTTGTTGCTCACCGGGAAAAATCTAGAAACCTTTATGAATTTTCTTTTCCATTTTTCAAATGCCTGATTGGGTTCCCATTGAAGCCATTCTTCTCCCGGTTTTTTTCTGTGACAAGCCCCTCCGTTGTTTTCTTTTTCATTCTCGAAGGTTCGTCTCCTTAAATCTTGGCTTTATAAATTGGCGCGCAATTTTCTTTTTGCCTTAGCCATGATTATATATTCCATTTGTTGCTGTGAATCTTGCAGTTTTGCTACGTGCAAATTTCGTTGCATTATTTATTAGTTTAACTGGTGTTGTTGTCAATAGTTAAGAAAGAACTCCACCTTTTTCCAAACCGCACTTGCTTTGCTACTCATAGCTCGCTGACATGGCATGGCATGGCGTGATGTTGCAAGCTTGGCTTTGCCGCTTAGCGTTGTTGCCAGCGCGCACCATGTGGTTGCCTTCGCACATCAGGCGTTGTTGGCAGCACGCTCCAAGCAAACTCCTCTTGTTTTGGTATTCTATGTTGGTGGTAGTGGTGGTATTGGTGTTGTTGGCGTTTCTTCTTGGGTTTTGTAATTGGCGAATTTTCCAGTTTTCCCGGTTTTTCAAACTAAACTCTTATGATTTTATTTTCATACGTTTGGTTTTTCACGTCGTACCTTGTTTTTTAAGTTGGTTGTTGTGCTGGCTTGGTTTATTGTTCTTCGTGGCCGCCAGGCATGTTGCGTGGCGGTGTTCATGTGGAGAGTTGCTGGAGGGTGTATAGAGTGTGTTGCTTGGCAGCAGCATCAGTTGGCTTCTTGTGATTTTTGCTGTGGGCCTTTTGGCGATCATGTGCTACTTAATGCACCAACACCAGCCAGGCAGCCAGCGATGACCAGCAATGACCATCCTTCGACAGTAGTGTTGATCGTTTGGGTTGTTCGTTCCTCCTGTGAGGAGTGTGCCCACGTTTGCTGCGAGGTTTGTTCGGAGTATTACCTCATTGGTGATGTCTCAAGGGTCTTGTTGTTGTTGATGCTTAGCGTTTGTGGCAGGCTGCAAGAGCAGCTTCTTCTTCAGCAGAGCTGGCTGGATGCTGCAATGATTTATGAAAAACGGGGACCATCTTTTATAATGACACAAATGCGTGTGATGGATTCCGGTAGCTTCTTCTTATAATAAGGATATAAATCGTCAGTCAATTTATTGTAAAGAAAGCGAAATGTTTCTTTGGTTTATGTCAATTTTACATGAAGTGGCCGAGAAAAAGTATACGTGGAATAGAGGAGATAGCATAAATATGAAAACGGACTTATTTTGTCACAAATAACCAACAAACTAATTTACTAATATTTAAGAGCTATCGGCATTTCTCCATTTCCCAATCTGAGGGATTCAAGACATAACAAATTAAATAATTATAAATAAAGAACTTCAACAGAAAGAATCGTGGATTCTCAACAGAAATAGTCGTGGAGTCTAAACCGAAGGAGTCGATGACTCGTAACATCATGAGTCGAGAACTCCCAACAGAAACTCGTGGATTCTCAACGAGGACATGGACTCAAAAAGTCTCAAGGGAAATGGTCGGTAATTCTCAAAGGAAATGGTCGGTGAGTCTCAAGGGAATGGGTCGGTGATTCTCAGGGGAATGGGTCGGGGATTCTCAAGAGAAAGGGTCATGTATTCTCAAAGGAAAGGGTTGGGGATTCCCTGCCCTAAGAATGGATTCCAAGAGAAATGGCCGCGGATTTTCAAGGGAAAAGGTCGGGGATTCCCAGCCATAACAATATATTCCTTAAAGAAATGGTCGTGAATTCTCAAGGGAAATGTTCGTGGATTCTTGACAGAAAGGGTCGTGGATTCCCAAGCATAAAGTTGGAGGATAACCAACTAAAATAGTAGTGCATTCCCAGCGATTCCCAGGAAGGAGAAATAGAAAAAGTCGGGGATTCCCAGTGGTCGTAGATACTCAAGTGAAAAAGTCTTGGATTCTCAAGGATCGTGGATTTTCAAGGGAATGGGTCGTGGATTCTTAAGGGTATGGGTCGTGGATTCTTAAGGGTATGGGTCGTGGATTCTCTAGGGAATGGTTCGTGGATTCTTAAGGGTATGGGTCGAGGATTTTTAATGGTACAGGTCGTGGATTCTTAAGGGTATGGGTCGAGGATTTTTAACGGTACGGGTCGTGGATTCTTAAGGGTATAGGTGGTGGATTTTTAATGGTACGGGTCGTGGATTCTTAAGGGTATAGGTGGTGGATTCTCAAAAGAACGAGTCATGGATTCCTAGCGATAAGTATGAGAATTATCAAAAGTAAATGTTTGGGATTGCCATTGGCCGGCGATTTTCAAGTGAAAGGGTCGTGGATTCCCAGTAGAAAAGATCGATACTTCTCAAGTGAAAGGGTCTGGGATTCCCAGTAGAAAAGATCGATAATTCCCAATGATAGAGGATTTTCAACAGAAAAAATCGTTAATTCTCAAGAGAAAGGGTCGTGGATTTCCAGCAGATGTGGACGAGGATTCCCAACAGAAAAATCGTGTATTATCAAGGGAAGGGTCGTGGATTCCCAACAGAAAGGGTCGAAGATTTCCAACAGAAAGAGTCATGGATTCCCAAAAGAATGATTCATGGATTCCCAACAGAAAGAATGATGGATTCCCAACAGAAAGGCTCGTGGATTCGCAACAGGAAGAGTCAGCGATTCACAACCATAAGAATGCAATATGGAGAAAAAGGGTCGCGGATTTTTAAGGGATTTCTAGAGTAATGGCCGAGGATTCCCAACAGAAAAGTCGTGGATTATTGGGAAAAGGGTCGTGGATTCCCAACGGAAACGGTTGAGGATTCTCATCAGAGAGAGTCATGGATTCCCAACAGAAAGAATCATGGATTCTCGAAGATTCCCAACAGAAAGAGTCATGGATTCCCAAAAGAAAGAATCATGGATTCCCAACAGGAAGGGTCGTGGATTCGCAACAGAAAGAGTCAGCGATTCACAACCATAAGAATGCAATATCGAGAAAAAGGGTCGCGGATTTTGAAGGGATTTCTAGAGTAATGGCCGAGGATTCCCAACAGAAAAGTCGTGGATTATTGGGGAAAGGGTCGTGGATTCCCAACGGAAATGGTTGAGGATTATCCTCTGAAAGAGTCATGGATTCCCAACAGAAAGAATCATGGATTCTCAACAAAAAAGGATCATGGATTCTCAACAGAAATATTCATGGATTCCTAACAGATGAGTCATGGATTTCCAACAGAAAGAGTCATGGATTCCCAACAGAAAGGGTCATGGATTCGCAACCATAAGAATGCAATATCAAGAGAAATGGTCGCGGATTCTCAAGGGAAAGGGTAGTGTATTCTTGACGGAAAGCGTCATGGATTCCCAAAAATAAAGATGGAGTATTCCCAACAGAAAGAGTTGTGGATTCTTAACAGAACGAGTCATGGATTGTCAGACGTAAAACTGGAGCCGTGGATTCCCAGTGATAAGGATTTATGATTCTTATCAAAAAGACTCATGGATTCCCAGACATAAAGATGGAGGATTCTCAACAGAAAGGGTTGTGGATTTCCAGACATAAACATGGAGGATTCTCAACAGAATGAGTTGTGGATTCCCAGTAATAAGGATGGATGATTATCAACAGAAAGGGTGGCGGATTATCAGCGGAAAGAGTCGTGGATTCCCAACTAAGAGGGTCATCTATTTCCAGCCATAAGGATAGATGATTCTCCACAACAAAACTCGAGGATTCTCAACATTAAAATCATAGATGCTCAACAGAAAGATTCGTTAATTCCCACCGATAAAGATGGAGGATTCTCAACAGAAATAGTAGTGGGTGGATTCTTAACGGAAAGATTCATGGAATCCCAACCATAACGATGGAGGACTCTCAACAAAAACAGTTGCAGATTCCCAGCCATAAGGATGGAGGAGTTTCAGCAGAAAGAGTTGTGGATTCTAAACAGTTAGACCCATCGATTGCCAATCTTAAGGATGGAGGAATATTGTTTATAAAATAAAAGCTTCTTTCAACTATTTTGTCTATTCTAAAATAAAAAACGTATGTTATATCATTATCTTAATAATAATGTTGTTTGCCCGTTGTCATATACTGGCTACTATTCAAGTTCCTTCAAATATTGCATTCGCATAGGACTGAGCTTTTAACATTTTGACCATTCCATAAATGTCTTTGCCCAGTAGTCAATCTCTATCCAACCTGCCATCCATCTTTCTTGCCTATGTTTTTTAACCCGTGATCTCCCTGGAGCATCTGTTGTTTTGTTATGCCTCTACTAACAATGGAGAGGAAGAACAATCTAATTTAAAAATAAATAAATAAATGTAGACCGTAACTAATTTTCAGAGAAAACCCATTACGATGCTCGCTCAACAAAAACTCCATAACTTTTCAAAACTTGAAGTTTAACTAACGAACCTCTGGAAAGGAAACCCTAGAAGAAAATCGAGAAAAAAATCCAAGCCAATTTCAATCAACCGCCAACAACAGAGCATGGAGCTCGACGTGAGTACCACCAGTAGCACAAGTCGTAATTTCTTCTCGTTCGGTTTTCTTTTTTTTTTGTTTTGAAAACCGAAACAAAATAGAGACGAGGAGAAAAAAATCATCGAACAGCTACTGGAAAACGCGCGTGCGCAAAATCCTACCAAACACCCGCTGTTCGGTGGCCAAATGCTTACAACAAAAACCCGTAACAACAAAAAATCTTACATATGGACACTTTGACTGGTTGTCAATAATAAACAACAACAGCAAGCAGCCAGCCAGCTAGCGAGCGATCTTAACCAGAAGGTTTAGAATAGTCAACGACGACGACAATACAATTGTCCGTCGTCGTGGTCGTAAGAGGGTTCTTCGGGTAATGCAAGTCAGCCACCAAAACAAACAAATCGAACTAGCTGGCTCGCCTGCCAGCCCGTGAGCAGGCAACTGCATGCACAGCCAGAGACAAACCAAACGAAAGCCACTGCACAGCACCAACCACCAACCACGCCACCGACTCCAACAACATCCAAGAGCAAAGGCACTGAGGAAACACGATTTACACACAAAAAATGCTAAGACGTAATAAAAAGT
The DNA here is from genome assembly GCA_963930755.1 of Eudasyphora cyanicolor. NCBI lineage: Eukaryota > Metazoa > Arthropoda > Insecta > Diptera > Muscidae > Eudasyphora > Eudasyphora cyanicolor. The sequence goes on along the minus strand of OZ005735.1, from coordinate 6,045,807 downwards.
GGTATGACCAGGTTTCGTAAGAGCTGGAAAACATAAACGAAACAGAGATTCTTAAATCAGTGACATGATCAATTGTTTGGAGCGGGAGGGGTTAGGATTGTGGGGAAGTGATTGGGACTTGCTGCAAAACGAGGTTGGTCTAAAAAGAGGTGGTCATTGTATTGTAAGTTGGATTAGTGGCAAACTGAATATCACAAAATCCTGATCCTAACATTTCAACAAAAAGAAGTGTCCATTTCGAATAGACATAACGGTAGATTTGCAGGTGCAGGAAATTCAGGATTTATTGATAATAATAATTGTAGGCTTGGAATATTTTAGAATATCCAAAACATAGATACATTTGTTTACTCTCAACAGTTAGGATTCCCGACAACATAGACTTAGCTTCTCTGGGGAGAGAAGCAAATAATTGCTTAACAGGACCTACATAATCGGGTGACCGTCAGCATTACCTACAGGTTCGGAGATCGTCAGAAAAAAAAAGAATAAAAGGTTTCTTCCAGAAAGAATATCGTAGCTACAAGTAAAGGAATCATGCAGTATGTGGACTTGCTAAGTAAACCGCAAAGCAAACATATGCACTTCACAGGTAGCCAAATGGCATCTGAAAGGGTCAAATCTCGAATTATGCCGGGCTGTAATACGCCGTTTAAAGATTACTTATTACATGAACAAGTGCTTATATTTTGGGTGTCAGGATAAGCCGTAATGATTGGAAATGTACTGGAGAATTACTTGGCCTCATACGGTGGAGAATTTCAAGTACTTAACTTGGAAAATTGTAAACCTTTCGATGTCACGAATTATGAGTTCAAGCATTGGGTAGTGATGGCTCGCAGAAAGGTTTTCTGTTAGGATTTTCTAACACAACATAAGGGATAGTATAGTAACGATCCAATAATTAGTAAGATTTTAAGTTTTCTAAGCTTACAATCACATCTGCACTATGAACGAAAAGTGAACAGATAACAAAGAATGTAGATCATGAATGGAAAACATTAAAACTATAGACAAAATTATATGTCAATGCGCACATGCGCATGCGCACATTACCAAATCTTGCTCAAGGGGCGCACTAAAGGCTTATCATATGCCTTAAGAGTATTTCCATGATAAGAGACATTAAAACGTCTCATCTTGGTCTACGTAACCCAAACTAATCAATACGGATTATAACGGGTTTTCCAACAAGAGGTGTTATTTGGAATTTTGAAGCTTTTATTCTTTGACATTAGACAAGTAGAAACTACGCAATTACTAAAAATGGAACGATACACGATCATCGAACGATACGAACGATACAAAATCATCTTGACTGATGAGGCCTATTTCCACCTCCGTGGCTACGTCAACAAGCAAAACTGTCGTATCTGTGGCTCGGAAAACCCAAGAGTTATTGTTCAGAAGCCTCTCCATCCTCATCGTTTGACTGTTTGGTGCGGTTTATGGGCCGGCGGGGTCATTGGACCTTACTTTTTCGAAAATGAGTTTGGATCAACAGTTTCGGTGAATGGATTTCGCTATCGAGAGATGATTAATGATTTGTTATGGTCGGAGTTGATGGTATTGATCTGGACAACGTTTACTTTCAAAAAGACGGCGCTACGTGCCACACAAGCAACGAACCATTGTTCTGTTACGGGAAAAGTTTCCGGGCCGTGTTATCTCTCGAAGAGGTGATCACAATTGACCACCGAGATCTTGTGATTTAACACCTTGCGACTTCTTCCTTTGGGGCCACGTGAAAGATAAGGTCTACGCCAACAGCCCAGAGTCGATTCAAGACCTCAAAGATTGACTTCGTGAGGCTATCAATGACATAGGGCAGTCACTTTGCGATTTGGTTATGGAAAATTTCATGAAAAGGATATGGTCCTGTAAGCATGGTCGTGGTGGCCATTTGGCTGATGTTGTTTTTCATTATTAACGGCATACCTTCCTCTTTATTATGAAATAAACATCCGATCGTTTATCTCAAAAAATGGAATTTTTCTTTGAATACCAAAATAACACCTCTTGTTGGAAACCCCTTTAGTTGGCTTTCAAGGCAACAAATGGTTTTCCATTTCAAAAATGTTACTTATTGATTCGAACACTGGTGCGTATGAATAACATTACTGTACGAATATTCCAAAAGGGTGTCTTTGACTGGAAATTGAATGTTTTTTGTGTTTGTGATAAGTTTTGAGCTTTGGTGTTTTCTGATATATACGAGTATATAGTAAAATTTTATTGCCAACATTTCATCCCTGCACTCCCCATTTTATATGTGTTTTTACGATTTATTAAAGTAGAACTAAAAATTACAGATGTGTGGCGGAGAGTTAATATGATCCACAAAAATTTTGCCTTTAATGTTTTCCACAAAGTTGGTAAACATGCCAGGATATATGCCAGAGCGAAGTCTGTAATATAAAATAGACTTAAGGATTATCAACTCTGCGTCCCCAAGCTGCAACAACAACAAGAACATACTTCACACCTCAGATGTAAAGAGCACATCCTTTAATAAAATTACGATGTGATCTTTCAAAACGCCGATACACGTATATCTTTTATTCGTCTCCTCTATCCGAAACCATTGTCGGAATCCCTTTGATTTCGAAGAAATTGTTGTACAGTGTAATAGTAATATTATGAGTGTTCCAAGGTTTCAGGCACATCTGCACCGACAAGCAGGCAGATAACGACGAATAAAGGTCCTGCATGGAAAACATCGAAACTGTGGGAAAAGTCCTGTGTCTATTCCCAGTTTTGCATATGCAATATCCCGATACTTCGGGTTCGAAACATTACTAGATCTGACTTATGTATATCTGATCCCAACTAAGGAGCGCACAAACATCCGATCAACTGCCTTAGATGTATGTCCATGGACACTAGACCGGGTTGGCCTCCATGTAAAAAAAGTTGCCGGATGCGAGGCGGTATATGAGAGCTTACCTCGAGACATTCGGAAATTTTTTTTTTCAATTTTTTCCAAGCCCGCAGCATCTTTTTTTATCGTAACTTTATTGTTTCCTAGGGAAAATAGATAGAATCTTGGATTCTCAGTCAGGATTTTCCAAACCAAGGTATGGGTTAGTCTAGATGTGATCCAATTACTCGGCAGCGGTTTTCCACAGTAGCTGTAAATCCTTCTCCTTCACTGATCATACCCTTTCGCAGGTTTTTTGTTTTGCGGTAATAAATTTGTTGTTTCTGGGGCTGCTTTAGCCGCTTGTTGCTGCTATTAAAACACTTGGGATGCGTATCTGTTTAGTCAAAGGTTGCATGTGTTAAGGCACAGCAGCAATAAGAACAACAACACCAAAAGCAGCAAAATATCGCAAGCTTCTTCTTTTAAGATTTTTTCTTTAAGTTTGTGTCGTTTGTCTGTTCAACTGCCCCTCTGTCCGTCCGCCCGACCGTTTGTTCGTCGTATAGTTGATGTGGGGATGTCTTCGCTCAAACAAAGCAGGTTCATACCAGTTTGTTAAACAAACAACTGGCAGTTTTATGCTGTTGCAGTTTCTGCTCATGGTTTTGTTGCTGCTGCTGCTGTTGTTGGTGGTATTTTGAGGTTCAAGTACCCACCTCCCTATTGTCGTGCTGTTTGCTGGCTGCTGCTGACTGGCGTGGTGTGGCACGGTGCCTCTTTCGCTCGCTTGCGTATACAACCCACTCGGCTTGTGATGTTTTGATGTCTGATTTTACGATGCAGCTGCAGATTATGTTGGAGACCCAGTCAGTCAGTCAGCCAGCCGGCCAAAGACGCAGATGACGAAGAAGACGACGGCGACGATGATGCCAAGATGATGACTGACTGTGATTCGATGCTTGGATGCGGCATCTGTAGCTGGAGTGCTTCTTGTTAATGTTACGCACTGTTTCTTTAGTGCTACTGTATTTTACAAGCTCTTTGCGTGTTTGCTTTTGACTTCCCCCCCCCCCCCCTCCCTCTCTCACTCTCCCTCTTATATGCCTCTCTGCGTTTTCATCAGCTTGTCGTAAGTTTTGCGTTTACATGGCCGGTCCAACAGTCCAGAGAAAAGCTTTTGCTTTACTTTTTTTTATTGGTCGTTGGTCTGGTTTTTTGGATCACAAACTATGGAACATCTTATCGTGGACGTTGTCTTCCTTGTTGTTGTTGTTGTTGTTGCTGCTGGTGGTGATGTTGATGCTGCAGTTGCATGTTTTTAGAGTTTTGGTCCATTGTCAATGTCGCTTTTATTTTCTTCTTATGTTCGTTTATTGGCAAGACAAATGGTTTTGAAAAATTTTCGTTGTTGTTGTTGTTAATGCTGCAGTTTCATTATGCTATTGTTGATCATAAAGTGTTCCCCTGAAGTGTAGGCACGCGCTTAAGCTTTACTTCAATAATAGACTAAAATGAAAACCACCATCTACACAATCATCATACGTACCACTACACAGCAGCACATATGTTTAATACTTATCTATATGGGAAGAAGAGTAACCCAGCAAACATAAGTGTTAATTTCTCCAAAATGATATACAGAATAATGTAGCCCACGTACTCACAAAAAATTAAACACGATTTCCTGTTACCAACAACTTTGAATTCTGTAAAGTGGATTTGACTATTATTGCATCTTCAATGGTGGACAGTTGTATGAAGTACAACATGACGTACTTCTATGTTTTGTTTTAGAAAGAAAGTAACCATAGTTTTGTAGAAAATGCTGATACGCTAGAGTAGACATGTTAGACACAGAGAAAAATCTAGGATTTCACAACTGAAATAATCATTTATACTTAATGCTTCGAATAATATTGGGTTCTCAAAGCAAAGACTTAAGGATTGTCAACAGAAATAATTCATCAACAAAATAAATCTAGAAAAAGATGATCACGGAATCGGAATATTCTGAAAAGATTCGTTTTTTAACGTGGAGTTTCAGCAGAAAGACTCAGCGTTTCAAAATAAAAAATCGTCTCCAATCGAAAGAATAGTAGATTCTCTGCTGAAAGCAGCAGGGTTTCTCAAACGAGAGAATAGTAGACGCATTACGGTAGTGGATTCTTAAGTGAAAGAATCGTGGATTCTCAAGAGTAAGAATCTTTGATTCAAATAAAATCGAGGACTCTCAAGAGAAAGAATCGTGGATTCTCGACAGATAAAATTGTGGATTCTCAGAAGACAAAATCGGGTATTATAAAAAGAAAAAATCGTGGTTTCTCAAAAGTTAAAATCGAGGATTCTCAAACAGTAAAATCTTGGATTCTATAACACTGTGTTTTTAGAGTCGACCTCTGAAGTCTGTCTCCCTCTATACTAGAGGCGACCTCTGAGGTCTTTCTCTATACTAGAGTCGACCTCTGAGGTTTTCCTCTACACGAGGTCTACAAGAGTCGACCTCTGAGGTCTTCCTCTATACTAGAGTCGACCTCTGAGGTATTCCTGTATATCAGAGTCGACCTCTGAGACCTTCCTCTATACCAGAGTCGACTTCTGAGACCTTCCTTTATACCTGAGTCGACTTTTGAGGTCTTCCTCTATACTAGAGTCTACTTCTGAGGACTTCCTCTATGTTAGAGTCGACCTATGAGGTCTTCGTCTATACTAGAGTTGAACTATGAGGTATTCCTCTATTCTAGAGTCGACTTCTGAGGTTTTTCTTTATCCTAGAGTCGACCTCTGAGGTCTTCCTTTTTACTAGATTCGACCAGTGAGGTCTTCCTCTATTCTAGAGTCCACCCCTGCGGTCTTCCTCCATACTGAAGTCGAACTCTGAGGTCTTCCTCTATACCAGTATCGAGCTCTGAGGTGTTCCTCTACACTAGAGTCTACTTCTGAGGTCTTCGTCTATACTAGAGTCGACCTCTGAGGTCTTCGTCTATACTAGAGTCGAACTACGAGGTATTCCTCTATTCTAGAGTCGACTTCTGAGGTCTTCCTCTATCCTAGAGTCGACCTCTGAGGTTTTCTTGTATATCAGAGTCGACCTCTGAGACCTTCCTTTATACTAGAGTCGACTTTTGAGGCCTTCCTCTACAGGGTGGCTGATCTGTAATGCAACAAAGTAAAGCGCTATATTTTTTTAATTTTTTTTTTTTAAATTTTATTGTTCAAAAGCAATAAATGTCGGAAATAACATAAAATTTTAGAAACAGTTTAGATTTGTTCGAATTGGCCACCTTTGGCACGAATTATGGCCTTCAAACGGCCGACAAAGCCATCACACGCTGCACGAAAGTGGCTCTGCGGTATTTTGGCCCATTCCCGGCGAAGCGCCGTCTTGAGATGATCGATACTTTGGTATTTTTTAGTGCGAACCTTACTCTCTAAAATGCCCCAGGTGCTTTAGAAATGAAGCCATGAACCTCCTTTTTAAGCCATTCTTGGTTGACGCGTGCTGAGTGCGATGGTGCTGAGTCCTGTTGGAATGTCCATGGTCTGCGGCCGAAATGTTTGTCTGCCCAGGGCTTCAATACTGTCTTTAGGACATTTTCCCGATAATATTCGGCATTTATTTTGACCCCATGGTCGATGAATACGAGCGAGGAGCGACCATCGGCCGTTACGGCGGCCCACACGATAGCCACTTGTTTTGTTTTTCCACCCAAATATAAAGCAAACACACTATCACGCTTGAATTCCATCACGAATAACTTTTTTTCTGAATGCAATAGATCAAAAGGCTTTTGTAAGCTTGTAAACAATAAAATGAACTGCCACTGAAATAAATCTGTCAGCTATCAGACTAACGGTTTAGAAATGATAGCAACCTGAAGTTGGTTGCAATACATATCATCCACCCTGTATACTAGAGTCTACTTCTGAGGACTTCCTATATGTTAGAGTCGACCTATGAGGTTTTCGTCTATACTAGAGTAAACTTCTGAGGTCTTCCTCTATCATAGAGTCGACCTCCAAATCTTCCTCTATCCTAGAGTCGACTTCTAAGGTCTTCCTTTATCCTAGAGCCGACCTCTAAGGTTTTCCTCTATACTAGAGGTCGTCCTCTATTCTAGAGTCCACCCCTGAGGTCTTCCTCTATACTGGAGTCGAACTCTGAGGTCTTCCTCTACACTAGAGTCTACTTCTGAGGTCTTCGTCTATACTAGAGTCGAACTATGAGGTTTTCGTCTATACTAGAGTCGACCTATGAGGTATTCGTCTATACTAGATTCGACCTATGAGGTATTCCTCTATATAAAGTCGACCTCTGATGTCATCCTTTTTACTAGGGTCTACCTCTGAGGTATTCCCCTATCCTGGAGTCGACCTCTAAGGTATTTTTCTATCCTAGAGTCGACCTCTAAGGTCTTCCTCTATACTAGAGTCGACCTCTGAGGTTTTGCTGTATACTAGAGTCGGCCTCTGAGGTTTTGCTCTATACTAGAGTCGACCTCTGAGGTTTTCCTCTATCCTAGATTTGACTTCTAAAGTCTTCCTCTTCATATTTTGGTACCTCCCACACAAATGGACAATTTTGAACCAACAGTTAAAAGCTTATAACTTTATTACCAGGGCATACAAAGACTTTAATTTTTGTACAGTGTAATAGTTTGATAGTACCTAAAATACACTGAAAAATGGGCGTTATTGTCACGCCCCTTTTGGTACCTCCCACACAAATGGATCTTTTTGTACCAAAAGTAAACAGCTTTTAACTTTAATAGCAGTACATACTTTAAAGGTAATTTAAAGTGATAATAAGTTAATTAAAACAAAAAAATGAATAAATTTACTAATATTCTTTTAGGACTCAAGGTGAGGGTATTCATAAGTCGGTTTACCCGACTGAACTTTCTAACTTGTTTCTTAAAGCTGCAGTCAACAGATGTCCAGTACAGCGCTTGAAAGCCCCAAGTCCCAATTTTTTTTTTGATAATTCGACTCATGGATTTTTGTGTAATATTCATCTTATGGGCCATGATTTCTGTTTTCGGAGCGGATTTCGCAGAATTCTTGACTTGACGTCTTTGATGGCCTGCGGTGTTCGAACAGTACGAGGGCGTCACGACCGGTAGCGGTCTTTGACATCTACAGTATCCTCAAACAGTTTTATGCACCGGTAGACGAACATACGACTAATCCCCAGCGGGCGGAGCGTTTTGAAAATGTCGCTTTTTTTATTCCACACATTAAAAAAGCGCTATAACAGCGATACTGTTCTCATTGTTTGACCACTCCATGGTGAAAACTGAAGCAATTTTGAATTTCCTTTAAAAAACAACGCTATAGAGGTTTGGTTTCATAATCCGCGTGGTATTAATGGGTATGTTCAATTCTACTATTGTTATGGGTGTGTTCAATGTTGTAACAGTATTTATGTCCCTACTAAGTATATTAGAGTCGACCTCTGAGGGTGTTTCTGGTTCAAAAGGCAGTTATCTGTTAAATTTTATAATAATATGTTGAAATTAGGATTTTATAAAATTATCGAATGTAAAATGCAGCTTCTATATGGCTACGAGGCCAAATCGGAAGGAACATATTTATGGGGGCTATATCTACTCGTAAATCCCAACATAAAGTTTTGTGAAAAGTCAATTAAATTCATGGATTGTCCACCATTAAAGTAGTGAATTTTCTAGAAAAAGCGTTGACAAATTTCAACTATACGAGAAAAAAAATCTTTTTAAGACTTCTCTAAAAGTAAGTTGTGATAATCTTGTCCTCCGTAACTTCACTGGGTTATTGCTGCTGCAGTTGGACGACCATTCAGTCCTCCATTATGATCAGATGCTCAATCACTTTAAGATCACGGCATATAGGGTACCTACTTCTGCCCGAGTGATACCATGCTCCTCACATGGAGACCCCAAAGCAAAGTAGCAGCAGATACTCGGGCGATTATGCACTCCATCGTTTGGACAGTTCATAGCTCGTAGCATTATTGTTCTGCTTTTTATTGTGGCTGCTGCTGATGCTGCTGGTCAAGTTCTTAGTGGGGGCCATTCATGGCAGGGATCGTGGCCGAAAAGTTTCGATTGCTGTAAGTGGAGCAACGACAACAACAAGAACAACTACAACAATGGTTGTTCTTAAATGAGTCTCTCGCCCCTCGGGACATACGAGTAATATTGTTGGGGTTGACGGGTGTTTTTTGTTGTCTCTGTTTAAATTTATTAAAAAGTGATTTTTCCATTGTTCCGCTGGCGGACGGACACGTTTGTTGGCGGGTTGCAAGCAACAGCCTTACAATGAGTCGGAGCATAAACAATTTTTCATCGCACGTGATATGACAATTGATTTTACATTTAACTTAATTTTCTTGTTGTTGTTGATTTTGTTCCATTGTAATGTTGTTTAATTTTTCTCGAAAATTGTTCTCCTATTGTTTGGATATGGATTTGCTGGTCCGTTTCACCAAACAACAATGCCACCACCTCCACCAACTCGACTCGGCCTCCATTGGCACCTTCATATGCCGGTGGTGGTCACTTACATAGTTGGCTCTGGCCAGGGCTGCATTTTCCGATGCTGGTGCTCATGAGGTTGTTGCAGTGTTTTTGTATGTTTGCTGGTCTCTGATCATTTGACAGCCCGAGTGTCATTAATCTTGTTGCTCGTTTTCTGTTCGGCACTGCCAAATGTTTGTTGTTGATTAAACACTCACTCAACTTTGTTGCTGTTATTTGCTGCTCTATCCATGCAGTGGTTGTTGTTGTTACTGTTGTTGGTCGTGTTTGGCCTAGTGGTCCATATGCAAAGTTGGCCAGGTTTTCGTTGTTGTTATTATATTATCTCCTGTGGTGGTTGCCGTTGTTGTAATTTTGTGTAAAGTTTTTTTTTCAATTGTCCGAGTGTGTTGCCAGAGGGCGTGTCATTACAAGACAATCAGGCACGATTTCAAAGTCTTCTGTTATGTCAATAATTGTTTTATCATGACAGTTTTCGTTGTCGTTTTCATTTGTATGCTCTCCCATATTGTTATTGCATTGCAGTTGTTGTTGCTGATTTTCGTTGTTTGGCAAAATAAACAATAATAACTTTTAATAAATGGTAATGGTTTTAATTGACTTCAACAAAAGTTGCATATTCACAGTCCCAGTCCATACGGACAGACCTTGGATGCTGCAAAAAATCCTATTATCAAATGAACACGAAAACAATAGTCTCATTCAATATTTATGGGAAGGTATCGACATTGTTCACCATTCGAATTGCCAGTCAAAGTTTATTAATCATCTCCTGGAGTAATATATGTTTGGCACAAAGTCCACTAACCGCCCACTCGCCGCTACCCAACAAAGCATGTGCTGTTTTCTAACCCAAGTGAACCCAAACAGTAGCAGCTACATAAGTACAAATGCTGGCACTGAGAAGATAATGTAATAGTTTAAACATCCCAGAGCTTAAATCACAGCGGAGAAGAATATCAACAAAAATTTTAAGTATTCAGTCACGATCCTTATTGTTCGTAAGGCAAATGAAAAAGAAAATGATTATCCATTCGGTTAAGCCTATTACTTTAATGCATTCTTTTTGAAACTTAGTTCCTGGGAGAACTACAGTTTACGTCTTCCTTTAAGAGTCAACCTCTGAGGTGTTTCTATATACGCTGTACTAGATATGACCTATGAGGTCTTCCTGTATAGAAGAGTCGACTCGAGGTCTATACTATACTAAAGTCGACTTCTGAGGTCTTCCTCTAAACTAGAGTCGACCCATGAGGTCTTCCTCTACAGTAGAGACAACTTATAGAGTTTACGCTTGAGTTCTTCCTCTATAATAGAGTCGATATGTAGTCTTCTTCTATAATAGAGTTGATCACTGAGCTCTTCCCTTATACCTGAGTCCATCTATGAGGACTTCCTCTGTATTAGAGTCGACCTCTAAGCTTTTCCTTGTTATTAGAGTCATCATCTAAGATCTTCCTCTATACTAGATTCGAGCTCTGAGGTCTTCTTCTATACTAGTGTCCACCTCTGAGGTCTTCTTCTATTCTAAAGTCAACCTCCGTGGTCTTCTTCTTACAAGAGTCGACCTCTGAGGTCTTCCTCTATACAAAAGTGGACTTCTGACTTCCTTCCTCAATACTAGAGTCGACCTCTGAGGACTTCCTCTATACTAGAGTCGACCTCTGAGGCCTTCCTCTATACTAAAGTCAATCTCTGAGGTCTCTCTCTATACTAGAGTCGACTTCTGAGGTTTTCCTCTATACTAGAGTCCTCCTTTGAGGACTTCCTCTATACTAGAGTCGACCTCGGAAGTCTCGCTCTATACTAGAGTCGACCTCTGAGATCTTCCTCTATACTAGAGTCCTCCTCTGAGGTTTTCCTCTATACTAGAGTCGACCTCTGAGGTCTACCTCTACAGGGTGGCTGATATGTATTGCAACCAACTTCAGGTTGCTATTATTTCGAAACCGCTAGTCTGATAGCTGACAGATTTATTTCAGTGACAGTTAATTTTATTGTTTACAAGCTTACAAAAGCATTTTGATCTATTGCATTCAGAAAAAAAGTTATTCGTGATGGAATTAAAGCGTGATAGTGTGATTACTTTATATTTGGGTGGAAAAACACAAGTGGCTATCGTTAGAGCCCTCCAGCATTTAAATGTGAATAAATCTTTAGTTTCTCGTCCCATTGCTCGTTACCGTGATAATGGCAGTGTTGCATCGCGTTCAAAAAGTGGACGAAAAAAAAACGGTAACAACACCAGAAATGATCCGAAAAGTGAAGGCCAGATTTGATCGAAATCCACGCCGCAGTGGTAGAAAAATTGCTCGTCAGCTGAACATATCGCGAGAACGGATACAACACATATTAAAAAATCAGCGTGGACTAAAGCCATTGAAGTTCCAAAAAGTGCCAGAGCTCACCGATGCTCAAAAAAAAGTTAGACTGGAAAGAGCCAAGGAGTTGCTTCGCTTGCACGAAAGTGGCCAGTTACCGAATTTGGTTTTCTCCGATGAGAAGCCATTCCAAATTGAGCAGTTTGTGAACAAACAAAATGATCGGGCTTACTTGCCAAAGAGGCCAGCTGAAAATTTACACCTTCGATTGGCCACCAGAACTCAAGCACCGCCGATGGTAATGGTGTGGGCCGCCGTAACGGCCGATGGTCGCTCTCCGCTCGTATTCATCGACCATGGGGTCAAAATAAATGCCGAATATTATCGGGAAAATGTCCCAAAGACAGTATTGAAGCCCTGGGCAGACAAACATTTCGGCCGCAGACCATGGACACTCCAACAGGACTCAGCACCATCGCACTCAGCACGCGTCAACCAAAAATGGCTTAAAAAGGAGGTTCCTCGCTTCATTTCTACCGCACAATGGCCACCAAGATCTCCGGATCTCAATCCGTTGGACTTTTGTGCCTGGGGCATTTTAGAGAGTAAGGTTCGCACTACAAAATACCAATGTATCGATCATCTCAAGATCTCAAGGGAATGGGCCAAAATACCGCAGAGCCACTTTCGTGCAGTGTGTGATGGCTTTGTCGGCCGTTTGAAGGCCATAATTCGTGCCAAAGGTGGCCAATTCGAACAAATCTAAACTGTTTCTAAAATTTTATGTTATTTCCGACATTTTTTGCTTTTGAACAATAAAATTAAAAAAAAAATTAAAAAAATATAGCGCTTTACTTTGTTGCATTACATATCAACCACCCTGTATACTAGTGTTGAGCTCTGAGTTCTTCTTCTATACTTGAGTCGACCTCTGAGGTCTTCCTCTATACTAGAGTCGACCTCTGAGTCTTCCTCTATACTAGAGTCGACCTCTGAGGTCTTCCTCTACACTAGAGTCGACCTCTGAGGTCTTCCTCTACACTAGAGTCGACCTCTGAGGTCTTCCTCTACACTAGAGTCGACCTCTGAGGTCTTCCTCTATACTAGAGTCGACCTCTGAGGTCTTCCTCTATACTAGAGTCGACCTTTGAGGTCTTCCTCTACACTAGAGTCGACCTCTGAGGTCTTCCTCTACACTAGAGTCGACCTCTGAGGTCTTCCTCTACACTAGAGTCGACCTCTGAGGTCTTCCTCTATACTAGAGTCGACCTCTGAGGTCTTCCTCTATACTAGAGTCGACCTTTGAGGTCTTCCTCTACACTAGAGTCGACCTCTGAGTCTTCCTCTATACTAGAGTCGACCTCTGAGGTCTTCCTCTACACTAGAGTCGACCTCTGAGGTCTTCCTCTACACTAGAGTCGACCTCTGAGGTCTTCCTCTACACTAGAGTCGACCTCTGAGGTCTTCCTCTATACTAGAGTCGACCTCTGAGTCTTCCTCTATACTAGAGTCGACCTCTGAGGTCTTCCTCTACACTAGAGTCGACCTCTGAGGTCTTCCTCTATACTAGAGTCGACCGTGAGGTCTTCCTCTATACTAGAGTCGACCGTGAGGTCTTCCTCTATACTAGAGTCGACCTATGAGGTCTTCCTATATACTAGAGTCGACCTTTGAGGTCTTCCTCTATACTAGAGTCGACCTCTGAGGCCTTTCTCTATACTAGAGTCGACCTTTTAGGACTTCCTCTATACTAGAGTCGACCTCTGGGGTCTTCCTCTATACCAGGGTCAATTTCCAAGGTTCCTCTATGCTATAGTCGACCCATCAGGCCTTCCTGTATGCTAGTGTTAACCTCTGAAGTCTCCTGATGCCCTCCTCTATACTATGATTTTTAAAGTTTGCTATGTATAAAATGTGTTTTTAAATAGAAATACTTCAGCTGTCAGATCTTGTTTTTGTCAATAATTTCTTATTCTGAGTGGGCATAATTCATTGATAAATCAATAGAACTCGTAGCAAATGTTCTTAATTTACGACAGGAAATTAATCTTTGTTCAATTTAATATGCCATAACCAATTCTCTGTAGACTATATATCCGCCGATTGTTAATTTATTATACTCAAAATCAAAATACAAACAAATTAATTTACATTTGGTAATGATGGAAGCCATTGTGGTCACTGCTGGAGGGTAAGTCAAAAAAGCTGCTGGTCTTAGTACCAAATGAAAACCAAAAGAAAAAACTGGCGAGCAAAGAAAATGTAACAAATTAGATTTAACGATCATAACTAATGGCTTAATTACGTTAATTTGTAATGGGTATAGATTTCAACAAGAAGATGAAAAAAAACACCAAATCAAATACATAGATTTTTCAAATATCATAAACAAAATTATTAATACCCAGCCAGCCAACCATCCATCCAAGTGGCGGCGGCCAACGATCGTTTGTCTCTTCTTCACTACAACGACTCAAAAAATATCATAATATGATAATCAGACTGTTTGCCCTTTGGGGCTCCAACAAAAACTCCAGTCAGTCAACCGACCCAAGTCAACACAGCCTAAGGGGTTAAAACAGAATTAATTGGCCGTCAGTCAGTCCGAGCAGGCGACAGACGGAAGGATGGACGGACAAAGTAACACCACAACCAAGACACTAACAAAGATCAGTCGATGATAACCCAACGAAAAGGGGAGCATAAGAACGTCATAAAACGATAAGACCTTTAAGAACCCTCAGACACAACCGAGCAAAGCAGTGAGCATGCTCGAACACGCTCGTCTCCAAACAGGACAGACAATCAACAAACAGCAAACGTCTTGAGTTCTAAAAAATAGGCGTTTTTAAATGTAGAAAACGTACGATTTCAAATGTCATTAAAGAATTGAGATAAATACAAAATAAAAATACAACAACAAACAACAATATTAAATGGCAAAGTAAAATAATAAACAACGGCCACAAAAACAACACTGACATCTACCACTACAATGACGACGACGGATGGCAGCAAGGAACACACATCTGAACATCTATTCCAACAGTTGAAGATCAGAGAACCTCCACTTAACTTCTGTTTGGAACACAACCAACAATAACCCCAAGAAAAAGAACAACCGAACGACGAACGAGCACAGGTGTTCAACATAAAGATCAGCTTAATAACAACAACAGCAACAACATCGACGACGATCATCGTTATTATTATCATCATCAAGTGTAGCTGCGCTGAGTTGATATCGAATTGGAAGCAGAAGCTGGGGCAACCGGCTACAGAAACGACGACGACGACGACGACGACGACACCGACAACTGCAACGATACCAATAAACAGCACATACGAAATTAAGTATGAAACGATTCATAAAATCAAATACCAACAACAAAACTTCCAGCTTCAGACACGAATTTTTTGTTTTGGTTTCCCGAGATTGTTTTGGAAATGCACTCTACACTCCCCCCAAAAGAGCGCATTCAGTTTGTCGTATGGGTTGCAACATTTGAAAAGAGGTTCAATATGATAATTCATTAATACTAAGAGGTAGTTTATTAAGTTGTTGTTTACTACTCAAGGTTCATCTACTATAGTAGACGACTAGTACTATAGCATGTTAGCCTGCTATATGTAGAGTAGATGACCCAAATGGTTGCATAGTAAACTTGTCGTCTACTATAGAGTAGATGACTAAACTGGTAGTCTACTATAAGGTAGATGAGCCAACTGGTCGACTACTATTAAGTAGATGACCCTACTAATCTTCTACTGTAGAGTAGATAACCCTACTGGTCGTCTACTGTAAAGTAGATGACCCACTAATCTGTACTGTAGAGAAGATGACCCAAATGGTCGTCTACTATAGAGTAGATGACCCACTAATCTGTACTGTAGAGTAGATGACCAAAATGGTCTTCTATTGTAGAATAGATAACCCAAATGATCGTTTACTATAGAATATATAACCCAATTGGTCTTCTACTATAGAGTAGATAATCCGACTATTCGTCTACTAAAGAGTAGATAACCGATATGGTCGCCAACTACAAAGTATAAGAACCTACTGGTCGTCTACTATAGAGTAGATAACCGATATGTTCACCAACTACAAAGTATAAGAACCTACTGGTCGTCTACTACAAAGAAGATAACCCAACTGACCGTGTACTATATAGATGATGACCCCGCCGATCGTGTACTACAGAGTGTATGACCGTACTAGTCGTCTTCATTGGAAATATCTGTAATATGATTATTCACTACTAAGGGGTAGTTTATAAGATGACCCAAGTGGTGGTTTACTACCCAACTGGTCGATTTACTATAGGAAATGACTTAATTTTCTGTAGGAAATTTGACGTGATTTTCTGTATGAAAGTTGCTCTGAATCAAAGGTGACTTTAGATTGGAGTGTAAATCTGAAATGATGTTAATTTTATGTAGGAAAGAGCTCTGATGATCTTTAGGAATATTGCTAAATTACGCACCAGGTCGTTTATTAAGAAATAGATAACTCAACTGGCCGTTAGCTCAGAATAGATGACCAAACTATTCTATAGAAACATATGGTCTTCTTCTACGAGTATTGTGTAGAATATATGAGCCAACTAGCTGTCTGCTATAGAGTAGATGACTCACAAGTCTTTCTGCTGTAGAATATGAGGCAGGTAAGTGATCAAATATAGAGAAAGTAACCCAACTGATCGCCAATTGCTTCTTTTGCTGCAAGGTAGATGACCCAAATATTTCTATGGACACAAATGGTCGTGTACTGCTGAGTATATGACCCAAATGACCGTCTTAGTACTGTAAAATATATGAGCCAGCTGACTGTCTAGTATAGAGTAGATAAGTCGGCTGGCTGTCTGCTATAGAGTAAATAAGTCAGTTGGATATCTGATATAGAGTAGATAAGTCAACTGGCTGTCTGCTATAGAGTTTTTGAACCAAGTAGGTGCTATACTATAGAGAAAGTAACCCAACTGATCATCAATTGGTGGTTTGCTGCAGAATAGGTGACCCAAATGTTTCTATAGACGACCATTTGTGGGCATCTACTGTAGAATAGATGAGCCATCAGGTTGTCTACTATAGACAGTCAGCTGGCAATCTACTATAGAGTAGATGAGTCAGGTGAATGCTCTACTATAGAGTAAGTAACACCACTGATCGAATGCTATAGTGTAGATAGCACACTCCAATTCATATAGAGTATCAGAAATTCGTTCTTCATAACAGTGATGAATTCCAAATATGCTTGATTTCTTTTTGTATTTTTTAATTTGAGATTTCAGGCATTTGATATGTGATGTAAAAAGTGTTTTTACGTTTTTATGAAATATATTTACTGTTTGTTGTTGCCTCTCAGTTATGAGCCCAAGAAAATGAAAAAAAAAACATTTTTACCGAAGAGATATGGCTGCTACTGATATTTGCAGAACGCTGCTGTTAACATTAGGATTAAATGCTGAACATGATCCCCAAAGTTAGAAGTCCAAGAAAAATAACAACAACCACAACATAATGTGTATAAAGTAATAACGATAATGATGATGATCGTGACGCGTCTTCATGTTGAGTTGAGTGGCGGTGCACCATTGTCAGGCAGTCAGTCAGTCAGCCAGCCAGCCACCAAGTGGCAGATGAGGAGGCAGTGTTTCAGTGTTTGGTGCTTCTGCTGCTTAGCTTGGCTTGGCTGATGGCCTGGCTGCCACTTATGATCGCTCGTATGATAATAGCTTAGGAGGCACAAACGTCGTCATATAGCCAGCCACTCATCGTCTATTAGACGATAGACGTCGTCAAGAGTCCGCGACTCCTTTTCGTGGTGGCAAGCAAACTCCAAACTCCAGCAGTGGCAGAGGCACTCATCATCACCATTAGTATTTTAGAGGTTACCACCATAAAGATTGTTTTGTTCAATTTCCATTGCTGCCGTTGTAAGACTCGTCTCGTCTAGTCTCCAGTCTAAATGTCCCAAAGTACTTTTGATATTTTAGCTGAGGCAAATGTGTTGTTAATGTTCTTCGTTTAAATGTTTAATTGAAAATTTATCGTAATGTCGGGAGTTAGACTCCGCTCATTTGTGGGGATGGCTGTGGAGATAGCGGATGGACTCTGACTTCGACATGATTTAGGCAAATGGCCTATAAAAAGCTCTCAAACTGCGACAGGTCTCTACCACACATTAGAAAACAAAAAAGGATAAGGCAAAGTGTTAATGGCAAAGTGCCATTAAAAGTGTAAATTTGTCATCAATAATATTTCTATTCGTTTAGTGGTGTATATTAAGTGTGAAATTCCACATGAATACTAAGTGTAAAGGAAATACTTGATCTATTGGTAATCGAAATATTGGTTTCTTTAGGTAAATTATCTTGGTTTTCTATGCTTAAAATGTTATCTTCTAAAGGAGAATTTCCCTTGATTCAGAGCCAAGTTTCTATAGGGAAGTTGTTCAAAATCGATTTTCTATATGAATGAAGAGTAAGAGTCGATTTTCTATAGGGAAATTGGAGTGTGTAAGAGTCGATTTTCTATAAGAACATATTTCTGTATTACCTAAATGAGAATCGATTTACTGTAGAAAATTGATTTGGATAAGTGTCACTTTTCTATACAAAATTATTTTGGATCAGAATCGCTATTCTACAATAAGAATTATGAGTCAATAAAAATTGGTCCGGTACGATTTTCAATACGAAATCCGAGTCTAAAATTTATTTCCTATTTGACAATTTTTCTTAATCAAAATCTCTTTTCTATAGAACGTTAATCTGAATAACAATCGATTTCTCATAGAAAAAGTTATCTGACTTGGAGACGCCTTTCTATTGAATATTCTCAGAATCACAGCCGATTTTCTATAGGAAAGTTGCTCTGAATCTGAATTAATTTTTTATAGGAAATTTGCTCGGAATCAGAGTTGATTTTTATAGGAAAATTAATTTGAAGCAGAGCCGATTTTCTCTACGAAAATTTCTCTAAAACAAAGGCGATTTTCTATAGTTAAGGTTCTCTGAATTAGAACCGATTTTCTATAGGAAAGTTTTCTCTGAATCTGAGTTGATTTTGTATAGGTATTATTATTTTCAGCCAGAGTTGATTTTCTATAAG
The DNA here is from genome assembly GCA_963930755.1 of Eudasyphora cyanicolor. NCBI lineage: Eukaryota > Metazoa > Arthropoda > Insecta > Diptera > Muscidae > Eudasyphora > Eudasyphora cyanicolor. The sequence goes on along the minus strand of OZ005735.1, from coordinate 6,026,992 downwards.
AAAATTGCTCTGAATCAGAGTTGATTTTCTATATGGAAATTGCACTGAATCAGAGACGATTCTCTGTAGGAAAATTTCTTTGAATCGTAGCCGATTTTCCATAGGAAAATTGTTCTGAATCAGAGCCGATTTTATCTAGGAAAATTTCACTAAGCAAAGTCGATTTTCTATATAAAAATTTACATGAATCAGAGCCGATTTTCCGTAAAAAAAATTCTCTGAAATTCTCTGCTGTGGAAAGCTGCTCAGATACTGAACCGATATTCTATAGTACAGTTTCTCTGAATTAGAGCCGAATTCCATATGAAACTTTCTCCGAGTCGATTTTCTACACGAAAATTTCTTTAATCGTTGCCGATTTTCCATAGAAAACATTCTCTGAATATGAGTCGATTTTATATAGAAAAAGTTCTGAGAATCATAGACAATTTTCCTTTGGAAAATTTCTCTGTATCAGCCGTTTTTCTATAGGAAAATTAATCCGAATCAGAGTCTATTTTCTATTGGAAACTTGCTCTGAATCAGAGTCGATTTTCTATAGGAAAATGTTTCTAAATCATAGCTTATTTCTATAGAAAAATTTTTCCCAATCAAAGCCGATTTTCATATAGGGAAATCGTACTGAACCAAAGCCGATTTTCTATAGGAAAGATGCTCAGAATCAGAAGAGATTTGCTATCGGAAAATTCCTCGGAATCAGATCCGATTTTGCTCTGAATCAAAGCCGATTATCTATAGTAAAATTACTGAAATGGAGCAGATTGTCAATAGGAAAATTGCTCTGAATCAGAGCCGATTTCTAAAGGAAAACTCCTCTCAGAACCTCTGATTCAGAACCGATTTGCGATGTTAAAATTGCTCTGAATCTATAGGAAAATTGCTTTGAATCGAAACCGACTTTCTATAAAAAAAAAATCGCTCGGATCCAAAGCCGATTTTTTTTATCAGAAAACTGTTTTTTATCAAAACCGGTTTTCTATAGGAAAATTGTTCTGAATCAGAGCCGAGGAAAATGGTCACAATCAAAGCCGATTTTTAATAGAAAAATTTCTCTGAATCAATGTCGATTTTCTGTAGGAAAATTGCTAAGAATCAGAGCCCATTTTTTATAGGAAAAATCGTCTGATTCAGAACCGATTTTCGAGCATCAGAGCAGAGGGAAATGGTCTAAATCAAAGCCGATTTTATATAGGATTCATATTCAATCAAACTTCTATTGTAAAATTGCCGTGTCGAATTTATGTAGGAAAATTGCTATGAATCAGATTCCGAGCCGATTTTCTACTAGAAAATTGCTCTTAATCAGTCGATTGTCTACGAGTATAGGAAAATAGCTATAAATTAGTCGAATTTCTATTGGAATGAATCAGAGTGTAGGTTCTTTACGAAGAGTCATCCGATTCAGACCCTACTTCTGATAGGAAATTCTATAGCAATTGCAGCCCCCTTTCTATAGAAAAATTGTTTTGCAAATATATATAGAAAAATTACTCTGATTCAGCCGATTGTCGATAGGAAAATTTCTTTGAAACAAAGCCGATTTTCTTTAGAAAAATTCTTCTGAATCTATACGAAAATTACCCTGAATCATAACTGATTTTTTGTAATAAAACTTCAGTGTTAGAGCAGAATTTCTAGATGAAAATTGCTCTGAATCAGAGATGATTTTCTGTAGGAATATTGCTCTAAATCATAGCTAATTTCTATAGGAAAATTTTCCTAACCTAGAGCCGATTTTCTATAGGAAAGTGGCTCTAAATCAGAGCCGATTTTCAATAGAAAAACTGCTATGAGTCAGAGACGATTTTCCGCTGAATCAGAGCCGATTTTCTCTAGGAATCAACTTGATATGTGGCACTGAAGCCTAATTCGTTAAAAATAAACTTAGAAATCAATCAACCAATACTCCAACTCCAAATAAATATTTATTATGAAATAACTACAACTGAACCCCTTTGTCGCAGGCATTCTAATCTAACAATTTGTATATACGATTAAATACTCATATGTAAATATATATATAAACATGTTTAGTTGATTGTATGTACGTACATATGTATATGATGAAATTTTTGGCGGGATACTGTACTCCAATGCACAACAATACCACCACAACGACAAACACACAATGGAGACTCACAATACGAATATAACGAACAAAACAAAAACGTAAAAAACCATCGATAATAAAAAGATTTGTAAACTTAACAAGACAACTTGTTAAAATAACCTGTTTGGATTTGGCGGTAAATGTTGAGTATCAAATCCACACATACATATAAACAATCATGAGCGCATGCGCCACACTTATACATGTATGCATTTAATCAAGTGGCACTCACACATTCATGTACCCTACTCTGATACATGGTGAAAATGAGAGTTGAAAGAGAATGAATATTTTGCTGAAGAGCTACGGGCAAGATTTAAAAGAGAAATATGTAAATAAAGGAAATTTTAAGAGATTCGAAAGAGTTGGGTTGTTGTAGGCCAAAAAGTAGTAGTTTTTAACTTAAATAAAAAAGCGAGTAGATGAAGTGCTTTGTTGGAAATATGGTACTCGGCCATATCCCTATGACGAAAATCCAAAGTGATACTTTTCTCCATATACCCGAATTTGGGCATGTTCCGGAGGAGAAAATTATTTGTGACCATCAATCCGGGAAAACTTTTCTTTTTATACCCGTACTGGATCATGTTTTAGGGAGAAAGCGGCTGAGTCCGACCGAAGCCCGTCTATGCAAGAAAAATTTCTCCAAAAACCCGAATTTGGACATGTACCGGAAACATTTCTCTATCCTCCATTCATTATGTTCAGCGATTAACCCCTTTTTGAATATTAGTTTCCAACGACATGCTCGATCATGCTCATCTTGAACTTGGCATAACTTCCTTTCAGAACCTCCATCGAAACACTTTTGTGTTCACCTTTTTATATTTAAAGATAGCCTAAGGTTAGAATTAAACTTGATTTACTTTTGGTCTCCACCAACAGCAGCGCAGAAATCGATAACAAAAAACCCTAAACCTTTTTACGATCACTGCATGATCATTTTCTCGTTACTCTAACAAAAAAAGCCCCCTCTTTTTATGATTTGCTGTGACTGCTGGTGTTGCGGCTGGCTGTATTATAGCTGTTGCTATTGCTGATGGTGGATGCTGATGTTGATGCTTATGCTATTGATGTTGATGCTGGTTATGTTGGAGGGTCTCATCCGTATTGAAAAAAGGCTAAAAACCGGTAGCCGTATATGCATATGTAACGAATCTTTACGCTTCTTGTTTAAATTATGATTGTGGGCTCTCGTTGTTGGCTTTTGTATGCCTCCATCCAATCGCATCCCATCGCAGCCTCCAACCAACCACCACTTAGAGAGACGGACATTGCCACTACACGGCTCTTGTCTGTTTTGTATGGGGGCATGCGCGCATTGGCATTATGTGGCCGGGTGAAATAAACTGACGGACGGACAAACCTTTTTTTCGTTTTTATATTTTTTTATTATATACCTATTGTTATTTTTGTAATTTTCAGGAACTTTTTTGAAGAATAAGTGGATTCACTGATCACAGAAAATAATTTTTGGAATTCTTACATTTAAAATTATTGTTCTTTAACTCAACGTTTGTATGTAGACCAAAATTTGTTATTCCAATAGTTCTATTCTAATAAGAGCTATTTTAATATACTTAAATATTCGACTTTCATTGAATGGGGAATGTTTATTATCATTTGAAAGAACATTCTTTGCAATTATTTTTTGAAGATTATGTCTATCAAATGTTGGCCGCGGCTACACGCTGAAAAAAAATCGCTTCTGTAGTATATTTTTCTAAACATATTCTGCTGGAAACATACATATGTTTAGGGTACACTCCAAATATATAATATTTGACACTCACAAATATAATATGTTTGTGAGGATGTTGTTCTAAACAAAATTTTGTTTTCATCATAATATTTTTTTTTGGAAATAATATTTCCAGAACAATGAATATTTATTTGCCTTAATTTAAAGGAAAGTTTTCAGTTTTTTAGAAATTTAAGGTTTAAGTTTTTAGAAATTTTATATGTTTGAAAAATTATATTAAAATGTAAATCGTATAATCTTGGGTAACGGCAAATAGCATTGATGGATTGACAATTGGACTATTTATAAATTAAAACAAAAGAAAATGCTGCTTACGACATTTTTAGCTGTAAAGTATAACACAAAATCTAGGAAAAAATAAAATTAAAAATTGCCAAAGTCTTAAAATTGTTTTAAATATAATGTATTTGGATAAATTCTTAAACAATATATATGTTTGATTGTAAACACGTATTTTATTTGTGACAGTAAGTTCGCAAATATATTTTGTTGTAATATATTAATATATGAGTTCCAAAAAAAAATTCTTGATTTTCAAATAAAATATATTTGTTCAAAAATATATAATATTTAAAAATTTTGGTTCCAAGTATATTTTCTTTGAATTAAAACATATCAAAAATGGCGATTTCCCTCCGTGTCCGTCTCAGATGGTCCATCCGTTGAGTCCACTTTTCGATGACTCGTTCGAGCATTTCGACTGGTAACTGGGGAATGACACGCGTAAACGTTGTTCAGGCGTAAGTCTTTCCATCATGAAATGCCAAACAATACTTAACAAAAATAACATGACAGCCGTATTTATTTTAAAAACGTTTTCAAAACTTTTGCTGAATTTTTTGAATTTCCGTTTTTTTTTCTTGGTTTCGAATTGAACATCCCAGTTATAATACACGTAACATATGGGTCAGAATATTTAATATCGACCTATGCAGTTTACTTTTGGCAAAAATGTGTATAAGCAGTTACAAATAGGTAAAATAAGATCTAGCTAATTTTTTTTTTTAAATATGTTATGGGCATTTTAATTTTTGAAAAATTAAAAAATGAGTTTTTGTGTTTTACGAAATTATCGAACGGCTGAACCGTTTTGCATTTTTTTTGGAATTTTTTTAAAAACATTTTTTACGAAAGTTTTTTTTTAATAACCTTTGTAGAAAAAATTGCTCCCCCTCTCGATTTTCACAGAATATTCGTCGCACTCTCACAAGTCCAGAACAGTAAAAAAATTGTGTGAGACTCAATATTTGTAAGAGTTATGGACGAAATACCAAGACTAGTCTGACAATTTTCGTCTGTTTTTGCAGTGGTACGAATTCAAAATGGGGAAATAATTCGACCGTTTCTTAACCAAACAACCGATTGCGACCAAACTTGGCATGGTAGATCAAAAGGTGTTAGAGATGTTAAGTTTTATATTTGGGCCCCCAACGCGCACAGGGCGGAGCTGGAGGGCCTCAATATTGGCCCCATCGGGTGAAGAACATGTTCAAGCGCGTTGAACTCGTGTTTCTCTTCCGATTTATAAAATTTCTGTTTGTGTTCCACTAACTGGAGTCTACATATAGACAGTTTACACCTAAGAATTATGTCGTATAGTTACCGAGATATATGCAATTAAAAATTGAATTTTTCATTTTTTCCCCTTACCGCTAGTAGTTTGTAAATATCGGAGCACAATATGCACCGATTTCAACATGTCTAAATTTTGAAAATATAACTTCAAGTTTTTGAAAATATAACTTCAAGTGGTCATAATTTTTTACTGTTCTAGAGTGCGATGAATATTCGGTGAAAATTTTAAGAAAATCGATGGGGGAGCAATTTTTTCTACAAAGGTTTTTTTTTTTTCAAAAAAGTTTCGTAAAATATTTTTTAAAAAAAAATCCAAAAAAAATCCAAAAAAAATCCAAAAAAAATTTGTCCTCTTTAAAACAAAGTAAACTTTGCCAAAATCGGTTCAGCCGTTCGAGAGCAATTACAAATTTTTTCAAAAATTAAAATAAATTTTTAAATAAAATTACAAAAAATTATAGCGAGATCTTATTTTACCTATTTGTAACTGCTTATAAACATTTTAGCCAAAAATAAACTACATAGGTCCATATTAAATATTCTGACCCATTTGAAACATTAACTTCTGTTTAAATCAATCATTTCAAATTTCTGAGTATTCCTAGTAATCATTCGTTGTCAATCTTCCAAGTAATTTATTTTGATCCAAGATTATACGATTTCAATTATTATTATTTGCTGTTTTTACAAACATTAAAAATTTCTAAAAAAAAATAACTTTGAATTACTGAAAAATTTAACACAATTTAAGTATTTTCTGAAGTCCCAAATCACACCATTTTGGGATGTAAACAAAGATTTGTTTAGAACAACATCTTCCCAAGTATATAATTTTTTGTGTACAAAATATTATATGTTTTGTAGTGCACCCTAAACAGCTTGTGAAAATTATAAAATTTTTAAGAGAGTTTTCTAAATCCAAAAGCTAAATCTGTCACTCACATAGTCGGCTTAGCACGCCTTTATCCTACCTTTACTTGAATTTTTTTCGGGGACATATCGTAACGTTGACCTACAAAAAAAAACTTTAAACAAAATTATAATTTACCCAAAGTGAAGTGAAATGTTACTGAAATGCTTAATTAAGAATACAACCCAAGGGGATTTATATATGGATTTACCACTGTCTCCTAGACCTAACTAACATAACTAACCTAACTAGATGATGTCAAGTTTTTCTTAGACTTCAACCTCTGCTCTTTAGACACTTTCCTCTGTGGCGTAATCGCCAATAAACCTCCGGAACATGCAACAGAACACGATGCAACACAATCTCGACTGCACCAACCAATCGACCAAACCAAAGGCAGAGCCAATGATGTAATTTGATAGTCGACTTTTTTCCTCGACTGACTTAAGTTGTCAACTAATTGCCCTCATGAAGACGAGGTTTTCCCCGGTCCGATCCGGTACATGTTCATCACAAACTGCGACTTATAAACGTTAACAGCGGACGGTTGTGTATGTGTGTTTGTGTTTCAAGAACATGAAGCATTCATTTTATATTTTATGCATGCAACATAACAACAACAACATCGACCAACAGGCAACATCTTCAAGTAGCAGCAAAAACAGCAACAGCAGCAGTAAACAAAACAGCAATGAATGCTCTGCTGCAGCCGTAAGCATCCACAGTAACATTAAGAGTTCAAATCCTACTAAAATATCACACTGACATCTCTTCAGAAGAGGGCTGCTTTTGTCCTAAAGCAACAACAACACTATTTGCAAAAAACACACTCCATACAATAAAGAATCAAAAGAAAAAGAAGAAGAACTTCAACAAAACAATCGATGCAACGTGGATAACCCCCACCAACTTCAGGATTGCCCTCGCAATGAGACACATTAAAGGTTCTTCAACTTTTTTCCATTACTCTCAAACACACACATCCACAAACATCTTTCAACACTCACTCCTTCTCCCGCTTCTCGAAGATCTTACAGTTGTTGTTTCCTTAGAATAATAAGGGCTCTTCTTGTTCTGTGGCTGATTCCAAATGCGAATGCAACAACAAACCCAACAACAACATTTTTATATGAGTTGCATGCAGTTCAAAACATCACGATCATCTTAAAATGAACTTCATCAACGACACAATGATCACAATAATGATTACATTCGGCATCATAATCACAATGACGATCATTATTATTATGGCTTTGACGCTGAGTTGTTGATTTGAACCAGAACTTCATTTACAAACCATCCTGTTAATGATCGCCACCAACAACAATAAAAGCGACAACCATATCTAGCTGCATGTGCCACAAAGGGGTTGCCATCAAGCATTTCAAAGAAATCCACAAGGATAACAAAGTCTGACATTAGGAAGATTTCAGTAGTAGACTTTATCAAGGATCGATTCCATCGAAGACTATAACCTCATTATTTGGCTGGAGTAAAGAAGTATACCTCAAAGGAAACTCTATTAAAGGGGAAGCCTTCAGTGGTAATTCTAGTAAACATGAAAACCATAGTTATCTACTATATCAAATAGGAAGATCTTCGTAGTTCACTCTAGAAAATATGAAGGCCAGAGAGTTGACTCTTGAAAATATGAAGTCTCCGAGGCCAGAGGTCGAAAATAGTATTGGAAAAAATAATACCTATGTGGTCGACTCTACTGAAGAGGAATACCTATGTGGTCGACTGTTAGAAAGACAAAATCCTTAATTCTGAACTTTAGGAAGTATGTCGACCCTTTGGTCGAATCTAGTAGGGAGGAAGACCTCAGTGTTCGACTCTAGTATGGCGGAAGACCTCAGAGATAGAAGTATAGTATAGAAGAAGACTTCAGGGGTAAACTCTAGCGTAGAGGAAGACATCAGTCGTAACTCTAGTATAGGGGCAGACCTCAGTGGTCGACTCTACTATAGAGGAAGACTCTAGTACAGAGGAAGACCTCTGGGGTCGACTATAGTACAGAGGAAGACCTCATGGGTCGGCTCTAGTATAGAAGAAGACCTCAGGGGTAAACTCTAGCGTAGAGGAAGACCCCAGTGGTCGACTCTAGTATAGAGACAGACATCAATGGTAGACTCTAGTATAGAGACAGACATCAATGGTAGACTCTAGTATAGAGGAAGACCTCAGGGGTTGACTCTAGTATAGAAGAAGACCAGAGGGGTTGACTCTAGTATAGGGAAATACCTCAGGGGTCGACTCTAGTGTAGAGTAAGACATCGGTGGTCGACTCTAGTATAGAGGGAGACCTCAGTGGTTGATTGTTGTATAGGGAAATACCTCAGTTGTTGACTCTAGTATACAGGCAGACCTCAGTGGTAGACTCTAGTACAGAGGAAGACCTCAGGGGTCGACTCTAGCGTAGAGGAAGACCTCAGTGGTCGACCCTAGTATAGCGGCAGACCTCAGTGGTAGACTTTAGTACAGAGGAAAACCTCAGGGGTCAACTCTAGTATAGAGGAAGACCTCAGGTGTCGACTCTAGTATAGAGGAAGACCTCAGTTGTGGACTCTAGTACAGGTGAAGACCTCAGTTGTCGAGACTAGTATAAAGTGTGACCTCAGAGGTCGACCCAGGTTTAGAGTGAGACCTCAGAGTTCGAATCTAGTATAGAGGGAGACCTCAGAGGTCGACTTTAGTATAGAGGGAGACCTCAGCGGTCGACCCTAGTATAGAGGGAGACCTCAGAGGTCGATTCTAGTATAGAGGGAGACCTCAGAGATCGACCCTAGTATAAAAGGAGACCTCAGAGGTCGACTCTAGTATATAAAAGGTGACCTCTGAGGTCAACTCTAGTATAGAGGGAGACCTCAGTGGTCGACTATAGAAAAGAGAAAGACCGACTATATACCGACCGATGACCGACTATATACAAAAGAAGATATCAGTGTTTGACTATCAAAGAGGAAGATATTAGTTGTCAACTCTAGTAAAGATGATGACTTTAATGGTCGACTCTTTTGAAGAGGAGTACTCGTAAATCTTTAAGTGGAATATCTAAGTGGTTAACTTTCAATTTCGTTCTTATATATTTTGAAAATAATAATCTAATTGCTGATTTTCATTTTTTCTATTAGTTTACAAGTACAAAATTGTAAGAATTTATTTTTACAGTGGCAACACTACTGCTCCAGCCATACCCCAAGAACAAATGGTCCCTGGAACGGGCCAGGATCATTAAACTCCATGATCGTTATTGTTACTGTTGTAGTAGTTGTTGTTGTTTTTCTCTTGGTACATGGATGGACTTTTTTGTTTAACCACAAAAACCAGGCTGTGTTCTCTTGTGTTGTTTATTTGCTCTGGGGTTTTCATTACCATGTTGTTCATGTCGTAGTAGTGGAATAGAGTAGAGTAGTAGCAGTAGTCAATATCATCGTCATCGTCATCTTCATCATGGACATGATCACCATTGCCAACATCATTATCACCATTGTTAAGAGTTGTTGCTTAAAGTCGTGAAGGATAAGTTCATTGACTTTGCTGACTAGTACAGAGTTGCTCGATGTTGTTATTACTGTAGTTGTTGTTGGGTTGTTTTAGCACAACCACAGTCAGCTACACTTCTGCTTCTTCTCGTTCGCCTTCTAGAAGTTCATTGCAATCTATTCTATTGTTGTTAAACTTCATTGGTTTTCCTCCTTTTGATTTTGTTTTCTGCCTCATTTTTTTGTACGGTATTCCTCGTCTTTCTTTCGTTGGCTTATTTTGTAGGATACCAAGCCAACCAAACCTCAGCCGCCAGTTGTCCCAGCGACGTTTGTCTGCGCCAGAGTTGTTTGTGGAGCCTCTCTCGCTTCTGGTTGTAGAACGGCTTTGTGCCACTAAAAGGAGAGAGAGAAGGGGACAAGAAGTCGTAATCACTATCCAACCAACAAGTCATAGAAGAAGAATCTACGAAATAAAAACATAAAGTTTCCAGAGTTTGGAAGGAACTGTACAGCTTTAGTTACCCAGTACACTATTTGGTTATGAATTAGAGAATTAGAACTAGGATTCTTAAGAAACCACAATTTCCTTTAATTTCACAAATAATAACCAATTCGTCGACACTATCGTATCAAGAAAAATGGGCATAATAGCCACAACCTTTTGGTTCGGCGAAGTTACAAAACAATAATAATACATTTACCAAAGTTTCTATTTCCTAGTACATCTTTTTATTTAATTATATTCTTTTCAGAAAATGATACACCTGAATTTCTGTAACAAAATTATTAGTTTTTTTTGTTGATCCTTCACATATTCTCAAATACAAAACTCATCAAATATGCTATCTATTTGGTCATTGTCCTTATACTCATGTTTTGATCCCATTTCATGCTGTGACACAATTGGTAGCGCAAGTTGTGCCCAATCGTTTCTCTGGGTTATTTTGTTAACTTTGAGCTCACTTTCCTTGATTTGTTATTGCCGTTTTTACTAAAACTCCTCAACGTCGTGGTCGTTGTCGTCGTCATACGAATCCGATCCTCGGTTACATGTGTATATATACTCCTCGTATGTATGTACACAAGCTTATACATATATTCGTATGTCCGTATGTATATATGCACTAGTGTAGTTGCCTTTTTTGTAAAATTTTATTTGTGAAGAGGATTAAATGTATTATATGTAAGTCGTGGTTAAACTGCAAACGAGTATCATCATTGTCATCATCATCTTCATCATTATCATCATCGTAGTCATCCTCCCGCCTCCTCCATTGTGGTGGTGATGGTGGAGATGTTAATGACTACAACGTTGGCCTGGTTGTTGCTGATGATGATCATGATCAGCGCGATCATCCTCATGTGGTAGGAAGACAAACTCCTCGCTGCTTTAGGAAAAAAGGTAAATATAAACTGACAAACACTGCACAACAAACAAACAGCACAGTTAAGATTTAGTTCTTGTTTTTGTTGGTGGTTTACATTGTGAGCGGGACTTGGGTCTTAGACAACAATGGCACACAATGGCCATCAAACATCTGTGCCATAAACATCAAAATGTGATCCCACAAATGGTGGGGGCCAAACACAGAGGAGTTTACTTTTAATGGTGGTTTGTCATGGCTTTGGAATATCATGGACTATCATGTGTTCCATTAGAGGAGGTATACCCTGCTTTGTTTTGGTTTAATATTATATCTGTGAGGTCAAGGAAAATATGGAAACGGTTAGAAGAAACCCCTATGAGTTTAACGAATAGATTCGCATATTTGCATTGGAAATTTGTTATATGCCACCCTAAATCCTCAGATTTCCTATTTAATATATATATGTATATATAGCGTGATCCATTTCGAGGTTCCCTACTTTTTTAAAGAAAAAAAAACACAGAAAATTCAAATTGAATGGGGAATGTTTATTATCATTTGAAAGAACACTCTTTGGCATTTATTTTTTGAAGATTATGTCTATCAAATGTTGGCCGCGGCTACGTCTCAGATGGTCCATCCGTTGAGTCCAATTTTCGATGACTCGTTCGAGCATTTCGACTGGTAACAGGCGAATGACACGCGTAAACGTTGTTCAAGCGTAAGTATTTCCACGATGAAATGCCAAACAATACTTAACAAAAATAACATGACTGCATGACACGACTCACACGTGATCTGTCAAAAAAAGGCTATTGAAAAAAGTATCTCTACTGGGATCACCCTATATATCATTTTCGTTCATTTAATGCGTTGATAAATTTAGAAAATGTTCAAACACCTAGAATTTACAAGCTCTTGAAGTGTTGAGTCTCCAAAAAAAAAAACGATTATTTTAAAGAAATGATTCTATAGAATCATTTCTTTAAAATAATAAGCTATAGCTTAATCGAAAATATACTTTCTGTTATGAATTTAAAAAAAATACTCTTTGTATGTTTATACATTTGCATAAAAATATCTAATGTAAATAATTGTTTATTCAGTAAAAGCTTTATTTAAATTAGAGGTTCAAATGAAGTGGAATTCTCTAAATAATGTGTCCAAGCTTCTTTTCTTAGTCATGTTTCTACCACATATATCATGAAATGAAGATATTTTGCGAAGATGTATGAATACATATGAGTATTTTCCACAGCTTTGCTCAAATGACTAAATACGGATTTCAGACAAAAATATACGTGAGGTCTTAGCTCAGTCCTTCGATGTGTTACACTTTTGGCCCGTAGCAAATGATTTTACATTTTTTTTAACAATTGTGAGTACACAAGCATGATTTTCTTTAAAGTCTCTTATTTCTACCAAAAGGGATATAATTTCTAGTTCCCATTGTTTTCTCTATTCGGTCGCACACTGCGGTATTTGGTAGACAATAGTTTTTTTTTAATTAATTTTAGTTCTCTACAATGTATTAAATAAGAAAACAATTTCATTAAAAATATTAGTTAACAAATATTAATATATGTATAGGGGACTCCATATCAAGTGAGTGAACTTTTCAAACCGGTGTTTTCCGATCTGGATGAAGCCAAGTTTAGTGCTATTGTGTAGTAGTTATGACACAAAATTTCAACGAGATCGATTAAGATCGATTATATGTCCAAAAAAAATCATTTTGGGATCGCTGGTAGTTTGGGTGATATAAATAAATAATAAGATAACTTCACAATTCACTACAATTGAAAATTTAGCATAAATTTAGATCTATTTCATATTGTGACAGTTATCTCCACATATATCCCTGGTTTCTTTATATCCCTTGAATAAAATTCCTTTTCCTTAAATGACAATGGAAGTGAAACTGAATGTTTAAGATTATTTTTTTGGCAAAAACAAAATGAAACGACCTTTGTAACCACACCTGGCTATAATTCTTAAAACCAAACCGAACTCTTTGTTTGTCATAAACGAACAAAAAAACCTTCATTCGAGTCCGTGTTATTTGGCGTTTCTTTTCGAGATACGAGTTCGGGCGATGTGTTATGTCTTTCACGGGTCAATTCGCACAGAGATACTCCAATCTCGCTCTGTGGTTCAATGTTTAATATCTGCATTCAGAACCCACCCATTTTACGCGCCATGACAGCTCGAACAACATGTGGTCGGTGTTTGCATTGTAAAAGGACTGTTTTTTCGTTGGTTTCGATTATTTTTTGGAGACTCTGACGCTGATAAAACAAAAGTAGGTTTTCAAACTGGTGACTTGTTTACTTTGCTCTGTAAGTCAGTCTGTCTGTCTCTACAAATTTTCTGGGGGTAATATGATCATTTGCCATTTCCGTTTGTTAAATATGTGTCAATATGACCCACATATTTTAAAGGATTATCACCAGACAGCCACCACAAACCATAAAAGCCAACAACTTTGATTTTAGCCTTTTTCCACTACAGTTTTGGGCTGTCGTTGTGGTTTTCTGAGGAGATAATTGATTTATGATTTTTTTTGGTAGTGGAGGCCCCGAGAAGTATTGGCTTTGTTTAAATATTGTGTGTGTGTTATTGTTGGCGTTGGACTTGGCTCTGTTTATTTAGCAGTCTTATAAATTAACAGCGAAACCGTGTTCTCAGTTAATTTTTATTTTCTTTTCATTTTTATTGGAGCAAAAAATTATTATGTGTACCGATGATGCTGCCGCTGTGTGGATGATGACGATATTTTTGGAGGAGGACTTTCGTTTTTATTGGGGTCACTTAATTAATGCGATAATTAATCAAGCTGCTAAATTTTCCTTTTTCGTGCTAAATCATTTGACACTGAAAATGAATTTAAAACATTTTTTAATTGAGATTTGTAATAATTTTGTAGCGATTTATCATTTGCAAAGAACAACACCCCACAAAAACAAAAGTAGGTCATCATCATCACGGCAGAGCAAGAAATATTTGATTTTGTTTTATTACAAACAATGGGGAGAATACATTTTTGGAACACAATTTTAAGCCGTACATTCATTCATTTGGCATGTAAAGAACTGCAGAGGCTACTTCTTTTGTCCCAGAAAAATACAAAAAAAAATTTTTGGTTGTCATGTAAAATGGAAACTGATGGAAAAGGCGTCTCGTCAGCAATGAAAAGAAAAGACCCAAATGTTATCTGATATCTGGTGCATTGTTAATGCCAATTTAAAATGACACTTGAAAATAATGCACTTAACAAAAGGATAATGCAAAAAGGTTTTTTCTTCGCGTCCTTTTTGTAGTTTTGTTTTTCACTGTCTGCATTTACAATGATTGATGGTTACTGATCGTGAGGAACAGGGCGACGACGACGTACCTGCTGTAATTTTGTAAACGATTTACAATTATACTTATACATGCCGAAGAGGCTTAATCCAGTCCTCAATTTGTAAAATCCAATTGATTGGAACAAAAACATCAGACATCATTAATTTGCAATCTCCATATGAAAAAAGGTTATTGAAGTTTTACAATAGGTCTTTGTTTAAAAATTAGTACATTTTACAACTCTAGGCATTAATCAGGTAAAATCGTTATTTCATAACAAATCGTTTTGCTAAATTGATAAGATATTTTAGTGCTTAGGTTAGATTTTGACTTAACTGAGCTTCACTTGTTCTAAAAAGTCGATGTTAGATCGAGCACATTATCCGATGCCATGGCAACTATCCGCTTATGGGATTTGTATGGAACCACAACTTTCACTATATGGTTAGTCGGATGGACGGACAACCCTAAATCGATTTAGAATATACATACATATATATATATATATATATTAGGGCGGGTCGATTTAAAAATCGCCCATTGCTCAGTGAAAATCGTATTCTAGGGATCAAAATAAGAAACTTTTCCGAAGGAACCATACCTCTAAAACTAATTCTGATGTCCCGAAAAAAAATCCCACTTTGACCCATTTAGAGTGCTCCAATCGAGTCCAAATGTATGACCGACCCCCACTAACTTTGGAGGCCCGACCCACCCATGCCAGTGGCACACCCCCTGGAACCCCCTGGGGGTTACCCCTACCCAAAAGTAGAGGTATGGTTCCTTCGGCAAAGTTTCTTATTTTGATCCCTAGAATACGATTTTCACTGAGCAATGGCGACTTTTTTTGCCTTCCCACAAATCGACCCGGCCTAATATATATATATTTTGTGTAATTTTACAAACTCTTAATTGGGCAGAGTTCAGATTAAGAGTTCCGTAACAGACTTTACTGAAAATGTTGATGACTACAACGCGTTTACCAATTCCCTTGAAACTCGGTGAGCAGATAAAGCAATATGTGGATTTTGAACCACTAGACGCAGAAGCTCTTTCAAGAGATAGAAAACTGAAATTTTGTACAAGTATATCCAGGATCGTTGTATGAGAAACGGACAGTTCAGACCACAACAATAAATCTTTGAAACAAAGTCATTTGTAAATATTTATGAAAGAAACTTGCATTCTTTGCAAGACAATGTAGTTTTAAATTCAATGATAGGAAAACAACGTACTGAGAATTAATGCCATTTGGACTTTAAAATTACGACATGAAAATGTACTCGTATGTATGAAAATATATGTATATATAATCATAAGTACAATTTCGTTAAAATTTTTGAAATTAATAACATTTGTGCTTAGATCAAAGTTATTTTAATTAATTCAAAGAAAAATATTCAAAGTCAACACAACATTATGTACAACGGAGGGTTAAAGCAAAAATAATTTCTTTGAATCTAAATTAATTTCGTTGTAATCAAGTAAATTTTCATTATTTCACAGAAAATTTTATTTGAAGTAAAGACAAAAAATTGCATTGCTTTAGAGATGGTGTTGTTTTTAGTTTTAAGACATTTATGTTTTCAGTGTATGTATGTAATAGCGACAAGGGTATCCGTTATCTCGTTAAACGAAGGGTAAATTTGGGCCAAATTATAAAGGACTTTTTATTGAAAATAACATAACTTCTGACCCAGTTTAAATGTTTTAATGCAATAAAAAATATTTTTACATAAAAAAAATTTACACGAAAGAAATATTTTCTTTTTATTATTGCTCCCTCCGATTGTCAGAAATATTTTCATAAAATATTTATGAGAATCGCACAAAACAAATTCTTGAAATGCAATGCCATTACGAAATTATAGCAAATACATGAAAGCCAAAATATTTTTAGAAAAGAAAATTTCCCTTTTTTGAATTAAAAAAAAATATTTTTATATATATTGGAGATCTAATCGAAGCAAAATATATAAGCCAATTTCCATATTTTTGAAAGATTTCCTTTGTTGGAAAACAAAATTTTTAGAGATACTTGATATACATATGTAATTACATAATGGCGATGTGTTCCTTGAATTTTTTGTTGTTGCTGTCTGCAGTTAATAGTAATCACTTAGAGCTATATTTAGGGAAATTATTTTTGAAAATCTGTAAAAAAATATTTGTTAATATAAATATTTTTTATATAAAATAAACTCTAATCAAAATATATTTTATGAATCTCTTAAAAATTGCCTTTAAAACGGTGTTAGTCTTGTTAAAATAACTGAACTGGATCAGTAGTTATGACATTATAATGTAAACCCTTTTTTTAACTCACACCAAACTCCAAACAGGGAGAAGGCTTAGTAGAGAATAGGGTCAATATTCTTAAATATCCCCTTATAAAGGTCCATTACGATTTGTCATCCTGGCGATCTAGAGACCACATTTTTTAAACCGATCTAGATGCAATTTGGTGATAGGATAGGGAAAAAATTAGACCATATTTTGAGATAATACCATATACAGGTCCCTCCGGATTGGACTTCATGATTTTTACTTTTCATAAAACCATTCCTAGTTTAAAGTTTTAGTTCAAGAGACCACATTTAACTACCAACTGCCTAAGCACAATATCGGCCCAAATTTCATATCTTGCAGTTCCTATAGTTCAGTGACAACTTGGAGCTTTATGGATCGTATCCGATCATTTATAAAGATAATACTATGATTCATAAATTCTATTAAAATAATTCAGATTTATATCAACGAATAATCATTTATTGTTTTGACATCTGAATGTTAGTAGATAATTGACATTATGCGATAATGGCTGACAAGATTAAGGATCATTGATTTCTATACACCAATTTAAGAGAAGTTCAATAAAGGACATTGTAAAAGAACTCCTTCGTTCTTCATAATGCCGTCTCCTACCCTCTCCCTCTCAACCCTCACCAATTCGATTTGATTGTGTTGTACAATTCCTTTCAATTTCTATTTGGAAATATTGCTTTTCGTTGGCTTATCTTGAAAAGTGATCTTTTTATTTACACGCATTATAATATTTTTGTGCCCAAGACCAGCCAGCAGTGATGGACAGGTAGCCTTTTGGTTAAGAAACTCTAATAAAAACAAAACCACAAAATAGATGGTTTCTGGCAATATTGCTGGTAATGTTGTTGTTGTTCTTTTATAGTTGGGCTCGGGCAGACAGGAGGATAGACGGACGAACAGATGGAAGACTGTTACTAGAAGAACTGTTTGGGTTGCTGTTAATGTGCACCTCACATGTCAGACACGCTTACATATCGACGACATCCATCCATCCGTCTATGCCATTGCAACCAACCTTGCAGAGGCGTCTGTCTAAATTCATGTGCGACGCTTGGCGTGTGTAAACGAGAGTGTAGAATGTGCGTTGGGTTGCGTTTGAGGTTTTTAAGACACTATTGTTTGTCTGTCTCTCCGTCTGTCCATGTGTGTCTTTGTGGAAAGTCAGACTGTCACATTGATGAATTTATAAAGGTGTCTAACATAAAATGTATACTTGAACGCTTTAAATTGTCAAAATGACAGTTTAGAAGAATCTCCATACATTGGTTTAACCATGTCGTACACGAGAGTGCAGTGGCATATATTGTTACAACAAATCAGATCCCATTATTTATGTTCACCAAATCGTCAGAAAATATATACGTAAAAATTACGATGAATGTGCTACACAAAGTGGTTAAGGACTCTTCCAGAAAACAGTTACAGCACTAAAGTTTTTAATTATGAATTCTCATCATCTGCTGAGGAAAATTGGGTAACGCATTGAATAAGTGACTTAAGGCGCCATATCGATAGCTCCATTCCAAAACATGCTAAGTCAAAACAGGTAGTTTTTCAGGACAGGCGATCAAAGTTTTATGCAGTTTTTAATTTTTTGTGGAAATCCTTTACAATGCAAATCGAATGAACTGAGATGTTTTATGAATAGGTTTTGATTCGGTTTACGGATAAATATAAAATTTTGTCTGAATATAATTTGGATATTTAAAATTGCTATGTCCCTAAAAACATTCGGAGTCGACATAGCATACTTTGGAAAAAAGGTTTGGATATATATGTATGTATGTTCCGGAGAAATTTGATTCGGTACATGTTAAGTCATTTTGAAGCCATATCGGCCATTAGTTTCCTCAAAGGAAAAAATTCCCAAAAAAACAAGTAAGAAAGTTCAGTCGGGTAGACCGACTTATGAATCCCCTCACCTTGAGTCCCAAAAAAATATTAGTAAATTTATTTATTTTTTTGTTCTAAATAAATTATTATCAATTTAAATTGCATTTAATAACTTTAAAGTATATACGTACTGGTATTAAAGTAAAAGCTGTTAACTTTTGCCACAAAAATGTCCGTTTGTGTGGGAGGTACCGAATGGGGCGTGCCAATAACGCCTATTTTTATCCCCTCACCTTAGAGAGGAGGGTATATATCATTTTCTACGAGCCAAAAGTGTAACACATCGAAGGAGTGACCAAAGACCCTAAGTATGTTCGGCAAATATCCGTTTTGGGTCATTTTAAGTCGAATGAGCAATGTCCGTCCGTCTGTCTGCTGGCTGGTACGCACGATAACTCTCGAAAGGAGTAACTGATTGACTTCATATTTGGTATGTGGTAATATTTTCTTCTATCCCCGGCTAAGTTCGAAGATGGGCCATATTGGTCCACTCCTTGTAGTACCTCCCACACAAAGGGTTAACATTTAGTGAAATATTGATTATTCAATAACTTCTATACTATTTATTTGAATACTCTGAAATTCTGCATATAGTATTAGTTTATTAGTCACTATAACATCGAGAAAAATGGGCGAAGTTTCCACGTCCCTTTTGGTACCTCCCATACAAATGAATAATTTTGAACCAAAAGTTAACTGCTTATAACTTTAATACCAGTGCATACAAAGGCTTGAAATTGTGTACTGTGTAATGGTTTAATAGTACCTAAAATACAGTGAAATATGGGCATTATTGCCACGCTCCTTTTGGTACCTCCCACACAAATAGACCATTTTGTACCAAAAGTTACCAGATTATAACTACAATACCAGTGTATAGAAATAGTTGACATTTTGTACAGTGTAATGATTTTATAGTACCTAGAGTCCAGAGAAAAATGGGCGTTATTGACAATCCCCTTTTGGTACCTCCCACACAAATGGAAATTTTTGTACTAAAGGTTAACAGCTTTTAACTTTAATACTAGTCCAATAAAGTTATTAAATGGAATTTAAATTGATTATAATTTAATTAAAACAAAGAAATAAAAAAAATTACGAATATTTTTGGTACTCAAGGTGAGAGGATTCATAAGTCGGTTTACCTGACTGAACTTTCGTACTTGTTCTCTGCACTTTTGGTACTATAAGAGCATTACACTGTACAAAATTTCAAGTATTTATGTGTACTGGTATTAAAGTTATAAGCTGCTAACTTTTTGTGTAAAATGGTCCATTTGTGTGGGAGGTACCAAAAGGGGCGTGGCAATAATGTCAATTTTTCACAGTATTATAAACCATTACACTGAACAAAATTTCAAGTCTTTGTATGCACTTATAAGCTATTAACTTTTGGTTCCAAATTGTCCATTTGTGTGGAAAGTACCGCACCAGCCAGCAGACAGACGGACGGACATTGCTCATTCGACTTAAAATTATCAAAAACGGATATCCGCCGAACATACTTAGGGTCTTAGGTCACTCCTTCGATGTTTTACACTTTTGGCTCGTAGCAAATGAATATACCCTCCTCTCTAAGGTAAGAGGATAATAATTTCACATTAAGACCTAAATTTCGGACCTAAATTGGGATAATTTTTCAAGCCCTTTCTGTTACCCCACACTAAACAGAATGCACCGTCTCAATGTCTTCAAATTATAATTTTCAAATTACCATAGTCTGGTAAGGTAAGAGCAAAATAGTCCCCACATTCTGGCTTCGCATACATACAATTTTAGATTTCATACTACATTTCTCTAAAAGTTTAGGCTATACCTCAGTCTTTTTACTTCACTGATATTTTCTTAGGTTTTTTAAGTATAAACTTTTCCATTACACAGTAAATGCATTCGTAGTCCTAACCACGATGTTTCCCGTCAAATCTAACCATCCAAAATTTGCCCTCACATGACCTCTAGTGACCACTTTCAAAAGACGGTAAATATTTATTTATTCTTCACGTGGAACCCTTTCGCCTTTACTCGACAAACTCCAAATTCGAACAAAGAAACCTGACATGAAGTTATACGAGTAATAAAGGAATACTTATTAGAAATAGGAACACCTGATCATTTATGAAAATATCATATTTCCTTTTGAAGGAAAAACCCACCCCTTTTCATGTTCATGTTTTTCTTATTTGTCTTAGAATCACACATGTTAAGGTGATTCGTTCAGGTGCCGTCCTTTACTTATCTCAATAGTTTAAAGGTGTATCTTTTCCTTTCCTGTATAGCTAAACTTGTATCTCAAATTCTCACTTGTTAGATAAACAAATCACCCGAACAGACAACGAAACGGCAAACCTGTCGTAGTTTTCCAGCAAACAAGTGTCCGTCCTTCCGTCTGTCCATCAGCCACTCATTCCCGTTTCGACTATTGCCATTTCCTAACAAAAGATCCTCTAACAACTGTCTCAGATAGACAAGGAAAATCTAATAATGATGACGATAAGGGACAGGTGTAACATGTCATTACATGAACCAACAACAGAAACCCCCTCTCATATCCTGAAACCCTGAAAACGGCAGTCAAGAATCTTGGAAATCTTTAAGATCTACCCTTTTTGAAGAGAGCTCTCGTTTCATATACACATACATAGAAAAAAGATGAATGATAAGAACATATAGATACCATTTCGAAAAACAACAGCTCTAGTATCGAGCAATTTAAAGCAAATATCTCCTTATGGCACGAAAGGCTCATTATTAGTTTTTATATATTTCCTTTTATATACTCGTAAATCGACGGCCGTAAGGCTGGGCGGGTGCCAGTCATGCTCTATGTTTTGTGTGTGTGTGTCTGTCTCATCAACAGCAAATAGGGGATTGCCCGTTTCTTTGGAAATCATCCGTTTAAAGACAATGAAGATCACTGAACTGCTCGCTTTCATTCACTTGAGGGGCTTTCCCTGGGAAGACAAGGAACTCGTATATGGTTAACAGAAAAAACTTCCCTTAGACGCACGTTAAGAGCGCGCAAGGCACAAGTAAGAATTTTGTCCTTAGGTATCTTCTTGAGCATGTACTTTCAATAAGTTAATGATTACCTTAGGACATGTATTACATTTAATGACACACACTATAAAGTGGCTATTTTTAGGCTACAATGGAAATGTAATGGGAAAGGACATAGCAAAAAATCATTTATTCAATATTCTTTGTTAAAATGTGCATATAAATTGCATTTCATACTGATAAATTGACAGATATGAAATCTGAAGACTGGTACAGTGAAATTAATTTGAGATACGATTTTTGTATTTTTTGCAGAACTAAGTCCATTGTAAATATATTACCTTATTTTTACAATAAAAAGTATGAAGATTCAAAAATCTATTCTTATTCCAGATGTAGAAGAAAGCACAGTTGTGGTACCGACTCCTATTGATGAACTACATAATAAGCTATTTCCGACCCAAATATATTATGCTTTCCTAGATATATAACTGAAGCTGACCTCTGGGGCAAAAAGGGTTAAAAGAACACCAGTATCCTTCTTCTGTAACTCTCGGTGAGAAAAATTTCTCACATGGAACGTGTAAGACTATCCCTTACACCAGCGAAAGCGACCGGCGCCTGTCAAAATCGAATATAGTTTCCTCTTCCACACCCAGGAAAATAATTGGTTGGAATTTGATAGTAACAATAACACTGTGATACAAAATCGAACTTTCCGAATGGGAATGGGAATGGGATGAAACCAATTGCAAATGAAAGTTGACATTATCCATAACAAGGGTTTTTTTCAGTTCAGTGCATTTGATGTTGGTAATTTTGGAACGCTGTCTAACAAGAAAAGGTCATTGAAACTTTGATAAAATAACGATTATTTCTTTTTATTATCATGTAAAGTTTTGGTATCTTACGGTTTTTGGGATCGAGGAAATCATTTATTACCTACAACTCACGATAGATGGCGCTGACATGCAAATGGTGCTACTTCTTGTCGATTTTCATTGAAAAAGCGGTTCAAAATTACCAACTTCAAACGCGTGTAAAAAAAATCTAGCACTGAACTGAAAAACCCCTTGAAGGTTTTGTTAGGGATAATGTCAACATTCATTTATAATTGGTTTCTTCCCATTCTCATTTTGGTTGTTGCACTGTGTAATCGATCAAATGAAAATGCTTGCAACTAAATCGATCTTCAACATTTTGTTCAAGTACGGTTTATGTAGAATATGTCGTGCAAAATGTTTTACATAAACAAAAAAATAAAAGCAACAATCTGGAAATTGAAAGCAAAAGGTTAAGCGATATTTTCATAAAATTTTTGTTATGCCTTGTACTCTCGTGTACTAAAATTTGGGTTAAATATTTTACATCTCATAACAGTGATAAATTTGTATTATGGGATTTTTAATTTTGTTATGAATTCTTTGTTTATCCCCCACCTTAGAGAGGAGGGTATATATCATTTGCTACGAACCAAAAGTGTAACACATCGAAGAAGTGACCTAAGACCCTAAGTATGTTCGTCGGATATCCGTTTTGGGTCATTTTAAGTCGAATGAGCAATGTCCGTCCGTCCGTCTGTCTGTCTGCTGGCTGGTGCGCACGATAACTCTCGAAAGGAGTAACCGATTGACTTCAAATTTGGTATGTGGTAATATTTTCTTCTATCTCCGGCTAAGTTCGAAGATGGGCCATATTGGTCCACTCCTTTTAGTACCTCCCCCACAAAGGGTTAACATTTACATAGTGAAATATTGATTATTTAATAACTTATGTACTACTTATTAGAATCCTCTGAAATTCTACACATAGTATTTGTTTATTAGTCACTATTACTTCGAGAAAAATAGGCAAGGTTGCCGCGCCCCTTTTGGTACCTCCCACACAAATGGACAATTTTGAACCAAAAGTTAATAGCTTTTAACTTTATTACCAGTGCATACCAAGACTTGCAATTTCGCTCAGTGTAAAGGTTTAGTAGTACCTACAATACAGAGAGAAATAGCCATTATTGCCACACTCCTTCTGGTACCTCCCACACAAATGGACCATTTTGTACCAAAAGTTACCAGCTTATAAATTTAATACCAGTGAATACAAATACTTGAGATTTTGTATAGTGTAATGTTTTTATAGTACCTAGAGTCTAGAGAAAAGTGGCCGTAATTGGCACGCTCCTTTTGGTACCTCCCATACAAATGGACCATTTTACATCAAAAGTTAACAGCTCTTAGATTAAATACCAATATTTACTTTAAAGTTTTTTAATGCAATTTAAATTGATAATAATATAAATAAAACAAAAAATAAATAAATTTACTACATAATATTTTTTGAGACTCAATGTGAGGGGATTCGTTAGTCGGTTTACCCGACTGAACTTTCTAACTTGTTTTTTTGTTCAATAAATAAAATAAAAATTAATGAAAACTGTTTTTAATTAATTGTAAATGACTGACAAATAGTCAGAACAACTAATTTTTAAAAACAGTTGGTTGTGGCAACATACAAAAGATAAGTGTAGCTACCATTTTGGTAGTTGACGCAACCAAATATGATTGTTATGATTAACATGGAAGCAGAAGCATACCACATCCAAATGGTTGGTTGTCCGGATGGAAGCGCATGATAGCAGACAGAACTACCGAAATTCGGATGGCAAATAATTCGGTTGAGGCAACCAAACAGTTTTTGTTTGCAGATAAGAACTAATAACGGTCTTTAGGTTAGAATTTTTAGGGCTGAAATACTTCTCATGCATATGAAATTATAATGAATTTTTGAAAGTCTACACTACTAAGAGGTTGGGACAATAAGTCCATGCATTTTTGAATTTCCCGCAACTCTGCTCCTGTCATGAGGCATCTATCAGCTGAATCCTATCAAAATCGGTGTCATTTTTGTATTTGACAGCTATTCATAGCAGACTACCGCATGATTTGAGGAGTATAAGAAAAAAGTGAATTTCGTGTCCTCATTAAGCATTATTGTTTGCGAAAAAACCATCACTCAAATCAAATAATGATTAAATAAACACTATCGGGACTCTGTACGACTAATTTCACTGTTTAAAAATGAGTTCTGTTGTGGTCGTACCAGCACAAATGACACCAAACGTTCAGGTCGCCCAGAAGAGGTCATCACATCACAAATAGTCGAAAAATCCATGAAATTATATTGAACGATCGGATAGGTTGAGGTACATGACATTTTTGGATATTTGGATATGATAAAGCATTCCGCCAGATGGGTGCCACGTTTGCTCATAATCGACTCCAAACGCAATCGTGCGAAAACTTCGCAGGAGTGTTTGGCGTTGTTCAATCGCAATATGGACGAGTTTTTGTGCCATTTCGTAATCGTGGCTGAAACGTGTATGTACCTCAACACACCAGAGACCAAACAGCGGGTTTCTCGGGGTGAATCGGCGCCAAAGAAGGTCATTCTTATTGGCAAACCCGTTACTGGGGTCGGCCTTTCCAGGAGGATCTTTCCGGTACCGATATACGTACTATTGATAACTTTGTATTTTAAACAGGTTGGTTTCGATGTGGGGCTTCTGAGCCCATGGTAACACTAGGGACCTAAATTGGTCTATGTGAGCTGATAAAAAAGGCTGTCACCCTTTCGTAAACCAAAATTCGAGGTACTACATTCATTCAACTTAAAAGTTGCAAATATTTTCTAGTATTTCAAGCCGGCAAACATTTTTCTCCAGAAATGAAATCGCCTTAAGTATCCTTTCCTAGAGATGACCAAGTTTGGTTTCTTTTAAGGTTATTCTTTTTGTGAATAAGGCTCTTCAAAAAGGACCCAGATATCGTGTTATGCATATTCGAGATTCGTACTTTTTGAGGATAAGGGGACAAAAAAGGATCTAATATGTTATCCTCTCTTAGAGATTAACAAATAACGCATTTTAACTATTTACAAAAAGTACTCCAAAAGATGAAATTCGGGTCCGATTATTGCACATATGAACTAATAACGAGTTTCTAACATTTTGGATATCCTTTCCTGGGTATGAAGTATAAAAAATATATTATCACTAACAGGGAGAGTAAGGGCCTTATTCATAAAAAGTTAAAGAAGGTTTGAGGAACGCTTTAGCAGTGTTAAAGCGTTCTTCAAACCTTCATTAAATTTTTATGAATAAGGGCCTAAGTATTGCAAGTTTAAGTTGTTTGAAACGAACAATAATCCAAAATTTCCATTTTACAAATGCTGAAGTCATTCGTAAGGTGCTTTTAAGACTTATCTTGCCGAACAAGAAGATATACCGATGAACGGACATATCTCAATTAACCCAAACGATATTTTCGCAATTCCTTCATCTTTTTTATTATAAATGCTTATTGTTTCTCTAACAGGTTTGGCTATTTCTCAGTGTGGCGATTTGGATTCTGTTTTGTGAGATTTGTTGTTGGACAATTTTCTTTGTTCTAACATTTCAGATGCTTGTGGTATCCTTTAAATTGATTACATTCGGCCAAAGAACAAGTAATTATTTTCCATTTGATCATCGTCATTAAACCTTCAGGGCAATTGATACTTTTTCCAACAAAACGCATCTCCATGACAAAAGGAAACCCTAGAATTGGCAATTGAGGATTTGTTCAATGCTATTTAACATATACTACAAGTACGAGTATATGAGAACGATCGCAATAAACCTTTTTCCAATTCCCACGCATTCAAAACTAATCCTTTTTGGTATGCTACGAACAAACGAACGAACCAACTCACGATCGGCAAAAACTACTGACAAGACAGGCACCAAGACACAACAGAAAGAAACCCCAAATGACGATGACACATTGTATGGAATGAGAATGGAAATGGGATAGATGGATGGATGGATGCATTGCATATATGAGTATATTCATACATACGAGTGAGTACGAGTATACTGGGGATGGTCGTTCATGGTGCAGGCACCAAGTGTATTGGTATTTGTAGCCATGGAAAATCTATTTAAACCCTAATAAAATCAAATTCGAAATACTCACGTATCGAAGGGAACCCTTCCTTGGAACGCTCCCCTGATTCATTCTGGGCTAGAATTATAGAGACGCAACAAAGGAGACGTACGGATGGACGGACGACTTCGTCAAGTCCACCACACAATACCACCGTAAGAGGGGAACAGCTGTCAAATCGCTAAAGCACTCCAAGCCTGATGGGCTAGGAGTGAAACAACCACTTCGGTGGCGGGGAGAATCTTCGCAGTGGAAAGGAAACTGCGTAAACGCATTTACATTGTTGTGCGCGCTGAGAGGCGATGTCTAGCGCTGTACGAGTAAAGACAGACATCAGACCAGCGTTTTATATTTATCTGCAAGTGTTACACAAACCTGTAATTACGCGCTCACGATCGCTTAACATTAAATTAACGAACGTTTTTTTGTGTTGTGTTACCCTTCCCCTGGCAGCGATTCTAAGCCAATGTCTGCGTCTAAGCAAATTATAATGGGGAATGAATTCACTGTGTCCGTCCATCCTTTCTTCCATCTGTACAATGATTATGCGTCGTGATTGATTCCCACGTTATGAAATTTTGTTGTAACGCAATTTTGTAGCTTTTTTCATCAGAGCATTTTGTTCTTAGAACGGGAGGGAGGGGGCTTACCAATCAAACGAATAGTGCAAAAAGGGTTTGAATTTTCACACGCCTATTTTTCCCCTATTTCTGGCAAGAAACCCAACCATCAATATTTTATTGAATTGTTTTGTACCTTGAACAGGGGATAATTTCAAAGTATTTAAGATAA
The DNA here is from genome assembly GCA_963930755.1 of Eudasyphora cyanicolor. Lineage (NCBI taxonomy): Eukaryota > Metazoa > Arthropoda > Insecta > Diptera > Muscidae > Eudasyphora > Eudasyphora cyanicolor. The sequence continues at coordinate 5,999,449 of OZ005735.1, read as the reverse complement.
TTGTGGGTTTCATTTAATGAAAGGATTAATTTAAAATTAGAAAAAAAAAATGATTAAGGCGAAAGGGTGAGAGAAGAGAAGAAGTAAACATTGAGTAAGAATTTAGATCATAGCCGAAGGATAATTGTGATCAGGTGTTTAATCAATTCTTGAAAAGAGTATGTAAATATTGCAAAGGACACCAATTAAGATCAACTTTTGTTAGGAACAGGTTGCAAAAATCATTATTCTTAGGAGTTGATATCACAGTAACTGTCCACTCGATTTTTTTACGCATTTTTTATCCGTTTTGCCCCAATAATGTCTACATGACGCTGGCTCTTACATGTACGTCTGATTAATGAATAATATAATACATATTGTTTATAAGGATTATTATATGTACGATGGTTGCTATTTATATTTCGGGTCCAGTATTAAAAAAACAATAATTTATCATTGGAAATGTTTTATTGTTTTTTAAAATATTCTTCGTGAAGATCAATACACTTTTGAATGCGCTCAAACCATTTTTCGAGGCACCTTTTTCACTCCGATTGAGACACCTGCAAAAATATGGGTTTTGAACGCTTCAACAGCTGTTTCAGGGCTGTACGGATGACGACCCATCAATTTAACATATTGAGTGCTCAATTTGCCCTTGCAGCTGATGTGTGAAAGCTCGCATTGTCGTGGTGCAAAATAATCCATCTTCTCTTGTGGGTTTTCCTTACACAGTACAACAGATGATTTTGGGACTCAGTTCGGAGAATTGGACGTGAAAGTAGCCCTCGAAAAAAGAACTTCTGCGTCATTCTGTGTGTCTGTCTGCTGGCTGGTGCGCACGATAACTCTCGAAAGGAGTAACAGATTGACTTCATATTTGGTATGCGGTAATATTTTTTTCTATCTCCGGCTAAGTTCGAAGATGGGCCATATTGGTCCACTTCTTCAAGTAACTCACCCACAAAAGGTTAACTTTAGTGAAATATTGATTCTATAATACCTTTTATACTACTTACTCGAATCTTCTGAAATTTCACACATAGTATTAATTTGTTAGTCGCTAACACGTCAAGAAAAATAGGTACCTCCACACAATTGGACCATTTTGCATCAAAAGTTACCAGCTTATAACTTTAATACCAGTACATATAAATACTTGAAATTTTGTACAGTATACTGCTTTTATAGAACTTAGAGTCTAGAGAAAAGTAGCCGTTATTGGCACGCCCCTTTTGGTACCTCCCACACAAATGAACCTTTTTGTACCAAAAGTTAACAGCTTTTAACATTTATACCAGTGCATAGATATACTTGAAATTTCGTACAGTGTTATGCTTTTATAGTACTTAGAGTCTAGAGAAAAGTGGCCGTTATTGGCACGCCCCGTTTGGTACCTCCCACACAAATGGACCATTTTGTGCCAAAAGTTAACTAATTTTAAATTTAACACCAATACATCTTTAAAGTTATGACACACGGTGAGGGGATTCATAAGTCGTTTTACCCGACTGAACTTTCTTACTTGTTCTATATTTTTTCTCGGTATACCGTACGGAATATTTCTTTTGTGTCTTAGGCAAATTTGCAGGTATTGAATAGGAAAAAAAAATGCGGAACAAACCTACCCGAAAAAAGTGCATCCAGTGCCTAAAAATCGAAACCGAAAAAAATAGGAAAAGTGCTAAAAATCCAACTTAATTGAGCCAACTTGACTAAACGAATGATGCAGAAGTTCTTATTTTTGGGGATATTCGTCCACGTCCAATTCTCAGAATTAAGTCCCAAAAGCAATGAGCTGAAAAATGCTGTACTGTGTATGTTTACAGAAGAAAACATTTTTTAAATCATGAATCATTCCCATGAATCTGCCTTCTATCTTCTCAGTTCTACTGCACTATGACTGTCAGTCATTTGAATTTCCCGGTTATGGTACATTAATTATTTCTTAAATTAAGAGTTCAATTGCTAATCAAATGATGTTAACATCCATTAAAACAATGTACTTCTCACACTCTCCCCTTTAGGGTTCAAAAAGAAGCCTCTACCGACGAAACGTCCAAAGACCCTTCAGGGGAGTGCCGGAACCTAAGAACCTCACCTAAAGTTGTCTGCACTGAAATGCAACCACCGTAACGATTTTTCTTAAAGAAAAAATCCCCCTCCAAAGTAAAAAAAAATTACTTACCATGACAGGCAAACCGCCGAAAAGCGACTACTTATTGACCATTTACACAGACGATAATATCAATTTAAATTTAAACAATTTAATTTTTGCACTTTTATGTCTTTTCGGTAGACTATTAAAAGAACCAGAAAATTGAAAGGAAAGGGGCAACTCTTTCAGATAGGGCAAGAAATGACCCTTTCAGTTTTATTGTCTTAAATTGAAAACTCATGTAGTTCGGTTATAATACACAACAACAACAAGTGATAATAATAATAATGTTGTTAACTTCACAAATCGAAGAGTTGTTAATATTTCTGTAATTTCTCACGCAAAAACATGAGTGAGTTTAGGAAGAAGAAGAAACAAAAAACATTTTGTGATTTTCTTTGACCGTAAAGTCTTTAATGGCCTGGCGGATGGACGGACATGGACACAGACCATCAGTTATTTGAAAACTTTAAACGCTTGGTTGATTTTTTATTTGATTTTTCAGTTTTTTTTTTCTTCTGCTCGCTTTTGGTTAAGGTCTAATGGATTTTTATAAGACTTCTTAAAGATTATTTCAAGCAAACAGGGACCCTAAGACTACAAGCAAAATCTTTAATTTCAACTTGAGATTTGCTTGATTTGTAATGGTGGGAAAATGTCAATCATCTTGAGTTTTGGGTAAATTTGAACGAATGACTAAAGTCCTTTATGAAATCTGAGTCTGCTTAAATTACCCCTCCCTGTTTACATGGACATCCAAGAACATATGTTTCTGTCATGTGTGGCAGTGGTCTCCCAGGAGGAGATGCTACATGTTTGGTTTTGAAAATCGGTTGTTTCTGACACATTAATTGGTCACAATTTTATCACGTGTTAAACAAATGTTTCCACACACTTTTCGAACAACCGATTGCCACTTACAGAGGGCACTTAATGGCGCCCATGTCGACATCACACAAATATTTCCATAAATTATGTGGGCTACTTGGGATACAAATTGCCTTGAGGTTCTTATTCTCTCTAAATCATAATCATTTAACATATTTTAAATGTGTCGCATTTTTCAAATGCCTTTCGATTTTATGTTGTGTTTGTACTTCAAATGTCACATAAATTTTAGGCTCAAGGTTAGCCGATTGAACGGGCCAGAGGAAAACATAAATAGAACACCAATTCTTTCCATTAATTCAAGGCTAATTTTGTGGTTCGTGTTACAACTCATGTAAACAAATAGACCTCCATCTATCCTACTTATCCATCCTTGTTGTGGCCATCTCTTGAAGACCCATCCGGTGCCGTGCGTTTGAACATTGATCTTTAATATTTTTAACACTTCAATGTCAATTGCCTTGGTAAATATGACTACCATCAACAACATGATCGTGATGATCGTTTAACCAGACTGTGCTAATGTCTCAGTTATTAGCCAGGAAAGTATTAGTAACACACATTTGATTAGTACAGATAAACCGGCATGAACACGGGCAACAGTTCAATAAATTGTATTACTTTTTTAAATAAAAATTAAAATATAATAACCAAATATTTAATATGAAGCAAAGGAGTATTCACTCAATCAGTATCGAGTCTAGACAACTACAGGGTTTTCCAACAAGAGGTGTTATTTTGAATCACCCGGTATTTCGGTAGCTGTCACTTTTGAAGCTTTTATTCTTTGACATTTGACAAGTAGAAACTACGCCATTACTAAAAATGGAACGATACACGATCATCGAACGATACCGATCAAAAAACGATCGAACAAAAAAACGATATGAACGATACAAAATCATCTTGACTGATGAGGCCCATTTCCACCTCGGTGGCTACGTCAACAAGCAAAATTGTCGCATCTGGGGCTCGGAAAACCCAAGAGTTATTGTTGAGAAGCCTCTCCATCCTCAACGTGTGACTGTTTGTGACCTTACTTTTTCGAAAATGAGGTTGGATCAACAGTTACGGTGAATGGATTGCGCTATCGAGAGATGATTAATGATTTTTTATGGTCGGAGTTGGATGGTATTGATCTGGACAACGTTTACTTTCAACAAGACGGCGCTACGTTCCACACAAGCAACGAAACCATTGCTCTGTTACGGGAAAAGTTTCCGGACCGTGTTATCTCTTGATAATAATATTGCCATATCTAAAAAGATAAAATACTTGGGAGTAATCTTGGATCAGAAACTGTACTGGAAAGATCATATTGAAGAAAGAGTTACAAAGGCCCACAGATGTTGGACGTTGTGCAGAAGAGCTATAGGTTCAAAATGGGGACTACGTCCAAATATGACACACTGGCTTTACATGAGCGTGATTAGACCAATAATCACCTACGCCTCTGTAGTGTGGTGGACATCAATGGACAAAAAGTACAACGTAATACCATTGCAAAAAGTGCAACGTATGTGCTGTCTAGGCATATGCGGAGCAATTAGAACCGCACCAACAAGAGCGTTGGAGACTATACTGCACATCCAACCAATAGATATCCGTATAAAGTATGAGGCAGCCCTCACAGCAAGACGTCTACAAGTGATGGGTGAATGGATAAATCGAGACCACAAGTCGTACCATCAGAAGATATTACAATCACTGGTCGGTCATATTCAAACAACGGAAATCTCCGACCGCATTCCTGAAGTGCGGCTTACAGCTACCTGTGAATCGTTCGTGCCAGACAGACGCTCCTGGGAAAACGGAACACTTGCTCATGCGCCAGTGGGAACCAGCTGCTACACTGATGGGTCCAGGCTAGGAGGAAGGACGGGTCTGGGACTTTTTATTGATGAACCAGAAGTCGAACTTTACTTCCGCCTCACAGACCATAACACAGTATTTCAAGCAGAAGTTCGAGCAATCACGGAGTGTGTTAACTGGCTCAGTAATACCACAAAGCCTAAATATGCCAACATATTCACAGATAGCCAAATGGCGATCAAAGCAATAACATCGGAAAAGGTCAAATCCAGAACCGTGTTAGACTGTAAAAGAACGATAAATAATTACTCAGTCCATGGTCAACTGCGTATTTTCTGGGTACCGGGACACAACGGAGTGATTGGAAATAAACGAGCAAACAGCTTGGCTTCAAAGGGCAGAAAACTTCGAGTAATAAACTTGGAAAATTGGAAACCTTTCGAAGCCACGAAGGATGAGTTGAAGCATTGGGCAGTGATGGCTCACAAAACTGCGTGGAATAGAGCAACTGTAGGAGCAACTGCAAAGATACTGTGGGGTGACCCAAATGAGAAGAAAACCAGTAGTTTTCTGAAACTAAACAAGATCGAGATTAGTAAGATGATAAGTGTTCTAACGGGACACTCAAGCTTACAGGCACATCTTCATCGCATAGGACTAGCAGAAAACGACGAGTGCAGGGCATGCAGGGAAAACATCGAAACGATAGAACATTTTCGGTGTCACTGCCCAGCTTTCACACATGCAAGATCCCGATATTTCGGTTCCGACATATTGCCAGACTTGACTCATCTCAGAGGATATGACTGGAAGATACTGAGAAAATACGTGTCTAGTACCGATTTTCTGTAATCCGTGGGGTATGAAAATCATAAATAAGGAGCGCACAACAGGCCGAACCACTGGCTTAAGTGTATGTCCATGGACATGAGACGTTTTAAACGTCTCCTCTATTCAACCTAACCTAACCTAACCTATCTCTTGAAGAGGTGATCCCAATTGGCCACCGAGATCTTGTGATTTAACACCTTGCGACTTCTTCATTTGGGGCCACGTGAAAAATAAGGTCTACGCCAACAGCTCAGCGTCGATTCAAGACCTCAAAGATAGAATTCGTGAGGCTATCGAGGACATAGGGCAGCCACTTTGCGATTTGGTTATGGAAAATTTCATGAAAAGGATATGGTCCTGTAAGCGTGGTCGTGGTGGCCATTTGGCTGATGTTGTTTTTCATTATTAACGGCATACCTTCCTCTTTATTATGAAATAATACCTTCCCCTTTATTATGAAATAATTCGATCATTTATCTCAAAAATTGCATTTTTTTGAATACCAATATAACACCTCTTGTTGGAAACCCTTTTACAAAACTAATAAATATAAGTGACCTTGTGGGATATCAACCTGATCTATCACCACGTTCTGCTAAAAATTTACTCTAGACAACTATAAAACTAATAAATAAAATTGAGCATGTGGAATTTGAACCTGACTTGTCAGGGTATAACACCTTATACTAAAAATATACTTATTTATTGAGTTGGAGTATCTAATAATTTCTCCAAGTTTAAACACAAGCGAGCTTATGGAAGAATAAAAATAGGCGGCTCTAGAAAACAAATAAACAAATATAAGCTCCTCTTCAAATATTTTTCCGATAAGCAATTTTTTTGTAAGTTTGGAAACAAACAAGTGAACGAGTTAAGTTCGGCCATGCCGAATTTTATATACACCCCCACCATGGATTGCATTCAATTTTATTACTGGAAAAATCTTTGGATATGGAGATTTAATTCTTCCTTTTCGTCTAAGCAAATTATTAAAAATGTTTAGCCAATGTTTAGCCAAATTTTACGCCCCAAATTCTTTAGCCAAACACTAAATCTGAAAAATGTGGTATTTATGGCTTAAATTACCTTATTTGAGAGCTACCTCTACACGGGGACGACAACAAAATGTAGACTGACTTGTATACCCTTTTTTGAGATGAATTCTTGCGAAAATATAATATAAACTGCCAAGTTTCAGCTAAATTACATAGAAAATTTTGTGTTTATGACTTACTCATAAACTGTGTTAATGTGATGAATTCTTGTCTAAATAAAACACAACTTGCTTAGATTCGCTTAAAATGCTTAGAAAATGTGGTATTAATGATTTAAATAAGCCTATGTTGGAGCGACATCTATAGGGTGACTATAACAAAATATGAGCCGATTTGCAAAATTTTTACTGTGATGAATTCTAGTTAAAATAGAATACAAACTGCAAAGTTTCAGCAAAACTGCTTTAAAAATTTGGAATCTATGGCTCAAAAAACGTATTTTGGAGCGACCTCTATAGGGGAGTTATATCGAAACATTGGCCGATATGGCCCATTTGCAATCCCAAACGACCTGCAACTATAAGAAGTATTTCTACCAAATTTGATCAACTTAGCTCCATTATTACGGACTGAAGCGTTATTTCAACAGACAGAAAGACAATTCGATCATTAGTTCATTGATTTTGGCAATCGCAATAGTGGATGTATGAACTGCTGCATTGTCTTGATTGTGACCAAACGCTGCCCCATCTTGCGCACAGCTTTATCATCATCAAATTTTCCGTCAATATGCGATGTATAGATCTTTTTGAAATGCCCAGGACTTCAACTAGCTCACGAACCTTCAACAGACAGTCATCCAATATTTTTAACCATTTCTGGCGAGGATATCTCAATTGGTCGACCACTACAGTGTACGTCTTGGTAGATCGTACACACCGTTTAAACACTGCCACCCCAATATTTTATATTTATAAAAGCTTTAAGCGGTTTTAATATTGGTTCGACTGAGACCTTTCAAATGAAAGTATAGTACTACATATCGGTTTACAAATTCACTGAGATCGCTTACTTTCTAGGCCTCACAAATAAAATTAAACGAAGCCACGAAACTTAAAACTAATTTTTTAGAAGTTTGCCACTTTTCACAAAACTATTTTTTTCCAAACTACTACGGCCATCTAAATATATGTCAGGTCGGCTAATATTCATTCAATACAATAATTTTCAGATTCATTAAATAGATTCACAAGTTCGACATATGGGCAAATCCTGGGTTGCGGACGTTACATTCGTACGCATTTTGTTTTACTAATGTTGATACAGTTGGCGTTCTGAATGCAATATTTTAATATAACCTTCAGCAACAACAATTCTTTCAGAGTTCTTTGATATGACATTTAAATATTTACCTAACTACTTTTGATGAATAAAATATTCGCGGCGAAAATTCCGTTGTGGACGTTACAAAAAATGGAAGTTGGTTTTCAGGTTAACGTGAATTTGCATGTTTTTTATCTAAGTTTGCATAGTAATTAGAAAAATCGATATAGATTAAAGAAAAATAAATATTTAAGTATATTAAAATAACTCTTGTTAGAATAAAACACTTTGTGGTTCATCCAAAAACTAGATGTTCGTCTGTTGCGTTATTCTGACTTTACGTACTGGAAAGTGCAAGGAAGGCCACCGTCGCCTTATTTTCAGGGAGCAGGGAGCCTGTAGGGTCGCGGTAGGACATCTCTCCTTAAATCGTCCATTGGATATATATAGCAGTAGTTCGTCCAATACTGTTATACCGTGTTGTGGTATGGTGGCCGGCAACTGACAAACTAACCATCACCAACCTACTATGAAAGGTTCAGAGTGTCTTCCAGCTCTACTCCATACACTGCCGATTTATGTTGTGGCGAGAGAAGTTGCAACCGGAGCGGCACTAAGATTACACTGCACATCAATGTGGAGGTACAAGAACTACGATCACATGAGGATATCAAAGTGTAGTGCTATGCTAACCGACCGAGTGGACTATATACCAACTGTGTACACCTTCGAGAGGAACTACATCACTATGATACCAGCCAGAGATGAATGGGTTGGCCGAATAACAGGTAATAGAAACCATCACCACTTCTATGCGGATGGTATCAACAGCCCCCGACGGCCGCAGATCTCTTAACGAGATGGCTGAGTTTAATATACACCTCATATGGTGGCCTGGGCATAGGGATATCCCGGGGAATTTGTATAAATTGGTGCGCCACTATCCGCGTGCAAGCTTTGGCTTAGGCAAGGGGCAATCAGGCAGTCCAATGAAAGATGGACAGAATCGGCACCTGTAGGATAGCTAGACAAATCGGTCCAAGGTACGACCTAAGAAGGTCAAAATATCTCCTCGCACTAGAGAGGAAAAGATTGTCTACGTTAGTATCAGTTCTGACGGGACACTGCCTGATCGACGATAACGCCAGAAGATTTGGTATTGACTCCAATGACTTCTGCAGTAGCTGTGGAGATGAGGAGAGCATTAAGCACAGGAGAGCATTACCCGCTTTGGGTAAACGACGGCTGGACATAGTGGGGTCGGCCTTTCTAGACAATCTAACAGTTCTTTCCGGCACCGATATTCGCACTATCGACAAATTTGTATATCAAGCAGGTTGGTTTCGATGAGGGGCATTTCAGCCCGTGGTAACACTAGGGACCTAAATTGGTCTATGTGAACTGACAACAAAATATCTTGTGCCATAAATGGGGTACACCGGTTCATGTTTTGGTATAGCCCCCATATGAAGACACCCCACCGGAGACACTTCTTGGCGCTCTAGAGAATACTTTATTTTTAATATTTTATATCATATCCATTTGGAATGATGTTTTGTTAAATTTTAACTTAAGCACTTAAAGTAGAATTAAATCTCGGAAACTCGAACGAACAATCAAAGTCCTTTAATTTTTCAAGATAATATTACTCAAGGATATCCCAGAGGATGTTTGTGTTAATTTTATATCTCTTAATAAATTCAAAATGTAGAGAGGGAGTACTTTAAATTTCTGCAGCATTTGCCGACATTCACCTGTGCATAACTCTTTATGCGTAAACATTATAGATATCTTGAACAAATGTTGTGTTTTTATACACTACACATTGCACTAAAGATTAATATACCTTTGGTACTACTACTGCCAGCACACTTACTAAATTCTCCTACTGCCTCCTAATGTTAAGCGAATGAGTAATTTCACTTTTATGAATTTTTCCAGATCGATTTGGCGCCCAACGCAAAGGAATATCACCAAGACAGAAAATGTTTGCATCATCCGCGAATGTTAGGTGAAATATTTCAACATAGCTGAACCAACAGAAATTGTGCTGCTCTTCTCCCATGGCCCTGGAACAACTGTATATATCATGTGAGTAAATACAACATTTCTAAATAATCCTACTTCAGCAACTCCTACCGACTTAAGTTTTTTATTTTCTCCTTTGCCAGTAGACTATGTACATTTATCATTTTAAATTTTGAACCACAAGAATTTGGTCATACTTAGTCCATTTTCAACGCTACAAACTACCAGATACTTATTACATATTAACTTTATCTGATGAAAATTTCAAGAACACCCAGTATTGACAATTCCAAATCTAGGCTAATCTAGCTCAACGTATGCCTGATTATTTAGGGTATACGAAATTCGCATACAACCCATCTATATGCAATTGTTTACTTCTTTGTTATTGCGTTTGGCTTTTAAAATGATTGACTGACTTGTTAATTTTTTGTAATAACCGCAACCATTTATATTTCTTGGCTCTATGAGGTTCGGCGCTATTGCATCGCGCGAATAGAAAATATGCAATTGCTGTCGTTGGTGTTGTTAGTGTTGTTGTCGCTGTACAGCTGCAACAGCAACAAGTGTCTCTGTAATGTGTGTGCGATATTGTTCCTCCGGACAATATTGCCTGTCCAGACAGTCGACCAACATTTTAGCCATGTAAAGCCTATTCATAAAATAAATTCACTATCATTTGCCGAAGTCATTGTCTGTTGATTTTAGCTTGGTTCACTTTTTCGCAAAAAAAGTTGAAAAAAAAAATAAAACAAGTTCCACTTGGCTGCTTCCAATTATAGATTCGGTAGTAAATTGTAACTTGGACACATACCCCAACAAGATTTACGACGGTTCTCTCTGTTGAGACTGCTGTAGCTGTTGGGAATCATGTGATTAGATTAAGGAACCACCAGCACAGTTTAAAGTAAACAAAGAAATCATAAACCGTCACTGGATCTTGGCTTGACAATTAAGTGTCTTAGAGTAGTAGTAGTAGGAAGACAGGGGCGGAAGGAAAATCTGAACACAACACTCAGGTGCCTCCCTTAACCCCCTCCGTAATTTTACTGTAATCACTAAAGTCTGTTTTGCCTAGTAAATCACTTGTTTAAGAGTAGAATCGTTGTAGTAAAATATTAGTTGTAGCTATTTTAAAGACTGTCATTAAGACTATTTTGCTCAATATTTAATAAAAAGGTATCTGGTTAATTGCTAAGTAACCCCCAATTTAATTATTAGCAAATCCGCGCAATTGAGGTTCTTAAGCAACTAAACTAACATCGGAACCGAAAACGTGTGTAGCCGTGATGTTTTCCCACGAAAATCTTCACAAACGAGATGTTTTCCTACGAAAATCTTCACCAACGTGATATTTTCCTAAGGAAATCTTCACCAACGTGATGTTTTCCTAAGGAAATATTCAACAACGTGAAGTTTTCTAAAGCCCTAAGGAAATCTTCACCAACGAGAAGTTTTCCTATGGAAATCTTCACCAACGAGAAGTTTTCCTATGGAAATCTTCACCAACGTGAAGTTTTCCTAAGAAAATCTTCACCAACGTGAAGTTTTCCTAAGGAAATCTTCACCCATGTGAAGTTGTCCTATGGAAATCTTCACCAACGTGAAGTTTTCCTATGGAAATCTTCACCAACGTGAAGTTTTCCTTTGGAAATCTTCACCAACGTGAAGTTTTCCTATGGAAATCTTCACCAACGTGAAGTTTTCCTATGAAAATCTTCACCAACGTGAAGTTTTCCTATGGAAATCTTCACCAACGTGAAGTTTTCCTGTGGAAAGCTTCACCAACGTGAAGTTTTCCTGTGGAAATCTTCACCAACGTGAAGTTTTCCTATGGAAATCTTCACCAACGTGAAGTTTTCCTTTGGAAATCTTCACCAACGTGAAGTTTTCCTTTGGAAATCTTCACCAACGTGGAGTTTTCCTGTGGAAAGCTTCACCAACGTGAAGTTTTCCTATGGAAATCTTCACCAACGTGAAGTTTTCCTATGGAAATCTTCACCAACGTGAAGTTTTCCTATGGAAATCTTCACCAACGTGAAGTTTTCCTTTGGAAATCTTCACCAACGTGAAGTTTTCCTTTGGAAATCTTCACCAACGTGGAGTTTTCCTATGGAAATCCTTCACCAACGTAAAGTTTTCCTATTGAAATCTTCCCAAAAGTGAAGTTAATTTATGTGCATTTTCTATGAAATTTGAAACTAGTAACTGTCCTGTCAGCCCCTCATCAGCTTCTCGGTCCTGCTCCTTTATCTTCTTGTTCCATCTTTATTCTCTGCATTGACCTACTTATTTTCATCCAAAACTTTTAATCAGTTTTGCTTTTCATGTGGGTTTTGTGTCTGTCTGCCTTCGAACAAATGCTTGTTCTTAATCTTGAAAATTCCTTTCACTTGCGTTTGCTGTTCCGTAAATTCCATAGAAAGTGAAACGTGTTTATTGCCATTGAGACCAGCTTAACATTGCACCACCATCATCAGCCACTGCCACCAGACCTCGTCATGAAGTTTAAAGCGCATACACCACAACGCAATCATAAGTATCTATGGAAAAAATAGATACCCGTACGATGGCACATCGGTCGGAGCATAGTACATACGTCATTGTAATGCCAAGACTCTTGACAAACTTGACATAAGTAAGATACGAATTATGCCGCTGTGTGCTGGTGCCGGTGCTGGTGCTCAGGAACGGCTCAATGTTGGAGCTGATGAACGCCGAGAGTGCGCGTCGATTGCACAGTGCACTTCTTTTCGTTCGTTTTTATTGTTATTACCATTTACGAGATAATGAGCGACCTAAATTTCGAGAAACACTACACACAAAAATAATGAAATTAAAATGGAGACGACATAGAGACATATGGATAGACAGACAGACAAATGGTCCGACGGACAGTCGCACCGAACTTATAATGAATGTCATTAGAAACTCAGGCTTCTTGCCGTGGATATTATGATTTTTTATTGTTGTTGTTTTTAATTTTTTAAGAATACAACAACAACAATGAAGAAGTTTTGGAGCATATACATTTAGCCTAGTGCTGCAGTGCAGCTGTCAATCAAAATAGAAAATAAACCATAAAACATAAAATCATAAAAAAAACTTACGAAAACTTTACCCAACCAATGAACACATGTACGTATTATTTATCCCATTGGAGATAGGGACAACTTTCAGATGATGGAATTTTGAGTTTCAAGTGCAAGTGTTTCCTTTTCAGCGGGTTGGTAAGCACACTATGCTTACCATTACGGTGCAACTATCATTTAGCGTCTAAAGTCTGGGTTACGCCAACGTAACAGTAATGCCCCCGTCGCGTAACGAATCAGCTGATTCAATCTGACATATGGAAATCAGTGTAAACGATTAGCCAACGAAAACGAAACGTAAACGGAGGCTGAATCTGTTAAAATTTGATTTGAACTGTACGTTTACGCAAACAAAATCAGAAAAACAATGAAAACAGAAGCCATTTATGCAAAACTATTGAAATTGAATGATAAATATGTAAAAAAATGTTAAAATAAGAGCAAGAAAATATAAAATAAAATAAAGATGTTGTTGTTTTGAGTGTCTGAGTCATATGGCACGTTTTTCAAGTTTTGGGTAATTGTTCCAGCGGCTACGTTACGGCTGCGCTACAGTTAAGTTATGGTTTCGTTTGCCTAACCCGACCTTAAATCTCTACATATATTTTTTAAAAAAATTTTTCTTTTCAGCAGCGGATAATTGCTAGTCATAGAAAGAGATGTTGTTCATAGCTCTCGGTGGACTGAACGAATTTCGATAACATTTTGATGTAATATTTGTATTAGTATAATAGCGACTGCCTTGAAATTTCGCACCAGTATCCTCAGTAGTAGAGTATGTGTAAATAAGATCCTAAAATAAAATGAAATCATAACTTGAGAAACAATACTATACCCATCAATGCTACAAAGCGCATATGTATGACTATAGCTTTCCTTCCGGGGTATAAGGTCGGCATTTAAATGACTGATGTGTGAATATTAGCCCATGTGCTTCCAATTCAGCAAGTTGGTAAGCACTTGAAAATATCTTCACTTTTTTGAGACATGAGTCAATTATAATATACAAATTCACGTTAATGTTGGTTTTAAAAGAGCTGTTTCCTTGGCATATACTTATACAACTTGTATCTTTATCCTCTTAAAATTATTGTTTAAAACCTCAAAATTCTACCATATATACATTCCCAATTGTTTTTTTTTACTTTTTTTAGTAATATGTATTGAGTCTCTATCATCCCTCTTAAAGGCACCCTCTCATTACACACAATTTAATAGAATTGACCCCCAGCTTGGTTTGGCCCATATATGTAATTTTTTGTTTTGGTTTATTGCTGTAATATTAAAACATTTTGAATTCTATTGGGGGAAGTATCTCCTCGAAGTCGCTCGCACACACTCTCACCTAAACACCCAGTCAGTCACGCACCGACACTCGTTCACTCACGCTCTTCTGTGCCATAAGACGTAATTTTATGCACTTCAATTCTTCACAGTGTCTTCAACAACATCAGCACTACAATGAACACTTTCAATGTTCCTAACGCCCTTTCGGCCCCGTTTTATTCCCCCCTTCTTTCACAGATGTGTATTGTTGAAAATTATTGAATGTTGTTGTCTCGTCTGCCGTTTTGTTTTTCTTTTTTGTTTACAAGTTGCTGATGTTGTCGTTATTGTTGCTGCTGTTGTTTGTTTGCTGTTGTTGTTGCTATTTTGCCGATGTTTTGTAAACAAAGAACATTGTTCCTTTCCACGGTTTTGTGTCGCTCTGTAGAATCCAGATCGAGAATAAGAATCATACGACGGGCGATGGACGTCTGTTATGTTCGTTTTTGTTGTTCACAAATGAAATATTCATTCCATCATTAATTAATGAATGTATCGTCGTGGTGTGTTTACACAAATTGTTTAATAATTTATGTGAAATTGGAAATAAAAGTTTTCTTTGAATCATAAAAGTCCATTACTAAAAACAGTTTTCTTTGGAAGCCATAGCTTTTGTCATTGATGGTGACGCTTAGGGGGGAGCAGATCTAATGGCGATACCGTTGAGATTTATGAATAATACAAGAATGGTTATTCGAAGTAGTCTTTAGCTCTTTCTATAAGATACAAATACTAAAAATCTCTTTTAAATCCGTTAAGACTACTATATCTAATATTGCTATCACTGAATTATCGGTTATAGGAACTTTTAAGGTTGTTTACAATCTGATGCTGAACGAGCTCCTTACACACATATTTTTTCCAATAGAAATAATTTTTTGAGTGGGTTCAAATTCATTTGTAACTAGAATCTTCTTTTTATTTAAAATCATTTGTGCGTTTTAGAATTGTTGTAGAATTATTTTAATTAATTTTTTTTTTGCACAAATTCGCTTTTCCGTAATTTGCCATTTTTATCTCGATAATAGTTTATATGTATGATTCTACTGGGAAGATGGAGATATAGTGGACCTACCCAGCAAAAAAATATGGAAGTACTTCCTAAGAAACCACCTTTTAAGTATTTCCAAAGAAAAAGTTTTTCACTCCCAAATAATTTCTTTTGCAAAAGTTGTGAAAATATTTAGAATTTATGATAAATATAAAATACTAAAATAGACTTTTTAAAATTGAATGAGTCATAAAATATATCTCAGGACATGTTATGTTATGTTATGCGATGTTATGCTGCTGCAGCACTAGGAGACCCGGGTTCAATTCAAAAAAAATTAAATAAAAAACTGTTCATATATATAAAATATGTTCACATGATAGAGAATTTCCATTTTGTACTCACGATAAAAGATGTTAATTAAGGAGATCTTTCCTTAAATGAAACGGAAACCACTAACTGAAATCTGCAGACAGGCCCTCCAGTGGACCCAGCAAGGCACCAGAGCGCAAGGAAGACCATAACATAGGATACTCTTTCAACCAAGTGCAAAATATAACACAGGATCTGAAGAGATGGCGAAATTTTGTTGAAGCACTAAGAAGAAGATGTTTCGGCGTCATATAGAAGCACAAGTAATAAAAGTTTGATCTAAAGTGTAATTTTCGTTTTTCGAGAAAGGTATGCACCTTCAGCTATTCACATGTCAGCACTGCTATTCTAATTTCAGTGCTGACCAGCGTTGCCGTTTTGGTCATTTCCGACCAAATTTGGTCGGATGGATTTGAAATTTTTATATTTGGTCGGATGGTCGGACCAATTCCATTTTGGTCGGTTTTATTCTAGAATAATTAATTGTACTATTATACAGAATAATTTGAAGTTTAATATCAAAGAAAATTACTGAAAGTTAAAGCCATTCGCCGTTTGGAATACTCTCACATGTCGATTGTGAATCCCAAATTTTTGTTGATCGCTGGAAGCAGTATCGATTGAAATTGTAGACGAATATATTGGAATAAAAATTAGTTTTAAAATATTTATTTCAGGTTCGACAAATGATGTTTGTGGTTGTCTAAAATATCGGCCCTGGTGATAGAATTATTGCTTTCATTCCTGTTCTGTATTCCGAGATCGGATTTTTTTTGATAAACCGAATTTTTGTTGATAAATCTCACCATAATTGCGGAAATTTATTTATTTATCGTAAGCTTACAGTAAATATTAGATTAATAAGGAACAAACGCAATTGACAAGTGTTGGCAGTAAAGTATGGCCCATCCGAAGTCGGGAATATGTTCGTATTTTACTTTTATAAATATTAGTGGGATATATCAGAGCAATGTTCTTAGGTTTTATATAATTGTAGTATTGGTGTTGAGAGCATTTATTGTTGTCAAAATAATGTTGCGCAAGCACAATTGAAATTTCTGTTTTTAAATTGATTGAAAATTTAAATGCAGAACTTCTGTTTTATTTGTAAAAATTTTTTCCAATTTATAAATTGGTTTTTTTCCACATTGGGACGAAAAAGACTATGTATATTGAAACTTGGTGATTTGGCGAAGATAATTAGGCTTAAAATACAAAAAAATATCGAAAAACAACGATTTTACTGAATGAGGATATATATTAAGATTTATCATATTCCTATCATTTAAACGAGAAATTCAAGATATTTTTCCTATTATAACATTTAATGCTATCCATGATGTTGGATACATATGTTTCAGACGGGCCACATTTTTACTTGTTTTTAAATACTTTTCAGTATTTTTATATCTTATTTATATATTTTTTTATTTTCTACTGTAACTAGCATATTTTTTATGTTAATTAACTTTTCCAAACATTCCAAGTATCATCAAAATCTGAAAATGTTGTCACCAAACTTTACCAACTACTTTAATTTTATAAATTTGGTCGGCTACAACGGATTTTGGTCGATTTTAGAGAAAATTTTGGTCGGAAAAATTTTTTTCTAGTGGTAACACTGGTGCTGACATCTTTCTTTTGGTTTATGGAGGATACGAGATATATACATTCGTCTATTAACTAGCCTTACTTTCGTCGCGGCACCTCTCTAGCAGTCGCCAGTGGTATCTTCTTCTTGTTCCCATTTACCACCAGACCTATTTTAGATCACCCATCTCGTCCTGTCTTCCCGAAAATCTCTATGTCGTCCGATTACGCGAGGAGGATGTGGCCCTTGGTGGTGTGCCAGTTTTTTTTAACATTAGCGTTTTCCAAAATTGTGTTCATAAAAAGGAAGAAGTACCACGATAAGCTGTAAGGCTGACCCAAAAATTCCCCTTTCATATACTGTAATTAAGAAAAAAAATTATAAAAATTATATACGCAGAGGTTCCAATCATTGGGCACGCGTTCTTTCTTCCAGATTGTGCAGAATAGATGTATTATCCTTCATATGAAGATCCTTGCGAATAGACTCCTTAACGCTCTATATATACATATAGTCACCATAGTATAGTAAAAAATGGGCTTTATTGCCACACCCCTTTTGGTACCTCCCAAAGAAAACAGCTAAAATAAAAAAATATGAAACAACTTATTTTTTTTTAAAAAAATCAATTTTTTCTAATAGTTTTGACGGCACTTACTAAACATCCGTATATACGAGGTATGTTCAAAAAATATCGGGAATTTTTAATTTCCGCGGGCTACGTGTATTTGATTTTTGATATTTTTGTAGCGTTATGTTGGTACTCATGTCCCTTACTTATGCTGACAAGGTCGGCCATTTTGACAGCTGTTGTGCTTGGATGTGTTTCAACTTGTCTTCGATTTTTATCTATTTCAGAAAATGGATCAAAGAATCTGCATCAAATTTTGTGTCAAAAACAAACTAAATTGCGCTGACGCATTCCGAATGGTAGTACGGGTAGTACGGTCAATAAAGAATATTACCTGCAAGTTATGCGCAAAATTCGCGAAGCAATCCGCCAAAAACGCCAGGATTTGTGGAAGAACAAAAACTGGCTTTTGCACCATGATAACGCCCCTGCACACACATCGTTGCTTGTGCGTGAATATTTGGCCAAAACCAACACAGTAATGGTGCCGCAGCCACAGTATTCCCCTCACCTAGCCCCCTGTGACTATTTGTTGTTCCCAAAACTGAAAATGCCCATGAAAGGACGACGCTACGCCACGATTGACGATATAAAGACGGCATCGAAGGAGGAGCTGAACAAGATCACAAAAAATGATTATTTGAAGTGCTTCGAGGATTGGAAAAAACTTTTGGCAGAAGTGTATTATATCCGAGGGGAATTACTTTGAAGGGGACAAAATATTTATTCATGAATAAATAAATACTTTTTGAAAAAATGCATAATTTTGAAAAATTGTTGAACATACCTCGTACGTAAAAAGTATGTTTTCAGTATTTCTAGCCCATAATTTTTCCTTTAATTTAAATGGTTCCTTGGCTTTATCGAGCTTATACTTCAAAAAATATGGTCCAGGATATTTGATTTTTGAAAAAAAAATTTAAAAAAACTACACCATAAATTTGTTTGGTTTCAAAAGTTATTAGGTCTTTTTGTAGCTTAGTGTTATGTTTAAATGACATTTATATTTAAAATTTCCTAAAAATTTTTTATCACAAGTGTGTATTATTTTTGAGGGGCACTGGTTAAATGAAGAAATAAATAATTTTTAAGAAAAATAAAAGGTCACATTATTCTTTAAGCGAACTTCGTATGCAATTAGTTTTGAGGTATTTTTTAGACTATGGCCAACCCATTTACTCGTAATTTGCTCACTGGCAAATAAATGTTAATGTCTCCAAAACTGCTTTTTTCCTTATGCAAATATTTACCAGAATATTTGTCAGAAAATTTCCCAATTGTTTTTTTTTTAATTTTACTTATCGAACATCTGTTACTTTTGGACCGTGACTTTCTTTACAATAATTGTAGTCGTTCAGACAACGCCCGGAGATGATGACTACAATCTACATACATACGTATGTATGTACAACAATTATTGATTATTGAAACATGATATTATTTTCTAAGAAGACAAAGATTCCCGAAAGTTTTTGTCCCTAATCGTTTAAGCCAATATCGCCGTTGTGATACAAGTGCCAGTATCTAATATCAGAAGTATGTACAATATATAACAACAAACACGAGCTGATTTTCAAAACAGTTTTCAGTACTGATAAAATTCGAAAAAGAAACGCATAGGGTTTTTCAAATTTATTTTCAGACAAAACAAAAAGGAATGAAAAAAGAAGCATCTAAACATCCAAACACGAACAAAAGAGAAGATCCATTAAATACAAAACTAAAGATAATTTATTATTGAGTCTTGTCAAAGTTGTTGGTTGTTGGTGTGGTGTTGTTTACTGAAAGTATCCCTGAGGTTGTTGAGGAATCGGCTCGGCTCGCCTCGCATCGAATGGTATTGGTAAATGGACCTTTATTTTACGAAAGGTTTAAGACGAGTTTTTCCAATTTGGTTGTTAAAGTTGTTGTTGTTGTTTCTGAATCTTTAAAAAATGAACAAAAAATCTGTGAACGAACCTAAACAAAACCCCCACCTAAGAAATGAAACTAAAACGTAAAGCAAAAGCTGATCTTTTGTGTGTTAAAATGGTTTAAAAAACCCAGAGCCATGGAGAGAGATTGTTAAGATGCTGTTTAAGTTGTTGTTATTGCTGCTGCTGCTGGTGCTGTGTCTGAAGCTGGGGCTGTCTGTCCGTCCGTCCGTCCGTCCATCCATCTGTCTGTCTGTCTGTCTTTATGCCAAGCTACGAGTACCAGACCCCAGAGTACTGTGCCATGATCACGGCCAGACAAACTGGCGACGCCTGTGAATTTTCTGCTTTTGTTGTCGATTTGCTGGTGTTGTTGTGCTCAGCATGGAGTTGTTGTAGAGTTACTTTATTCGTATTTTTGTTGTTTCTGTTGTTGTTTATTCCATTATTATCATTATTATGATCATGATCATGAACATATACGATACAACACATGTGAAGCATACAACCAGCCAAGAAATGGGCAGAAAAAAAGACGTAAATGGACCCATAACACAACATGCATAAATTGTGTTTTTTTTTTCTTCTTTATTTTGTTTTTTTTTTTTACCAAAGAGGAAGAAGCTGCGCTGACGAGGGCAGAACAACAGAATGAACTGAAAAAAATGGTTTATAAAACCAAAATAAAAAGACCAAAGACCTATAAACAACACTTTGTTGTACTTTCGTTGGCGTTGCTAATGTTGAAGCTGTTGTTCGTTCGTTGCCTGCAAGAGCACTCGAGTTATTGAACCGTTTCGTACGATGTTGGTCCCGAACCCTCCTCTCCACATCCCGCCCTCGACAGATTTCCAAAACTGATATGCTCGTAGGTCTTGCAACTTCTACACACTCACGCGCAGACTCAACACCACCAAATCGGGCATTAAAAGGCGATGAGTGTTGCGCATGCGCAATGCGTTTCTGCCGAATCCAGGCAATGCACATCCAGGCGCTACTAACGGCTGCTGCTGAAGCTGCTGCTGGTGCTGCCGCTATTCGGGTTTGAATTGAATTCAGATGGAGATTCTGTGTGTATTATGAGTTTTATAACCTTTTAAGGGTCTTGTCTGGTTTGGTCTGGTCTCCCCAGAATTAGTTTGCCATGTCTTCAACGATTGCGTGCCATATTTATGCAACAGCAGCAATGTTTGCAACAATTTCACAAAAAAATTCCCTCGACCCGAGTTGCAAGCACCTTTTTTTTACAGTCACTCATAAAAGGTAGACTGTCTAACTTTTGACCGGAATTATTTTCTACGAGTATACATTTTTATTTAGTGAGTAATAATTGTCCACTTGTTGTTTATGGCATTTTTGAATACTAGTCCAAGCAGTAACCAGCCGGCAGACAGACAGACCACAACTTTTAACTCGATTTGGAGTTGTTAATTTTGTTTTTTTTTTGTTTATGACTCATTAATAATGGTGGTATGCCAAAAAGGTAAATAAATGTTTGTCTCTCTATCCCAAAGAGACGAACAAATGTATATTTTTTTTCAAATTTTGTTGTTATTTATAAGACGACCCGGCCCTCGTTTGTGGTTTAAATTGCTCGAGTGGGTTGCATGAATCATATTTAAGATAATTTATGTAAAATGTAAACAAACATAGAAAATTAAACACAGTAATAAAATGGGGAATATGATGACACATATACTACAACTGGTTAAGACATATTAGATAGCAAATTATATGGCACTAGATTACAGAATTTTGATTTTCTTAAATAGAAAAAATAACAAAAACAAGTATAAAAATTTAATTCGTATGAATTTGTTAATTTGTGTGGGGGTACCAGAAGGGGTTTGACAAATACCCTATTTATATCGAACACCACTCTGTGGTACAGGGTATTTGAATTTGCGCATTTGTTTGAACCGCCATAAAAGAGAAGATTATACCGATCGCTATAAAATCACTTTCTCCGTCTGTCCATATATTTTTGTGAATAAAGAGCAGGTCGCAAATATGAAGTGATCTTAACGAATTTTGGTACAGAGGCATTTCTTAGGCTGGGAACAATCCCTAATGAAAATCGGGCACATCGGTCCCTATTTTGATGTATCCCCTATATAACGGTCCCCGCCGATATTATTTCTAACGCTAGAGAACACATATTTCAAATTATCTGTCTGACATTTAAAATTTATATTTTGTATTTCTCTTAATTGTCCCTAGTAAAAAATTGACACATTGTATATTGACTATATCATAACTTCTACACTACTATTCAGAATCTTTCACAATTCCACATATAGTATTAGTTGTTGGTCGCTATCATCTTGAAAAAAATAGGCGAAGTTGATACGCCCTTTTTGGAACCTCCCATACAAATGGACCATTTTGCCCAAAAAGTTAACGGTTTATATTGGTGATTCCAATCCATACAAATATTTCAAATTTTGCGGAGTGTTATGCTTTTACAAGACCTACAGTCCCGTGAAAAATGGGCGTAATTTCCACGCCCCTTTTGAAACCTCCCATTCAAATGGACCATTTTGTACACAAATTTAACGGCTTATAACTTTGATTCCAGTGGCGTGTAATGCCTGTACAGTACCTACACATACAAATACTTGAAATTGTGAAAAGTGTAATGTTTTTATAGTGCCCATGGTATAGTAAAAAATGGGCCTTATTGCCGCGTTAGTACCAAACAAAATTGCCAAAATAAAAAATAAGAAAAAATATTTTTTTTTTAATTTCCCTTACTTCATAATATATACATTTATCCACAGATTTTTTTCAAACGGGCACTATTTTTTTCGCTAGGATGCTAGCTTTCAAAAAATGGAACAAACAATTAGGCACTATTTTCTTCGTTAGGATGCCCTTTTTTTGCGATTTTTTTTTGCGATTTTTTCTATTTTTTATTGTTTTTTTCTTGTGCCAACAAAAACCGATGTTTTTAAAAAAACAATCAATTTTTTTATAATTGTTTTAACGGCATTTACTAAACTTCAGTTTCTATCGCGTGTTTTTTAGGGGTATAGAACTTCGAATTGAAATAAAACACAAGAAAATAGTTTTAAGGTCCATCAATTTGGCTTTATTGGAAGGATAATTTTATGCCATTAATGTTTAAATATGATTTCGGGCATGTGGCCGCCGCGGCTGGCTCGAATAAAGTCAATTCTACAGGTCCAATTTTCAACCACTTTTTCGAACATATGGGGCCGTATGTCGGCAATAACGCCACGAATGTTGGCTTCCAATTCCCCTAACGTTTCTGGTTTGTTGGCGTAGACGAGCGACTTCACATATCCCCAAAGAAAATAATCCAATGGTGTCAAATCACACGATCTTGGTGGCCAATTGACAGGTCCATTCCGCGAAATTATGCGCTCATCGAATGTTTCCTTCAATAAATCGATTGTGACGTGCGCTGTGTGGCATGTAGCGCCGTCTTGTTGGAACCACAACTCATCCACATTCATGCCATCCAATTCGGGAACAAAATAGTCGGTTATCATGGCTCTATACCGGTCTCCATTAGCTCTCCACAGCTTCAATTGCTGTGCACGGTGGCGAATCGATTCATTCGGGTCCTCTTCAACACTTTGCTCTACAGCGGCAATTGTTTCTTCGGTGCGCACTGTTCGACGTCTCTGCGGATGCGTATTATCACATAGAGTAAACGTAGTGCGAAAACGATCCATGGTTAACAGAATTAATTGCTCTGATGGACGATTATGTCGACCATAAAATGGACGGAGCTTGCGGTAAACTTCGCGAACTGAACCATTATTTTCGAAATAAATTTGCACGATTTGCAAGCGTTGTTCTTTTGTCAACCTGTTCATGATGAAATGGCAAACCAAACTGAACATAAATGACATTAGAGTTGCCAGATTTGACCACAAAATGCCAGTTTTATCTCTATTCGAAAAACAAAGCTGTAAAAAAAACACCCTTTACATTAAAGTGACGTTTTTTAGCCCTCATAATTTCCTTTAATTTAAATGGTATCTCGGATTCACCGAGCTTATAAACTTAAAACAATTAAAGTAACGATATATTTTTATGCAAATAAATCTTTGTTAGGTAAAATAATATATCGAAATAAAAAATATTATGATGTAAACATAGTTTTGATTAGAACAACATTCTTCTAAACATATAATATTTGTGGGTGTTTCATATATTATATATTTGGAGTGTGCCCTAAATATATATATATGTTTAAAGCAGAATATGTTGGGGAAAATATACTACCGAAAGGATTTTTTTTCAGCGTGTAAGTTTACACCTTATAATACACTTTTTTGTTACTATTATGGAAAACATTTCCGAAAGAACCGTTTACTTCAAATGAACAACATAAAATTGGTTTATTTTTAAAGAATTTGCCATAAACCCTAAGAAAAAAATCGCTTGTGTAGTATATTTTCCGGAAATATATTATATTTGGGAACATTAACTTTTATACTATAAGTCGAAAAAAAATTCTGTAACATATTAAAATATTTCCCCGTTTTTTATGATAATCTGCACAAAAATTCCAAAAAAAAATAATATTGATAAACGAGATATTCAAAATTTTTTCCGATATATAAATATTAAATATTTGCTAAATTTTGATTGTTTTTTTTAATTGAGCTCGAGGTCAATATATTTTAGTTTATTAAATTTTATATTTCACAACATTTCGATCCTCATCGAGGATCATTTTGAGAAGAAAGAAGGTCGACATGCGCCAATAGATTTTAAAATTCTTTTGTTTATTTATATATTTTTCAATCTCCTGAAGATGATCCTCGATGAGGGTCGAAATATTGAGAAAAATAAAATTCAATAAACAATAATATACTGACCTCGAGCTCAATTAAAAAAACAATCAAAATTTAATTAATACAAAGGTCGAATATAAAAACAACACAAATATTGAAATTAAATATTTGCGCTAAAGTATATTTTATTTAAATTTAGCTCCCAAACATATTTCGTTTCCTGTTTTTTTCTCCGTGTAGGCACAATAGAATCCACATGTTTCACCAATCTATATCAATGTTAGCAAAAGGTTGTCTTTTGCTGCTGGAACAACCGCTGTCAAATTTGGAGCAAATCGGTTGAACCCAGGAAAATAATTGGTTGGAATTCGATTGTAACAATAAAAAATAGTACTAGCAACAAAAAGTATATTGCCTACACCGTCTGTCGGTTGTATTTATATATAATTAGTTGAAAGAACAATAATAACATGGATACGATCAAAAGAAAATGCTTGCAACTAAATCGAAGGTTGTATCAATCAAATTGAGATTATTTTTTCATTGAATCTCGGTTAGTTGTGGTAACCAATTTTAAATTTTCATTATAGCACCATATGATCGATTTTTGGTTGTGACAACCAATGTTTTATTATTGACAACAGAAATTGTATCAATAGACCAAAGATTATTATTGCAGAAAAATATTAATAAACAATCGTTTATTGGTTATCCCAATCATTTCCCAAATTTAGAATAATTAAATGTATTTTGGGAAGTACAACCGAAAGATGGGTTGCTATTCTTTTGCTGATACATGACAAACAAAAAATAAAATTACTCGACGTAAAAAATCTTCAACATTTTGTTCAAGAACGGTATAGGTAATCAAAAATAATATCGTGAGGATAATAATGTGTGAAATGCAGAATATGTTGTGCAAAATGTTTTACATAAATAAAAAATAAAAGCAACAATCATGAAATTGAAAGCGATATTTGCATAAAAGTTTTGTGTTTTTTTTCGTGTACTAAAATGTGTGTCAAATATTTCCACATCTCATAATAGTGATGAATTTGTAATATGGGATTTTTAATTTTGTTATCAATTGTTTTGTTTTTTGTTCAATAAATAAAATAGAAATGAATGAAAACTGTTTTTAACAAATTGTCGGTAGTATATGACTGAGAAATTGTTAGAACAACCAATTTTTTAAAACAGTTGGTTGTGGCAACTACAACCGATAAATTAAGCCACCATTTTCGTAGATGGTGCAGCCAAATATGATTGTTGTCAACATGGAAGCAGAAGTATACCACAACCAAAATATCGATTGTCCTGATGGAATCGCATGATAGTAGACAGAACTACCAAAATTCGGTTGAGGCAACCAAACTGTATTCTGTGTGTACATTTTCTTTGCGATTTGGCAACT
Organism: Eudasyphora cyanicolor; assembly: GCA_963930755.1. Taxonomy (NCBI): domain Eukaryota; kingdom Metazoa; phylum Arthropoda; class Insecta; order Diptera; family Muscidae; genus Eudasyphora; species Eudasyphora cyanicolor. The sequence goes on along the minus strand of OZ005735.1, from coordinate 5,973,330 downwards.
AAGCACCATAGACGATCGTATATTTTAGTGATAAATCACAAAGTGAAAATTCTAGAATATACCCGGTCGAATTTGAAGGAAATCGGTTCAGATCTATTTACTTATATAGCTTCCATATATCGATACCTGCAAAATGAAAATTCTAGAATATACCCGGTCGAATTTGAAGGAAATCGGTTCAGATCTATTTACTTATATAGCTTCCATATATCGATACCTGCAAAATGAAAATTCTAGAATATACCCGGTCGAATTTGAAGGAAATCGGTTCAGATCTATTTACTTATATAGCTTCCATATATCGATACCTGCGAATTTGAGAGACGATTAACGTTTGATGTGTTTTATTTTTTAAATATGTGTGGAATTCCTTTATAATGAAAATCGAATGACCTGTACTGTTTTCTGAATAACTTTTGATTGGGTTGACGGATAAACACCAAATTTTGATTAAATATCTCCAAAACTCGATACCAGAATGAACATTGGCAGAGCGAAGTCTCTTGAGACACAAATAAACTGTACTAAATTTGGTGGAAACCGGTTCAGATTAATATATGTTCCTTCATATTTGGCATCTAAGCGCTCCTAAATATTTTAAATCCGATCAATACAAAAGGGAATCCTCTCGACCTGCGAATAAGCGTTTATAATTTTTTATGTATTTATAAATAAATCCGGGCGGATATCCATATAGCCACCATATATTTACGCTCCGATCGATTTGACATCTAACCGCTATAGATCGGATTTTCTAGATTCAAGACTAAGGACAACTAAATTTGAATTCTGAAATGTAGCAGAGAGGAGAGAGACTGCCGAATTTAAAGAACATTCCAAAATATTTACAATATTAATAAATAAATAGTTTTGCATCTTTCAAGGTTAAACCACGATCAAGTTCTTTTAGGTATATGTGCGTAAAGTACTTTATGATCGAAGATTGTTACAGTGCCACCTTTAGATATGAAACGTAAATATAATTTACTATATTTTCTTTAATAATTACAAAAGAAATGTTAATGATTAGAAAACCACTTGAAAAATTACTATTTAATCATCTGTATTACTTACATAAATTATAGATAACGCAGGCAATTCGCAATTCAAGGTCTTTAATTGTACATATTTAGATTAGTGGCTATCAACTACGCGTCGAATTTTATCAATTTGGTTCGTCATAATGACGGGAAGTGTCCTCTTATTTTTACAATAACCTTCACAATTTTCTAAAACACTCTCAGCACAAAAAAAACTGCAGTACAAATTTGAACTAAATTTCTTATCGCTAAAATAAAGAAAAAAACTACAGTTTCTTTATTTCATCAAATTACAAGCTTTAGACAAACAACACGTATGTACGACGATTATATCTGGCATTATTGGTTCCCCTGTGACTGGTGCAAAGACGCCCAGCAGTCTGTGGTAGCAGCAAATGACACTTGACGAAAATAATTGCACTTCATTTGCTCTTCTAGAAATCAAATGCGCAAAAAACATTTGCAGAGCGACAGCAGAAGTTATTTCACAATCACAAATCTCCGGCCCCTTTTCATGGTTAACGAAAGCCTGCGATTTGCGGTTGAGCCAACTGGAGATGATGATAGTTTTGTCGCAGTCGTCATACCTCGCGTTTAATAAATAAATTAAAAATAGAATTGAATTGAACAGAACTGAACTGAAACAATGGAAAAGTGCTATTTCATGAAGGTTTATAAATATAAAATCTACTCAATTCAAAAGAAAACTATACGCGCTCGTGCATTATCGCACATATGGGCATTGACAATTTTACAATTTATGGTTGATATAAACTACAGAACAACAGAAAAAAAAACGATATAGAATTATAGGAATGAAGCCAGGGGCGTAGCTCTTATTATTAAAAACGACAACGATGTATAGAAAAAGGATATGAGTAATAATTCTAAAGCAAAAATTGTGAGGGGCAAATGCAGATGCTCATATTATGAGTAAGGAGCCTATCTAGGTTCCAAAAACATTTATTTGCACATCAACGAAAAGTATGTATCCCAAAGAGATAATTTACCAGGTACACTGTAGCTACATGCAAAAAGAAACTGTATTGCCTATAAACAAAACATATAAACATATTATTTGGGATTTAGCCATAAATAAATTTTGTTCATAATTGAATATCACTAATTTGAATAGGCCTTATACAGGGTTTTCCAAAAAGAATGATACGATTTCTTTGAAAAAAAAACACACACTTATTGTTAAGGAAATTCGAAAGTTTTTTATTTAATGTGAAGTACAATCCACCATAGGATGGTGAGAGTATATTAATTTTGTTCTCGAATTATTGATCTGAGACCCCACAAATTATACGAATATATATTATTAATCGCCTTAAAATTGTAAGACGATTGAGCCATGTCCATACGTCCGTCCGTCTGTTGTAATTACTCGTACTCTACACTCAGAAAAAAATGAACCCAAAGATAAGTTAAAATGAACTAAACTTCAGGAAAATTAAACTTCATATGGCGCTAAAGCAATTTTTTCCCAAATCAAGTTCACATTTGTCCTTAATATTAGCAAATGTTTTGAACTTAGTTTTAGTTAATACTAACTTGAATTTAGTAAATATTCCTTTATATCTAGTTCAATCAAACTCATATTAAGGAAAAATTAACTCAGTTTAAGTAAAAATTTACATGAAATTTGGAAAAAATCTAGTTAAATTTTCACTAAAATCAGGTACATTTTTGCTTGAAATCAGGAAATTTTTCTAAAAATTAAGAAAATTTTAACTAAAAGCAAGTAATTTTTTTACTAAGATTAAGTTACATTTTTACTAAATGGAAGTAAAATAATTCCTCAAATCAAGTTCAATTTTACTTGAATATACGATAATTGAACTAAAATGTAAGAAACGTTTAACTATAAATGAGTAATTTTTGAACTTGCAACTTGTAGAAGTAAACTAAATTTTAGTTCATTACTATTAATATAATTCAGCAAAATATTCTCGGGAATTTTCCAATAAATACTTTGCTCCAATGTATTTGAAACAAATTCAAAAAACCTGAAACAAATAGAATTCTCATTCAATGTCTCAATCTTTTGTCTTAAGTATTTCACATATAATCCTATATATTTGCTGCGAAGTTACATTACTTAACTTCGCAGCTGCTGTTTGAAATGATATTTGAGCAGTTAAGGAAAGAATCTCTTGAAACGAACGGGAGTTTTTTGCTTAACGAATATTCAAGGGTTATTTGGAAACCGTATTATAAATTTTAGAATAACATGAACTAGAACTAAGGAAATTCGGATATTTCTAGTTACAATTTACTAAAATGATTTATTTTCGAGGAGTAGTAAATGTTTCTTCGACGCTAGGAAATCCTTCCTCGGTAAAAGTCAAAATTTACCAAATAGTAGGAAATTTTTACTTGGTCGATGGAATTTTAAGTAAGTAAAATTATATCCCATTTCCGAGTATGTAACCAATTTGCTATATCTTTGAATTTAGTTCAATTTACTCATTGAAAGTAAAATTTCCCAGTTTTGAGGAAAATTTAACTAAACATGAGTAAAAATCTTGAACTAAACTGAGATATATATTTTACTCACATATACCATTTCCCTTTTTTCGAGTGTCTAATACTTCAACTAGGTGGCTGAAATTTGGTACATATACTTCTGCTGGTGTATTGGGATTGAAAATGGGCAATATCGCACGTTTTCCCCCTGGATTTTATAATTTCGATAAAAATATTGTGAAGCAAATATACTCGTACGTTACGTTAAACATCATTTTTAATATGCTTTATAGCTTTACTCATCACAATTTATTTTATTTGAATTGCTGTACTTAGTTGTGGAATATGCCCCCCATTCGTTACCACCCCTCTGCTATTGCAACAGATTTATCTCTTGTACATATCTAAGGAATTAAAATACAATTGTAAATAGCATACATTTGTATGCATACATAAGTGATCTTAGAGATCGCTCTCCTCAATGTGTGGAACTCTGAACACAGCAGCAGCAACAGCTCTCGAGTAAATGCCGCACCAGCAGAAGCAATAAAAAAAACACAAAACTTCGAATAATAATAAATCGCTTTTAGTCTGGTAATTTATGCAAACTGAAACAAAAACATTATTAAGCCACTAAATAACTACGTAGCAAGCAACTGAAATATCGCATATACGCTCGAGGAAAAAATCGCCATTTTATATTGGCGATTGGAATATTGCATAGACTGATCAAGACAAATGAGTTGGGTCATATAATTACGGCATATTCTTTTCATTTGCAGAAGATTATATTTTCTATAAATTAGTAAATATACAAACTAATAATAATTTCGATATACATATGTAAAAATTGGAATTGAGATTTAATTATTTTTTATGGTAATGATCAATTATGCTTGCAGGATATATATACATACAGGGTGTTTTTTGTAGACGTGTTGTTTTCAATCTGGCGGAGTTGGTCTTTTTGATAGCTGTCACTTGATTTATTCGCAGTTTGGTTTGCCATTTCATAACGAATAGACTTACTCCGGAACAAAGTTTGTAAACCTTGTTGAACACATCCTATACCTAAACTGTAAGCATCACATGGGTTCCTATACAGATTAATCAAAACAAACTGCAAAGGGGGGGAAATATTGATACTCCTCTAAAATGACCTCCATGCTTAAACTTTCATAACGCCGATACACGTATCCGTCCGCTGAAACCGTTGTCAGAAGCTTGTTATCTTTTTTGTGTTCCAATTTTTTATTGATAGCTCCAAAAAAAAATTAAATATTGTGGTCCATTGAGACATAATGTGTTTTATAAGGTTGCCAAAGGTTACCAAAGTAAATTTTTTTTAAATTACTGCTGCCATCTATTCCTCGTGTTTATGAACACGATTTCAGTCATGTGGCTGGCTGCTTCGGCTGGCTTCGATGTGGCGCATCCTGTCAAGCCAAGACTTTGGTGATAGTTTCTGGCTCTATCTATAGAATGGCTTGCTCGATATTCGACTTACGGCCCTCAAACGTTACATGGGCCCTTTATGGTACCCCACGAAAGTGTCAAATTCGCAGCAAATAGACATCATGTAATCACCTTTTTAGTCCATTTAGCCAGGTCCGTCTGTCTGTGCTCCGATCTTTACGAAAATTGGACTAGGAACGATGAGTATTGTAAATAGGGCTTATCGGTCAATTCTGTTGAGGCAACCCAACTGTATTCTGTGTGTATTTATATATTACTTTTACTCCTCTGGGGAGCATAGCGCCGCAACAAGTTAATTCCAATGAATTCGATAGATGTAGTTTGGACAGTTCGGTTGTGATTTGGCGCCGGTTTTCCTGTGGCTTCCAGTCTTGGTGATATCATCTGGTGGCTTACGGCAGTATGTCCCCCAGCCTCATCCGACTGAATATATCTGCTGATAACCCAATATTTTGACATAGCCTCAATCAATATAAACATCCCCAACGATTGCATTTACTGCCGTTTGGGAGGGCGCATTTTTTGTTATGATCATTCTGAAATTGAAGATTTTAAAATTTCTATAGCACTAGCAAATGCCTGCTGCTTCGCATGCGAACATTTATAAATATCATTGGGGTTAAAAGTAACAGATAAACTAGATCTGAGCTCCCTCAAAAATCCTATGCATTCAAATAGCCTTGTTGGTCTATACTATGCTTTTTTATCATCGAAATCAGTACAAAGAATTTTCAAAAGTCTTTAGATCATTCAACCAAGTTTTAGTTCATAAACGGCACTACCAATCGTAATAATTCCAATGCTCCGATTTAAATCAAGTCCACTATTTTAATTTATTGACAAAACTTAACATTAGAACGCACAACAAATTTAAAAATCATCTACGACATTTGGGTATATGATAATAACGGTTGGCCCACCTGGCGGTTGCTTTTTGAACTACGGCCGCATCGCAGCTGCGATTTGACTCCGTTGGACTACTTTTTGTGGGGAGACCTTAAGGGTAAGTGCTACGCCAACCATCCAGAGACGATTCATGACTTCAAAGACGAAATTGTAACCAATATTTACAATAACAGACAATCAAAATTTCGTTCCTCGACGGTCAATAGTTTCGGAGATATACAATTTTTAAATCCATAATAATTCCACCAACGTACGTACCAAATTTCGTTTCTCTGCGATCAACACTTTCCGAGATATTCAAATTTTTAATCCAACGCCGACTTTGACCCCGCCTACTTTTTAATTTGTATACCCTACACCACACTGTGGTACAGGGTATTATAACTTTGTGCATTTGTTTGTAACACCCAAAAGGAGAAGAAATAGACCCATCGTTTATTATACCGATCGACTTAGAATCACTTTCTGAGTTGATTTAGCTATGTCCGTCTGTCCGTCTGTCTGTGCATGTATTCTTGTAATCAAAGTACAGGTCGCAATTATGGTCCGATTTCGACGAAACTTTAAATCGGGGTTAAAATCGGTTCAGATTTAGATATAGCCCCCATATATATGTTAGCCCCGATTTGACATTTAAGCGCTGTAAAAACTTTATTTTATATCCGATCAGTATGAAATTCGGCAGAAAGAGGTTTCTTATTTCATGGATGAACACTGTTAAATTTGGAAGAAATCGGTTCAGATTTAGATATAGGCCCCAAATATATGTTTCCCCCGATTTGACATGTAAGCGCTGTAAAAACTGTATTTTATATCCGATCAGTGCGAAATTCGGCAGAAAGAGGTTTCTTATTACATGAAGGAATACTGCCAAATTCGGAGAAAATCGGTTCAGATTTAGATATAGACCCCATATATATATTACCCCCGATTTCACATGTAAGCGCTGTAAAAACTGTATTTTATATCCGATCAGTATGAAATTCGTCAGAAAGAGGTTTCCTATTATATGAATGAACACTTTTAAATTTGAAAGAAATCGGTTCAGATTTAGATATATCCCCCATATATACGTTACCACCGATTTGACATGTGAGCGCTGTAAAAATGTTATTTTATATCAGATCAGTGCGAAAGTCGGCAAAAAGAGGTTTCTTTCTACATGAAGGAATACTGCCAAATTCGGAGAAAATCGGTTCAGATTTAGATATAGCTCCCATATATATGTTACCCCTGATTTGACATGTAAGCGCTGTAGAGACTGTATTTTATATCCGATCAGTACGAAATTCGACAGAAGGAGGTCTTTTTACATGAATAAGTATTCAGGGAAGATCGGTTCAGATTTATATTAAAGCTCCATATATATGTTCCTCCTGATTTGGTATCAAACCCCTATAGAAGTTGTATTTTACTTCCGATCATTAAAATTTTCCAGAAAGATGTTTCTCAATTTCGGAACGAATATTGCTTAATTTAGCGATTATCGTTTCAGAATTAGATAATATGTTTCTACCCATTTACCAATTATTCCAAATTATTATGGCAATGACCATTATCGCATTTTTAGCGAGGTGTAGGGTATTATATAGTCGGCCCCGCCCGACTTTCTGCCTTTCCTTACTGGTTGTACCTACCATATGTGACAGATTTCGTTCTTCCACGATCAACACGTTCTCAGATATTGAAATTTTAAATATTGCCACGTCCACTTTTTATCCCGGTCAAAGGGCGATATAGGCCTAGTTTTTAATGTTAATCCCCACCCGTTCATATTGTACTTCTTGACGATGTAGAGTTTATATTTAAACAAAACGGATCTGGCTGTTATTAATATAAGTTCGATGTTTAACAATTTAGTATACCCTCACTTGTATATATAATTTGCTACGAGCCAAAAGTGTAGGACATCATGGACTGATCTAAGACCCTCAGTATGTTCGGCGGATATTCGTTTTAGGTCATTTTAAGTCGAATGAGAAATGTCCGTCCGTCTGTCTGTTTTTCTGCTGGCTGGTGCGCAGGATAACTCTCGGAAGGAGTAGCCGATTGACTTCATATTTGGTAGACGGTAATATTTTTTTCTATCTCCGACTAAGTTCGATGATGGACCATATTGGTCCACTCCTTCTGGTATCTCCCACACAGAGGGTTAACTTTTAGTGAAATATTGATTATTTAATAACATCTATACTACTTATTAGAATCTTCTGAAATTTCACACATTGTTTTATTTCATTAGTCGCTATCACCTCGAGCGAAGTTGCCACGCCCCTTTTGGTACCTCCCACACAAATGGACCATTTTGCATCAAAGTTGAACTGCTTATAACTTTAATACAAGTGCATAAAAATACTTTAAATTTTGTACTGTATAATGTTTTTGTTGCGCATTTCGTCCGGTAAAATATGGGCATTATTGTACAGCCCCTTTTGGTACCTCCCACACAAATTGACCGTTTTATACCAAAAGTTGACGGCTTATAACTTTAATACGAGTGCATACAAATACCTGAAATGTTGTACAGTGTAATGCTGTTATAGTGCCTACAGTACTGTGAAAAGTGGGCGGTATCACCACGCCCCTTTTTGTACCTACCACACAAAATGACCAAATCATACCAAAAATCATAAATAGAATAGCTCGTAACGTTAATATACCAGTGCGCATAAACGTTTATTGTTCGGAAAAGGGCAATGCATTTAAAGAAAATACTGTTTACTGAAAAATAGGTTTACATATTTGTTAAACCCCTTCTAGTACCTCCCACACAAATTGAGAGATTAATTAGTTATATATTATATTCGCCCATGTGATGGCAATCGCATTTCGCCTAAAAATGGCGATATCGTTTTCAAAACGCAAAATCGATCCCCTGAATTTTTTTGTAGCAAATTATTTTTTGTAGAATCCAATTATTAATTTTGGAGAATAATAACAACATCCACGTATGCATCTTATTGTTATAAAAAGTCTGGGGGATCTACGAATCCTATAGTCATCTATTCTCAGGATGGGGACTGGACAGTGATCCCAGATTGGATCTACAAGTCCTATAGTCCTCATCTATTCCCAGGATGGGAACTGGACTGTGATCCACATTGGATCTACGAATCCTATAGCCCCCATCTATTCTCAGGATGGGGGCTGGACAGTGATCCCAGACTGGTCACCAGTCCTAGATTTTCTGGAGTCTAACTGGTAGTATCTTCGACTATTGGTGAGGACCCTGTTGGGTGCAACGTGGTGGCTGTGGTTTAAATCAAAATCGCTGGGTGAGAATGGTCTCGGATGTGGAGTTGCAAACCAACCGGGAGCCATGACCCTTAGAATGGCAGGAGTTTTAGATGGGCTCCGCTCCTAACCAAGGAGGAGGGAAAATGTGCCCCGAAACACGGAATTGATTGGTACTCATGCACATTGTGCGTGGGGGCGTTGGTGGACGCATGTATTATAGGTGTTTAGAGCACGGTGGGGTTAAGCCTAACGGCAGGAATTCACCTAAATCCAGATACCATCTGTTATAAAATGTTAAAGGCCATAAACATTTAAGGAACACATTTGGCGTTTTGCGATTTCAACTCAGGGTATACCTTATTCAAATGTTAACCTAGTACATTAATCTAGGGGTAATTCAAAATAAGCTGTTCTTTCCATTCAAAATGAGTTGTTATTTTCTTAAATGCAATTTCTGTAGAAATAATATATATAATTTTGTAGTCACTTAAATTTCAACTATTCAAATGTATCCAAATATAACGAACTGTTTTTACTTTGAGTGTAAAAATAAAGTGTCGCTTATGGCTGTTGTTGTTATATGTAGTATGTTGTTGATACCCCCTAATGTTGTTGTTAAAAATAATAATACGATAATAAACGCTCATTAACATAGATTAGAAATAAATTACAATTTATTAATAATACCAACAAAAAAAGTATGTGAAGAAAAAACTTGAAGAAAAAAAAACTCGTACATGCTTCTGTCACATAGACCCCAACAATCTGTCCGCATGTTTAGAAAACAATTGATAAATTAATAAACTATAACAATTGCCCCATAGAACGAACAATTTATGCATAAAATATGTGTACATTTGTATAGTGTATGTTCTCGTCTCGTCTCGTGGTGTTTCATTTGAATACCAGAGTATTTAGAATTCATTGAATTTATCAAATCAATGTTTATTTAGTCGTTGTCGCTGTTTGGAAAACTGATAAGAAAATTACACTTCAATTGAACTTTTTTGTTCAAAATGAACAGCTCCAGTCAAGTCCGCCAGTCAACCAGCCAGGCCGCAGAGCACATTAACACGTCTCCATGACTGGGTATTGACAATTCCCATCATTATAATTTAAATTGCCCCTTGGACACTCCTCCTCCTACTCCAACTATTACTCCAACAAAGGCACTACCATTTCTGTTTTGTAGATTCTGGAACTCTTATTATTTTTCTTCTGTATTGAGCTCCTAAAGAAAAACCAAAAGTGTAATGTTTATTTTATTAATAACTTCAACAATAAACAATCGTAGCGATATTTACATACATTCAAATGGACAATCGACCAAACGAATGATTCTTATAACTGAACTCTCATTGCAAAAGAAAAGAAGAAGAAGGTGACCATGTTTTGAATACTTAACGATCGATGATATTTCTTATCCAACCAGAAGATGTTGTTGGTGTTGTTTTTCTTTCTGTTTATCTGTCTTCTAAATAAACAAATGTTATGCTAAACTTTTGAATGTTCGTCAGTCTGTCTGTCCATCTATCTTGCTGTTTGTCCGTGTGTCCCTTCAACTTCAATTTGAAGTGTGTGTGTGCAACCATGGCTTGAGAATTTATGACGACAATCAAAGCCATCCGTCAGTTGCGACTGCGCACAAAAGTCCATAAATACTCGTATCGAATTTTGTATGCCACAAGTCGCTTACAATATTTACTGTTATAAGAGGTCTTTCGTTGCGTTGAGTAGTTTTCCTTTTACGTTTTTCTTGTATTGGCTCAACTTGACATTAAGCATATTAAATATCGTGTTAAGAAAGTAAATGATAAGAATTATATAGATATGAAGAGAAAAATCAAATCTCCCAAAAACTTATCCACACCAGTTTTGTGAAGTTATGTGAGAGGAAAGTCTCAAAGGCACATCACTACAGTATTACACCAAAAAGAGTCCCTTAATTGTTACTTATGAGATTTAAGAATTTAGGAAGACGGAAAGGAATCGTCCCTTAATGATGACTTTGCGATTTAACTAACCATTTAGGAAGAAGGCGGATATAAAATACGAAGGACTTACTGTATTTTTTTGGATTCAAATTTCACCAAAGTTTAACAATTGCTGGGACTTTAAATGACAATAGCACTGTCCAACAAATTAATAATTTTTGATTGAAACAGAATAGCGACCCTACGTATATAATTCTGAAAAGGCATATTGAGTAGATAATTTTTGTAGAATAAACCTATGGTTCAACTGGTCTGAGGTTTATTTTTAAAGTGGGTCAAAGTTTTAATCTTTTGGTCGAAGAGAGCATTATACTAAATGTAAATAATGCTGTATCCTAATGTCTGAAAGATTTCTTGTTGCCAGAGTTATATAGTGGAATTTTATGAGGATCATTTTTGTGGAAGATCATAAACCTCTAGCTCTTCTCTTAATGGGTCAATTTGGCCCTTTTTTCGAAAAAATAAAAAAAGTCCTTTCAAAAAGGACATTTAAGGATTAAAAATATTATATGAAAATTTTTGCCGGAAAATTTCAACTTAAAATTCTATGAATAATTAAGTTATGTAGCCCCATATATTCTAAACGAACGCAGAACATTTTAAGATGGTGTACAGCCCCGTTCTTTTAAAAATATATATTAAAAAAATCCTGAGATGTGAATATTGCATTTGTCATATTTTAACCAGTAAGGAAAGGCCAAAGTCGGCCGGGGCCGACTATATCATACCACTACACCACTCTCGTAATATTGAATAACACTGAAATATAAATGTTGTAATATTATTTATCTCTAAACTCTATCATACTAAATTACAAAATACTTGGATGTAAAATACAGCTTCTACCGATTTTCTTCAAATTCGGCAATGTTGGTCTATGGATCAAGAAACTCTACCATTCTAAATTTCAAACCGATTGGATGTTAATTACAGCTTCTATAGAATTAAAGGGCCAAATCGGACGAAACATATATATGTGAGCTATAGCTAAATCTTAACCGATTTTCTTCAAATTCGGCAATGTTAGTTCATGGATAAAGAAACTCAACCATTCTAAATTTAAAAACGATTGGATGTAAAATACAGCTTCTACAGGACTAAAGTGCCAAATCGGATGAAACATATATATGGGAGCTATAGCTAAATCCTAACCGATTTTCTTCAAATTCGCCAATGTTAGTCATGGGTCAAGAAACTCTACCATTTTAAATTTCAAAACGATTGGATGTAAAATACAGCTTCTACAGGACTAAAGAGCCAAATCGGATGAAACATATATATGGGAGCTATAGCTAAATCTGAACCAAATTCAATAGGGATCTTTACAGCTGCGAAATACTCTAAACTGCAAAATTTCAGAACTATCGGAGTGAAATTGCGACCTGTAGTCGACGAACAACTTTACATGGACAGACGGACGGACAGACATGGTTAAATCGACTCAGCTAGTGATTCTGAGTCGATCGGTATACTTTAAGGTGGGTCTAGCTGTGTTATTTTCAGGTGTTACAAACATCTGCCGTGAAACAAACTTATAATATCCTGTACCACAGTGTGGTGTAGGGTATAAAAACGCGTTTGTGGATGTATACAAATTATAGCTCTTCTTACAGGACTTGATTATGACATCCTGATATTTTCCCAAATCTTTCATATTTGTTTTTTTCTCGCCAACTACAAGATGATTCATTTCCATAGTATAAAGCATATACTATGCTTTTCAACATAATCGGGAATGTCGATCAGATATTTTTCAAAAAATCGTTCGGTTCGACATGGAATGAACAATATACGAGTATAAGGGAACTATATAAGTATTTAATTTCAAACGTTTTTCTTTCAATTTTGCCACGTTGGTTCTTGAATACAGAGACTTCTGTATGCAGAATTGCGTACAGATCGGTTGAACATTCTGCAGTTCATATACTCGTACACATGTAAAATCTGAAGAACATATTAGGGTTATTCACATTGCATTACGATCGTAGCGTAAATACGATATGCATTAGGGATGTTGATCGGGACTGAGTTTCGCAAATCTCGGGATTCGGGATCATGAAAACGATGATCCCGGAATGTTTCGGGATATTTCGAGATTTTTTTGCACATTTATTATGTTTTAAAATTAAATTTTTTCGTCGCAAAAAACATTGAAACTAAGTATTTTTATCATCATCGACCTTTTCATTACCTTTATAGGAGTTTTGCACTTATCTATAGCATCGTTTAGCTTTTTTGCTATGGATTATATTTCTAATTCTTCAGCTGAGTAATCGTTAGACTCAATATGAATCATTCGACTTAATATGAATCATTCGATTCAATATTAGTTTTAAAACGGCCGAAACGAAGTTCGCGTTTAATAAGACACATAACTAAAACATTATCAAATCCCGATTTAAATTTGGATTCTAATTAAGAAGACTCGAGTATACTGTTCTACGCTCATGTATTTTTCTACGAAGATACATATCTATTCCATCAGATAATATGGATCTAAAAGCATATCGTCTTTGAAGGATTTCTTTACACTGCATCAAAACACACACCCTGACAAATTTGTTGCGACCTACTGTCAAAGACGGCGAATTTATTAACGAAATTCAAAAGGGCATAAGAAAAAATTATTCCCTTTTTCATCGTTAAAAATAACTATTTCACGCAATTTTCACAAACAGGTTATAAATCAGATTTGTGTGAATTTATATATGCATCACTATGTTTATGTGTTATCCTGAGAACCCTGTTTTTCTAACGACAAAATTTTTCTTTTTATTAGTTTCAGAATATTTCTAAATGGGCTTTCAAGGTCATTGTTTTTATGCAAATAAAAGACTTTATTTCATATTTTACATCCTACGTTTCGTTGGGACTTTTCCAACATCTTCACACGGGGCAAAATAGCTTTTTTTGATATGTTTGAATCGAAAGAAAATATATTTGGAACACAAATTTTTAAATATTATATATTTCCTAGCAAATAAATTTTATTTGAAACTCAACAAAATATATTTGAAACGCATATATTAATTTATTACAACAAAATATATTTGCAAACAAAAGTTCTCAAATAAAATATGTGTTTAAATACAAATATAATTATTGTTTAGGAATTTCTCCAAATATATTTTATTTAAAAAAAAAATCAAAACTTTTGTTGACTTTTTCGAATTCCAGATTAAATTTTTCCTTGGTTCCGAGTTTAACCTCCCAGCATTAGCTTCTGTTCTTAATCAATAATGTTAATACAATTTATGAGTATTCTAACCATTATTAGTTTTCAATCCTCTAAGTAATTTATATTGATCCAATATTATACGATTTCAATAATTATTTCACAAACATTAACAATTTATAAAAATTATAACAATTTATTGAATTACTGAAAAATTTAACATAACTTAGGTATTTTCTGAATACTTAAATGCAAATACATATTTATTTCGGAAATAATGGTCCCAAATAAAAATATATTGGGATATAAAAAAAGATTTGTTTAGAACAACATCTTTCCAAATATATAATTTTGGTGTGTATCAAATATTATATATTTAGAGTGTACCATAAACATATGTATGTTTCAAGCCGAATATGTTTGGGACAATATACTACAGAAGCGATTTTTTTTCAGCGTGCAGGGATGAATTTTATTGAAATATGGCAACGACATATTTATAAAACAGAAAGAGGAATTCAATAGTAGCCATGATACGTTTTAACACTATAAGAATACTTCACTTACATTTAATCTTTCGTCATATTATTTTAATTATTTATAAAAATTAATATTTAACGACGCAGTACAACATTAAAGATAAAATTAATAAACAATTGCAAAAATAATTACTAAAATATTAAAATATCGCAGAGAAATTCCTTATAGCTACGATTACAGTTGAAATTGAACTAAAAACTAAACTACATATTGCTATGGTGTAGATTGCATTGGTGTTGTCTTTGTCCTCCATTCATTTTATTTAGTTTTTTGCTTCTCCTGTAAAATTTTTAAATATAATGAAAGGCCCTTTCTCCTTTTTTTATGACGATATGTCTCCTTCACAATAAATTACAGGGCAGAATCTACTGTGTAAAGATTCATATCACAACGACATAACAATTCCACAGTTCCGCTAGCAAACAAAACTCCATTGGCAATATAAATCTGGATTTCCCAAGATTTACGGGATCGGGATTTCCTGATGGACATCCCTTATATGCACTTTGATTACAACGATTTGCCTCAGATGGACGGACATGGTTCCAGCCGATCGGTATAATAGCTGATGGTTCTATTTCTACTCTTTTTGAGTATTACAAACTAATGCATCAACTCATAATACTACAGTGTAAAGTGGGATTATTAATAACTCCCAATATATTAATAATATTTATAGTAATAATATATAATATTTATTATAATAAATTCAATTACTCGTACGAGACATCCATAGTTGTAATTTAAAAAAAAAAAATGTATTGTTTTATTTAGTTGTAGAAATATATTTCCTAAAAACTAACAGTATTTTACTACATATAATTATCTAAGTTCCTTAGTACTACATAGGACCACAGCAAAGTGTTTTTGATTTCTTAACGCTAAGTATTTTTCTTCCGTCCACATGATTTGCGGCCTGTTTAGGTCATCTGGCACTTGTCATCCTCATGTGATGGCGGCCGTTTCAGGGCGCCATCTGCCTTGTAGATTTCATTCGAGGACTTTCAGCGCTCTGCAAGAAAAAACAATATATATTTTATTTACAAATGGTTACTAGAATAAAATTAGTCTCATATTTAGTTTAATTTATTTCTTTCTTGACAACATTACAATGCTTTCGCAGTACCTACTGTGAACAATTGGTGTAATTGCCGCACACCTTTTTGGAACCTCCCACACAACTTGATCGTATCGCAACAAAATGGAATAGCTCATAACCTATAGTTAATATAATAGTACAATATAATGTTTGAGATGCCGATCGATTTTTTTTTCTAATTTTCGGTGTTGTGCCCATTGGAACAAAAAAAAATTTCGGACTTTATCGTCCGATAACTCGATAACTAAGCAAGATTAACACCCCCCTTAGTTTTTCTCCATATTTTTATATGACCTTTCCAGATATAAAGACATACCTATGGGATTAGCATATCATACGTCATTAACCTGGAGGCCGCATTTCAACCTATCTATTTTTGCATATAACAGATTTATGCTTATAAGTATACATCGCGTCGATTTATATGCGTGTGTGTTTGATGTGAAAGAGAGTGGTTGAGAGGGTAATTTTATTGTGCTCTATAATTTTTCTGCCTCTCAGAGATTAAAGTAAGATTTTGGTTCTTACTTTAAGCAATATTAGGCTTGCTTTTTCTTTTTAAGAAATGTTTACTTGATTTCAAGTATTATATACTTACTGTAAGCCTTTCAGCGCTTGATTTTTTCAATTTAAGCCGATTTATGCTTGTTTTAAGAAAAACTAAGTACGAACGTACATAAATTTTTAAGTACGATTTCGGTTAACTTAAGAATTTTTACTTGAATTTAGTACGGCATTTTCCTGTATTGACAAATTCATATGATATTTGCCCCAGAACTTCTCTAACAAAATATCTCCATCATTGTGATAAATCTCACACAAAGTACCAAATTTCATATTATATTCTTATAAAATGAGAGAATACTTCCGTATTCCTTCAAACGCCACATTGTGGTACCGATTTGTTAACACTTTGAAATACTACAGCTGGACCTCAGTTCAGAATTACTAGCCGAGTATATTCAACCATGTCTGTCCATCCGCCTGTCTGTCCATCCTTAGTTGTTCGCAAAGAACAGATCGCAATTTCACTCCGATCTTGATGAAATTTAGCACGAATCACTTTTTCACATCTGGGGCGTATTCTACAACATTGCTTTAAATAGGTTCAGATTTAAATATTGCTTATTGTGAATTTCCATAATCCATAAATATGTTCCTTCCGATTTTGCTTCTGAGTGCTACATCAGGTCTGTTTTACATCCAATCATTTTAAAACTAGGGAAACTGGAGTTTGTTTACCCAAGGACGGACACTGCCTAATTAAAAGAACTTTGATATTGGTTCTTAGCGCTATAACGTCCACATTTCTTAACAGATCTTTACAGAATTTAACTTTCATAAGTTTATTAAACAAAAAACGAACGTTGTCTAATTTCAAGAAAATCGGTCCGGGTTTGGAATTCTCCCCCGTATATACCTATGTCCCAACTTTGAATCTAAGCATTAGAACATTGATAAAACGTGACAATATTTCTTCTAATTCTGCTCTGATAGGGTGGTGCAGGGCATCACATATTCGGCTCCGCCGAGTTTACCTCTTGTTACTATTTTTTTATTTTTTCATTATTTTAAATACGTTTTAAAATAATCATCTGAAATGTTTATGAAAACCCGATTTATCTGGAATTTTATTACAAGCTACAATCGAAGCTGTATTTTCAAGCGAAAAAGAAAATAAATCTATCAGACACTATACGCTTTCACCTAAATTACGATTTAAATCCAAATAAGTAAAAAATCACTGATACATTTTTCGTTAAAACTCCCTATAAGGATGATGACTAAAGTTAATCAAATAAAGGCTATGATTAAGCCTATAAGAGTAGCTACTCTTTTAAATGTCCACCATAAATATGTGTCACTTGAGATTTGTGATTGTAACGCCCTCGGGCAAAATGTTTATCGGAAAATCTCACCATCAAAAAATTACAATGAATTGAGAGTCCGATTCCTTAATCAGATGGAAGACGACTATGATGTCGGTTTTGGTCAGAAGATGTCAGCACAAAATTTGCCCTTAATCCAAATTTTAATAAATGTATACAGAATTTCTCTTTTCTCTGAGACAATACAAAAATATTTTGTAAGTCATCATCAGCGTCAGAGTTTACATCATCGAAGGCCTTTCGGTTGAATTAAATGAAACAGGACCTCCCATTTTTGGTTATTAACGTTTAATTAAATTGATACGTTGACGCTAACTGTTGGAGACGGGTGGGGGAATAACGGAATTGTGTTGAATACCGTTTTTCGTTACAAAATTAATGCCGAAATGGAGTGAATTAATTTCCTTTGTTTCACAAATAAATCGCTGAAACATGGAAAAGTAACACATTTATCTCATTTGACCTAATTTTTTGACTGGTTATGCTTTTTGTTGTTGTTCCGGGCTGTCGTCTGGGTCCTCCAACGTTCTCCAGTCGTTGTTTTGTAACGTTTTTTTCGAAATAATTTTGAAACGTTTTTTTACACACATTTCCGTGTTTAATTTCACCTAATAATGCAATACTACTTAAGTGATTCACTTACACTCAACAAGAGGAGAAAACAAACAAACAAAAAATCTTGCGAAAATTAATAATCCGTAACGTTTTTTATGGCCAGGCCGGAATTATAAGGAATTCCAAGGCATCAAATAATACATGAACGACACAAATTGTTGACACGCATAGCGGAAAATGACTTATTACGGATGACAACGGAAAGGTGTCATGTCATAATCATTTAAAACGGGAATTCATTGGAAATTGCACTTACATCTGATATGAGGGACATTTCAGAATGATTTTTATTTCAAGAGTGAAATGAGCTCAAGAAAATTGTCCTTGGTCAAATATTCTTTCCACGCTAATAAAAGTGAAATAATCCGGGATTAAAGAAATCAAACTGAGAATATATTAAAGTTCTACTGCAATTGAAAAAAAATTATACATTTATTTTAAAAAAATAATCAAAAATTCTTAATATCAATTTTTTCTTTAATTTTTAATTTTCTACTTCGATTTTTTCCGATATTTTTTTTAATAAACCAAGTCTTACCAAAAAACTTCAGGGAACGGAGTCTCCAACCAAACCATTAATGACAAAATAATTTGTGTCATTAATTATGACTACGCTCTTGTCACTTCTCCTAACTCTACAACCGGTATAGGCCTCGCGAACATAATGTGCCCCCACTGATCGATCCATAGAATGTTAACTTCAAATTAGCCGTCATGCCTAATCAGTAGCCAGACATCAGAAAACACAATTCATCGACAGATAAATTCAATTCAGTTCAGAACAAATTTACCGCTGTAGAAAAGAACCGAACAGGGCAGACGCGCGTACAGAAAAAAGTAAAAACTGCCAATAATATCGACTGAATGACTGTCGGTAATAAAAATTAATCATGTGCACACTTAATTTGACACTTGGCCGTAAAATGCAACAACAACGAACTACCAAATCAACAAGACAACAACAAGAAAATTACGACTGCAACATAAAAAAACTGAAATTTGAAAATAAAATTGCAGCGACCATAAAGGGGCTCTACAATTGTTATTTAGGCAAGTACATCATTAAGCAAGTAAGCCTTGTGACATGTAAATATACGTATAACGATATTTTAAAGATACGTTTATCAATCCCACTACCATTTTAATCATCCTCTATACTAGAGTCGTCCTCTGAGGCCTTCCTCTATACTTGAGTCGTCCTCTGAGATCTTCCTCTATACTAGAGTCGACCTCTGAGATCTTCCTCTATACTAGAGTCGACCTCTGAGGTCTTCCTCTATACTAGAGTCGACCTCTGAGGTCTTCCTCTATACTAGAGTCGACCTCTGAGGTCTTCCTCTATACTAGAGTCGACCTCTGATGTCTTCCTCTATACCAGAGTCGACCTCTGAGGTCTTCCTCTATACTAGAGTCGACCACTGAGGTTTTCCTCTATATTATAGTCGACCTCTGAGATCTTCCTCTATATAATAGTCGACCTCTGAGGTCTTCCTCTATACTAGAGTCGACCTCAGAGGTCTTCCTCTATACTAGAGTCGACCTCTGAGATCTTCCTCTTTACTACAGTCGACCTCTGAGGTCTTCCTCTATAATAGATCAGACCTCTGAGGTCTTCCTCTATACTAGAGTCGACCTCTGAGATCTTCCTCTTTACTACAGTCGACCTCTGAGGTCTTCATCTATACTAGATCCGACCTCTGATGTCTTCCTCTATACCAGAGTCGACCTCTGAGGTCTTCCTCTATACTAGAGTCGACCTCTGAGATCTTCCTCTTTACTACAGTCGACCTCTGAGGTCTTCATCTATACTAGATCCGACCTCTGATGTCTTCCTCTATACCAGAGTCGACCTCTGAGGTCTTCCTCTATACTAGAGTCGATCTCTGAGGTCTTCCCTTATACTACAGTCGATCTCTGAGGTCTTCCCCTATACTAGAGTCGACCTCTGAGGTCTTCCCCTATACTAGAGTCTGAATTCTTCCTTTATACTTAAGACGACCTCTGAGATCTTCTTCTATACTAGAAACGACCTTGTTTTAATAATAAAGATTGAAGTAAAGTTATTGTTTCTATAGTTAAGTTGTATATTTTTCAATAAGGCAATTCGCACTAATTTCATTTCTTCAAAAATCTCTGCTGTGAAGGTATTTTTCATTATTTTTGTTTAGAACGTAATGACGAATTTGCCGTTCCCTCCATCGTCAAACTTCCACCTAATACCTCGCGGCGGCTTATAGGGTGCCAAAACACACTGCCTCACAAAACATACCAAAAAAACTCACTAACAACTAATCACCCAAAACGCTTAAAGGCAATGTGGCAGCAGCTAATCATCATAACAGCCACCTGCTTTACGCAATTATTACTCGTTCTCGATGCTGCCGGTGTGCCGTAGCGAGCCAGTGATGTGGATTGGGAGTTGTAACCCACCGATGCTGCTGCTGGAGTTTCTGTTTGTACAGCCAGCCTATATTTTATTGTGGTATTGTGGATGGATACTCTTTGTCCAGCGAAACATATCTTGGAAAAAGATCACAACTTCACAAAAACATGACACATACAGACGGACAAATGGCAGGCCGCGACGGACTTGGAGATCGTAGTTGTAGTAGTCTCAATAGCTCCCGAGTAAGTTGGGTCTGGTGGATTGTTAGTTTGTAGTCTTATCTGGCATTCGAAGAGCGAAGAACAACATTGGTAATAAATTATTAAAATAATATACAATCATTTATGAGTTTTCGGTTTAAGGCTGCAGTTCGAAATCTAGATCGGGTTCTGATTCCGGTTCTGGTTTTCTACGTAACAACAGTAGCTCTAGACTCAAAGTGGTTAAGAAAAAAAGAGACACAAACCAAACCATAACTATAAACCAGAGGTACCGAAGATAAGCTTTAATCTCCACAGCCATCCAAACTACAGCAACAATACCACAAACAATGGGACGGACTAATTGTCTCAGGAGATGAAGCCGAACGAATCCAAGAGAGAGAGAAAAAAAGAATAATCATAATTTACTACATTTACTTTGACTATAGGTTCTTTCTTAATTTTGTAAAAAATTGTTAAAAAGGAAATTAGTCTCAAAACACTAGACAATAACAACAACAAATTCTTAATTTGGGGCCAGTACACACCTTAACTAAATTGGTACCCGAGGGGCCTGTTGCTGGTTGTGGTGTTTCAATTTTTATCTAATTTCTTAGATTTATGTAAATTTTAAAATTGATTTTGGTTTTCAATTTTCTTGTGCATATTTCATATCCGTAACAATGTTTTGTGGTAATAATGGGTTTAATTGGTTTCTTAATGGTTTTTTTTTTTCTTCATTTGTGAATTAATGGCTTTGGAACTGTAATTGACTTTAACATGATAAGTGTAAAGTCAAGAGTCCTGAATTAACGACCACTGAATCCATAAATACTATATAACTTACCCTAAGGGATACAAGTCGAGATGGAGGATCAACATTGTTTTTCTAAATATCATTGACAAGACAACGTATATGTTTAAAATGTACGAGAACATATATCATTTCTGTTCACTTTTTATTAAAATTTTATTTGAACAATATTCTCAATTAATCTATACTCGTACTCTCTTATATGGAAATACTATTGACGGCTTAACAGGCACAGAGTCGTACTAGAATCAACTTATAAAAAGTCATATGCACTAGATATAATCTCCGATATCACACTTTAAGGTAAAGCCGATCTCTGTATATATTCGGCACAATCTCTGCTCTTGAAAAGTCAGAGGTCGTCCTCTTTAGTAGAAACAACCTCACGGGGTTTCTTTTATACTACAGGGTGGAACAAAAGCAATCATCCGGGGACATAATAATCACCCTATTGGAAAACGCTATAACTTTTGCAAATGGTTTTTCATTTAAAAAAGATTTTAAAGCAAAAGAACATTAGGTAATTAAATGGCAGGCATTCATATATCGATCCAAAGTTTTTCATTTATAAAAAATGGCAGCAAAATAACAGTGATTACGTCCCTAAACAGCAGCTATTACGAGCCTTAAGGTGTGGCTCCTGGGCAGTGCTAGCCCGTAGCAGCGCTGGTACTAGCGTGTAGCAGCTAATACTAGCCTTTAGCTGCTGCTCCTGGGAAGTACTAGCCCCTAGCAGCGCTGGTACTAGTCAGTAGCCTTTAGCTGCTGCTGCATGAGCAATACTAGCCCGTAGCAGCGCTGGTACTAGCCTGTAGCAGCTAGTACTAGCCCGTAGCAGCGCTGGTACCAGCGTGTAGCAGCTAATACTAACATTTAGCTGCTGCTCCTGGGAAGTACAGGGTGGCTGATATGTATTGCAACCAACTTCAGGTTGCTATCATTTCTAAACCGCTAGTCTGATAGCTGACAGATTTATTTCAGTGACAGTTCATTTTATTGTCTACAAGCTTACAAAAGCATTTTGATCTATTGCATTCAGAAAAAAGTTATTCGTGATGGAATTCAAGCGTGATAGTGTGATTGCTTTATATTTGGGTGGAAAAACAAAAGTGGCAATCGTTAGAGCCCTCCAGCATTTAAATGTGAATAAATCTTTTGTTTCTCGTAACATTGCTCGTTACCGTAATACTGGCAATGTTGCATCGCGTCCAAAAAGTGGACGAAAAAAAAACGGTAACAACACCAGAAATCATCCGAAAAGTGAAGGCCAGATTTGATCGAAATCCACGCCGCAGTGGTAGAAAAATTGCTCGTGAGCTGAACATATCGCGAGAACGGATACAACACATATTAAAAAATGAGCTTGGACTAAAGCCACTGAAGTTCCAAAAAGTGCAAGAGCTCACCGATGCACAAAAAAAGTTAGACTGGAAAGAGCCAAAGAGTTGCTTCGCTTGCACGAAAGTGGCCAGTTACCGAATGAGAAGCCATTCCAAATTGAGTAGTTTGTGAACAAACAAAATGATCGGGTTTACTTGCCAAAGAGGTCAGCTGAAAATTTACACCTTCGAATGGCCACCAGAACTCAAGCGCCGCCGATGGTAATGGTGTGGGCCGCCGTAACGGCCGATGGTCGCTCCCCGCTCGTATTCATCGACCATGGGGTCAAAATAAATTCCGAATATTATCGGGAAAATGTTCTAAAGACAGTATTGAAGCCCTGGGCAGACAAACATTTCGGCCGCAGACCATGGACATTCCAACAGGACTCAGCGCCATCGCACTCAGCACGCGTCAACCAAGAATGGCTTAAAAAGGAGGTTCCTCGCTTCATTTCTACCGCACAATGGCCACCAAGATCTCCGCATCTCAATCCGTTGGACTTTTGCGCCTGGGGCATTTTAGAGAGTAAGGTTCGCACTAAAAAATACCAAAGTATCATCTCAAGACGGCGCTTCGCCGGGAATGGGCCAAAATACCGCAGAGCCACATCGTGCAGCGTTGATGGCTTTGTCGGGCGTTTGAAGGCCATAATTCGTGCCAAAGGTGGCCAATTCGAACAAATCTAAACTATTTCTAAAATTTTATGTTATTTCCGACATTTTTTGCTTTTGAACAATAAAATTTAAAAAAAAAAATAGCGCTTTACTTTGTTGCATTACATATCAGCCACACTGCAGCCCCTAGCAGCGCTGGTACTAGTCAGTAGCCTTTAGCTGCTGCTGCATGAGCAATACTAGCCCGTAGCAGCGCTGGTACTAGCCGTAGCAGCTAGTACTAGCCTGTAGATGCTGCTCTGGGCAGTACTATCCCGTAGCAGCGCTGGTACTAGCCTTTAGGTGCTGCTCCTGGACATTGCTAGCCCGTAGCAGCGCTGGTACTAGCGTGTAGCAACCAGTACTAGCCCTTAGCTGCTGCTCCTGGGAAGCAGTAGCCTTTGGTTGCTGCAACTGCTGTTCCTGGGCACTAATAGCCCGTAGAAGCTCTGGTGCTAGCTAGTAGCGGCTAGTACTAGCATGTAGCTGCTGCTCCTGGGCAGTACTAGCCGTAGCAGCTAGTACTAGCCTGTAGATGCTGCTCTGGACAGTGCTAGCCCGAAGCAGCACTGGCACTAACCTGTAGCAGCTAGTACTAACCTGTAGCTGTTGCTTATGGGCAGTACTAGCCAGTCCCAGCTAGTATTAGCCTGTAGCTGCTGCTCTTGTAAACACTAGCCAGTAATAGCTGCTACTTACCGTTAGCTGTTGCTCCTGGGCAGTACTAGCCGTAGCAGCTAGTACTAGGCTTTGGCTGCTGCTCCTGGGTAGTGCTAGCCCGTATCAGCGCTGTTCCTGGGCAGTACAAGCCCGTTGAAGCGCTGGTACTAGCAAGTAGCAGCTATTACTAGCCTGTAGATGGTGCTCCTGGGCAGTGGTAGCCCGTAGCAGCTAATACTAGCCTGTAGCTGCTGCTCCTGGGCAGTACTATCCCGTAGCAGCGTTGGTTCTACCTAGTAGCAGCTGGTACTAGCCTGTGGCTCCTGGGATTGTGTTATGTTTGTTTAGGTTGTTGGTGGTGCTGTAGATTTGCTGTTGCTTATGTTGGTATCGTTTTTGTTTGTGGTGTTGTTGTAGGTGAAAGTGTTGTTGGTGGTGGTGGTATTGGTATTGGTATTGCTGTTAGTGCTGTTGTTGTTGCTGGTGGTATTGTTGTGGGTGGTGGTGCTGTTGTTGGTGGTTATATGATTGCAGTTGGTAGTGTTGTATTGTCTGATGTTGTTGATTTTGTTATTGCTTTTGGTGTCGTCGTCGTGGTGGTGGCAGTGAAGGTGGTGTTACAATGACGTATTAATTTGTAAAAAGTAACCCAACTTTTTTCCTCTTTTAAATTACAAATCTTTTATGAGTTAACCGTTACATCTAGTTATATCGATACTAAAGTTTTAGTGCATTTCTGCATTCCCAGTAATCACTCCGTGTTCATCTTAATCACCGTCGGACTACCTCTTTTTGCTCTGTTACGGGCCACTAAAACCTATAATCTTTGGCGGTTGATTGCCACAAAACATCGATGCATTCTCATACAGAAGCAGAAACAAATGCTTCCTGGTTAAATACTACAACAATAACAGTGCCCGGCAACAACAACAACCATACAACGCTCTGATCTGGAATCGATAACAAACAAAGAAAACAATAAAAAAAGTACAAACAAAACAAAAAACTGAAAAGCAAACGAACAAAAAGGACTTCTAAGGAAATCACAACCACAGTCTACATTTAATAATTACTCCATGTATTGGATGAGAGAAAAAAATAATAGCCACAAATCTCGCCAATGACTAATGACCGTACGGATAGCCGTACCGTACCGATCTCGCTCTACCTTTACATTCAGCAATGGCGTTTTAACAATTTAATAACAGCTCCCGGGTTCCAAGCCATTAACTTTGGCCTGCAGTGTAACCAGACGAGGCTTGTCAGCCACAGCCGGAGCTGAAGCCAGAAACAAAAATCTGATTGCAATGATATTAACCATTATTAAAAAATCATATAATTTTAACACCCGAGTATTTTTTTGTTTTGCCCACAGCTTTGCCAGCATTTGTGCACTTTTTAATGTGATTAACATTTGCATGCTTTACGGAATTTCTGACATTGTTGTTCTTCTTCTTGTTGGGGGGAGGAGTGCATATTCCACTTATTTTCTGATGAAAATAGCAATTGGCCTCTTTGGTGTATGAAGGTGGGGAAAACTCGATACGAGTCTGTGGCGTCAGTGGCTTTACATTATTTTTATTCAAATTGTGGTGGCCATCAGCCATTCCACCACTCGCAGTTAATTGCAGCTATCTGAACGCCTCAAACAATATCGCCAACAATTCCAAAAGCATTACCCGGTAATCCGTTACGCATCACTTACATTTTACATTACTCGTAATATGTTTTTTAGATTTGAAATGTGGTGTTAACTCTTCCCGGTGTTATTTTCTGGCGACATGATTCCCTCGCTTCTCCTACTCCCGAACATTTCTGTTCTGACATTTCATTGGTCTTTTTTTCTTGTCCATTATGGTTTGTATTACTAACCATAGTAATTATTTTTTAAGCCTGGTTGGTAAAACAATACCAAGAGGAGGAATCGTCATCATCATCACCACGATTGTTGTCGTTGTCGCCATCTGCATGAGTATAGGCCAGTGGTGGTGCTGTGGATGACAATACTCGGTTGAGTAGAATGTGGCCGCACGAATATAATATAATTAAGTGGCGGGGTATGAATCAAATGTTTGCATCTTTTCACATTTGATAGGTTTACTGGAACGTCAGTGTTGCAAAGGAACGGAAACATTCAGAAATGTTTTCTATAAAACAATTGAAAGTTCAATATGATGTTTTTGCTAAATTCATACATGTATTTTTGAAGGGTTGTCGACTTTAGCGTGACACTACTACCAGGGGTCACAAATAAATTGCCGAATTCAACAAAATATAATTTTTTGAAAATAAAAAGGTATGAAGGTACCAAGCTTGTATCAAATTTGGAACGCTTCTGTTGATAATTTTAACTTAACTAACTTCACTTAAGTCGCACTGACCAATCATCAATAGCCGCACGCGCCTCGTCCCTTTTGGGAAAGTGGCTATAGCACAAATCAAAGTACTCTTAAGAGAATCGATGTTGGGGTATCTTTTGTGGGAGTCCTTGTCCTCTAAAACTGTCCCCAATTTTTAAGCCAGTGGGTTTAAATCAAGGCTGCCAGAGAGCCATGCATCAGAAGAAATGAAAGCTGACAAATTGTTTTAAATCCATGTCTAGGTAATTTAAGCCTTATGTGCTGGCACAGAATCATACTGGAAAGTCCATGCCTGGTTTTGGAATACTGTCAGCCAGACAGACGGACGGACATTGCTCAAACGACTTAAATGGCCTAAAACGGATTTCTGCCGAACATACTTGGGGTCTTAGGAAGTCCTTCGATGTGTGACACATTTTGTCCGTAGCAAATGATATAGAAAAAAATATTTTTCTTCAAAGAAAGCTTGTTTTGCTTGCACGAAAAAAACATACAAAATAGAAAACCAGTAAGGAAAGGCTAAAGTCGGGCGGGGCAGACTATATAATACCCTACACCACTCTCGTAATATTGAATAACACTGATATATAAATTTTGTAATTCATGTATAAATTGTTTACATAAATTTACTTTTGAGACATTTTATACTTAAATAATACCCTGTACCACAGTGTGGTGTAGGGTATAAAAACGATTGGATCTAAAGAGCCAAATCGGATGAAACATATATATGGGAGCTATTGCTAAATCTTTACCGATTTTCTTCAAATTCGGCAATGTTGGTTCATGGATCAAGAAACTCTACCATTCTAAATTTCAAAACGACTGGATGTAAAATACAGCTTCTGTAGAACTAAAGGGCCAAATCGGACGAAACATATATATGGGAGCTATAGCTAAATCTTAACCGATTTCCTTCAAATTCGGTTCATGGATCAAGAAACTCTACCATTCTAAATTTCAAAATGATTGGATGTAAAATACAGCTTCTTCAGGACTAAAGAGCAAAATCGGACGAAACATATATATGGGAGCTAAAGCTAAATCTTTACCGATTTTCTTCAAATTCGGTAATGTTGGTTCATGGATCAAGAAACTCTACCATTCTAAATTTCAAAACGATTGGATGTAAAATACAGTTTTATAGGACTAAAGGGCCAAATCGGACGAAACATATATATGGGAGCTATAGCTAAATCTTAACCGATTTTCTTCAAATTCGGTAGTGTTGGTTCATGGATCAACAAACTCCACCATTCTAAATTTCAAAAGGATTGGGTGTAAAATACAGCTTCTATAGGACTAAAGGGCCAAATCGGACGAAATATATATATGGGAGCTATATCTAAATCTAAACCGATTTCAACCAAATTCAATAGCGATCTTAACAGCTGCGAAATACTCTAAACTGCAAAATTTCAGAACGATCGGAGTGAAATTGCGACCTGCAGTCGACGAACAACTTTACATGGACAGACGGACGGACAGACATGCTTAAATCCACTCAGCTAGTTATTCTGAGTCGATCGGTATACTTTAAGGTGGGTCTAGCTGTGTTATTTTCAGGTGTTACAAACATCTGCCGTGAAACAAACTTATAATACCCTGTACCACAGTGTGGTGTAGGGTATAAAAATCGCGAATAAATATTTTACCCCATTTTTTGGAGTCTAGCATGCTAACGAAGAAAACTAAGCCCATTTGAATAAATCTATGGATAAATGTATAAGTTACTCGTATGACCCATTTTGTAAATGTAAGGGAGGGAGGTACTTTAAGAAGTGGTCCAATATGGCCCATCTTCGAACTTAACCTGAGAGAAAAATCCACATACCAAATTTAAAGTCAGTCGGTTACTCGTTTCGGGGGGAACATTGCACAAAAAGCTTACAAATGGACCAAAACGGATTTCCGCAAAATATTCTTGGGGTCTGGTAGGTCACTGCTTCGATGTGTTACCCTTTTGGCCCACGCCAACTGATAGAAGAGAGAATTCTAGCTTTTGCTAGAATTCTCTTAATTCTACCAAATGGGCTATAATTACTATATTTATCAACAGATTTTTTTTCAAAAAAAAGTGGTCCATCCATAGTGCAAGATGTTATTTGTGAGCCACACCTTAACATCAAGTTTTTTGCCCAACTTAATTTGACATTTCCTTCTTTCAGTGTTTGACAAATTCAACCATGGAGAGGTACACAATTGAGCAGCGATAATATTGTTGAAGCCTTTTACGAAAATGGGCGTTCAAATCAAAATGTATTTGGAAGACGACGTGGCACACTTTCACCTCAAGACGACGCACACTTTCGCCTCTGTGGAATCGTTAACAAGCTGAATTGCCGCATTTGGGCAAATGAGAATCCACGAGTGATTGTTGATAAGCCGATGCATCCACAAAAAGTGACTGCATGGTGCGGTTTATGGACTGGCGGCGTCATCGGGCCGTACTTCTTCGAAAATAAGGTCGGCCAAGCAGTTACCGTGAATAGTGTTCGCTATTGCTAGATGACGATATGTAGTTCCAACAGGATGGTGTCTCTTGCCACATTTCCAAAGAAAAAATGGCTCTTTTGCGCCAGAAATTCAATGGCCGTTCAATTGGCCGCCACGTTCATGTGATTTGACACTATTGGACTTCTTCCTTTGGGGATATTTAAAAGAAAAAGTGTACAATTCAAGAGCTAAAGGGTGAGATAATTCGGCACATTAACGACATTGAACCTCAATTATGTCTCAGAGTCATTGAAAAAATGAACCATCGGATAGAGGTATGCAACTAAATTGTCATAGATCATTCTATCAGAATAAAAAATATTAAGATAATTCTCTGAAAACTTTTTGTTTTATTTACACTTAACATCGTGCGTTTTGGTTGGACCACCCTTCATAAGCATTGTTTTCCTCGTTGAGATGCTACCTTTCAAAAATTGGAACAACCAAGTTTTTGCGATTTTTTTCTATATTTTATGGGTTTTTTCGTGCCAGCTAAAAACTTTTTTTGGAAAACCAAAATCAAATTGTTTCTTATGGTTTTAACGACAATTACTAAAGTCCTGTTTCTAAGTGAAATAGTTATTTTCACCATTTGCAACTTCCTTTCATTTAATGTTATGAACAGCCGGTCGGCAAAATTTTTTTCAAACTAGTTTAATCGAAGAAGAGTCATGATATCTGAAATTTTTTTTCTTTCAGGAACTGGTCGAGCTTTGGTGAATGAATTCTTTCGTTAAGGCATACATATGGTTGCATATGGATTTTTGTTGAAATTGTTTATCTATGAAAAATAAATAAAATCAAATATTTGTTCTATATATTATTTCAAGGTATTATTGACAATATTTCAAACATTTTAGCGAAATCGTATAAAGCCTATAATTTCAGAGAATTATTGACTATACATTTTTAAAAGAGAGACTGTTACAAATGTTTATATTTTCGAGTAATTTGTTGGAACTTTGTCAAATGTTTAAGAAATATAAACATTATAAAATTTCCGTAAAATAAATTCAAATAAGTCGCAAAAATTTACATTGTAAATTGTGTATTCTTTCTCTTCTGCCTTTTAATATGCATAGAGTTTTTGAAAAATTTCAACAAGAAGTACTTTCCTTGCCAAACCATTTAGAAATCCCTTTTCAATGTTTCCAAACATTTGAAAAGAATTTTAAAATACTCCACTTTAGGAGACTTTATCAAAATAACAAGGAGCTAGCTCCGCATGCACAATCAAGTGCTTTTAACAAATTCACATGGTATTGCAAGTTTTTCAAGAAGTCTCTAAATTTTAAGATTTTTTACTGGTCAGTAAAGTTTCATTGTGTTCAAGTTTCACACGTAGTCTGTCTACACCACTTTCAATTGTAATTCGAAAAAAAAATCAATTGTAATTCGAAAAAAAAATCAATTGAAATTCGAAAAAGGTCAATTGAAATTCGAATATTCCATTTGAAATTCGAAAAAGGTCAATTGAAATTCGATACACATCAATTGAAATTCGATACACATTAATTGAAATTCGGAACACATCAATTGAAATTCGAATATTCCAATTGAAATTCGAAAAAGGTCAATTGAAATTCGAAAAAGGTTAATTAAAATTCGAAAAACATCAATTGAAATTCGAAACACATCAATTGAAATTCGAAACACATCAATTGAAATTTGAAACACATCATTTGAAATTCGAAAAATATCAATTGAAATTCGTAATACACCTATTGAAATTCGAATAAAATAAATTGAAACTCATCATTTGAAAATCGAAAAATGTAAACAAAATCAATCCTGTACATTAGATGGGGTAGCATTTAAGTGATAAAATTTACTGTTTTAAATCTTTAATATAAAAATAATTAAATATGTTTTGTCTTATAACTTTCAAATAATTTTGAATAAATATTCATAAAAGATAAGATCATCTATATGTTTTTTTATTCGTCACATTATATGTTAAGATTTAGTCAGGAAAAATATTTTAAAAAATTCTACCGAATCCAATGTAAAGATTTGTTTACATTTTCGAATTTCAATTGGTGTATTACGAATTTCAAATGAAAAAATCGAATTTCAATTGATGTTTTTCGAAATTCAAATGATGTGTTTCGAATTTCAATTGATGTGTTTCGAATTTCAGTTGATGTGTTTCGAATTTCAATTGATGTTTTTCGAAATTCAAATGATGTGTTTCGAATTTCAATTGATGTGTTTCGAATTTATATTTATGTGTTTCGAATTTCAATTGACCTTTTTTGAATTTCAAATGGAATCTTCGAATTTAAATTGATCTTATTCCAAATTGAATTGAAACGTTTCCTCTATCGTGTGAAATTTTAAATTTTAAAAATGAATATATCCATTACAAATGTATAATCTATTATTAAATGAGTATATCGTCATCAGAAACGAAAAAGGGCGTAACAACAAGAAAAATGGAAATTCAGTTTTTGATAGGTTTCGGTACACTGCATCAAAATACACATCCTGACAAATTTTTATTGGCGTAATATTAAAAATGGCGAATTTATTAACGAAATTCAAAAGGGCCTAACAACAAATTATTTATTTTTCATAGTAAAAATACAAACAAGTTTTAAATCATATTTGTGTGATTTTATATATGCATCATTACGTTTAGATATTATCCTGAAAACCCCGTTTTTCTAACGACACCATTTTTCATTTTATTAAGTTTTTTGCTTCTCCTGTAAAATTTTTAAATATTATGATAGGCCCTTTTTCGTTCCTGATGACGATATGTATGTATCTGTAACAGTGAAATCATTCTTTTAAATATCTGCTTGAAGTTAATAAGGTACATTTAATACTTGAAGTTTCTTTGTTACAAAATAAATGTTCATGAATGCAGTTTAAGTGTCCGAATGATGACTAATAAATAAAAAATACAAACAATTACAACAACGTGAATATCAACGTGAACATGAAAATGAAACAAGAAAACTGTAGTAAACACATGTTGAATATATTCACAATTTTCCACAAAGGCAGCAAAGCCGATAGTAGTAGCAAAATGTGTATGCCTACCCCAAAGGGAACAAAATGGGGGGAAGGGGCCACCGAAAGGTGTTCAAATCAAAAATACCTGTAAATTGAATCATTATCATGAAATTGATAACTATTAGAATTAAAAACGCTCAAAGCTGAAAGTCATAT
The DNA here is from genome assembly GCA_963930755.1 of Eudasyphora cyanicolor. Lineage (NCBI taxonomy): Eukaryota > Metazoa > Arthropoda > Insecta > Diptera > Muscidae > Eudasyphora > Eudasyphora cyanicolor. Next base: position 5,940,758 of record OZ005735.1, on the reverse strand, counting down.
AAATAAGCCATAAAGGAGATGTGGTGTCTTCCGCAACCTATACCACGAAATTTTGGAATGTCTATGTCGTCGCATTTTATGTCCCAAAAGCATTTTTGGCCTCATGCTAAGCCATAATGACGTCAATGTTTTCGAATGATGACAGGCGCAATTTACATCAATTTTGCCGTTGTTTATACACTAATTTCATAATTGTGAAACAAAATTCCTCAAAAGAATTCCAAATATTTTGTAGACATCTTTGTCATTTTCTGTCGGTGATTTTTTTTATTTGTATAAAAAGCAAAGACAGCGTGTCACTAGTTTTGCTGCGGTATTTTTTCTTCTGTTCTTTCTTTGTAAAGACGTCAATATCGCTGTCATTATTTACTTGTTGCTGAAACAATAAACAATTTTTCTTGTCAAAAAATGTACGGAAAAATTGCGTAAAAATCATACATTTGTGCATATGTTTGATTTAATAATAAAAACAACAATCGACAGAGACTAGAGAGACGATGCGTGGATGACCGGACGGACAGGGCCGATCGCATATTTACCCCCACTTAGAGAGGATGACACAATAATCTGGAAAATAAATATTAAATAAGAGGCACCCTACTGCAGGGAAGGGAGACATGAGTTAGACCACTAAATGCAGGGTAGAATATTTGCATGAAAATTATGAATTTGAAAACTAAAAATTTTACCATTATTTTGTGGTTATACAAACTAAACGCTTAAGTCAGAAAAGTTCGATTCTGAGTTTTTTAAGCAATGATCATGAACATTTGCATGAAAGTCATGAATTTGGAAATTACTAATTTTACCATAATTTTGTGGTTATCTAGACAAAATGCTTAAGTCGATTTTGAATTTTCAAGGAATGATTTCTATCGCAAATCGATCCATATATGATATAGGTAACTTTCAATATCAAGCGTAAAATATTTTGAGAATAAAAATGTAGTTTTTCCTCTCCGAAACAGATCAAATTTAATACTTGAATACTTGTTTTCATATTCACCCAGCCAGAAATTTAAGACGGTACCACGAAAAAAGCGTTGTGAAAGCATTATTTTGGGACGCTCTCGCAACGCTTGCTTTAAATGTCTTTAAAGAGCTGTTTCATGATGGATTTACAATGCTTTGAGAACAAATTATTTGAGAAAAATAATCCTTTTTGGAAAGTGGTATCTAGGTTAGTCATTACAGCAGGGCTATTAGTTAGTCGAAACAGCTAGGTTTTTAGTGTACTTTGTATAAAAGCAGAAAATCTATCTTAATAACATTTTCAAAGTAACATCACCAGCGTACACTAAATCATTTGAATTGTGTGGCTTTCAAATTATTTAAGTATAATAAATTAAACGATTTTATATGAAATTAATTTGGAACATCTTTTCCTGCAAACAAATTAGGCTTAATTCCGAAATTAAATCGATTTTTTTAAATAAAATGTGAAGTAATTCTGCACATAAAAATGTCATCAAAAATTACGATTTTGTTATCAAATTTATAAAGTGGAAATTGTATTTTCTTTATAAGTCTGCCAGATTCGCTTTTACAGTGCATCTTTGACATGCGAAAATCTAGTGCTACCTTTACTACACCTAAAGAATGAATAAGCTGCTGGCTTGTTGCAGGAAAACTTTAACATTATGAATGCATTTAAATGAATACCTTAAAATAATATAATTCATTGATTTTTAAATATAATTTTTTTTAATTACATTCAAACCATCCGAAAAGCGTCATGAATTTTGTTTTTACAGCGTTTCAACAGCGTTGTAAAATACCGCCGTCACACCGTATATCGGTGTTATCATTTTGACGCTTTTACAGCGCTTTATCCCACCGTGTGATGACGGTGCACAGTGCTTTCACAACGCTTTGAGGGTGATATTTTTCTGGCTGGGCATATTCAAATCGATCCATATATGATATAGGTAACTTTCAATATCAAGCGTAAAATATTTTGAGAATAAAAATGTAGTTTTTCCTCTCCGAAACAGATCAAATTTAATACTTGAATTTTAATATGTATCTATGTTTTCATATTTGATGAATTTAATTATAGAATATTATGCAATTATATGTAAATGATATGTTAGTCTTTCAGTATGAGCAAAAATATGTTTTAAGTTTAGAAGGACCTTTGAGGAATTTTTGGATGCCTCAAAGGTCTTCTTTAAGGGAAATGGTCCCCCAGGTTTCTTGTATGGGGAAGAACATTAACTGAATTCTTCTGTATGGAAGTCGTCAATGTAAGGCCTCTACGGTCGTCTAGTGAAATAGAACCAGCAAGGAAAGACGGGCAGTTCCGATTGTATTATATTTTGATTGTACCATTATTTGCCAAGCAATATAAAGAGACATATCGATACCTCCATTCTAAAACATGCTAAGTCGACTTAGCATAGTTTTAGGGAGATTGCATTTTTAATTTCTAAATATTCCAAATTATATTCAGTCAAAATCTGGTGTTTATCCGTCAACCCAATCAAAAGTTACTCACAAAACAGTACAGGTCATTCGATTTGCATTATAAAGGAATTCCACACAAATTTAAAAAATTCATCAAACTTTGATCGCCTCTCCTGAAAAACTACCAAAAAGCACTTATCATAGTTTAGAATGGATGTATCGATATGTGTAGGGGCTAATATCAAACCATTATTATTATCATTATTGACATGTTCCCAGATTCGCTGTTATTAGGTAGGTGTCTTAGCTGATCAATCAAACCATTATTACTAGGAATTAGCTACAGGTTTAATGGAATACAAACTTAAAAATTCAAAATTTAAATTCGTCTGGGACCTTTATATGGGGGGGGGGGGGGGGGGGGTGCTATACTAAAACGCCAGCTTCTACAATGAGTGGTACTGGACAAATTAAAATTACAAAAGTCAATAATTTCAGCCAGATTCTTTGTTTGAACTTATTCTTTACACCGTCAAGAATTCAATTCGGAAGGAACCTTTATATTTGGGATTTCTATTAAAAGCTGGACCGATATGCCTTATTTTTACTAGGAACAATTTTAGGCTATATGACATATAAATGCTTAAACTTCATCATAATCGGTTAATTTTCTTTAGGGACTTTTTATAGTGCCAAATTGGTTTAAAAAAAAACGCTCTCTAGAGCCTCAAAAAGTCTAAGCGGAAGGGGCCTTTATATGGGGGCTACATGAACCGAAGTATTAGGGACGATCTTATGCAATATGTTCCGACGATCTTCTGCAATATGGGGACTCTATCAAAACATGAACTGATATACCCCATTTTCAATAGGAATCGTTCCTAATCCAAGAAATTCTTCTATAAAATTATTCATAACAATCGCTTCATAAGAATATATGAACAGGCAGACTGACATTGCTAAATCGACTCAAAAAGTGATTCTATGAGGTCTTCTCTAATGGATAAGAAAAACTCAGAGTTCTGAGGACAGAGAAGGCATATGTGATCGTCTACATTGATACGAAGTCCTGCGACGTCTCATAAATAGAAAATTAAACTCTAGAAGAAATAGAAATTTTAATATCTATGATATAGAGGTTTAAAGCCTCTTAAGTATTTTATACAGGAGAAGCAGCCTTATTTCACTCTTTTCGAGTGAAATACAGGGCGCGTCCACAGGTTGCTGATAGTATAACGATTCGTAGATATGCGGACTAGCTGCGTAAACAGTCAGCGGCTTCGAGCGGTGAGTCTCAGAGGATCACCGGGTGGCACCGGCCTCTAATGAAATCCTCTGAGTGTACGATTCTCGAAGTGACAATAGCCTATGTCCATAGTTCGTCAGCGCCTAATCCCATGTTATGACCGACTGACCGACAAAGTTATGTACAAAACTTACAGAGTCATACGATTTACATTCAGAACGATCTACATAAAAATTTACCGCAATGTTTCTGAGCTCTAGGTCAATAAGGCAGCTGAGATCTTCTACAAACAATCCAACATCTGAACTTTTATATATAAGAAAACTGAATACCTATTTCATCCAAATGAGTAACTCTGAGATATTCTACATTGGAATTGCTGAAGAAGATATCTGAGATATTTTAACTGGGAAAATAAGTCTTCTGACCTACGGGTATTGTGAATTGGTAACATCCGATGTTTCCAACATTGCAAAAGCTGAACTATGACGACTTACCTATACGAGTGTAGTAAGAGTTTGTCTTTGATGTCTTCTGTATGGGAAACTAAGACCTCTGAGATAGAAAGGGATTTTAAGCGTTACTTATGGGGCGAATTGTATCTCTCAGGTCATCCACATGAATTACATAGTTTACAAAATAACTCATTGAACTGGAGGGAACATATTAGTTCGCCTTGTTGTAGGGCATCCCATAGACCGTTCACTTGTGTAGTCACAATTCTGAAGACCTCTGAGATATGAAGCCATTTGAAGTTTTTTTCTGGGGAACATTAGACCTCATTCATCATCTAATATAAAATTTTGTATCTAAAAGAATATGGAAGGAAAATGGAAATTCACTCCCCTTGTAGGGCATCCCATAGCCCCTTGGAATAGTCACAATTTAGATAGCTCGCATTAATTTCTTGTTGGGGCATTTATGAAGAATAAACAGTATTGCGTAAACTTTTGTTATTGTAGAATAAATTTCAATTTGTTTGGGGTTTTTCACTCTCGAACAAAGTCAATGAATGAGTTCAGTCAGCGGATAGCAGAACACATAACGAATAAAATGTGCGAGTGAGAAGGAAAAAAGTGTGTCAAAGTGTTTATTTATTATGTATAAATTTCGTATCCAGCGTTTATTTAATTTGTTTTTTTTTGCCGGCTGCTTGGTTTGCTTTTGTCAGGCGCTCGTCAGAGAGATACTTATATACATAATGTGTATTTATGTAGAGATCGTTTGTGAATGAGAATTTTAACCACATGAACATAAAGGCGGCTCATGTTTTGTTTTTAGAAACAATTATTGGATTTTAAAATGAAACGTTTAAGATTTTACTCCTTTACTAAAGGAAAGAATTGACAATGATCTATATAGACCTCCTATGTATAGGGTGATCTCAGTAGAGATACTTTTTTCAATAGCCTTTTTTTGACAGATCACGTGAGAGTCGTGTCATGCTTTCATGATATTTTTGTTAAGTATTGTTTAGCATTTTATCATGGAAAGACTTACGCCTGAACAACGTTTACAAATTATTCAGTTTTATTATCAAAATAATCGTACGCCAATTGCGCTAAGTCCATTTTTTTTTAATAAAAAGAAACACCAGTCGACCCACGACCTTCACACCCATGAGCAATATTTTAGCTCTCTTTAAGAGCTATATTTTTGCCGTTGACCGATTCCCAATCCGACGTACCGAAATCATCGGTCCATATTTCTTCAAAAATGATGCCGGTTAGAACGTAACCGTCAATGGCGACCGTTATCGTGCCATGATAATCGACTTTTTGATGCCTGAAATTGAAGTTCGTGATCTCGGCGACATTTGGTTTCAACAAGACGGCGCCACTTCCCACATATCGCATCAATCAATGGATTTATTGAGAGAACACTTCGGTGAGCAGATAATTTCACGTTTTGGGGCGGTCGATTGGCCACCAAGATCGTGTGATATCACACCGTTAGACCCTTTCCTGTGGGGATATGTAAAGTTTAAAATTTATGCGGACAAACCCGCTTCGATTCAGGCCTTGGAGCAAAACATCACGCGTGTCATTCGCCAGTTACCAATCGAAATGCTCGAACGAGTCATGGAAAATTGGAGTCAGCGGATGGACCATCTGAGACGTAGCCGCGGCCAACATTTGATAGACATAATCTTATGGTCAACATAGTTCAAATGCTCGAACGAGTCATCGAAAATTGGACTCAACGGATGGACCATCTGAGACGTTGCCGCGGCCAACATTTGATGTTCTTTCAAATGATAATAAACATTCCTCATTCAATTTGAATTTTCTGTGTTTTTTTTTTTTCTTTAAAAAAGTGTAAGTGTTTTAGCTTCGAGAACACAATTGATACCTGCAAGCTGGATATTCTCATATCTTAATACAGCACAGCCTCTACATACAAAGAAAAAATATTTCTAAAAGAATTCCCAGAGAACTGCACTGCTTATTGCCGGTAACTGAAAATTCGTTCGGTTAACGGAAATACACAGCTTAATTGTCTTCATACTCGTATTGTTTGATAAGATTTATCCTTCGGCTGTAGAATTAAATACCTGAGGCTCCCTAATATTCATGAATGAATAAATATTTTTATTTGAAAAATATTCGATAATTTTCCGTTTCTTAGTAGATTTATTTGCCTCCCATATTTGCCCCAAACCTCAAATTCCCTGAATGATGTGTCATAATTAATGCCGGAACTGTATAACGTATTCCCACCGGTGTTTGTTTATTCAAAAGTTTTAAGAAAAATCGAAAATTTCACTCACAATGACAGAACCAACAATGAAGTGACAAGCGAAAATCTTTGTGAAAACGATAATCCCGTCTGATGAGATTTTGCGTGGGAAGAAACACGTTGTTCTAAAAAAGAAACAACATAAATTTAATGTTTACGCGTTTTTAATTATTTAAACAGTAAATCGTTTAATTAGTTACTAAGGAACGAACATTGTATATTCATTTAAATCACGACATCGCAAAGAGATAAAAATCCGAAAATGGGAAGATAAATTCAAAAATTTACAGTCTCCTTTCTCTCTTATATTTTATGAGGAGGCCTCACCAAATTAGTCAAAATCTCTTAACCTACTTATTGGCTTAATTAGTTGACTACACTGAAAGTAATTTAATCTGAGTTTATATGATTTTCATAAAACGTGTGATAGTATTTAAGAGAACCTTCGTTGAGTCAATGATGTTTAGATATAAACAAAAAAAAACACATTCACAATCTTCAGTTATCCTACAGTTATAGCTTGGTCAAATCGTATAGAATTTTAACTGTTGGTTAGCCCCAACCAGAGCTGGTGAAATAGGGGTAATTCGTATATGTTATTCATTAACCATTTCATCATTTCTATGGACAGTTCTCAAAAATATGAAGAATTTTTAAATAAAATCAACAATTGACCTAATGACTAGTAATTATATGCAGTCCATTAAGATTTGTGGAGCTTCTTGAGAATATCATCATGTTGTCGAAACATTTGTATATCATTTATGATTGTTCATACATATTAAAAACATTTTCAAAGAATTTAGGAAACAATTATTTAAATGCGCACATAACGTTTATAATGATACGCAAATAAAACATGGTTCAGCTAAAGTTCATCTTGCACCTAATGATATGAAATGCAGTTTTTACAAAATTACCTGGTAAGAAGGATAATTCTTTCAGTGTAGCACAAATGTAATTTTTTGATATTTTCTTGAAATTTAACAGAAAAATCTGAGTTTGAATCATAAAATCACAGTTTGCAACTGCCAAACTGAGAGATAACGACGACAAGCTAAAGACAGTCGTAAAACTTTAGAGCTTCCAAAAGATTTGCTGACGTATAGTTGCCTTTGAATAGAGCAGAGTTTTTCATTAGACTTGAATGACTTTGGACATTTTGCTGAAAATGAGATATCAACAGGTATCCACTACCAAAATGCTATGAAGTGAATTCATTAAATAAAGAACCTTTTGGCGAGCAATTAAAGTGAGCTGAAGGAACTGTCGAAACCATTGATCCCACCACCATCAGCGCTGACTGACTGACTGACCACTGAGATGGACGAATGAATGCCTGTCGGACGGTTGATGTGATCAAATGAATCCGTCCGTCCTTCTGAGTTGAGTCTTTTAATCAATACTGTTTTTTTTTCGTTCGTCCACCAAGACAGATTGACTGAGGGACAGCCGCCAGCCAGAATGGAAAAAATTACAAACCACAGTCTGAGGCTAACTTCAAAAACGTAGGAAAAAAGCAAACACGCTTAAGCAATGCTTTATCACCTTTCAAGATCTCTTTGTAAGATTGTATATGCGAGTTGTTGTTGTGGCGATTTTTTCACAAGGGACTTGTGCCGCCTCTAAGGCACAGTGTTGTGGGTTCAGGAAAGCATATACTTCTGCATATCAAGAGATTTTCTATGCCAGTTTCAAAAGTTACAATAGTTTAAAAAATTGTGTCAATTGTTTCAAGTTTTCAAAGGTATTGCTTTCTTCGTTAGGATTATGGCTTTTAAAAAAAGGAATAAACTATTTTTTTATGCCCACCAAAAAACTACTTCTTTTAAATAGTTTTTTTCTAATTTTTTTACGACTGTTACTAAACAACTTCTTCTATGTATAAGAGATATTTCCAACATTTGTAGCTGTAAAACGACGTAAACTTTGTTCAGCAGTTCAAGAGTAATTACAAATTTTGTAAAAAAACAAAACAAAACACTATCCCCATTTTTTTAAAATTTCACATCCCTATAAAATTTTTGAAAAAAATTGATTTTTGTCGGGTTGTAGTGATTTAAATAAAATGTTCGTGGCAACATTATCATTTTAAGCATTTTCTTCCAATTTTATTCCAAAGCAAAGAAATTCTAGAAATTTCTCAGTATTTTATACTTACTTACTTAGTCGGCTCTTACAGAACATTAGTTCCTGAAGCCGAACGTAGAATAGATTTCCAAGCGCTTCGATCTTCTGCGCTTCTTCTCCAATTTGTGACACCAAGTTTCGAGATGTCTTCCTCCACCTGATCTTTCCATCGGAGTTTTGGCCTTCCCCTTCTGCGTGAACCGTCATCAGGTTCGTATTGAAATGACTTTTTTGCTGGAGCATCTTCATTCATTCTCACCACATGACCTAGCCAACGTAATCTCTGTAATTTAATACGCTTAACTATGTCAATGTCGGCAAATAGCTCGTACAGCTCGTGGTTCATACGACACCGATATTCTCCGTTAACGCAGATTGGTCCATAGATTTTACGAAGAATTTTTCTCTCGAATACTCCAAGTACTGCCTCGTCTGCTTTCGCAAGTACCCATGCTTCAGAACCATATAACAGCACGGGTAGTATCAGCGACTTGTAGAGTGTGATTTTTGTTTGTCGAGAGATGGCTTTGTTCTTGAACTGCTTACTTAGTCCGAAGTAGCATCTATTAGCCAGGATTGTTCTTCGTTTTATCTCAAAACTGATGTTGTTTGTTTTGTTTATGGCGGTACCGAGGTAGATAAAGTCGCTGACAATCTCAAAGTTGTGGTTTTTAACTTCCACTGTTCGTCCGAGTCTGCTGGAAGTTTTGGTGGTAGATACCATCAACTTGGTTTTATCGGCGTTTACTGCCAGACCCACTTTGGCAGATTCCTTTTCGATTTTTTCAAAGGTGGCAGTTACTGCTCGCAATGTTCGACCCATGATGTCGATATCGTCGGCATAGGCGAGCAGCATGTGTTGTTTCGTGAATAGCGTGCCAGTCCTATTCACATCTGCGTCTCGCATAACCTTTTCCAGCAGGATGTTAAAAAGGTCACACGACAGACTATCTCCTTGTCTGAAACCTCGTTTGGTACTGAACGGCTCGGAGAGGTTCTTTCCTATTTTAACTGAGGATCGCGTATCAGTTAATGTCATCCTGCAAAGCCGTATTAGTTTTGTAGGGATACCAAACTCAGACATGGCTTGAAACACCTTTGGTCGTATAGGGCTGTCGAAAGCGGCCTTGTAGTCGACAAATAGATGGTAAGTGTCGATTTGTTTTTCTTGGGTGTTTTCCAGGATTTGGCGTAGTGTGAATATCTGGTCTATGGTGGACTTGCCAGGTCTAAAGCCGCATTGATATGGCCCAATTATCTCATTGACTTTAGTTTTTAATCTCTCACACACTACGCTGGACAGTATTTTGTATGCGATGGGAAGGAGACTTATTCCTCTGTAATTGGCACATACTGTCTTGTCTCCTTGTTTGTGCACGGGACATAATATGCTGAGGTTCCAATCATCGGGTATGCGTTCTTCTACCCAGATTCTACAGACAAGCTGATGCATACGCCCTATCAGCATGTCACCACCGGTCTTAAATAGTTCAGCTGGCAATCCATCGGCTCCTGCTGCCTTCAGCCGGGATACAGCTATTCTGACCTCATTCTGGCTAGGCGGTATACACTCAATACCGTCGTCTGGGATTGGTTCTGGGGCATCTTCGTCGCCGCTACTATCGGATACCAACAGTTGGGAAAAATGTTCTTTCCATATCCTCAGCACATTATCTGCCTCTGTCACCAGATTACCTTCTTTGTCTTTGCAGGAGGATGTGCCTGTACCAAAGCCCTCTGTCTGGTGTTTCACTCTTTGGTAGAATTTTCGGACTTCATTCTGACTCCTGTGCATCTCGATTCTCTCACACTCACGCCTTTCCATTTCTCTCTTTTTCCTGCGGAATAGACGCTTCTCCTCTCTCCTTTTCTCCCGATACCTCTCCATTGCTTGGCGCGTTGCCACTGACTGCAGAGTTGCCCTGTATGCCGCATTCTTCGCTTCAGTAGCATTGCGACACTCTTGGTCGTACCATGGGTTCCTTGGAGGAGGCTTCTGGTACCCAAGTATGGATTTTGCGGCGTTTTCCATAGAGTGTGCAATGTTTTGCCATTGCGCAGCAATATTATCGGGACAAGGAGTGCTTTCTGCAAGCAATTGGGTCAGTCGAGTGGAGTATGCCGTTGCTGTCTGTTGTGTCTGCAGCTTTCCGACGTCCAGTTTCCGCGCTGTGTCAGATCGTACGTTTCTCGCCACATTTAGGCGGGTTCGTACCTTTGCTGCAACAAGGTAGTGATCCGAATCGATGTTTGCACCTCGGATCGATCGTACGTCTAACACACTGGATGAATGCCTTCCATCTATCACAACATGATCAATCTGGTTTCTCGTTTTTTGATCTGGCGACAGCCACGTGGCCTTATGTATATCGAGATGTCGAAATCTGGTGCTGCTAACTACCATGTTTTTTGCCGCGGCGAAGTCTGTTAGCCTCATTCCGTTATCGGATGTTTCCTCGTGGAGGCTAAATTTTCCGACTGTTGGACCAAAGATATTCTCCTTTCCTATTTTTGCATTAAAATCTCCTAGGACAATTTTAATGTCATGGTCGGGGCAGCGGTCATATGCTCTCTCTAGGCGCTCGTAGAATATATCTTTGGTCTGTTCGTCCTTATCTTCGGTCGGGGCATGGCCGCAAATAAGACTGATGTTGAAAAACTTGGCTTTTACTCGAATTGTGGCTAGCCTCTCATCCACCGGAGTGAATCTGGAGACGAGGTGTTTGAGTCTCCGGCTAACCACGAATCCACAGCCGAACTCATGTCTTGTTTCATGCACACTGAAAAAAAATCGCTTCTGTAGTATATTGTCCCAAACATATTCGGCTTGAAATATACATATGTTTAGAGTACACTCCAAATATATAATATTTGACACACATAAATATTATATGTTTGGGAGAATATTGTTCTAAACAAAAATATGTTCCCATTCTAATATTTTTTTATTTGGAACTAGTATTTCCGAAATAAAGATTAATTTGTATTTAATTATTTTGGCAATGTATCAATGCCTTGATTTAAAGACAAGTTTTCTGTTTTTCAGGTGCTCAAAGATAATTTTTTTTATAAATTTTAAATGTTTTTAAAATTTAATTAAAACTTAAATCGTATAATCTTTCGTGAATATAAATTGCATTGATGGATTGACAAAAAGTGATGAATAGAAATATTTATAAATAAGGAAATTTTTAGCTATACAGTGTAACACGAAAACTAGGAAAATTCGAATAAGTCAGTAATGTTTTAAATAAAACATATTTGGAAATCTTCTTAAACAATAACTTTGTTTGTGTGTAAACACATATTTTATTTGTGAAATTCAGTTTGCAAATAAATTATGCTCTAATATATTAATATATGCGTTCCAAACAAAATTTCTTGATTTTCAAATAAAATGTATTTGTGAACAAATATATAATATTTAAAAAAATCGTTTCCAAGTATATTTTCTTTCGTTTCAAACATATCAAAAATGACGATTTTTCTCCGTGTGGCAGCTATAATACAGTGCGTCTCCTTTCGGTGTTGTTGTGACGCCTTTCCCATTCCATCGCACTTCCTGTAGGGCGGTAATATCGGCCTTGTACTTTTCTAGTACATCCGCCAGTGCGTACACTGCACCTTCTCTGTAGAGAGTTCGGACATTCCAGGTGCAGATTCGCATATCGTGGTCCTTAAAACGTTTGCGGGGGTCGTCAACATTAGGGGGGTTCATTAATCTTTTTCTTCGTTTGTTCATAGTAGCTGGGTTTTTTTATGAGGGTGGGTTACTAACCCGACGCCTCAACCATGTTTTTATCGTTCTTATGGGAACGCGCGGCACATATTAGCGCACTACCTTTGACGGATGTTGAAGGTAGCTACCCCAGGTGACACCACGGAGGTCAGTGTCCACATTTGAGATGAGGGAGGGACCAAGATAGGCCTGGGCTTTGCCATGTTATAGCCAGTCAGAGCCGTTGCTTGGTATCCATCATCCCCTACATCACTCAGTATTTTATATCTCTTTAAAAAATATTTAATTATATCTTCCACTTACATTTATTGATGTCGCAGCACTGTGCTCTCTGCCTCTATATCTCCTGTGCGGCAGTCGAATTGTGCTTTATGATTTCTGTGGATATTAAAGTTTTGCGCTGTTGTTTTTATATTTTCTTAATTTTTTCAGTTTTATTTTATGAATGTTCATGTGTCGTTTGTGCGGTTCGCTGTTTCTTTGTAGTTCTTTATACGAAGAAGTAAAAACAAACAAATCCGTTCACAAAAGGATATATATTTTAGCTTTGCATTCGACATTTTAATGGGAGATTGTTATCTACTTTTCATTTGGTCAAGGAGTGATCTACGAAATAGTATATTCCAAATGGTTTACGAATTTGCAACACATAATTTTGGCTCAGATAAGATATGGAATATAAAGAACGTTAGCAAAAAATAAATTAAAAAAGGAAATACATATATGTAATTAAAAATAATTATCACACAAATTTTGATATAATTTTATTTGTCTCTAAATATGTATGGATTTATCCTACTTTTTGAAAAGGCGCTTTAATTTTGGATGATTTAGAAAAAATATAAAAAAAACTGTCATTGACAGTTTAGAAATGTTGTTTACGTACGGCCAGTTAGCCTACCTCAAGATCTTAGCCTCTTTAGAATTAAGTTTTAACTTTACATGCTTTGTTTTACAATTCTTCATTGATCGTTAAATTGCATCTACGCGAATATAAGATAAACCGTCTGTCCTGCCGACCATCAGTCTTAATTATACAACAGCAGCGGCATATAAAAGTTAATTTCGAAATAACCCTTAAATGGTCAGATTAAAATTTAAGACCTTCGATGATGATGGCGAATAATTTCCATAAAAGTCCAAACTCCATAAGCTATTTATGGAGGTGTTAAATTGTTTATTTTTTGTTGCTTTCGCGAATGAAAGAAATTAACACCATTAACTTGTCGACATACTCAACCAGCCACTCTTGCAGTTTTGTGCCTATTAAGATTGAAATGAAATCCCTCAAATTGTTCCAATCATAATTCACAATTTTTCAACATTGAATGGCCAACAAAAGCCTTGGCAAATACTTTATAATCGCTGACAATCGGCAATTACGGCAGAAGTTTCAAATGCATATTCTCGGCCGCACATTCAACGAGAATTTTGCAATATTGAGTGAATACTGAATGGATGGATATATCGTTTATGGTCTGGCCATAACAGTACCGTAATGCCCAGGGGGCCGATTGGCTCAAAGCCAAAAAACAGCCCAAAAACAACAGAAAAACAACCACATAGCAAAAATTGCATATATTTTGTATACAAAATGAAAAATCCCATAGAGGGAAATAAGTTTCAGAAAAAAAAAAACACAAACTCAACAGCATTTGTTTGGCTATTAGAAGGGCCTTAACTTGGCTCACACATAAACATTTTCCTACAGAATTGCAATACGTGTTGCATTTCTCCTAAAAATGGCATTAAAGTGCAACAAAAACGCTGTCAACACTCACACTATGCAGTTGAATTGCTTCAAATGAAAATGCAATTTTCAAATATTGTTCACTTTTGTTTCTTTTTTGCCATAGAACATTTGGTTGGCGTTGTTGTTTTTTTTTTTTTTTTTTGCATTAAGTCCACAATTGCAATAACATTAAAGTAAAGTGCAAAAAAGCGCTACAAAAATAGTTCTGTTTATGTGGAAAATATTGTATGGGCGCTTAGAGAGAACCACAAGCAAACAGTGGGGTCAAAATATGCAAAAGATGTATATTAATCGTATTTTTACTTTATATGTATTTATAATACCTCAATATTCGAAATAATAGTTTTATATTTTTAATTTGCAGCTTTCTAAGTTCAACCTAATTAAAGATATTTTAAAGAAAAATACTAAATATCTGCAGGAAGATGTTTTGTTCTCAATACTTTATTTGTTGTTCATCTTTCCACATAAGTACGATAAATGAAACTGAAATAAGAAGAATTTAGCAAGGAACTCTTCTATAGAAAAGGTGCATGTGTCATAGTTTTGTATGCATTGTTGTCGGCATTCTATGGAAAAATGTATGAAATAAATATTCAGTCTATCTATAACATAAATCTATGACCAGTGTTGCCAGACGAATTTGACCGAAAAAATCGTCAAAATAAATTTTCGAAATCGTCAAAAAATCGTCAGCACAAGCATCTACCAGTTACGTATAGCTCTTGAGTTTTTTTTTATGGATGAAGGACATGTTTCGGAGTTAGATATGTTTTAATTGGTACTCTCAAATGATTTTTTGGATTCCTCAAAGTGAACATAAAATGAATGTTGTTGGCGGATCTCACATTCTTGAACGAAATTAATAATTAAATTTGGCGGAAACATATCTCATACATATATATTTCTTACGTTTGAAAATAGTCTTGCTCATATATTATGTATTTCTTTACGTCATGAAAGCCAGTAGAATTAAATTATTGGGACGAAGGGATTGGGACGTCAACAGGGTCCAGTGTAGATCCATTGTTTTATACAGCCCCCATACGAAAGTTCCATTAGATTCATCTTCTTGCCTCATTAAGGTGGGTACTATGTTTTTTCACCTTGAAAAAATTCCACAAAATGTTATTTCAAGTTGAAAAATGGAACGCTATTTTACTAAGGTCGCATTGCATTTTTGAAGTGTGTGTGTCGAGATGTCACTTTTATCTGTGTGTGTCTGTGTATAAGCATGTGCATTTTTTCCTTTTTGCTTTTCTTGAAAACAAACACGAGTTTTAATTAGAATCACAAAATTGAGAATCAATGAGCAATTAAATGGAATAATGCCGACTTAGAAAATAGTTAATTTAAATTGCAGAATGGAAATATGGTAGAAGATCATTGTGCTAATGTTATAATTAAATAAATAATTTATTTTGTGTTGATACGATGGCGATGCTTGTGAGGCATCAGAAGCCAGGGTAATACAATGTTACAAATAACAAAATAATTTCCTACTGTTGTACGAATATAAATAAATAAAATGA
Source organism: Eudasyphora cyanicolor (assembly GCA_963930755.1). Classification (NCBI taxonomy): domain Eukaryota; kingdom Metazoa; phylum Arthropoda; class Insecta; order Diptera; family Muscidae; genus Eudasyphora; species Eudasyphora cyanicolor. The sequence goes on along the minus strand of OZ005735.1, from coordinate 5,925,213 downwards.
TGTTTTGATGAACCGAAAAATATGTTTTATTATTATTTTTAAGGATTTACATTATATTTGTGGACATATATAAATTATACTTCTATCCATAAACGGATTTTCTTCTTCCAACTCCTAAGGCTGGCAAGAACTCACTATGTTCTTTATAACCATTTAAATATGAGATCACAGGCACTGCCCAATTCCATTGTCCTACTGCTTCGGTAGCGTTTGCCGTCCACAAAGTTTTTCGACGCTTTTCGTCACGATTGTTCTAAACATACAAACGTAAATGTACATATGTAATTACAAGACAAATTCCACATTATTACATATAGTTACATGTCCTTCCAGTGTTTTGCACATTTGCTTTGCTATCCAATCGGAATGTCACTCTTCTCGTTTATTCCATGTACATAATTATTTTCCGTCCTTTGCATTAGTTTTCTTTATTTGAGATAATTTAATTTAGTATTCTTTATTAGGAAATGTTATTGCTAATATTTACAACAGTTGAATTTCTCGCGGACAAATATGAATGTAAATAAATAGGAGTACAATGCTGGCGGCTTCAATTTGTTGCGGCGTTCAATTAATGTGTATCGGCGCAAAATGTCAATTTCTCACGTTGAAATAAACACAGTACCACAAATGAAAAAATTTCACTCAGTTTTTCACAACTTTGGTTTTTGTATGGGATTTCACCGTGAAACGGGAACATAGTACCGTGCTTTAGACATCACTAGTACCAACCGATTAGACTGAATTTTGACACTTTAATATTATCTAGAACAACTCAAAGGGAGACCGGAATTTGGTTATTTGGCCAACATTTTGGTATAGTTCCCACGCGATGTGACTTTTTAGCGCGTTAGAAATTACAAATACCAATCGTTTGGGCTAAAATTCGGCAATTTGTATTTTATTATACCCAGAACCATTTTAAGGAGCAAGTGACCCCATTCGACCATATTTTCGCATAGTCCCATACAACTGTCAAAACCGATTTGACTTCATAGCCCCAAAGAAAAAAATTCCTTCCAATTTGTCTTAAAAATTATATATGTGATGACCAAGGTTCACGTTTTGACGAAGCCCTTACTTTACCCAAAAAATTTCACTATCACTTCCTCTGCCAATTTTACAACTTAACAAAACTTTAGAGGTTTTTTTGTTATGTTATTGAGTGTGTTCCATAATATTTTAGACACTTTCTAACATTTCTGATTTTTATTTTAAAACGATAAATGGGAGAGTAAATATATCCCGAGGGAATTATAAAAAATTGTTTATATAAGAACAATTTGTAAAGTTTTCCTTACTTTTTTCATATCATAAAAAATAGTCATTTCGGGACAAAAATCGTCAAATCGTCGTGTTCTATTTTTTGGCTCTGAAAATCAACACTGTCTATGATCCAAAGTAAGTGATATACAAATGTTGACCGTTAGCTTTAGAATGTTTATTTCAAAATACGTATGTAGTCACTCTATGTTTTGCTAATGTAATTCATAGTTTTGACCAAGAATAAGTGATGTCAAAATTTCGATAGCCTTTTTATATTTGAATAAGGAAAATTTAACATTTAATAAAAAAAAATTGTTCTCGATTTGACGCTGTGAAGCTTATTTAAGGAAATATAGACACTTTAAGTTTTAAATGGAATTCCAAAATTTTTAAATAAATACTCTCAAAATTTTGACCTAGGACGTATATTTAAGGGAATATAAACATTTGAAATTTTGCACATAAATTAAAATTTTTTGTCGGAAAAGAAGTGTTCTGAAAATTTTGTCAATTTCGCCATTTTAAGTTCTGCTAATTTTGACAAAAAATAAGTGATCTGTAAATTTCGCCCTATTAAAAGAGATACAGCAACAGTGTTCTGATGTCACAAAAATCGTTAAAATTGATTTTTTAAATCGTCAGCACATCTTCAATTTATATACAGCAAAGTTATGCTTCAGAGGCATTTTAGCATTAATAAAAGTGTTCAAGATTTTTTGCAGCGCAGTCGATTTTAAGAAGTTATTTAACAAATCATTGTTCACAAAAGTTCGTCCTTTTAGCTCCCGGAAGCTTATTTAGGGAAAATATACTAAGTTTTATATGGGAATTAAAAATGTCTACGGCAAAACAAATACTTTCCAAATTTCGCCCTAGGGCGTTGTTTTAAGGAGATATAACCATTTTAAGTTTTGCAAATAATTTAAATTTAGTCCTCCAAAAATTAAGTAATTTCAAAATTTGATCATTTTCGCCCTAGAACGTATTTTTAAGGAGGTTAACCATTTTAAGGTTTGCAAATTTTGACCAAAAAATAAGTGATCTCTAAATTCCACCCTATTTAAGGAGATGTAGCAACAATGTCTGGATAAGGAAAATTTAAAATTGTAACAAAAAAGTTTTTCTCAAAAGTTCGACCTTTTAGCTTTGAGAAACTTATTTAAGCAAATATAGTCGTTTTAAGTTTTACATGGAGATTTAAAATTTTGACGGCTCCCAAATGTTAAAATTTTGACCGCTCTCAAATTTTCGCCCTAGGACGTATATTTAAGGTGATATAACCATTTTAAGTTTTGCAAATAAATTAAATTTTTTACTAGAAAATAAATGATCTCATTTGGTCCTTTTCGACCTAGCAAGCATATTTAAGGAGGTATAACCATTTTATGTTTTGCAATTTTGACCAAAAAAATAAGTGATCTCTAAATTCCATCCTATTTAAGGAGATTTAGCAACAATGGTGTCAGATCCCTACACATCGATAGGCATTTTATATTTGGATAAGGAAAATTTAAAATTGTAAAAAAAAGTTTTTCTCAAAAGTTCGTCCTTTTGGCTCTGAGAAACTTATTTTAGGAAATATAGTCGTATTTAAGTTTTACATGGAAATTTAAAATTTTGATCGCTCTCCAGTTTTCGCCCTAGGACGTATATTTAAGGGGATATAACCATTTTATGTTTTGCAGTTTTGACCAACAAACAAGTGATCTCTAAATTCCGCAATATTTTAGGAGATGTAGCAATAGAGTTGCCAGAAAAATTTGGTCCGAATTCGTCAAAGTGAAGGCACAAAAATCGTGGAAATACATTTTTTAAATAGTCAGAAATTCGTCAGCATATCTTCAAATTATATACAGTAAAGTTATGCTTCAAAGGCATTAAAGTATAGCGTGATCCTTTTCGAGGTTCCCTACTTTTTTAAAGAAACAAAAACACAAAAAATTCAAATTTAATGGGGAATGTTTATTATCATTTGAAAGAACATTCTTTGGCATTTATTTTTTGAAGATTATGTCTATCAAATGTTGGCCGTGGCTACGTCTCAGATGGTCCAATTTTCAATGACTCGTTTGAGCATTTCGACTGGTAACTGGCGAAAGACACGCGTGATGTTTTGCTCCAAGGCCTGAATCGAAGCGGGTTTGTCCGAATAAACTTTAGACCTTACATATACCCACAGGAAAAAGTCTAACGGTGTGATATCACACGATCTTGGTGGCCAATCGACCGGCCCAAAACGTAAAATTATCTGCTCACCGAAGTGTTCTCTCAATAAATCCACTGATTGATGCGATGTGTGGGAAATGGCGCCGTCTTGTTGGAACCAAATGTCGCCGAGATCACGAGCTTCAATTTTAGGCATCAAATAGTCGGTAATCATAGCACGATAACGGTTGCCATTGACGGTTACGTTCTCACCGGCATCATTTTTGAAGATATATGGACCGATGATTCCGGTACGTCGGATCGGGAATCGGTCAATGGCAAAAAGATAGCTCTTACCGAGAGCTAAAATATTGCTCATTCGTGTGTAGGTCGTGGGTCGACTGGAAAGTGTTTTTTGGATTTAAAAAAAATGGACTTAGCGCAATTGGCGAACGATTATTTTCATAAATAAAACTGAATAATTTGTAAACGTTGTTCAGGCGTAAGTCTTTCCATGATGAAATGCCAAACAATGCTTAACAAAAATAAAATGACAGCATGACACGACTCACACGTGATCTGTCGAAAAAATGCTATTGAAAAAAGTATCTCTACTTAGATCACCCTAAATTAATAACACTGGCCAAAATTTTTTGCGGCGCAGTCGATTTTAACTATTTATTTAATAATTTCAACAGAAAAAAATTTGTTCTTAAAAATTCGACCTTTTGGCTCTGGGAAGCTTATTTAAGGAAAAATATGCGTTTTAAGTTTTACATGGACATTCAAAATGTTTACCGCAAAATAAATGCTCTCAAAATGTCGGCTTATGACGGGCATATAAGGGGATATAACCACTTTAAGATTTGCAAATAAATCCAATTTTTGTCTACCAAAAAATAAGTAATTTCAAAATTTGGCCCTTTTCCCCGTAGGACGCAAATTTAAAGAGGTATAACCATTTTGAGTTTTACAAATTTTGACCAAAAAATAAGTGATCTATGCATTTCGCCCTATTTAAGGAGATATAGCAACAGTGCTGCCAGATAGATTTCGTGCAACAGCACATTTTCAATTCACATACAAAAATGTTATGCTTCAGAGGCATTTATCTATTAATAACACTAGTCAACATTTTTTTTGCAACGCACTCGACACCAAATTTTGCATTTGTTTCTATTATTTTTTTGCAATAGACAGAAAGTAACTGAAACATATGGTCTCAAACCAAAATAAATTCTGACTAAATAACAAAAGCACAGACCAACAATAACCCTGCAGCCAAAATTACTAGTTTGTATATAGAAATATACTAGTTGCTTTTTACTTCAAACTAGTAACATATCTGTCCTTTTTTCATATAACAAACTATCGATTTTAACATTGGCTTGTCATAGGCACCCAACTAGTTCATTTGTTTACAATTCAGTACTAGTTAATATCTAGTTCAGTTATTACTATATTTGAGAATAAGAGAGTACAAGAGAATGGTGGTGGGAGAGAGAAACATTTACTCTGCCACCACGAAACAAGTACTTGCTCGTAAAGCAGTTCACTCGTTTTTGCTTATTTCTCTGCTGCTGACGGCAGAGAGACGAACGAGTCGATCTGCAACCACCATGTAGGTACCAAACAAGTACTGTTAAGCAGCTCAGATAATCGTTTTTGCTGGCAGCGATGCGAATGGGTTTGCATAGATCACATTGCAACTAGCTTATGACTGGTTCAATACGCAACTAGAAATGATTTTAGCAGCAGGGAAATAACAACAACACATACAAACACATAAGGTACGATGACGTCGGCATTAGCCCTTGACACAACTACATTTCGTCGGCTTAATGCTATTTTGTTCCATACGCCATTTTGTATGATTGGAGAAAAACGCAATTTATTGTTTGAGTAAAAACGGGACTGAAGAGTTACACACTTTTTATTTCATAGGGTTCCCAACAGTGTTTGTATGATTTTCATGCATTTCTATGACATTACATCCAAAAATAAGCAAGTTATAACAATTTTTGTACTTGGCATTTTGGTCCATATCCACTTTTATTTTAATAGTTTTTCGTATTTGTATTACATGGACCACAAAAAGGGTCGGTATGGAAGGGCACTAATTTACATATTGTGATCGAAAGAACGTAAAATACTGAATGAAAAATATAGGGCGATAGAAAAATTGAGACATAGAACAAAAATATCGAAATTATTTCCCGTTATTCAAATTAAAACAAATTTACCCTACCAATATCTCGAAAACTAGGCGAGATAGGAAAAAATTAATTGCAGATTCTGAAAGAGCATGCTTGGAACCCATATTATCAACTCCTAACTCAAAAAACACAAAAATGGCGTATGGACCAAAATAGCATTAAGCCGACGATTTGTTTTCGAGGTTCGCGATGCGAACCCAAGCAAAAAACAAAAATGTATTGGAATGAGAGTTTTAGTATGTTGACTCAGTTCAGCAAAATACGGGTTTGGTTAGCAGTTCTTGTTAAATTCAAGTTACTGCTTCCATAAGTATTTCAGCTGATTTAAGTTAAAGACATACACTATTGCTACTGAATTCTGAAGATGCTATAGTGGTGTCTATCGAAACTGCAGTCAATTCTACCAAGCATTTTAAACTCTCTACCAATTTTTGTAGTTATTAAAATTTCTCACAAAATATATTTTTTCGCATTATTTTGTGATCGATATAATTTTTATCAACTTAATGTAATAATTCAACACCTTCAAATAAATTTTTCGTGAAAACTGAACTAAATTTTTTGAGTTTCTAACAAAATGCCAGACAATTCACTATGACATTATTTTTGCGCCACCTTGTACTTTTTCTAGTTTTTTTCGTATCTTTAAAAGTCATAATTGTAGAGCATAAAGCGTCAAATCACTATTTTCTATTTTTTGGCCGTTTTAATTTAAGCTAAGAAAATGCAATTGTTTGTACAAAAAAGTGCTAAAAATTTCGTCTTTTTCGCTCTTTGATGGATATTTAAGAAGAAATAGCCAATTTAAGTTTTGCTAAGGGAATTCAAAATGTTAATCCAAAAATTTCCAAATTAGGTCGGTTGTATTCGGATAATATTGTGATAAAAAATATTGTCCTTTTCGGTTTGGGGCGCATATTTAAGAAGAAATAACCATTTTAAGTTTTGCTAATGAAATTGGTCGTTTATGTAATTTCAGGCTTAACTAAGGAAATGCAATAGCTGGACAAAAAGACGTGATAAAAAAATGTCGTCCTCTTCGCTCTAGGACACATATTTAAGAAGAAATGGCCATTTAATGTTTTGCTAAGGAAATTCAAAATGATGATCCAAAAATTTCCAAATTTAGTTGATTGTGATGCAACCACATGTTTCTCCAAATTATTCACCCTTATCGGGACTAAAATTCCACACGGAATTTGTTCCCTGTTCCCTAAATTGCACATTGAAAAGGGAACAAATTCCGCGTGTAATTTTATTCCCGATAAGGGTGAATAATTTTATTGCATACACTTCACATCGACCCACTGTACTTGGACACTCACTCCACTCGTACATATGTGTTTTACACTCGATTCTCTTTAGGGAAATATTATGTATGAACAAAAATTAATAACACTAAGCAATTGCTAAAGCATTTAAGCGTTTATGGCCTTAAATGCGATGATAGATTCATGAATACGTTATAAAAATCCATCCTAAACAGAATATTAAAAACACTCGCACAATCGCATATGGACATAAATAAATTTTCAAAACACATGAACAAAAATGCAATGAAAATTTGCAATTTCCATTGCAATTGCCACAATTGCACTTGAATCGGAAAATTCGTTAGACGTTCATCGTTTGTTTCTTGTTGTGCATTCAAAGAGCGCATGCGCGCTTAAATACAATAATGAATGTCCATGGGCCACAGCCAACATGACAATTGAATGATATGAACTTTGCACAATAACAAAAAAATTAATTGCAGAAAAAACAACATCAGCAACATATGATAGTTTGTCTGAGTAGTGGATGGAATACGAATACCTGCTGTGTATTTATAATTGGTCTAATATAAAGTACATATTATGCTTTGGCCATAAATGGTTTAGGCCAGTCAAATAATTGTTTGAACCAAAACCAAGTCAATCATAAAGCCCAAAAAACAGCTGCAGTTTGTCATATCTCGGCCAACGGCTGAACGTCAGTGTGACCGTAAAGTGTTGACGTCGTTATGTCTAATGAAAATGACACTTTTCCAATTTATTATAAATCCAAACCAATTCAAAGCTACGAAATAATTTCAATTCGATTATAAACAAATGTCTTCGCTTCGCTCCAATAGGCCAGAATTATATGGCTCACGTACGCCATGCAACCACACGACTGCTGTGACGACCAGTCAGGCTCTGCGGCAGCCTGTCTGACAGTTCGACACACCAGAAATTCGGTCATTTATGAAACGTAGAAAAAATAACTTCAAAAAAATATTAATGAATTGTTAATTATCGCTTGGAGTTATACGAGAGTGATACGACAATTCGCATGTTAGCCTCACAGCGAACTGAAAACTGCCAACATGAAAATTGCATGAGTTCCACATGGTTTTGTGTGGCATTTTTGTGAATTTCACGATTTTTTTTGCGAATCGGTGTGTTTCTGGTAAATATATGTCGGTTTCTTGGCAAAGGCGGCTGCGTCGGAGCTACTCTATTGCACTACCGTTTCAACAATATTAACAACATGTGCTGATGTCCGTCTATGTGTGTATAGTATATGAGCAATTTTATTTGAAATTTTTTCAACTAGATGATATCCAATATTTGCAATGCACTTTTAGGATCAATAATCATCCTAAAATAGTTAAATTTCATTGGTAGGCTAAATTTCTGAATATGTGCTAATCACATGATTAATTATAATACAAATTCTATCAAATTATGTTTTTTTTTGATATTGTTCGGTTTGAGGTCCTTTTAATTAAAATGCGTTTTTCATGTTTTCCTAATTAATTTATTATCGTCCGCTCAATAAAACAATAGCGTATACGCATATTCACCATTATTTTTTAATGCATTATAAGAATCTGCGTAATCGATTATATAGCTGGTAAAAATTTGGTGAAATTCTACTTCCACAAAGTGGGTCAAAAGTTAAATTGAAAAAATAGTCTATATGGGCAAATATCAAAATTTTTTAACACAGGGGTAATGTAGGTTTTTGTACCCTTTTCTCGTTTTGTGTACAGATTTCGGTGCATAAGTTGATGGAATTAGATAAACCACAAATATAAAAGTTTTTTCCCCAAAAATGTTGTTATTATCTAAAAAACTTTAGAAGTATAAGCACATACATTTGAAAATTGTGAAAAAAGTCGTAGAAATGTTCATATCTGTATCCATTCTTTTATAAGTTGTGGCTAAACTATTTATTCTGAAGTTACTAGTCACGAGGGACACATGGAGGAAGAATTTTTCGTGAGCACTGTTTAAGTGAGATCTTTCCGCAAAAAATTATAGCTCATAACTTTTTGAAATGCGATTTCAAGTGTATTTTGTTTTTTGACCGCGGTCAGCGCGGCCCGCTATGTAATGTATAAACAACCAAACCTTTGTTAAACTTGCGTTAATTTAGTTGATAGTGTATTTCGCGGAGCACGTCGACAGTTATGCATAGGTTGAGCTAAATTAATTATCCCAGATGGCTTTTGACCTGGTGAATCCAAAAATAGGGGGCCGTAACAAAATAATGAATCGCTGAAATTTTATTCACTTTTTTAAATTTTTGCAAAAAATGCAAATTTTGTCCTTGGCATTTTTATACCCTACACCACACTGTGGTACAGGGTATTATAACTTTGTGCATTTGTTTGTAACACCCAAAAGGAGAAGAAATAGACCCATCGTTTATTATACCGATCGACTTAGAATCACTTTCTGAGTCGATTTAGCTATGTCCGTCTGTCCGTCTGTCTGTCTGTCTGTCTGTCCGTCTGTCTGTCTGTCTGTCCGTCTGTCTGTCTGTCTGTCTGTCTGTCTGTCTGTCTGTCTGTCTGTCTGTCTGTCTGTCTGTCTGTCTGTCTGTCTGTCTGTCTGTCTGTCTGTCTGTCTGTCTGTCCGTCTGTCTGTCTGTCCGGCTGTCCGTCTGTCTGTCTGTCCGTCTGTGCATGTATTCTTGTAATCAAAGTACAGGTCGCAATTATGGTCCGATCTTGACGAAACTTTACACATATCTTTTTTTTGGCCCAAGGACGATCCCTATTGAATTTGGTTAAAATCGGTTCAGATTTAGATATAGCCCACATATATATGATAGCCCCGATTTAAAAATGTTATTTTATATCCGATCAGTATGAAATTCGGCAGGAAAAGGTTTCTTATTACATGAATGAACTCTGTTAAATTTGGAAGAAATCGGTTCAGATTTAGATATAGCCCCCATATATACATTACCCCCGATTTGACATATAAGCGCTGTAAAAATTTTATTTTATATCCGATCAGTGCGAAATTCGGCAAAGAGAGGTTTCTTATTACATGAAGGAATACTGCTAAATTCGGAGAAAATCGGTTCAGATTCAGAGATAGCCCCCATATATATGTTACCCCCGATTTTACATGTAAGCGCTGTAAAAACTGTATTTTATATCCGATCAGTGCAAAATTTGGCAGAAAGAGGTTTCTTATTACATGAAGGAATACTGCTAAATTCGGAGAAAATCGGTTCAGATTTAGATATAGCTCCCATATATACGTTACCCCCGATTTGACTTGTAAGCGCTGTAAAAATGTTATTTTATATCCGATCAGTATGAAATTCGGCAGAAAGAGGTTTCTTATTATATGAATGAACACTGTTAAATTTGGAAGAAATCGGTTCAGATTTAGATATAGCCCCCATATATACGTTACCCCCGATTTGACATGTAGGCGCTGTAGAGACTGTATTTTATATGCGATCAGTACGAAATTCGACAGAAGGAGGTCTTTTTACATGAATGAGTATTCAGGGAAGATCGGTTCAGATTTATATTGATTGTTCCTCCTGATTTGGTATCAAACCGCTATAGAAGTTGTATTTTACTTCCGATCATTAAAATTTTCCAGAAAGATGTTTCTCAATTTAGGAACGAATATTGCTTAATTTAGCGATTATCGTTTCAGAATTAGATAATATGTTTCTACCCATTTACCAATTATTCCAAATTATTATGGCAATGACCCTTATCGCATTGTTAGGGAGGTGTAGGGTATTATATAGTCGGCCCCGCCCGACTTTCTGCCTTTCCTTACTGGTTACTAGTATAAACGTCTGATATTCATTTCTATGTTCTTCGGGCGTACTGCTGTGGTGCACTTAACAATCATGGAAACTTATATGAAGATTGAAGTCTTGTACACGAAGAACGTGACACTTTTGTCTCAGCAATGATCGTCAAGGCACACCCAGTGCGGGGTTCAGATATGGCGGAAGTGTATATGAAATAAAAGGATTTTTAACGCTCTATTCTGAAATCGAAGGGCCGTCATTTTATTTTGATGATTGTGCAAATTATGCACATTGCAAAAATTATATTTTCACAAAAATAATGTTCGTATGAAAATTTTAACTGGTCGATTTTTTGACTTTTTTGATTCGCTATATTTATCCGAATAATGAAGCTACAGCGAACATTTTGTCGTAGGCTGATAGAAATGCTAATGTTCTAAGATTGTAATTTTAGTTTTCCGAATTCCGCTGAAAATTACATTTTATACAATTTTTATACCCTACACCACACTGTGGTACAGGGTATTATGACTTTGTGCATTTGTTTGTAACACCTAAAAGGAGAAGAGATAGACCCACTGTTTATTAAACCGATCGACTCAGAATCACTTTCTTAGTCGATTTAGCCATGTCCGTCTGTCTGTCTGTCCGTCTGTCCATGTATTCTTGTAATCAAAGTGCAGGTCGTATTTATGGTCCGATTGTGATGAAATTTAGCATAGTGATATTTTTTGGCCCAAGGACGATCCCTGTTGAAATTGGTAAAAATCGGTTCAGATTTAGATATAGCCACCATATATATGTTTTACCCGATTTGACATGTAAGCGCTGTAGAAATTGTATTTTATATCAGATCAGTACGATATTTGGCAGAGAGAGTTCTCTTATTAGATGAATAAACACTGCCAAATTCGGGGAAAATCTGTTCAGATTTGGATATAGTTCCCATATATATGTTTCACCCGATTTGGCGTGTAAGCGCTGTAGACACCATATTTTATATCCGATAAGTACGAAAATCGGCAGAGAGAGTTTTCTTATTACATGTTTGAACACTGCCAAATGCTTACCGCAATTTCCATTTTCGCATTGATATGTAGGTGTAGGGTATTATATAGTCGGCTCCGCCCGACTTTCTGTCTTTCCTTACTGGTTTTAAATTTCAATTTGGAACCGCCATAACTTTCGCGGTCTTTGAAATTTATTCACAACAACGGTTTTTGCGTGTTTATATTTTTGTCTTCGTCTGTTGTAAAAACCGTCTGTTAACGCACTTTTAGACTAATAGAATATCATCTGGCTGTAGCCTGATTATTTCACCACATATTAAAATGACAAGAAATTGAAAACATCGATTCTTTTCTAAAATATACATATTTATCTCCCAAGAACTCTAATTTCATAAAAACTTCAAATGTGATTTTCTCGAAACTACCAAATTATAAACTATTATTTTATTGAGGAGACGATATAATATTATATACCACATATACCTAACCTAACCTTTAGAGAAGATGACCCAATGGATCGTTATCATATAGAAGGCCAAATAGGTCGCTATTATAGAGTACATTGCCATAGATTATATGACCAAAGTACACATAATAGTCGCCTTCTATAGAGTAGATGACCTAATTAGTCATTTACTATGGAATATATGACCCAGGTGGTCGTCTACTATAGAGAAGATGACCCTATAGAATAGGCTTCTACAAAATAGGTGGTCCAATCGGTCGTCTACTTACAAAAGAATAGATGACTCAATAAAACGTATACTTTTGATCAGATGGCCCTTTTTATATATAGACAAGATAGACTTCTAATATGCAGTTGTTGACCCAATTGATCGGCTACTATAGAGTAGATGACCCAATTGGTCGTCGCCCAATAGAGGAGATGACCCAATTGGTCGTCGCCCAATAGAGGAGATGACCCAATTGTGCGGCTACTATAGAGTAGATGACCTAAACTGATCATATAATATAGAGTAGGTGAGCCAATTGGTCGTCTATTATAGAGTAGATGACCCAATTGATCTTCTTCTATAGAGTAGGTGACCCAATAGGTTGTCTACTATAGAGTATATGACCCAATTGGTCATTTACTATAGAGTACATGACTCAATTAGTCGTCTCCCATAGAGAGGTGGCCACATAGAGTAGTCTACTACAAAGTATATGGCCCTATAGAGTAGTCCCAATCGGTTGAGTAGATGACCCAATTGTTCGCCTTATATAGAGAAGTTGACTCTAGAGGGTTGTCTACTACAAAGTAGGCTGCCCATCGGTCGTCTACTACTCTACTACAGACTAGATGGCTCAATTAACCGTATAGTTTTAAAAATATGGCCCATTTGGACGCCTACCATAAAGTATATGACCCAATAATTCATCTACTACAGAATAGGTGGCCGAATTGGTCGTCTACTATAGCGTAGATAGACCAGTACTACGTCTACTATATAATAGATGGTCATACATACGTCTACTGTAGAGTTAATGATCCAATTTCTCTAGAAACTAATATATTTTATTGTTTGTATGCCGTGTATGAGATGATGAGTATTTAAGAGAGATAGAGGGAGAGCGAGAGGGGAAAATAATACACATTAAAAATTTTTATTTTTGGACTTACCTATGTATATTGTTGTAATACAATCCTTATGGGCGTTGTTTACAACAGCATTCAATAAGTTTCTTGATATCCTTGTTATCAAAATTAGATAGCCATTAAGCTGCGCTTTTAAACAGCTCTTCTTTTCTAGAGTATTTTTTAGAATCCTCTCGCAATACGTCTTAAGGACTATTCGTCAAATAATGGAGGCACTTCGGATTGAAATGTGAACACTTAAAAAATACATGAAAAAGAAAAAATCTTTATTTGGGTATTTCTCCAATGTCGTATGCGACATTCGTACACATTCAAAGTGAAAAAAACATATGCCAAAACATTATTTCATTTTGACAAAGGGCGAAACTTATAGCTCTTGATTAGCACTATAATTGGTGCTAAGGCTGATTTTGCCCAATTGTTCGGTTTCAAGATAATTACAAAAAACCAAGCCATTCGCACGCTACAAAAACAGAAGTCGCTTTCAAAGCAAACCAATCAAACACAGATTTCGGGGAAACCTGAAGGAATATTTTAATGCGACTAATTGTAAAATGTCTTGGATTCATGTATCTTAATAATGTTTTTTATTTTATTCAAAAATATTAAGTAGTTTATTATTTTTTATTTAATTTTTTCGCACGCAACATGTCACATGCGACATATTATTCCATAGTTCTTTTTATGTTTATTTTTTACTTTTTATGCAACTAGACATCCAAAGGTTGATTATAAATGATTTTTAATATATTCAATATATTTATTTTCACAACAAAAATTTTTTTTCATTTAGATATAAATCAAGATTTAAAATAGAGAACATTAATCAGAAAATAACATGCAATTCAAATTCGAATTTGCACTCAAATATTTTAAAATGTGTTATGAATAAATTTGGTTTCTGGGAAAATTAGTTAAATTTGATAGATTCCCTATAAAAAAAAATAGTAAAACAACATACTTTTATAGACTTTAAATTTTTTGGCTGCTGTTGAAATCTCGTTGGAAATGCCCATTTGTTTTCTATCAATACTCGTACATCTAACATAAAATTAAGTATAGGCTATTATTCGTTAATGTTGTGAAACATTTATACTTATATAAATAGTTTTCAATGTACATAATGTTTATATCTTCCTTAAATTGTTGTAAAGAAAATATATATTAGTCAGGAAAACATTTTCATCATAACATTTTCATGTTTCTTAGCCATTTTTCTATGGAATCACTCATATGCAATACTGGCTTGTCGCCTCAACATAACAAATGTGTGCGATATTGTTGCTATTATTGTTCAATTATTCAATTTATCAATATAATTCAGGGGGCTCGTTGCGTTTTTTTTTTTGTTGATTTGCTTATTGTTTTTGCTGTTGTAGTGGTTGTTGTTGTTGTTCTCGATGGTGTTATGTCTTGTAAACATACCTGCAGCGAGCGCCATCTACATGCCTAATAATTACTGGTCAGTCAGTCATTTGATTCTATTTGAATGCTTCATGTGCAATATTTCCAAGAAGTTGACAACCTTGGCATGTTGTTGTTCATTTGGATTTTCGATGTCGGATTTGTTGGGGGGTTCAAAGGAAAAAAATTTCGTGTAGATTTTTCGCATTCAAAATCTCCTGCCAATGCCGCACAGCACAGCATGACTGCGTTAAAAGCGACAAACAATTTTTATGAGTTTTTCGCAAGATTACAATTGAGTAAGATTTCGAAACAAACGGAATAATCAATTTTATTCTTTGAAATAACAAATCAATAACTTCATAACTTGTATTCAGAAAAGCAAGTATATCATTCGTGAAGACCTATAGTCGTACGAGTAAACTATTATTTTCTCAATCCAAGGTTAAGGAAACAATTTTCTTTAGTTTTATAATTATAAATTATAGCGAATATAAATACTCCCATTTCTCGGTCGCTTTGTGGTTTTGAAGAAAATATTACGAAATCTAAAGCCAACGTTACTTCACGCCAAAATCAGAAAACAATTTTCTATAGGGTCAGTCAAATGAAATACAGATAACAGAAAAACTATAAATTATAAATGATGACCACAAAATAATAATAATTGTCCTCGAAAAAGGCTGAGTAAAGAAATTAAAACTAATTTTATACTTTGTTTCTCATACAAAAAAAAAACATGAAATGAAATCAATTCTTATATTCACTGAAAATGAGAAACTAAAGATATCTGTCCTATGAGGAAACCAAGTCGAAATACACTCAAAGGAAAATATTGGAGAAATCTTTGGCGGATTGAACCATTGGACAGTATGTCCGTATGTCTCTCTACAACCAATGGTCAGTATGTCCTCTACAACCAATTGGTCTTCTACGAGTATTGAGTAGATAACCCAGACGGGTTTCTACATAGAATAACCTAATTGGTATTCTGCTATAGCGTAGATTATCCAATTAGCTATCTCTTAAATATAGAGTAGACTGTGGAATGAATAACCCGAGCAGAATAACCAATAGGTCTCAACATATAGAGTAGATGATCCAATTTTTCTTTAACTATAGAATCGGTATCCCAGTTAGACTTGGTCCTTATAGAGTAGATTGGTCCTTATAGAGTAGATTATCCAGTTGGTCCTTAACTATAGACTAAATGACCAAATTGATCTGCTACTATGGAGTAGATGATCAAATTGGTTTTCTACTATAGAGTAGATGACACAATTGGCCTTACATTATAGAGTAGATGACCCAATAGGTCTTACATTATTGATTAGATGGCCCAATTGCTCGTATACTATAGAGTAGATGATGAAATTGGTCTAATACTATACTTATAGAGCGCATTAGTGAATTAGGTTCATTCCATAGCGTAGATGACCCAATTTGCTTAAACTATATAGTAGATAACCAAATTGGCTTTATACTATATACCCAACTAGTCGTTTACTATAGAATATATGACCAAATTTTTTATTTTACTATAGAGAATAGGACGAAATTAGTCATTTAATATAGATTAGAAGACCAATTGGTGTTCGACTATAGAGTAGATGATCTAATCGGTCTTCTACTATAGAATAGATGACCTAATTGGACTTCTACTATAGAGTAGATGACGCAATCGGTCTTCTACAATAGAGTAGATGACCCAACAGGTCTTATACTTTAGATTACATGGCCCAATAGGTATTCTGCTTCAGAGTAGATTTCCCACTCGATCTTATACTAAGGGGTTCTCCAACAAGAGGTGTTATTTTGGTATTCAAAGAAAAATGTAATTTTTTTAGATAAATGATCGGATGTTTATTTCATAATAAAGAGGAAGGTATGCCGTTTATAATGAAAAACAACATCAGCCAAATGGCCACCACGACCACGCTTACAGGACCATATCCTTTTCATGAAATTGTCCATAACCAAATCGCAAAGTGGCTGTCCTATGTCGTCGATAGCCTCACGAATTCTATCTTTGAGGTCTTGAATCGACGCTGGGCTGTTGGTGTAGACCTTATCTTTCACGTGGCCCCAACGGAAGAAGTCGCAAGGTGTTAAATCACAAGATCTCGGTGGCCAATTGTGATCACCTCTTCGAGAGATAACACGGTCCGGAAACTTTCCCGTAACAGAGCAATGGTTTGTTGATTGTGTGGCACATAGCGCCGTCTTGTTGAAAGTAAACGTTGTCCAGATCAATACCATCTAACTCCGACCATAAAAAATCATTAATCATTTCTCGATAGCGCAATCCATTCACCGTAACTGTTGATCCAACCTCATTTTCGAAAAAGTAAGGTCCAATGACCCCGCCGGACCATAAACCGCACCAAACAGTCACACGTTGAGGATGGAGAGGCTTCTCAACAATAACTCTTGGGTTTTTCTAGCCCCAGATGCGACAATTTTACTTGTTGACGTAGCCACCGAGGTGGAAATGGGCCTCATCAGTCAAGATGATTTTGTATCGTTCGTATCGCTTTTTTTGGTCGATCGTTTTGTATCGTTCGATGATCGTGTAGGATTCCATTTTTAGTAATGGCGTAGTTTCTACCTGTCAAATGTCAAAGAATAAAAGCTTCAAAAGTGACAGCTATCGAAATATATAAATAATAAATAATGGCGTAGTTTCTACCTATCAAATGTCAAAGAACCTTCAAAAGTGACAGCTATCGAAATACCGGGTGATTAAAAATAACACCTCTTGTTGAAAAACCCGTTACAGAACAGATGTCCCAATTGATCTTATACTAGAGAACAGATGACTCAAATGGTCTTCTACTATAGAGTAGATGACCCAATTGGTCTCCGACTATAGAGTAGATAACCCAATTGTTCTATAACAATAGAATCAATGGCCCAGTTGGAATTTTACTATAGAGTAGATGATCCAATACACGTAGACTAGATGACCAAATCGATTTTCTACAATAGATAGATGACACAATTGGCCTTACATTATAGAGTAGATGACCCAATTGGTCTTACACCATATATTAGATGGATTCGTATACTATAGAGTAGGTGACCCAATTGGTCTTATACTATAAAGTAGTTGAGTCAATTAGCCTTATTCTATAGCGTAGATGACCCAATTGGTCTTTTAGAGAATAGGGCGAAATTAGTCTTTAACTATAGAGAATATGACGAAATTAGTCTTTTAATACAGATTAGATGACCCATTGGTCTTCCACTATATAGTAGATCAGCTAATTGGTGTTCGACTACAGAGTAGATGACCTAACTACAGAATAGATGACCTAATTGGACTAATTAGATGCCCCACATGGTTTTCTAATATAGAGTAGATGACGCAATCGGTCTTCTAGGATAGAGTAGATGACCCACCTGGGGTTTACTTTACAGTAGATGACCCAAATTAGAGTAGAGATGTTTTTAGTGCCAAGATCTAAGTTCTTCCAATGGATTGTAATACACAGTTTTAACTATGTTTTTTTCTTTAAGTGTTTTCCCCCCAATTTAATCTTTTCGCACAAAGTGATCATTTTGATACCTGCTGAGTTTCGATCATCGTACTTATTCATTAACCACCATCCCAACCATTTATGCATCCATTCTATGAGGGTTGTTTTTTTCCTTTTTTTCGGGAACACATCATCAATAAGATTTATAATGGCAATTCAGACATTTAGACAAGAAACAACGTTCCCTTTTCAGGTTTTTTTTTTGAGAAGAAGCAAAAGTTTTAAATTTCTTGGAAATTAAAGCCTTACAATCGCTCTTCGAATAACGAAAATTAAACAAAATGACGTTTTCAAAATTTACTACGAATACGACGACGACGAAGATGATGATGATGATGAAGGTGGCGACGATCAAGACAACGGACGTCGTCGTCGAATTGCTTCAACACTTAAGGGCTGTTGCTGTGTTAAATGGGATGAAACCTTTTCCCATTTGTTACCTAAAGGCAGACAGACAGACACGCGGACGATTTCGAATCATAACCGTCCATGGATATTCTCGTACGGTAGATGGAACACTTTAATTTCATACTCTTGGCTGGATTTGGGTTTCGTTTTTGAATCGAATTGAAAATTTTGAATATTATCAATTTTATTTGTTTAGTCCGTTGTACTCGTACACTGTCTAGTCTTGTTATGGTTGAGTTTTTTTTTGTCTTTTGTTTTGGCTCCACTTATTCTATACACTTGTCCGTCTGTTCAGTCCGTCTTTGGCTTGATTACTTTGGTCTTTTTTATAGGGGTTATCAATAGATTGGCTTTGGACTTATGGTGTTGTTGGTATTTAGCTTAACGTTGCATACGCTACTTGTTGTTGTTTATTTCTGATGTGGTTGTTGTTGTTTGTGTCTATCTTTAGCTAGCTGCAGTTTTTGTTGGATTCGGCCGGCGGTTATCGCTGCCGCATTTGTGATTTGGTGTTGTTTTTTTTTAATTTTTGGTCTTTCGATTGGTTGGCTACTCAAATCAACGCAGAACAGACACCCCAAAAAAAAAATCATGCAGGTGTTGTTTATAATAATGTTGTTTCGAATATTCATACCCAAATTCATTTCAAGTTAATTTTTCCCATTTTTTTCGTGTCGAACTGTCTGTCCGTCTGCTCATAACAACGCGTCATTATAAATTAAACGAGCAACGATTAAGTTGGGGAAAACATGTTTTTCCTTTTTTGGATTTTCGATTTCTGGGAGGTTTTTTTTTCAAATTTATATTTTGAATTTAACGTATATTTTAGATAAGTTGTACAGGAAATGTTTATAATTTTTATTTTCAATATTTCAAATAAAAAGGAGACTAAAAAAAAAAACATTTCTTTGGTAAGTAACTTTAGTACACTGGCGGAAAAATATGTAAAAAACTCTTGAACGATTTCAAAATTTTATAAATTCCGCTGAAATCATGTTGAAAGTCAACATATTTTTGGTTCGGAAAAACATTTTCATTTGAATTTTGTCCTTTTATTCGGTAGTCGATTTTTTGCAAAACGTGGCAGATAGATTTTCATCCCCACATGTGCTCAAGTTGAGCACGTTTGGTACATATTTTTTATGAGTGTATAAATATTTTATTACTAATATTTTTATAGGTTTTCCGCAAAATATCTTCATGAATCACAATCAGAGTGGCGACTTAAATACCAATTCTTTTTTAACCGAAGGCCATTTTTTCCTTTGTTTCGTAAATATAGTGACATTATATAGAGTGGCGCAATATCGGTTTTCATGGCCACTTTGTGGTTTTGAAAATATTACGAAAACATCGTTATCTTTCTTTATAACAAAAGTAGTAAAAAAATTTTCCGCAACGTTCAATAAATAAAATATAAAGAAAGTCTATAAATTAAAAATGACCGCAAAATCAAAATAATTGTCTTCGAAGAAAGGCTGAGTAAAGGATATTAAAGATATTTTGCACTTGAATTCAGAAAGTCACATAAATCATTTGTGGCAACCTATAGTCTACGAGCATGCTATTTCCAATGTCTTTTCACAAATCCAAGGTTAAAAAACAGTTGTCTTCTGTTTTATATTTAAAATACAAATATTGTTGTTCTCTAGGCCACTCTGTGGTTTTGAAGAAATCATTGCGGAATCCATTTCATCGTTATTTCGTACCGAAATTAGAAAACAATTTTCTCTTCGACCACAAAATAGTAATAATTGTCCTTGAAAACGATATATTTTTTTCTCAGTGAAAATGTGAAGCTTTTGAGGCCGAATGCGTAACAATTCAACCAAAAATGAGCTTAATCCCGGAACAAAGTTTAAAATTTGACGAATAGAACCATTGTTTCGATAGAAAATTTCAGCTATTATCCAGCTATGCAAGCTACGCTCGCGTGTAAGTTTATCCGTGATGAAATGACAAAGGAAACTAAACAAAAAAATAACTATCAGCTGTTTAAACAGTAGCCAAATCAAGCAGAGTTACCAACCCACGGTTTTGAACCTGTAAACAAATCAACCTGTATAAGACAGAATTAGCTGTTGTAAAAAAATTACTCACAGAAATATAACTTAGCGGCAAAGATTGATTCCAGAGAAAGATCACTGAAGGATCGACTTCATTAAAAAGAAAGAAGTTCGGGATTGATTTTGATAGAGAAAAAACAAGAAAATACACTCAGATAGTTCTCACCAGAGTACAATTGTTGAAAGGTTACTTAGATGCTGAATCTAGTAAATAAAAAGAACACTGATTCTAGAGCTGAATATGGGAGAGAACAATTACTAACAGATCGACCCTAGGAAGGAAAAATAGATCATAGATTAATTCTAGTGGAGCTAAAGAATTTGTACAAAAACATTTCTCACAACTCTAGTAGGGAATAACCTAGAGGTCGACTCACACAGGGGACTACATAAGGAGAACTCAGAGATAATTTCTTGTACAGAAAAGGAATCAGTTCAAGATTCTAGATCGATTCTGATATCGGAGAGACCAGTATAGAGCAAGTCCTCAGAGGTCGACTCTAGTATAGAGGAAGACCTCAGAGATCGACTCTGATATCGGAGAGACCAGTATGGAGGAAGACCTCAGAAGTCGACTCTAGTAAAGTGGAAGAACTTAGAGGTCGACTCTAGTATAAAGGTAGACCTCACAGGTCGACTCTAGTATAAAGGAAGACCTCAGACTCTAGTAGAGAGCAAGACCTCAGAGGTCGACTCTAGTGTAGAGGTAGACCTCAGATGTCGACTCTAGTATAGAGGTAGACCTCAGTGGTCAACTCTAGTGTATAGGAAGACCACAAAGGTCGCCTTTGGTATAGAGGAAGACCATAGAGGTCGCCTTTGGTATAGAGGAAGATCTCAGAGGTCGACTCTAGTATAGAGGAAGACCTCAGAGGTCGACTCTAGTATAGAGGAAGACCTCAGAGGTCGACTCTAGTGTAGAGGTAGACCTCAGAGGTCGACTCTAGTATAGAGGTAGACCTCACAGGTCGACACTAGTATAAAGGAAGACATCAGACTCTAGTATAGAGCAAGACCTCACAGGTCGACTCTAGTATAAAGGAAGACCTCAGACTCTAGTATAGAGGTAGACCTATGACTACGACTACGACTCTAAAATAGAGGTAAACCTCAGTGGTCGACTCTAGTACAGATGAAGACCTCAGAGGTCGACTCTAGTACAGAGGAAGACCTCAGAGGTCGACTCTAGTATAAAGGAAGACCTTAGAGGTCGACTGTAATATAGAGGAAGACCTTAGAGGTCGACTCTAATATAGAGGAAGACCTCAGAGGTCGACTCTAGTGTAGAGAAAGACCATAGAGGTCGCCTTTGGTATAGAGGAAGACCTCAGAGGTCGACTCTAGTATAGAGGAAGACCTCAGACGTCGACTCTAGTACAGTTGAAGACTTCAGAGGTCGACACTAGTACAGAGGAAGACTTCAGAGGTCGACTCTGGTATAAAGGAAGACCTCAGAGGTCGACTCTAGTGTAGAGGAAGACCTCAGAGGTCGACTCTAGTATAGAAAACAACCTCAGGGGTCGACTCTAAGATATAGGAAGACCGCAGAGGTCGATTCTAGTTTAGAGGAAAACCTCAGACGTCGACTCCAGTATAGAAGAAAACCTCAAAGGTCGACTCTAGTATAGAAGAAGATCTTAGACGTCGACTGTAGTATAGAGGAAAACTTCGGAGGTCGACTCCATTATAGAGGAAGACCTCAGAGGACAAATCCAGTTTAGAGAAAGACATCAGAGGGCGACTATAGTATGGAGGACCACCTCAGAGGTCGACTCTGCCATTGAGATATCGACTCTTGTATAGAGGAATACCATAGAGGTTGATTTTAGTATGGAGGAAGATCTCAAAGATAGACTCTAGTATAGAGGAACATTTAATTTTACGACAGAAGAATATTTGTTAAAACAAATCTGAAAACAAAAAAATTTTATTATTTTTTTTAATTTAAAAATTTTCAATATTTGTTATCGTTGTTTAATTGATTTAAAATCAGTTTTATTTAAACATCACAAGTCCAGTAACCTCTAGTATTCGAAATGTGATAAGTTAATCGCAGAACATTTACAAAAATGCGCTTAGATTTGGACTAAGTCGAAATCGAAAAACTCATAATGTAGGCAGTTTATACTTGAGCAGCATTTGCGAAACATTTCCACAGAATGAATATAATCATTTGCTGTATTATAATTATTCAATATTTAATTAATGTCGCCTACACAAATCCAGAAGGAAACATAGGTAGGAATTTCCATTTCAAATAATTGACGAATGATCCTAACGTATTCAACCGAATTTCCAGCTAATAAATACTTTTTGGAAAAACAAAAATTTATCTTTGAGATACTGCAACATGTTCAGGAACCTTTACTAAATGAAGAGTTGATAAAAGCGGGACAAATTGGTTTGGAAAGAGACCCCGAGAAATATATGGTAAGACGAAATAGTTTTAGAAATTAATGACAATGTGAACAAGAGTGATTTACTTTTAGGAATTCAATCAAATAATGGTGGATTTTGATAAGAAGATATTCAAGAATCGTTTACTAAAACCCAGCCAACAATTTTCCATGGTCAACCCGGAATCTGTGAAAGAACTGAAAGGCATGTTTTATTTGTTATACTACGCCAAAGATTGGGAAACTTTAAAGCAAAATATTTGTTGGGCTCGAATTCATCTGCATCCAGAAATGTTTGTCTTTGCTTTTACCCAGGCCCTAATGAACAGAGAAGACTTTGCCGATCTTATGTTACCCAAAATTCATGAAATATGGCCGTATCATTTCTTCGAGACTAGAGCTATACGAAAACTGGAGACATTTAATTATGACCAATGGACCTGGCAGAGTATTTGGTATAGCAATTGTTCAAAGCAACAAAACGAGAGGTGGTGTTCGGGTATTAATGAGGCTGGAATTAAAAAAGACGAACCACAAATGTTGTGGCCCACGCAAAAAAAAGTCAATGGTTATTTGAGAAACTCCAGCAAATGGTTTCAAGCTTTGGAGGATGTAAGCTTCTACACTCTGTCTCCGCAGCATAACGAAGGTAGAAATCACTTGAGACAAACTGAAAATTCCTATTTATTACTGGACAAAGATTGGCATTCATATTGGTATTATTTAAATATGGGTCTCTGGCTTCACATGGAATTGGGAAATACGCTTGACAAAGAGTTGAGAGACTGGTGGTTTTGGAATTTGCAGCAAATTCTCATAAGACACAGATTTAGCGAAAATAAATCCACAGCAGTGAAAAGATCCATCAATTACTCATTAAACGAGCGTCGGATTTTAACATATGGTCCTTTGGAGTCAAATAAGAAATTGAAAGTCCTGCAATGGCTGCAGGATTTATACCACACCACACAAACAGCATTGCGTGAGCAAACCTTCCAAGGAAGAAATCAATCACAACTCAGCTTGCATTCCGTAAAGAATTTTGAAGAATTCCTAAAGCTATATTTTGATACTGACTACATTTTAAAAATACTCTGGACTTCAGTTACCACCGAAGATCATAATTTCCAAACCATGTTAAGGGATGAGAATTTCTTCGACTACGCCGAGATTGTAGTAAAGCTTTACAAATCCTTAAAGTCTACCTTTGATCCTCACAAAGCATCAGATTTTAATAGTGAAGGTTTAAAGATCAACAATGTGAATATTACAAAATTGCAAACTTATTTTGAGTTGATTGATTCAGATGTTACCAATTTGCTAAGACCGTCTCATTTGTACTATGAAGGTCAATTGTTATGGTTCAAATCCTTGATGATCCGTCAGTACCAATTGCAGCATCAGCCTTTTACTATATGGTTGAATATCTCAGCCGAAAAACCACAGTCCGTGATAGTGCGCTCTTTCCTACAACTGGATTGTTCTAACAAAGGAGGCAAAACTGCTGTCCCTAAGGATTATCTCCATTTGGATACATTTCTCAGTGATTTGACCAAAGGTTCTAATATAATAGAAAGACATTCCAAAGAGTTCTATGCCTATGCGGAACCTTCATTCAGCTATACGGAATTATATCATTTTGTGCAATCTGCTTTAAATGATCGATTTGAGTTTCCCCTGAATATCAGTAACGGTAACTGTAGATTTCCTCATCATTTGATGTTGCCACAGGGCATAAAGGGTGAGGGATTACCTATCAAAATTGTATCAATCGTTTCTCCCTACAATTATGGTATTCATAAAGCTGACAATTTGAAATGTGATTTTAGTGATGGAGTGACGACATTTGATGATTTGCTGCCGGGATTTCCTTTCGATCGTTATATGAAGGACGATGACTTTCTTCATCTAAAGGACAACATTTTCGTAAAATCTGTGAGAATCTATCACAGAGATGAGATATATAATAAAGAAAATTAATAAAGCTAAAATTAATGTATAAATTGGATAAGGTATGAATTATATTTCTTGCTAATAAAACCATTGTTACCTTCTCCATAATGCCTTTGTTCTAAAAATATACGTTTTATACTTTTTTGTTTCTTGAGTTCCTCTTAGGAAAGAAAAATCGATTAATAGCCAACAAGTTTCTGGGAAGCCAAACCTAAGAAGTGACAATGGTTTAACTCCCCTCTTCCTCCAAATCTTATCTAAGATCCACATCAATTCATTCAATTCTTATGTTAATTATTGTCTTCTGTTGATCAGTGATTTTTTGTTGTCTGTTGCAACAGAAACCAATTCTTAATTCTTTTTAATATGCCACTCATGTCCAAACGAAAAAAAGGTTTCTTCTTCTCCACATTCAGATTCAGCCGCTGGAACTGGTCCGTCCTTCTACTATGTATGGGGCAAAACAAATACGTATGACTCATCGTTGGAACGAAGAAAAATTTTAAGACTTTAGCAAACTTTTTTTCTTAAACCGATCTATAGAGAAGGCGGGTTGAGCAGAGCAGTCCAATGGGCAGACAGGCAGGAGGACGGACAGACGGACACAATGTCAATATCGGTTGTGTTGTTGAAAGTTTATGTTTATATGCGATCAGTGATCATTTTTTGCCATTAACATGTTTAAAGATCTTTAAAGTCTTTACAACGGCCCAACAACAACGGCAGCAACCCCGAGAGCACCACGCCAAAAAAATAAACCATGGCAAAATTATTCTCCTTCGACTTCCCAAATGCCAGTAATGGACGATGACTACTACCTGCTGTCTTGATTTGTTGTTGGTAGTTTAATACTAAGACTACTTACTAGGTTAGCTTAATATTATTATGAGACAGGTGGCCCTCGTCAAATGCGGAGAAAGGATTTGAGGAAACTGCGAGTAGATGTGGTCCACGGATAAGGAATTGTGGATAAAGAGTAACAGCCCTCATCAGATGGCCCTCAGAAAATCCAAAACGGGCGAACAAAACGGATAAAGGGTTGTGGAAATGGATGATGAGTAATGGATAACGGATAATATGTGTAATATATATAAAATAAGAAAACGAGTTTAAATAGATGATTATTATCAGTAACGAAGAATAGGAGTACTGATGCATAATAGGTAAAGATTACTGGGAAATGGACAGTGGATGAAGGATAATGGATAAATTACAATGAAGTAATGGACAATTAAGTACATGTATTTTTTCTCTCAAAAGCTAGAAATGCAATTGAGATAAAGGGTTGTGGGTAAATGTCAACGAATAGCGAGTAACAGCCCTCATCAGATGGCCCTCAGAAAATCCAAAAGGGGCTTATAAGACGTATATAGGGTTGTGGTGGATATGGATAGTGAGTAATGGATAACGGATAATTTAATATAAATACATTTTAGAAAATGTGTCTATATTGATGATTGTTATTATTAATGACAAATGGGAGTATTTACGAATAATAGGTGCACGTTAATGGATAAATTACAGCGACAACAAAGGTTCAATTTTGTTCCAGCATTTTTTTTTTTTTGAAGGGTGAAGGAAAAAACTTTTTTTTAATTTTTTTCGGTTTAACATACATGGACTCCTAATTCTTCTCTAACAATATTTGACAAAATTGTAGCCACAGTAAATCTGAACAACTTATTTGAATATATATAGGAATACAGTTTCCTGGGAGTGGGTCAGTCATCGTGTCTACCATTGTAGACTATGTCCTAGAACTATCTCTCAAGAAGAGCTTACACGCTCCCCATTCTGTTCCTCAGGACCATTAAAAACAGTTCCTAGTCGTTCAAGTTCATCTGCTTTTAGTTTCCTATTATGTCACTGTCGCAGGTACACAAATCGCTAGAAATATCCCCAAATATGCGTGTTCCCCTGTCTTCCTAGTTGAATCTGCTTTGCAGTCCCGGGTGTGTTCTCGTAAGTTGCTGTTGTCCTCGATTGTCGAGATATGCGACATTAGAGGACAATTTTTAAATTAAGAAAGAAAGTTTCAAGGATGTTTTTAGCAGCTTGGCTATCAGACAAAATATTGATGTTCAGTGTCGATAAAGACAGAAGGGTGTTGGTGAGTTTGGAGTTTAGGCAGGTCCACATCTGCTTGGAATGTATGCAGTCCCTACCTAGAGACCACCTGTTTTTTTGTTGCCATAGGAACACTATCTCTCAAGAAGAGCTTTCAGGTCGCTAGACACATACCTACATCCACTTCCTAGTCTTGCAAGGCCGGCACCCAAATCAGGTGAACAACGAACTATGCAGTCAGCTCTTTAAAAGATCTGGCGTGGTCGAGGTCAGTTTTTGAATTCGGTTTCCAGGAACATTATTGCAGTCAGATAAACTATTGATACGGACTTTATTCAGAACATTAATTCTCTCCTAAATTCTGCCACCTCTCTAATAATCAGACAGACTTGTTGTAATGGATTACCTTAAATCCTAACTTTGGAATCTACTGCATATACGTTCACGAATGTGCTATCATCATGGATGTGATCATACCATTCTGATGTATCACGGATAAGATTGATATACTTCTTGTCAAAAACTGGTTCAGTTTTAGTGTAATTATAAATGCCTGGAATGACAGGCATATACTTTTTTGACACCTAGCTTTGCAGATTACAAAAGAAGCTAATCCATTCAGAAAAAATCGCGTTCGCTTTCGGCAGATTACAAAAAAACTTTGTTTTTCTGAGAGTGGGACAAAAATCTCTAGGTTTTGCAACGTCGTCCATTTCCTAGCAAATTTGTCGACTTTGCAGGTCAACGGGCTGCTCAGTCATCGTGTTAAGAGATCTGCAGCGAGGGCTGTTTGAGAATTTGGCGATGTAACCTCCGGAGATTTAATGGCAGCCTGACTATTAAAGAAAATAACGACGCCAGTGTTACATCAGTTGTTACGACTTAGCCGCTTGGCGACTTACCATATTTTCATTCGGGTATGTTCTGGCACTCACTTGGAGTTTCTCACGTGAAATGTCTTAAGAAAGAGGTGTTCTAAAAGTCGCTATCACGCCTGAAAACCGTATGGCATGGAAGACAAATCACATTTTAGGCATTATTAAAGCAGAAGTTAGGCAGCCAATACTGACTGCAGTTTCCAGGCACCTCGCTATTCGTCCTGTGAAGTAAAGGCGAGAAGTGAGATGAATGTGAAGTGTGTACCAGAACAGGGGTGATTATTTCGGCCTGATAGACACTGCAAGTATCTGGTAGTCTGTGAGCTATATCAATTATTTACAAGGTCAACCGAAACCAACGTTCTCATCAAGCTTCGAACCATTTTTATATAGTTCATATATCCTGGTATTCTGCCAACTGATTCCTCTCCGGCAGTTATCTTAGTGTTAAAGATCCTCTCGAAGGTATACACCGTTGGTAGTCGTACATATAAAGTCCAATCGGCCGGTTACCATTGCGATATCCCCATGTGGCCATAGTTCTTGTACCTCCATTAATAGACAGCTTTTTTTTGTTTTTGTTGCAACTTCTCTATCCACAATATCAATCGGAAGAAGATTAAGTAGGACTTAGACTGGAGAAGGAGTATATATTTAGTTTACTTAAAAAACTATTGCCTTCTTTATTTCACTCTCCTCAATTAGCTTCAATTGCATCGTCTTAACCCCCGACGTGAATAACTGTGTTGATTGTAGAAATTAGTAAATCATCATTTTCCAGCCCATTGTCCCATCCTTTAGATTCTCACCCGTATTCACGGAGTCATATCTGTTCATTTAAACATTTGCTCATTTAAACCACTGAAAGGT
This sequence comes from Eudasyphora cyanicolor, assembly GCA_963930755.1. Taxonomy (NCBI): domain Eukaryota; kingdom Metazoa; phylum Arthropoda; class Insecta; order Diptera; family Muscidae; genus Eudasyphora; species Eudasyphora cyanicolor. The sequence continues at coordinate 5,896,358 of OZ005735.1, read as the reverse complement.
TTTCTTCGATATGAATGAGTCATGCGCTTAAACGTGATTTGCTTTTGTTTCTGTTCTGTTCCGTTGTTTTTTGGGGTCTTGGGGAGATGTTGTTGCTGGTACTGACTGGAGCTGCTGCTATCGTTAGGCCTTTACTGGAGCCGGTTAGAAATGCTGTTTATGCAATTCGCACAAAAGACCGCCAACAGCAGCAGCAGCAGCCGAGCAACAAAAACGACAAGAATTACGCCAATGAGCAATTGGACAAAAACGTGTGAAGCAGGTAGTTTGAAGCTTATTCAAGATCACCACAAACAGACAGACAATCGAATAGATTTTCGGAGGGTCACCTACAAAAACAAAGAGGGCCCTCTGTTTAGCATGAGTCATGCATTGGACCGTCCCGAACAAGCTTTGGCTACTTTGGTTTAACGGACATTTTGTTGAAGTTTCCTTCGTGTGTACACTGTACAGCTATTAAAAATCACTCCGATGATTGATTGGAAAAATAGTGTTAACATATTGAAAAATGGCGGCTGCTGCCGCTCTATCTGATGATGACTAAGCCAAAATTGGCTTTGCTAACCAATGATAAATACGTCCAGTGCTACAAAGACAGTCTGCCTAATTCAATTAGGGTATATTAATTGAAATCGCACGCCTTTTTCGGAATCCCTAAGATTAGCGGCAATTGAAAACCCGTTCGGCTGAACGATGTTCGACGTCTTCGACAAACGTGACAAAGTATATTCTATTTTAAATTGGGTGCGTAATTTTTTCCCATTCGAAGTTATTTTGTTTTGTTATTTTGTTGCCGTTGATTATTCTGTCTAATCATTGTAGCGTCATAAGTTAAATGATCGCTTAACTCGTTTTTCGCCGTTTCTGTTGCCGTTCTTTTGTTCAGTCTCGCCCTAGGCTAAGCTGAGCTGTCTGCACATGCGCAGACAGTTAACATGTTTTATGCAAACGAAGTGTCAACTCATGAATACAAAATTCTCGTTAACGTCGGTCGTTATACACCAAAAAAAAAAGTGAAAAGTGTCTAAGAAGTAAACCACCATGATTGTGAAAAAATACTATCGAATCTGCAAGGGGAGTGAAGCAAATAAGTGAAATGAAAAAAATTTCATAATCACGGCATCACGATCACGTTAGATATCATCACATATAGAGAACACAATAAATCCTCACGTGTAGTGCCGAGAAGATCCTTCCGCGTTCCTTCCTTCCACCAAATCCTTAGATGAATTACATAGCCTCCTCAGGGTGGTTATGGCACAAATGTTAGTTATACCCCTCGCTTTGCATTTCATTTTCGTCTCTAATACAACATAGAAGATTATCATATATTTGCAATCAAAAAGCCATAAATCGTTTTTTCTAAGTACGCTTAGTGTCATCCATCTCCTCCCTGGCAAAGCTCCTCCAGCCAGTAAAAAGGGCCCTCAGGGTTATTCAGTCGGCGGTGAAAAAAAATGCAAATTACTTTTCAATACCCGTCTGGAGAGGCTGCCTGACTGTCTATCTGTTTGTTAGTTTAGTTTTTTTTTGTAGATTTGTGTATAATTTTTCTTTCCTCGATATGAAGATCTTGCCTAGTACTGCTGCTGTTGGTGCTGCTTGGGGTACAACCACGATAAGTTGTAAATTTATAAGCCTTTAATGTTTTGATGCGTCTATTCTAAATATAGACGATTTATGGCGCACTGCAACTCATTAACGTTTATGGAAACATCAATCATTTGCTGAGTATTAACTACTCGGTTTTTGTAAATTTATGAATAAATTATAAACGGAATCATAACGCAAAAATGGCTTAGCACATGTGAATGTATGCTAAGACGGAAAAATATTTTCAAATTACACACTCTAGATGCTAAAGGATAATTTTGCAGTCTCACAAAACAATAGATAAACAGTATTACATAATATTTTTGGAATCTTGTAAGAAAAAACTCAATAAAACTGGAATATACCTCTGAGGTATCTTTTATGCGAGAGACAACCTCTGATGTCTTTCTCTATATGAGAGTCCATCTCTGAGGTCTTCCTCTATATTAGTGTCGATATCTGAAAACGTCCTGTGCATTAGAGTCGATCTCTGAGATCTTCCTCTCTACTAGAGCCAATCTCTAGGGGCCTTCTCCTATACCAGAGTAAACATGTAAAGTCTTCCTTTATATTAGAGTCCACCTCTGAGGTCTTCCTTTATCCTGGGTCGATCCCTGTGGTCTTCCTTTATACTAGGGTCGACCTCTGAGCTCTACATTTATACTAGAGTCGTATGTATGTTCAATAAATTTGTGAATTTTGTATTTTTTCAAAAAGTAGCGTCGTCCTTTCATGGGCCTTTTCAGTTTTGGGAACAAAAAATAGTCACATGGGGCTAGGTCAGGGGAATACGGTGGCTGCGGCACCATTACTGTGTTTTTTTTTGGCCAAATATTCGCGCACACGCAACGATGTGTGTGCAGGGGCGTTATCATGGTCAGTTAAGCCAGTTTTTGTTCTTCCACAAATCCGGGCGTTTTTGGCGGATTGCTTCGCGCATAACTTGCAGGTAATATCCTTTATCGACCGTACTACCCTGTGACAAGAACTCATAATGCACCACGCCCCTGCAATCAAAGAAAACTGGCGCGCTTTTTTGGTCTTGGTTCATGCGGCAGCTTCCATTGGGATGATTGAGCTTTAGTTTCCACGTCGTAACCATAAACCCATGATCCGTCACCAGTTATGACCCTCTGGAGCAAATTTGGGTCGTCACGGACCGAGTTCAACATCTCCTGAGCAATGTTAACGCGATGCCGTTTTTGGCCCGAATTTAGCGGCGACCCGACTCATGCCCAAATCATTGGTTAAAATCGAATGGCACGAGCCAATCGATATGTTTAGATTCTCAGCAACTTCTCTAATGGTAATTCGTCGATTGGCCAATATTTTTCTATTCACTTTATCAATGTTTTCGTCTGTTGCTGACGTGCTCGGGCGTCCGGCACGCTGTTCGTCCTTCGCATCTTCTCGGCCCTCTAAGAACATTTTGTACCACCGATAAACGTTGCTTTGGTCCAAGGTAGCTTCACCATACGCCACAGTCAACATTCGGAATGCGTCAGCGAACTTTATTTTGGTTTTCACACAAAATTTGATGCAGATTCTTTGATCCATTTTCCGAAATAGATAAAAATCGAAGACAAGTTAAAACACATCTAAGCACAACAGCTGTCAAAATGGCCGACCTTGTCAGCATAAGTAAGGGACATGAGTACCAACATAACGCTACAAAAATATCAAAAATCATTTGAGGTTTATCTCTATACTAGAGTCAACCACTGAGGTCTATCTCTATACTAGAGTCAACCACTTAGGTCTTTCTCTATACTAAAGACGACCACTTAGGTCTTCCTCTATACTAGAGTCGACCTCTGACCTCTTCCTCTATACTAGAGTCGACCTCTGAGGAGTTCCTCCATACTAGAGTCGACCTCTGAGGACTTCGTTTATGCTAGGGTTGACCTCTAATATCTTCCATTGTGCTAGGGTCTACCTCAGAGCACTTCGTTTATACTAGAGTCGACCACTGTTGTGGTATTCCTCTATACTAGAGTCAATCTCAGAGGTCTTGTTCTTTTCTATAGTCGACACCTGTGGCATTCCTTTAGACTAGGGTCAACCTCGAAGGTATTAATATATACCAGAGACGACCTCGAAGGTCTTCATTTATCCTAGGGTCGGCTCGAAGACCCTTATCTATACTAGAGTCGATCTCTGAAGTCTTTATTTGAATTGAACTCTGAGGTCTTAGTATATATTAGGGTCTAGCTCTGAGGTCTTCCTATGTACTAGAGTCCTCTGAGGTCCTCTTCTATACTAGAGTCGACCTCTGAGGACTTCCTCTAAACTAGAGTCGAACTCTGAGACCTTCCCTTATACTACAGTCGACCTCTGAGGTATTTTTCTCTACTAGAGTCGACCTCTGAGGCCTTCTTCTCTACTAGAGTCAACCTCTGATGTCTTCCTCCATATCTCCCTCCACCTTTTCTTTATTCTGAGGCCTCTTCCTCGATTTCTGAGGTCTATACTAGAGTCTACCTCTGAAATTCTTCTGTATGTTAGAATTGACCTCTGGGGTCTTCCTTTACACTAGTGTCGATCTTTAAAGAATTTGTATATACTAGAATCCAATTCTGACGTATTCCTATGTACTAGAGAAATCTTAGATCTGTCTCTGTATCACAGTAAATCCCAGAGCTTGTGCTTTATACTAGCTTCAAGTTCTGTGTTCTTCCTCTATACTAGAGTCGATCTAAAATGCCTAGCTATGTACTTATGGAATATTCTAAATCTGCCGATTTCGGGAATAGAAATATATTTGCAATTCCGTGTGTGTTATATAGGTTGATCTAAGTAGAGATACTTTTTTCAATAGCCTTTTATTGACAGATCACGTGTGAGTCGTGTCATGCTGTCATGTTATTTTTGTTAAGTATTGTTTGGCATTTCATGGAGACTTACGCCTGAACAACGTTTAAAAATTATTCAGTTTTATTATCAAAATAATCGTTCGCCAGTTGCACTAAGCTCATTTATTTTAAATAAAAAAAAAACACTTTCCAGTCGACCCACGACCTTGACACCCATGAGCAATATTTTAGCTCTCGTTAAGAGCTATCTTTTTGCCATTTACCAATTCCCGATCCGACGTAACGGAATCATCGGTCTATATTTCTTCAAAAATGACGCCGGTGAGAACGTAACCGTCAATGGCGACCGTTATCGTGCCATGATTACCGACTATTTGATGCCTGAAATAAAAGCTCGTAATCTCGGCGTCATTTGGTTTCAACAAGACGGCGCCACTTCCCACACATCGCATCAATCAATGGATTTAATGAGAGAATACTTCGGTGAGCAAATAATTTCACGCTTTGGGCCGGTCGATTGACCACCAAGATCGTGTGATATCACACCGTTAGACCCTTTCCTGTGGGGATATGTAAAGTCTAAAATTTATGCGGACAAACCCGCTTCGATTCAGGCCTTGGAGCAAAACATCACGCGTGTCATTCGCCAGTTACTAGTCGAAATGCTCGAACGAGTCATCGAAAATTGGACTCAACGGATGTACCATCTGAGACGTAGCCACGGCCAACATTTGATAGACATAATCTTCAAAATATAAATGCCAAAGAATGTTCTTTCAAATGATAATAAACATTCCCCATTCAATTTGAATTTTCTGTGTTTTTTCTTTAAAAAAGTAGGGAACCTCGAAATGGATCACGCTATATATGGCATAATTTCTTACTGCAATAATTGAGTCTAGTAGTCCGTACTTTGAAAGGTAATTGGAAACCTGTTAAGGAGGTAGCGGAGAAAAGGACCAAACATGTTTTTCGGGAATGTGCGATTTTAGGGGTAAAAATACTCAAATACTCGTATATAATAGGGTCGACCTCTAATGCCTTCCATTGCGCTATGGTTGACCTTGGAGCACTTCCTTTATACTAGTGTCATCCTCTGAGGTCTTCTTTTCTACTAGAGTCGATCTCTGAGGTTTTCCTCTCCATTAGAGTCGACCTCTGATGTCTTCCTCTCCATTAGAGTCGACCTCTGATGTCTTCCTCTACACTTTGAAGTATTCTTCTATATCTTCCTCCACTGAGTTCTTCCTAAGGCCTCTTCCTCGAATTCTGAGGTCTTCCTCCATAGTAGAGTATTTGAGGCCTTCATTTATACTAGAGTCGATCTTTAAGGAATTTTTATATATTTAATCTTAGAGCTTTCTCTGTGTGAAATAGTAAACACATTTTGGAACTTTTTTGCGTTTTCGAATGCAACTTAAAATATCTCCACAATCAACATAGATGCCCAATTACTTTACAATTATGAAAAGGACAATGATCTGCGAACGTGCGCAAAATAAAATGCTCAACAATATCTGACCAGTACTAAACGGCTCGATTAGTTAGACAAAAAATGTCTTCTAACTAGAAATGTCTTTGGTTACGTTGAAGCGAGTTAATCCAATGTAACTGAAATAAATAATCTTCAGCAGTTCCACGGGCAGACAACGGCAACCCAGTTGATCTTTCAGTCCAGTCGAGTGTTGGGCGACCCACAGTCTCCTGGCTCGTTTTTTGCCTCTGCGACTAATTGAAAAATTACTTACTATTGTTGACCATTTATTTCAGTTATATTTTTTCTCATTTTGTTCATTTTTTGTTGCTCAGTTTACAATGTTGTTGTTACTCCATATGGTAAAATTTTCCTCCAACAACCAGCGGCGTGTAATGGCCACGTGCCATAACTGTATCTTTTGTTAAATGGAAAGAAAAACTTGGAACACGAGAACAACACTAGCAACAACAACAACAAGCACTGACCAACTCTAAACTGGTTCGTTATGGAAGCCATAATTGAAAAATTGTTTTCAACACTTAACAAAACGATAAAAACAAAATAAAATAAAAAATTATGAAAAACATGACTTTAATTGAGTCTGTAAACAGATCATATATAGAGCTTTATAATTTCTTAGAGACTAAGCGGCAGACAGATCTCCAGCACCTCTAAGCTATTTAACAAAAACCTCCTCGCAGTGGGTTGTAATTGTAATTTATTTTACACGAAAAAGTAGGAGAAATATTTTCAACAAAATTAAAAACATAAATTCATTGTCTTGTGTTCTGGTAATGATTTTTTCCTGGGCTGAAAACTGAGGGCTTCTCTGGGCTTGGACTTGAAAATCTGCCCTGTGTCGTGATTCAACAGTTTTTGCCCTTATCTGTCTGATAGCGCTGCAAATGAAATGAAAGATGATCGAATTTCCAAAAAATACAATAGAAGATTAATTTTATGTTGTTGCAAGCAGATTATAGAAAAGAAAGTTTTTAAAAAAGCCCAAAGCAGTGAATTGAAACCCTGCCACAAATTTCGATTTATAGTAATAAATAAAAGAATTTATAATCATCAACATTTTTAATAATTCTGAAAATGTTTGCAACCATAGAGCTCCCGCATGAGTCGAAGCAGAGAACGTTCTCAGGGAAATAAAGACTGAAATTATATATTTGCTAGCAAGTTATGCATATAGATGGTCTCCCATACTGTTGTAGAAGTTCAATGCTTTTTAAATATAAAAATTTAATCAATATACCTTCAAGCCTACTTCTTAAAAAAACATTAATTAGCTATGCTAACAAACATCTGATTGTACTTTATTTGGAATTTAGGGGCCTCTGCAAAAACCGTTACATGTCATCAGATTTCTACAGTGGAGAAGTACTTCTCGTACAGACTGAATTTATTATCGAGATTTTTGTTTTGAGTCGTATAACCCAAACAAAAATCGTAGACACACTACTGCGCATATGTACTCGTAAAAATAAGTAAATAACTAAATATATTCGAATGTCTCATAGTCTCTTGCTGACTTAGGCTTAGCATTTTTATGGGCTGTTTTTTTAACTTTATTTCTGTGAACAACAAACCGCAATTTACTGCGGAAGATATGACCAAAAACTACTACACACAACACCATCTCCAGGTGAAAACGATGCTATCCACACTGCCAAAAAAAAATCTAATGTTCGTTAAGAACATTCAATCTAGACCCCTGAAAAGGGGAAAGCTGGGTAGAGAGGAGGCGGGTTGGAAATAAGGTAAGGAAAATAACCACATCATCGTCATCAACGTCGTCATGAATATGCGTTAACATTAACGGTCAAAACCATAAAAAAGCATCAACTTCATCAACACATAAGAAAGACGAGATGCAGCTAAACAGATAACAAACCCGGGAGTGCAGCAGTCCAGAGTCGGGAGCCGGGAGCAAATAGCCACCATCACATCACATAGTTAAAAAGTTTGTTTACTATCACTGCCAGTGGCAGTGCCACCATCGCATCGACATCGCCATCGTCATCACCATCGCCTTGTGCCCCAAGTGGTGGTAGAAGAACTTACAAGTGGCTACCGGATTACTTTACCTTTTCAGAAAGGTATCCCCCATCCCCATTCCCAAACACTCATATACTCGTCCGTATATGCCTTACTAAAAAAAAGAAAGTTTGTTAAGAAGTTTTATTTTTGTGGTCGAAAAAAGTGTGCATTTAATGTTGGAAATTTTTAACGCCTCAATGATGCTGTAGAGGGAGAGGGAGGGAGGTATGAGAAATTGGGAATTTGGGAATTTGAAAATCTACTTTGTAAGCTTTTAAAAATCAAATGCGCAGTCTGAAATACAACAATTATCCTCTACCATGGATTGCATTCATGCATTCTATTAAAGCTAAATGACCACAGATTAAGGGCCGCCAATGTCCCTAATAAAGGACAATGTTCCCGATTGAAGAATCGAAAATGTCAAAAGTATGGGAAATTGGGAATTTCAAAATTAGTCTTGTAAGGGTTTTACAATAAAATGTACCGTCTGAAATACAACAATTACCCTCTACCATTGATTGCATTTAATTCTATAACCGACAAATCTTCAGAATTTCTTCATAAAACACATGCTGCGGACTGGAACATGTTATTTTTAAGACATCAAGAATCCATTTCTAAAGCGACCTATACAGGGTGGCTGATATGTAATGCAACAAAGTAAAGCGCTATATTTTTTTATTTTTTTTTTAAATTTTATTGTTCAAAAGCAAAAGATGTCGGAAATAACATAAAATTTTAGAAACAGTTTAGATTTGTTCGAATTGGCCACGTTTGACACGAATTATGACCTTCAAACGGCCGACAAAGCCATCACACGCTGCACGAAAGTGGCTCTGTGGTATTTTGGCCCATTCCCGGCGAAGCGCCGTCTTGAGATGATCGATACATTGGTATTTTTTAGTGCGAACCTTACTCTCTAAAATGCCCCAGGCGCAAAAGTCCAACGGATTGAGATCCGGAGATCTTGGTGGCCATTGTGCGGTAGAAATGAAGCGAGGAACCTCCTTTTTAAGCCATTCTAGGTTGACGCGTGCTGAGTGCGATGGTGCTGAGTCCTGTTGGAATGTCCATGGTCTGCGGCTGAAATGTTTGTCCGCCCAGGGCTTCAATACTGTCTTTATGACATTTTCCCGATAATATTCGGCATTTTATTTTGACCCCATGGTAGATGAATACGAGCGGGGAGCGACCATCGGCCGTTTCGGCGGCCCACGCCATTACCATCGGCGGCGCTTGAGTTCTGGTGGCCAATCGAAGGTGTAAATTTTCAGCTGACCTCTTTGGCAAGTAAACCCGATCATTTTGTTTGTGCACAAACTGCTCAATTTGGAATGGCTTCTCATCGGAGAAAACCAAATTCGGTAACTGGCCACTTTCGTGCAAGCGAAGCAACTCCTTGGCTCTTTCCAGTCCAACTTTTTTTTGTGCTTCGGTGAGCTCTTGCACTTTTTGGAACTTCAATGGTTTTAGTCTAAGCTAATTTTTTAATATGTGTTGTATCCGTTCTAGCGATATGTTCAGCTCACGAGCAATTTTTCTACCACTGCGGCGTGGATTTCGATCAAATCTGGCCTTCACTTTTCGGATCATTTCTGGTGTTGTTACCGTTTTTTTTCGTCCACTTTTTGGACGCGATGCAACACTGCCAGTATCACGGTAACGAGCAATGGTACGAGAAACAAAAGATTTATTCACATTTAAATGCTGGAGGGCTCAACGATAGCCACTTGTGTTTTTCCACCCAAATATAAAGCAATCACACTATCACGCTTTAATTCCATCACGAATAACTTTTTTTCTGAATGCAATAGATCAAAATGCTTTTGTAAGCTTGTAAACAATAAAATGAACTGTCACTGAAATAAATCTGTCAGCTATCAGACTAGCGGTTTAGAAATGATAGCAACCTGAAGTTGGTTGCAATACATATCAGCCACCCTGTACATGGTGACTATATTGAAAAATGAATTAAAGTGGTCCACATTTGTTGTGAAGAATTCTAGTTTCACCCAGATTGTTTGTAGGTTTGTATGTCTTTAGGAGAGCTATATTCACAACTACATACATGTATGGTCAATATATTTCTGTGCATAATTTAAACAGATAGGAAGAACATACTGTAAATTTTTAGTCCTATCGCCTGGATAATGTGTTTATGGCTTAAATAAGCATATTAAAGATCGACATACTATATAAGTATATGGGGATTGTAACATAATACTATTCGATGTGGGTAATTTTTCTTGTGAGGAATTTTAGACCAGTATAGGGTGGTCGAACCATAATGCACGATGTTAATTGAGAGTCACACGTGGCGAACAATTGGCTGATATTTTGTTTCACACATAATTGTCATAGATCCTTTTATCATAATTAAAAATATTAAGAAAATCCTCGGAAAAGTTTTTGTTTTATCTTCAATTCAATTATAATATTAAGGTGGACCACCCGTTAAAATTCAAACTATATGAAAATAGAGACAATGACCCGGGAATATTTATCAATGACCCGGGTTAAAGTTCAATGACCCCAATTATAGGACAATGGCCCTGGACTAAAGGTCAATGACTCCATTTAAAGGTCAATGACTCCGGACTAAAGGTCAATGACCTCTGATTAAAGGTCACTGAGCCCGGATTAGAGGTAATTAACCTCGTATTAAAGGTTATTGAACAGTCAATGACCACTGTGTACAGTCAATAACCCAATTAAATGTCAATTATCACCATTTCACCCCTGGTTTCGTATTAAAAGTTTTTGACCCAATTTTAACTGTCAATGACCCCGGATTAAAGGTCATTGGCCCCTATTAAAAGTCAATGACCCGGATTAAAGGTCAATGTCTATGGCTTATAGATCAAGACCCCGCTTAGTGGTCTATAACCCCGATTAAGGAAATTGACCCTATTAAAGGTCTTAAGAACTTAAGAACAATGACCCCAAATTAAAGGTCATTGACCGTGACTAAAGGACAATAACCCAGTATTAAAGCACCACTACCCCGATTAAAAGTCAATGACCCGGGATTAAAGGTTTATGGGTAAATGGCCCCATAAGCTTATTTCATAACTATTTTCCTATGCAATTTTTAAAGGAATCGTTTTTCTTTTTTGGAACATCATTTTTAACCACGTGGTTTCTGATGATAACCACGTGGTTAAATTAGCCCAATCGACCAGTTATATATTTAATTGTGGATACCCGATAAAAAGTACGTTATCGTATTATCACAAATAAGTTTATAGAGTGACAAGATGACTTAGGGAATTCCTAACCATTAATAGGAAACCTGACAATGTCAGAAAAAGGGGGGGGGGCTTCAAACCCCAAAGAGGTTAAGAAAGCAATAGACATTTCTGAGACAAGTCCTGATGACAGGGATTCCAGCTAAACACAAAATTTTTGTAAAGAAAAGTTATTAATAAATGTAATTTTAAATTCGTAATAAAAGTTAGTAATGTTTTTTAAATAAAGCCAAAATCCTGAATGAATCGGTCCACTCAAAAATGTTATTAAAAAAAGTGTGTAACATTTTTTTTCGTGGGCAGTCCTTAAACCTAATTTTTGACACATCCACTAGTATGGGTCGGTCCCCTTACAAAAAAAATCAGGCGGACACCCCTAAGTTTAAAGGCATTCCACAGACATTTTCAAATTAACGGATTTTCCAATAGGGATGATATGATTTTGAAGTGACGATTCGGCCATTTGTAATATGTCATGATATGTCATTTGTTTTTCATTGTATTCAGTAGTGTTTACAATTTCATCATGGAGAGATATACGCAAGAACAACGTTTACAAATTATTCAGTTTTATTATCAAAATAATCGTTCTCCTATTGCAATTTTTCGTGTGCTAAGTCCATTTTTTTTAAATCGAAAAAAAAAACACTTTCCAGTCGACATACGACATTGATACAATGCAATATTTAAGTGGCTACGTGCCACACAGCAAATGAGACAATTGAATTGTTGCGAGAAAAGTTTGGAGATTCGATTATTTCAAGAAATTGTGAAATTGAATGGCCTCCAAGATGTTGTGATTTAACACCATTAGACTATTATTTCGAGCATATGACACTTGCCTTTGTTGATTGACAAGTGGCAAAGGAGATCAGCGTTACAAGATGGAAGCTGGTGATGTATAACGGGTTTTCCAATAGGGATGATATAATTTTAAAGTGACGTTTCGACTATTTGTAATATGTCATGATCTGTCATTTGTTTTTCATTGTATTCAGTAGTGTTTGCAATGTCATCATCACGCAAGAACAACGTTTACAAATTATTCAGTTTTATTATCAAAATAATCGTTCTCCAACAGCAACTTTTCGTGCGCAAAGTCCACTTTTTTTAAATCAAACAAAGCGCTCTCCAGTCGACCTACGACCTTGACACCCATGAGCAATATTTTAGCTCTCGTTAAGAGCTATCTTTTTGCCATTGACCGATTCCCGATCCGACGTACCGTTAAGGAGCTAGAGCAAAAATAAACATTCCGATCACATTTGAAAATGATGCTAAGTCCATTTTTTTAAAAATCCCAAAAAAACACTCTTCTGTCGACCTACGACCTTGACACCCATGAGCAATATTGTAGCTTAGAATTGTTGCGAGAAAAGTTTGGAGATTCGATTATTTCAAGAAATTGTGATATTGAATGGCCTCCAAGAAGTTGTGATTTAACACAATTAGACTATTTCTTGTGGGGTTATTAGAAGTCATTGGTCTTTCGAAATAAACCAGACTCTCTTCAAGCTTTACAAGTCAATATTGAACGTGCAATTCATGACATTCGACTTGATTTAGTGGAAAAAGTGCTCGAAAATTGGGTTCATCGAATTCGTTGCTGCAGAAGAAGACATGGCGGCCATTTGAATTTTATTTAGAACTTAATTGTAACGATTGTACTCCACATTAAATAAAAAACTTTTGAATTTTCTTAACAATAAGAGTGTTTTTTTTTTCAAAAAAATTATATCACTCTTATTGGAAAACCCTGTATAAAAAATAATTGTGTGTTGCATCCTACGTACGGCCCAGTTAGGTTTTTTATTTTGTATCCTATCGAAACAAAACCCATGTTCCGATATGTTTTGCCAATGGCTGCATTTTCTTTTGTTGACTTCCGGTTTTTTCTTTCCTACATGCATATGACGCCTATTTCGTCCAAGAAGACGTCTAAAAACCAGGGATATTTTGCTGTAGAAGCACACATTTTTATGTACATTAAAAAAGGTATGGCAGTTTCAAAAAAATATATGTCCACCTATAATTCATTTTTTGAGCTGTATTGTAATTTTTTTTCGATTCATACTAATGTTCACAGATAATTTTAATTTTAAAAATAATTTTGGTTTGTATTTGTTTAGGCAAATTTTGCAATTATTTCAGAGCTTCTTATATTACCTTAACCATTTCTAGTCATACATGTGTTATACACACTTTGATCCATACGAGTATTAGTGAATTGTTTGTTTCTAAGCCATTTTTAAAAAAGCCATTGTAAAAAGTATGTAATACATTTCCCTTTCATTTCAAACTACCTCTCGTATGTACATTTTTTTGTTGTTGTCAAGAAAAAAACTACTTTAATTTAAAAAGAAAAACTACGAAAAGCTTTTTAACACTCTTCTGTTGCCTGGTAATGAAGCAAAGGTTGCCTGCATTAAACTTTACATTACAGGCCAAACTAAGGTTGTTTTGTTGGTGTCAGTCGTGATAATGATGATGGTGGAGCTTGGATGATGGAGGATGGTTGATGCTGTTTGCAGTTGGTGGAACAACCCACAGTTATTTGCCATTGTTGATGATGGTGCTGTTCCTTTTGTTCCAGCAATTGCTGACCATGTTTAAACCTTTCGATTGTAGGCTTCACCTTAAAAGCAAAGCAGCACGCGCTGTCCACACACCAGCGATCATTCTTTTTGCCGGTATCCATCATTTGAGGTCCGGTCACACTTCATCCAAAGAAGCAGAAATGTTTTGTCATTCTTTTCGAAAGTACGACAGGCAAAGACGTGTGGCAATGGGTATATACGAGTACTACCTGGGCCCAGTGAGAGTAATACAATACTGACAGAAGTGCTTATTTTAACAACGACCACGTGTCGTCTTTGTCTTTTTTTTTGAATAATTTTTAAAAAAAACATTATCTTCTGATGATTTCAAGTTAATCATAATCATTCTAATTTCAAGGAGTCCAGTTACGTGCGGTGGAGGAGAATAACACCCAAAACACAGGTGTTATTCAGCGGAATTCCGAGTATGAGTTTTATGGTGCCATTGAGAAAATTTGTAATTGAATATTCCGAAATTGTACCATTTAACTGTGACTTGGTCTTTTTTGCATTAAATGAACATGGCTTGTTTGTATTTTACTTCTTTTCCAGTTCCGTTCTGATTCGTTTCATTTGATCTGCTCAACTGTGGCGGACGGACGAATTGTTCGTCGTATCTTATAATAAAATGTCTTTATGAACATTCGAATAAAAACACTTTTATTACTCATAATGTGCACCTTCTTTTCATAATGAACAGCTCAGCAAAACGAAATACACTATTATGACAATTATTAACCCATTAAAGATCGTAGCAAAAGTTCAGTTAGGAATATGAATACGACTGCATTTAAATAATGAATTTCCTCTCGTCTATATAAAGACGACTTCCCGGTAAAAACTACTTTTAAAGACGACTTTCCTGCTGTACATATATGAAGACGTCTTTTCTGTAGTGTATAAAGACGACTTTTCTGTGTCATTAAAACGACTTTTCTGTAGTCTATTAAGACGACTTTTCTATCGTCTATTAAGACGACTTTTTTGTCGTATAAAAGACGTTTCTGTCGTATATAATGACGACTTTCCTGTCGTCTATTAATACGACTTTTCTGTCGACGACTTTTCTGACGTCTATTAAGACGACTTTTCTGTCGTCTATAAAGTCGACTTTCCTGTCGCCTATACAGACGACTTTCCTGTCGCCTATACAGACGACTTTCCTGTCGCCTATACAGACGACTTTCCTGTCGCCTATACAGACGATTTTCCTGTCGTCTATACAGACGACTTTCCTGTCGTCTATACAGACGACTTTCCTGTCGTCTATAAAGACGTCTTTCCTGTCGTCTATACAGACGACTTTCCTGTCGTCTATACAGACGACTTTTCTGTCTTCTATAAAGACGACTTTCCTGTCGTCTATACAGACGACTTTCCTGTCGTCTATACAAACGACTTTCCTGTCATCTATACAGACGACTTTTCTGTCTTCCATAAAGACGACTTTCCTGTCCTCTATAATGACGACTTTCCTGTCGTCTATATAGACGACTATAAATAACTCTTTTATTGCCATCATGATTCTTTTCGACATACTTCCCTCAAAGGATTAAATATTTACCCCATAACCATATCGGCAGCTAAACAATAAAACGACATTTCATGTTAATAAAATAATCAATTTTTACAGTTAAAGGCGTTGACTAATATCTTTGTATGGCGGCACAGAGAAAAAGTAAATCTGGCCCAAACGACCGATCAAACAACAGCCGATCACTAGCCACAAAACAACACAAATTGGCAGTGATTTTCTGTTGTAAAACAACAGCAACATAATCACAGAATTTTGTTACAAATCACACATAGGCTATCCACTCTACACCCTACCTCTTCCTATTCAGATCCTTTGGCCACGGCTCCACAAATGGTTTGCATGTCACTCAAATGGTTGGGCATTTAAAGAGGGGCCTCTCCACGAACGTTAGTAGTTCCCTGAATGTCTGCTGTGGTTCGTGTTATACGGTTTTTGGCCAACTTCAGACTCCACAAAAGGCCTTAACTGATATTTGAAATTGGTTTTTTATTATTAACTTAATACAGAGACACCACCATGACCAGCAGTACCACAAAATAGAGCCACAAATCATAAGACTTCCTCGGAAATCTATTGACATGTTGAGGCGGAGGGACACGGGAAGGAGTTCAAATCTTTTGATTGCTGCTGAAGCTGAAGTAAATCATAAGACCATTGGTGTGTTTATGGGCTCCGGCTGTGTTTTGGCACATGCTAAGAATGGACGGACGCAGCGACGAGCGACAGACGACTTGGCTAAAAGCATAATTTCGCAGAAAACCAAACGACCGGCAACAGAAGCAACGACATAAATTTGTTGTTTTTCTGGAGAAAAAAAGAGCAATAGAGGAGCAACAAATTTACATGATCTTACTTGGAAAATTGTCGGACGATATTTATCGAGGATGGGGTAACAAGTAAGCGGTAATATGGGTAATAATTCTGGAACTCAATAAAAAAAAAAAACAAAAAATTACATCATATTCTTAGGAAAATTTCGTTGAGAGAAAATGTTAGCTATTTTTTGCAAAAATTAGAAGTTGATCTCGATTTTCGAAAGGACCTATGGTATATAAAGGAATTTGATTAGGTTTCTGAATCCAGTCAACCAAAAAAGGCTCAAGAGTCAATGGTTACGTTTAAAAAATTTCAAATTTCAATTAATTGAAAATGCAATAATCTGAAAAACTTAGGATCAATTCTCTTTTTCTAAAATTCTAAAATGCAAAATGGATATTTTATTTAAAATTTTGATTGATTTTTTCAAGTTTACAGTTACTTTTTAATAAAATAATTTAAATTAGAAATTAATTTCAATAAAATTTTAATCGCGTTACATATTTGTATAACAAATTCCAAAAAGTTTTTGAGTCCAAGTCTGTAGATATATTTCAAAGAATTGATATTAATATAATTTAGTAGTTTTTACAAAATCTCTCAATTCAGCTTTGTCAGTTAAATGTTTATGCTTCATAAGATTTACATCCAAATTTTCCATAACTCATGATGCAACAATGTCCCAACCAAATTGCATCATACCAACCTCATATTGTCCACAATTGAATTGTTGATGGCTGTACGTACGGCGTACACCCATTTCGGCTGGAAAATTAACTATCGCAAATCGTATGGTCAAAAAAAAGCAAATAAACTACTAAACAATAAAACAACTGCAGCCAACAAACAACCGCTCTTTAACCATCAATAAATATCGCCTTTGCAAAAAAAAACAATAGCCGCAAAAAAACAAAGTCAGAAAAAACTGAGAATTGTAGAGCATGATGGCATCATGGCTGTACTCCACACAGCTCCACAGCCCAGTACTCTCGTCGTGGTATCTTGGCCATTTTTCTAACACCTGCTGCAACATTTGAAACATTTTATGCTACGCTTACTTTTTTGCGACTCCTCAACTGAGCGTGTGGATGGATGCTGGTTAGATTTGTTATCGTGTTGTTGTTGTTGCTGCTATGATCATTTTCTAGTTTATATGGAGTCGTCGCCGCCGCACATGCGCCAATAGATCCAATTTTGCGCATTAAAAGCTCAAAACGACAAAAAAAGGAGCAGAAACAAAATAGAATCAGCTACGCCAACGTTCTTGCAAACTAACCAACTAAACTGGTTTCCAAACTGGACGTAAAATAACCCTTATCTTCCTGCAAACGTTTAACGTGCAACATGCTCTTCTTAAATACTGCCTCCCATCCTGATCATGATCATCCTGCTCCTCCTCCTCCTCCTTATTCTGCTGCAGTGAGTTCTCCCAAACATGATAGCGTCTCTGTGGTATCTTTTACAAAACGCAGCTCTCTGACATACAACAATTTAATATGCAACAACTTCGAAGCAACCACCAAACCAATCGTAACACAGTGGGAGGGAGTTAGGAAAAAATGGAAATTCGAAGTTCCCTACTTTTTTAAAGAAAAAAACACAGAAAATTCAAATTGAATGGAGAATGTTTAATATCATTTGAAAGAACATTCTTTGGCATTTAGTTTTTGAAGATTATGTCAATCAAATGTTGGCCGCGACTACGTCTCAGATGGTCCATCCGTTGAGTCCAATTTTCGATGATTCGTTCGAGCATTTCGACTGGTAACTAGCGAATAACACGCGTGATGTTTTGCTCCAAGGCCTGAATCGAAGCGGGTTTATCCGCATAAACTTTAGACTTTACATATCCCCACAGGAAAAAGTCTAACGGTGTGATATCACACGATCTTGGTGGCCATTCGACCGGCCCAAAACGTGAAATTATCTGCTCACCGAAGTGTTCTCTCAATAAATCCATTTTTTGATGCGATGTGTGGGAAGTGGCGCCGCCTTGTTGAAACCAAATGTCGCCGAGATCACGAGCTTCAATTTCAGGCATCAAATAGTCGGTTATTATGGCACGATAACGGTCGCCATTGACGGTTACGTTCTCACCGGCATCATTTTTGAAGAAATATTGACCGATGATTCCACCGGCCCACAAACGACACCAAACCGTTGTTTTTTCTGGATAAAGTGGCAGCTCTAGAATCTCTTCAGGTTGCTCTTCGTCCCAAATGCGCCAATTTTGCTTGTTTACATACCCATTGAGCCAGAAATGGGCCTCATCGCTGAACAAAATTTGGCTCGAAAACGTCGGATCTTCTTGGAACTTTTCAAGAGCCCATAGAGCGAAGCGATGTCGCTTGGGAAGGTCGGGCGGCTTCAGTTCTTGCACAAGCTGTATTTTGTATGCTTTCAATTTAGGATCTCGACGTAAAATGCGCCAAGTCGTTCCATACGTCAGTCCGAGTTGCTGCGAACGGCGCCGAATCGACTCTTCACGGTCTTCGTGTACACTCTCAGCTATGGCCGCTACATTTTCTCACTGTGTGCTGTACGTGGTCTACTCGGTCGAATATTATCCAATAATGAAAGCTTGGTCCCAATATGGGTGATGGTGTTGCGAATAGTACGCTCAGTAGGCCGATTATGTTGACCATAAGTTGAGCGAAGTGCACGAAACACATTCCTCACAGAACGTGAATTTTCGTAATAACGTTGAACGATTTATAAACGTTGTTCAGGAGCAAGTCTTTCCATGATGAAATGCCAAACAATACTTAACAAAAATAGCATGACACGACTCACACGTGATCTGTCAAAAAAAAGGCCATTGAAAAAAGTATCTCTACTTGGATCACCCGTTAGAAGCCCTATGTCCCCAAGTGGAATGAATAAAGGAACAAAATATTGAATGATATCGGGAAAATATCATATCAATTTCTCATTTGTGTCAATCAATTCTTGAATCGTCTATTCAAATCAGTGAATATTTTTATCGCATCAACAACTTTTTTAATTGATTAATAACTTTAAACTCAATATCACAAAAGTACCACAAATTTTAAAATTGCTCATATCACAGCACCTATGTATATGATTCATAGAGCGTCGAAAAACAAGGAACTGGATCTGTGTATCGCATTTAATAAACTTGTTTTCTACATATTTAGATTTAACTACAATTTGGAGGCATTAAATATACTAAAAGTACACCACCAAAAATGAGATGGTCTTTTTATATTAAAATATTATTCTAGAAGAAAACGTCCAACTGAAAAGTTTAATAGATATAAAATTTTCCCTAGTTTAGCGAAATTGATAACCAGAAAAGTGTGCCACTTTCAGATATGTAACGATTTTAATATGTAGTTTTAATTATATACTCGTATGTTTATCTAAAACAAGGAATTTCCATTGCTATAATAATAATTTCCCCCACTGTGCTTACCAAAAGTGACAAGATGCGCGCAACACAAAAAACAGTCACAAAAATCAAATGCACGTTCGTGTAGATAACGAGATTAAAATCGCCACAACAATTGCCGAGTATCCAAACATACTCATAGATAGAGGAAAGACATAGAAACCACTGTCCGTCCGTCCATTTCATATAATTGGTAATATCTGTTGGCTAGCGCAAAGCTACATCCTCTATTCTACTGGCTAGCAATCATCCACCTCATCTCCATCATCATCATCATCAAATGATGATTAAGATTTGTTTCTTTTATTTCCTCCTCAACACTTGACATGATCAAATTACTCTTGGCAGAGCCGAACAGAGCAGAACGGAGACACTCCAACAACAGCTACAGATGTTTCGAAGAGGAACTAACTCCATCCACACAATGGATGGATGGAGGAGAATCCTTTAGGTTGTCATTATCTTTAATTTACAGTTAGTTAATAGCGTGGCATCGCCGTCATATTCTACAGATATTATTACGCACATAAATACATTGTACAACACATCCCGTGACAAGTTATAGGCACATTGGTCCCATCTACTGCTGTTTTTTTTTTTTTCATTGAGAGAATGGAGGCATGAAAGAATGTCATTAGATGAATTTTTGGTGTTAATTGGATCTGGGATTATTCTTTGAGAACTCTATCTCTCTTAATGGGACTAATGATGATTCCGGGAGCGGATATTCTTTCCCCCAAAATTCTGGTTACATTTCCTCAATTATCCATCAAAAGTACATGATCAAGTAATGGGAAATGAATTGAAATGTCTTTTCGAATGGCTAAGAGAGGAGGGAGAGGAATTTTGTTTTAAATTTGAAAAAAAGAAGAAGGGGATAGTATACCACGATAAAGAAGTCAATATGAACAACTTTTAGAAAGACAGTAATTTTGGAAGAACTTTGAACATAAGAAAATGCATAAATAGAGGGAGGGGTACCAAAATTAGGCGACTAACACATTTGGGAAATTTTTCTTTATTTCCCAATAAAATCTCCTTTTATCTCGATACAGTTTTTCCAGCGATTTTCCATAGCTTCAATACCCTATTTATAGTAAGAACTGTCCAGCTCCTTGCAATTTTTCGGGTAGGTTTTTTCCGTATTTGTTTCTCCTATTCAATATCTACAATTTTGCTTCAGACACAAAAGAGATATTCCGTATGATTTACCGAGAAAAAAATATATTTATTTATTTTTATTTATTTGAATTACAATACAAAGTAAATTTATATTATAATTTTAGGGTCCAGGGAAAGGCCGGGTTACAAAGACCATATGGCTAAATGTTTGCAGCGACAGACCAGAGCCTCTGGTGGGAATCTAACCCACGACCACCAAACTCATAGGCGAGTACGCTACCAAATCGCTTACTGGGGCGCTCAAAAAATATATAAAAATATAAAATATATAAAAATATAAAATATATAAAAAGTGCAAAAAATCCACCTTGATCAAAAAAATTCGTATGGCCATTAAATTATTAATTGAGCCAACTTGACTGATGCAGAAGTTCTTATTTTTGGAGCTACTTTCGCGTCCAATTCTCAGAATTGAGTCCCAAAATCATGTGTTGTACTATGTAATGCAAAATAAATCCCGGCTGGATTTCTGCAATATCGCAGAAAGCCTCGAGTATACGGAAAGTGTTAGCCTCAAGAACTTATAGTATTGGACATATATAAATGATACATCTTGGCCTACGACTAATGAGCAAACGCTGGATGCTCCTGGATACACATTTCCCGGGCAACTTTGAAGAGGAATTGAATACTACAACTGGGGATTCCGTTGAAGTGCAGCAATCATTGGTCGCCAACGAGATTGTTATGGAATCTAGAACCCATCTACCATCGAAAACTTTGAACCTTTTTAGACCACAGCACCAGACAAAGCCTTGCCATAAAAGCTACTGGCAGTGGCTAATGCAATTGCTCCCTGGTTCAAGGGACTCTATACTTGTTGAATCAATAAGGCCTATAACAAGGAAAATGGATAGAAACCAAGGTAGTCTTCATCTCAGAAGCGTTGAAATCATTCCATACAGGAGCTAAGGATTTTCGGCCGATTAGTCTATAGTTATTTCTCGTTATAACCCTGGAGAACTTCTAACCTTAGGAATAAAGTTAAGCACAGGCTACTGTCACAGCAATGACAAATCCACTGATACCGCCCTGTACGATCTAGTCATCTTTATGGAAGAATCTCTCTGTTAAGGAATATACTTTTGATAGCTTTCTTAGATATAGAGCGGACCTTTAATAACATAAATACAGCCGCAATAGTAACGGCTCTGGTAACCCTGGGGGTTGATAAGATTAAGCGAAGGTTCATTCATAACATCATGATTAAGAGACGCATTTCAACAAGCCTTGGTTCAACTGTCCTCCATAGAATTGCTCGCAAGGGAACAACCCATGGCTAGTTTTGACTCCTTTGCTGTATAATGACCAACATTCTGATTTCTCAGGAGCAGATGTGTGTTAAGGCAGATTACGTCGCACTAACAGTTAGAGGAAAGTTTCCGAGTACTCTTAACCACATCATATAAAACCGCAAGATGGCCTCCCATAATGGTTTTGGTATGAATCCAACCGAGACAGAAGTAGTTCTTTCAGAAGGATATATTCGAGGTCCCGACCTGACATATAGAATTCGGTAGTATTATGAACATAATAACTTTCGTGAAAAGTAGCAACATATGTTGTAAGTTTCAAGGCGCCACGTTGTTTTTTTTTTTTTACTAATTGGTCACCGATATGTAAAATAATACATTCATTTGAAAGATCTCAGTCCAACCAATATTAAACCGAGCAAGATTCTACTTTGGGGGAGTCTACTGCTTCGTTTACAACTATAAAATATTGTTTGGCAGAGTTTAAACAGGGCCATACAAGCTACCCAGAGGAACTCCGTGGTGGTCGACCAATAGGAGTGTTCACGCCAGAAATGGTTAAAAAATCCACAAAATGGTATTGGATGACTGTCAGTTGAAGATTCGTGAGCTAGCTGATGTCATATAGGCATTTCAAAACGTGCTATACATCGCATATTGACGGAAAATTTTATGATGAGAAAGCTATGCGCAAGATGGATGCCGCGTTTGCTCACAATCATGACAATGCACCGGTTCACACATTCATTATTGCGATGGCCAAAATCAATGAATTAATGTTCGAATTGCTTCTCGGCACCTTTTTATACCATCACTTTAGTGTGACGAGGGTATATATCATTTGCTACGGAAAAAAGTGTAACACGTCGAAGGAGTGACCTAAGACCCCAAGTATGTTCGGAGGAAATCCGTTTTGGGTCATTTTAAGTCGAATGAGCAATGTCCGTCCGTCTGTCTGTCTGTGTGTCTGCTGGCTGGTGCGCACGATAACTCTCGAAAGGAGTAACCGATTGACCTCAAATTTGGTATGTGGTAATATTTTTTTCTATCTCCGGCTAAGTTCGAAGATGGGCCATATTGGTCCACTCCTTCTAGTACCTCCCCCACAAAGGGTTAAAATGTTGTGAAATATTGATTCTTTAATAACTGCTATACTACTTATCGAATCTTTTGAAATTCCACACATAGTATTAGCTTATTAGTCGCTATCAGCTCGAGAAAAATGGGCGAAGTCGCCACGTCCCATTTGGTACCTCCCACACAAAGGTACCTTTTTGCACCAAAAGTTAACAGCTTATAACATTAAAACCAGTGTATAAAAATACTTGAAATTTGTACAGTGTAATGTTTTTATAGTGTCTATAGCCCTGTGAAAAATGGGCGTTATTGCCACGCCCCTCTTTATTCGAGTAATATTCAATAATTCGAGTAATATTCAATATTACATTACTCACAAAGTGAGGGTATACCTTAGTCGGTTTACCCAACTGAAACTTTCTTACTTGTTTCACCAGATTTAGCTCCTTCGGATTACTTTTTGTTTACAAACATGAAAAAATGGCTCGGCGGAAAAAGAATTACCAGCAATGAAGAGGTGGAGGTTGTGGTTGATGGTTATTTTCTGGAGTTAGATAGTTCTTACTATAAACAGGGTATCGAAGCTATTGAAATCGCTGGAAAAAGTGTATCCAGCTAAAAGGAGATTATGTTGAGAAATAAAGAAAAATGATCCCAAATTTTTTGTGTTTTCTTAGTTAAGTCGGTTAATTTTGGGACCGCTCTCGTAGGACACCAACTGTTACACCTACCTCCTTGAGGGATATTGAGATTTCCTTCTCTGAAGGCGAAAAATACTTATGTATGTAAGTATTTTATTTGGCAGGAAATTAAACTTCAAACCCAGTATTCTGGGAAAAGCATGAAAAGAGATGTTATAGCGAAACATAGTACCTGAAAAAGGGCAATAGGAAACCGTTGGAGTCTGCAGCCGCGTAAAGTTTTTTAGTGATTTGACCAATTTTGGACCTGCGGTACCATAAATTATTTGTTCACGGATAAGATTACACAGTGCGACAAAATAAACTCAAGTTGAGAAGCAAATGACGCGATACTATTTTTGATGTAGGTCTTGTCGAGTAAAACACGAATCTTTTTTTGGAATTCACCGGACACCCCCAAGATCCGGATTTACGGGTAAAAAACCGATTCTCTTGCCTTTTTTCGCTTGGACGCCTGCAACTATGTTAATTATTATCCGATTTTCAATCTCTAAAATAATTTGAAAAGAAGAGGATTAGGCCTTTCGAACGATGTATATTTTGTTTATTTAAAGCTGGAAATATTGCTTTATTTGTCCTACAAACACATTTTTTTAAATTTTTTCCGTCATTTTCTAGCTTCGGCTATGTTTTTACCATTTATTTTGTGAGATAACCGTATGATTTATTTATTTACATATTTTATAAGGAAACAAATGCAACCAGCCTCTTAAAAATCCGTTTGCAATTGACGGAGTTATTAAAGTTTCATTAAAACTAAATCGGTATATAAACACTAGTTTTGGCCATTCAAATCAAAATTGTCTGCTTGAGCGTTCCATTTTTAACTCGTCATCATCTTCAAAACTAGTATTTATATACACATTTAGTTTTAATGAAACTTTAATAACTTAGTCAATTGCATACGAATTTTTAAGAGACTGGCTGCAATTTTTTCCTTATAAAATATACTACATATGTAAATCAATTAATAGTACTTTTATCTCACAAAATAATTGGTAAAAACATAGCCGAAGCTAGAAAATGACGGAAAAAAATTTAAAAAAATGTGTTTGTAGTACAAATAAAGCAATATTTCCAGCTTTAAATAAACAAAATATATATCGTTCGAAAGGTCCAAGTGTATTCTTTCCAAATTCGTTTAGAAATGGTTTAATATTTAACAAAATTTATATGCGATCAAGTGAAAAAAGGCAAGAATATCGGTTTTTTACCAGTAAATCCGGATTTTGGGGGTGTCCGGAAAATTTCGTAGAACAAACGTTGTTCTACTCGCCAAGACCTACAAGAAAAATAGTATCGCGGTTTTTGTTTTTTGGACTATCGCACTGTGTTATCTTTACTATTGACTTCTGTTGATGGCCATTCTTTCCCCTATTTTTAGTCTAACCATTTTCTAAATGTAATTGCATATAATTTATAAACAGAAGTCGAATGCAACTAACAGATTTCTTGAAAACAACAAAACATTGTTTTACCAACTTCTGGTTTAAGTTGTTGTCGTCATTGTGCTGGAAGTTCTTGCAGTTGCAGTTGTTGTTGTTTTTTGGGAAATAATTTCATTTCAATTAAATCGTAGATAGAGGTGATCAAATTAAAGAAAATGAATACTATAACATGCAATACAAAGCCAACCGACAACGCACAACATCCGTACAAACAGACATTTGGAGTAAATTCTAGTACATATGTATGTGAGGAAACCACCGAAAAAAAACAACTGAACAATAAAATAATAAAAACCTTTTTCACTCTTAAAATAAAAATATAAAAATTAAGAAAAAATTGTAATGAAACCTTAAGGGAAAAACTGGTTTCATCGGATATTGCTGTTGTTGCTGCTGCTGCTCCTATGGCTGATATACAATTTATTTCTTATTCAATTTCGATATTTGAGGAGTGAGACATACAAACACACACACACACCCACACACATACAGACACACTTACAGACCAGCAATCACACTCACAATTTGAAGAAAAACGTAAATTTATTACAACGCAGTTTTTTGTACCTTTTTCCTAAGCTGCATAGAGTGATAGCAGTGGCAGCAGCAACAGCGGCAGAGTTTCTGTTGGGGATACGATTTTAACATTGGCATACATATACATACAAACACATACACCCGACACGAGTGTGTTCAGGGTTAGCAGTCGTGTAGCTGCAGCAGCAACAGCAAAAACAACAGCGGCAAGCGTATATTACTCACGTTGATGCACACCTGCATCTCTCTGCATTTGATGGAAAAAAAGACAGAATCATGCTGTTCTCCAAAACATTAAAAGGCACCTTAAACTCAACAGAACTCCAACAACCCAACAATACAACGGCAACAACAACAACATCCAACTGCACTACACAAAAACCCATTATACGTACATGTGTAACATATAACCGATCTTACAGATGCACACAGATCCATACACACACACACACACACACACTCTTACGAGCATACGACGAGAGTGCCAACACACCCATCCATACATACTCGTACGTATGCATGGTTGTTGGTTCATTGGGTTGGATTGGTTCGAATGGTTGGATGGATGGATGGATACATTCAAACAACAATAAAATAATAAAAAAACGTGGTTTGTTTCATAGTGGTGTTAAAAAATTATAGGTTTACCAACAACCATTCAACCGACAACAATTACAACAACAACACCAACGACTACCCCACCAACAACATCAGGAGTGACTGACTGATATACACATTTATATACGTCAAAAGATCGTAACATACTTCTAGATACGAGCACAAGTACTTTCGTTCCTCACATTATCTGCAAACATCCAGTCAGAGATGGGAAATTTAATTCCCAAAAAAAGCCAAAAAAAAGTTTAATTTTTATATTAAACAGAATACTTTTTCGTTGTTTAAATATGGAAGAGGATATACGTTAGGATAGGTTAAGAGTGGGAGCATGTATAACTGACTCACTTAGACTATACAGTCCATTGTGTTACCTCAGGGACGTAAGGGAAAACATAAGTCATCCCTAGCCACTCCCGTTAAACCAACTTGATTGATTTAAGAGGCTCAAAAGTTGGTGGATTCCAACATCTGCCAAGTTTGCTAACTCCTCAATGAAATAAGAGCCTAAGGTTGTATGCCGCCTTCTAGTGAGAGCGGGGCACATACTCAGAAGGTTTTCCCCTGCTGACAAATCTATGGAGTTCAGTTGACCCTAAGCTAGCTGAAATGCGTCTCTTAATTAGAATGTTATAAATGAACCTACGTATACTGCTATCAACCCCCAGGTTTTCTAAAGCCGTAATTATAGCGGCTGGATTTATGTTATTAAAGGTCCCCTCTATATCTAAGAAAACTACCATAGTATATTCCTGAACAGATAGGGATCCTTTTCTTTAAACTTGGTAATGTTTGTTTTTGTGTCAAAAAGCTTTCCTCTAACAAATGTCATAATGCTCGGATGTTAAATAAAGCTTCTATAGCACTTCCATACCAAATCGGAAGGAATATGTGTATATGGTGGATATATCTAAATCTTGAACGATTTCTTATAAGATGTACTATGTTTATTCCCGGTACACTAAATTCTTTTGTGCCAAATAAAATACTTCTTCTGTACCGCTTAGATGCCAAATAAGAGGTAAATATATATGAGAGCTATATCTAAATATGAACCGATTTGCGAATTATGTCCGCGAATGTCCGTGGCAAAATTCGTCAGTATTAGTCCAGAATTGCGACCTGTACTTTGATTACAACGTTTACATCGTCAGCGGACGGACGAACGAAGGGACAGCCATCGCTGATCGAATCAGGTGGTATTTCTGAAGCGATCCGTACTAGGGTCTAGCTACGGAATTTTTATGCGTCACAAATGTCTGGACCAAAGCAAAAGAATAATACCCTGCACCACAGTGTGCTGCTTGGTATAACCAGTAAGGAATGGTTAAAGTCGGGCGGGCCTATTATGTAACACACTACACCACTCTAGTAATATGGAATAACACTGAAATATCCTAGTTATACGAATGCCGTCACAAAACTTGCCAAAATGACAAATAGATGGCGGTAGTAGTTTGACAAAATTACTTTCGTGAAAAGTGACAACCTTTTAAAACATATGTTTCAAGTTTAAAGACGCGACGTTGTTTAGTTTTTGGAGAGCTCTCAAAAGTAAACGATCTCAGTGAATTTGTAAACATGGAAAAATTAGTAATTAATATGTAATACAATACTTTCATTTGGAAGGTCTCAGTCCAACCAATATTAAAACCGAGCTAGATTCCACTTTGGGGGAGTCTGCTCCTTCGTTTACAACTATGTATAACATATTGGGTAGCAGAGTTTAAAGGCGGCCGTAAGAACTGGCAAGACGAACACCGTAGTAGTCGGCCAATTGAGGTGTCCACACCAGATATGTTTACAAAAAACCCACAAAATGGTATTGGATGGTCGACGGTTGAAGGTTCGTGGCCTAGCTGCAGTCAAAGGCATTCCAAAAACTGCTATACATCGCATGTTGACGGAAAATTTTATAATGAGAAAGCTGTGCGCAAGATGGGTGCGCGTTTGCTCACAATCAAGACAATACACCAGTTCACACATACACTATTGCGATGACCAAAATCAATAAATTAAAGTTCAAATTGCTTCCGCACGCACCTTTTTCGCCAGATATATCTCCCTCGGACTACTTTTTTGTTTCCAAACTTAAAAAAAGGGCTCGGCGGAAAAATATTTGCCAGCAATGAAGAGGTGGAGGTTGCGATTGATGGCTATTTTCAGGAGCTAGACAGTTCTTACTATAAACAGGGTATTGAAGCTATTGAAAATCGCTGGAAAAAGTGTATCGAGCTAAAATGATATTATGTTGAGATAAAAAGAAAATTTTTCCGAAATTTGTTGTGTTTTCTTTGTTAGGTCGGCTAATTTTGGGACCGCCCTCGTACATCAGGCAAAAATTGTTTACATAAATTTACTTGTATTTCTATAGCGCTAAAAGGCCAAATTAGAAATAACATATACATATATGGCTATATAAATCAGAACTGATTTCAATATTTCGAAGTAACAAAATTAGTTTATACTCATACTATGGTGACCGTGATCAAATTATTTACGCACCAATTCTCAAATTTTGCTATGATTTAGATATACGTCATTTCGAAATTTTGCTAAATATATGTTTTCGGAAATTTGTGAATATGCAAAATTCAACATTCCCATCCCTGTATACCTATCCCACCAAACCAAGCAAACACATCGTCTACAGACAAACAAATCACCAGATTTTCTGAGTCTAAGAGGAACTCGCAAACAAAACAATACAATGCCAACAACTGCAACAAACAATCACCGCAACGACGACATCGACGCACTCGTTTGGTCGGTTCGGTTAGGTTTGTTGGGTCGGGTCGGCCGGCCGGTCGGTGTTGTTTGCGTTTCGTTTTCGGTGTAAGACAGTAGCACTTCCCTTTTTGCCACAAACAAAAAAAAACCCAAACGATTCTACCAAATCACAGGCTGTTGTAATTGTCTTTTGTCATTGTTGTTGCTATTGGTGTTTGGTTGTTGTAAACCAACAACAACATCAACAACTTTGGGAAAAAAAGACACCTAAAAGTGGTACCAAACAAGTTCCTTGGGCCGGTCAAGATGTCGTTGTTGTTGTCCTCGGTCCGTGCTGCCGGTGGAGCTGACGATGTTATTGTTGTTGTTTGCGTTTTGGCTTAAATTATATTATGACGACGACGACGATGGCGAAGATGATAATGATGATGATGGTTGGTGATGGTTTCGTTAATAGTACCTTAACTTGCCTGTTTCGTCGGTCTGTGGCTGCAGTACAGCAGTAGGGGTTTCTCTGGGTCTTCTGACCATATCATTAATTCTAGACAATGTTTAATACGTTCATCTCATGTTAAGCATTAACTATTGTCCCCCGACTACTTCACCTCTTGTCCTATGCTTCCGCCGTCTAAAGTATCTTTACTTCACTCTTCATTTTGCGTTTAAGATTAACATAAATATTATTTTGACATACCGAGAAGCATAGGGAGAGATTATAGCCCCAGGATGCATGATGACAAGTCACCAGGGGGTAACTGCACTAACTCTGATCTCTATGGCTGACAGTTTCAAGTTGCAACTGAATTTGAATAGTAAATTTATTAAGCTTGAAACAAAAACACAGATACTATTTTGGTTTTAATTTCTCGTTCGTATTAAACCCTATTCAAGTTCTTCTCAGACCCTTATTTATGATTGTTGTAATGAGTCTATTTAACATGAAGTCTAATTTTAATCCTAGGGAAATTTGAGTCAATATTTAAGTTGATTTAAGAAGAACTGTAAACAAGTTAGAAGAGGTCTAGACGTCTCATAAGCCCTTTTGTTAAGTTCTGAATTATGGGGCAAATGAACATAAAGAAATGTAACATAGGTTTTTGTCTATTTTTAAAAGTGTAACACTATTATGACAATTATCACTATTATTTGTATAGGGAATTAAATGGTGCATCAAAATATTATATACGACATATCCATTGAATGAAAATGTTAAATTATTCGATTGAATGATAGAAGAAACATAAAAATTCAAAATACATTAATTAACAACTAATCAGCTCTAATGGAAATATGTTTTAGCTACACCAAATTAGGTGTTTTTCATCAGTTACTTCATTACAGGTACTCTGTAAGTATGGGAAAAATTATCCGGCAAATTACATGAACTAATTCCAAAGTAAATAAAACGATAACAACAACGATACGGACAACAATTGGTCTATGAGAGCTGGTTACTCCGGCATCCACTCTAAACTGAACCTACACCTGTGTATATCTTTAATCCTTTTTAATAATTCAATGCCAACAAGGAAATAAACTATAAAGCCATAAAGAATATATATTTTCCTTAATTCAGAAAAGTCATTTTTTTCACTGATAATTTTTCCAAATCGCTTTTTTACATATTAGAAAAGGAAAAATAATAGAAAAGGCGCACGAAATATATAAAAAAACACCATTTCGAAAAAAAATCTGTTACGCTCTTTTTGAATTAAGGTAACGACATATTTTGTACACCCAGGAAAACAATTGGTTGGAATTCGATAGTAACAATAAAAAATAGTACTAGCAACAAACAGTCTATTGCATATACCATGTGTCGGTTGTATTTATATATAAATAGTTAAATCAACAACTATAACATGGACACGATCAAATGAATAGCAATGAACGGTAAATGATTTTAGACGTAACTGACGCAATGCCAAAAAAAAATGTTCACCAAGAGACGTAAGTTCAATATGTCACTTAATATTTCTTTTTTCCGAAATGTTTGTTCATTATTGCAAAATGTTATGGAGTACTTGCTGGACCCAGCCCACTCGTTGCCCATTTTTGGACCGATTGCGTTCGAAACGGGATCACGGTCCAGTCCCAAGCATCAGATAACGACAGTAGGAATCTCGATAATCCATTCGTAGGTAGGAACAGTAGGAATCACTAAGAAAATAATAACTCCAAATTGGCTTATTTGGGCGGGGCCAACTAAATAACTAACATAGCCTATGTCACCTGCTAGGATAATCTAAAGATAACAGTATTTATCCCTTTTCCGTTATGTGCCTCTAAATACCATTAAACCACAACTGTACACCATTTAATCGTTTTTGCATCACAGTGCCACTATATGTATGTATTAAGAGAAAAACACCCTTAGCCCTACTCTACCATATTTAACCCTTTTTGCCACATCGTACCATATTTTACCATTTACGCACTACGGTACCATATTTAACCCTTTTTGCCCCACTGTGCCATATTTAACACAATTTTGACCCACTGCACAAATTTAATTTTTTTCTCCCACTGTACCATATTTAACACTTTTTGCCCCACTGTGCCATATTTAACACATTTTTGACCCACTGCACAGATTTAAATTTGTTCCCCCACTGTACCATATTTAGCACTTTTTGCCCCACTGTACCATATCCAACATAGTTTTGTCCCACTGCACAATATTTATCATTTTTCCACCATTTTTGCCCAAATAACTCCTTGTGTCTAGTCTACGTTCCAATGGCTACCCTCAAGCCAAATTAGACGATTCAAGCTCTTGGCATTTGGACTTGGCTTTGGTGCCATATTTATCCCTTTTTGTCCCAATGTGCGCGTAAATTTTTTAATTTCGAAAAATTGTGATTCATACCGAATCTTCGCCCTAGGCGCTACCCTCACACGAAATGTTGAAATTCTAGCTCCAGCCGTTTGGATTTGGCTGTGATACCATATTTTTTTCTTTTTTGGCCCATTGTGCGCCCAAAATTTCGAAAAACCCTTCCATATTGCACGTCTATATAGCAAGGACTATCATCCTACCAGATTTCATGACTCTAGCTTTAGCCGTTTGGGCTGGGCGGTGATCAGGCGTAACTGACATTAAATATAATTTTTTTTCCCCACAAAGTGACGTATCTGCATTGTTTATGAAAAACATGCATTATAATTAATTTTTTTTATTTTTTTGTTAATAATATTGAAAAAGATGGAGTTAAGTACACAATAAGAAAAACAAACTGGAAATATGGGGAAGAATGGACATTGTCTCAAAAACAGAAAAACTGCTCTCCTGAACAATTTTGAAAATGTCAGATACTGCAGTTGGTCACCCACGCGACGATATGATCGATGTTTTATTCTGACAACAGAAATTGTGTCAATATACCAAAGATTATTATTGCAACGAATAATTGGTTACTATAACAGCAAAAATATTAATAAATTATTGTTTTTTGGTTATCCCACTAATTTCCCAAACTTAGAATTATTAAATATATTTTGGGAAATACAAACGAAAGCTTGGTTACTGTTCTTTTGTTGATATAGGACAAACAAAAAATAAAATTATTTGACAAAGATAAATCTTCAACATTTTGTTCAACAACGGAATATGTAGTCAAATATAATTTCGTGTGGAAATTGTTTTACATAAATAACAAATAAAACCAACAATTATGAAATTGACAAGATTCAGCGATATTTGCATAAAAGTTTTGTTATGCATTGTACTCTCGTGTACTAAAATTTGTGTGAAATATTTCCACATCTCATAATAGTGATGAATTTGTTCAATTAATAAAATAAAAATTAATGTAAACTGTTTTTAATTGATTGTCGGTAGTATATGACTGAGAAATTGTCAGAACAACCAATTATTAAAAACAGTTGGTTGTAGCAACACAACAAAAGATAATTTTGGCTACCATTTTCGTAGTTGGCGCAACCAAATATGATTGTTATCAACATGGAAGCAGAAGTATACCACAGCCAAAATGTTAGTTGTCCTAATGGAATCGCATGATAGTAGACATAACTACCAAAATTCGATTGGCAAATAATTCGGTTGAGGCAACCAAACTGATTTCCGTATATATGACACTCCTAATCATTATTTCGAGGAGTTACAAATGAAGCGACAAAATGGTGAAGGGTACAAAAGTATGGCTTCTAAATTTAACAATTCTTCGCGGTGTAATATGATTCTGCAAAATTTATTCACTCTCCTATCAATATACCTTATTTACTCTTACTAAAGATTAAAATTCTAAATAAGGAGGACTCACGTACACATTTCAAAAACAAAACAAAAATATCCATGGCCTGTAAAAAAATAACATAATTTCAGCACAATGTACGAATACTCCTGTCGAACATAATCCCCACATAACCGCCTGCATTTTATGCGCTGCAGTGGCAGATTTCTTGTGGCTGTTAACGCGACGACGAGCCTACATCATTCATTATTCACAACACTGAAGTGAAATGGAGAAAAAAAACCTGCAAAGCTATAAAAAAATTAAAGTTAATTTTTTCGAAACTTTTTTTCCTCCCGGCACACATAATTTATATGGACGAGTATTTTGTGTTTAAGTTTTTATGCACGTTTGCTTTGGCTACCTGTCTTACACCTTTCGGTAGTGCTGGTGGTGGTGGAACTGTTCGGGAA
Organism: Eudasyphora cyanicolor; assembly: GCA_963930755.1. Classification (NCBI taxonomy): domain Eukaryota; kingdom Metazoa; phylum Arthropoda; class Insecta; order Diptera; family Muscidae; genus Eudasyphora; species Eudasyphora cyanicolor. The sequence goes on along the minus strand of OZ005735.1, from coordinate 5,862,610 downwards.
CTGTGACTGAACTTCAACACGGACGGAGCAGCGACGCCTCAACCGCCAGTGGCACTGGAGATGGTTGTGCTCCGCTTTTTTTATGATTTCTGAAGTTGTTGGCGTTTTTTATCTGCGTTTTTTTCATATTGTATTTAAGAACGCAATCTTTTCGTTTTTTTGTTATTGTTGTTGTTGTTGCTGGAAGGTCTGACAACGACCACGCTTTAGGCTCATTGTCAGCTCATCTATCTTGTCTTGAGCTTGTTAAGTGTCCAAAAAAAAAAGACGAAGACAAAATACGACAAACAAAAAACAAGAAACCCAAAGCACAAAAAAGATGCATATAAAAGTCATCAGAAAGTGAAGTTTTTGGCTGTTGTTTTCTTACAAATAAAAAATACTTGTTGTGAAGTCAAAAATCTTATGAAATTATTTCGAAATCAACTCACAATGTAGATCTCTTTAGGTTGAAGAAAGGCACGTATTTTTTAAATGGAAAATAAAAAGGTTCTTCGTCTTGATATTTTTATGAGTATATGGCGAAATAGCGAATTCAATTCGGAATGGATTGTGCAGTATCAAAGGCCATTTTATCTAAAGAATAAAGTGATTTCGAAATAAATCTAAAAAAAAAACAGGAAAGTTATATTAGACAGTAATAACCGCAAACATTTTACAGCTTTTTGTTCTTCCCAAATTTCGACACTTTTGTCATATGATCACCATATGTCTGGAGTATTTGGAAAATTCTACAATTCCCATATCACATTTGTCTTTCCTTATTCAGCACGGAAATGGGCAAAGTAAACATGTATAACACGCGCCATACACGGATCTAAGCCATTCTTTGTGTTAACTTTTTAAGGTTAATCGACTCCATAATGGAAATGTCATTCTCAAGAAATGCAAATGCAGCAAGTGTTGTGTGCCCCCACAATTGACATATTTCATAGAATTATTAAAAAGGCCCATAGATGGTAAACAAACACTCTGCCGCCTCTTTGTAATTAATATGCATTAAGCATATTTGGAGAGGTCTGCAGCAAAGGTTTATTTCCTTTTTGGGAAGGAAATCCAGCAAAGACGATACTTTTAATGTAAACTTTCAATTGGGAGTATGATAACAACTGGAAAAAAACTACATTATTTGAAGTTTTAGAATTTCACCAAATAATAATCATAATAAAACATTATGAGAATATTTGAATATTACTGTACAGTATGAGAAACAAATCTAATTGTTTCGAACAAAGGTGACTGTCACATCCGCCGGATACAGTAGCCGTTTTCGGCTTGTGGCCAAACATCGTGAAGATATTCGGGAATTTATTTGAATGGCGCTTTCGATGAGCATTTGGAAATCATGTTCGTTCATGCTTCTTTACATTATGAGTCTCCTGATATTAGGAATCGCTGATATGCATGCACTTGAATACCAATATTAGTAACAAAATAATGAAATCGAAGAAAGTCATAAAAACTGTAGAAAATATCCAACGCTAAAAACTAGTACGGCCAAGATAAAATATTTGTTTTTTTTTCATTTCTGGGTCCGAAGTTTAACATTGAACTAATTTTGAAAGAAAACGGTTCAGATTTAGATATAGCCTCCATATATATGTTCCCTTCGATTTGGTAGCAAAGCGCTATAGAAGCCGCATTCCTTAACCGATATGTATGAAATTCAACACAATGCAAACTCTTTAGTAAAGCATAGATTCCAAATGTTCATTCCGGTTTGGCATCGAAGTTCTATAGAAGCTGTATTTGAAAACCGATAATTATGATATTTAGCAGAAAAAAGATTATTGAACCACGGAAGAACACTGCCGAATTTGTGGAAAATCGGTACCGATTTAGATATAGCCCCTATATAAAGGGTGGTCCAACTATAACGCACGAGTCACCCCTTAACGTGTCAAGTGGTTTGTTTCAGTGTTTGACAAATTCAACCATGGAGAGGTATACATTTGAAGCCTTTTACGAAAATGGGCGTTCAAACCAAAATGAATTTCGTGCACTTACAATGAAAATCACATTGAGCGACTACACTGAAAAAAAAAATGTCATAAAATGAAAGAAATGCTCCAAAGACGCCATTAGTTTTTAAAATAAGTACATTTTGTACTTAAAATATAGATAATTTCAATAATATTAAGTAATTTCAATAATATTTCTTTAATTTTATGACACATTTTTTTTCAGTGTAGGCACACTTTCACCTTAGTGGTTCCGTTAGCAAGCAGAATTGCCGCATTTGCGTAAATGAGAAACCACGAGTGATTGTTGAAGAGCCGATGCATCCAGAAAGAGGGATTGTTTGTTGCGGTGTATTGTCTGGCGGCGTCTTCGGGCCGTACTTCTTCAACAATGAGGTCGGCCAAGCAGTTATCCTGAATTGTGTTCGCCAACCCAAGATGCCACATGCCACACAGCCAACAAATGGCTATTTTGCCTTAGAAATTCAATGGCCGTGTTATCTCACGTCGTGGTGATGTTAATTGGCCGCCACGATCATTTAATTTGACACCGTTGGACATCTTTCTTTGGGGATATTTAAAATAAAAAGTGTACGTCAATAAGCCAAGAACAATTCAAGAGCTAAAGGATGAGATAATTTGACACATTAACGACACTGAACCTCAATTATGTCTCAGAGTCATTGAGAATATAGACCATATTAGCAAATAAAAGTGTCATGCGCCAAGAAAATTTCTCTACAGATCCGTTTAAAATTTTGCTGATAACAATTTCTTGAGCCAAGATTAAGCCTTCAGGCAAGATACACTCTAGCTTTATTAGACTTATACACAGCCTGCTCAACAGAAGACGCATAACAGCGTGTCTTGGGTCCGCAACTCTAACAAGGTTTGTAAACAGAGGGACTCCACAAGGAGGAGTACTGTCTCCACTAATTTGGAACCTAGCAGTGAATGAAATCCTGCTAGATCTAGAACGTTGTGGCTACAAGGTCGTGGCATATGCGGACGACGTGGCTATCGCAGTGAGTGGCAAAATCGAAAACGTCCTCAGAGACATCCTACAGGTGGCTCTGAACAAATTGGCTAGATGGGCCAGAAGCAGCGGTTTGGGCATTAACCCAAACAAGACAGAATTGGTTCTCTTTACCAGGATGAATAATGTCCTACATGTGGACCCTCCACCTCGGATAAATGGAACAGATCTAGTCTTTTCTGAAAGTGCAAAATTTTTAGGAATAATTCTAGATAGGAAACTGTTATTTAGACTTAACGTATTGGAACGTGTAAGGAAGGCCAACGTCGCCTTATATTCCTGCAAAAAGGCTGTAGGGTCGAGGTGGGAACTCTCTCCTAAAACCGTCCATTGAATATATATATCAGTAGTTCGTCCAATACTGTTATACGGCATTGGACGGCAACTGACAAACTAACCATCACCAACCTACTAACAACTAAACTGCCTGCCTGTGCATAAGCGGAGCCTTAACGACTACAGCGATTGAGTCTCTGCAAGCCCTACTCCACATACTGCCGATTAATATTGTGGCGAGAGAAGTTGCAACCAGAGCGGCAATAAGATCAATCAATGTGGAGGTACAAGAACTACGGTCACATGAGGATATCAAAGTGTAGTGCTATGGTAACCGACCGAGTGGACTGTATACCAACTGTGTACACATTCGAGAGAAATTACAACATTATGATTCCCGCCAGAGATGAATGGGTTGGCAGAATACCAGGTATAAGAAACCATCTCCACTTTAACACGGATGGTTCGAAGCTTGATGAAAAGGTTGGCTTCGGAGTACACTGTGAAGAACTTAGTTTGGATATATCTCACAGACTACCAGTTACCTGCAGTGTCTATCAAGCCCAAATAATGGCAATATGGGAAGTCGCCTAGTGGCTGAGTCGCAACATAGTAACCAACACTGGAGTTGACATTTACTCGGACAGCAGGCTTCCATCAATTCTCTGGAGGCAACATTCCTAAATTTACAAACAGCCCTCGACTGCCGCAAATATCTTTACGAGATGGCTGAGGAAAGGGACGACATAACAAATTCTCGAGAAATTTGCATATATTGGTGCTCCACTATCCACGTGCAAGCTTTGGCTTAGGCAAGAGGCAATCAGGCAGTCCGACGAAAGATGAACAGAAATCGGCACCTGCAGGGTAGTTCCAGTACCGATATTCGTACTATCGATAAATTTGTATATCCAACAGGTTGGTTTCGATGAGGGGCATTTCAGGCCATGGTAACACTAGGGACCTAAACTGGTCTATGTGAGCTTGTATATATAAAAAAAATACGGCTGCCAACCTAACCTAACCTAAGCCTTGCCAAATTTGAAGAAAATCGGTTCAAATTTAGATATAACCCCCGTATATATATTTATCCCGATTGCGAATCTAGGCGCAAAACAATGTTGAACTGATCAATATTATTAGACAAACAACATTGATAAAACTATTTCTTCGTATTCTGCTCTGAGAGGCTGGTGTAGGGTATCATATAGACAGCTCCTCCCGACTTTAGTCCTTCCTTACTGGTTTTCCTTTGTAATGGATAGAAAATCGCAACCATTCTTAATGAGCTTCAAAATGATTAAAAAATTGCAATTTTATTAATTGAATCGATAAAGAAATATAAAATTTTTAGTTCCGTAAACTGACTAACATATAACCCAGGGCTTCTCATCAAGTTTTTCCTCACGGCCCACTTCCAAGATATTGAAAGCTCCGTGCACTCCAAAAACCAAAAATGTTGAAAATAATATCAATAACCATTAGATATTATTACAAAAATTTTATTAGCAAAATTGTCGATTTATGACGTAATATTTTTAACCAGCATCTACAAAATGTGAAAAATTTGTCAAGTCAAGTCAATTATTTAGTCAGAAATAACAAAACTTTAACCAAAAGAACTGTCGCATGAGCTCTATGGGTTCATAAATGCCTCATACAACATTTTTTCTGTTCCATAAATTGTAAATGCGAATGAAAGGAGGTAATATATCGTCATCAGAAACGAAAAAGGGCGTAACAACAAGAAAAATGGAATTTATTAACGAAATTCAAAAGGGCCTAACAACAAATTATTTCTTTTTTTATAGTTAAAAAATACTATTTCACGCAATTTTCACAAACAACACAACACTTTTCATTTTATTTAGTTTTTTGCTTCTCCTGTAAAATTTTCAACCATGATGATAGGCCCTTTTTCGTTTCTGATGACGATTTGTGTCACGACTGTGGAGATTAAGGCTGCATTGCTAGACTACCTGTAGGCCATAAAAAGAATCGCATATCAGAATTTTTTGCAGGATTGGAAAAAGCGCTAATAGGAGAGTATTGTCAAGCGCGATATAATTTCTTTGAAAAAAAACACACTTATTGTTAAGAAATTTCAAAAGTTTTTTATTTAATGTGAAGTACAGTCGATACAATTAAGTTCTAAATAAAACGTCATTCAAATGGCCTCCACGACTTCTTCTGCAGGAACGAATTCGATGAACCCAATTTTCGAGCACTTTTTCCACTAAATCAAGTCGTATGTCTTGAATGGCACGTTCAATATTGACTTGTAAAGCTCGAAGAGAGTCTGGTTTATTTCGAAAGACCAATGGCTTCAAATAACCCCACCAGAAGTAGTCTAATGGTGTTAAATCACAACATCTTGGAGGCCATTCGATATCACAATTTCTTGAAATAATCGAATCTCCAAACTTTTCTGGCAACAATTCATTGTTATACCCTACACCACACTGTGGTAAAGGGTATTATAACTTTGTGCATTTGTTTGTAACACCCAATAGGAGAAGAAATAGACCCATCGTTTATTATACCGATCGACTTAGAATCACTTTCTGAGTTGATTTAGCTATGTCCGTCTGTCTGTCTGTCTGTCCGTCTGTGCATGTATTCTTGTAATCAAAGTACAGGTCACAATTATGGTCCGATCTCGACGAAACTTTACACATATCTTTTTTTTTGGCCCAAGGACGATCCCTATTGAATTTGGTTAAAATCGGTTCAGATTTAGCCCCCATATATATGTTACCACCGATTTGATATGTAAGCGCTGTAAAAACTGTATTTTATATCCGATCAGTGCGAAATTCGGCAGAAAGAGGTTTCTTATTACATGAAGGAATACTGCCACATTCGGAGAAAATCGGTTTGGATTTATATATAGCCCCCATATATATGTTACCCCCGATTTCACATGTAAGCGCTGTAAAAACTGTATTTTATATCCGATCAGTATGAAATTCGTCAGAAAGAGGTTTCCTATTATATGAATGAACACTTTTAAATTTGGAAGAAATCGGTTCAGATTAAGATATAGACCCCAAATATACGGTACCCCCGATTTGACCCCCTGTAAAAATGTTATTTTATATCCGATCAGTGCGAAAGTCGGCAAAAAGAGGTTTCTTTCTACATGAAGGAATACTGCCAAATTCGGAGAAACTCGGTTCAGATTTAGAAAATCGGTTCAGATTTAGATATAGCTCCCATATATATGTTACCCCCGATTTGACATGTAAGCGCTGTAGAGACTATATTTTATATCCGATCAGTACGAAATTCGACAGAAGGCCTTTTTACATGAATGAGTATTCAGGGAAGATCGGTTCAGATTTATATTAAAGCTCCATATATATGTTCCTCCTGATTTGGTATCAAACCGCTATAGAAGTTGTATTTTACTTCCGATCATTAAAATTTGCCAGAAAGATGTTTCTCAATTTAGGAACGAATATTGCTTAATTTAGCGATTATCGTTTCAGAATTAGATAATATGTTTCTACCCATTTACCAATTATTCCAAATTATTATGGCAATGACCCTTATCGCATTGTTAGGGAGGTGTAGGGTATTAAATAGTCGGCCCCGCCCGACGTTCTGCCTTTCCTTACTGGTTTTTATTTGCTGTGTGGCACGTAGCCACAATCGGTCAAAGGCAAAAACATAGCTCATAACGAGAGCTAAAATATTGCTCATGGGAGTCAAGGTCGTAGGTCGACTCGAAAGTGTTTTTTTTTTGGATTTTAAAAAAAACGGACTTAGCACCATTTTCAAATGTGAACGGAAAGTTTATTTTTGCTATAGCTCCATAACGGTACGTCGGATCGGGAATGGCAAAAATATAGCTCTTAACGAGAGCTAAAATATTGCTCATGGGAGTCAAGGTCGTAGGTCGACTGGAAAGTGTTTTTTTTTTTTGGATGCGTATATCTTGCGTATATCTCTCCATGATGAAATTGTAAACACTACTGAATACAATGAATAACAAATGGCAGATCATGACATATTGCAAAAGGCCGAAACGCCTCTTCAAAATCATATCATCCCTATTGGAAAACCCAATATAAGTTCAAAACGGCTTAAAAAACCTAGCAATGACAATACCTTTAAGAAAAAAACTAATTTTTGCAGATCTTCCAGGGGGCTGTCAGAGTTATCTTGAACCGATTGCTCCCAAATTTTTGAAAGCATACAAGCTTTACAAGCTTTTGTCGAAACCCAGTGCCACTCTTGTGGGTTCTTTGTATACATATACGTGTGGGAAGTACCAGAAGGATTCGAGCTATCCCGTTAAAATTTTTCATCGCAACTGATATGTATGACATTTTAGAACATGCTGAATTTCATAAATTTTTCAATGCAGTGCTAGAGTCTGGTGAATTTTTGAGTACCAGGAATAATTTGCATGGGGGTAGAGACCCGCGGTCCGATTGTTTCATACAGCCTTGGACCAAATTTCGTAATTCTGCAATTAATCCTTCTATTTTTGTCACATATACACATGAAGACAGAGCACTGTGTTTCACGGATTTCCACCGAACAATCTTAGGGTCTAAGGTCACTCCTTCGATGTGTGGCACTTTTGGCCCCGTATAAATTTGTATGTAGTACCTTCTCATAGCTTATTAATGATTAATCCACATGATCTATGAGTTGATGGATTTTAAGTTAAAGCTTTTGAATTTATTAAGGATAGTTGGATTTTCAAAGGTTTTTAGAAAATATGTTTATGTATTTTATAGAATGAATTACATATACATATAAACTATATAGTTTTAAAGAAAGGGAGAACCTCTTCATTCATTGAAAAAAACATTATCATTACTAATTGAGGAGCTCAAGAAAAACTTAGGGGTTATGCTTTCATACTTTTACACAATACCATATAATTACCGTGCAATATGAGTACTCATAGTTCTCCGCCATCAATACTTGAGACCTAAATGGACCGGGGGACCATTATCACTCTCGAGTATCTTTGCTGATAAACTCACCTTCGCCATTTATGAATAAATGCATTTTATGCAAACACAATTAAGCGTTGTTCGACCACACTTTACATTGGATTTCATTAAAAAAAAATGCAAAAAAACATATTAAATCTCAACCCACACACACACTGGTTTTGATGTTCAGCTATCATTCTTAATTATGATACGAGTCCTCCCTCACCACTCACTCATGTCAACATTTGGTGAGGCATTAAATTGCAAAAGCAAATCAATAAAAAAACGAACAAGTGCAATTGCAATTACAAGTGGTTGGCGAAGCACAAAATCGTTGCAAAAATGGAAGTGGATGTATAACTTCTCATTTCAACCGACAATTAGTGGAGTTTTTTCAACTGTAGAAGGAGTTGTACCTCAGGTTTCAATGTGAGTTTTTAATTATGCAGATACATTTTCAATTGAAAGAAAAAACTGGAAAAAAATATTATTGCATTTTATCATTTGCTGGTTGGTTGCATCATCTTCATATTTTTCTCCCTCATCGAAGCTAAAACAAAAACACTTTCTAATTAAAGCCTATTTCTTGTGCTACCTCCCCACCCAGGCCCAAAGGAAGAGCCTCAGTTTGATTGAGGGACAGCGACTAGGACTGAGTAGATGCAACCAAATCAACAACGCAATATATGGATTCTAATAATACTTGTACCCACACCACCGTCATCATCTTTAGCCCTTACCTCCCCCTCCTACTCCTGCTTCTACTCCCACTTCTACTCGTTGCAATTTTACAATACACCCCATCCTTTATGGGCTTTACGATTTGAAAGATTTATTTTCTATTTCGTTCTCGGCAATATCACCCCTTCGCCAACCATCGTCATTTCATTGCAGAAACTAATGCAGGACGTTGCAACGATTGCATAGATAGAGTATTGCACTCTGTAAATGTAAGAAACTTTAGCTGTGGCTGTGCCACTCTGGATGGAGTTAAAGTTGGAGCTGGAAGCAAAGTGTCTGAGTGAGACTGAGGCATGAGGCCGATGCTGCTGCTGCCAATGAAGTGTGGGTTGTAGTCAGTCATCTTGTTGCTGTGGTTGTGGCCATGGTTGGTTGTGCCAGTGATGTCCGCCCCACTCCTCACATTTGTATCTTTCCATATCATTTATACTGGGTATTCTTGAAGTTGTTGGAGTACAATATTTTTTTATGTTTTACTACTCCTCTGCCTCACTTAGTTAGTTATCATTATTTAAATAGACACAACGCATATAACAAACCTGCGTGTATTAGGTTGACTCGGTGGAAATATAAAAGTCAATCAATAGCAAAAGTTTAGAGAAATTATGCGCTAAATCTGCGAAAATTACAACAAAATTATATGGAAAACCTATTGCGACCATGTCGAGTCCAGTGGCGAGATCCGTTTTTGTAGGATTGTGGTTATTTTGGAGATATTCGCCAGTGAAGTTTGCTGGGAAACCTGGATGGTTGATTATCTAGGAGCAGGATAGTTATCGGAAGCCGCGCTTCAACCCTAAGAACGAAACACAGACGACTCTTGATGAAATATTTCTCTTCTAACAGTCGAACCAGCTTGTCACCCCTTTAAGTCATACAAATCGGTTAGATATTTAGTTTATATCTTCGACAAAAATATGATCAATTTTTCCATTATCATTAAAATCTTCACAAAACCTCTGAATTTTATAAGAATCACACCCCAGTGAATCTGCAGATCAGGCAGAACTTTTTCGTTGTCCATTTTCCGAAAAAAGTGCTATCATTTCCCAATGTTGTGAAATACGAAATTGAAAAAAGAAACTCGAATTACTCATTACACCCTAATACATTGCATTTACAAGGAGTAGTATTTACTCCTCGTACGGTTGTATTTCTTTTTTTGTTTGTTCTTGCCATTATGTGGTGGCATGCAACACGCGCCACAAATTGTTCATAAAACACAACAAAACACAAAAACCCAAAGAGATCTCGATTTAAATCGTACAACAACGACGACTATGTATGTTTAGAATATCGTATGTACTCGTACATACTTCTACAATGGTTGTATTCAAATAAAATGCATCTCTCATAGATTATGTATGATACTTTTTTTCTCCTTCGAGATGATGCGGCTGATGTTGTTATTCTTCGGCAAAAGGATTACCCCAATAGCAACAACGAAAAAAAAAAAGAACAACAAACCGGTGAATGGACAAGCAAACGGGCAAGACGGACAAATAGTCCAACATTTTGCTAAAAAGAGCAAACAAGTTGTTTTATAATTAGCAGGAGTTTTAATCGAAAGAAAAGATTTTAAGAAATATATATGGCTCACGATATTTAAAGTAATAGATGGGGAGGGAATATTAGATAAAATGGGTACTATGATAATAGATTGAAAGCTTTAAGGTCGTCGGAATAACCCAGCAAAAAATAAAAGAAGTACTTCCAAAAGAATAACATTATAAGTACTTCCAAATCATAAGTATGAACTTTTTTTCGACATTTAGTGAAGTTCTTCTAAATAACTAACCAAAATGTAATTTCGGAATATAAATTATTAACCCTAGAATGCATAATTTCAAAACGATTGGATGTAAAATAAAGCTTCTGAAGAGATAAAAGTCCAGATCGGAAGGAAGAAATATATATTTATATGGCGGCTATATTAGAATTAGTGAATGATTCTGGAAGCTAGTCGACTTCATCAACCAAATTTCGATTCAGTCGACTAGGTCGATTAATCGGAGCTAAAAGTCGACTTTTTCATAGTCGATTAAAATAACATAAAGTCATTTCAAAGTACTGATTTTCTTCGAAATATGTTAAATTGTGGAATTGTAGTACATTGGATTGCGATAAAAACTGAATTTATTAATAACACTTTATACTTTCCAAAAATGTTGATATATCGTCATCAGAAATGCCCAAGAGCGTAACCCTCAAAAAATGAAAATTCGTTTTACGTCCCAAAATCACGATTTTATTGAAGAAAAAAAGACGTAACATCAAGTGCTCGTTTTTGATAAAGCACAAAAGGCGTAACCCACATTGTATTGAACAAAACGTACTGTATTCATCTATTTAATCTTCGAAGTTGTTCTCTTGTTGCTGTTTTGATTTTTGTCAATCGTGTTTGACAACTATTTTAGATGCAAAATTCTATTCTGTATTTAAATTTGGCCTTTATCTGAATGGTATCCACTTTTTTTATTACATTTCGCAGTGTGCATGATTCTATAAACTAATCTTTGCCAAATTTAATAATGATCTGAAGTAAAACATGAAAACACATTTTTCCAACCTTGCTAGTGGATTCTCGGATTAAAAAATTCTTTGTGCAAACTATAGTACATTTGACTAAAATATGACTTCTATTTAGCTTAGATGCCAAATCGGAAGGAACACATCCATGCGACTATGTGGGGCTATATGCAAATTTGAACCGATATTGTTCACACAGATATTAACTGTTAAAATAAGATACTCTTTACCAAATTTCATGAATATCGAAAGGAAATTATATCTTCTATAGAGGGAATAAGCTAAATCGAAGGAACATTCATATATGTTATATGCATGAATATCGAAAGGAAATTATGTCTTCTATAGAGGGAATAAGTTAAATCGAAGGAACATTCATATATTTTAAGATATCTGGTTCTAAACTGATATTGAAATAGTTCAGAGATTTTTGATCGTTCGCCGTAGACGAAAGAAGATAAGTTTCATAAACAGGCCCTATATCTAAATACGGATTGTCTTTCAATTTTTATACGAATTGTCTTGTCTCAAAATAAAGATATGTGCAAAATTTCTTTGAGATCCGACTATATTTGTGACCAGCACATTGATTACAAGAATGCATGCCCAGACTGACATAGCTAAATCGGTTCAGAAAGTGATTCTAAGTCGATCGGTATAATAAACGATGGTTCTATATATTTCTTCTCATTTTGGGTGTTAGAAACAAATGCATAAAATTATTAGAAATTGTACCACAGTGTGATGTAGGTTAAAAAATAAAAATACTTTTTTATTGGTGAGAATGTTGATCATTTGCGAAAATGTTACTAGAAGTTACACTATGGGGTCATTCGGTCACACTTTTCAAGAGCCAGCTACATCATACAGATTACAAACATCTTCAAATGTCCTAAACTTACTTACATATACATATATGATCGTTTATCTCTTTGGCCAATAGTATATTATTTATATGTTCCCTTCCCTATGTCAACATTTGTATTCCTTTTAAATTATGAGATCTCTGGACCCAAAGATGTTAATGAGAACGACATACATTCATCAAATAAATACAACACTAAAAAAGCAAATCTTACAGTGCTTTAAAAGGAGTTGCGCAAAAGTGGTGACAAAGAAGTACTTCCCCGGCGCGACAACCCCTTGTTAAATTCATTGGTGAAAATCCAAATTAGAACAACTTCCGGATCATAAGTTGGGGATTTTTATTGCTTCTTTGGATGCTCTTTTTTTGCTGGGAACATAATCATCATTTAGAGCGCTTCACTGGTGTTTGAGATAAGCTTATTGGAATTGAAATGAGCCCTAAAAGGTAAAAAAGATTAGAGTTTTGCGTATTTTTATCCCCTCACCTTAGAGAGGAGGGCATATATCATTTGCCTCGAGCCAAAAGTGTAACACATCGAAGGAGCGACCTAAGACCCCAAGTATGTTAGGCCGAAATCCGTTTTGGGACATTTTAAGTCATTTGAGCAATGACCGTCCGTCTTTCTGTCTTGTTGGAGCGCACGATAACTCTCAAAAGGAGTAACGGATTGACTTCAAATTTGATACATAATAATAATTTTTTCTGGCTAAGTTCGAAGATGGACCACGTTGGTCCACTCCTTCCAGTACCTCCCTAACAAAGGTTTAACATTTTGTGAAATATTGATTCTCTATTAACTTCTATACTAATTATCCGAATCTTCTGTAATTCCACACATATTACTAGTTTATGTGTCGCTATCTGCTTGAGAAAAATCAGTGAAGTGGCCCCGATCCTTTTTAAAAAATAACAACTCATAATACCAGTGCATACCATAAAGTTATTAAATGCAATTTAAATTGATAAATATCACTGTCCAACAAATTAAGACTTTTTGATTGGAACGGAATAGCGACCCTATCGCCCATGTGATGACAATCGCGTGAGATCAAATCGCAAAACGCAAAAATGTCCCCTTCAATTTTAATGGTCTTCGAAATAAAATTTTAATAAAATGCACACAAGACGGATGGCGTTTACGCCACTTTAAAAATAAACAGTTCATATATACTATATAGTTTTAAAGAAAGGGAGAACCTCAACATTCATTGAAAAAAAAAACATTATCATTACTAATTGAGGAGCTCAAGAAAAAGCTTAGGGGTTATGCTTTCATACCTTAAAAAATTGTTAATGTTTGTGAAATAATTATTGAAATCGTATAATATTGGATCAATATAAATTAGAGGATTGACAACTAATAATGGCTTAGAATACTCATAACTGGTATTAACATTATTGATTAAGAACAGAAACTAATGCTGGGAGGTTAAACTCGGAACCAAGGAAAAATTTAATCTGGAATTCGAAAAAGTCAACAAAAGTTTTGAAATTTTTTTTAAATGAAATATATTTGGAGAAATTCCTAAACAATTTGTATTTAAACACATATTTTATTTGAGAGTTTTTGTTTGCAAATATATTTTGTTGTAATATATTAATATATGCGTTTCAAATATATTTTGTTGATTTTCAAATAAAATTTATTTGCTAGGAAATATATAATATTTAAAAATTTGTGTTCCAAATATATTTTCTTCGATTCAAACATATCAAAAAAGGCTATTTTGCCCCGTGTAGGGTTATCCATTTCGAGGTTCCCTAATTTTTTAAAGAAAAAAACCCAGAAAATTCAAATTGAATGGGGAAAGTTTAATATCATTTGAAAGAACATTCTTTGGCATTTATTTTTTGAAGATTATGTCTATCAAATGTTGGCCGCGACTACATCTCACATGGTCCATCCGTTGAGTCCAATTTTCGCTGACTCGTTCGAACATTTCGACTGGTAACTGGCGAATGACACGCGTTTTGCTCCAAGGCCTGAATCGAAGCGGGTTTGTCCGCATAAACTTTAGACTTTACATATCCCCACAGGAAAAAGTCTAACGGTGTGATATCACACGATCTTGGCGGCCAATCGACCGGCCCAAAACGTGAAATTATCTGCTCACCGAAGTGTTTTCTCAATAAATCCACTGATTGATGCGATGTGTGGGAAATGGCGCCGTGTTGTTGAAACCAAATGTCGCCGAGATCACGAGCTTCACTTTCAGGCATCAAATAGTCGGTTATCCGGTACGTCGGATCGGGAATCGGTCAATGGCAAAAAGATAGCTCTTAACGAGAGCTAAAATATTGCTCATGGGAGTCAAGGTCGTGGGTCGACTGGAAAGTGTTTTTTTTTTGGGGGGATTTAAAAAAATGGACTTAGCGCAATTGGCGAACGATTATTTTGATAATAAAACTGAATAATTTGTAAACGTTGTTCAGGCGTAAGTCTTTCCATGATGAAATGCCAAACAATACTTAACAAAAATAACATGACAGCATGACACGACTCACACGTGATCTGTCAAAAAAAAACCATTATTTTGATAATAAAACTGAATAATTTGTAAACGTTGTTCAGGCGTAAGTCTTTCCATGATGAAATGCCAAACAATACTTAACAAAAATAACATGACAGCATGACACGACTCACACGTGATCTGTCAAAAAAAGGCTATTCAAAAAAGTATCTCTACTTAGATCACCCGTTATTAGTTGGCATGTATTTTTGCTAATTAAACGTAAAGAGATATTTATCGACATTAACTTACATCATTTTTTTCATGTAGCATGCCTCCTACGACCAAAAAATTAAAACTTTGCCAACTGTAAAAAAACTCAGACCAGGTGGGCCATAAAAAAAGTGCCAAATTGACCCATTAAGCGGGAAGCTATAGGGTTAAGATCTTCCACAAAAATAATCCTCATACAATTCCACTATATAACTCTGAGAATGAGAAATCTCTTAGACATTAACTTACATCATTTTTTTCATATAGCATAATGCCCCCTTCGACCAAAAAATGAAAACTTTGCCAACTGTAAAAAAAAAGCTCAGACCAGCTGGACCATAAGTTTATTCTACAAAAATGATCTACTCAACATGTCCTTTCAAAATTATAGCTCCGCTGTTCTGTTCCAAAAATGCTGTTGAACAGTGTATTTAATTAAAGCAAGAAAATAAATAAATTAAATAAATAATATTAATAATAAATAAATCGTAAGTCGATTAAATACAGGGCTGAAACGTTGCATTTTTGCTCCGTGCAAGTGCGAAATTTTTTACAAATGAAAACGTGTAGCATTTTTTTTTTTTGCAAACGAAAAGAAAGGCATTTGTGAAGCGAATGGCAGAAAAAATTTGCAGATGGTCCGCTAGATGTTCTACGTATCGGGGGATCAGAAGAACGTCTGCAGGGCCAGTTAGTATAAACATAAGAAAAAACGCTTCAACGGGTTTCGGTTACGGTTTTTCTCACCCTAGTTAAGCCCCCCTTAAACTATATTTCAATCCTCCGATTTTACGATTGTGCCCTCCCTCCCTACATCCTTATCACCATCGTCAAGTGTAAATTAAGTGACGAGCACAGAAAGAAAAACAAACTCTTTTCGCTACGACGTAGTAACAGCACTACGTGAAAGACTCGTGCCCAAAAGATAGTGTCGTCGTCATCGTCTTCGCCGAGTAATCAAATTGCAACAAAGTGCAGTTTGCATACCGAACGCTCACGCGTGCTCACACAAGTACACAGGCAAAGTGCGCATGCCAGTTTTAAGCGAAGCTCATATCACACTTTTCTACGTAGTAAAGCCACCCTACCTCCCTCTCTGCTCAGACAGCAAAGCAAAAACAAAAAAAGTGAGTCAAATTTTACTCATAGTAATCGTAGTAGTACTAACATGTATATTCACTTATATATAACGACAACTCTGTCTGTATGTGATCGACAGATCGTTTGGTCGCTCTATCATATACTCGTGTGTACGAGTGTGTATGTATGTATATGCAACCTAAACCCAATGTGCCACCACTTGATTTAATGATTGTGACAGCGTGCGCTTTCATTTAATGTTAATTGAAATTTGTTGGAGTTTTCCCATTTGCAGACGCAACACTCTCATACATAGTTCTTGGTTAGAGGTTTAACTCTTGTGTGTCATAAAATAAAACGATCAAATGTTGCAAATAGGCCACCACTAAAAAGTGTTGGCTAAGGGGTGCCAACAAAGGGGAGAGGTATAATTTACAAACTGCAGAAATCATTAGATTTGATACAGTATTTTCTGCATGTCTATCTATGTCTCCAATACGATAGACATACATACACACATAGTTGTCCGTAGGGCTTCATTTATTGTTTTAAATTGATAATTTAGTAAATTGAATTTGTGTTGCAAGTTATTAATACCACTACTACTCTTCCAGTTGATATATATTTAGAGAAGTCGAGAGACCTACATTTTGTAAATGTAAACTGCAGTCATCGAACTAACACATTTTGGCATCATTTATTTCAAAATGAGTCAATCCTAACATGATTTGTATATGTGGAGAAACATCACGAAATCTTATTATTGTATAAGTAGTAGAAAACATGTAGACGCTAGGGTGATATCCTGCAATCTATTTCTATTGTACACTTACATTTTACATATATTATTTTATCACAGGAACCTTATGTTATTTTTCCATCATTCTCATATTTTCACTGAACTACGAAAGCCACACAATTCGATACCTCAGTACCTCAATTCTAAAACATGCTAAGTCGAATTAGCATGTTTTTAGGGAGATTACATTTTTAATTTCTAACTATTCCAAATTATATTCAGTCAAAATTTGGTGTTTATCCGTCAACCCAATCAAAAGTTATTCACAAAACAGTACAGGTCATACGATTTCTATCATAAAGGAATTCCACACAAATTTAAAAAATGCATCAAACTTTGATCGCCTCTCCTGAAAAACTACCTTTTTGCACTTAGCATAGTTTAGAATGGCGGTATCGAATTGTAAATGTCATTAGACTCAGTGTGTCGAAATTATGTGGCGTATGTCTTATTTTTGAATATGGCAAATTGTGGATCATAGAGAAAGATTGTGTACATATTTTGAACAAAACGCAATATAATCGCAAAGTGGCTGCCCTATGTCCTCGATAGGCTCACGAATTCTATCATCGAGGTCTTGAATCGACGCTGGGCTGTTGGCGTAGACCTTATCTTTCACGTGGCCCCAACGGAAGAAGTCGCAAGGTGTTAAATCACAAGATCTCGGTGGCCAATTGTGAACACCTCTTCGAGAGATAACACGGTCCGGAAACTTTTCCCGTAACAGAGCAATGGTTTCGTTGCTTGTGTGGCACGTAGCGCCGTCTTGTTGAAAGTAAACGTTGTCCAGATCAATACCATCCAACTCCGACAATAAAAAATCCTTAATCATCGCAATCCATTCACAGTAACTGTTGATCCAACCTCATTTTCGAAAAAGTAAGGTCCAATGACCCCGCCGGACCATAAACCGAACCAAACAGTCACACGTTGAGGATGAAGAGGCTTCTCAACAATAACTCTTGGGTTTTCCGAGCCCCAGATGCGACAATTTTGCTTGTTGACGTAGCCACCGAGGTGGAAATGGGACTAATTAGTTAAGATAATTTTTCGATTTTTCGAATTTTAATAATTAGTTAAGATAATTTTTCGATTTTTCGAATTTTAATAATTTCAACGCGTTGTTGCATCGTGTATCGTTCCATTTTTAGTAATGGCGTAGTTTCTACTTGTCAAATGACAAAGAATAAAAGCTTCAAGAGTAACAGCTACCGAAATACCGGGTGATTCAAAATAACACCTCTTGTTGAAAAACCCTCTAGGAACAAAGCCAAGTTAGAGGTATGAGTTTATAAAACATATAACGGGAGGTCCAACTAGAGATACTTTTTTCAATAGCCTTTTTTGATAGTTTACGTGTGAGTCGTGTCATGCTATTTTTGTTAAGTATTGTTTGGTATTTCATCATGGAAAGACTTACGCCTGAACAACGTTTACAAATCGTTCAACTTTATTACGAAAATTCACGTTCTGTGACGAATGTGTTTCGTGCACTTCGCTCAACTTATGGTCAACATAACCGAGTCATCGAAAATTGACTCAACGGATCAGAGACGTAGCCGCGGCCAACATTTGATAGACATAATCTTCAAAAAATAAATGCCAAAGAATGTTCTTTCAAATGATAATAAACATTCCCCATTCAATTTGAATTTTCTATGTTTTTTTCTTTAAAAATAGATATATAGTAACAATAACAGTATATACAGGGGTTGACGCTCGAAGTGTTACGAACTCATTTGTTAGCACGCGTCAGTTGTCAGTGCTATTCTCATTGTGAATTTGAACTCACGATCAATGCCTTCCCCTTATAACTGGTCTTCAGATTCACTTTGCAGTTCAAATTACAACAACTTACCAAATATAAATATGCCAAAATTTTTAACATTTTAGCTTTGCGATTGGAGAACATGTGGCTTACTTTTGAAATTTGTGTAACAAATGGTGTAAATTGGGGAAGCTTGGTGACAATACCCGTGAATATTTTTGACCCGTTCGTTCTTTGAGAATTTTCCTTTAAGATGGAAGTAGATATGTTATACCTTTTTTAACTAACTTCTTCTAAAAACTCGAAAATACGACATATACTTTTGTCCTATAAAAATTTTCAAAAAATCGATTTTTTGAAAATATAACTTCAAGTGGCCATAACTTTTGTCCTGTTGAGAATATCGAACAAATTTTGTAGACCTCAGTTACTAGAATACACACAAAAATGACTTTATGTGTCGGGCGAAAAAGACGAATGTTACTCGCGCTTAAACATTTTGTTTACCCGAGGTTGCCAACTTTGAGGCCCTGCAGCTCCGCCCCTGTATACCACAGGAGGCTAACTCGAAACTTAACTTATCCAATACCTCTTCTACAAACATGCCAAGTTTGGTCGTAATCGGTAGTCTGGTTAAGAAACGGTAGAATTATTTCCCTTTTTTGGAATTCTGTGTGCAACGATTGCAAATTGTGAAAATTTTTTACCAAAATAATCGTTCGGTTCGCGTGACGCTTCGCGCGCTGCGTCCAATATTCGGTCGACATAATCGTATTTCGAGCAACCATTTCCCACCACGTTTACTCTAGTAGATAATACGCATCCTCAGAGACGCCGTACAGTGCGCACCGAAGGCGCTATTGCTTCTGTGGAGCAGAGTATCGAAGAAGACCTGAATGAGTCCATCCCCCCTCGCGCACAGCAATTGGAGCTGTGCCCATTTACTTTATGGAAGATTTTGCGGAACTAACAGAATCAGAATTTGGTTTGCGCACTAACAGAATCCCACTCGTGCAAGAATTGAAGCCGAGCGACCATCAAGCTCGTCGCACGTTCGGTTAATGAGCCCAAAACGAGATGTCCACCGATCCCGACTTTCTCAAGAAAATTTTGTTCAGCGATGAAGCTCGCTTTTGGATGAATGACATCCACAAAAAGTCACTGTTTGGTATGCTCTATGGGCAGATGGAAACTTTGGTCCATATTTCTTCAAAAATTAAGCAGGTCATAATGTAACAGTCGATGGGGAAGGCTAAGAGCCACGATTAATGACTTTTTCGTGCCTGGATTGGAGGATGTTGATGTGAACGACTTTTGGTTCCGACGGCGCTACATGTCATACAGCCAACGAAACAATAAATTTTTTGAAGGAAACTTTTGGTGAGCGCATTATCTCGCGTCGTAGTCCTCTGGCGTGGCCTCCAAAATCGTGCGATTTAACACCGTTGGACTATTTTTTGTGGGGTTGTGTGAAGTCGCTTTTCTACGCAGATAAGCCTGACACTATTGACGACTTGGAAGATTGATATTCGACGCGTTATTGCTGACATACAACTCCAAATGCTGCTAAAAGTGGTCGAAAATTGGGCCTCTCGGCTGGAATTTATTTGTGGCAGCCGCAGCGGCCACTTTCCGGAAATAATTTTTAAAACATAATGGCAAACCCTTATCTTTATAATAAAGCTAAATTCTTGGCCATAACATTAAATTATATGCGTTTTATTTCTTCTTGAAAACCACAGGCCTAAAAAAACACCCGTTACATACATATGCGTGTGAGTGTTGCATTAGACGGCCTTTCTCGATTTCATAGATTGTAATTGCCTTTTGGCACAGTCTTTTGTAATCCCATAAATATGCTCGTGAGTGTATTGTGTAATAAACAATTTACAACAATTTGTTGCACATATCTGTAGTAGATACAACAACGACTATATCATCCAATACAGAAAACAGACAGACGTTAGAATCAACGATTACAGGTCTGTTTGGAATAGTTATCGATGTGTATGTCCGTCGATTGAATGGCCATTCGTCTGTCCATTCTTGTGCGACTGTTAGAATACTTCTTAAACGCTCTCATCACTCACTCACACGTCGTCGTACGAACTAATATACATCACACCATACGACTCGTACTCGTACAACTTGTCCGTATGACGATTGTAGAGTATGTTTATCCATATCCATCTTTCCGACGATCCATATGCATTTAAGAGTGTTGTTGTTGCAGCTAAGTGTTGCTGCTGCTACTCGTACTGCTGCATATGACGACGAGAGTACGAGTACGAATAAGAGTTAGGCGGCGTATGAGTTGATAATGTGTGCGTATGAGTGATATGATTTGTGTTGTGTTGTGGAGTTGCTGGTCGCTCTGACGGTCTATTAAATGAATATTGTTGTTTAGTTTAAAGTTGCTGTTATTATTATTCTTTGCTAAAATTATTTATACAATCATGTGCACCTCCAACACACATTCATCAACAGCATTCGCCACCACGAACGGCATATGGACGCTTTGGACGTATGAAGTTCGTTCAGTTGATGTGTTGTTGTTGTTCATGTTTATGCTCTGCGAAATAATGTTCGTTTGTTGCAACGATTGCTTGTTTGTTGTTGCTGCTGTTATGATTATTATTATTATTATTTAGAGTTGTTGGTTGTGTTTTTCGTTAATGTATTAGTTGTTATGCTACTTGAGTGTGTGTGTGTGTGTCCTCACAACCAGCCAACACGACAACGCAGCGAAGCAATTTATAAAAAGTGTTGTTTGGGTCGCTGACCCAGAAATGTCAATAGGGAAGTAAAACTGTAAAAATGTTCTTTCATTTCATTATTACGAGTATTGGAGCATTCGTACGAGTATTACAAATATGTTCATATGTATAGATTTTGTTTGTTTTTTTTCGTACAAATGCATATGGACGAAGGCATTCGCTGTGTTTTGAGTTTTTTGTTGTTGTGTTTTACTTTAATGATTTAAATTTATTTATGACGTCTTTATTGTTCGTCTGTGTGAGTGTGTGTGTTCGAGCGAATGAATATGTTTACAATGTGACAAAGGATCCTTATGTGAGTTTTAGGTGTGATGAAAGTTTCATTAGTGATTTATGTGAACTAATTCCTATCAATACTCAATTGTCAAAGCTTATCATTCTGGAAAGAGTTTCTAGAAAAACCTGCATAAGTCTGTTCTAATGTTCCCAGTGTAGGACAGTAGCAGTAATAATTTTAAGTAGCCTTTTAGAAAAGATAAAAATAACATTAACAACTGTCAAAAGTAACACTATTTGTCGATTATTCTTAACACTGCTCTTCTGTTCCATATCAAAGTGGAGTATCTGTTTGTCATATGTTACTGAAACGTTCTACTTATTGGCTTCCACTAAATCTTTTAAAACAGAAATCGAATGGGTCCATCGACGTCAAGTTTATTCCATTATGCAATTGAAACGCGAAAAATGTGTGTAAGTGAATATTTCCATCAACAATTTCTAGCCCTAGTTAAGTGGATAGCGTTTCTATGAATTTGTGTACAAGAAGGTCCTTACAAATATACCCAATTTGAAACAGTACCGAATTCCAACTGTTTGTGTAGACCTCAGAAGTCGACTTTAGTATAAAGGAAGACCTCAGAGGTCGAATTTAGTATAAAGGAAGACCTCGACTTTAGTATAAAGGAAGACCTCAGAGGTCGACTTTAGTATAAAGGAAGACCTCAGAGGTCGACTTTAGTATAAAGGAAGACCTCAGAGGTCGACTTTAGTATAAAGAAAGACCTCAGAGGTCGACTTTAGTATAAAGGAAGACCTCAGAGGTCGACTTTAGTATAAAGGAAGACCTCAGAGGTCGACTTTAGTATAAAGGAAGACCTCAGAGGTCGACTTTAGTATAAAGGAAGACCTCAGAAGTAGACTTTAGTATAAAGGACAACCTCAGAGGTCGACTTTAGCATAAAGGTAGACCTCAGAGGTCGACTTTAGTCCGCAGAAAGGCCTCAGAGGTCAGTTTTAGTATAATATAAGGCATCAGAGTTCGAGTTTAGTATAAAGAAAGACCTCAGAGATCGACTTTAGTATAAAGGTTGGCACTAGTATAAAGGAAGACGTAAATGGTCGGCTCAAGTATGAAGTTAGAGGTATACTTTAGTAAAGGGTGGTTCGATTTTAAGGGCCGATGTTGATTTTGAATAAAACACAAATAATGTAGGAAATTATTGTCATTTCTTTTTATTATGATAATATTGATATGATTCAATTATGTATGGAACAAAATATCGGCAAAATTTCCGCTGCGACGTCGGCGGCACACCTCCATCCGATGGTCCAAATTTTCGATGAGGCTGAGGCATAATTCAGGTTCTATGCAGTTAATGTGCCGAATTATCTCATCCTTTTGCTCTTGAATTGTTGCTGGCTCATCGACGTACCCCTTTTCATTCAAATAGCCCCAAAGAAAGAAGTCCAACGGTGTCAAATCACATGATCTTGGCGGCCAACTGACATCGCCACGACGTGAGATAACACGGCCATTGAATTTGTTCTTTAGTATACAGGAAGACCGCAGAGGTCGACTCTAGTATTGAGGAAGACCTCAGGGGTCGACTCTAGTATAGAAGAAGACCTCAGAGGTCGACTCTATTATTCCTCTATACAGAGGTCGACTCTAGTATAGAGGAAGACCTCAGAGGTCGACCCTAGTGTAGAAGAAGACCTTGGAGGTCGACGCTAGTATAGAAGAAGATCTCAGAAGTCGACTCTTGTATAGAGGAAGACCTCAGAGGTCGACTCTGGTATAGAGGAAGACCTCAGAGGTCGACTCTGGTATAGAGGAAGACCTCAGAGGTCGACTCTGGTATAGAGGAAGACCTCAGAGGTCGACTCTAGTATAGAGGAAGAACTCAGAGGTCGACTCTAGTATAGAGGAAGAACTCAGAGGTCGACTCTAGTATAGAGGAAGAACTCAGAGGTTGACTCTAGTATAGAGGAAGAACTCAGAGGTCGACTATACTACAGAGGAAGACCTCAGAGGTCGACTCTGGTACAGAGGAAGACATCAGAGGTCAAATCTAGTATAGAAGAAGACCTCAGAAATCGACTCTAGTATAGAGGAAGACCTCAGAGATCGACTCTAGTATAGAGTAAGTCCTCAGAGGTCGACTCTAGTATAGAATAAGACCTTAGAGGTCGTATATACTACAGAGGAAGACCTCAGAGGTCGACTCTAGTACAGAGGAAGACCTCAGAGGTCGACTCTAGTATAGACTAAGACTTCAGAGGTCGATTCTAGTATAGAGGAAGAACTCAGAGGTCGACTCTAGTATAGAAGAAGAATTCAGAGGTCGACTGTACTACAGAGGAAGACCTCAGAGGTCGACTCGAGTACAGAGGAAGACCTCAGAGGTCGAAAATAGTATAGAGGAAGACCTCAGAAGTCGACTCTAGTATAGAGGAAGACCTCAGAGGTCGACTCTAGTATAGAGGAAGACATCAGAGGTCGACTCTAGTGCAGAGGAAGACCTTAGAAGTCGACTCTAGTACAGAGGAAGAGCTAAAAGTCGACTCTAGTATATGTAGAGTAAGACTGCAGAGGAAGACCTCAGAGGTCGACACCCTAGTACAGAGGAAGACCTCAGAGGTCGACTCTTGTACAGAGGAAGACCTCAGAGGTCGACTCTAGTATTGAGGAAGACCTCAGAGGTTGACTCTAGTATTGAGGAAGACCTCAGAGGTCGACCCTAGTATAGAGGAAGACCTCAGAGGTCGACCCTAGTATAGAGGAAGACCTCAGAGGTCGACCCTAGTATAGAGGAAGACCTCAGAGGTCGACCCTAGTATAGAGGAAGACATCAGAGGTCGACCCTAGTATAGAGGAAGACCTCATAGGTTGATGAAAGGTTGTCGAATACTGAATAGCTCGGCTACAATCCCCTGCAGTAATTAATGCTTTGGATTCGTCGATGATTCTCTCTAAGACAACTAGCCGTTGCTCACCTATATTTGGCCGTGTTACGTTTGGTACATTCATGCCACTTTTTACGTAGCTTTTAACTTTCGATCAAATTATTTCAATTGGATTGAGCATCGGAGAATAGGGGCTAGGTCTGAGCAACGTAGCAGGACTATTTTGAAGGGCTTCCTTCATCTTATCTTCGATGACATGAAGCATTGTCGCATACTATCAGAAGGTCTCTGGCATCATTTCCCATATCATGCCATCTATGTACAAGTTCAATTACCCATTCGTTTGTAGGTATAGACGGACATGGCTAAATCGTCTTAGCATTTTAAGAGGATTAAGAATATATATACTTTATGGGGTCTCAGATCAATATTTAGAGGTGTTACAAACGGAGTGACAAAATGAATATACCCCGCATCCTATGGTGGAGGGTATAAAAATTTCAAACAGAAAATCTCAATTACAATCAAAATTTAGTCAAGAGGAAAACCTTAGTGTAGAAAAATACCTCAATTGTCTACTTCGAATCCTTTTATTATATATTTAGTTTCTGAACGGGACATTTCATTCATTCATTCCTCCCTACAAACACCCTTTACCTTAAGCAAAGCTCATTTTTAAGTAGAGTCTCATTTGTGTGGACATTACATGTGAGTATATCAAAGTCAGCATTGAAACCAAAGGAGTTTATCTTCTGAAGAGTTTTTTGTCTTCGACTGAATTCAAGTTTGTGTGTCAGCAGTCGTCCGAGTATTTTCATACTATAAACAAAGATAAGTTTCAAATTTAAAGAATTTATGTAATGTCGCGCAAAATGTATCAGAGAATTGCCAGCGAAATAAAAGTGAAAGTCATAATGAATCATACGATGAGTGAAACCAAGAGAAGGCCGGCCACAAGAAATCGCCTGATCCAGACACAAAGGGCGGCCGGCCTCTTTCAAAAGACGGGATAAATACGAATACAAAAGATGGGAACATTTGAGAAAGTCTTCTAACGGAGCTTAAATGAATTTCACAATATCCGATAATAAAAAAAGAACCTTTCATTTGCTTTCACTGCCGAATCGAAAAACAAAACCGTTCTTGACCGCGAGTGCCAGGCAAGATTGAACATGTTTTGCAGCCAGGATACGAGTGTATGCTGATGGTCTTTGGGCTTCGGATGTGAGTTTTTTTATGCCACTGATTAACCCTTTTCATGACCTCTATCTTATGTTCATTTTTTTTAGTGTTTATTTTATGCAATTCTTGGGGTGTCCCATATTAAAACCGAAACAGGAACCACTGTACATACTTTTATTACTTAATTGTTCTTGTCCTGGGCTTTGAATGGTGCGGTTGCACACTGCACTAAGCCACCACCAATGGGAATAACAAAAGATTCCCACTCATTTGGGCATCTTGAACATGTGATGCCACTGATGGCTATAATAATAGAGCTAACGACTCGAGATGCACTGCATGTGCAGCATTCAAGGGTTTATGCAACAAATGATTCCTGATTCCCGACTGCCACTTGGTCATATCATTTAATTTGATTGGGGGGGAATACTCGCTTAGCTCTAAACATGAACGAACCTGCTCGATTTTATGTTTACATTTTAATGGTGTTTTATGCAATTTCATAATGTTTTGAAATAAAATATTCTTTTGTTTTAGCCATCGAGGCAACAGGCAACTCGTCAATTCATCAGTTTGATGTAGTGTTCTTTTTGATTTTTGCGGTGTGATACGTTTTTCCTCCTTCGAATGGCCTTTGTTCGACTTGTGCGGTGTTAAATTCCCTTATCACTGGTGAGTGAAATATGACCATTAATCACATTTCTTTTCCAGTGTCTTCTTCTGTGAGACTGTGGGAATAGAACTGTAAATGTAAACACATAGTGGGCCCAAAGTGTTCAAACTGATCCATGATAGGTCATTGGAGGGGAAGATACTACGATTTTACTTTCAACACCTATGAACAACATTTACTCAAAAATTCACGCAGAATTTGTTAGTACAGAAATTTGTACGCGGTAAAGTGTTGTAAACAAAAAAGAGAACAAATTGGTACCTGAATTTGTAGGGTTATTAAAAACAATGATGCAACACTGCTTCACCGAAATCCTGTCAAATTTCTTTAAAGTGATCAAGGACAATTTTTTAACCTTTTCGAAAAATACGCCTTATGGATCATAAAGGGTATCTATGTATGTATACCGGATTAAAAGTCATGACCCAGGATTAAAGGCAACTTGCCTTAGTGAATTCGCATACGCACAGAATACAGTTTGGTTGCCTCAACGGAATTATTTGCCAACCGAATTTTGGTAGCTTTGTCTACTATCATGCGATTCCATCAGAACCACCAACATGTTGGTTGTGGTATACTTCTGCTTCCATGTTGACAACAATCATATTTAGTTGCGCCAACTACGAAAATGGTGGCTAAAATTATAGGTTGTAACTGTTTTAAACAAGTGGTTGTTCAAAGGCCATTGAATCCGGACTAAAGGTCGCTGACTCCATATTACATCTCAGTGAATGAGGCATAATTAAGAGTTTATTATTTATATTATTACTAAAGTGCATTAAACCCGGATCAATTGACATAGACCCTGGTAGCCGTCATTAACCCCTGTCGTATGCTTTAGGCCACTTGATTAAAGAAAACGTACTAAACATTAAATGTCATAGTCTCAAAATTAAAAGTTATGGCTGATGGGTAAGGGTTATAGACTTCGTACCAGGAAAAAAAATGTATCAACCCCATATTGGAGGAAAATAGCCCCTAATTCAAGGTAATTGGCTTCTGATTAGTGGTAACTACTGATCCCATATAAAACCTTTTGGCACCTGTCAAGAGTTCTTTTGGCTCCCGCCAAATTCTTTTGGTACCTATCACGTGTCACGAATGAATTAAAGGCCATATATATATCCGGACTAATGGTCATAGCTCCGGTAAAAATATCAAAGGCTCCGGATTAGAGGTCTTGGCTTCGAATAAAAGACTCGTCCATGTAAAGGTCATGATCTTGGATTAAAGTTTACTGACCGTACACGGGGCAAAATCGCCTTTTTTGATATGTTTGAACCGAAAAAAAATATATTTGAAACACAAATTTTTAAATATTATATATTTCTTAGCAAATAAATTTTATTTGAAAATCAATAAAATATATTTGGAACGCATATATTAATATATTACAACAAATTGTATTTGCAAACTAAATTTCTCAAATAAAATATGTGTTTAGATACAATTAAAATTATTATTTAAGAAATTTTCCAAATATATTTTATTTAAAAAAGATTTCCAAAACTTTTGCTGACTTTTTCGAATTTCAGTTTTAATTTTTCCTTGGTTTCGAATTGTACCTCCCAGTTATGATACCATATTAGCATTAACTTCTGTTTTAAATCAATCATTTCAAATTTCTGAGTATTCCAAGCCATCATTAGTTGTCAATCCTCTAAGTACTTTATTATCCGATTTCAATTATTATTATTTATTATTTTTACGAACATTAAAAATTTCTAAAAATTTAACTTTGAGTTACTGAAAAATTAGACACAATTTATTTTATGAATACTTAAATGCAAATAAATATTTGTTTCAAAATAACAGTCACATTGGGATGTTAACAAATATTTGTTTAGAACAATATCTTCCTAAATACACAACTTTTGTGTGTACCAAATATTATATGTTTAGAGTGTAAACTAAACATATATATGTTTCAAGCCGAATATGTTTGGGACAATATACTACAGAAGCGATTTTTTTCAGCGTGTAGTGAATTCACCTAGAAATCATGTCGGTGAAGAATGAAATAATTTAACAAGATTCTTAATATCTTTATTTTTATACCCTCACTTTAGTGATACGACGGAATATATCATTTCCTACGACCAATAGTGTAACACATCGAAGGAATGATCTAAGACCCTAAGTATGTTCGGCGGATATTCGTTTTGGGTCATTTTAAATCGAATGAGAAATGTCCGTCCGTCTGTCTGTCTGTCTGCTGGCTGGTGCGCACGATAACTCTCGAAAGGAGTAACCGATTGACTTCAAATTTGGTATACGGTAATATTTTTTCTATCTCCGGCTAAGTTCGAAACATAACATATTTTTGGTTTACACTTTTAGTTTTTAGATTATATTTTTCGCTTTCATATATTCACAAAAGTTGTTAAGGACACAATTTTTACTGAAACTTCCTACCCAATATCGCTCAAAATCATAAACAAAAATTTCAGGTCATTCACGTTTAGACGCCATGATTTTTAACTGTTTATAAACAGAAATAAAAAAACAACAAATTGAGGTTTATTTCCCATTAAAAACACTTGCAAGTGCACTTTTACATGAATTCGATGGCAAGTGCAGCGCTTAGAAATGGTCAGTAGTCACATTTTAGTATTCCTCATATGTATGTTACGCAGATGTTTTAGTGGCATTATCTTTATAATTTAGATCCTCATAAAATGTAATTAGTCATAAATTACCAACTAATTTATTAAATACAAATAGACAAATGCAATAGGCAATAAGGCCCGTCCAGTCCAATCAATACGCGAACAAACAGGCGGACGGACGGACAGATATTTGTACTCTATCGTCGTATTCAGATTTTCAATTCAATTGACTTTTGAATTCGTTTCAAATTCAGATTCAAATGTGAGTGAATGTGAATGTGAACGCCCGACTGTGTCTCTGTCCCTCTAATGGTGAGTTTAATTCAAAATCTATTTGAAATTTACAATTTATGGGCACTTTAATAGTTTTTTTTTTCTTTAGTGACTATTTAAATTATAAAAGACATCAGAATCCACACTAACTCAACACTGCCATTATAGAGCGCCTTAGCTCCAAACAAATGTCCAGGAGTTGAGTCTCGATCGCAGTCTTAGCCTTTGTGGTCATTTCTAATGCTTTATCGGGGAGGAGTAGGAGGGAATTTTTAGTTTGAATGCAGACGCTCAGAAATTGGTCTCCTGGTCACTTAACTTAGGTTTAATTCCAGCCGTATTTCATCGACTGTCGAGAAGACGGTTTTGTTCAACTTTTCTAAATTGTTTGTTGTCTTACCAAGTGTTTTGATTTCGTTTATGTTTTGTCTGGGCTTTTCTTCTTCTATTCTTACGCAGAGTTGTTTATATCGCTCTGTGCGTCCGTCCGTTCGTCAGTCTGTTGTACAGTGTTAACGTATTCCACGTTTTGTTTCGTTTTGTGTCCAAATAGGCTCCCAGAAGTGCATGACTGCCACACCTTCTCCCAATCCCGGCCAATCCAGTCAACCATTCTATCCGTCCATCCCTCTGCAGTATGTAGTGTTGGTTCGTGGCGTTCATTTTTTATTCGATTTTCGAAATTTGAATGCAACGATCATAAATTTATCGATTTTATGTTTATATTTTGTTTTGATGTTTTTTTTCGTTTTTTCTCAAATCAAATATGAATTTCTCTTTTTTTCTAAAAGGCAGCAGAGGAAGGGGGAAGTTAGGAGGGGTTTGGTTTTCTGCTCTCATGTCTTAACATTGGTTTATTTGGGTTTTGTTGTGATCGTTAAGTTCGTAGTATTTCGAAAATGTATCAACATTTTAAATAAATTCAATCGTTAATTTTTTGTTATTTAAATACAAACGTTCTGCTTTATTTTTTGGCTATTGTTTGGATATTCAACATATGGATTATGAGGGGATTAATCTCTAATATCTCCTGTATTGATAACTTCAGATCATAAAACCATGTGTTTATGGTCTACATACATACGAGTATAAGTATATTACAGATTTTGGGCCATTACGATAATTGGTATCAAACATTTCAAATTTTTTTTTAATTTTTCATGGAAAAAATTTCGGACAGCATTTGTTCTATATTAAATTCTTCACCAAAAAAGTTCTACAAAAATTCTTTTCAGCAAAGTCTATAGGAAAATTTTCTTCACCAATGTCTATAGCGAAATAATCAACAAAAATTTTTCAACAAAAAGTTTCTATAAAAAATTTTCCCCCAACAAGGTTCTAAAGGGTCCGCTATCTAACGTTTTTTCAACTAGTGCATATTTCGTGAATGATAACACTTAGCTCATGTCTGATTTGACAGATAATTAGTTTTATCCTTCCGCTGAACGAATATGGTTGTGTATACGCTTGAACAACGCTGGGAGCGATCGACTTACAGAAGATGCCGATTTTGCCAAAACAAATCATCTTTTCAGATGAAGCTCATTTTGATCTTGGCGGGTATGTAAACAAGCAAAATTGTCGCATTTGGGGCACAGAAAACCCGCACGCATACATTGAAAAGCCGATACACCCAAAACGAGACACTGTTTGGTGCTTATTTTGGTCCAGAGACATAATTTGGCCATTTTTTTTGGCCGTTACAGTCAATGGCGATCGTTATCGGGCCATGTTGAATTTTTGTTCACAAAAATTTAACAGGAGGATATTGGCAACATTTGGTTTCAACAGGACGGCGCTACGTGCCACACAGCCGAATAGAAAATTTTTCAGCCAAAATTTCTATAGGAAATTTTTCACCCAAAATTTCGATACGACATTTTCACCAAAAATTTGTATAGGAAATTTTTCACCAAAAATTTCTAGAGGCAATTATTCACCCAAAATTTGTGTATGAAAATTTTCACCCAAAATTTCTATAGGAAATTTTTCACCCAAAATTTCTATAGGAAATTTTTCACCCAAAATTTCTATAGGAAATTTTTCACCAAAAATTTCTATAGGAAATTTTTCACCCAAAATTTCTATTGGAAATTATTCACCCAAAATTTCTGTAGGAAATTTTTCACCAAAAATTTCTAGAGAAAATTTTTCACCCAAAATTTCTACAGGAAATTCTTCACCCAAAATTTCTATAGGAAATTTTGCACCCAAAATATCTGCAGGAAAATTTTCACCCATAATTTCTATAGGATATTTTTGCTCAAAATTTCTATAGGAAAGTTTTTAGCCAAAATTTCTATAGGAAATTTTTCACCCAAAATTGCTACAGGAAATTTTTCACCCATAATTTCTATAGGAAAGTTTTTAGCCAAAATGTCTATAGAATTGCTCACCCAAAAT
Organism: Eudasyphora cyanicolor; assembly: GCA_963930755.1. Taxonomy (NCBI): domain Eukaryota; kingdom Metazoa; phylum Arthropoda; class Insecta; order Diptera; family Muscidae; genus Eudasyphora; species Eudasyphora cyanicolor. The sequence continues at coordinate 5,830,831 of OZ005735.1, read as the reverse complement.
TTCTAGACAATTTATTACTTAAAATTCCTATAGAAAATTTTTCACTTAAAATTTCTATAGGAAAGTTTTCACCCAAAATTTCTAAAGAAAATTTTTCACCCAAAAATTCTATAGGAAATTTTTCACCCAAAATTTCTATACGACATTTTTCAACCAAAATTTCTATAGGACATTTTTCACCCAAAATTTCTATTGGACATTTTTAACCCAAAATTTCTATAATAAATTTTTCACCCAAAATTTCTATAAGAAATTTTTAAACCAAAATTTCTATAGGAAATTTTTCACCCAAAATTTCTATAGGAAATTTTTCACCCAAAATTTCTATACGACATTTTTCAACAAAAATTTCTATAGGACATTTTTCACCCAAAATTACTTTAGAAAATTTGTAATCCAAAATTTCTATAGGAAAATTTTTAACCAAAATTTCTATGGGAAAAATTTCACCCTGAATTTCTATAGAAAAATTTTTACTCAAAATTGTACTCAAAAATGCGTAGAGAAAATTTTCGCCACAAATTTCTAGAGGAAAGTTTTCACCCAAAAATTTCTAGAGGAAATTTTCACCAAAAATTTGTAGAGGAAATTTTTCACCAAAAATTTGTATAGCAAATTTTTCACCCAAAAATTTCTAGAGGAAAGTTTTTACCCAAAAATTTCTAGAGGACATTTTTCACCAAAAATTTCTAGAGGAAATTTTCAACAAAAATTTGTAGAGGAAATTTTCAACAAAAATTTATAGAGGAAATTTTTCACAAAAAATTTGTATAGGAAATTTTTCACCCAAAAATTTCTAGAGGAAATTATTCACCAAAAATTTCTAGAGGAAATTATTCACCCAAAATTTCTATAGGAAATTTTTCACCCAAAATTTCTATAGGATATTTTTGCTCAAAATTTCTATAGGAAAGTTTTTAGCCAAAATGTCTATAGAATTGCTTACCCAAAATTTCGATAGGAAATGTTTCACGCAACATTTTTATTGGAAATTTTTTAACCAAAATTTCTATAGAAAATTTTTCTCCCAAAATTTCTATAGGAAATTTTTCAACCAATTTTTTTCTATAACAATTTTTTTACCCAACATTACTTTAGTAAATTTTTAACCCAAAATTTCTATAGCAAATTTGTCACCCTAAATTTCTATAGGAAAATTTTCAAGCAAAATTTGTATAGGAAAATTTTCACCCAAAATTTCTATAGACAAATTTTTACTCAAAATTTCTATAGAAAATTTGTATCCCAAAATTAGTATATTTTTCAGCAAAAATTCGTAGAGGAAATTTTTCAACAAAAATTTGTAAAGGAAATTTTTCGCCAAAAATTTCTAGAGGAATTTTTTGAACAAAATTGAAAATTTTAAAAATTTCATGTAGAAATTGTAGATTCAAATTTTTCTGTTGTTGTTGTAAATTTTTGGTGAACATTTTTCTATGTCTGTTGGTGAAAACGAATTTTTATCGAATTTTTGCTGACAATTTTTTTCGTGAAAATTTAAATAAAAAAAAATTTAAAAATGAAATTAAATTTCATTTAATACGTTTTTTTCACCAAAAATTGCTACAGGAAATTAGCCACCAAAAGTTTCTATAGTTTTTTTTAGATTTTCACCAAAAAGGTCTATAGGAGATTTTTCACCAAAAATACTGAAGGACATTTTTAAGTTGTTTCTTAAGGAAATATTTTAACAAAAGCTTCTTTAGGAAATTTTCAAAAAATAATGTAATCTCTTAATTCTCCTTCGTCTTCCTTTGAGTCAGAAATATCTTATCCTTTACTCTTCTCTTTCTCCTTTTCCTCCTTAAGTTCAATTGATTAATTTCTTTTTGCCTGGAATGATAATTACCTCTTTTCCATTTGCTTTGAGAGGTGAAATACACTTAAGTTGTCCTGTGATGTGATGCATAACATCACATCACCTTAGCTCAAAGAGACTCCTTTGCAAAGGCATTTCATATTTCCCTTACAGATGATGCGGGTTCATGTCTGTGCTACAATTAACTTCTGTTTTGTCGCATTTCCTTCTCTCTGTAAGAGGATACCTTTAATCTTAGCCATTTGATGTTGCCATAAACTTCGTATTTTTAATGACAAAAGACCTCTTCAAACGAACATTATTTTCACATTTTGTTCTTTGTTTGTTTCAAATGTTAAAGTTTATCCATTTTTACTCTGCGCATAGTGTATTTTGGAGTTTCTCCCTTTATCATGTCTTTTCTCTGCATTTCTTGGCTGTTTTCTTTGTAAATATAACATTATAATAACTCAAATTTGTATTACTACAAACATACAGAATGTCAGACACTGACTACATACCTATACTCGTACATTCGTAGATAGGGCGAATATACAGATGTATAGATGTACAAATGTACATATAATCTTTCGTTTATGTGTAAAATTGTATCATAAAACCATAAAACAAACTCCACTGAACTTCACTTTGGTACAACAACAGCAGCAGCAACTGCTGCGCCTAGTAGCTGCTGCTGCAGCTAAGCAACAACAAATCCAAAGTTTTTTCGTAGATTGAAATAGGAGTAAAAAACGACAACGAAGATGATGATGACGACGACGACGACGACGTACACTTTCGCCTATGACTTTATGTACACAGAAGTTGCCCTTAAGAAACCCACTATTGAGTGTAAAGAGTCTTTATTTCATAATTTATGTTTTTGAAAGTGCAACATCATACCGAGAGATACATATAGAACGTCATAACGTCAAGTCAAGAAAAAAATAAAAACAGAAGCAATAAAAAGAATCGAAAACAGCGTCAAACAACAATATACAACTCGGTACATGCGGAGAAAAAACTGGTGGATCAATTGAAAAAAAAATAATGTCCTCCGAATGGGGTGTTCTTGTCCTTTGGCCACATCCATGATTATCACATCGACATTTTCAGGCGAAAAATATACAATTATTGTTATCCCGAGGTTGTACAAGGTGGCGCAAAAGTAACCTTTCGATGTTTTTTGGCTGTAATTTAAAAAAAAATGAAAAACTTTGATTCTTCTTGTGGATTATTTTTATTTGGTCTTTTAATTTTTTTTTACAACAAGTCGAGAATATGATGTCATGTAAATGGCCGCCGCCGCAGTTGATTGTCATTTGAGCCCTTTTTATGGCATTTTCCATCACTTTGGCCAAAACTTCCGGCGTTAGGTCCTCACATTCTTGACGGATATTGTCTTTAAGAGCTGCAAGGCTTGTTGACATAAACCCGCGACTTCAAAAAGCCCCACAAAAAGAAGTCTGGAGCGGTCAAATCAGGCGATCTTGCTGGCCAGTGCAAATAGCCAAAACGGGAGATTAGGCGCCCGGGAAATGCATCCTTCAGCATATCGGTTGTGGCACGTGCAGTGTGTGCCGTTGCACCGTCCTGTTGGAACCACATGTTTTCCAATCCCAATTCATCAAGTTGCGGCAAAAATAACTCGTTGATCATTGCTCTGTAGCGCTCACCATTCACAGTAACCGTTTGGCCCGCGACGTCTTCGAAGAAAAAAGGTCCGATGACTCCTCCAGCGAAAACAGCACACCATACAGTGACTTTGAGCGAGTGCAATGGCTCTTCGTGGGTTACACGCGGATTTTCAGTGCCCCAGAAGCGTAAATTTAGCTTATTTACGTACCCGCTAAGATGGAAATGGGCCTCATCACTCATGATTATTTTTGATGAAAAATCATCTTCCTCTTGGTGGTGATTAAGGATGGCTTGAGCGTATGTTAGACGCGATTGGCGGTCAGCAGCTAACAGCTGATGCACCGTCTGGACTTTGTACGGAAACATCTTCAAATATTGTACCAAAATTCGCTGTAGAGACCGTCGACTGATACCCATTTGCGTGGCACGTCTTCTGGTCGATGTCGACGGCGCTTCCATGACATCCTCGGCTACAGCAGCAATATTCTCTGCAGAACGGCTACTCCGGGGTCTGCCACGCCTGGCAGCATCTCGTGTTGTGCCAGTCTCTTCGAGGCGAGCGGCTAAACGTCGCAGTGTTTCACCAGTAGGCGTTGGACGGCCAGGAAATCTGCGACGAAATTCACGTTGTGCCAAAGTCACCGACCGATTATTGGTCAAATAAATAGTCAGCAATATTCCGCGTTCTGGAGCAGTGTAGCGTAACATTGTTTATTAACGTGTATTTCGCATGTGTTTACTACACAAATGTCAAAACAGAACTGACATTAGGGGCCAATCGCAAAATGTATAGCATTTTCTGATAGGAGGATTACTTTTGCGCCACCTTGTAGTAGAGCCCGACCCAAGTCGGATTTTCAGGCCGAAGCCGTAGCCGAACTTCGGCTAAATTTACAACCTTCGGCCGAAGCCGTAGCCGAAGCCGAATGCTTTATATTTGTTAAAGAATTGTTTACATTGCACCAAAATTAATGTACTTAGCACCTAAACTTAAAAACCTTTATGTTATAATGACAAAGAAAGTATTTTTTCTGAATAACCTCCTGTTTTTGTAAAACATTTTCGTTCGTTAACGACGAAACGTCAAATTTCAATTAACTATTTCTCGAAATCTATAAAACACAGGCATGAACTATTTTCGATACGAACTAATCCCACCATTCCTATAGTACATGACGAATTATTAATAATAATTCTTGGACTCAATGGCTCATTATTATCTATTCTTACCACTTGCACAAGGATGCTTTCACTAGTTCGAGAGCTTTTAGGTGAGGATCTGAGTTATATTTTTCTTTGTCCTGCCTTCCTTTCTCCAATTACACTACGAAACAAAAAAAAAATTTTTGTGTCCTAGACATAAAAATTATTTTTTTGTATACATTGTGACATACTGTTATATAAAATCAAAACCAAAAAATTTTTATGGATAAATTTTTTTTAAAAAATTATTTATTATCGTCTAAGGTACCCTTAGTATTTGCACAATAATGTTTGTAGTATACGCCCGATCAGGTCGACTTATGCTTTAAATTGAAGCTATTAATGTGGGCTACCAATGTTGGAAATATCTCTTTCATTTAGAAACAGTGGTTTAGTAACAGTCATTAAACAAACAGGTAAAAGTAGATTAAAAAAAAATCCTGTGACAAAAAAACTTATTTATTTATTTATATGAATTACAATACAAAGTAAATTTATATTCTAATTATAAGGTCCAGGGAAAGGCCGGGTTACAAAGACCATATGGCTAAATGTTTGCAGTGACAGACCAGAGCCTCTGGTGGGAATCGAACCCACAACCCCCAAACTCATAGGCGAGTACGCTACCAACTCACCTACTGGGGCGCTCAAAAAAAAAACATAAAAAATAGAAAAAAAATCGAAAAAAATATTTTATTTTATTTTTTTAAAGTTTGCATCCTAGCGAAGAAAATAATGCCTATTTGAAAAAAAATCTATGGATACATGTAGAAATAATAGCCCTTTTGGTAGAGGGAGGAGAATTTCAAAAAATCTTTTTTTCTTAAATTTCAGTTTAAATAGAGATTTTATTTATTACTTTTATTTATTTTATGTTCATTTGAGTTTATTTACATGAACAAGTTTCATTAGAAGTAATTGTGAGTTCTTTGTTGACGTTTGTAGATTTCGGAATCGGTTTCTCTAATGAGGAACCAAATATAATCTCCCATCATTCTTTCATTCCAGTGCCCTTGGTAACGCCTCTCGATGGACTTCAATTCTTGGTGAAACCTTTCGCCATGTTCGTCACTTACGTCGCCAAGATTCTCCGGGAAAAAGTTTAAATGAGAATGCAAGAAATGAATTTTGAGGGACATATTTACACCTGTTGGAATACATAAAGCGAAAAATAAGTTGGAAGAATACATACATTTGTGTTATATACATAAATATAAAAAAATATATTTCTAACCAATTTGGTCATAATTTTTTAACAAATCATTGATCATTGTTTCATATTGCGGGCTTTTATTGGATCCAAGGAAAATTGAAACTACAAGCTTAAACGACCTCCAATGCTGCAATTTCATCCGACGTCAAATATGATTCGAAATTCACATCTTTCATCAGTTTACTTATTTTAGGCCCACCAAAAACTCCTTTTGAAAAGGAAGACTTTTAAATACACTTTTTAAATATGAGAGTGAATTGCCATCTTTCCTTAAGGCTTTTACAAAATTTTTAAAGAGCCCCAGCTTAATATGCAGTGGTGGCAAAATATCGGCTATCGCAGAGGTATAACATACCAACTACTTTTAAATCGCAACTAATTGTCCAGTCATGTTCATATTTTATGTATTTTATCAATTTAGCCATTGTTTCGTATGAATCCTTAGTGTTGACAGCATGAGCAATGGGAATCGACGGTTTCTGATTTCCGTTGTGTAAAAGTACTGCTTTCAAACTGTCTTTACTGCTGTCACCAAGTAACCGCCATTCCTTTGAATTGTATGTTTGATTAAGTTCCTCGAACAATCCGGGAATGTCCTTTCAAAAGCATCTGTTATCCACAGTTGTATTAAATTGTTTGTAAGGTATATCACGGACTCTATAATATGATATGTTAACATCAGGGTCCAAAATATTGTACTGTTTCATCCCAGATGTAAGTAGTTCGGCCTTTTCTTTGGACAGTTCCAAATCTCTCACTAGATCAATGAGTTGAAACTGAGTTAAAAGCGATGACTTCTGACCCAACCTTGAATCGCTCAGAGTTTAGTACTCAGTTGAACTTGATGATGTTTCCGTTATTAGGCTGTTAGCTATACTTGGACACTTCCTACTCCAAGCTATTAACTTATAAAAAAACAAGTAAGAAAGTTTCAGTCGGGTAAACCGACTAAGGTATACCCTCACTTTGTGAGTAATGTAATATATAACATTACACCAATAAATCTGTCAATTTGTGTGGGAGGTACCAGAAGGGGTTTTCCAAATACACATATTTTTCGGTAAACAGTACATTCTTAAATACATTGCATTGTGCTGAACTATAAGCGTTTATGTGCACTGGTATATTAAAGTTACGAGCTATGTAATTTTGGTATGAGTTGGTCATTTTGTGTGGGAGGTACAAAAAGGGGCGGGGTGATAACGCCCACTTTTTACAGGACTATAGGCACTATAACAGCATTACACTGTACAAAATTTCAAGTATTTGTATGCACTGGTATTAAAGTTACAAGCCGTTTACTTTTGGTACGAAACGGTCCATTTGTGTGGGAGGTACCAAAAGGGGCTGTACAATAATGCCCATTTTTTACCGGACTATAGGCGCTACAAAAACATTATACTGTAGAAAATTTCAAGCATTTTTATGCACTTGTATTAAAGTTATAAGCAGTTAAATTTTGATGCAAAATGGTCCATTTGTGTGGGAGGTACCAAAACGGGCATGTCAACTTCACCCATTTTTCTCGAGTTAATAGCGACTAATATACTAATATTATGTGCAGAATTTCAAAAGATTCGAATAAGTAGTATAGAAGTTATTAAAGAATCAATATTTCACTAAATTTTAACCCTTTGTGTGGGAGGTACCAGAAGGAGTAGACCAATATGGCCCATCTTCGAACTCATCCGGAGATAGATCAAAATATTACCACATACCAAATTTGAAGTCAATCGGTTACTCCTATCGAGAGTTATCGTGCGCACCAGCCAGCAGACACACAGACAGACAGACAGACAGGCAGACAGACAGACAGACAGACAGACAGACAGACAGACAGACGGACGGACATTGCTCATTCGACTTAAAATGACCCAAAACGGATTTCCTCCGAACATACTTAGGGTCTTAGATCACTCCTTCGATGTGTTACACTTTTTTCCGTAGCAAATGATATATACCCTCGTCACACTAAAGTGAGGGTATAAATAGCATAGAATTGTTGTCTCCAAATCATTGGCATTCCAAATTGCACGTGATGTCTAAAATTAAAACGTTTTATTCCGCAAAACATTGTAATACATTAATTGTAAAGTACTTACCGCATTCTTCCACTAGTCCATCGAGTAAGATTTACATGGCACGAATTACACAAAATACTAGGCGTCAACGGTTCGTTCATATTTTTAACTCGTATACCAAAATATTACACATATATTTCTTTAATTACACATTTTCCGCAGAAATTGTCGGGATCATTTACACATTGAAAAGTTCTTTGCCTTTTACTCATACTTCGAAATATAACTTTGTAATATTTAAAAAAAAATGACTTATCTCTTTAAGACGCTGAATTACACTAATTTATTAATAAGAAATTTCATGGGAGCGCCCCAGTAGGCGAGTTGGGCGTACTCGCCTATGAGTTTGGGGGTTGTGGGTTCGATTCCCACCAGAGGCTCTGGTCTGTCGCTGCAAAATTTAGCCATATGGTGTTTGTAACCCGGCCTTTCCCTGGACCCTAAAATTAGAATATAAATTTACTTTGTATTGTAATTCATATAAATAAATAAAATAAAGAAATTTCATTCATAAATTTCGGGTTTAAGGTTGACATATAGTTTTCTTCGAAAGTAGACACCCAATATTTTCAAGACTGCCGCGTACTACTTTGTATTGCGTACATATAATTTTACTACCTGTATATACGACTGGGATGTCCATGCCCCTAAAAGGTGTAACTGAATGGAAAGCTCATAAATAAAAACCACAACTATTGTTGAATGACCCTCTATCTGAGCAGACCTCATCCAATATAGCTCTCACATTGCATATCATGTTTTATGGAGGGTTACGAACGGCCCTAAAACCTCGTCCTCTCTATAATTTTATAATTTCTGACATCAATCCTCATAAAATAAAATGCAATGTCCCTTATATGTCTCTCTCATATGGCGAATTCAATATAAGAAAAACATTATTTAAACAATATGAAACAAGATTTTTTTGAATTTCCCTAACATTTACAAAATGGCTCATAAATTTTACACCTATACATAGATTTTTTTAAAAATTTAATAAAATATTTTTTTCGATTTTTTTTCCTATTTTTTATGGTTTTTTTATGGAGTGTTTTTTTAAAAAAAAAGCATTTTTTTCTCATATTTTTGACGACCAAAGATTCTACGTGTAAGCGATATTTGCAGAATATGTAGCCCTCATAACTCCATTTAATTTGAGGCATAACAATCAGCGGCTCAATCAGGCTTATACTTGATGAATTATGGTCCAAATACTGAATGTACTTTCGAAGAAAGCTGGAATTTAAAAAAAAAATATAATATTTTTTTCGTGTTTGTGACACCTAGTTGCACCAGAAACTGTTATCCACTTCCCTTCGACAAAAATGTTGTTGCATAGTGTTATTTTTGTAGTATTGTTCACTGCTGTACACTTCGCTGTTCTTATGAAAATTTCCATAATGGAATTTTCTTTAAAAAGACATATAATTATATTTGTTTGTACTTTTTGAACAAAAATTCGGCCCTCGGCCAAATTCGGCTGATTTTGTAGCTGCATGTCGAGCTTCGGCCGTAGACGAAGCCGAACATTCGGTCCGGCTCTAATAAAAAGTTTTCGCAAAAACAATGCCATTATTTTGCAATTCATTTTTGTTAACTTTTTTGGTTGTGATAGTCGATAGCACAAGAATTCCAAAGACCAATTACTCTGAGGTTCTTGGGTAATAGCCACATTTGATAGCCTCTTCAGGTCTAATACGCATGCCACAGCTATCTGCAATAGGATAAGAAGTGGGAACAAGGTCCTCAACTCGCTAGCCGGCAGCATTTGGGGAACCGAAAAAACCTTCTTGACCCCTTACAAAGCTCTTGGCGGTATTCGTATTGTTGATAACTTTATATGCCAAACTTCATTTGGACCCGCGGTAGCACTAGGGACCTGAATTGATCTACATATGTGAGCTAATAACTGTGGCTGCCACTCTATCCTAACCTAGTAGAGGAAGGTGCGGGCCAAATATAAAAGACATAATTTGTCTATGTTCTTCCAATGTTCACAGGCTGATAATTGAAATGTCCTTTTCTGTTGCCCGTGTAAATAAGGACAGATTTAGATCGCCGCACCAATCTTTAAAAAAAGTTATTTTAAATGTTTGTATATTCAACTCATTCCATTAATGTTCCAAACAAATTCTTATAATAGGGGCTGATTTGGACTGGTGGTCTACTGAACTAAATGAGCTAATGAACAAATGTGAGCTGGTGAACTAGTGAGCTGGTAAACTAGTGAGTTGATGAAGTAATGTGAGCTGGTAAACTAGTGAGCTGGTAAACTAGTGAGCTGGTAAACTAGTGAGCTGGTAAACTAGTGAGTTGATGAAATAAAGTGATCTGGTGAACATAAGTGAGCTGGTAAACTATTGTGAGCTGGTAAACTAAAGAAAGATGCTGAACTAGTGAGCCGGTGAAGGAAAGTGAGCTGGTGAACTAAAATAAGCTGGTGGACTAAAGCGAGCTGCTAAACTAAAGTGAGCTGTTAAACTGAAGTGAACTGCTAAAATAAAGTAAGCTGGAGAACTAAATTAATGAACTAGTTCACCTAAATGAACTGAACTAAAATGTGCGATCTCTAAACACAACTAAAGTGCACAACTCTAGGAGAAGGTTGATATGCAAATCATACGACATTACTCCCTTAAAGTCCTATTGAAAGGGTGACTACTTCGATATTCCCATATGTGAAGGTTACGCCACCGTCGGAGCCTCGTTTGCCTTAACAGGGGACACCGAGTCCTAACAAGGACAGTGGGTGAGGTTGGCATGTAAAAATGATTGGCTGTGATTACAATATACGTACTTATGTATGTATTTGTTCGCTTCACTTTTCCTTGAATCACAAAACTAAGAATTAATGCCATAAAATTATGTTTTAAAAAATTAAATTTTCTGGAATATTGAAAGCATTGTTTGTTTAAATTTGAAATTATCCTTCTCTAAAAAACAAAGATTAACTATACCAATTAAAGATTAATAATTAACAGAATGCATGGCTCGATATTTCATGTGAATTCAAAATAAGAAGAGAACCAATGGACCTATTCACTATATGAAACGAAACTCCTTCTGGTCTAGAAAACAGTTTTAGTTGCCTTGACATTTTAAACGAAACCTTCCCCTTAGCCTTCAGTATAATTTTCATCACTTTCTTCTGCTTTTTTATCACTAACAATATTTCCCTCCGTGTATTGCTGAAAACGAAGAAAAAAACTGTAAAAAAGAAGTAAAACCAACATCATCTTGGGCAAAAAAGGCTTATACAATAAACCAACGGCAGTAGCAGCATCAAAGTTACAAGAACCAGAATCATCAGCAGTATCAGCCTGTGTTGCTACTGCTGCTGATTTTCTGTTGCAGCTGAATTAGAATCAGTAACAGCAGCAGCAGAAGCAGCGACATTACTTGAACAAAGCAAATGTGCTCTCTGTGCCAACCATCCACTATGGGCCGACTACCGACTCCGACAGCCATGCCACAGCGGAGTTTAGGTGGAGTACAAACGAATAAGGAGGGAATGGTTGGCTATGAGCTGTGGCGGCATAAAGTACGCGCGCATTTAACAATTATACAGCTTCAACTGGGTCGCTGACCTATCAAGTGATTTTTTTTCATTTCAATTTTTTTTTTCCTTTTTTTGCCTCAAAACACATCTACTGGCAGTATCGGCAAAATGTGGCAGTAACAGGAGCAGCAGAAGCAGTAGCAGCAACACTGGCTTCGGTGGCAGCAGCAAATGGAGAGAAACAGACAACCCAGAACTTGGGTAACAGTAGCTCTAGCTAAGAGTTCTTGTGTTGTATAACTCCAAACTAACAGCACAAACAGAGTAACCAACAACTTACAAAGCAGCAGCAGCTGCTGTTGTTTGGGAGTTGCAAACAGCATCAACATCGTCATTATCATCATCATCGTCATCATTGTCGTGGTCCCACGGCATCACTGTTAACATAGGCCCCCCAATGAATGCCACATATAAAACACCCGACAAAATCAACAGCAATGCTTTGGAGTCCATAGCACAACAGAAAAGGGAGACAAAAAAGGCTTTTGTTTTGTACTTTTTTCCATAGCTTCCACATGAAGCAATTTGGTGCACAGAGGGTTTTCCCTCCTTTAGAAGGGTAAGGTCCCAAATAAAATACATATATAAAAAAAATCAATGTTACTGCAACTACAACAAAGTGTTGCCAACTGTGGCTCTGTGTGACTATAAACACCGCAACATATGGACCCAGTTCTTAGAGACACGGGGAGTTCCTCGACCCTTCCCCAAGCAAAACAACTATCATAACAAACGCTGAACGGACCACTGGCACTGGGGGGAAGAAGCATCAAAGAACACCAGGCAGGCAGGATGCTGCACTGGAAGACGATGATGACGATGAAAAGTAGTAAATTCAAATTGGGTTAATTTTTCTTTCATTGGTTTGGTGGGGCCAGTCATTTTGTTCTTTCTGGCTCCTTTTTGTTCTCAGGCAAGCATGGAAAAACAATAAAAATAATAAAAAAAAATATCAAGTCGAAATAAAAGGAGAAGCTATAAAGTGAGTGGTCGGTCTAGGCAAGTATACATTTTGGGGTGTTTCTGAATATGAGATTCTTTGAAGGATATAAGGTTAACTCAGAGTTCGTTCAATTTCTTAGCAGATTTTTTATGCAATATAAATTAATTTGAAAACAAAGACTATGTTTCAAATTCTGCGTGAATTTAGGGAGACCCTTTAAATCAGTATTTTAAACACAAAGTTCTTGATTAATTTAAAGTTCTTCTCTGAAATTTTTTGAATGGGTTTGTTACCAATACAATATTACGAAGACACTTTGACACTAAGGTTAATAGGTCCTTTTGAATCGGGTAGATACTGGTAGGACCTGTAGCAACTGGTAGGGCCGATATGTTCTGATAGGGGCGGTCCTTATATCGTAGCCAACAAGTCCTGTTAGATTCCACATGTCCTGGTATGTCAATAGATCCTGTTTTGGCCAATAGGTCCCAGTATGGTCGATAAGTCCTGTTAGGGTCGGTCGGTCATGTTAGAGCAGGTGGATACTAGTAGGGCCGATATGTTCTTGTTAGGAACTGTAGCTACGATATGTTCTAAATGGACGGTCCTTATATTGTAGCTATCAATAGATCCAGGTAGGGCCGATAGTTTCTGGTAAGTTCATTAGGTCCAGATAGGGCCGATAGGTCCTGCTTGGGCCAACAGCTCCCGGTATTGCCAATAGGTCTTGCTAGGACCAATAGATTCCGGTAAGGTTGATATGTTCAGGTAGGGCCGATATGTCCCGGTAGGTCCAACAGGTCATGGTTGACACGTTTTGGTTTAGGGCCGAGCAGGAAGATACTGGTAGCGCCGATAGATTCTTGATAGGACCAGTAGATACTGGTAGTACCGATATGCTCTGATAGGGACGGTCCTTATATTGCAGACAACCGGCCCTGTTAGAGCCAATAGGTCCTGATGGTCAACTGGTCCTGCTTGCGCCAATAGGTCTAAGTAGGGTGGATAAGCCTTGTTACCGTCGATCGATCATGTCAGAGCAGGTACATACTGGAAGGGCCGATATTTTCTATAACTAATGGTTCTTGTTAGGACCTGTAGCTAATGGTAGGGTAGATATGTTCTGAAAGGACGGTCCTTACATTGTAGCCAACACGTCCTGTTAGGGCCAATAGATCCTGACTGAGCCAAGAGGTCCTGTTAGGGCCGATATGTCCCAGTAGAGCCGATAGGGTCGGTCGGTCATGTTAAAGCAGGTAGATAGTGATTGAGCCGATGTATTCTTGGTAGGACCGGTAGACACTGGCAGAAACTATATGTTCTGCTAGAAGCGGTCCATATGTATATTGCAGCTTTTAAATGAATCGATATATTTAACACAGGAAATGGTGCATTGACACACTGTGATATATCTAAACAATAGTCTGAGTGAATAGCTACAGTACAGAACCTGTAACTGAAATATCAGTCGCAGAATAAGTTGTATGAAATCACATTTACCAATTAATTTGTACCGATTAATTTATAAAGGACCGCATTTTCCTTTGGGATATTAAACTCACCAGCTTTTTATTTGAAGTTAGTGTAATCCTCATATTATTTTTATTCATTCCTGGTCGAATTCCACACAAGTTTTCTACAAAGAAAAAGAAAATGTTTTATTGAATAATATGGTTAGACGTTGTCAAAAATTATACATTTTGTATTTGTATACCCTACACCACACTGTGGTACAGGGTATTATGTATTTGTGCATTTGTTTGTAACACCCAAAAGGAGAAGAGATAGACCCGTTGTTTATTATACCGATCGACTTGTAATTACTTTCTGAGTCGATTTAGCTATGTCCGTCTGTCTGTCTGTAAATGTATACTTGTATTCAAAGTACAGGTCGCAATTATGGTCCGATCTCAACGAAACTTTGCACATATCTTTATTTAGGCCCAAAGACGATCCCTATTTGTTAAAATCGGTTCAGATTTACATATAGCTCCCATATATGTATATGTACCTCCGATTTGGCATATATGCACTGTAGGAACAACATTGTTGAACCGATTTGTACAAAAATTGACAGAGAGTAGTCTCGTGATACACTTGGAGACAATACAAAATTTGGGGGAAATCGGTTCAGATTTAGATATAGCCCCCATATATATGTTACACCCTATTTGACATGTAAGCGCTGTAGAAACTGTATTTTATATCCGAAAGAGATTTCTTATTACATGAAGGAATACTGCCAAATTCGGAGAAAATCGGTTCAGATTTAGATTAGCCCCCATATACATATATGTTAGCCCCGATTTTACATCTAAGCGCTGTAGAGACTGGTTCAGATCGGTTCAGAATCAGATATATCCAAATTATTATGGCAATGACCCTTATCGCATTGTTAGGGAGGTGTAGGGCATTATATAGTCGGCCCCGCCCGACTTTCTGCCTTTCCTTACTGGTTTAATAATATGTTTATGTTTCAGAGATAGCTACAAACAATATTTGCCTAATTAATTTCACTTAGCTCAAAACGAGTTACTTTGTTGTAACTATTTTTCTTTATTAACATTTATGCAAGCTTATCTCAAAAGGATAATTTTAAGATAATACATCGATTTGTAGAGGCCTTCTAGATGGTCAGAGGCATCTTTCCGTCAAATTTTACGGTTTAGGACTTATGTAGGACTAATATCTCATGTTCATATCCATATACACATATTTTTGCCCGTCCAGTGACTATCACTTATCAGACCTGCCATGCTCCTCGATCTCGAATGTGACTAGCCGGCCCTTATTTAATGACTTTGATCCCTGAATGTCGACAGAGGGGGAAGCCGCCACATCCAGCCGACGAAGCGAACCGAAAGACAGCAGATCGGCGTTTTCTGTTGCCGGCAACTTTGAGGTCAACAATTAATAGAGCATTGCAATTTTTTAAGTAAACATTTACAATGTGCTAAAAGATCTTATGATTCCATTTTCCTTTTCAGCTGAATGTTGTTGCTTAATGCCTCAGTATTGCTGATATTGTTGTTGTTATTTTGCTGTTGTTGTTTGTTTTTCCATTTGATATGCATCCATCCATCTCCACTGGACCCGGCTAAACTCTTTTCCTTGACGTTTTCCATGGAATAGAAGAGAACCAATGGCAGGAAATCTAGGGAAGAAGAAATTTGTTGCTTCAAACTTTGCTTAATGCAAACAAACAAACATATGTTGCTTCTGGTCGTTCGCTCGGCTGGTTTACTTCTGGTATTGCCGCTTGTTTTTTCGTTTTGTTTTTTTTGTTCTTCTATTTTCTGGCGGCGATTTTGCAGATGACGAACGCCACTCTTGACGAGAAGGATGAGATGATGCCAATGCCTTCAATGCTGATGAGGAGTCTGATAAAGTAGTGCTGGTGAATTGTATTAGACTTTGATGTTGTTAAACTCTTGCGAGTTCTTCAAAATGTTTAGTTTAGATTTTGTTGAGATGATACGATGATAATAATCGCATTGGGTTTTTTCCTGCGTTCGCTTATTTCTCTCTAAGCAGGGAAGAACATTGGAGGAGCACAAGTTCACTGGAGGGTGAACTATTTTCAAAGAACAATACGATATGTATTTGAATCAATTTAGAGATATATTATTCAGAGAAGTATATCTAGGAGTATACTCGGAGAAGGACTATGGTCATATCAACCTTATTCGGAGGGCATAATGTAGTGGTTGTTACCAAAAATAAACCTAAACAATATAACTATAATCGTTTTATGGTGCGAAGTGACCATGTTATGATTTGACTTATATATAGTAATAATAATATTCGAAAATGTTTGAATCGATAATCTGCGAGAATAGTTTACACAGGAAGATTACTATTTGTAAAGAAAGAAATCTTAACAAGATTTTGTTATAAAAAATAATACGGAAATTAATTTGTTATGATGTAACGACATCATATTCTCATAATTAATTATACCATCTACCATAGGATGCATACCAACAACCATTTTAAAATTGTATATAATTTCCAATTTTCCGCATTGTTCTGTGGAGGGTATATAAAATTCGGCGTGGCCGAACATAACGCAATTTTTTTACTCTAATTTTATTGGAGGAGGGTATAATTCAGTGTAACACATCGAAGGATGAACTAGCACATTTGGAGTCATTTAAGCAATGTCCGTCCGTCTGTCTGGCTGGTGCGCACGATAACGCTCGAAAGTACTAACCGATTAACTTCAAATAAGTATCTGGTAATATATGTTTCTAGCTCAGCCTAATGCTTCACTCCTTCAAGTACTTCCCTCACAAAGGGTTAATATTTAGTGAAATTTGATTCTCTAATGACATATACTATACTTTCTATCTGAACCCTTGTAATTCCAAACATAGCAATAGTTAATTGGTAGCTATCACCTCGAGAAAAATCGCCGAAGTTGCCAAGTTCCTTTTGGTAAATCTTACACTCGAAAAGATAAGGATTTCGTTTCTGCGAAACGAAATTTTAGACAACTAAACTTCTCGTTTGCTGGAACTGAAATTTCGTTGGTTGTGACAGAAACAATTGTTCTGACCAAAATAATTTTCAGTCGTCGTAAAAGAGAATTGTAGTTGACTAATATTTCGTTCGCAGAAAACTTTTGCACCAAAGGTTCACTGATTACACTATGCAACAAATTTTTTTGTCGAAGGCATTTTCTGGTGTAATATGGTGCCCTAAACGGTAACAAAAACTATAGATAGTTTTTTTAAATTTTCTTTAAAATTCCCATTTTAGTAATTGGACAATTTTTTTGAAGTAGATGCTCCATATAAGTAAATGTGGACTACAAATATTAGAAATTACACTTTTACGTGAAGGCACAAGTTTAGCAACTATCGTTAAAATAATTAGATAAGATTTTTTTTTTCAAAAAAATAGTTTTTTGCTTCGACGAAAACAAAACATAAAAAATTGAAAAAATAGCAATGGATAAATGTAGAAGTTAATGCACTTTTGGTAGAAATAAGAGAATTTTAACATAATTGGGTTTTTATACCCCCACTATTGTGAACAAGGGTATATATCAGGTGCTGCGGCCCAAAAGTGTAACACATCGATGATGAGACCTAAGAGACCCCAAGAATAATTGGCGGAAATCCGTTTTGGGTCATTTTAAGTCATTTTAGCAATGTCCGCTAGCCTTTCCGTCAATCTGTCTGGTTGTTCCGCACAATAACATTCGACAGGATTAACCGATTGACTTTTAATTTGGTATGTGTCAATATTTTTTTCTAACTCAGACTATGTTCTAAGATGGACTATGTTTATCCTTCGAGTGCCTCCCCCACGAAGGGTCCAAATTTAGTGAAATATTGATTATCTTATAACTTCTATACTACTACTTTGCATCTTTCCAATTCAATTCCACATGTAGTATTAGTTTCTTGGTCGCTATCATCATGATAAAAGGGGGCGAAGTTATCACGCCTCTTTTGGTACCTCCCATACAAATGGACCATTTTGCACAAAAAGTTAACGGCTTATAACTTTGATAATGGTCCATTTGTGTGAGAGGTACCAAAAGAGGCATACCAATAACGCCCACTTTTCTCTGGACTCTAGGTACTATAAAAGCATTACACTGTACACAATTTCAAGTATTAAAGCCATAAGCAGTTAACTTTTGGTGCAAAATGGTCCATTCGTGTGGGAGGTAACAAAAAGGGCCACTACGCCCATTTTTCTTGACGTGTTAGCGACTAACAAACTAATACTACATATGTGTGAAATTTCAGGAGATTCGAGTAAGTAGTATAGAAGATATTAACGAATCAATATTTCACTAAAAGTTAATCCTTTGTGGGGCAGGTACTAGAAGCAGCGGGCCAATATGGTCCATCTTCGAACTTAGCCGGAGATAGAAAAAAATATTACCGCATACCAAATTTGAAGTCAGTCGGTTACTCCTTTCGAGAGTTATCGTGTATACCAGGCAGCAGACAGATGTACGGACATTGCTAAAATGGCCCAAAACGGATTGCCGCCGAACATACTTAGGGTCTTAGGTCACATCTTCGATGTGTTACACTTTGGCTCGTAGCAAATGATATATACCCTCTTCTCTAAGGCGAGGGGATAAAAATGGGTGTTGTTGCCACACACCTTTTGGTACCTCCCAAACAAAATTGCCAAAATAAAAAATATGAAATATTATTTTTTTAATTTCCATATTTTTACAATACGTGTCATAATAATTTATACATTTATCCATAGACATTTTGCAAATAGACATTGAAAAAAAAGATTTTTTCGAAAAAAAAATATTTTTAAAAAAATCTATCGGGCACCAAAAATTTTTTTTGTTGCATAGTGTATTTGTCATATATGTAGGTGGGAAAAAGGCCGTTTGACCAATAATTTAAAAATCAACACCCTCTAACTCGGACATTCCTTAACCAATATCGTTGAAATTTTGTGTCATAACTACTATCAAATAGGACTAAACTTGGTGCAAGTTTCATCCCGACTAGAGGCAATTTACACACTTGACACGAATTCGCCCATACATATGTATATGTATGTACTTATTTTATTTTTTGCATATTTACCTGAATGTTTTTACGACAAAAGAAATAATATGTATGAATAGGTACGTATGAAATTTTGCACAAATCTGATGGCATTGATGACTAAGGTTTGAACGAAACAGAACTGTATCACTCACTACCCAATAACATTAACAACATTATCAGCTGATTCGATCATTTTCACTGATACGTGGGATAAATAATTTTTGAAAATTATTTGTGTCAATTTCTCAACCGCAACTATGTAAAATGTTGGTATGTATGTAAACACGTATTGATCCTAATTTCTTTCTATTAAATATCCCTTCTGACAAACATTTCGCATTTCCATAAATCTAGATTTTTTACTACTAATTCTACTACTATTTTTTTCTTATTGAAACTCTTCAAATCATTTTCTCTGTAAACTCTCTTAAAAATCATAATTTTAATGTTAACAAAAAATCACATACTCTCTTCTTCTCGCTTCTCTTTCCTTGCAGCTCCGCTACACAAACTCACCCACACACACATGTAAGACCAGAGCTCACACAGATACAAAATTTTGTTTTTGTAGTTTTGTTTATATTCTTGAAATTTATGTTGTTCGTCCAGCAACAACAACAACGGCAACGACTGAACAGCCGACGAAGACAAATGTGAATATCAAAACAAAACAAGCGAAAAAACCTGCAATCGTATGTTTTGTTTTGCTTAAGCATTCGTCGTTGGGGTGTACTGCTGCTGCCGCTGTTAAAGTTGTTGGTGACGAAGATGATGATTGCGATGGTGTGGTGGTGTTTTTGTTGTTGTTGTTAGTGTTGGAGAGTAGCACGTTTAGCAGCAGCAACAACAATTTATATGTACTTTGATTAAATTCATGTTTATACTTGTACCTGCGAAAAGAAGAGGAACAACATCAGGCATTTACTAAAGAAACTCTGCTCTCTTTTAGGAAGGAACCACAACTTTACAAGAAATAATCGATAAAAAAAACTGAAGGATAGGAGTTAATGCAAAGTTTAAAAAAATAGAGGCTCGCTCATCTTTGTAAGCAACAACAACAACGAATCGTCCCAAGATAAATTAATGATTCTTTAAAGGCCTATACCCTCCTTTAGGGATCTCTCTTAAATTCTTTAGTTGTCTCTTCTTATTGGTGGCAATTCTAAGGTTGGTTAATTAGCGAACCTACACACAGTGGGTGAATTTTCGAAAATACAAATAAGTCTGGGTTAGATGTTTTACAAATTATCCCCAAACTTTTTACGATCGTTTCCAAATAGTACTGGTAGCGCCCCATAATATCTATATATATAAAAATGAAACGGTCCATCTGTGTAATGGCATCACGTCAGAACGGCTGGGGCGATTTGGATGATTTTTTTTTCAGTGGTTCATATTCGCCTGGAGAAGGTTGTTACGAAAGAAAATTTTGGGAAAACCCTCCGGAAAAGTCGGAAAATTGGGAAAATCGAAAATTGCTATTTCTAGCGAGATTCCTACTGTTCCTATCTACTACTCTCTTTTTCAATCCAATTTTTTTAATTAATTTTCTATTAAACAAAAAAGTTTTCTATTAAACATATGTACGAATATGTGCTATTTTTCTTGCTGCAATTCATTCGAGTTTTGCGTATTGTTACACTGATTTCGCGTATCACATCGGCAAACGGTACAAGCATTACGATCAATTAAAATTCAACGCGATATTTATCAGTTCGAAAATTTTTTCAGATAATAAGTTTGAGTATAAGAGGTAAGGTTATCTTATTGGATTGCGGGCACTGCAAAATCATAATTTCGGATGAATGCACGATGGCGCATAAACGAGCTCTGGAGGCAGTTGACCGAACGATGAAGGATTTACGACGTGATTTGAGACAATTTGGTGAGTCTATGATATTGCTCTCCGGAGATTTTCGTCAAACGCTTCCCGTCATCCCGAAATCTACTGCCGATGAAATTAATGCATGCCTGAAATCGTGGTCTTTGTGGCGGCATGTCAAGAAGTTGAAATTGACCACGAACATGAGAGTCGCGTTGCAGAACGACTCATCGGCTCTTGAATTCTCGAAACAACTGTTGGCGCTTGGCAATGGCCAAATTACTGTTGATGTTTCCACTGCATTGATATTGTTCCCGGCAAATTTTTGCGAGTTCACATCGTCGAACGAGGAACTCATCACCAAAGTGTTTCCAAATCTCGATTAGATTAGTGAACGGGCAATATTAGCAGCGAAGAATAAGGACGTCGATAGCATGAATTTTATTATTCAAAGTAAAATCGAACTCGCTTGATGTACCAGGAGCTCCGCCGCATAATTTACAGCTGAAGGTGGAATCGATCATAATCATGTTGCGGAATTTGAATCATCCGAAATTGTGCATAGTTCGCGGTTGTCCATTATGAAACTGATGGACAATGTGATTCAGGCGACGATCATCAAGGGAAAATTCAAAGGAGAGGAAGTCCTTATCCCACGAATTCCGATTATTCCAACTGATCTTTCATTCCAATTCAAGCGGATTCAGTTCCCTGTACGATTGGCTTTTACGATGACAATCAATAAATCTCAAGACAAATCGTAGGAAGTCTGTGGAATTAATCTCGAATTTCCCTGTTTTTCGCACGGTCATCTGTACGTTGCCTGTCTTCTGTCTTCGTTGTTTGTTGTTTATCACATCGCTCTCTACTGATTTCGATTCCTTTTAAACAAATCGCATTAAAATTTTAACTATCTGTGTTTTATTATCACTCTGGAGTTTATCTGAAGGCGTTAAATTGGGGCGAGGCGAAGTTCGCCGGGTCCGCTAGTTTTAAATATTTTTTGTCCAGTAACGGACTAACATATTCTGATTATTCAGAGACAATATAAAACATTTTTATGAATTATATTTTAGTAATAAAATAAAATAAATAAAATTGATTTATTTTTTTAATTTTACAAATCCAAAACAGTAACAATGTTTTACAATTTTTTATTTTAATATTAGACATATACATACATACGAGTACATTAATTTTAGAATACTTTCCTAGACTTTCCAAAATAACATGTCGTCATCAGAAACGAAAACGGGCGTAACAACAAGAAAAATGGAAATTCAGTATTTGATGGATTTCGGAACACTGCATGAAAATACACATCCTGACAAATTTTTAGCGACCAACTATCAATTTATTAACGAAATTCAAAAGGGCCTCACAACATACGAGTATTATTTCTTTTTTCATAGATAAAAATTCCTACTTTAGACAATTTTCAAAAACAAGTTATAAATCATGTTTGTAGAAATATATATATGTATGCATCATTATGTTAAGGCATTATCCTGAAAAGCAAGTTTTTTAACGATAAAATTTTTCATTTTATTCAGTTTTTGCTTCTCCTGTAAAATTATCAAATATGATGACGATGTGTATCCTGTACTCGAATATGGGTAGGTCTTTCTCAAGCGACACAGTTCAAAAATTAAATCTTTCTCAAATTCTCAGAAAATGTTGCCCTAGTATGTGGGAGTAATGACCCACAATATTTAAAAATAATTTAATGAAAATTGGAGGCAGCGGGCGAGGTTAAAGTTCAGAAAAATCAATTTCTTGCCTCTGTAATGGGATTTTTAAGTTATTTTTAAGGCTACAAGGCATAAGACATTGAAAATAGAAAAATATCGTTTCATAAAGCATTTTCCGCTTAATTTCACTAATTTTATTTTTAATTCTTTTTCGGTCACTTTTCGCGGAAACAAAAAAATAAATTGCGATATTTCAGAATCGATCTAATTTTTTTTCCTTAAATTTTTTATAAAAAATGTAAATTTTGGAGTGGGGACGTCATAGGTTCAGAAGTTACTTTATAATAACTGAAAATCTTCACCAAATTACACAAAAATTTAAAAATTAAATTAGCCTTTTATATGAAATGTACGCGGAAATGCTTTAAGAAACGATATTTGCTATTTTCAATGTTTTGTGCCTTGTAGCATTAAAATTAACTTTTACCTCGCCTCCTGCCTCCAATTTTAATTTAATTTTTTTAATATTGTGGGTCATTACTCCCACATACTAGGGCAACATTTTCTGAGAATTTGAGAAAGATCTAATTTTTGGCCTGTGACACTTGAGAAAGACCTACCCATATATTCTTAGAAACTATCCGAAGAAAATCTGTGGGTAAATTAAAAAATTATAGCCATTTCAGCAATATTTCCTAATGAAAATTTTTGCAGCTTTTTCAGTCTTGGAAATCTTAAAATTCCCGACATGATCTACAAAGCAATAAACAATAGATACCGAGAATAACGTTAAGTGATCAAGGAAATTTTCTTAACGTCTCCGAAACTTGGTGGAAATGTTATGTATGGTGCCCTAATATGGAGGATAAAAAATTTTTGAGAAATTTTCAAAACTATGGGATTTAAATATGAGAAAGTAATGCTTTTAAATTGAAAAAATTTAAACGCGGCAATAACAATTATTTCTCCCTATATGTCCTGAAAATTCCAAACGCATTTTTACATTATGATATTTATAAGTACAACTTTTTCTAGAACAAGTAAGAAAGTTCAGTCGGGTAAACCAACTTATGAATCCCCTCACCTTGAGTCCCAAACAAATATTAGTACATTCATTTATTTACTTTTTTCTTTTAATTAAATTTTTATCAATTTAAATTGCTTTTAATAACTTTTAAGTATGTACTGGAATTAAAGTTATAAGCTGTTAACTTTTGGTGCATTTGTGTGGGGGGTACCAAAAGGGGCGTGCCAATAACGGTCACTTTTGTACAGTGTAACGAAATTACAAGTATTGTACGAAACTTCAAGTATTAGCATGCTCTGGTATTAAAGTAAAAGCCGTTAAATTTTGGTAAAAAAAATTTCCATTTGTGTGTGAGGTACCAAAAGGAGAGTGGCAATAATGCGCACTTTTCACTGTATTGTAGGTTCTATTAAACCATTAAACTGTACGAAATTTCAAGTCTTTGTATGCACTGGTAATATAGTTATAAGCTATTAACTTTTGGTTCAAAATTGTCCATTTGTGTGGGAGGTATCAAAAGGAGAGTGGCAACTTCGCCCATTTTTCTCGAGGTAATAGTGACTGATTCAAATGGAGGTACTAGAAGGAGTGGACCAATATGGCCCATCTTCGAACATAGCCGGAGATAGAAGAAAATATTACCACATACCAAATTTGAAGTCAATCGGTTACTCCTTTCGAGAGTTATCGTGCGCACTTCTGGCTCGTAGCAATATACCCTCCTCTCTAAGGTGAGGGGATAAAAAGGGTAAATAAGAGAAAATTTCTCACAAAAGAAATGCTATCTGAACTTCAATTCCAGTGCAAATTTTTGGGAAATGGTGATTTTACCGAAGGACATTGCACGAAATAAAGATGTATAATTTTAGATTTATAACTTTTTTCCTATTCCATTTTTAAAGGCGCCTTTTTAGTTTTTTGTACGTCAATGTCATCAAAACCATGTGTGTAAACTCAGCTCAATCGACCAGTTATATATTTAAATATGGCTAATAAAAAAGAACGTGATCGGATTATCAAAAATTTTCAGGAAAATTAATGTTCTTCACAAAAAAAGCTAGGAAGGCGGTGATGTCCCGCATTAAGTTTATAAAGTCACAAGCAGGCTTAAAGAACTCTTAACCATTAATAGGAAACTTGACACTGGCAGAAAAGGCGTTTTCAGACCCCAGAAAGGTTATAAAAAATAATAGAAATAGGGGAATATTGCAGAAGAGTTCCGTGTACAAAAGAAGTCAAAGTTTCCCAATAAATGTTTAGTATAGCTAGCTACTTGCAGACGTGTAGAAAGAAACAGCATATTCCAAGCCATAGGAACCATAATTTCTGAATGCTATATCAAAGAATGTCTACTTAAGGGATTACTTCCATTTATAAGAAAATACAACGTCTCTAAATATTTCTGGCCCGATCTCTCTTGTATTTACAGCAAAAGGGCTATTGAGTGGTACCAGCCAAATAACGTTTTATTTGTACGACCTTCACCTAAAGTTTTACTAAAAAAATAGCTTATAAATGTAACTCAAATTTATCATAAGAATGAGTACTGCTCTATTTATAAGAGCATAAATTCTGGTTTAATCAGTCCACTCGAAGAAATGGTATTGAACAAAGTGTGTAACATTTTTTTCGTGCGCAGTCCTTGATCAATTCTTATGTGTGAGGTAGTATTATTTTTTTTTTTATAATGCTGTATAAAGGACACAAACTTTAATTAAAAAAAATGAGGCCCGATTAGTTCAACAATCTCGGTCAATGCTACTGGGAAAATTGTCTAACGGTTGCGAAAATCAAATTGAATGTCGAAAATCGATGGCCTCCGATGACATTGTCGTCAATATTTATCAATGACATGTCCGGACATGTCATTAAATTGTATATAATGGATCTTATAAAGAAAAACTTAATTCAGGGCGATTTGCGAGAAAAAAATATGCTCATGTTATCATGCATCGCCAGTTACAAAATACCGCATTGAGTGAGCTGCGTTGAAAACAGTCGACAATAACTCTGATTAGTATGAAAGAAGTTGAAGTTTAATTGAATTAGGCTTTTTGGTTAAAAAAACATTTTTTCGAAATTCCCCCACAGTTCTACAGAGGGAGCGCAATTTTTATTACTTCTACTTTTCTTGTGAGTTTCAATGTTTGTATCTCTTCTCCATCATTTCAGGGATTGACTATGGATGGATGGTTGTGATTTGACTGCATGGATGTGTATGTGTAAATACGGCTCAGTTTTTGAATAGATGTGTTGGTTTTTGTTCGGATATGCTGCGTGCATGATTTTGCTGTTGCATTGCACTGCGGTGCATATCGTTTGTGCCTACGACAGACGGACGACGACGACGGCAACGACGGATATGAGCCTGTGTGTTTTTTGTTGGATTCATATTTTCTGTTGTTGTTGCTTGCTGCTGTTTATTTTTTCTTCCCAGTTTCCATTCTCGTTCTCGCTGTCAGTTCAGTTCGGTTCTCTGTGTGTGTTTGCATTGTTTTTTGTTGCTGTTGTTGATTTTTTATAATTCTGTGGCTCTGTTGTGTTTAGTGAGTGAGCCGAGAGTTGTCGTTGTCGTTGTTGTTGCTATTGCCACAGTCGTTGCTGTTCTTGTCTCGTTGTGTTTGTAGTAGAGTAGAGACAACAATAAGCAAAAGTGCTCCCCAATCGGTCGGGTCGGGTCTGGTGTGAGGCACCTATCCTCAGCACCAGCAGTTGATATCGAGCTACGAAGCGAGTAAGACGTGTGTTGTTGTAATTTATCTATACGTTCGACGACGTTTTAAGTGCTTTTTAGTTAAGTTTTCTTTAAGAAAAATCACAAACCAAACGCAAAACAAGAAAAAGACAACAAACAAAAATTTACTTTAAAAAAATATAAACAAACAAACATCAAAGTGCCCCATCAATAAAAACGATATTTTGTGTAATTGTAAAACACAACTAATAATTTTAATAAAACGCATACCGTTAATTACTAACTAAACTAAATACGACTTTTGTGAAAAAGGAATTGTGCGCAAACAGAGAAAAAGTTCTAAAAAGAAAATTGTGAAATTCAAATCCTTAAGCGAGAAAAAAAGTTTAGTGTAGTCAAAACAAAAAAACTACTGAAGTTTATTTACAAAAACAAACAACAAAACGATGAAATGTGAAAATATATTTCCCAAAAAAATTCTTATGAAATTCTCGTAACAAAAATTATAAACCTAAAACGAGAAGTCACAAAAAAGAAAACACACAACCAACGAATACTTTTCTGTTTAAGTGTAAAGAAAATAACAAACTAATATTTTATAACTGAAGAAAAAAAAGGATTATTGACAAAGTTATCCTTAACATAACAACTGACTGCCACAAACAATTTGAAATTGGCAATATAACAACAGCAACAAGGACATCATTGCCAATTTTATCAGAGTTGTTGCTGTTGTTGTTAGTTTTTGTTTTTGTCTCAATTTTTATTCTTCGCAACAATGGCTGTGCCTTTTTATCTGCCAGAGGGTGGTGCCGATGATACCGTCTCATCCGGCGGCACCACATCCTCAGATGGCGCTAGCAGTGCTGCCAGCTCATTGCAATCGTCGCCCAA
This sequence comes from Eudasyphora cyanicolor, assembly GCA_963930755.1. Lineage (NCBI taxonomy): Eukaryota > Metazoa > Arthropoda > Insecta > Diptera > Muscidae > Eudasyphora > Eudasyphora cyanicolor. The sequence goes on along the minus strand of OZ005735.1, from coordinate 5,803,728 downwards.
TACCACCTCGTCAGCGACACAGACACCTATGCAGAGTCCTTTGGTGCCGGGAGATTTGGTGATGGCATTCTATGAGGCATTCTATCGTTATTCAGTCAATAGTGGTAAGTGAATTTTGAAAATATTGAAATTTTGTAATAAATTGCAGTGGTTCCCAACAGGGAATTGATTTTTTTCTCTATATACCTGTGTATTAAATTAAATTTATATAGATTAACAAGTTAAGATTTGAAATAATATATAAATCGCAAAGCTAACCAAATGATATGGCAGGGATTCCCAAATATTTTTTATTTAAAAGAAATATTAAATATAAAACTGGAAAGTTTTAATAAAATTATAAAAAGCTTTAGATGATAGGCAAAAATATGAATTTCAGAGGTTCCCAAATGGGGAAATGAACTCTAACTTTAAAAAGGTTTTAGAGCGTTTTAAGTTCGGTTAGATACCTGTTACAATATTGAGAAAAAAATATTTTGTATTATGCCTATCAGAACTCCCCATTACGAATGGGGGAATATAACTATTGCAGAGGTTCCCAATTATTTTCTAATTTATAAGTAGTTCCCGGTTAGAGGAAATGTCAATTGTAAATACAGTACATTAGCAGAAAAACTCAAAAATAAAAATATTGCAGAGGTTCTAACATCAATAACAAATACATTATTTTTCTGTAAAAAAAATCGTAAAAACTTTTTTCTGATTGTTTCCATATTATTTAGCATTCTACGATACCTTGATTCCAAAGTATGATAAGTCGACTTAGCATTTTTTTTAATTGTAAATTTTCCACTTCATATGCTGTCAAAATTATATAACTAAGATAATCGGGCAGGGCAACACAATCAAAAGTTATGGATTGGACAATACTGGAGACCTCATATGAATTTTGTTATAAACAAATTCCTCACAAATTTTATCGAAACTGCAGTCAGTTGAAGCAAGCAGTTGAAACTCGCTACCATTTTTTTTGATATTTGTTACTATTACATTTGTAATAGACAAAATGTAACTGAAACATGTGGTCTGAAACCAAAATAGGTATATTCTGACTGAATAATTAAAAAAAAAAATTTGAAGTCTCTCCAGAAACACTTCCTTTCATTTTCGACTTAGCGTACTTTGGAATAGAGGTATTGACATGATTGTTTCACCATTGTTTCTAGGTTTTTAAAAATTTAAATTGACTTTTTTCCAAACAATTGGATTTTTTATATTTTCAACTTTCGCCAATTTGTTTAGTTGCCTAAAAATTTATTATTTTTATACTTTTTCAAAAATTATTAATTTTTATAATTCTATACTTCTAAAAAAATAAATTTTTACAAATTAGAAACAAAATCAAAAATTGTTTAATTAAAAAAGTAATCTTTTCTAAAAGAACAAATAAATGTTCTCTTCCATATTTATTTTCTATATATACACAGTTGCTTGTCTACAAAAATTAAATTTTTTATACTTTTCATTTTTATTTATTTTTGGAAATAACGAAGATTTGCAAGAACTATTCCAAAAAATTTTGTTTAACAAACAATTCAATGTTACTTATTTAAAAAGATGCTATAAATATTTTTATCTATATTTATTGATTGACAATTATTTTATAATATTAAAAATTATAAAATTATAATTAATTTTTTTAACAAAAAAATATTTTTTACCAAAATTGACATCCTCTTCCCCAAATTCAGAAAAAAATGCAACATTTCGTAAAGAATATATATTCAAAAATAGTAATTAAGTCTATGGTGGAATATTTTTTAATAATATCGATACCTCTACTCCAAAGGAATCGACTTAAGATACTTTTTCAGGAAAAACAATCAAAGTTTAATGAAATGTTTAAGTTTGTATGGAACTCCTTTGTAAAGCAAATTGAATGACCTCAATTTTTGTACATCATTTTAACTGGGTTGACGCATAAAAACGAAAATTTTGACTTAATATAATTTCTATATTTATAATTCGAATTAGCATACTTTAGAATGAAGGTATCGATATTATTAAAAATATCCACAATTTTTTTACAATAAAGATATATGTACAGTTACTTTGAAAAGGATCTGAACAAATTTTAAATAATTATTTCTAATTAATACTTTTGGGCTACTAATTTATAGATTTTACATTTTTAATTTTTCCTTATTCCATTCCTAATTTGCCAAATTGACATGCTGTAGAGTGTTTCCTAGCCAAGAGCCATCTTGTTTAATATAATTACATTAAATATATTTTCTGAATATAATATGTATTAGTCAGAGTTTCCCAAACAAAAAGTTTTTTTCGTACATTACATGTAATTAATGATTCATTTGTGTTTATATCCGTAAATTTGAAAAAATAGGTTTTTATTTTTTGCTTTTTTCCATAAGTAGTTTTTTATTTACATTATAAATCTAAATAATGTATTCATAAATTGATAAGAAATTTTTTATTTGTAAATTCGTCCAAATGTTTTTTTTTCTTATAACTCATTGCTGAGATTTTCCTTAAAATTTAAGAAAAACAATTAATTTTTCAAAGGTTTTTCGCCAATATCTCTCCAGTTTCCCTTCAATACACCAACAACTTCTTATTCTCTCTTCTCTTTTTCTTTTGCACTCTCTGTCAAATGTCCCCTATCATAATGTAATCGAACATAATTGTTGTGAAATTCATCACCTGATCTGATATTGGTTGTGTGTTTGTACCGAAGGCATGCGCACTCGTGTACATGCATGCCTCAGACAAACCTGTTCAAACTAAATCATGTAGGATATGAGTTACAAGAGGTGAACAATCGTTATGATCGATATTGCAAAAATAAGCAGAAGAAAAAAAAAACAATAAAATTAAACTTTAAAAAATTAAAAACAAATATCTTTTAATATAAGAAATCCTAGTAGTCTTTTTAAATTGGTTTGAAATCCCAATCGATACGATCTATATTTCAAAAATATTTATTAGAAAGAAAAATTTAAAGGGCCTTATTCCTAAACGATGTCAGATGTGTTTTTGTACAGAACAATTTAATCTCCAGATGTGACACTGATGCACAAAATGAGAGATATCGAAATTTTAAAGAGTTTTGAAGGCTAAATAAAGAAGGGGAAAGAATTGTAAAGACCAAAGAGATTACCGACAGTATGTAAAGATAGTATTTTTACATCGTACAAAAATTATCTGCTGATACACTTATTTTGGTAAAACAAAAATTTTTATTATTTATAAAAATAATTTTCTATCGATATTTTTAATTAATTAATTAATTATTTCCCATCAATATGTTAGACAAAAACCACAACAAAAATTATTTGCCCACAAAAGTTGGTGTCGAGAAAGTCTTTTTTCACTTTTTGTCGGGTCCATACACCGATCTGGAGTACATTTATGAAACATTGTTGATACTATTCTGTTGTCTAACTTGTCGACTACATAATGCAAGTTAAAAAATGCAAATAAAATAAAAATAAAGGGTAGTTTTTTATATCCAGAAATAATCTAATGTCAAATCACTTTCTTGGCATACTGTATTTTACTTTCAAAGTAATCAATTTTATTTCTATTGTATAAGCTTTTAAAAATATTAGGACTTCAAATAAATGTTGTTTCTAAAATGTTCACATTTTTATTTTATTGGTAAGGAAATTCAACTATTCAAATTTCCATTGTAAAACAAGTTATTATTTTATTATGCTGATTCACCCTTAATAATACCATCATCATCCAAAACCGAAGTACCTTATGATCTAATTTTCATTTTATAAACCTTCTTCAAAAGTATGCCATTGACCTAGTTTTCCCCCATCTAAATATTTCATCACTCTAAAGCGGAGGATATACGTATACCCCCTTTTCAGTGAATGTTTAAAATAAATACACATAATTCTGCTGAAATTGCTTAATATATATTCTGACAATTAATAAACATTTTTACAACTTCAGCAGTTTTTTTTTTCTTCTTCGGCTATTGTCATCGCTATCGCCATTAAAACTAAAGTTGGTCGTCATGTCGCGCTAACTAAACTATAATTCACACCTGCGAGTCAGTCGCGCTGTCGTCGTCTCGCAGATATTGGCACTTTTTATGTAAAATAATATTCACAGCTAACTATACTTATATATAGGAATGCACATAAGCTATAATTATATTATGGTAATAAATGCGTACTATAATCAGCTTATGTATCCAATTACAATAAAAAATCGTTTGTTTTTTTCTCGAGCATAAAAATGTCTTAAATTACCAAGTAAATGATACGAAAAGAACCGCACCGCGATGATGTCGATGACAATAAAAAATAAGCTAAGCCAAGTAGTTTTTCTTTTTTTGGTTTAAGAGGCAGAAAAAGACACTCAAAATGGTAAAAAAATATATATGAAAAGCTCATAAAAACTGCATTAAATCTTAAGAGGAAAGGATTTAGACAGACTTAAAGTTGAGCTACAGCTCAAAATGCAGGTGAGAGAGAATCAGATAGATTATAGGAAAAATGTAAATACAAATAAATCAAATAAAACATATACATATATCATCATATGTATATAATGGTAAATAAGTAAGATAAGAATTGCAAGAAAAAATATATTTTTTTGAATTTTTTTTTTTTAATTTCGAATTTAGCATTAGAATACATTTTTATTAATACCAGAACCGACTGTAGAGTGTTCCCCCGCCCCCAAGCAAGAATCAAATTTGCTCATAAAACTTCGTCAATACTATAGTTTAGTTAGTAAAAAATTACCTTAAGCAGCTTATAATAAATGAGTCATAAAACCAAATCGCACACTGTGCAACAGCATACTACAATTAACGAATAAAATTTTCATTCTTTTCCCCGCTAACCACAAATCTATTCGGTAAAAAATATCTAATACTCATTTTATGATTTAATTGAAAATAAATATAAAAATGTAAATTTTAATAGCGGCACAAATCGAGGATATATTGCGAAATTGAACTAAGTAGACAAAACTAAAAAATAGCTTAAAACCACAAAATCTTATTGACCACCTTTTAGAAACAAAAAAGAAAAACAAACAGTTGGTAGTTTACAAAAATATTAGCCTAATAACCGTTAAGCGAACATTTCAAACTACTACACAAATCTCTTAATTAACGGTCAGCATTAGAAGTTTAAAATTATTTTTACAAAAAAAAAATACTATAACTACAAAAACTGGAGTGTAAATAAAATAAATAAAATAAATAAAATAAATAAAATAAATAAAATAAATAAAATAAATAAAATAAATAAAATAAATAAAATAAATAAAATAAATAAAATAAATAAAATAAATAAAATAAATAAAATAAATAAAATAAATAAAATAAATAAAATAAATAAAATAAATAAAATAAATAAAATAAATAAAATAAATAAAATAAATAAAATAAATAAAATAAATAAAATAAATAAAATAAATAAAATAAATAAAATAAATAAAATAAATAAAATAAATAAAATAAATAAAATAAATAAAATAAATAAAATAAATAAAATAAATAAAATAAATAAAATAAATAAAATAAATAAAATAAATAAAATAAATAAAATAAATAAAATAAATAAAATAAATAAAATAAATAAAATAAATAAAATAAATAAAATAAATAAAATAAATAAAATAAATAAAATAAATAAAATAAATAAAATAAATAAAATAAATAAAATAAATAAAATAAATAAAATAAATAAAATAAATAAAATAAATAAAATAAATAAAATAAATAAAATAAATAAAATAAATAAAATAAATAAAATAAATAAAATAAATAAAATAAATAAAATAAATAAAATAAATAAAATAAATAAAATAAATAAAATAAATAAAATAAATAAAATAAATAAAATAAATAAAATAAATAAAATAAATAAAATAAATAAAATAAATAAAATAAATAAAATAAATAAAATAAATAAAATAAATAAAATAAATAAAATAAATAAAATAAATAAAATAAATAAAATAAATAAAATAAATAAAATAAATAAAATAAATAAAATAAATAAAATAAATAAAATAAATAAAATAAATAAAATAAATAAAATAAATAAAATAAATAAAATAAATAAAATAAATAAAATAAATAAAATAAATAAAATAAATAAAATAAATAAAATAAATAAAATAAATAAAATAAATAAAATAAATAAAATAAATAAAATAAATAAAATAAATAAAATAAATAAAATAAATAAAATAAATAAAATAAATAAAATAAATAAAATAAATAAAATAAATAAAATAAATAAAATAAATAAAATAAATAAAATAAATAAAATAAATAAAATAAATAAAATAAATAAAATAAATAAAATAAATAAAATAAATAAAATAAATAAAATAAATAAAATAAATAAAATAAATAAAATAAATAAAATAAATAAAATAAATAAAATAAATAAAATAAATAAAATAAATAAAATAAATAAAATAAATAAAATAAATAAAATAAATAAAATAAATAAAATAAATAAAATAAATAAAATAAATAAAATAAATAAAATAAATAAAATAAATAAAATAAATAAAATAAATAAAATAAATAAAATAAATAAAATAAATAAAATAAATAAAATAAATAAAATAAATAAAATAAAATAAATAAAATAAATAAAATAAATAATGGCAGTTTCTTTTCTGCAAAAAAGTGCAAAAGTAGACTTTTATACAACATTTTGGAATTTTGACATAGGAGCTACATTAAATTCGTGGGACTACATCAGCTCCACCTAAAAAGGATAAATATTTTTAAGTATTTCGCGAGGACGGGGCAACATTTCTAGCTAGCACCTGCGAAATTTATGGAATGTCTATCGACTTTCTAGAGCGTAATTGGAAATCCATTTTGAGCGAAACCCATTTAATTTAAAACATTATTAATTACTGAACTTTCATAAAATTATATTTTCAGAAAGATATTCCAGAAATATGGCTTTTCGCGTCCTTTTTGTAGATCACCTTCGTACAGGTTTCCAATATCAAAATCGAAAATTTCACCTAAATGATCTATGTATATAAAAATAATCAGAAAGTTTGGACAATTTGATAATACCACATTCTATATAGAAATATGATGTCCCACTTGTCACAAAATGAGCTATCTTATTGATAGGTTTTTATTCAGACTTCATCTATTAAATTTGAATTTTATGGCATATTTTTAGGATTCCATAAAATATCTGTTTATTGCATATTTGTGGGATCTACATATCTGTAACCCTTTTCTGTTTTTGAAATTCTTCCGAGAAATATATAGTCGAGGTTTTGAATAGAATAATCATTAGTTTATAATACATATGACTCTGCACATCATAACTCTGCATAACAATATGACTCTGCACATCATTGGACCAACACATTTCTATTAATATAACTTCTATTAAAATGTAATAATAATGAAAAAAACTAAAATTGTACCACAAAAATACTTGTAATGCAATAATACGTAGTCCTATTAAGATTGTGACACTGCACATATTTTAGGCCAATACGTTACCAATAATATAAATGTCAGTTCAAAAAAGAATCTAAAATTGTACCACAAAATAATTCTAAGCCTAGTTAATACAATACTGCTGATTTCTTATTAGACTAAAGTTTAATTAGCTGTACCGCATTCCCGAGTCGTACATTTAGTCCAGTTTGTCATAATATTATCAGATAGCTTGCCTAGTTAACTTTGGTTTGCCCCAAACTTAACACTTTTTAACACTTAAGGTCAATTTGGAAAATGGGTTTGTCTAACAAACCCAACAACGTGAACTCCATTTGCAGACAAAAAAATACAAAGTTAAAGCAGCAGTAGCCCAACAAAAAATATCGAACAAAGTACGAGTAGTTTCCTACTAACCAGTTCCAAAGCTGTTCGCTTTGTTAAGCATTTTTCTCCAAAGTGTGTTTGTCGCGTGCCCATGCTTTTGTTGTTGCTCCAGTTGCCTCTGATTTCTGCCAAGTCTTCCACAAAACTTTATCCACATCCACACGTACACATACATACACAGTCACAATCAATTTTTATGTTGTTCATAATATTGTATCTTATGGCACTTTAATAGGCCTCACACGCCCACTTTTCTCAGTATGTGTCTGTCTGTCCTGTGTGTTCGTTCATATAGAGTTTAAGATCCGTAATCACTTCAATTCAATTCACTTCACTTCAAAAACACTGAACCCAGCTCCAATATGGCTGGAGCTGCAAATGAAGTTGTGGTTTTGGTTTTCTTTGGAGTACGTATTTTTGTTATTTTCTTCTTGTTTTTTGTTTTCTAAAGAATCAAAACTAAAAAAAGAACGAACGGCCATAACTACCAACAAAAAGGTAAATCTTGTAAAGCTCGCGTGCTCAGATATCAAATGACGCTTTAACTTAGTTTTATTGTTAAACTTTTTTGTGGATTCTTGGGATTTTGTTTTTTATATTATTTTTATTTTTCCCATTTGAGTTTTGACAAAATCTGGAAAATCAAGTTTTTTGGCTTTAGTGTTTTTTCGCTTTTGCCTGTAAAATACGTATGAGTATCCTTTGGTCGAAACTTGTTTTCTGGTTTGTAAGTTTTGGCTGACCATTAGTTTTTGGTGGCTTTTGACCATTTACTGGCTATTGCAAGAGTATTGCTCTGCTGTGGAGGGAGTTTTGCGGGTAATTACAAGCATGTTAGTTAGCAGTTTGCGTTGCTGCAACGTCATGTGGAAGCTTCTGGATATTTTAACTGTTTCTTTTGTAAATGAATATGAAATCTCGAATACTTATCCTGGTACAAACAAAACTATACAACGTGTTGTTGTTATGAAATATATTCCAAACTTGTACGTTATTGTAAAACTGTGCTATTTTATTCTTCCGACTTTTAAAATTGCTTGATTTGGTAGAAGTCTTCAAATTTAAATCACGGTCTAAGGTAATCCAAGCATTTTTAAAGAAATCAAAAAGTCTCCACTTTTGGAGACTTCCTCAAAAAAGCGGTATATATCTCTACAGAAGTAAGCAAGCATAGTTATATATTTCTAATACTTTTAGACGGATTTTAGCTAGTCTCCAATTTTGGATAATTGCTTAAGAACAACGGTAATACGTACTATTTGCAACAATTATTTAATTATCACTTCTCAATTTCAAAAAAAGACTTCAGATTAAATATTTCCTCATAAAATCAAGTTTAAATCACTTTCTATGTTATTCACAACATTTTAGCAGAAATCGAAATAGTCTCCAGTTTTTTAGACTCTTCAAAGTGAGAATTGTATAACTCTACAGCCGTAAACAGGTATATATTATATATATTTGTAATAATTGTGACAATTTTTAGGTAGTCTCCAATTTTGGAGAATTTTTGAAAAATTACGAAAATGTATTACATATGCAGAAATTATTCAATTTTCATTTCCCTAATGTCAATTTGTTTAATACACGAAGTATTATCCTCATTAAATCAAGTTCAAATCACTTATTAATGGCAATTTCGATTGTGCAAAAACGTGCAGCATTTTCGTTGCCCTTTTCCGGAAATCTGAACTTTTATATCACATTTTGGAATTCTAAAATAGGAGCTACGATTAATTTGAGACAATACACAGTTCCACCGAAAAAGGACAACTATTTTTTAGAATTTCGAAATCACATTAATTTGCTCCAAATTATTTAATAGAATAGTTTTTTCTCCAGTTTATCTTTGTTAAAAAGACTTTATATGAAGTATTTACCTCATAAAAAAAGTTTAAATCACTTTTGGAGATATTTTCAACATTTTAACAGAAATCGAATAAGTCTCCAGTTTGATGAATTCTTCAAAATAAGAGGTATATAACTCTACAGTCGTAAGCAAGTATGGTTATATATTTCTAACACTGATTTTTCAGCTAGTCTCCAATTTTGGAGAATTATTTAAAAATAGTGGCAAAACGTATTAATTGCAACAATTATTTAGTTATTACTTAAAATAGTTTTTTCCCCAATTTTTCTTTGTTAAAAAGCCTTGACAGAAGTATTTTTTTCATAAAATCAAGATTAAATCACTTTCTAAGATGTTCCCAACATTTTAACAGAAATCGAAAAAAGTCTCCAGTTTTGGAGACTTCCTTAAAATAGGAGGAAAATGCCAACAATACATGCGTGGGCAATTATAGTTCTATACTTCTAATACTCTCGGGCAATTTTCAACAAGTCTCCAATTTTGGAGATTTTTTATAAAAACTACGAATAACGAATTATTTGCAGCAGTTATTCAATTATCACCTTATCCAAAATGAATGCATATGTATCCTCTTTTTGAGAGAGTGTGTATTTCTTAAAACAATAACTGAAAGTATTTTTCTAGGCCTTTGCAAATAACAAAAATTCCTTGAAGCATTTTTGTGTTATTTCTATTTTTACTCATATTTAAGTGTTAAAAATGTTTGGTATGCAAATTTGCGTATTTTTCTATGCAGAAAAATGCAGCAGCTTGTTTAGTCAACGATGAGTCATCGTTGGAAAAAAATCCTCAACAAAGCAGACGGTAAAAATAAACTCATAATCATTTACATCATCATCACCGTCCTCCACGCTGGTATCAGGAGCAGCAACATAAACAATTTTTTGCTAGGTCTCAAATGAAAAAAACATCTTCCACACAAGATTTAAACACCGATACGAAGACAAATTCTCGCACATCACACCGACAGAAGGAACACTCAGTCGTCTGTCCTTCTATTTCTATCTTAGCATTTTGATGCAAAAAAGGAATTTCACACTCATTAGTAGAGGAACTCGTGTTCTCTTGGCTCTTTTACCGCATTTTGGTCCTTCGACGCTGTCATGCCTTTGTGATGTGTGTTGGTGTTGAAGAAAATCGTATTCTGTGTTTACATCCTTTTTCCGGCAGTAGATGCTGATGTTTGAGTGGAGGGAGGACAATTGCAAAGCAAGGCATGTTATCGTTGCTCCAACAAAAGCGTAAGCCTATTTTTTTAGTCCTGTCCCTTGTGTCTAAGCCTTAATGTGTTAAAATTTAAACGCCTAGTGTTGTTGTCAGGCGTTACATTCTGTTATCCATAAAAATCCCAGAACACATACATTTGCTTTGGATTTACTAAAGGCAATGCTCTTGACTTTGCTGCAATGTTGGCGGCTTTGCTGCAGCAAATGCTGCCAATGTTTGGTCTATATGCCGCAACGCAACAAAAAACAAAATGAGAAGTTAGCTTTATATTACTGGCCACATTTTTCAAATATTTCTATATTTTATTATTTTTTTTTTCATTTCCTTATTTGTTTACTCTCTGGTTCTGCACCGACAACAGCTGTTTTCTGCACAGGTCCAATGTTTATGTTGGGTTTTGCCATTCCTTTTCAATATTTCCCAGTTTTGTTTTGCTCAGCAACTTCGTTAATAAAAATTGTGGTGCCTAAAACAGGGCGCGTTCCCATTTTATCTCTCTCTCTCTTTCAGGGTAATTGTTTACTTTTATACTGCGAGCAAAACGCTGTAAGCATCAAGAGAAATTCATCAGCAACAGCAGGAAGAAGAAGAAAATAAATAAAAAATGGCGGAAAATATGGCCGCCTAGAAACAGCTGCTTTTTTTGGTATCTGGTTTATATAAGTGTAGACACCTAAAGGAGGGCTCGTCTGGGTTTTTAGGGCTCAAAACACACACTCACGTGCTCCTCTTTACAGTCCGTCTCCGTTTTGCATTATCCTGAAAATGCCTTTGTATACGTATATGTATATTGCGAACTCTGCTGCCGAGTCTGCAGCAGCGGTTGGCTTGTTTATGTTTTGTTGGCGTATATTATTCAATGCCATTGACTTTGTTTACTTTGCTTTTTGGTTTGGAAAAATCCATAAACAGAGTTTTTCTTCAACATTTTCCGGAGCCTACTTATATGCTATGGAATAACGAACCCCTAACTCCAACATTGGTGTTTCTTTTTTTGCAGTATTAACAGGAAGCATTGTTGTATTCCTCTCCCTTCCGCCATACTTGGCTACGACCATGAACTAAAATGGCGTCACAATTTGATATGATATTTAAAGTTCATTTATATAGTCTTAAGAATAATAAAAGACAAGAATTTTCCTCAAACGTGCTTAAGTTTGTCCTGTGTCCTTCTGTCTGTCGGTCTGGTATAATTTTCAAGTGGTCTGATGACAAGATCTAGGAAGTTGATGCAAATTTCTTTTGATCTTCCTAGACATGAGTGTTTGGGCGAGTGTATATTTAGAGGACGGACGTTCTTTATGTCCTGTGTCTCCTCTTCTTCTAACTCTCGTTTGCCTTGAAGTATGCAATAAACTTGGTATTGTTTAGGTGTTATCCTGAAAGTAGGCAACCCAACAAATGTTTGCAGAGAAACAAATAGGCGTGAAATTACCAACAGACAAGAGATAATGATAAAAGAAAACGGGGTTTGTTTTAAGATAATAGCTTAAGTTGCAACTACTAGAAAATTAAACAAAAACACATGAGAATATAATTTTGAAATAAAAAATAAGAAAAATAAAAATAATTGTACAGAAATTTCCAAGAAGACGTACATACGAGTATAAGAGAAAAAAGTTTGTTTATTACAGTGGTTTAAGAAAGGAGTTAGGAATGAATAGTTTAAAATCATAGCGACATTTGAGAAAACAAATAAATGAATAGAAAATAATGTGTAAAATGTATGTGTACTTGATATGTGAGAATAAACAAAAATATTGCTATTGATAGATTTTAAAAATATTTTAGTGTTGTTTGTATATTTTATTGTCTACTTATGTAAAGTAGTACCAATTTTATAATGTTTTCTAAACTGGCAAACAATATTAGAAATTTATATATCCTCATTTTAGTAGAGGCAGGTATACATATATCATTTTCTATGGACCAAAATTTTAACAGTTTGAAGGAGTAACCTAAGACCCTAAATATGTTCAGATGAAATCTGAACATTACTGAAATATTTATTCTCTGATAACCTCTATATTACCTATCCCAATCATCTGTAATTTCACACATTCATAGTAATAGTTTTTCCGTCGCTATCACCTTGAGAAAAATGGGCGAAGTGGCCCAGCCCTTTTGGTACCTCCAACACAAATGAACCAATTTGTAGAAAAATTTAACTGCATATAACTTGAATACCAGTGCATAAAAATACTTAAAATTTTGTGCATTGTAATGCTTTTATTGAACCTACAGTCCGGCATTATTGCCGGAATTTGGAACAGTGCAATGTCTTTGAAGTGTCTATTGTTCAGCGTAAAATAGGCGTAATTGTCAAGTCACTTCAGGTACACATACAAGTTGACAGATTCATTCGAACTCTACTTACCAATTTTCATATTCTGTATTTTAGAGAACTTTGGCAATGACTATGGACTGACAAAGAATGAAGAATTTTTTTAAAGTTCTGGCAGGACCCACTCATAGTACTATATTCCATATTACATTACTCACAAAGTGAGGGTATACCTTAGTCGGTTTACCTGACAGTAATTTTCTTACTTGTTCTGCCTACTTTCAGGCTTTAAAATAAATTTCTAAATTTCCTAGCTCTCTTATAGGATTACATATCGCAAAATATCAAATATGTATAAATATTTCAAATCAGATTTAATCTCTTAATTTTTCAACTAATTGCGATTTTTTTTGTTCACAACTATTATTAACCATTTATCGTCAAATTAGCAACAACAACTACAACACACAAATATCATTTTGTAATAAAGCGATAAATCTCTTTACAAAGCTACTTAATAATATTGAATTACCGAGAAGCAAAAAACGAAAACGAAACAAAACAACAACAAAAAAACGTTTTTACAATTATAGATTAATCATCACTGGTATTTTTTTCTATACTACAATTGTAACGTAAACAATGAACAGAAACTTAAGAAGAAGAGACCCGCTTAAAATACTACAAAATTTTATTTAGCGAAAAAAAATCAACGCAATTAAAATAATTTATTTAACAAAACACTACTGCGACCACAGAGATTACAAAAGAAAATCGCACGTTTTGTGCGGCACATATGAAATTACACGCAGAGGTAATACAAAAAAACTGAAATGAATAAAAAAAAAACTAAATACGACAAACGGAAATTATGCGTCATATTTCCTAATGGAGGAGGAGGAGGAGGAACTGTACTCGGTTTATTGATAATGAAATGAACCGAACAGAACAATAGCTGACGAATAGTTTGAGAGATAGAACAGAACAGATAAAGGGATTCTAAAGCAATGCACTTCAATTGCATTTTATTCACATGTGCACTTCTGATCGGCTTGAGATCAGCAGCTGGTCCCTGGATCTTGCCTCTAGACTGGTTAATTGTCTTAACAATTATTAAACTATTGCCATTGCTGCAATCCAAAACTAGTTGTCTATTGTTTTTGCCATAAAGAAGAATCTCACCATAGAGCTTCTCTGGGCTATCGGAAAGTAATTGGGGGTCGGGCTGCCAGTCAGCCTGCATGTGTTCCATCATGTGTGTTCATCATATTTGTAAATTTCAGTTTTTTTTTCATTATGTTCATTGCCACAATGCCGCCGGCATATAGTGTAATCAGCAAAAAAATAAAAATAGACGAGGAGCCTTACTCTGCTGCAAAGGGGCAATTGTAATTGCAATCGTAAGTATGCAATGATGACTGCTGATGGTATTACACTTAATTATAGCAAAATGTTAATTGTCGCTTATAATCAGTTGTGTAATACTAACGAATAGTAACTATTGTAGTATTGTACGTTTCTCCTAAATAGGCCTTCTCCTCTCCACTCTATGAATTCGAATACGAATGGACAAAACGAACACATGTGTCATGTGATTGACTGACTGACTATTGCTGAATCGGCAGCAATTCTTAATCTTCAATTTGAGTTTTTCATTCATTGTAAACTATTTTTGCTGCATTAGCAAAAAAAACATCGAACATCGCCAACTGCAGCGCGGCAATACTGATAAGACTCTGAGCAAACAAATGCGTTCGGTGTTTCGCTTTTTATTTTAATGTCAAGGTCTCTCAAGTGTACAGTAGAGAAGTACAAATACCACTATTGACGATAAAGATGATGATGACGATCATCATTGTCAGTAGCTTGGTAATGAAATTGTAAGTGAGTACGTCTAGATTGTGGTTGGAAAACCGCAATTGTTATAGACGATTTGCGTTTCTAATGGAAGAGGTGAGACTATAAAGTACTTGTATTTATAGTATTTGATTTATAAATAAGTTCACTGTTTTATTGGAGCCTAAATGTAGGCTATGGATTTTAAAGGCAGATTGAAAACCTGCAAGTATGCTATAGATGTTTCTTCAATTTGTAATTATTAAAAAGTTCTGAAAGATTAAAAACGATAATTGATAGACCGCGTGAATGTTATAATATATAGTATGTAATATGCATGTCTTCTTAATGAAATTACTTATACAGCATATTCTAATATGAGTGATATGATTTCTTTGAAAAAATCACACTTATTGTTAAGGAAATTCAAAAGTTTTTCATTTAATGTGAAGTACAATCGATACAATTAAGTTCTAAATAAAACGTCATTCAAATGGCCTCCACGACTTCTTCTGCAGGAGCGAATTCGATAAACCCAATTTTCGAGCACTTTTTCCACTAAATCAAGTCGTATGTCATGAATGGCACGTTCAATATTGACTTGTAAAGCTTGAAGAGAGTCTGGTTTATTTCGAAAGACTTCAAATAACCCCACAAGAAACAGTCTAATGGTGCTAAATTACAACTTCTTGGAGGCTATTCAATATCACAATTTCTTGAAATAATCGAATCTCCAAACATTTCTCGCAACAATTCAATTGTTTCAGTTGCTGTGTGGCACGTAGCCACAATCGGTCAATGGCAAAAAGATAGCTCTTAACGAGAGCTAAAGTATAGCTCATGGGAAAGTGCTTTTGTTTGGATTTAAAAAAAAAATGGACAGCATCATTTTCATGTGTGAACGGAAAGTTTATTTTTGCTCTTAACGGTACGTCGGATCGGGAATCGGTCAATGGCAGAACGATAGCTATTAACGAGAGCTAAAATATTGCTCATGGGTGTCAAGGTCGTAGGTCAACTGGAAAGTGTTTTTTTTATTTTAAAAAATGGAAATAGCGCACGAAAAGTTACAATTGGAAATCGATTATTTTGATAATAAAACCGAATAATTTGTAAACGTTGTTCTTGCATATATATATATCTCCATGATGAAATTGTAAACACTACTGAATAGAATGAAAAACAAATGACAGATCATGACATATTACAAATGACCAAAACGTCACTTCAAAATCATATCATCCATCCCTATTGGAATACCCGTTATTTCTAGTATTTGATTTATAAATTAGTTCTCTTTTCTATTAGCGCCTAAATGCAGGCTAGAGATTTTAAAGGTAGATGGGCAGCCTGGAAGTATGCTGTAGATTATGTGTATTATAGCCTTGCTATAGTGGAGGCCAAAAGTTTTTGTTACGGGAGTGGCCTAAGACTGTATTCGATCCTTGCTCATATATGTACATCTTTGAAATGTTTATAGAACATTTTTTTCACTAAAGAATAGTTGGCCTATTAATAATAATTTATAGAAAGTTCTTAAAACCTATGACCCTATCAAAAATCAGTTTTGGGACATTTTAAGTCATTTGACACGCGATAACCCTCGAAAGAAGTATGAGATTGACTCAAAATTTGGTTTGTGATAATATTTTGTTCTATATCAGGCTATGTTCAAAGCTGGACCATATTTGTCCACTCCTTCTGATACCTCCCCCACAAAGGGTTCATATTTTTTCAACTATTTATTCTGTAATAACTATACTACCATTCCGAATCTCATGTTTATCTGATGCTATGACCTATGAGAAAAATGGGTACCTCCCCTTTTGGTACCTCCCACACAAAATGACCAAATCATACCAAAATTATATAGCTCATAATTTGTATACCATTGCACATAAACACTTACAATTCGGTGTTTACCCTTCTATAGAATCCTCAAAGTATGATATGTACTAAAAACCTTGAAGTATGCTGTAGATTATTTCTTTCAGAAAGTGATACATTTTATAAATGTGTTGCCTGCTTTTAGGGACGATTTTAGTGAACATTTTGTGTCGAATGTTTCTCTATCAATATAAGATCAATACCAGGCGAAATTAAATATTTAGAAACAAGTAAGCTATTGCAGTCTTTGTTATTAATTTAATATGTTCTTACTTTGTCATTCTAATTATATAGTCATTGGAAATTCTGTGTAAAATACAGGATATGAAAACATTTAGACGAATGCTGCAGATGTTATGGGGATGTTGTGTTCAAATGAATCTGCCAATTTGTATGGGAGGTACCAGAAGGGGCTTGGCGAATACGGCTATTTTGGGCTAAACAGTAGATACTGCAAAGACATTGCACTGTATCGAATTTTACGTGTTTATGTGCTTTAATATTAAAGGTACTGTGAAATCATTACACCGCATAAAATTTCAAGTTTTTTATGTACTGTTATTAATGTTCTAAGCAGTTAGTTTTTTGTACAAAATGCCTCCTTTGTGTGGGAGGTACCGAAAGGGGCGGCGCTACTTCACCCATTTTTCTCAAGGTGATAGCGAAGGAAAAACTATTAATATAACTATTAATAATGTGGAATAAAAGATCACTACATTTTAAGCCTTTGTGAGGGAGGTACTGGTATGTGTGGAACAATTTGCCCCATCTTTTAACTTTGCCTGCGTAGAATAAAATATTATCATATAGCAAATTTGAAGTCAATCTGTTACTCCTTTCGAGAGTTGTCGTGTGCTCTAGCCAGACAGACGGACGGACATTGCTCAAATGACTTAAAATGTTCCAAAACAGATTTCCGCAGAACGTACTAGGGGTCTTAGGTCTTAAGAACTTTCTATAAATTATTATTAATAGGGCCACTAGTCTTTAGTGACAGAATGTCCTGAAAAAATGTGAGCCGAACCCATAATATTTATAAGAAGCCTTGGGGAACAATTTCAATTTTTTCTATCTAAACTCCTTAAAAATAGTTGAATTTGAGGAAATATATTATTGGAACCTTAACTGTAGAATTGTTTGCGTTCTAATAGTTTTTCCTGTTCGTTTTGAAATCTCCAAGAAATGTTCCGAACATTTTGCTATAATCGGTAGATTGAAAAAAATACCACTTTCTAATTGCCTATAATTCCTTGAGATTCATCTAATTATGGCTATGAGACTAACTCATTAGACAACATTTCCTAACTTTTGCTCAACCTCAAACCATCCATTTACAGAGGCAAGTTTTCCTGGAATGCCATAAACATAATAGCAAAATGTCTTTTAAAGGAATTTGTCAATAATTTCATCACCTTTTTTTGTGAAACAATAAAGAAAATTTCCTAAAATTGTTCACGATTTTTTATAAAACAAAACATAACAAATGTCAATCATTTATACACAAACCGTTTGACAAATGACTGTCGCAGCTTTAAATCAGAATTGAATTGAATTGAATTGAATTAAAAAATGCCTAATCAAAATACAACTGAACACAAAAAAGTGTTGAATCTTAATGAATGATTGAATGTTGTCTTAACCAAAATTGAAAACTAAACATGACATGTTGTACAAACATGACAAACTTCCACAAAATCAATATCACATCATATCGCTTTAAATCAAAGATCAATGGAATAACACGATTTTTGTTCCAAGTGAACTTCAAAACAATAGAAATTTCTAAATAAAAAATCAAACCGAAACTAAAGTTAGTATGCTACTTGTAGTTTTTTTTTGCTCTGCTAAGCGTAATTAACACATGTTATTTTATAATTAATTTGGAATTGAAAAAATCTGTTAATTAGTCTCTAAGATGAACCCATTTATGGTCACTTAGCTTCACTTGTAATTAATACTTATTTGAAAATCTCATACAATTAAAATTCGATACGGAAGCGTTAGAGCAAATGACCAAAAAATGTATATCCTCAGCAAGACATAAAAGGATTGGCACGAATGTTGCTCGTTATTTTTAGAATTTTTACCAAAATTGGTTAGGCTACTCTCCAGGGTAATGACCAGGCAGAATTTGCTAGTAAAACAATCAAAAAACACAGTTAGCTTTAATTAAAAGTCATGTATTTTTTGAAACAAAAACACAGACCCCCTTGATTTGTTTACTTTTTTTTGCAAATTTGGGAATTTCAACAACTCCTCCGCAAAAATTGCATGTAAGACTTTCAATCATCATTGCCATAATCTGAATATAATCTTAAGTGAATTTGCTTGTTTTACAATTTTTTTGGGTTAAATCTTCTTAAATGTTTCAATGAACTGTTAACCATATTTGGCATATTTTTTAAAACTGGGGACAGCTCCACACTCCCTGTCCGTCCATCCGTCTGCCTGTGTGGCTGACTGCAATCTACTTATGGTCAAGCGTGCATTATTTTTTAAACTTGTTCCAGGCATGAGTAACACGCTTTGGAAAAAAAACTAAAATTCGTTGATTGATATTTAACAGCTATAACGGCAAATAAAAGCTACGACTGATGACGACCACCCCCGGGTTTGTCCATGATTAAGCGTGACAATATAAAACTTTTTGTTAAAATATTTTTTTAATATATTTTTTCGTTCACTGAAGATCCATGAAACGTGTTTCAGTTGCAATGAAATGTATTACGTTTTTGTTTTAATAAGTTAATTGCTAAATAACATTATGAAATTTCTAAGGAAATTAACGGATTTTTTTGGGACAATGACATGGGAAAAAGGTCACTAAACCTTTACGTGCTTTCGTTTTTAACAAAGTTCATTGATTTTAGAAATCATTAGTCATATATAGTAATGTTGGAAATGCCTAATAATAGGCTGCAAAATTAGAAACAAAAAATGTCTTTCATTTTACAAGAAGTCAACTTTTTAAAGAAATAAAAATTTCAATTCGCATTTTCAATTGCGATTCGGAAAACAATCAATTGAAATTCAAAGATCGTCAATTAAATATTAAAATTTTTATTTCAAATTCAAATTAAATCAATTGATTTGCAATCATTTTATGTCTAATTCGCAATTTTTCTACTTGAAATTAAAAACATGTCTTTGAAATTCTAAAAATTTTAAATTCAAAACATATTAAATTAAATGTCAAAAGTTTTCCATTTGAAATTCTTTGAATTTCAATTGAAGTGTTTTGAATGTCAAATGGAATTTCTTGAATTTTATTTGATTTATTTTGAATATCAAACGTCAAGCTCTTAATTTCATTTGATTTATTTTGAATTAAAAATGGAATTTCTTGAATTTTATTTGATTTATTTTGAATTTCAAACGATACGTTTTTAATTTCAGTTGATTTATTTTGAATATCAAAATAAATATTTTGGAATTTCAATTGATTTATTTTGAATTTCAAATGAAATTTTTAAATTTCAATTGATCTTTTTTAATTACAGTTGGAAATGGTGTAGTTTAATTGTAAAATATTTCAAAATTGTTTGCCTACTTTTGGGAGCTTCAATAAAAAATCTTTAATTAATACCGATATCGATCTATTGTTA
The DNA here is from genome assembly GCA_963930755.1 of Eudasyphora cyanicolor. Lineage (NCBI taxonomy): Eukaryota > Metazoa > Arthropoda > Insecta > Diptera > Muscidae > Eudasyphora > Eudasyphora cyanicolor. Next base: position 5,783,212 of record OZ005735.1, on the reverse strand, counting down.
GTTTTTGTGCTTATGTCCTAAGTAAATGAAATGTCTATAGAATAAATGGAGATTTCCATTCTGGAAAAAGTGCAGTATTTTCTTTGCCTTTTTCCCGAAAACTTTACATTTAGAAAATTTCAAAATTGTAATAACTGAAATTCTAGGATCTTCATCATGTTGACCTAAAATGTGCAAAAATTGGGGCAACATTTTTTCCAGAACAGAAGTCGCCATAAAACTTTTTGGCAGAATGGAAAATATCGAATTTTATGGGAAAATGTAACATAAGTTTATATAAAAAGTACAATAAATGATTTTTTTCACTTTATTTGTTTATAATGAATTTTAATTGACTTGTTTTGAATTTCAAAAAGGTATTTTTGAATTTCAATTGTTTTGTTTTGAATTCAAATGGAATTTTATAATTTCAATAGACCTTTTTTGAATATCAAATAGTTTTTTTTTAATTTCAATTGATTTTATTCAAAATTAAGAATTACATTTGAAAATGGTTTAACCTTAGGATGATTTTTTTAAAATTGTTCGCCTACTTTTAGGAGCTTCAAAAACTAAAATCTTTGACTTATACCGCATGATTTTTTTTTAGTTTTGGAGCTTATGCCCTAACTTAATGGCTGAATGAGGTTATGAAATGTCTATAGAATTAAGACATAATCTTAGGCAGAATGGAAATTATCGGATTTTATTGGAAAAATTTTAAAAAAATTAAATTCAAAGAACAATAAATGATCAGTAGGCGTGTTTTGAATTTCAAATTATTTTTTTTAATTTAATTTGATTTATTATGAATATCAAATGACGAGTTTTTAATTTCAAATGATGTGTTTTGATAATGAATATGTATATTTTTGACTTTCAATTGATTTACATATTTTGAATTCAAATGGAATTTTAAAATTTCAATAAACTTTTCTGGAATATCAAATAATTTTTTTTAATTTCAATTGATCTTATTTATAATTGAATTAAATTGAACATTGAATTTTTTCAAAATTGTTCGCCTACTTTTAGGAGCTTCAAAAAGTAAAATCTTTAATTGATATCGCTTGATCTTTTGTTAGTTTTAGAGCTTATGCCCTAAGTTAATGGCTGAACAAGGTTAGGCAGTATGGAAATTATCGGATTTGATGGGAAAACATTTAAAAACAATAATTACAATAAATGATCAATTGTCGTGTTTAGAATTTCAAATAGATTTTTTAATTTAATTTTATTTATTCTGAATTTCAAATGACGAGTTTTTAATTTCAATTGACGTGTTTTAAATTTAAAATGCTTATTTTTAAATAATTCAATATAGTGTAAACTCTAAATACACACTAAAATAATGTATATTTTTGGGGCTATATTTTTTAAATGGTTGGTTAACTTTTAGGATCTCAGAAACCTTAAAACCTTATTTATTCTCATTTAACTTTTGGTTGGTCATTTAAACTATTTAACGCAAAAAATGAATATCTTGTTTTGGGACATAATATTTTCAAAATGATTTGCCTACTTTTAGGATTTCAAACACCATAAAGGCTTAATTATTCTCATTAAACTTTTGCTTGGTCATTTGGCACCTATGACCTTCTGGTAATTAGATATTTAATGTATGTACTTTAATTTATTCACAATCCAATAGTATTTAACACAATTCTTTGACGTAATTGAATTAGAATTCTAAAGAAATATTTGATTTTGCAATTTCAAAAAAAAAATTGGCTTGTCATTCAAGGTTTTTTCCACCGCGTACAAATGTTAACAAATGAGATTTCTGTTCAAACAAAAATCGATACCACAATCTTGTAACTACAACAAAATAGATTGTTACTTCAAAATTTATATTAACTTCCCAAAGACATTTATTGAATAAAATTGATGATTAGAAATTCAGTCAATACTGGTAGCAGCCAAAGCTGTAATAAACATTGATTGATTATTGTCAGCTGCGCAAAAAAAAATGCAAACAACTGGTAATTGTTAAAAGACGTATAGTATTTTTCCAACAACTAGAAAAACACTCGCATACTGCTAAGCAATGCCAGACAATTGGCCAACTATTGTCAGACATTATGTCTCTAAGATCGGTTAACTATTTTTTGTTGTTATTTTTTTTTTTTGCTGAGATAATGTTTATAAATATTTTTTTCTATTTAAAAAGAAAAACAGCACTCGTCATGTTAAACATTGTTGGCGATTGTTTTTTTTTTAACTGTTAATTCATATTTATTTTCACAAAAACATTATCTTTAAGACAATCAGACATAATCTACGTAAACATCAGTTTCGCGAAGAAAAAAACAATGCACGTGTATCATGCTTTTGTTGTTATTTGTGTGCGCTTTGCTAAATTGTCATAAATTTTAACACCATAAATTTGTAATTAAATTATCATTAACGTTTATCGTCATATGTCATAGCTAACCACAATATTCGTTTTTCATAGCATTGCAACATTTAAAAAAATATTTTGAATTCAGAATTCTGGTTGCATTCAGTTTAGCTGCAAAAACGTATAATTTAAAATGAATAATTGAAAATGTTATGCAAATAAACTGTGGCATTATTATTTATATTTGTTTAGAAAAAATAATAATAACAATAATGTACTTAAATGTGGTAGATATGGTTATTTTACAAGATTTTCTAGAATCTTTTTAACACATATCTTAGAAAATTGTGAAGTACTACTACCCAAAAAAAATCGGGGAAGGTATGAGAAGGCAAAGGAATTTAAAAGAATGGAAAATAGAATAATTGGGAGTTTTATTAAGCGTTTTGTTATTTAAATTAAATTAATTTTACAGTTTTACTGCTGTTATTTAAATTTAAATAATTATACAGTTTTACTCCTGAAAGTATGCAATATATTTCTCTAACGTTTTTGGCCGGAAAGTATGTAACAATTTATGATATATTATCGGGTGAAAAGGTATAGAATAGCAGTCTGATATTGAAATGAAATGGACTGTGTTTTGAAGAATATATATTCTTCTATTATCCCTTTTTGAACAAATATGTGCAAAATGGGAGATTTAATGTCAAGTGGGTGAATTTTTAAAAGTGTTGCCTTCTGATCGGAATGAAACCTGCACCAAGTTTAGTCCTATTGGATAGTTGTTATGACACAAAATTGGAGGGTGTTAAATTTTGAAATTTTGGCCAAGCGGCCCTTTATTATCACCCATATAACTAATTTACTATTGTATATAGAAAATGTTGCTCAAAATGTTTCCGGTAGTTTTTTCTTCAATATTAAAAAAAGAAAATAAAACAATTATCGCAAAAATTTTTTTTTATGATTTTTTTTTTCCAGTTTTGTTGTTAAAACTAATGTTTAGGTAATTTCCTTTATTTGTGGGATGGGACTTGTTTATCTATCTAAATAAAGATAAATATCTATAAAAATAGAGGTTGAACCATATATTTTAGCATAACTGGAGAACCATTTATCATAATTGGTTGAGGAAGACTTTAAATAATTCTAAATTACGTAGCCTTCATCTTCTTCTCATATAATTTTTTAATCCCATCAGCGGTTTCAGCGATATCTTACAAGATATTGCGAAAAATCGATTTTTTTGAGAAAGCCTATACACATTTTTTGCTGTACTCGTTTAGAGACGTTATTACCCATAAATTGTGCTCAGATGTTCATAATGTTACCTTAGGGAAGGGAAAAGGGAATAACTGACAATTTTTTTCAAATCCCTCTTTTTACGTATTCTCATAGAAAATGCTGAAATTCTAATAGAATATGTAAAAAAGCGATTTCGGGAAAATTACCAATTACTCCCTTTTTGAATAAAGGTATAGACATATACATATGTGAATCGAAAGCTCTTTGTCCAAAAATGCTTAGAATATTAATTTTAAGTTATTATTATTTTATGTTTTTCTAATTATCATGCATTTTATATTTCATACAAAATCTATACAGAATTTTGTGGAACACTTTTAATGTGTTTAGTGTTCACAAATTCTACTCACATGTGTATCAGTGGAAAGCTCTCAGACCAAATATGTGCAGAATATCGTTTTTAACTTATCGTTATTACAAATGTTTTTAATTTATCATTGAATTTAAAAACAAATTCTACACTCATTTATATTTCAGGAATGCCTTTGACCTGAAAGTATGCAACAGTTTAATATATATATATCTAATCTAAAAGGTCTACATTAGTTCAAAATAATGCATTTAATTTATCATTATATTTTGAAGTCTACAATGATTTTTGCAGTACATTAGTGTCCCTAAATTGTGCTCTGATGTTCAATATATGAATCGAAAGCCCTTTATCCAAATATGTTTACAATATTATTTTCATGTTATTATTATTTATTTTATGTTTTCAATTTATCCTTCTTTTTATATACAACACCAAGTCTACACGGACACCAATTGTACTCAGATGTGTTTCAGAAGAAAGATCTTGACCAAAATATGTACCCAAATGAATATAATTTTGTATTCATTATAATATCACAATTTGTTTCCTTTTTTATTGAATTTAAATAAAAAGTCTACACTGATTCTTGTGGTACACTTTAAGGGCATTTAGTGACCATAAAGTGCATTCAGTTGTATAAGGATGGACACCTCTTTGTCTGAAGATGTGCGTAATATTATTATTATTTCATAAATTTTACATTTATATTTTTACGGTGATCAGGATATTATTTGTAATTCATAATTGCGTTTAAAAGTCTACATGGATATTTGTGGTACATTTTTATGGCTTTGAGCGTCCAAATTGCAATAAAATGTGTACAAATAAAACCCCTTGTTTCAAGAAAGTTCCGAATATTAATTTTGAATAAATTTCTGCAACTTTATGTCGATTAAATTCCATAGATCATCAAACTGTGTTAAAAATTATAAAAATCTTAATTTTTAAAAATTTTATTTATTTAAATTTAACTTGTTAGTTATATACAGTATGCCAAGAAAATGTTTTGACATTCGATTTTGTCAGATAAAGAAACTACCCTCCATTTTTATATTATTTGAATTTTTTAAATTGCATTATTTAGACGACAAGTCCGACAACAGAATCACCAACTTTTGTGATTAAATAAATTTTTGTAGTTGTTTTGGCAAACTTATGGACAGAAAATGATAAAAAATTTACAAATATCGAAAGGAAATATTTTTAGAAATATTACAAAATTTTCTTTTTCCATGAAAGTGTATCAGAGGTAAATTTATTGTGATGTAAAATCAATTTCTTTACATTCTGTATGTTTTTTTAGTTTGTGCCTGAAGGTATGCCTTAAACTATGTTGAAAATGTCTTCCTTGAAATATGCTATTTTCCAAATTACCTTAAAACAACAAAGAGCATAGCTTATTATCTACATAATTAAGTAATTAATCCTGAAAATATGTAGGCTTTAATTTGTCTTAGAAATTTTCTAGTTATTATCTTCTCCCCTAGGTTTTTTTTGTCTGCATATTTTACCTCATTTATCATTCCACCGTCCTTTTTGTTCTATTCAAAAAAGACAAGTTTCATTGAAACTAATGACTCGTTTGTTAACTGCATTCGATATGGAGAGAGAGAGACAAAATGCTAAACGCAAATCCTAACATTGCTATGCGCAGCCAGCCGAACTGCAGAATTGCATCTTAACGATGCTGTTTGTTTTTCAAGGTTACATTTGTTTTGAAGTAAAGCGCGCGCTTTTTGCTTCATTGGAGCGAATGAACAACGTGTGGTGGACCGGACCCCGGGTACTACTACTCGTACGTATGTGAATCGTTGGTTCCACAACAAATCCAGCACGTGAATTATTGTTTATAGCAAAACTTTTGCTGAACTAAACACAAATGTATAGACAGACGGACGGACGGACAGCTGCATTCAATAGCCATGACAGCCGCCACCGCCGTCATCACCAACATCATCATCACCAGCTTTAGCCGCTTTGAAAGCCGTGCCGTGGAACACGGAGAAGAACAAAACAGAAAAGATGGAATACATCAAAGCGTCATCAAACGAGTTTCAAATGCAATTCCACTAATGTGGTTGTCTGTCTGAATGCAATGAGCTTTGCGCAGCCGTAGCAGCAGCAGCAAGAAACAATTGTCTTCACTTTTTGTCTAGGGTAGACAAATGTGGCGGCTGCTGCCGTAGTAGATGCAGTTGTTAAACCACTCCTTTTTATACTGGAAAAAATCGTGTTTAACGCTTCAGCCAATCCAGCTTATAAGGCTACACACGTTCGTCCACGTTTCCAGCTAAACTTTGAGCTTAAGTGGCTGTTTAATATTGTTAGAATTGCTGCTGCTGCTGCTATTGTTGTTGTTGCTGCTGCCATAATTGTTGTTAGCCCCTTCAGTTTATAAGTTTTGCTTAATAGCTTCAAAACCGCTTTAAGGCTTTTTTTGCTTAAGAATTGCAATATTTAGTTTTCTGAGCTGCAGCCTTTCGTTTCAAATTATTTTTGTTGTTGGCAATCATTAACGAAATGTTTCTTTAAAATAAATATGTTGTTGAAATGAATATTGTTGCTAATGTTAATAATAATGCTGGTTTGTCATATGTTGCAGTTGCATTGGCAGTTCCAAGCTACACCGCCAGCCACCACCGGTTGAGATCAAGGATTGGAGGTCAAAGTAAAATAATTAACGTTTATTGTTGTTAGATTCGTTTGTCGTTACAAAAAAAAACATACTAGAGGGAGAAAATATTAGCCAGTATATTCGGTAGTTATTGTGAGGCATTAAGGGACAGTTTCAGTGGGGAGGGGAGTTGGCCGACCAAACCAATCAAATGGCAATTATTAACCTTTAAGCGATGACCAAAAAAACAGCAGCCAAAAAATTATAAGAATTAAAATTGATATTACTTTGAAGTTTACAATGATTTAAAATGTTAAAACGAAACATAAGACATATTATGTACAGTAGAGTGAGTGAAGAAAATAAAAGATTGATTGAACTTAATTCCAGAAAATTTTCGAAAATAAGAGAATAGTTTTCCGAATTGTGATATTCGAACAAGCATGATGACGTATCAAATTGTTAAATATTAAAACAATACATTACAGTTTTAAGTGTTTTTTTCTTTCAAATCTGTATATGTTGAAAAAAAGACTGTATAAACATTTTTGTTATAAATTTAAATATTGCCGACCTCAGTACCTCTGCACATTTTTAAAAAAATGTATATTTCGTAACTAAAATGTAGATAATTTCATAAATATTAAGTAAATGCACTTAATTTTGTACCAGAAATTCGGACAATTTCACAACTATTAGGTAAATTTTCTTAGATTTAATTGCAAAATGTACGTCCTTGGCGTCAATCATTAATTGTATGACAATTTTTTTGTATAATTAAAGAGCAGCAAATAAAAAACGAGCCTGACTAAGCACTGGACATTCATATCGATACCTCCACTCTAAAACATGCTAAGTCGAGTTAGCATGTTTTTAGGGAGATTGCATATTTAATTTCTGAATATTCCAAATTATATTCAGTAAAAACGTGGTGTTTATCCGTCAACCTAATCAAAAGTTATTCACAAAACAGTACAGGTCATTCGATTTGCATTATAAAGGAATTCCATACAAAATTAAAAAAATCATTAAACTTTGATCGCCTCTCCTGAAAAACTACCTTTTTGCACTTAGCATAGTTTAGAATGGAGGTATCGATATATGTTTTATTGGCGCTAGTGATTTGTTAAGGCTTTAATTCTCATTATCTCTGATCCGCAACAAATAAACCTCTCTTTTAGCTGAATCCAATAACTATTCTTAACTTCCTTCTTATAAATTTACCACTTTTACTATAATTGCAATATAAAAAAATATTTTTTTTATTTTTTCGTAATAAAATTAATACTTAAAGTAATATATAAACTATAGGCTTAATAATGTAGTGCCTGCTTTAAGGAGTGAAGGTAAGAAAATAAGATTTTATATTTTTTGGAATTTTTCAACAAAACTAAAACCTAATTTTTAGCTGAAAAAAATATCCAAATTTGATGCATACTTTGGGGATGGAAATAATAGGGATAAAATAAGAACAATAATTGGAATATGTATTATTTTAAGATTGAACTTCATCAGAATAGAATTGAACTATGTATAAATGGGATGCATACATTGGGATAAAATAAGAAAATCAATGGGAGTATTTCTTCTTCTATAATATAACTTAAATTAAAATATCGTGCATTTGTATTGAAATAAATCTTTTTAAATGATTTTGCTTAACATCCAGCATCACGAAAGAATATTTAAATAATAAAAATATGCTAAACATTTAAATTATAATGGGTTTTCCAATAAGAGTGATATGATCTCTTTGAAAAAACACACTTATTGTAAAGGAAATTCAAAAGTTTTTTATTTAATGTGAAGTACAAACGATACAATGAAGTTCTAAATAAAACGACATTCAAATGGCCTCCACGACTTCTTCTGCACTAAATCAAGTCGTATGTCATGAATGGCACGTTCAATATTGACTTGTAAAGCTTGAAGAGAGTCTGGTTTATTTCGAAAGACCAATGTCTTCAAAGAACCCCACAAGAAATAGTCTAATTGTGTTAAATCACAACTTCTTGGACGCCATTCAATATCACAATTTCTAGAAATAATCGAATCTACAAACTTTTCTCGCAACAATTCAATTGTTTCATTTGCTGTGTGGCACGTAGCCAAAATCGGTCAATGGCAAAAGATAGCTCTCAAGGTCGTAGGTCAACTGGAAAGTGTTTTTTTTTAAAAAATGGACTTAGCATCATTTTCAAATGTGAACGGAATGTTTATTTTGCTCAAGCTCGGTAATGCTCCTTAACGGTAATTCGGATCGGAAACAGTTAATGGCAAAAAGATAGCTCTTGACGAGAGCTAAAATATTGCTCATGGGTGTCAAGGTCGTAGGTCGACTGGATAGTGTTATTTTTTTTTGGTTTTAAAAAAATGGGCTTAGGGCACCAAAAGTTGCAATTGAAGAACGATCATTTTGATAATAAAACTGAATAACTTGTAAATGTTGTTCTTGCGTATATCTCTCCATGATGAAATTGTAAACACTACTGAATACAATGAAAAGCAAATGACAGATCATGACATATTAAAAATGGACGTCACTTCCAAATCATATCATCCCTATTGCAAAACCCGTTAAATAAAATGTTTACTTACCGGAAATTAATTATGAATTGGTAAACCTGGAATGATAAATAAAAAACATAATTTAATTCAAAATTTAAAAATCAATTTATATTTAAAACCAGTAAGGAAAGGCAGAAAGTCGGGCGGGGCCGACTATATAATACCCTACACCTCCCTAACAATGCGATAAGGGTCATTGCGATAATAATTTGGAATAATTGGTAAATGGGTAGGAACATATTATCTAATTCTGAACCGATAATCGCTGTGGTGTAGGGTATAAATATTAAAAAAAACGACTCAAATCGCTCTTTTTTAAATGTGCAAGCAAAAAATCTATTCGAAGGAACGAAAATGTCTGTCTAAAATATTGTTCATGCGGCATAAAATGGTTTCTTTATGTTTAAAGACAATGAGTTAGCGCCCAATGTTAAGCAATACATTTTAACTTATTTTTTAAATTTTTTGAATTAGTAAATTCTTTATTTAAAGGCCAAAATTAAGGTCTTTGTAACCTTATTAGCAAAGGAAACTTCTGTTAAAGGCCAAAATTAAGGTCTTTGTAACCTTATTAGCAAAGGAAACTTCTGTTATGGGAAATTTAAAGATTGGCGTTCGAAAATTTCGTTCTGTGGCGTAAAATAAGTCTTAACGTTTAAGATATCGAATAACCGCCTAATTGTAGGCAGTATAGTTTTAAGTTATTTTTCTATCCTGGAAGTAGGCACAATATTTTCATTTATTCAAGTCCAAACTTTAAGTCATTCTATATAATGGTAAACTTTGTGTGACTTACATTATTTTCCTAATTATTATTAGTAAGAAAATTCTATTTCGGGAAATAAAGAGAGTAGCTGTCTAAAATGTTGTTCCTGTGACATAAAATTATTTCTTTTATTATTATAGTCAATAGAATTTTATGTTATTTTTTTCTAACCTGAAGGTGGGCAACATTTTTCAAAGAAAATATTAATTACTAGCTCTCGTATTTCATTTCATAAATAATGAACTGATTTATTAATGTAATTTAAAGTCTGTAGGCCAAGTATAGGTAAATTACAATATTATTCAACGAAAAATTGGTTTAGGTATTTAATTTGAGTTCCGACTACAGCGGAAAAACGTAAATAGTTCTAGATATATGTATAACTTAATAACTATTAAATTAAGTAATAATAACAATTGCAGGTCGCTACTTTTCATGTCCATACCTAAAGTTTTTTGTATTTTATACTAACCTTTGTTTGACTTAAAATATTTTCCTAATTATAATAAATAAAGAGATTAGCTGTTTAAAATTGTGTTGCTGTGGCATAAAATTATTTCTTTACATTTGAAGACAATGAATTGACTCCTAACTGTAGGCAATAGAGTTTCAAGTTCTTTTCTTATCTGGAAATTAGCAAGATTTTTTAAAAAAAAAATTGTTAATTATTAAATGTCTTAATTAATAGCCAAACATCAGGTCATTGTATTTTATTATAACCTTAGTTTGAATTAAATTATTTTCCCTATTATTAGCAGCATACAATAAATTCTGATACTGAAAATAAGTAGAGCATAAAACTATTTATTTGTGTTTCAAGACAATGAATGGGCGCCTAATTGTGGGCAAAATTTTGTTAAAAAAATATTTTTCTTATTTCAAGAAAAATTTCTCTCATTTAAAGGTCAAATGTAATGTCGCTGTATTTTAACCTTTGTTTGACTTTAATCCCATTTAAATTTTGATTTGTTTGTTTTTTGCTCACGAAATAATTCCTTTTATGTTTGAGATGATTTTTAACGACTTGCTGGTTTTTTTTTGGTTGACGCTGGTAGTTTTATGGTCTTCCGTCTGTCTGTCCTTCCGTCCGCTTGTCTGCCGGTGACATCGTAAAAATTGTTTTACCTTTTCTTTTTTTTTGGTGCTGCAGCTAGTGTGATATGACAAAACACCATTTAAAGGAGAGTCATAAAACAACATGCAGGTTTTGTCATAAACAATTTTGCATAATATTTATTATTGTCTACCAACAGCCACAAAAGTAAAACAGCAAAAAACCGAAAAAATAATCATTTTGACTGTTTAGACTATTTCTGAACAGTTTTATGATGGCTCAACAGAAATATAATTTTTTAATGAAAATGACAAATGTGATTTGTTTTCGTATCAATATCTTGTTTAAGCCAACTCAAGTCTAGACATTAATTTTTGTAACATATTTGGAATATTTAATATAACCAATCCAAAGGCATTAATTCTCTGTCAGATTGATTTGCCAAGACTTGGAACAAATGTGTGTTAATGATAACACAACTTGAGATACGGTATAAACTTCCAATTGAATGGATGATTGGATGCTCCTCAATTACTTGCAATGTGGCTGCTTGGTAAAGCGAATGCGATTGTATTTAAATAAATTAAATGCATTATCGTTAATCTTAAATTGTCTGCAATTTTATGCAAATTTTCTGTCTGTCCGTCCGTCCATCTGTCGCTGTCGTTGTTCACTCTACACCTTTTGTTTTACAAAGAGCGCGTTTTTATGGCAATGCAATCGCGGTATGAGAATCGCACTTCGCAGTTACAGATACGGGCAACTCGAACACACAAGTGATGTGCATAATTTATCATAATAAAATGCCAGCAACAGCCACGACAACAACCAGTTGTCGTTGCCGTTGCTGCTGTGGTTGTTGTCGTTACTGTGGCGGCAATTTATTTGCCACCAACTATAATAAAGAGTAATAAAATCAAATCAACAATCAGGTGTAGTTTCAGGGTCAATGTGTCTAAAGAATCGCCGTCGTACGACTTACGTACGATGAGGAATAACTTATAGTTGTCACTACTAACACCGTTTCGAGGCAAGTTTGCATTACAACCAATATTATTACTACGTAACGTTTGTAGCTAACTTGTCAAAAAGACTCTATGTCCGTACCTCTGTCCGTCCGTCTTTCCTTTCTGTTGTCAAGAATTTAATAACAAAAACTTTTAAATAAATGAGATTTTTTTATAGAAAAAAAAAATATTGTTACGATTGGTATATAAATAAAGGCAAATATCGCTTAATTTGCCAACGAATTCTCACTTCCAATCTCCGACAAATAGGCACAGACAGACAGATAGACGGACCGGCGGACGTCTGGTAGCCAGCTTCGAAAACTCGTAAATGAGTGTATTCTCGTCGACGAGTTCGTAGGCGTTGTGGACAGGCGCCATAATTATATGCAATTTATAAAAGGGTTAGCAAGAGTCGAACGCCGCAGCAGCAAAAAAGGAAATCTGTAATTGCTTTATTAAATATGTAAAGTATATGTCAACATTTCAAAATTGATTATTTTGCATACATATTTTTTTTTTGTAAAAACTCTTATCGATTTGTGTTACTTTAAGATTTATGGAAGTGGAGATTAATTAAAAACGTTTTATCGTTGTGGAAATTTTGCAGTAATAAAAAAAGCCTTCAATCATAGGTTAATTGTGTCACGAAGAAATGTAATTATGGGACGACGAAAAATAGTAAGGTAATTTAAAAAACTATAAACAGAAAATTTAATATAACATAAATAAAAAAAGCTCCTTATCAGGCAGATCCTTAAACAAAACTTGCATCAGTTTTACATTAAATTGAAGTTTTACCTCAACATATAAAAAGGCCAAAATGATCGAATGCCATCTACCAAGAGCTTTTTTGTTATATTGACAGTCAGCTCTGATAAGATGTCTATAACTGCAATTGTCTTTGGTAGGACTGCGTTATAGAAATTATGCGCTTTGAAAGTTAAAGCTTTAAACCTAAACTGTTATACATTGAAAGTAAGCCATTTTCCTCAGCCATTTTTCCAAGGTTTTCACAAGAGGAAGAAAACAAAAGTTCTAGGGCGTTTGCGACCGAGAAGTATTTTCGCAGAGCTTTGTTGGTCCAGATTCACACTCGGCAACTTTTACCAAGCAAGTGTCAACGTTTGTAGGAGAGAGAGGCAGAGAGCTCTTTCCGCCTGCTCCTTTCTCCAACAAACTTTGACACTTGCTTGGAAAAAGTTGCCGAGTGTGAATCTGGACTTATTATTCTGACTGTTAGCTTTGATAATTTGTCTATCTATACCTTCAATTGCCTTTGGGTATAGACATCCTAAGCCATTTACCTAAGCTTTTAAGAAAATGGCAGAAAAGTTAATGTTTTCGATGCGAGATTTAACAGTAGACAAATTAAAAAAAAAACATTTCCTGAGAATCTACATATATGGATCCAAGATTTTTCCAATATACGCATAAACATTTTAAAAGCTTAACATTATATAAAATCACTTCGAACTTTAGATGAAATGAAAGCTTTCTAATAAAAAAAATGGGATTGAAATTTAACTCCCTAATATTAGTATATCCATTCCAGGTTAGAGACAAAATTTGTTCCAATTTCCAAAACTCTAAAAACTCTATTAAAAAAATATGAATATCGGAGTAATAGAATACTATAAGCGATCTTATGTGTTTATTAAAAATTATAACCCGCCGTTGAATAAAAGTAATTCCAGAAAACTAAAGCTTTCCTATATATATAAGATCTTTTAAGCTTTCTACTTACTGCAGTTCTTTGAAATATTGTAAAGCTTACTTATTAACATCAGTTTCTTCGTTAAATCTATTTTATAATATCAAGAAATTGTATTTTCGAATGTCTTTATTTCGGTCCTTATATCGTTATAGATTTGTTACTAGGATATATTCTGACTTTAAACCATCTTTGCCTCTATTATGTCTTATAGCAAATACAATTACTTGACAGCTCTGCTCCTGGTATAGCTATTTCACGAATGCTGCTCCGATCATTCAGCGAGGATTAGCTGTGATTATTCGGTCAAAAATCCAGCTCTAAGAAGCATTGCTTCTTCCAAACGAATAAGAATTAAGAAGCTTTGCCTATACATTATAATACATAATGGTCTAAAGCCATGAGAATATCCTAGTGAAAAATCAATAAAATCAAGACATTTTAAAGATTCAATATAGAAATATTTAAAACTTTGAGGCCAACTAAATCGTCCCAAGACGATTTAAAATCTTAAATATATAGCGTAAAGTTATACATTAAGTGAGTGATCTGTAAAAGCTGATTTTTTAATTCATTGTTAAATTAAATTATAATCTTTCAAGAAAACTAAAACGTTGCTACATATTCGAGCTTTTAAGCCTTCCACTTACTGAAGACAATTAAAATATTTTAAAACTCATTTATTAACAACAGTTTCTTCTTTAAATATATTTAATAATGTCAAAAAATATATATAAATATTTAAAATGCATATATACAATTTATAAATACTTAAAAAAATGGAGCCAGAAGTCACAAAGCCTTCTAAAGCTTAACGATTTAAAATCATAAAAATATATATAGTGGAGTTAAACATTAAATGAGTGATCTTTAAAAGCAGATTTTTTAAGCTTTCATTCTCAGAATAGTTGATTTTTATATTAAATAAAATGAAAATATTTCAAGAAAACTTAAACATATCATATCAACATATCTTACATATTCAAGCTGTTAAGCTTTCCACTTACAGAAGACCTTTAAGGTATTATAAAACTTTCTTACTAACGTTAAATGAGTGATTTTTAATGCAGCATTTTTAAGCTTTCTTTCAAAGTATGGTTATTTTTTCAAAAAATTACGTGTACGTTAATGTTTTCCTCTAAATAAAAGCTTTTATGTATATATTTAAAAAAATACAACTTTAATTATTTGACAGCTTTTAATGTTAATGCTTTCCTCCAAATAAACGCCTTTATCTGTATCGTCCAATTTGAATTAGTTGACAGCTTTTAAAGCCTAACGCATTAACACATTAAATGACAGGTTTTCAAAGTAGCTTTTTAAGCTTTCCTTCACAGTATTGTTTGTGGATTTTTAAAATAATGATTTTACTTTCATATTGTTTAAAAAATATATAAAAATTTTAATTCATCTGCCAGCATTTAATGCTTAAGTCTACATTAGTTTATATCAGTTTTAAAAGTGTTCCCTTCTAAAAGTACCCTTTCCATTTTTCCTCTTTACAGGTGCTCCCGTTTTCCAGTACCCCACACCACCCAGCCCTTCATGCTCTGTACACAGTCCCTCCTATACCGGTGGCGATGTATTCTTTCCACGCAGCCGCAGTACTCCCAGAACGCCACGTACCAGCGTTAGTTTTGCCGCCGGTGATGAGGTGAACTTCTTCCACCAATCAGCACCGACCTGTTCCAGTTCGGCACAGACGTCACAAGCACCACAGTCAGCACCGCCAGTTGCCCAAAGTAGTCATCATCATCTCCAGCCACACCAGCAGCATTATCCACATTATCCGCATTTTGCCTATCATCACAGTGGACCCGGTTATTACCAGTATACCCCACCACCAACACCCACCACAGCCAATGCGACCACATCGACGGGCACATCGGCGTCAGGACCCTCAACAGGTGCTACACATAGAAATTTACATAGAAGTCTATCTGATACAGCCAGAAGGTAAGCGCAAATCGGTTCTACATATTAAACTATTTTGTTGGATTTTCCCATCCCATCACATAAAGTGATCTAAATAAAGCTAAATCATTGGGACAGCAGGCGCCCTTTTGTAGACATACCCGTAGTAGACCAGCCAAGTAGACAGACAGTTACACAGAAACCCAGACATCCACTTCGCTAGCTCGAAGTCCATTGGCCTTCTTTTTATGAGTTTTATGCTAAAAATATTAATTCTCCCATGAAATTACAAAACAGACTTTTAATTACCACAACAACAACCATGGACACCATATGAGGACGGCACAGAGACAGAGCGAGAGAGACTGACTTCACTTTGTATTCGTCTACATATAGTAGTTAGTTCAAGATAAGCCTTTGTCTTCAATGATCAATTCAAGCTTTGTCTGTCTTTCTGTTATAGTTTCCATTAAACATTAATCATATGTCACATCGTCGTCATCGTCATATGTTTAATTAATTAATGATTTTTTTTATATATATTTTTAATTTTTTCTTTCCCACACACTTTTGCAGATCACGTTTAACCTCTACGGGTGAAGATGAACGTGAATATCAAAGTGAACACGAGACGAGTTGGGATGAATTCGACGAGCGTTATGACAATTTTACGGCCGGTCGCGAAAGACTGCAAGAATTCAGTGGCAGAATACCGCCACGTAAGAAGAAAAAGGATGTGCCAAAACCGAAACCGGAGAAGAAGGTAAGTTCACCGGAAAATAAAAAGCTTGGTTTGAAAAATAGAAAGCAAAATAGGTGGTAGAGGGAGTAAAAAAGGATATTAGAAACAGCAAATCCAGCGTAGTCTCTAAATTTAAACGTATTTATTTAGCATATGATTTATGAGATTTTTAGGGACTTTTTCTAAAGTTCTAAACTTTTAGAAATACAGATTGTAAGACAGCTGGCACATTTTTTTGGTTTAGTTATACCAGTTAGAACACAATTCCATTTAATAAAACTTCACGAATGCTCAAAACTGTAACGAAATTAAATTTTTACCAGAAATGTTCATAGTCTGTAATATTTTGTGTCAAAAGGTGATCAAATTGCCAATTTTAGAACATAACTAAACATTATAAACTTAACGAAAATTCCAAAACACCAAATATTTATCCTGAAACAGCAGTACTGTATCTTTGTACTATTGCCTGTGATAAAAAATGTGTAAATATTCCGTTTTAAATAACTTAACGAAAGTTTAAAAGTTTAAAAGAAAGTTAAAAAAAGTAACAAAGTTATCGGATTATATAATATGTTATGCTATAGTCCAATTATCTACCAAAAAATTAATAGTTCCGAAGCTTAACGAAAGTGTAAAATTCTCACAAATCTTAACCAGACTTTCATTTACTTATTTTTTTTCTTAACGAAAATTCAAGTATAGCTCAATGTATCAAAATATCATAAAATTTTAAATTTCAGAACTTAACTAAACTTTATAAATTTAACGAAAATTCCAAAATCGAAAATTCAAGTATAGCTCAATGTATCAAATTATAATACAATTTCCAAATTTAGAACTTAACTAAACTTTATAAATTTAACGAAAATTCCAAAATCGCATAAGAAGCCTAAAATTCCTTCTGGAACAGTGATTGTGTGTTTTTGTTACATAAAAGGTGTCAATATTCCGTTTTAAAAAACTTAACGAATGTCTAAAATCTTAAAGAACTTATAAAATTATCGGAATATATGTGTTTTTTACTATTACCTGTAATATAAAATGTGTCAATATTCCGTTTTAAATAACTTAACGAAAGGCTAACAGCTTAAAGAAGTTACGAAATGAACGGAATATATAATTTTTATGCTACTGTATACTAATCTAGTATACTATTCTAAAATGACTAATTCAAAAACTTAACGAAAGTCTTCAAATTGCAGAAATCATAACGAAAATCCAAGAACCAAATATTTCTTCTGGAACAGTAATAGTGTATTTGTCTACTATTATCTTTAATATAAAATGTGTCAATATTCCGCGTTTAATAACTTAACGAAAGTCCAAAGGCCTACAGAAGTTACAAAATAATCGAAATATATTTTTTTTTTGCTATTGTCTACTAATCTACTGTAAAATGACTAATTCAGAAACTTAACGAAAGTCTACAATCTGCACAAATCTTAACGAGACTTAAAAAATCCTAACGAAAGTTCAAAAATAGCTCTGATCTATAACAATTTTTCAAAAATTTTAAATTCTAAAAGCTCAAAAACTCGACGAAATTTTAAGACGTGCAGTTTTCATGTTTAGAGACTGTCATTTTTGCAGGTGTCCATTATTAAGGGACAACAAGAGTTTTTGCTTTCATATTTCTCTGCCAATTCCAAAGTTCAATGACTATTTTGAACTTAACGAAACTGCTGAACATCACACAGATTGTCGTAAACCTTTGTTTTTGTTGTTGCTGAAGCCCTTCTTTTCATTTTTAATTAATATAATCGCGTCATTAATGTACATTTTCATTTCGCATTTTCATACAAAATTGCGTTGTAAATAATTGTTAATGGCCGTTGTTTTCTCAAAACAACCTTTCGTTGATTTTTTTACTATATAGAAAAATCAGCAAAAAAAAGTAAACTGAACGTTCGAACCTCTTCTTCGACGAGAATAGTTAATCCTTTGTTCTCCAAAGCTCAACGACTATCGTACAACAACGGCCCAGCACGAGTTTAAAGATACAAAACGGCTACGAGAAAACGCCAATAAAAAAAATCATAGCAGAAAAAATATAACTCAACGACAGAACGACGAACGTTCGTTCGTTTGTTCGTTCAGTACGTTCAAACTGACAACCTAAAGAAAGAACTTTACAAAAATTTTATAGCTCTGAGCTCAAGTGACACATGTGTAATGTGTGTGTGTTGTTGTTGTAATGGAACATTGTGAATACAAAAGCAACAACAGAAACAACAATTAGTGCCACAGCAGAAACTTAACGAAGCGTTCCTCGCTGCAACTTGCATGGAGTGGAGTACATATGACAGGGCGCGGTTTAAACAGAATACAATAACAAGAACTGCACCACCACTAACTATTCTATGCCACAACGAAACATTCGACAATCTTTTGACTACAACAACAACAGCAACTACTAAGAATGCAAGGAGGAGTAGTATTCGAATACAAATATTTAAATGCATAAATGTGTGGCAATTTTTAATTTTATTACACTCCGCCACACCATACTGTGGCACTGCGCAATTAATTTTTATCGCAAATTTGCATTTTATTTATAGTTTTAGGTTTTTGTATTTTTTTTTTGCATTTTTCCCTCTATTTCAGTTTAGAGACGATCAAGCAAACGACCGACCGACCATCACTCCTTAATAGTACTTAGTAGATTTACTTTCGTTGAGTTTTGAAAAATGTAATATGTGTGTGCTTTGGAAAATTTACTGACAAATTGAACCATTGAAAACTGAACGAAGTTCTCAGAAATTTTTCGGTTTGATCTAATTTTACAACTTAACAAAAGTTGAAATAGCCTAACTGTTCTTAAAATGCGGTTAATTATAACGTATTTTATGTTAATTGTGGTTGAAATTCTATAAAATGAGGAATCTGGAAACTTAACAAAACTTTTAAAAATTTAACGAAAAATTTTCTTACGAAACTTCGTATATGTGTAACTATTCAAAAACACTAAACTCAAGAGCTTAACGAAAATCTAAAAATCTACCAAAGGTTTAAAAATAAAAAAAAAATTATACTCTTTACAAAACAGAGAAAATAAAAAAGTACATTTTTGGAAAATGTGCAAGAAAAACAAACTTAACGAACATTCTGAACTAACCCAAATTTAGGTACTTTAAGTTGCATTGCATTAGACTTTTATAAATTAACATTTTGACAAAACTTTTAAAAACGTTATGTATATTTTACGTTAATATCACTTTGTGATCTATAAAATGAGAAAACTGTCAACTTGGCGAAACATTTCAAAATTTAACGTAAGTCCATAATTTGCTATAAATTTTGATTTTCAAAAAATTAGAAATATTAATTTTTCTTAGGAAACAAAAGAAAATGGGTATATTTGAAGATGTATTGCATTTAACCATTTTACGATGATGAGTTCAAGAACTTAACGAAAATATACTAGATGTATAAATATTTCCAATTAAAAATTAGGGGTTTACTTACTTAATATTCAATGTATGAAAAAACTTAATTTTTTGTCAAATTTGTAACATAAACAAACTTAACGAAACGCTAGCAGCTTAAAGGGAATTTTAAATTTACCCAAATTTTGAAATTTAGATTTGTACTGTATTAGAGTTTTATAAATTTGCAAAATTCGAAACTTAACGAAACTTTAGAAAACTTAACGAAAGTTCCGAATCTTTGCAAAACAAAGAATTTTTGTTAGTTTTGTATAAAATTAAATTTAAAAAAAAAATCTATACATTAATGTACATATTTTATGTTAATTAATTGTAATCTTAGACTTTTCAAAATTGTATGTAAGTCCAAAATTAGTTAAAAACTTTTACATTCACAAAATAAGAAATACATAACAAATTTCCTTATGAAACAAACGAAATTGTGTATATTTGAAGACATTTTGCATTTAACTATTTAAAAGCTCTCAATTCAAGAACTTTACGAAAGTAAAATATTCTAGAATTTAAAAAATTGGTAATTACAAATTAGTTTTTTGCTCACTCTTTATTAAGCTATAAAAAAAGCATAATTTTTTTAAGATTAGTAACAAACACCAACTTAACGAAACGCTAACAGCTTAGCGGGCATTATAAATTAACCCAAATTTAGATATTTTAGATTGTATTCTATTAGACTTTTAGAAAATAGCACAATTAGCAACTTATCGAAACTTTGAAAAACTTAACGAAAGTTCCAAAACATTGCAAAATGTAGTATTTTTGTTAGTTTTATGTAAAATAAAGTCAACCTAATTTTATTTTTTAAGTTAAAGTTCTTTTTGCAGTAACATTTTGTTATTTTTATTTCAACATTTATTTTTTCCCCTTAATTACCATTCCCACCTCTTATGTTGCTTTTGCGTTTTTTTTTTGTGAACTGCAATTTGTCACTTGTGTGAAGCGTGTTATTGCTCTATGACTTGACGGCAATGATTTGTTTTCTCTCAATCCGTTTGCAGCACAACGATATTTATTCCTCTTGCCTATACAATCCGTGCGTCCGTGCGTCCGTGCGTCCGTCCGTCCGTATGCTTGTCTTATTTTAGAGGCAGTCTATAGCAGTTCACATTTATTTCAGTTTGATTGTAAATGATTTGTTGCTGGTATTGCTGTTGCTACCGTCAAGATATTCATGTTGCATACAGCACGTGCAGTTGGGTGCTGCTGCTGCTGTTACTCGTTGGCGAACTCTAAATATAAACGACACTGAAAGTTGAACAGATGTAGAAAATTTCCTTGTATTTTTCGTTTTTATAGTTTTACACATGAAAAACTCAATAAGCGCAAAAACAAAATCTGCTAAGTCGTATAGCGAAAAAAATAACGCTAAAGAAAATGTGTAACATTTGTTGTAATTTTTTTCTGGTTCTGCCTGACGATGTTTTTTTATTGCCATTTATGAGTTAATGACCTTTTCGTTTAAAAGTTTCAGTGTATTTTTTGTTTATTTTTTATTTAGTACTACTCGTACATTGCCAAATGGAAAGTATTGAAGAATTTATGACTTACTGAAAGATTTGTGTACTTTTTTTTGGTTAATGTACGAAGCAATTTGTGATTTAATGGGATAAGGTTTAAAAGTTTCGTTAAGTTGTTGGGATTCGGGAAAAAAGAATCAACTATATTTAACTGCAGAATAAAAGTTTACTTGTCACGAAGTATGCTTTAGTACATTGGGATAGCTTTCTTGGGATATAATGGTCAATCGACTACTTTTTGCATTACTTTTAGGCAGTTGGAGAGCCAACTCACTAACAATTTTACGGAAGTAAGTCTTGTATTTATTTTAAAGAAATATTTTCCAGAAGAAAGACAAGATATAGTTACTTTACTTTATACCTTGGCCCGATGTTCCACATTGGAACGACGGGTATAAATATATATATATATACCTTGTATTAGAACTAGCGGAATAACTGGTGCCCATGAGCCTGTAAAATCACCAGGAACTTTCTTAAAATCCAAAGAGATATAAAGCAATAATTTCCTTTTACTTTCTTTCCTTCCTCTTTAAGATTAATAATATCTATAATTATATTAAATCTCATGAAGTAATTTTAACATAATCTTTGTTTAAGTACTCGTATACCAAAAATATAACTTTGCTCCAACTAACTATACCCTGGAGGGCAATAAACACGCAGGCTACATAAGAATACCTTTTAACATCCCGGCCCAGGAGGCAGTTTATCATAACAATCTCTCCGCCCGCCGAAAGAAAGTTAACCACAAGTAAAAGTAGAACTTACACCAGGGAATGGTCAGGCAAAAAAGGTGGTGACCCAGTTTAGTCATAATCGTTGACGCAATTAAATGTCCTTTAGATTAAAAGCAAAAGCAAACAGCAAACAGGGACAATTTTGCCAACATCCTCATCATTGTTATTATCCTTAACCAAAGACCATGGAGTTCATTATAATGACCACAATATTGACCTCTACTCTCAGGGAAAGACGCAAGAAGAAAAGGAGGATGCTGACTGACTGCAGACTACATAAACATAGAGGGTGTTTTTTTGGTTTGTCCTGAAAAAGGCCATAAATTATTTTCATGACTTTAGTTTTGCTCTGGCTATAGGGGCGCAGATTTTCTGCCAACATAATAACAATAATCATTTCACTTTTTGTGCGTGTGTGTTGCATATATAACAATGGTCAAATAATTATATTTAATAAATTTCGCTACAGTTTTTCCGCTCTTCTTCCCCAAAACAATGTTCGGGGCGAACACTTGTGTCCTTTGTTAGTCCGTCGGCTTTTCTGCTTGTCACTCCATAGGGGAGGAGGTTTAGTGTTAATGGCATTATTTTTATGTTATTGAAATATTTTGTGCGTTGGCTTGTAAATAATTTGTACTATTTTTCATGTGGACATTTATGATAATTTATTTGCATTTTTTTTATGCCTATAAACGTGAATACAAAATGATGACAATGGACACTGCACATTTTGTATTTGATTTAGTTTAACGCTTGAGAGGATTTATTGGTCATTCGGAAGGGAATATGAATGTGGAAGAGACATTAACAACAAGTGTTTGAATTTTTCTTTGAAGCTGCAATGCGCCAGTGACATTGTCCACAATTCAGGGGGAAGTAGAAACAACATTTTTTTGGTCTTTGGTAATATTGAGAGAGAAGAAATAAGTTAGAAATATTCTGCACATCTTTGAAAATTTAGCTTTCCAATGATATACAATTTGTTATTATTAGAATTCTCTAAAAACATGAAAAGTGTACCACAAAAATCAGTGGAGCTTTTTTTATATTTCTTTTAATTAGCATAATAAGTAATTTTAGGCGAAAAGAAGTTTTGGTCAGAAGTTTTCTTCTGCACATCCCGGTAAGTTTAGGTTTCCATTAATATACATGTTGTTATCATTAGAGTTCACTAAAATTCAGAAAAATGTACCACAAAAATCATTTTTGTCTTTTTATACCCTCACTTTAGTGTGACGAGGGTATATATCATTTGCTACGGAAAAAAGTGTAACACGTCGAAGGAGTGACCTAAGACCCCAAGTATGTTCGGAGGAAATCCGTTTTGGGTCATTTTAAGTCGAATGAGCAATGTCCGTCCGTCTGTCTGTCTGTCTGTCTGTGTGTCTGCTGGCTGGTGCGCACGATAACTCTCGAAAGGAGTAACCGATTGACCTCAAATTTGGTATGTGGTAATATTTTTTTCTATCTCCGGCTAAGTTCGAAGATGGGCCATATTGGTCCACTCCTTCTAGTACCTCCCCCACAAAGGGTTAAAATGTTGTGAAATATTGATTCTTTAATAACTGCTATACTACTTATTCGAATCTTTTGAAATTCCACACATAGTATTAGCTTATTAGTCGTTATCAACTCGAGAAAAATGGGCGAAGTCGCCACGTCCCTTTTGGTACCTCCCACACAAATGCACCATTTTGCACCAAAAGTTAACAGCTTATAACATTAATAACAGTGTATAAAAATACTTGAAATTTTGTACAGTATTATGCTTTTATATTGCCTACAGTCCAGGGAAAAGTGGGTGTTGTTGTCACGCCCCTTTTGGTACCTCCCACACAAAGGTACCTTTTTGCACCAAAAGTTAACAGCTTATAACATTAAAACCAGTGTATAAAAATACTTGAAATTTTGTACAGTGTAATGTTTTTATAGTGTATATAGCCCTGTGAAAAATGGGCGTTATTGCCACGCCCCTCTTTGTACCTCCCACAAAAATGCCCAAATCATACCACAATTTAATGTCTCATAACGTTTATACCAGTGCACATAAATGCTTATAAGTCGGCACAGTGCAATGAATTTAAAGTATCTAATGTTCAGCAAAAAAAGGTGTATTTGATAAACCCCTTCTGGTACCTCCCACACAAATTGACAGAATAATTCGAGTAATATTCAATATTACATTACTCACAAAGTGAGGGTATACGTTAGTCGGTTTACCCGACTGAAACTTTCTTACTTGTTTTAATTTGCATATCAACTAATTTTAATCGAGAAGAAATTAGTTAGTGGTATAACTCTGCACATATTTTAGTACACATATAGTTTTCTTTTATTTTCTTGTCTTTATTTTTCTTTATTTTCATAATTATTAATTTTGAACGAAAAGAAATTGAATAGAAATTTAATTTTGAACATATTTGCAAATGCAGCTTTCCTTTGATATGCATTTTATTATCGTTAGAGTTCACTTAAAATATGAAAAGTGTACCACAAAAATCAGTGGAGCTTCTTTTTAATTTACATAGTAAGTAATATTGAACGAAAAGAAATAATAATCTTAGAAATATAACTCTGCACATCTTTGGAAATATAGCTTTCCAATGAATATATTATATCATCATTACAGTTCGCGTACAATACAAAAAGTGTACCACAAAAAGTCAGAGGATTTTTTTTATTTGCATAATAATTTATTTTGATCTAGCAGAAATTGGTTGGGTGTGTAATTCTGCACATCTTTGGAAATTTAGCCTTCCATTGATATACATTTTGTTATCAATAAAGTTCCTTTAAAATCTGAAAATTGTACCCCAAAAATCGGAGAAGTTTTTTTATTTTGACAAATCGAACCTATCACTTTAAATGCTAGCGCATTTCTATTAATGGTGACGTTTTTTTTAATCTTTCAATATTTTCCTCTCACTTTTATTATAAATAATCATTACTAATGATCTCACCTAAGATCCTTAAATTTGGATAACCTTAAAATGATTCCTTCTTGCCAATTTAACAACTTTTTAATCTCTCCTTGTTTTGATATTATAATTTACCAAACTAAAGTTGAATTATGATTCTGCACATCTTAAGAAAATGATTTTTCCTTTAGTGTTAATTTTATTACAATTTTAAACGGTCTTAATTGTACCACAAAAGTTAACTACTTTTGTGGTCCAGAAAATCGAATTAGTTCGCAATAATAGGAAACAACTACACAAACAATATATATAACTATTAATTATTTATTTCTTTTTAAATAAATTATCTTTTTATATTATCATTTAACTAAATTTGGTTAATATGGTTACTTCACTGACTACCGGTAGTATGTAAAGGAATGAATTAACACTTTTCGGACTCTTGATGCTTTAATTTCCAATTATTTGACTTGTGTAGATATCATTCAAGAAAACTATTTCTAAATGTTCTCTTCTTAAAATCTTTAATTAATATTATATATTTTTGGTTACTGGTTACATGACTGACTTCGTGTAGTTTGTAAAGGAGACATATACATGTCTTAAATAAGTAATAATATTTGTTAAAACCAATTACATTTCAGACTCCCTTTTGGTTACCATTGTTAATTATTTGACTTCTGTTAATATGGAAAATTAACTTACCACATTTTTTAAATACTGATTATTTAAATTCTAATCATTTCAGTTGAAATCAATAACTAAATATAAATGTACTTTGCTTAAAACATTTATATTTTAATAGCACCATTAGGTTCGTTTGATTTTATATAAATCTATTAAGACGACTGTTTTTTAGATACCTATTTTGCTTAAACTGTTTACTTTTTTGACCCCTAGAAACCTGTAAAAGGGTAAATTAACATTTTTCTCTACTTTGATGTTCGAATTTAGAAATAGTTGACTTTTTTTTAAATATTTTTGTTAATATTTTTTATCTTTCTCTTCTCATCTTTTTCAGGAACAGAGCTTTACTTGGCCAGCTGTTGTAACCGTATTCGTGTTTGCCATGGGTTGTGGTTTTCTGGTCGCCCGATGAGTTCTGGCCTATCAGTAAAGCCAGCTACAAAGTGGGAACAATTCATCATTTACAAAAAACGCAAAAAACAACGAATTTATTTTTCATAACACAAAAATAAACGTTAACACAACTCGTCTAGTTCAATGTTTGTGAGTCACAATATATGAAAACCCGGAAAGGAAAAGTGGCAGAAAGGTGCACAAGAAAGACATAAAGATGATATGATAAAAGAAGGTATTTTCAAAAAACCACTGAAACTCAGAGGAACTCTAAATACACACAGCACACACACACAGAAAAAGGAAACCTAAAAATGGACGGCTGGAAAGGGTTTGAAGAAAATAATATTTCTCAAAAAAAAAGTCACATTAGCATTAACAACATTTATACCGCTTACAAAAGAAACCCCCCAAGTCCTTAAAAACAAACCAATAAATAACAATTTAGACTGGCAGCAAACAAAAATACACAAGACAATGAAAATTTTTTTACAAAACAAAATACATATATATAGAACTGAGATTTTTGGATCAACTTTTTTTGATAAACATTTACAAAAAGAAAATAATAATCAAATATTTTAAGAATAACTTTTTCGAAATTTTTTTGAGGAAAATATTTACATAAACACTTAAACAATACAAAAAAACTGAAAAATAACAATAAATATATTTTGGCTAAATATTTACACAAATATTATTATTCATATCAAACAAATAAGAGCTTGAATTCAATTATAATTTGCTGTTACAAGAAAACCAGAAAGAAAAAAACTCAAAGAAAAAAATACAAAAAACGCAATCATAAAAAACCAACAATTTTCTAAGCAAAAACTTTATTTTTCTTAAACATAAACTATCAACTCTTAATACTAAATATCCGCTACTGCCCTTTATCTACAGTATTTTTATTTTACAAGAAATAAATAATATTTTTCTTTTTTTTCAACACAAAAGTATTACAAAAGTTAAAGAAAACTTTCCGGACCTTATTTTTTTTATTGAATTGTTTCCATTTCCTTGAAATCATATTTTATTTTCTGTACAATTTGTAAAAAAAAAAGAGTTTTAATTTTTGAAATAATTGTTTGCAATAAGCAGAATTAATTTTTTAAAAGCATTTAAGAAAATTAAAAAAGATTTTTGCCGAATTTTATTAATTTAGCAAAATTGTCTTTATAAATCTTTGAGACATTTTAATTGAATAATTTAGCCTAATTTTGTTAAAAATCTTATAAAATTTTCTTGAGTTTTTTTTTGCAATAAAATAATTTTTCAACGAACGCAATTTCTTATTTAGATTCTTTGAAAAGCTTTTAAGAATATTTAAAAACAAAAATATGTTCGAAAACTATAGGGAATATTTTTTTAATTTCATCCTTAAAAAAGCTAATTTCAATTGAATATTTTTTTTGTTAAAAATCATATTAATCATTTCCTATATCTTCCAGAAATCAAATTATTTAATTTGTGTAAATTAGAAAAATAGAAACAAAAATTACTTAATTAAAAGCTTTTACGGGTTATTATGGAATAATAACTAAAATTTTGAAGTTCTTCCGAAAATATAGATTTATTTATCAATCCAGAAAAGCTTTAATTTAAATAAAGCTTATTAAATTCACTTTTAAAAGTTCTTCAAAAAGATAAAAGCTTCTAAAGATACTTTGTCAAATATTGTCTTTTTAATTATATTCTCCTAATACTATATCTATATTTTTACAAAAGCTTTTATTTTAGAAAAATCTTCAAATCCAAAGCATTCTAAAATTAAAATTGATTTAATAAAAGCTCAAACAATATTTCTTAAGTTAAGCAACATTTATGGAAAGCTTTTGTCATTCTTCATGATCAATATTTCATGTCTACAAATTTTTACAAAAGCTTTCATATAATATATGCAGAAATAACAGCTTATACAGGCAATTTTGTAAAGGTACTTCCAAAAGCTTTTGAGTTAATGAAAGCTTAAAAAATATTTCTGAAGTTAATAAAAACGTGTGGATCATGATCAATATCTCATGGCAAAAGCTTTCATTAATTAAAAGCTTTTACAGGGAATTTTGTAAAAGTGTTTCCAAGAGTTTTTCATTACTTCTTTCTATTCTAAATATCTCTAGAAAAGCTTTAATTTAAATAAGGACTTATTCAATTCACTTTTCAAAAGTGTTTCAACAAAATAGAAGCTTCTAAAGATTTTTTCAATATTTTTCATTATAGTCTTCTAATACTATGTAGATTTTTTACAAAAGCTTTTATCTTAGTAAAAGCTTATCCAAGCCTTTTGGAAATCTTTTTTTTCAAGTTCCCGTTATTCATGATCAATATCTCATGTTTACAAACTTTTGCAAAAGCTTTCATGTAAATAAAAGATTAATAATTTAATTTTGTAAAAGCTTTTCAAAAACGTTCGTTTCTTTCTTTCCAAAAGCTTTAATTTAAATAAAATCTTATTAAATTTTATTTTCAAAAATACTTGAAAAATGTAAAGATTCTAAATAATTCGATTTAATTTTACAGAAGTTTATGGATAAGCTTTAAGCTTTTTTCATATCTTACTGTTGTTGCCTTAACTTGGAAGAATTTTTCTTTCAAACATGTTTCCATCTTTTTCCCAGTTAGTTATACATAAGTTTATAAAAAGCTCCAGATTTAGCAATAGCTTATTCAAGTCAATTTTTAAAGAGCTTTTATATTTTCCATCTATTAGATTTCCTTATATTGTTTCCTTTATATCTTACTTTTTCCTCTATTTTTTAGGCAATAAGTAATTAAAAGTTTCCTAAAACTAAGTAAAAGCTTATAAAAGTAATTAAAAGTAAAGTAATAGTAAACCTTTCTTTGCGTTTTTCTAAAGAGAATTTCATTTCTTATACCAAAAATTTTAATTCAAATTCTTGAATGTCTTCCCTTATAATAAAAATTAATTATCTTAAGAAAGTGTTCTTCTCTTATGCCAAATACTTTAAGAACGAATTAAAAGATAGAGAGTTTCGAAATGCCTTGACATAATTGAAAGCTTAATAAAATCTTATTACAAACATATAAAAAGATTTTTTTTAATTTTTCAACTGGAAAATGTCTTAAATTTTTATTCTACAAAAATTAGGAAAAACTTCAGAAGCTTTTTAAATGATTTCAATATCTAAAAAGCTGTTTAAAATCTATCTATTCTATATATGTTCTCTAAAGTTTTTCAAAACCGCTATTTTTTATTTAAATTTAAAACTCTTTGTTTTAAAAAACTTATAAAAAGATTTTTTTTTAATTTTTCAACTGGAAAATGTCTTAAATTTTTGTTCTACAAAAATTTGAAAACAAATTAGGAAAAACTTCAGAAGCTTTTTAAATGATTTCAATATCTAAAAAGCTGTTTAAAATCTATCTATTCCCAATGTTCTCTAAAGTTTTTCAAAACCTCTATTTTTTATTTAAATTTAACTCTTTTTTTTAAAACTTAAAAAGCTTTTGTGTTACATAAAAAAAGGAAAAAACTCTTTATTTATTGAATTTTTATTTTCGGTTTAAGGTGCTTAAAATTGTTTTTATTAAAAAAAAATATATATATATAAAAATACTTAATTAAACTACTTATCTACAAAAAAAAACAAAACACAATAAAAATTGTGTTAAAATACACATCCATGTCTTCTTTGGTAATTTCAATTACATTTATTTTTTAATTTTAATATTTTTCATAAATACATTTGAATAATTTTTCTCCAAACTCCACTTAGTAAATGTAAATACATAAACATATTTGTGATTTTTTGTTTGATTTTTTTAATTTTTATTTTTTTGGAGATTCATGTTAGTGAAATTGTTTTTGATTTTGTTACAAAAATATATATGTAAACCTATTTTAGTCTTAAGTCATTTAAACATTAAGTTTTTTTTTTTGAACCGCAAACGTTTGAAATCATTATAAAATAAATCAAGTTTTCAAATTGGTCTCATATTTTGTATGGTTTTTTTTGAAAGCAATTTTAATTTAAGCAAATGTTTTAAGCTATTCGTATATGAAAAACAGAAATAATAGCAAATAATAATGATCTCAGTGTTTAGCAGTCATTTGTTTAAAAAATACATAAAATAAATTTAACACACCCAAAAAATAGTGAAAATTAAAAAAATGAACAAATAAATAAATCAAAGCAAAACCTTTAAAAACAATATACATTAAAAAAAAACAATTACATATAGAAAACGATCTCCTTAACCAAAGTTTTATTTCTCTCTCTACTCCATAGATGTTTTTTTCTCTCTATTATTATAGCCAATACATTTTTGTTTTAATTTTCTTATATATGTTTTTTTTGTAAAGTTGTTGTGTTATTTTTTTGTTGCTTATATAATGTAATTAAAACAAAATGGAAAACGAATTTAAAACATTTGCTTGAATTTCCAAAAATATAAAATAAAAAGTCTAAAAAATTCTAAGAAAAAGGTGTAAAAATATTAATTAAAAAAAAACAATTCCCAAATACAAAATGATCTCATGTCATATAATTTTTTTTAAATAAATATTTAAGACAAAAGTAAAATATTTGTTTTAAAAAAAGGAAGAAGAAAACACGCCAAGCGTTATATTTAGTTTAAATAAGAAAATGAAAAAATAAACTTAATTTCTTAAGGATTTTCGCACAATTTCTTGTCATTAGACAGTTTTGTTTAGTTGTAATTTTTCATGTTTTTTCTTTTGTAAATTATCTTAAAGTAATATTAATTTAAAAATACATTTGAAGGTTTATCCTTTTCACCATAAGTATGTAAATAGTTCAAATTTTTTTTATAAATAGACTTTTAAGTTTTTTTATTGTATTTTCAAAAACAAATACTTTCCGTTAAATATAAAAATAAAAAAATGCGATAAATTTCATAAGAAATCTTGGAAATTTTGAAGGAGATTTTCACTATAAATTCCCAAACTTGCCAAGATTTTCAGTTAAATTTTTTTGAACAATTTTGCATTCACACAAAATAGTACAATTTCATGATCAATCAATAAGTTTCATAAACTCTTTCACACACGAAACATTCACATTCACTTATTCATTTAAACATTTCCATTAATTTTAAACATTTATTTAAACACCCAAAAAACAAAACAAATTTGTAAATTTCAAAAATAATAAACTAAAAAGTATAGATTTGAATTTAAGTAATTTTTCGGTCCGAAAAATTTTTGATTTGAATCTTGAAATTTAGTTTATTACTTTTTGCTTTGTAGTTTTCACAATGATCTCGGATTTTGAAGTTTGTAACGCTTAAATTTATTTTCACTTTTCTCTAAGCGAAAAAACATCAAAAAACAAGCCAAATTCCTGGCATTTTGTTGAGAAAATAAATTCTTAAGCGTTTAACAACAAAAATTGCAGTTGCTAGAGTAATTTAAAAATAAATCGCCACAATAAAGTAATCAAAACAAAAAATTGGTCTACAAAATGTTTTCATTTTACATATACATATTATACTCGTATAAACTAAAAAAGGAACATTTGCACAAACAAAAAAGTCATTATTTTTTCATAAATATTTTTTTTGTTCTTTAATTTTAAGTTGTACATATCGAAAAAGAAAGAAAGAAAGAAAAAATT
Organism: Eudasyphora cyanicolor; assembly: GCA_963930755.1. Classification (NCBI taxonomy): domain Eukaryota; kingdom Metazoa; phylum Arthropoda; class Insecta; order Diptera; family Muscidae; genus Eudasyphora; species Eudasyphora cyanicolor. Next base: position 5,751,591 of record OZ005735.1, on the reverse strand, counting down.
TGCCATTTTCAGTTTGTGTTATGATGATAATTTTTTCTCTCTGTAATTTGCTGCCAATTTAAATTTTAGCTTAATTTGTCAAGCATTTCACAATTGCATTGTATTTTTTGTCTTAGTTATAATTAAAATAAATATAAATAGCAAATGTATGCCTAAATTAAGTTTAACGCTCTCCATATAAATATACTATATGTTTACCTCCCCCCCCCCTTTTTGTTATATACATTTGTATGTAGTATCTATCTTCAATATTATTGCATTCAATATTTTTTTCTGTATAATTGTAATTTTTTTGTGTGTATGATTTTTTATAATTATTATTATTATTACTAAATAAAAAATAAAGGAAAAACTCAATGTAAATCAATTATTTGTATTTTATAATAAAGCAGAAATTATTATTATTAATTATTATTATTATTATAATTTTATCTCTTATATGATGTATTTGATATATATATTTATGTATATATAAATTTATTATATATATACATACCATCATTATTATGATCTCATCAATGTTCATACAATAATTATATAAAAATGGAATTATAAAATAAATAATAAACGTTTTTATAAGCATTTTTTGTGAAAAAATAAACAGAGTTTTATTACAAAAAAAAAGGAAGGGAAGACTTGGAAATTCATACAATTCGCTACACCACTACTTACAAAGGCAGAATTTTATATCTGGTGGTTATCATCAAAACGTAGACTGATATGAATCAAAATTTCTACATTTCAGCCAGATTGGTTGGAATATAAACACTTGTGGACCCCTTATTCATTAATCACAGTTTCTGATGGCTAGAAACTTTTAAAAAAGCTTTCATATAAGTATGTACAACCTAATATAGATAATTTTGTAAAAGAGCTTCCAAAAAAGAATTATCACTTCAGAGCTTTGATGTAAAAAATGCTTATTTCAAAAAAGCTTTCATATTAATATAATCTAAAGCCAATTTATTAGTCTAAAAGAGCTTCCAAGAAAGATTTGATTTAATTCTAAATTGATTCTTTTACAAAAGCTTTAATGTAAGCAAAAGCTTTTTGTATTATCTTTTTTATTATCTCTAGTCAGTTCAGTTAAAAATTAAACACTTGAAATGTTTTCCATTGATCACTGATCTGATGCCTAGAGGCATTTATTCAGGTAATTTTTTAAAGATCTTCCAAAAACTTTTTGCGAAAACTATTTAAAAACTTTAATGTAAATAATATCATATTAAAAAAAACGTTCATATTAATATAAATTCGTACAGATGATTTTGTGAAACTGCTTCAATAAAATTTAATCATATTGATTTGTCGATAGGATACAAAAAGCTTTAATCTAAACACAAGCTTATTCTATACTCTTATTACAATTGCTTCAAAGCGTAAGAAGCTTCTAAAAAAGCCTTTTCAACTCAAAATTCTCGCATTTCAGTCAGTTCAGTTAAAAATTAAACACTGTACAAACCTTTTTCATCGGGCACAGTGTCTGATTCCTAGAAACTTTTAAAACAGCTTGCATATAAATAAAAGCTTCTTCAGATAATTTTGTAAAATATGTATCTTAAAAAAAATTATAACATCTTTCAGTTGTGACATCTAAATATCTTTACAAGAGCTTAAATTGAAATAAAAACTTATTCAAGTCTCTTTTTAAAAGTGTTTCCATGCAAAATTCTCACATTTCAGTTCGTTCGGTTAAAAATTAAACACCTAGAAGCTTTTCAAAATGCTTTCATATAAATAAAATCTTATTCAGATAATTTTTTAAAAGAGCTTGAAAAATATGCTTCACTTTTTCAGCTTTGACTGAATTCTAAATATATTTACAAAAACTTAAATGTAAATAAAAGCTCATACAGATATTTTTTCAAAACCAAAAAAATTTCTCTAGCTTCTCCACTCAGTATCACCTTTATATATTTACAATAGCTTTAATTTAAATAAAAGCTTATTCAACTCTCTTTTAAAATATATACCCTCGTCACACTAAAGAGGGTATAAAAAGCTTCAAAAATGTACAAGCATCGAAAAAACCTTTTTCCACTCAAAATTTCCACATTTAAGTCAGTTTGGTTAAAAATTATGCACTTGTGCAAACTTTTTTCATTGATCACAGTGCTTTCGTATAAATAAAAGCTTATCAAGATAATTTTTTAAAAGAGTTTCAAAAACTGTTATCCCCTTTTTCAGTTTTGACTTACTTCTAAATATATTTAGAACAGCTGTAATGTAAATAAAAGCTTATTTTAAAAAAGCTTTCATTTGAATAAAAGTTTATACAGATAATTTTGTAAACGTGCTTGAATGCATTGCTTCCTTGATTCAGATTTGTCTTACAGCCTGTTCAGCTAAATGTAACAAAACGCAGACGTGCGATAGCTACCCAAGCAATAATTTTCTTCTTCTTATTCTCACCCAAGCGATCATGTTTTTAATTTGGTTCATTGTAACTTATCGTTCGGGTAAGAAAGCTCTTTTCTTCATCGTCTTCCTGTCAAATACCAATATTACCTACATGTTGTTATTGATATTTCTTGAAGCTTTTTCCACACGAAAATATCAGAACGGGGGCAACCCTATCCAACAGCTGTAAAAGTAGCAACAGCTGATTCTAGACAATGAGAAATAATCAAGCAACCGAAAATAAATACAATTGTTTGCTTGATTGATCATATATGTATGTATATATAGGGGCTATATCTAAATCGGAAACCTTCTGTACCCATTTCAGTAAGTCATAGAGTTAAAAAGAAAGTTCTTGCTAAATTTGATAGTGATCTGAGCATAATTGTAACCTGTATTTGGTAACAAGAATACATTTACAAACAGACGGACGGACAAAAACCAAACCAAATCAGAAAGAGATTCTTGGTTGATAGGTATAATAAACGATTGTTTGGGTCACCTAATTTAAGGTACTATGAAACAATTTAAAAAGCAACAGTGTAGTTGTAGTATTTCAATACATTTTATACACACTAATAAACAGAGGATTTTTGAAATTATGTTGGATACTTCAGCAAAAGATACATGTTAATGTTGTTTGGTTCATTTATCCATTTTTTTATTCATTTTCCCAACAATTTTCACTTTGGGCCTGTTTCTGTAACTTATTTTCGTTCGTTTACGGAGAACGATCAAAAATCCCTCAACTATTACATGAATTCTATAAAACTCAGGTTAGAAATATTTTAGGTACAAGTTCTTAACTTGCTTTTCTATAGACACAACGAATTATAAACTCCTGTGACTTATAGATTTCTCGGAATAATTGAGTGATTTTTGATCGTTCGCCTTAGACGAACGAAAATAAGTTACAGAAACAGGCCCTTTATCTTTCAAAAGGACGGCAAACATAACCGACACGAATGCATTTCTCTGATCGTCTGATTTGACATTTCATTTCGTTCGTTGTTGTCTTATAAGAGCCAAACTGTTGACGATAATTGAAAGCTTCTTTGTTTATATCCAAAACAAAGTGTGCAAAAACCAAAAATTTCATTCGCTCGCCATTTGACGTGCGAAGTGACAAAAAAGAAGTTACAAAAACATGCCCTTAATTCCGAAAATCTTCACAAAAGCTTTAATCTAAACAAAAGCTTGCACAATCAACTTTTTTAGAGTGCTTCAAAAAAGTTAGAAGTTTCTAAAAATTCCTTTTCCACTCAAAATTCTCACATTAATCACAGGTTAAAAATTAAATACTTGCGGAAACCTATGTTCGTTGGTCACAGTGTCTGATGCCTAGAAACTTAAAAAAACGATTTCATAAAAATAAAATCTGGTTCAGAAAACTTTGTAAAATATATACCCAAAAAAATATCACTTCTTTCAGCCTTTTTAAATTTTAACTACCGATTACTTTGACTTGTGATTTGAGCCCTTTGGATTGTTTTCTGTGGGGAGCCATTAAGGATAAATGTTACGCAGAGCATCCAGAGACAACTGAAGCGTTGAAACATGAAATTGAAGTTGCCGTTGAAGAGATTCGACCCGAAACAATGAAAAATTGGGTTGATCGCATGAGGTACTGCCGAGCCAGTCGTTGTAGTCATACGAATGATATTGTGTTCCATTATTAAACGGCAAAGTTCAACCTTTCCAATAAAACCAGAAATTTGAAAAAAATTATCAGTACGTTTTTCTTTTATAGTCGATTCAAATTTTAAATGGCCCAACCTGTATCTTTAGAAAAGCTTATCCAATTCTCTTTTTAAAAGTGTGTCTCCTCGAAATTCCCACATTTCACTCAGTTCGGTTAAAAATTAAACACTTCTTGAAACCTTCTCTAATAATAACAGTTTCTGATACCTAAAAACATTTAAAAAGCTTTCATAATCAAATAAAAGCTTATTCAGAAAATTGTCTGGAAATGCGTTTAAAAAATTGCGTCACTTCTTTCAGTTTTGACTGAATTCTCAATAAATTTACCGGAGCTGTAATATGAATGAAAGCTTGTTTTAAAAAAGCTGTCATATAAATTAAATGATTATACATATCGATACCTCCATTCTAAACTATGCTAAGTGCAAACAGTAGTTTTTCAGGAGAGGCGATCAAAGTTTGAAGCATTTTTTAAATTTGTTTGAAATTCCTTTATAATGCAAATCAAATGACAAATGGGCTGACGGCTAAACACCAAATTTTGACGGAAAATAATGTGGAATATTTAGAAATTAATAATTTCCCTAAAAACACGATAATTTTGTAACAGGCCTCTAAAAAGAATGATCACTATTTTTCCGTTTTGTAATTATATTTTCAAAAGCTTTATTTATATAAAATCTAGTGAAATTTTTTTTTTAAAAGTGTTTCAAAAAGGCTTTTAAAAATTCTATTCCAATGCGGTACTTATAGTCTCCTAATACTAGACATTTTTTATTTTTACAAAAACATTTTTTCTTAGCAACGTTTTCTAAGAAAAAGCTTTTAAAGCTGTTTTTCATCACTAATTTTTGGTTTAAATATTTTTTAAAAATCTTTGGTTTAAAAAATGCAGAAGAAAACTTCGAAATTAACAGACAAATCTTATTATTTCGTTTATAACTTTTACAAAGACTTTTTTACGTAGAATATTTTGTTTTTCTGCAATCATAAAAAATTGGGTATGGAAAAGATAGCTTTAAGTCGGCGATTTCAACACCCAAGTCAGACAGACAGCTGGACGGACAGCCTTTTTTACAATTAAATAATGTTGTAAATAAAATAAAGAAATTATCACTCATTATTCAGTTTGAAATATCTATGTCTTAAATTATATTTAAATTTAAATCATATTGAAGTTTTTTTCTTTGTCCCTCAACACCCAATTTGAATACCATTTAACCTCAAACCATGTTCGCAAAGTTTAATAATTATCATAAATTTCACAGTCACATATTGTGAAACATAATGGGGTTTTCCCTCTACAATTAACAACTCATCTCCATTCTACTCTTGACCCACCTCAGACGTCAGACCTCTACAACCCAAACCGCTAAATGCAATTGTTGGATTGTTTAACCGCCAAGAAGACATTATTGTACAACTCAAGCCAAAAACCGCGAAGAAAAGTAATTATCATAAACTAGCATACAAATAGGAGTAGTTTATTTCCCCAAAAAGGAAAGGGATAATAAAGCATACTTTATGGCTGCGTTTTAAAATAATGATAATAAAGCCACGAACTATACAATACTCTTTTACTAAAGATAACTAAAAGAAGCAAAGAAAAAAAATGAAAGCATACATTCAGTTCACAAATTTTTGTGCGTAAACATTGCATAGTTTAGGGTGTTAAACTCAACAAAGAGGAAAGTGTAATAGCGGTTTTGTGTCTTTTTCCTAAAAAAAAAGGGGTAAACCGCAAATGCTTGCCATTCTTTTGGTGGCCCACGGTTGCCATGGTTTTAAATCTTGGCGTAATAAATTATTTTTATGATAATTAGAAAGTATTTATTAAGTATGGGTGGGTGTTTATGCATGGACATACTTGTATAATCGTATATTTAAAAATGTTGACAGTTGCAAATAATCGGTTTTTGTACTGCCATAAATTCAGGTAATTATGTTGTTGCTCTAACGAAACAAAAGAGTTATTCTTTTATAAAGAGATAATATTTTAATTTAGTTGGTATTTCCTACTAAATAATTAGTTGGTATTTTAAGCCGATTAAAATGATCAAATGTGTTTCAATTCACAAATATGCTCGTGATAGAGAAATTGTATTATTTTGTTGTTTTTGTTAAAGCCTCTAAAGTATTAAATGTTAGGGAATCTGCTTAAAATTAAATTACACAAAAATGTTAAATTGTTTAAAAAAATTATAAGAGCAATACTTGAAATGTTTCACAATAAACAAATTGATTTGAGGGAATAATATATTTTTGTAAAATATAAAAAAATACTATCAGTAACTGCAATTGACTGAGTTATAACAGTTTCATTAAAACCATTCAACTCAAAAATGTTTGTTTGAGTGTTCTCTTTTTCATTCGTCAGTTTTCGTCAAAATTAGTACTTATGTACACATTTAGTTTAACGAAACTTCAATAACTCAGTCAATTGCAAATAGATTTTTATGAGACTGGTTGCATTATTATAACCTCACTTTAAGTTAAGAAAGTGTAACACATCCATCGAAGGAGTGATCTAAGTCCCTAAGTATGATCGGCGGATATTCGTTTAGGGTCATTTTAAGTCGAATGAGCAATGCCCGTCCGCCTGTCTGCTGGCTGGTGCGCACGATAACTCTCGAAAGGAGTAATCGATTGACTTCAAATTTGATACGTGGTAATATTTTTTTCTATCTCCGGCTAAGTTCGAAGATGGACCATATTGGTCCACTCCTTCTAGTACCTCCCCCACAAAGTGTTAAAATGTTGTGAAATATTGAAATATTTAATAACTGCTATACTACTTATTCGAATCTTCTGAAATTCCACACATAGCATTAGTTTATTAGTCGCTATCAAGTCGAGAAAAATGGCCATTTTTGTACCTCCCACACAAATGGCCAAATCATACCAAAATTTAATATCTCATAACGTTAATATACATATCAGTGCAAATAAACACTTATAATTCGGCGCAGTGCAATGTATTTAAAGTATCAACTATTAAAGTATCAACTATTTTGTTAAAAACCTTCTGGTACCTCCCACACAAATTGACAGAATAATGCGTTTAATATTGCATATTACTCACAAAGGTATACCTTAGTCGGTTTACCCGACTGAAACTTTCTTACTTGTTTTTTCCTTACAAAATATACTTATACAGGGTTTTCCAATAAGAGTGATATGATTTCTTTGAAAAAAAACACACTTATTGTTAAGGAAATTCAAAAGTTTTTTATTTAATGTGAAGTACAATCGATACAATTAAGTTCTAAATAAAACGTCATTCAAATGGTCTCCACGAATTCTTCTGCAAGAACGAATTCAATGAACCCAATTTTCGAGTACTTTTTCCACTAAATCAAGTCGTATGTCATGAATGGCACGTTCAAAATTGACTTGTAAAGCTTGAAGAGAGTCTGGTTTATTTCGAAAGACCAACGACTTCAAATAACCCCACAAGAAATAGTCTAATGGTGTTAAATCACAACTTCTTGGAGGCCATTCAATATCACCATTTTCTTGAAATAATCGAATCTCCAAACTTTTCTCACAACAATTCAATTGTTTCATTTGCTGTGTGGCACGTAGCCACAATCGATCTTTAAAATGGTCTTTAAAAATGGACTTAGTGCACGAAAAGTTGCAATTGGACATCGATTATTTTAATAATAAAACCGAATAATTCGTAAACGTTTTTCTTGCGTATATCTCTCCATGATGAAATTGTAAACACTACTGAATACAATGAAAAACAAATGACAGATCATGACATATTACAAATGGCCGAAACGTCCCTTCAAAATCATATCATCCTTATTGGAAAACCCGTTACTATATATATATAAATCAGTTAATCGTGCTCTCACAAACTAATTGGTAAAAACACTGCCTAAACTAGAAACTGTCGAAAAAATGTGCTTGTAGGACAAATAAACATATCGCTCACTTCATTCAAGACTGTCCTAACTCAAAATTGAAAATTGTCGCGATGTGTAACTTGAAGTCCGTATAAAAAGATAAATAAGATGAAATAGGAAGTTAAAAAAGATGAAATAATCCGAAATATGATTGTTTACTTATAAACTAAATTTCGTTGAGATTAATTTATGAATATTTACAAAATTCGCATTTCTGTAAGACAACCACAAACATTTTAAATTTTGAGTTAAGACACTCTTGAAGGGAGTGAGCGATATATTCCTAAGTTTTGAAATATACAACATACATATAGTTCGAAAGGTCTAAGTCCCTTCTTTCCTAATTCGTTTAAAGATTGAAAATGGGTTAATAACAGGTAAGAAAGTTTAGTCGGGTAAACCGACTTATGAATCCCCTCACTTTGAGTCCCAGAAAAATATTCGTAAATTTAACGGTCGATAACGGTAATTTTTCTCTGGACTCTAGATACTGTAAAATCATTACACTGTACAAAATGTCAAGTATTTATATTCACTGGTATTAATGATAAAATCTGTTAACTTTTAGTACAAAATGGTCCATTTGTGTGGGAGGCACCAAAAGGGGTGTGGGAGGCACCAAAAGGGGCGTGCCAATAACGCCCACTTTACTGTGGACTCTTGGTACTATAAAAGCATTACACTGTACAAAATTTCATGTACTTACATGCACTGGTATTAAAGATAAAAGCGGTTAACTTTTGTTAAAAATAGTTCCATTTGTGTGGGACGTGCCAATAACGCCCATTTTTCTCTGGACTCCAGGTACATAAAAGCATTGTACTTTTCAAAATTTCAAGTTTTTATATGCACTGGTATTAAAGCTATAAGCTTGTAACTTTTGGTACAAAATGTTCCATTTGTGTGGGAGGTACCAAAAGAGGCGTGCCAATAGCGCCCACATTTCTCTGGGCTGTAGGCACTATAAAAGCATTACACTGTACAAAATTGCAAGTATTTGTATGAACTTATTTTAAAGCCATAAGCAGTTAACTTTTGGTGCAGAATGGTCCATTTGTGTGGGAGGTACCAAAAAGGTAGCGCCCACTTCGCCCGTTTTTCTTGACGTGTTAGCGACTGTCAAAAACTAATACTATGTGTGCAATTTCAGAACATTCGAATAAGTAGTATAGAAGGTATTAAGGAATCAATATTTCTCTAAAATGTAACTCTTTATGGGGGAGGTACTAGAAGGAGTGGGCCAATATGGCCCATCTTCGAACTTAGCCGGAGATAGAGAAAAATATTACCGCATACCAAATTTGAAGTCAATCGGTTAGTTATTTCGAGAGTTATCGTGCGCACCAGCCAGCGGACAGACAGACAGACAGGCGGACGGACGGACGGACATATCTTAAATGACTTAAAATGACCTAAAACGGATATCCGCCGAACATAGTTAGGGTCTTAGGTCACTCCTTCGATGTGTTACACTTTTGGCTCGTAGCAAATGATATATACCCTCCTCTCTAAGGTGGTGGGATAATTAACAATGTTATGGGCGTTTAAGTACAAAAAGGCCAGAAAATCGTTTTTTACCGGTAAATCCGATTTTTGTGAGTGTCCAGGCAATTTCGAAATATATCGCGTCATTTGGTTTTCAAATTGAGTTTGTTGTGTCGCACTGTGTAATCAAAAAAATTATAACGCGCGCTTTCCAAAAACCGGACGCCATGACCATGACCTACAGATGAAACTGTCTTCGCCTTCCTTGAACACGATTCTCTCTTTCCACTGCTTTGACTGTTCTTTTGTCTCAGGTGTGAAATAGCGGACCTATTTCATGGTTACGAATCACATTCATGGTTACGAATCGAACATGCGACTTTATTGCGGTAAAACACTGCCAAACACTCTATGTAAACATCTTCTCGACACTGTTTGTGTTCCATAGTGAGTAAACGCGGCACTCATCATCTTAAAATTGTCAGCCAATATGCGATGTAAAGGGTTTTCCAACAAGAGGCGATATTTTGGTATTCAAAGAAAAATTCAATTTTTTGAGATAAATGATCGGTTGTTTATTTCATAATAAAGAGGAAGGTATGCCGTTAATAATGACAAACAATTACAGGACCATCATATCCTTTTCATGAAATTGTCCATAACCAAATGTGGCAATGTGGCTGCCCTATGTCCTCGATAGCCTCACGAATTCTATATTTGAGATCTTGAGTCGACGCCAGGTTGTTGGCGTAGACCTTATCTTTCACGTGGCCCCAAAGGAAGAAGTCGCAAGGTGTTTAATCACAAGATCTCGGTGACCAATTGTGATCACCTCTTCGAGAGATAACACTATCCGGAAACTTTTCCCGTAACAGAGCAATGGTTTCGTTGCTTGTGTGGCACGTAGCGCCGCCTTGTTGAAAGTAAACGTTGTCCAGATCAATACCATCCAACTCCGACCATATAAAATCATTAATCATCTCTCGATAGCGCAATCCATTCACCGTAACTGTTGATCCAACCTCATTTTCGAAAAAGTAAGGTCCAATGACCCCGCCGGACCATAAACCGCACCAAACAGTCACACGTTGAGAATGGAGAGGCTTCTTAACAATAACTGTTGGGTTTTCCGAGCCCCAGATGCGACAATTTTGCTTGTTGACGTAGCCACCGAGGTGGAAATGGGCCTCATCAGTCAAAATGATTTTTCGATGGAATTCCGGATCATTTTCATGCATTTCAAGGACCCAATCAGCAAAGACACGACGTTGTTGATGATCGGCCGGCTTGAGTAGCAGATCGCTTGAAAGTTGTCAAATCTTGAAATGTTTACTCAACTTCAACAAAATAATTCTTCAAACCCTACATCGACATGAGCTACCAACAAATTCTCCAGGATTTTTGATTTGTTTTTTTTAAACCTTGTCCCACAATTATGTCCTATTTGTCATAAGCCTGTAGCTTATTGTGGTGCACCCCAAATCCACCCCAGTGCCAGCCCAGTTATTTGAGGAAATTTAAAACTTTAATTTAATTTCCATTTAACTCTTCAGAGCAAAATACTCGTACAACCACCCCCTACTGTTATGACAGCTAAACTGCAATTTCGTTGACACATGTCTCGACACGGCAGGCAAAATCCTGCACCGACGTACACGCTCTCTCACACCACGGGCCGAGCATGTACCTCGTACCATGAGAATACATGTCAATTTGTGTTATCTGCGGCAGTGCGTTTTTTTTTTGAGGAGAGAAAAGCGTGTTAAAAGAAAAAAGCCTCACGGGCATTTTTAACGCCATTTATAAGGAGTATGACTGAGTGTACATAAATATGCAGGAAAAATAAAAGCCACTTTCAAGTTATCAAAGTCCGAATTATTATCATCATCATGAAAGTTGGCGTCATTGCAGCAGACGTCTTGGTCTAGGACTTGCCTCAAATTTTGCTGCTGTGACACTTATGTCAGGGCAAGTCACGTGTCTCTTAAAATACGCACAGCAATTCGAGCTAACCCAGAGAGAAATTACATGTTATCACATTGAACAAATCATAATTGACAATTGAAATGACGTATGGTCGTCGTGTAGAGAACGAACAAAAATCGAACCGAACTTTTAACCAAAATAAACTGTAATTTGATTTAACGGAAAGGAAACGGAAGTGTCGTGTAGAGGAGGAGGAGGAGGAGTGGATGAAAAACTTCAAATATTTTATGGCAAATCAGTGGGAAAATAACTCCTGTAAAATTCTCTTTGGGAGTTGCCTTTTTCTATGGAGTGTGTCCTTAAGTGGCAAATTACTTATTTATTGTTTAAGTACAGCTTATAATTTAATTATAAATTAATTACTTATTCTATAAAGATGGAAGTTCTTAGGTGAATGTTTGTGTTTCTGTATGTCTCTTTATCCATATGAACATCTATGAATTTTCTTCAGGTTACGAGGTTAATTTTAACAGTCCAAGCAAAATTAGCAGTAACAAGATTCAGATGAAATACAGTCGGCTAAAATAAAAAATATAAAATTTTGTATTTTTGTCAAAATCGATGAAAAAACGTTGTCGGATGTTATTTCCATTTTTATCTTAATTTCAACACATACAAATATTTTTATTATTAACTTAACCTCGCTTATCCTTGTTGACTCGAAAAAAATGAACTCACTCAACATCATCAACAGCAGCAAATACAAGCAGAAAATTATTATATCCAAATTAATTAAAAGCTCTTTTAATAAACAAAAGCAAAAAAACTACTTTATGATAGCTTTTAGCTTTAAACCACTCACACTCCTGGCTGGTACTTATACTAAACCCTGAGAGTCCCACACCACGAGGTCTACGAACGAATATATTCATTTAAATACAGACGCACAGATACTCAGGCCAGAAAAAAGATAAATTTAATTAAATGTTACAGATACACACTCACTCACTCCCACACACACACACACACACCCAAACAATGAACGACACACTTGTTGTCACACCAACCTCTGTGTATGAAATGCAGTAATACGGACGATACAGTCAAAACAAAACTCCTACAGGTTTTTAGTTTTCGAACAGATCCCCACCATACAAACCCAGACATACAGGTGTGACCAGTTTGCAAAATGTTGATTAATTACAATTTCCCAAAGCTTGACTATGTTAATAGGGTCAATATTCGATGTCAAAGATAAATGTCCTTTAATACGTAAATAATGATTCTTAAACTTCCTTAGCTTGTATTCGATGTCAATGACTTTGCTCCGGTACAGCATCAAGTGTTTTAGTACAGCGTCATTGACGCTTACTCTTTGATCAAAATGTATACCTTTACCCTAGGGTCAATGACTTTTAATTCGGTTCACATTGACCGTAGATGATCCGGATCTCATGACATTCTAATCGGGATCAATGACCTCTGGAGTGGCTATTAATCCGGCTTCAGTGACCCTCCGTATTAAATTAATGTCCTTAGTGAAATTTGCCTGTAGTCTGTGACCTTTTATCAGAGGTCAGTAACTCTTAATAATAAGTCATGGCCTCTTATTTCTCTTTATCTTGAGTTAATGACCTTTAATGAAATTCTACAGATGCCAAATGATTTTATATGGGAACAATGACCTCTAAGCCGAAACCTATGACCTGGTATCAATTATTTTTAATCATGATTAATTTTTCTCTAATCCGCCATCATTTAATTCTAATATGGGTTCAATGACCGGTCCGTGTCCGGTAACCTCATTTCCTAATCTAAAGTCAATATTCTTTACCCGTCGGTCGGAATTTTTAATTCAATGCCTATAAAATGTAATTCGGGGCCAATTTTATTTAATCAGTGAACGTTTACCATAGAGACCTTTCATCCGGGTTAATGAACTTTGTTAAGAGAGCCACGGAGTCACTTAGATGTAATGCGAGATAAATTACCTCTAATAATAATCAGGGCCCAGTGACCTTAATGTCGTTTTGTGATCTTTGTCAGGCATCAGTGGTCTTTTTTTACGGGATTATGGCTTTAAATTCGGGGTCAGTCTTTTTAGCTTGAGCAGATGGCTTTTCATGACTCTTGACAAGTGCAAAATTATTATTTATAGGACCAATGACATCTAGATTTTATTCCGGCTTCAGTTACCTTTTTCCCTGATCCAAACTTAATAATCTTTACCCAGTGCGTATGCTTTAAATGGGAGCCTATGACATTTAATTCGTGGCCAATTTTATTTAATTAGTGGGTCAAAATCTTATGACCGGATTAATGATGTTTACCTGGGACTAAGACCTTTGTCCCCTAACGAACTTTCGTAAACGAGTCGAGGAGGAGAATTAATGCCCTTTGTTAACATGAGTTCGAGGGCTTCCATCCAAAATCGGAAAACTTGTATCCCTCAGTCATGACCTTTAATCTGGAGTCCATTACTTTGAATCCAGGACAATGTGCATTAATTCGGGTTCATTGTAGTTTTATCCTGGGTTAAACGACTTTCATGGCCCTTGACTGGTGCCAAATGATTTTATATGGCACCGATGATCTCTAATACGAAGCCTACGACCTTTACTCCGGGGTAAATTACATTTCATCAGGGGTTAATTATCTCCAATTCGTGATATTTTATAAAGGTTAAATTATCTCTAATATGGGATCAATAACCCTTATGTACTTCAGGTTCAGTGAACTTTTTTCCCGATTTGAAGTCAAAAATATATATTCATCGATCGCAATCTTTAACTCGGAGCCTATGACTTTTAATGTAGGTCCAATCAGGGGCACAATAATTTATAACTGGTATTAATTGACTTCTATTAATTATTAATTGACTTCTGGCGGGTAAGTGAAATTCTGAAGAAATAATGACTTACCATTTAGCCACCTTTCAGATTTTTTTTACATGGGCATGATATTGGAGGAGAGTACTTCCATGCAAGCATACGAAGAGTTAACAAATAAATACTTATCCGCACCCTTACGAATATCCAACATATCAGTCGTTATTATTTTCATATTAATAAGGGGTTGAATAACACCTTACCAATAATGATTTTCATTTGTATATATATCATATATAATTAAAAATGACGAGATATTTTTTTACTCAAAATGTTACTAAGTTTCTAAATCAAATCAACGTTTCTTTAATAAAAATTGGTGTTGTGGCATATTTTGCAATACCCGACTTAAAATAACTTACAAATAAGTACATATTTATGTCAATATAAGTAAGTCATTATTTGTTGGCTACGTGTAATGCAACGGGCAATGATATGTCATTACCTGGTAATGCAAGTGGTAATGACATGTACTTACTAAGTTTTTGCTGGGTATTGTAAGCGAATCACTGAGATTGACTGTGAGAACAATGACCTCTAATTTTGGATAAATGATCCTTGATATGTGTAAAATTATTTTATAATATAAAATTATTTTATATATTTTTAATCTGGGCTTAATAATCAATTAAGTTAAAAAGGGGTTTCCAATAGGGATGATATGATTTTGAAGTGACGTTTCGGCCATTTGTAATATGTCATGATCTGTCATGATCTGTCATTTGCTTTTCATTGTATTCAGTAGTGTTTACAATTTCATCATGGAGAGATATACGCAAGAGCAACGTTTACAAATTAGTCAGTTTTATTATCAAAATAATCGTTGTCCAATTGCAACTTTTCGTGCGCTAAGTCAATTTTTTTAAAATCCAAAAAAACACTCCAGTCGACCTACGACCTGAAACCCATGAACAATATTTTAGCTCTCATTAAGAGCTATCTTTTTGCCATTGACTGATTCCCGATTCGACGTACCGTTAAGGTGCTAGAGCAAAAATAAACTTTCCGTTCACATTTGAAAATTATGCTAAGTCCATTTTTTTTAAATAAAAAAAAACACTTTCCGGTCGACCTACGACCTTGACACCCATGAGCAATATTTTAGCTCTCGTTAAGAGCTATCTTTTTGCCATCGACCGATTGTGGCTACGTGTCACACAGCAAATGAAACAATTGAATTGTTGCGAGAAAAGTTTGGTGATTCGATTATTTCAAGAAATTGTGATATTGAATGGCCTCCAAGATGTTGTGATTTAACACCATTAGACTATTTCTAGGGGGGTTATTTGAAGTCATTGGTCTTTCGAAATAAACCAGACTCTCTTTAGACTTTACAAGTCAATATTGAACGTGCCATTCATGACATACGACTTGATTTAGTGGAAAAGGTGCTCGAAAATTGGGTTCATCGAATTCGTTCCTGCAGAAGAAGTCGGCCACTTGAATGACGTTTTATTTAGAACTTAATTGTATCGATTGTACTTCACATTAAATAAAAAACTTTTGAATTTCCTTAACAATAAGAGTGTTTTTTTTTAAAGAAATCATATCACATCATATCACTCTTATTTAGTTCGAGTGCAGAGATCATTTATACATATTTACTTCGGAGCCCATGACATGTAATTGGGGAGATTTTCTATAGTCACGCGTTCAATAACTTACGACAGGGGTTAATGACGTCTACCAGGGCCTATGACCTTTGATCCGTGTTTATTGAACTTCGTTAAGGGGGTCACTGAAATTTAATGTCAATGACATCTAAAATGGGTGACAATGACCTTTTATATGACTTCTAGTAAGGGGTGAACAACTTTTATTGCGGGTTATCTCTTATCCTGGTTTATGCGGAGTAAATTACTTTTAACCGGGGATCAATATATGTTATTGGCAGGTTCAATGACGTTTGGTGGGGCCTATGATCTTTCATCCGGGGTTAATGAACTTTGGTAGGGGTCACTGAGATTTACTTCAACGTCAATGATGAGTCACTGAGCTTTAATCCAAAGTCGACCATACATACATATATGGATCAATGACGTATTGCCAAATGGCCTCTTCTAGTGGCAAATCACCTTTGCTATAGTTGTGTGTTCGAAGAATTTGATATTGTATGGCCATCGATTATTTTTGTTGCTGTCTTAAGCCGATTTGGCCTACTGGGCACAACAAATGCATCTAAATACAACACTGCTAAAAGGGATACATCTTAAAAGCATAAATATTTAATATACATACACCCATACAAACTTACATGCAACTTAGTAGATATTGTTGTTGCTCTGGTCGTTTTGGTTCGGTGTAAAAACAAGTAAATTCCATGTTGTTGTAAATATTCAAATTTGTGTGGGTGTAGATATTGCACAAAAGCTATGTACGTATGTACATATCTACAAGTATAGTTCACAGAAATGTAATGAAATGAAGTAAAGCAAAGTAATGTTTTATGTTACAGAATGCTTAAAGCATAAAAATGCATTAAAAATTCATTAGACGATGCGACTCGATGATGCTGTTGCTGCTGCTGTAAGGAAATAAGGACGAAAGGAATTCTCAACCAAAGGAATTTTCTCAAATCTCAAAAATCTCTGAAAGGGAGATGAAGATACGTGTCCCATGGAAAAGTGAAAATTTAGGGGGGACATATTTTCACATTATAAATGAAAATGTTGTTTATTTCAAGTAACATTACAAGAAATTTTGTTTGGATCGCATATATTAATATATTAGAACATAATTTATTTGCAAACTGAATTTCACAAATAAAATATGTGTTTACACACAAACAACGTTATTGTTTAAGAAGATTTCCAAATATGTTTTATTTAAAAAGATTTTTAAAACATTACTGACTTATTCGAAATTTATTTAGCTTTTCCTAGTTTTCGTGTTACACTTTATAGCTAAAAATGTCCTTATTTATAAATATTCCTATTCATCACTTTTTGTCAATCCATCAATGTCGTTTATATTTACGAAAGATTGTTCGATTTAAGTTTTGATTAAATTTTACAAACATATAAAATTTATAAAAAAAAATGCTCTTTGACAATCTGAAAAACAGAAACCTTGTCTTTAAGTTAAGACATTTCATACATTACCAAAATAAATAATTACAAATGAATCCATGTTTCGGAAATACTAGTTCCAAATAAAAAATATTTGAATGGTAGCATATTTTTGTTTAGAACAATATCCACACAAACATATAATATTTGTGTGTGTAAAATATTATATATTTGGAGTGTACCCTAAACATATGTTTATTTCAAGCCGAATATGTTTGGGACAATATACTACAGAAGCGATTTTTTTTCAGCGTGTACGATAGATAAACGAAATAAGAAATAGGGCATTTTTTCCAATGAACATTATGAATTTATATATATATATATCACAAAAGGACACATACGTACATCAATATCTGTGTTATTCCTGCCAAAGAAAACTAGAAGTTCAGATGTTATAACATCCGAGTTATTTTTGCTGATTTTTTTATACAGATCATTGAAATCGCTCTAGAGTGAAGTTTTCGATTTGGAGCTGTAACACTTTTGCAAGAAATGAGTCTCCAAATTGGGGGAATGACCTTTGATTACGGTATCAATGAACTGATGAACAATGAATGAATTATCGATAGGTCAATGACCTTTAAGTCCGGGTTTAATGATTATTAAGACGGTGTCAATGACCTTTAATGACTGGGTCTTTGGGACATACATAATCTTCCAATGGCCTTTGCCAATTGTAATTTACATGTGCCAGAGGTCTGTTTGTTTTACTCCAGTGTCAATATTATTTGCCAAGTACAAATGACCTTCGTTAAGAGTCAATGAAATTTATTTTAGGACAATGACCCTTAATCACTGTTTCCATGAGTTCTAATACGGTGTCAATGACCTTTGCCTGGGGTAAACCGGCTTTCATTGAAATGTGTCAATGACCTGTAATCTGCGACATATAATCTCTAATCAGAAAAATATATCATAGGCGACGTCATGCGTAAGTAAAATATATTTTATTATTATTTTTTTAAATGATTGCTACAAAACATTTTACATTTTTTAGTTCTTCCATAGTAATATACTCCTGTTATACGAAACTTGTTGGTCCCCTATGAAGAGTCGTTGATCCGTCAAAAGTAATAGGCCACTTATATAAATTTCTGGTTAAATGTCAATGACCTTTTGACAATGGTCAAATAAAGGGTTTTCCAACAAGAGGTGTGATTTTGGTATTCAAAGAAAAATTCAATTTTTTGAGATAAATGATCGGATGTTTATTTCATAATAAAGAGGAAGGTACGCCGTTAATAATGAAAAACTACATCAGCCAAATGGCCACCACGATCACGCTTACAGGACCATATCCTTTTCATGAAATTTTCCATAACCAAATCGCAAAGTGGCTGCCCTATGTCCTCGATAGCCTCACGAATTCTATCTTTGAGGTCTTGAATCGACACTGGGCTGTTGGCGTAGACCTTACCTTTCACGTGGCCCCAAAGGAAGAAGTCGCAAGGTGTAAAATCACAAGATCTCGGTGGCCAATTGTGACCACCTCTTCGAGAGATAACACGGTCCGGAAACTTTTTCCGTAACAGAGGAATGGTTTCGTTGCTTGTGTGGCACGTAGCGCCGTCTTGTTGAAAGTAAACGTTGTCCAGATCAATACCATCCAACTCCGACCATAAAAAATCATTAATCATCTCTCGATAGTGCAATCCATTCACCGTAACTGTTGATCAAACCTCATTTTCAAAAAGGAAGGACCAATGACCCCGCCGGACCATAAACCGCACCAAACAGTCACACGTTGAAGATGGAGAGGCTTCTCAACAATAACTCTTGGGTTTTCCGAGCCCCAGATGCGACAATTTAGCTTGTTGAGGTAGCCACCGAGGTGGAAATGGTCCTCATCAGTCAAGACGATTTTTTGTTGAATCGTGTATCGTTCCATTTGTAGTAATGGCGTAGTTTCTACTTGTCAAATGTCAATGAATAAAAGCTTCAAAAGTGACAGCTACCGAAATACCGGGTGATTCAAAATAACACCTCTTGTTGGAAAACCCTGTATATTGAGATTATCTCAATAATAAATGTCAATGTGAATGACATGCTGTCAGATGCCGTTGACCTATAGTCAGAGATAATCTTTTACCGAAGGACATTGAGATTTTATAAAAGATTATTAACCTGTAAAATTTCTTTGACATCCTTTCAAGGGCGAGTTTAAAATTATGAAAAAATATATGTAACTCAAAAATCAAGTTGTTAAGAATTGCATTAAGTACTTTTTACTTCTCCATCACAACTTGGTTTCAATGTGAATTCACTAACTTTTAATACCGTGGCCTTTAGTCTGGATTTTAAATGCGATATACATAGGGACCCTCTATCAAGAGTCCGAGACTTTTATTCGAAGTCAACACCTCTAATCCGTAGCATATGGCATTTTCCCTGGGTTCATAACATTTAATTCGGGATTATGGTTTGTTACAATTTTTTAAAGTAAGCATCCTATGGAAGAAAACAATGCCTTTTTTAAAAATCTATGAATAAATGTAGAAATTACAGACCTTTCGGTAGAAGTAAGTGAATTTCGACAAAATCATGTTCTTATACCCCCACTAATGTGAACGAGGGTATATTTCAGTTGCTGTTAGCCAAAAGTGTAACACCTCGAAGAAGTGACCTAAGAGAGTCCAAGTATATTTGGCGGAAACCGTTTTGAGCCGTTTTAAGTCATTTGATTTGAAAATTGGCGTTTTTGCCACGCCCCTTTGGGTACCTCCCATAAAAAATGTCACCAAAAGTTAACGGCTTATAACTTTGATTACAGTCCGTACAAATACTTAAAATTTTGTGAAGTTTAAGCCTTTACAGTACCTATAGTCCTGTGAAAAATGGGCGTTGTTACGTTTTCTCGCTGCATCCCATACAAATGGACTATTTTGCACAAAAAGTTAACGGCTTATAACTTCGATTCTGCACATACAAACTCATGAAACTTTGTACAGTGTAATGTTTTTATAGTACCCATAGTATATTAAAAAAATGCGTTATTGCCATTATGAATAATTGATAAATGTGTAGGAACATATTATCTAATTCTGAACCGATAATCGCCACATTAAGCAATATTCGTTCCTAAATTGAGAAGGGACATATATATGGAGGTTATATATACATCTGAACCGATTTTCCCTGAATACTCATTCATGCAGAAAGACCTCTTTCTGTCGAATTTCGTACTGATCGGATATAAAATACAGTCTCTACAGCGCTTACATGTCAAATCGAGGTAACATATATATGGGGGCTATATCTAAATCTGAACCGATTTTTTTTTAATTTGGCAGTATTCCTTCTTGTAATAAGAAACCTCTTTCTGCCGAATTTCGCACTGATCGGATAGAAAATACAGTTTCTACAGCGCTTACATGTCAAATCGGGGGTAACATATGCAGGGTTTTCCAACAAGAGGTGCTATTTTGAATCACCCGGTATTTCGGTAGCTGTCACTTTTGAAGCTTTTATTCTTTGACATTTGACAAGTAGAAACTACGCCATTACTAAAAATGGAACGATACACGATTAAACAAGGCATTGAATTATTAAAATTCGAAAATCATCTTGACTGATGAGGCCCATTTCCACCTCGGTGGCTACGTCAACAAGTAAGATTGTCGCATCTGGGGCTCGGAAAACCCAAGAGTTATTGTTGAGAAGCCTCTCCATCCTCAACGTGTGACTGTTTGGTGCGGTTTATGGTCCAGCGGGGTCATTGGACCTTTCTTTTTCGAAAATGAGGTTTGATCAACAGTTACGGTGAATGGATTGCGCTATCGAGAGATGACTAATGATTTTTTATGGTCGAAGTTGGATGTTTTTGATCTGGACAACGTTTACTTTCAACAAGACGGCGCTACGTGCCACACAAGCAACGAAACCATTGCTTCTATCGAAGAGGTGATCACAATTGGCCACCGAGATCTTGTGATTTAACACCTTGCGCCTCCTTCTTTTGGTGCCACGTGAAAGATAAGGTTTACACCAACAGCACAGCGTCGATTCAAGACCTCAAAGATAGAATTCGTGAGGCTATCGAGGACGTAGGACAGCCACTTTGCGATTTTGTTATAATTGCGACCTGTACTTTGATTACAAGAATACATGCACAGACAGACTGACGGACATAGCTAAATCAACTCAGAAAGTGATTCTAAATCGATCGGTATAATAAACGATGGGTTTATTTATTCTCCTTTTGGGTGTTACAAACAAATGCACAAAGTTATAATACCCTCTACCACAGTGTGGTGCAGGGTGGTGCAAATATGAACAATTATTTTTTGGAATTTACCTATTTTAACAATATGGGTCATAATTTATACATATATCCATAGATTTTTGCAAAAAGGCATTGTTTTCTTCGTTAGGATGGTTTTTGAAAAAATCTAAATTTTTGTATATGTTTTATCGACAGTACCTAAATCTCCGTTTCTACGTGAAATTTATGTTTTCAGCATTTATAGCCCTCATAATAATGGTCCAAATAGGGCCTAACGTCAAATTATTTTTTTTCATTCTTAAAAATGTCTATTTCACACTGTTTGCAAAAACAAAATATAAATCATTTTGGCGACATTAAAATATGCCGTTTCTATAACGACAACATATTACTTTTTATCTAGTTTTTTTCTTCTCCTGTAAAATTTTCAAAAATTATACAAAATCATTTGCAACTTCTACATTTTGTCCAAAATATAATATTGTGAAAATGGCAGAAAAGAATTTAAAATATTTTAAATTTCTTTAAAAAATCATTTTTTTTTAATTTTGTGCCAGTTGACTACGAAATGGAGCTGAATTCATTTATAGTCTTTATAGAGAAACAATTTCCGAGAAACTTTTTCCAATGTAGTCTTTTAAATTTTTCATCACTTTGATATGATTAGTATGCTTAAGTTTTGTTTTTGTCATCACACTTCGCTGTGATACGAGTAACGATTTTTTCTTTCTTCCAAAAGTTCCCACATTTTGTTTCTCAGTTTCGCATATTATCCCATTTTACTGGTTGTCAAATAATCCTTTTCATGTCATCAAAATACCATATCATTAGCAAAGACACACTCACAAACTAAGTTGGACATGATATACTGACAGGATTCAATACATACCTACCATAGCTATTCATATTTTTTCCCATAAAGCGCTGTAACACCCTGTCAAAAGAAATTGGAAACCCACACTCTTGAATTAAACGCTTATCCTACAATTATGAAGCAAACGTCCAAGAAGAAAAAAAAGAACACTCCCTGCAAAAATCTGCATACTTTTACAACAACAAAGTGTTCTTTTTTCGTCCTGTTAACCCAGAAAAAAATCACAAAACGAATGACTGAAATGATTGACACTTAAACCACATTCCCCGGGGCCATGTCATTGGAGAGCAGAGATTAGTTAAGCTTGCGGCGTTTGTGGTGGCATTGTTTGCTGCTTAAGGATGTGGATGACGACCAAAACTCCTTGTTGTTAACAAGGATAATAGTGCACGATTGAGATTTTTGTATTTAAAGTAATTATAGTTATTAAATATGAAATCCTTTCTCCGCTGATATGATACGAATGTTAAGCACGTCAGCCCAAAAATAATTGAACACATTCGACACACAACGCTGGCGCCGTATATCCTTGGCAACAATTGTGGTTTCCTCTAACGAGACGC
Source organism: Eudasyphora cyanicolor (assembly GCA_963930755.1). Classification (NCBI taxonomy): domain Eukaryota; kingdom Metazoa; phylum Arthropoda; class Insecta; order Diptera; family Muscidae; genus Eudasyphora; species Eudasyphora cyanicolor. Next base: position 5,728,547 of record OZ005735.1, on the reverse strand, counting down.
GTGCTCCGGCTACAGTTGCAGCAATCAGACTTGTCACTATGTCCAAGCCACGCCACTGAATGTTCGACAATTTAATCAGAAAACCACACACACAATCCACCCACAGAATAAAATCTATGAAAAATTATTTGTTAACAATGAAAATGAAACTATAGAGGCCTCAATAATGATTGGTAATAGTTGGCCTTCCCACCCTGATAGCCTTGTGTCATTTGGTGCCTGATCATTGGTTAAATATCCTGTTACATATTTTGTGGTGGGAGTTGAGGTGATGGTGGCGTTGTTATTCCTGATGTTATAGTTTTCCTTACGTGTGCAAAATTACTTTTGCGTGTTTGTTTTAAATGCTTCCTTATGTTCGAAGGATTCCCAAAGGTCTACCAGAGATTTGTGTTTTCCAAAAGGAAACACGGAACTTGGCGTTTGCCAACTGTGTGACAGGACATTCGTGTGTGTGTGTGTCTGTTTGTGTGAGTGTAATTGTTTGACATGTTGAAAATTACATAATTGTTGCTATAACCACACAGGTTAAAACGAAAAATGATTGTTAACAATAGTTATGAACACGATTATTGCTCCCAAAGGACCACACAAAAGCTGTCTCAAAGAAATAGGACCAAGTGTGGGTCGGACGTACGGTGAAAGTTAAAGACTTATTAGACAATTAAGTACTTTTATTCTGTTCGATAATAGGCATGTTTTCGTTACAAGCTAGCACTTTTAGTTTAGCACTTTGCAACGAAAACAACTGACTTCCACTAACTGGCACATAAGCAATAAGTGGCGGATTTTCACTATCTGGTAGCAATGGTGTCATGAGTTGCGAAAAAAGAACAGTGCGAAACAGACAAAAAATTCGTGAGAAGTATTTATAAAACATATATTTACTATTCTATGTTCAATTGTTTACACTCTTTTGCAAATATTAAAATAATTTCCCATTTTTGTTCTTCTTCTTCCCGTTAATTCACAATAATTGATAAAATCTCTCCAAAAATGGGATGCCATATTGCTAAATATAGGGTGCCCAATCTGGCAACATCATACTCGATTAAGACATGAACACAAGCACCAAACTCCATCGGGAACTAATAGTGCTTAAAAGTGCTTAGCTCCCCATACAAATTAAGCACTTATGGTGTAACGAAAACACGCCTAATTACTCTCGCAGGAAGTAAAATTAAGTGGAGTTATTTCCAAACAGAAAATATAGGCTAAATGTATCGCAATATTTATAACATCAGGTTAAAAACTATGGCAGAGCCTAACTAATACTCGAATCGTAGCATTTCTCAAGATGATGAGTTGAAGTAAGAAAACAAAGAAGAAACAAACATTTTCGAAGGTATGGTAGTGCATATACAGAGTGATCCCCATTAAAGTTTCTTTTTAAATGTTAAAAAAATAACAATATTCGGCAACAAAAAAAATTTTTTTGTGTCCGAGACCTTACAACTATTTTTTGTGTATTTTGAGGCATAGTATGCCAGTATGAAACCAAAGAAAAAAATTGTATGGTACTATTTTATAATTTTTTCTTTTAAATACCAATTTTCTTGGGAAGTACTTTTAGTATTTGGACCATATTGAATTATAAGCCCGATATAGCCGTGATACCCTTTTAATTAAAGTAAGTTATAAGGGCTACAAATATTCCCAACATTACAGTGGTTTAGTAGATTTCTTTTTTAAAAAATATGGGTCATAATTTATACATATATCCATAGATTTTTGCAGCTTACAAACAATTTAAGAAACAATTTGTTTGCGATTTGTATACCCTACACCACACTGTGGTACAGGGTATTATAACTTTGTGCATTTGTTTGTAACACCCAAAAGGAGAAGAAATAGACCCATCGTTCAATATACCGATCGACTTAGAATCACTTTTTGAGTCGATTTAGCTATGTCCGTCTGTCTGTCTGTGCACGTATTCTTGTAATCAAAGTACAGGTCGCAATTATGGTCCGATCTCGACGAAACTTTACACATATATGTGTAATATGAATATATGAATGAATGTTATATGAAAATATGAATGTGAATATATTCAATTTGGTTAAAATCGGCTGGTACGAAAAAAAAATATTAAAAAAAAACCAAATACTTTTTTGTTCTAATTTTAAAAGATATCATTCTAAAGAAGAAAATATACCTATTTAAAAAAACGGCGAATAAATGTATAAATTATGACCCATATTGTAAAAGTAAGGCAAATTCACAAAAATTATTTTTCATATTTTTTATTTTGGGCATTTTGTTTGGGAGTTACTAAATGTGGCGTGGCAATAACGCCCATTTTTCAATAGACTATGTGTACAGTGCAATGCTTATAGTCAATAGACTATAAAGCATTGCACTGTACACAATTTTAAGTGTGTTTCTGCGTAGGAATCGAAGTTATAAGCCGTTAACTTTTTGTGCAAAATGGTCAATTTGTATGGGAGGTACAAAAAGGGAAGTGGCAAGTCCTCCCATTTTTCTCAAGGTGATAGTGACCTATAAACTAATAATATCTATGTATGGAATTGTGAAAGATTCTGACAACTAGTATAGAAGTTATTAAAGAATCAATAATTCAGTAAATTATGAAATTATGACCCTTTGTGGGGGAGGTACTCGAAGGAGTGGACCAACATGGCCCATCTTTGATCTTAGCTTGAAATAGAAAGAAATATTAACACAAACCAAATCAAAGTCAACCGCTTACTCCTATGGAAAGTTATCGTGCGCACCAGCCACCCAGCGCAACAGACAGACGGACATTGATCAAATGACTTAAAATAGCCCAAAATGGATATCCGCCAGATACGAGGGCGGTCCCAAATTAGACATATAGATGGCGATAGCAGAGTACCGTTGGCATTTTGAGCCTTTTTTAAGCCATGCCACATTTGCTGCCCCCTTTTCAGAAATCCCCTTTTTTGGCCCCTTTTGGATTTTTTCCACTTTCCTCAACCGGAAAAGTGTGTATGCCTTTTAAAATATACTACTCTTACTTTTTAAGGTTTTTGGGAACGTCAAATATTTGTTTACAAACATTTATACCCGACACCACGTCCGTCTGTCTATCCACATGATCTTGTGATAAAAGTGTAGGTCGCACATATTAACCGATCTTTGCGAACATTTTAAAAAGTTCATATTTTGGACCAAGGACGATCCCTATTTAAAAATGCGGCATATTGGTCCTTTGTTAAATATAGCTACCATAAAAATATAACATCCGATTCGAGGCCTTGGCGACATACTAAAATATGGACTGATATGCCCCATTGTTACTAGGGAGGATTGGATCCAATATCAAGTAAAAATTCTTAAATTTTAGCCAAATCAATTAAAAAATGCGTTTTCTAGATCGTCAAGGACTAATTCAAAGGGGAGCTTTATATGGAGGCTATATAAAACATGGACCGATATACACCATTTTTAATAGCGATCGCCCCTAGCCTAAGAAATGCATCTGTACTGATTTTAGTAAATATCGCTTCATATTTGCGATCTCCACTTGATCACAAGAATACATCGACTGACGGACATGGCTAAATCGATTGAATTATATCCCTATCGGGTTTATCTCTTGTTTTTTAGACGTTACATGTACCACAGTGTGGTGTTGGGTATAAAACCGTTAAAGAAGAAAAAATATATTTTCTGAAGTTTGACCTTGACTTCTGCCTCTGCGCTTGAGAAAGAACAACCCATATTTATATGCCTTGTAATGATTTTAATGGGTGTTTTAACGAACTGCGTTTTTTGTTATTCCATTTCCAGCTTAAATGAAATTTAATTGTTTTTTTGGTAATGTTTTTTTCAACTCTTTTTAATAAACTGAGTGTTTTTCCATTGTTTTTGGTTACTTTATTATTCAATTTAAATGTTTTGTTTAAATAAAATAAACATAAGAAAAGTTTGGGATTTTTTTTTTTTTTTTGAAAAATAACCTTTTTGTGCAACTTTTTTAAAAACAATCCCCTTTTTGTGCCACTTTTTGAAATTTCTCAACGGTAAAGCTGTGCGGTAGTAGTTTGAAAAAAATTGCTTTCGTGAAAAGGTGCAGCCTTCTAAAAAATTGGTGACCCATATGCAATACAATACTTTCATTTGAAAGGTCTCAGTCCAGCTAGAGCTAGATTCTACATTGTAGGAGCCTGCTCCTTCGTTTATAACTATAAAATATTGTGTGGCAGAGTTTAAACGTGGCCGTACGAGCTAACAAGACAAACACCGTAGTGGTCGACCAATTGAGGTGTCCACGCCAGAAATGGTTAAAAAATCCACAAAATGGTATTAGATGACCATCGGTTGAAGATTCGTAAACTAGCCAAAGTCATAGGCAATACAAAAAGTGCTATACATCGCATATTGACCGAAAACTTAAGAGGAGAAAGCACTAAGCAAGATGGGTGCCGCGTTTGCTCACTATCAAGACAATGCACCAGTTCACACATCTACTATTGCGATGGCCAAAATCAGTGAATTGAAGTTCGAATTGCTTCAGCACGCACCTTATTCACCAGATTTAGCACCCTCGGATTATTTGTTGTTTCCAAACTTCAAAAAAATGGCTCAGCGGAAAAAGATTTGCCAGCAATGAAGAGGTGGAGGTTGCGGTTGATGACTATTTTGAAGAGCTAGATAGTCTTACTATAAATCGGGTATCGAAGCTATTTAAATCGCTGGAAAAGGTGTATCGAGCTAAAAGGAGATTATGTTGAGAAATAAAGAAGAAAATTCGCAAATTTCTTAGGTCACTCCTTCGATGTGTTACACTTTGGCCCGCTGTAACTGATATATATACCCTCAGTCGCAATAGGGGGGGGTATCAAAACATTATTTTGTTGAAATTCGTTTACTTCTTCCAAATGGGCTATAATTTCTACATACATTTATCCATAGACTTTTTCAAATAATTTTTTGTGATCAAAGAAATATAATTTTTTCTAATTGTTTTAATGACAGTTAATACAGTTCTTATTATGTATGCGTGAAAGCGATATTTATGGAATACGATTTTATTCATGTGGGTACATCAGCTGGCTTCGCAATAGCGCATTCCATCAATCCAATTTCTCAAGTCCTTGGTGACGGTTTCTGGCTCTAACTGACAAATAGCTTGATCGAAATACTTCCTTAGGGCCTGAATCGTTAATGGATTGTTCGCATAACATCGGCCCTTCTTACTAACCGGTAAAAAAGTCTAACAGCGTCAAATAGCAGCTCCATCCACAACCTAGACCACCCTGCATTGTCCTCGTATTATACCGGGTTTTCCAACAAGAGGTGTTATTTTGAATCACCCGGTATTTCGGTAGCTGTCACTTTTGAAGCTTTTATTCTTTGACATTTGACAAGTAGAAACTACGCCATTACTAAAAATGGAACGATACACTATTCAACAACGCATTGAAATTATCAAAATTCGAAAAATCGAAAAATCATCTTGACTGATGAGGAACGTGTGACTGTTTGGTGCGGTTTATGGTCCGGCGGGGTCATTGGACCTTACTTTTTCGAAAATGAGGTTGGATCAACAGTTACGGTGAATGGATTGCGCTATCGAGAGATGATTAATGATTTTTTATGGTCGGAGTTGGATGGTATTGATCTGAACAACGTTTACTTTCAACAAGACGGCGCTACGTGCCACACAAGCAACGAAACCATTGCTCTGTTACGGGAAAAGTTTCTCGAACGGAGATAACACGGCCACCGAGATCTTGTGATTTAACACCTTGCGACTTCTTCCTTTGGGGCTACGTGAAAGCTAAGGTCTACGCCAACAGCCCAGCGTCGATTCAAGACCTCAAAGATAGAATTCGTGAAGCTATCGAGGACATAGGGCAGCCACTTTGCGATTTGGTTATGGAAAATTTCATGAAAAGTATATGGTCCTGTAAGCGTGGTCGTGGTGGCCATTTGGCTGATGTTGTTTTTCATTATTAACGGCATACCTTCCTCTTTATTATGAAATAAAAATTCGATCATTTGTCTCAAAAAATTGCATTTTTCTTTGAATACCAAATAACACCTCTTGTTGAAAAACCCTTTATGTTTGTCCCATTGCTAAAACATTCATCACATTTTTAACATGAATAAATAATGTCCATTTGCTGAACGGAATGTGTTTTGGATGCAAAGCTAATACAAATCTATTTCATTAACATTTCAGATATTCATGAAATCACAGAAATAATTCATTTGCTTTTCAGTCCCCAACGAGGAACAAGGAACAGCATAATTTGTTATGCCAAAAAATGACTCATACACTCTCGTCACAAGCTTTAAGGATAACTTGCCAAAAATTCATTTTCTACATGTTTGGGATACACAAAGAGATTCGTCCGTCCGTATTGACGATGTTCCCCCTGTTGTCCAAGTTCCTTTTTTTATTGACAATCTAATAAAAATTGTGTTGAGCTATTCCTTTCAATAAAGGACGAAGAGAGAATGGTTGGATGAATGAATGGACGACTGACTGAATAAATGAATGTCCTGTCAATCTGATGTGTGCATAGGAGTGGAGACAACAAAACGATTTATTAAAATAATGATAATACAGAGTCCTGGGAAACATGTGTCGGTATGTGTATACCATATCCTGTATGTATGAATAGGAAAGACATTTTGACGACGATATGAGTAATTTGTTTTCTGGCTTTTAATGGTGAAATGCTTTTTTGTGTAGTAGTCTTTGCTGTTCTCCGACAAGCCAAGCATATTTGGAAAAGGATAATGCCCCACAATGCTGACGCTGATGATGGTGATGGCTATGATAATACGAAGGATAGTTTATGTTTTGGTTTCATTATAGCCAACCATATACAAAATGCTTGGTTGGTGATCTAAGTTTGTCCACAACATCCACTACTATTACTTTGCTGGTCCATCGTCCGGAAACCGGAAGTCAAAAAGCTTTTGCGAAAAAGTCGCCATGAGAACAACCATAAAAATAACTGTGAGCCAAAAACTCCGTTATAAATATGCCATAGACAAATGCATCATCACCAGGCAACTACAACTACACCGGATCAGCAAGCATTGACAACGACAAGCACAAGGACAACGAGAAGGACCTCATATGTTATCTTCATAAGTGGTTTGTTAATTCACATTCTATAGTGGCAAAAGCTGACAAATATAATTTATATTAGAAAACGACTACGTTCGGATCGCCGCCACAGACTCATACTGCTGCCTAGATGGTTTTGTGGGTCTGCAACAAGGACATCATCATAATTCATTACTTTGGATCTACGTGTGCACATAGTCATATCTCTCTGCCAAAGATATTACAATTTTTATGTTCTCCACAGATGATGTCCTGCCAAAGTATATTAAATGTGTGTGTGTGTCTGTAAGTTATGATACAAGGATTATGTTGAAGTGCATGGATGGATTGCTGGTCGGGTGGACGTATGGATAAATGAATAGTTTGGTTAAGGTCCAATGCGTTGAGGAGTGGGGAAAAGGTGAATTCTGTCATTACATTACATGCCAACAGGCTTTTAATAATAATTTTATGTTTTGTTGCACAAATATTAAAAATATTAAACGCTGCCCTACGTGCATATCGTTTATATGGAATATGTTATGAAAGGATATGTCTAGATAGTTGGCGGTAAATGTGTGTGTTTGGTGACGTTAAATAATTTGGGAAAGGGTTAAAGTTCTTCAGAACTCATTATTTATTACAGTTTGAAAAATTCTCTATCAACCTCTGAGGTCTTCCTCTATACTAGAGTCGACCTCTGAGGTCTTCCTTTATACGAGAGTCGACCTCTGAGGTCTTCCTTTATACGAGAGTCGACCTCTGAGGTCTTCCTCTATACTAGAATCGACCTCTGAGGTCTTCCTTTATACGAGAGTCGACCTCTGAGGTCTTCCTCTATACTAGAGTCGACCTCTGAGGTCTTCCTTTATACGAGAGTCGACCTCTGAGGTCTTCCTCTATACTAGAATCGACCTCTGAGGTCTTCCTTTATACGAGAGTCGACCTCTGAGGTCTTCCTCTATACTAGAGTCGACCTCTGAGGTCTTCCTCTATACTAGAGTCGACCTCTGAGGTCTTCCTCTATACTAGAATCGACCTCTGAGGTCTTCATCTACACTAGAGTCGACCTCTGTGGTCTTCCTCTATACTAGAGCCGACCTCTCAGGTCTTCCTCTATACTAGAGTCGACCTCTCAGGTCTTCCTCTATACTAGAGTCGACCTATCAGGTCTTCCTCTATACTAGTGTCGACCTCTCAGGTCTTCCTCTATACTAAACGGTGGTTTAATTTTAAGGGCCGATGTTGGTTTTGAATAAAACACATATTATTTAGGAAATTATTGTCATTTCTCTTTATTATGATAAATTGGTATGGTTCAATTGTGTATGGAACAAAATATCGGCCAAATGGCCGCCGCGACCTCGGCGGCACACCTCCGATGGTCCAAATTTTCGATGACGCTGAGGCATAATTGAGGTTCTATGCCGTTAATGTGCCGACTTATCTCATCCTTTAGCTCTTGAATTGTTGCGACGTACACCTTTTCTTTCAACTAACCCCAAAGAAAGAAGTCCAACAGTGTCAAATCAAATGATCCTGGCGGCCAATTGACATCGCCACGACGTGAGATAAGCAATTGAATTTGTTGCGCAAACGAGCCATTGTTTCTTTAGCTGCGTGGCAAGTGGCACCGTCCTGTTGAAACCACATATTGTCCACATCCATATCTTCCCATTCAGGCCATAAAAAATTCGTTATCATCTCACGATAGCGAACACCATTCACAGTAACTTCCTTACCGGCCTTATTTCGAAGATGTATGGCTGGATGACATCGTCAGCCCAAAAGCCGCACTTGACGTTTAGGTGTGGTTCACGTTAAACATCGGCCCTTACAATTTAACCACCCTTTAGAATCGACCTCTGAGGTCTTCCTTTATACTACAGTCGACCTCTGAGGTCTTCCTCTATACTAGAGTCGACCTCTGAGGTCTTCCTCTATACTAGAGTCGACCTCTGAGGTCTTCCTCTATACTAGAGTCGACCTCTGAGGTCTTCCTCTATACTAGAGTCGACCTCTGAGGTCTTCCTCTATACTAGAGTCGACCTCTGAGGTCTTCCTCTACACTAGAGTCGACCTCTGAGGTCTTCCTTTATACTAGAGTCGTCCTCTGAGGTCTTCCTCTATACTAGAGTCGACCTCTGAGGTCTTCCTCTATACTAGAGTCGACCTCTGAGGTCTTCCTCTGTACTAGAGTCTACATCTGAGGTCATTCACTGTTTAATAGTTGACCTTTAAGTGTTTTCAATTTGTTCATGAACTTCACAGTATGAAAAATTGTTTCCTTGGCAACGTGACCTTGTCTCGACAGCAGAAAGAAAATTATTAACATAAATTAAAAATATTGTTTCAATTCCAAACGTACCCTGGGTACGAAATTGGAAGCAAAGTTGAAAGCCACACATAAACATTATTGTTAGCCAATAAACTAGTTGGTGATTTATAATATTGCTTCATTTTTATCAACTCTATATGAAAATAAATAAAACCGTCACAAATCCACACGTTTAGTGATCAACATCCATTTCATCATAATGGCTAATGATTCACAAAATTGTCTATTTCAATGCTTATTAGCATAACTATTACAAAATTTCAGCTTGTTTGGGGTCCCCCCACACAACTTTGCAATATGCGCCAAAGACTTTGCGAAAAAAAAAAACAAAATAAAACTAACCCGCATCACAACAAACCACCCATTGTAGAGTCTTAAAAAAAAGATGCTGTCAACAAACAGTCAATGACATACTTTTGGCTTTTGGGAACATCGCCAGCGTCAGCATCAAACTTGGCAAGTCGAACCTAACCCAAATAACCCATGATATACGAGTATTAATAAATTAACATAAGCGCTCTGTCGAACTCTCAGCGTACAAACCTGACCAATTTTACTTTCATTGACCGCTAAAAACCGGGCTCAATGAAAAGCAAAAAAAAAACGACTCACGTTAACTCATTCACAATACCGGCTTTCGTTTGAGTGTTATTATTATCGTTACTGTTTTGTTTGTGCTACGAAATGACTACTGAGGTGGAAAAGCCACTGCGCTCTGTAGGCTCCCAATCCCCCCATCTTAGCCCCAACAACGGCGCTTCGAGCAAAGATTCCTGCTATGGAAGGTGTTTCATTGCTCTCTTTAGGTTAGGTTAGTGTGACAGACGGAGTTAGTTATCCATCAGCGGAACCTACCTGTTTAATATATAAAGTTGTGAATAATACGAATGTCTGTACCGGCCCAGGGTTACCATACGTCCTCCCTTGGGAGGACATGTCCTCCTTTTTAACCAGTGTCCTCCCTCCTTTTTCAAAAATGGTGGATTTGTCCTCCTTTTGTTACAAATTAATATCTTTCAGAATCAGTAAACCTCTACATGAATTATACTCGCAACTACTTTTAGTACAAAGTTAGTACTACAATAATTGAGCTCGATGACTGAAATTTGGTACAGATACTTCTTATAGCTGCAGGTAACTTAGGATTGAAAATGGGCAATATCGATCAATTTTTAGCATCTTCTGTCCGATTTGACTTATTAACGCCATAGAGACTGCAAATTTCAACTGGACGAACTGAAATTGGTAATTTGGGAATATGTATATCCATGTTTTGATATAGCCCCCACACAAAGGTACCTCACAATTTTACTTGTTAACGCAACAAATTTCAAAGAATCAAAAAACAGTTGACATGCAATCTATGGTGTAGGGTATGCAAAATTCGGCTTGTCAGATCTTAACGCCGCTTCACTTATTTATTATAATTAACACCTAAAAACACTGGAGATAGACCCACTTTAAAGTACACCGATTGTCTGTCTATTCCAAATTGTTCCTTAAGTACAGGTCGCACTTACATTCCGATCTTGCTGAATTTGAGGTTATGGTAACCCTGTACCGGCCAGATCTGTCCGACTTCCTAGAAAGGCCTTTCCCATTATATCCAGATCGTTTACTCAATGCAGAACATTGACAAATCAGTAGCTCAATTCTCTCCACTTCTTACTAACTTCCACAGCTTCTGCAGACGTAATTGGACTCTACTCCCAAACGCCTGGCGTGCAGGCTGTGTCTCGGAGAACTGACACTAACGTAGACAGTATTTTCCTCTCTAGTACGAGGAGATAGTTTCACCTTCCCAGGTTGTACTGTGGCAAGTTTTGTGTAGCCACCGTACAGATGTCAATTTCTATTCATGTGTCGTTGGACATCCTGTCTGCCCTATGTTTGAGAGTTATAATACAATTACTTATAATATACTGCACATCTTTAAGGAAATAGCTTTCTCAGCTGATCAGCTGATCAGTTTAGCAAATCGAAGATGTTTCTGAAGTATATGTTAATTTTTAATACAATTAGGTTGGGGTAGTCTTTGTCACGTTAAATATGGATGATTTGCAGATAATATTTGGTCGCTTCTAAGGTAAATTAAGCCTTTTTCAAATTAAATATGAAAGATTTGCAGATAGTACTTGCAGAGTCCGTCTGATCTTAGAGATTGTCTTCACACCTTTGAATACAGAAAATACTTTCAACTTTTTATAAAAACAAATAGCTCAATCTTTGTTAGCCCCAAAAATATAAAATATTTTTATTGATATTATATTTATTGTTATTGTATCAAAAGTGGATTATTAACAATAATATATCATTATTTTATAACGAGAAGAGAGCAACGGAATATCTTCCATTGCAACAGTCTTTGGTCATGAATTGATGTAAACAAAGCTAAAGTATTAACGTGGAGCATTTTGTAAACGGTTTTTGTTGACGTCTTCTTTTCAAAATCCAGTTTAAACAAAATCAACTTCCACAGTACGACAAGTTGAGTATTACTTAATATTTATCACAATCAGACAAACAAATAACGAAAAGAAGAGAAAAAGAGCAACAACATCTGCCATGCAATAATAACAAATGAAATTGTTGTTATTTAAACATGTACGGTAACATTTATTACCAGCAAACAGTGAACCACAATTGTTGTTGACGACGTCATAGTTGTACGCGACGCTTTTTGCAGCAATTTTTAATTTTTATTTATTTTTGCTTGTACCGGTGTTGGCGGTTTGAGTAGTGGTGCAACTTTCTCTGAACAGCTGTAAGTCGGGATTTTTGCTGATTTTGCTACGGTTCATGGCTTACATTGAGTCATCAGCCCACAAAGCGGCCTTCCAGCCAGTGAGCCACCAGCTTTAGCCGCTCACCTCGAACTTTGTAAGCTTAGCCCAACAGCGTCACTCTGTATTTGGACAAGAGTGCAGTCTACGGCCGGCTTTTCTGCGACTCGGCGCCCAAATGGTTAGTTTCAAAAAGACCAAGTTTCAGTTTTCTAGTGAAATGAAGAGTTGTTAACGAATTATGTTAATAATCGTAAATGGAACACACAACACAGCAACAAAAAAATTTCCAAAACAAAAAATGTGAATTGAGCAAAAAACACCAACTGTGTTTAGATGTTGTAATAGTTGGCTTTGGCCAAATAAACAAAAGCCAAGCGGAGATGATTTATTGACAGCAAGTAATAGTGGAGGCATGAATGAAATGAGTTGGTCTTGTTTTCGGAGCAAGAGAGTGACAAAAAGTACTCAAAACATTATAAGAAAATAACTCAAAATTGAGAGATTTGAATAAATATGAACGGAAATTAAACAATATTAAGATATTATTTTCGTATATGTATATTTTTTGGCTCAGAAGTCGACTCTAGTACAGAGGAAGACCTCAGAGGTCGACTCTAGTATAGAGGAAGACCTGAGAGGTCGACTCTAGTATAGAGGAAGACCTGAGAGGTCGACTCTAGTATAGAGGAAGACCTGAGAGGTCGACTCTAGTATAGAGGAAGACCTGAGTGGTCGACTCTAGTATAGAGGAAGACCTGAGAGGTCGACTCTAGTATAGAGGAAGACATGAGAGGTCGACTCTAGTATAGAGGAAGACCTGAGAGGTCGACTCTAGTATAGAGGAAGTCCTGAGAGGTCGACCCTAGTATAGAGGAAGACCTGAGAGGTCGACTCTAGTATAGAGGAAGACCTGAGAGGTCGACCCTAGTATAGAGGAAGACCTGAGAGGTCGACTCTAGTATAGAGGAAGACCTCAGAGGTCGACTCTAGTATAGAGGAAGACCTCAGAGGTCGACTCTAGTATAGAGGAAGACCTCAGAGGTCGACTCTAGTATAGAGGAAGACCTCAGAGGTCGACTCTAGTATAGAGGAAGACCTCAGAGGTCGACTCTAGGATAGAGGAATACCTGAGAGGTCGACTCTAGTATAGAGGAATACCTGAGAGGTCGACTCTAGTATAGAGGAAGACCTGAGAGGTCGATTCTAGTATAGAGGAAGACCTGAGAGGTCGACTCTAGTATAGAGGAAGACCTGAGAGGTCGACTCTAGTATAGAGGAAGACCTGAGAGGTCGACTCTAGGATAGAGGAAGGCCTCAGAGGTCGACTCTAGTATAGGAGAAGACCTCAGAGGTCGACTCTAGTATAGAGGAAGACCTCAGAGGTCGACTCTAGTATAGAGGAAGACCTCAGAGGTCGACTCTAGTATAGAGGAAGACCTCAGAGGTCGACTCTAGTATAGAGGAAGACCTCAGAGGTCGACTCTAGTATAGAGGAATACCTCAGAGGTCGACTCTAGTATAGAGGAATACCTCAGAGGTCGACTCTAGTATAGAGGAAGACCTTAGAGGTCGACTCTAGGATAGAGGAAGACCTGAGAGGTCGACTCTAGTATAGAGGAAGACCTGAGAGGTCGACTCTAGTATAGAGGAAGACCTGAGAGGTCGACTCTAGTATAGAGGAAGACCTGAGAGGTCGACTCAAGTATAGAGGAAGACCTGAGAGGTCGACTCTAGTATAGAGGAAGACCTGAGAGGTCGACTCTAGTATAGAGGAAGACATGAGAGGTCGACTCTAGTATAGAGGAAGACCTGAGAGGTCGACTCTAGTATAGAGGAAGACATGAGAGGTCGACTCTAGTATAGAGGAAGACCTGAGAGGTCGACTCTAGGATAGAGGAAGACCTCAGAGGTACTCTAGTATAGAGTAGTACAATGAGTGCAAAATGTAAGACCATTATGTTTGCTGGGTTATATCATACTTTCAATATATTCCTCAAATTGGTAAACCAAATATCCTCTTTTTCAACCAACAATATTTATGTTTAGAGAAACGAAATGAATTGAAACACTTTTAAACTATTCCCTAAAGCTTCATCAATCATTCGCTCCCCCCTTATGCTGTAATACAGCCATTTAAACTCTACTCAGCGATGGCAACTTAATTTGAGTTAACAATTTTACAATCATTTTTTCTCTTTTCCTCAAAAATAGACACAGCGTTTAAAGAAATTTACATTTCACTCACATCACCTCCAACAACGCCAACCGACATCATCATCAACATAGCCGTCGAAGCACAACGACCGGAACTTACCAACCATCCATCCGAACAACAAACGTCTCTACCAGTCTAGACCACCAGCAAACGTACGATAAACTCGAAGCCAAACGGCCACAACTACGCGCAAGCGCACTTGTATATTATTTAACTTTACGGGTAAACCCACATTTTTTGTGGGGAGCAAAAAAAAAGTGAACAACAGGGAAAAAGTGTAAGTGTTATTATGTTTTTAATAAAGAAAAAATAATGATCAACAAAATAATAAAAGCGACACGAAGCAAATGAATTATTTCCCCCTAAAGTGATTACAAGCTTAGGCAAAAGAAAAGCAAACTAAATCAACAAATATTATTACTAAACAATTAAAACAACATACAAAGCATATATAAATATATAAGTTTTATAATAAAGGCAACAGCAGAAATAGTTCCAAGTGTAACGCGGCCAACCGACCAAAAACAAAACCAAAAAAAGGTTACGAGAAAGTTGACAGTGAGAAAAAATAATGAGAAGACCACACACGCAACATTAAACAAACTACGAAATAAATTGTAAAAATATATGTTCAATTTCAACAAAAGTATAAAGAAATATTAATTAAGAAAAAATATCTTAATTTCGTACGAAAATGTTTTAATAACCACAATACGAGTAAAAAGTGTTGATGTTGATCATGGCAAATTTTTTAATCAACATATTGCGGTTAAATCTTAAGGTCTGCTTTGGACTACAACGGTCACGTTTTGCGTTACGTATTTTTCCTACTCTGCGGAGACTGCGGTGCAGTGGTTTAATTCCTTTCTTTTGGTGCTTTTTTAATATAAAAGTGTTGAAATTGTCAAGCTCTGTGTCATACCCAGCTACAGGCGTGCTACTCGTTTATGGGGTTTAAGGATGCGTTTCCGCAAAAGGGTGTAATGGAGGTCTGAGATGCTGTTGGCTGAATGAGTGTTTTTCCCCGAAGAAGGACTTACAAGGAAAATGTGTTTGAAAATGCAAAACACGTACATTTATATTATGTCGACATTTTCCAGTAAGCATGTTATGACATGCACAAATGACATTTCCGTTTCCTCTCTCGTTTTCTACACCCTCCGCTGGGATGAGTTTTAACGGCATTCCTAAACTACGGATATAATGGAAAACATAAAATAAAAATAAGGAAATATAAGGGAAGGTGTGGCTAAAGTGAAAATCTATGAAGTTGAATTTTAAGGATGTTAAAACACAAATAAAGTTCTTCCAATAAGAGGTTTCATTTTGAATAGCCCGTTTTTTTAACAGTTGTCATGACGCAAGCTGCCACTACTTGATATACGCCAAAAGACTACGCCATTTATAACAATGGAACGATATACGCTTCAACAACGCATTGCAATTATTAAAATGCACTACACAAATGAAAACAATTTCGCGATCACTGTTGGCAAAACTAAAACATTTTTGGGTCTTCGCGAAGCTTCTTCTCGGCCAGGAATTGTGAAACTGGTGGACAAATATGAGCTGTTGGGACAATTTATTGATGTACAGAATCGATCTCCGTACGTCACTCAAGAACAACTGAGAATATTGCGTTGTTTGGTTTGGTGGGGTCATTGGACCTTACTTTTTTCGAAAATGAGCCTGGAGCAAGTGCTGCGGTTAATGGATTGCGCTATTTATGATTTGTTGATTAATGATTTTGTATGGCCGTTATTTAAAGATACTGATGTGGACGACGTTTATTTTCAACAAGATGGCGCTACGTGCGGCACAAGCAAAATACTATCGATCTTTACATGAAGTTTCTGACCGAGATTTTGCGATTTAGCACATTTATACTTTTTTCTTTGGTGCTATGTGAAAGATAAGGTCTAAGTATACCAATGACCCACAATTGATTAAAGGCCTCAACGATGGAATTCGCGCAGTTGTCGAGGACATATAGCCACAAATGTGGGAGTTAGAGATGGACAATTTCATGTAAATAATATGGCCCTGTAAGAGTAGCCTTGCAAGGATACATAGCCACAAATGTGGTAGTTAGTGATTGAATACCCTTTATTTTCTGGGAAAGCAATAAATGAAAAAAAAAAACGAATAAATATAGCCCCCTGATCTGTAATATATCAAGGGGTCATCAACAATCAGAACAGAATCATCAATATACAAAAAAACCTAGGTCAATCAACATTTTTCGTTTTTGTTATTTTGTAGTTTTCAAGAAAAATTAACATGAAATCTGTTGATTTACCATAAGTAAATGAAGAGTAGGCTTGCAGTAGGCTTTGTGTTGACCATTACACTGTGCTAGTCCAAAAATGTAACAGAAAGGAAACCCTATGGATGCATCTATTTCGACATTGCTGGATCCAGTGGTGCCAGCCGTTTTTCAATGTTAGCTCTTGTTTTCGTGATATTCGACCACATTAGAAGATGACTTTATACATCAGCGACGTCTACAAGGCAAATGTAGTACTTATCGAGACCAACACATTGATGTATCCCATGTGAAATCGATCTACAAACAAAAAAGATACGTTAAAAAACGATTTTGGGACGATTCTTCGGGTTCGGAAAAAATTTAAAAAAAAAGTTTTTGCGATTGTCTCGTGGTAAGCTTTTACATGGAGGCCAATCCGGTTTAAAAACCCTGAAATAATAATTTATTAGGTAGGTTATAAAACATATTCCATGCACAATCTCAGCCTTTTGATTTTATAGGTTCATATTAAATAACATTTTCGTTGCATTAACCTTCCCTCGTTATTCTTTGGCGGTTATGATCTTGTATAACAAATTAACAATACTTATTTTTTCCTTTGCTGTTATAATTTAACTTAAAATGTTTATAAGTCCTTATTGATTACTTTTATTGGCCAAGTTTCCACCAAAGCAGTGACGATTACTGCAAAATAAGAAAATATTAATAAATTTCGTTCTCTATGGCGGTTATAATCTTTTATAACAAATTAACAATACTTATTTTTTTCTTTTCTGTAATAATTCAACCAATTCCAGTTTTCTCCCGCAGAATTTCAGTGTTTGTGGGAGAGGGACGCATTCGTTACCGGTTACCTCCTTACCGACTGCGTCCCTCTCCCACAAACACTGCAATTCTGCGGGGGGATATTTCAAGTCTATATATGGACTTAGATTTCGATCTACGGCATTTAAAGTGCATTTTAACAAGTACGAAAGTTTCAGTCGGGTAAACCGACTAAGGTATACCCTCACTTTGTGAGTAATGTAATATTGAATATTACTCGAATTATTCTGTCAATTTGTGTGGGAGGTACCAGAAGGGTTTATCAAATACACTTTTTTTTGCTGAACATTAGATACTTTAAATTCATTGCACTGTGCCGACTTATAAGCATTTATGTACACTGGTATAAACGTTATGAGACATTAAATTGTGGTATGATGTGGGCATTTTGTGTGGGAGGTACAAAGAGGGGCGTGGCAATAACGCCCATTTTTCACAGGGCTATAGACACTATAAAAACATTACACTGTACAAAATTTCAAGTATTTTTATACACTGGTTTTAATGTTATAAGCTGTTAACTTTTGGTGCAAAAAGGTACCTTTGTGTGGGAGGTACCAAAAGAATAAAGAATCAATATTTCACAACATTTTAACCCTTTGTGGGGGAGGTACTAGAAGGAGCGGACCAATATGGCCCATCTTCGAACTTAGCCGGAGATAGAAAAAAATATTACCACATACCAAATTTGAGGTCAATCGGTTACTCCTTTCGAGAGTTATCGTGCGCACCAGCCAGCAGACAGACAGACACACAGACAGACAGACAGACGGATGGACATTGCTCATTCGACTTAAAATGACCCAAAACGGATTTCCTCCGAACATACTTGGGGTCTTAGGTCACTCCTTCGACGTGTTACACTTTTTTCCGTAGCAAATGATATATACCCTCGTCACACTAAAGTGAGGGTATAAAAATCTTAAAATGTAGCTCGCGACCTTAGAACAAGTAGATTCAAACTTATTAAAAAACGTATGTAGTCAGAACTTTGTTGTTCTAAGGTCGCATTATATTTCTTTCTTTTCGAAACAAAGAATGTTTGTTAGGAATCCATCTCCGAATAAAAATTCGGTTACATGTCTCTAGTAAGATATCTCTATAAATACCCAAATAAGCTCAAACAGAGTAAAAAGAATAAACATTAAAAAATTCACCAAAGAGTTGTAGCACAACAGAGTCCAAATGCTGGAGACAGCCAAAGGATATGCTACAAGTGTTGTTTAAAGGTTGAAAGGTTCTGTGGGAAATCACACACAAACACGTATCGACATAACAGAAATTTTGTGGCTCCAACACCTGCTGCTGCAGCTCCACTGTAATAGGGGAGCTTTCAAGAAGTACAATTGTAGAAAATGCATTTAATTTTACGCTTGAAAACATTCAAAGTTGCAACAATATTAACCGTTGCTGAAATGCAAGGGTGAAGGGTAGAAAGCAGCCCCATTTTATAAACAAACACGAATATTTACTTGGAGAAAAACTAAAAGAAAAAGTGTTCTAATTTGGTAATTTCTGCAGCAAAACGTGTGAGTTTTAATTAAAGGAATAACCCGAAGATTTTTCAAAATGAACAAAATAAAATTTCGTAAAAAGCTTACTTAATGCCGAGCCATAAAAAGTTTAAATTTTATTTGGAAATTATCCCAAAGTGCAAACTTCTACCAAAATACCTTTCTTAGATTATTATGGAGCTTATTAAACCGAACCTCACACCATCTCACCTTTCATTGCTCCTCATCGTGCGAAAGGATACATATGCCAGTCACAGTTTCGTTGTTGGGTTTATTCTCCTGGTGTTACGACGACGACAATTCTTGCTCTTTGTTTCGTATTCTGCTTTTAGACGGTAATTTATATGAATTTTCCAAATGTGACTTTGCATAATCATTTGTTATTATAAATTTTCCTTAATACGATACAAACTGCAGAGTCTACATCGGAGAGAAAGAGGAAAAACTGAGGAAATATTCTTATTTATGTGCAAAATATAAAACGAGTGAAATGCACAGTAAAAAAACGAATCCCCTAGGATTGTTAGAAATGCTAAGCAATTGTGGAAATCATGCAATTTATGTGCAATGCACATGGAATTTGCGATATGCTCGTAGCAACAGTTTTGTTGTGTTAGTGACAAAAATACCGGAATATAAAGTCTTTTAGAAAGTTAATGTAAATCTACATAAGATCGAGTACTTATTTAAACTCTGATGTGTAAGTAGACTTCGTTTGAGCTCGTCTGAAAAAATATAGCTTAGCGCAGGTCTTCCGTAAAATAAATAATTGACACATAAAATCTGCTATCAGCTTAATTCAAATATGCAGAAAATGGCCTTAATATATTCTTTAAAATAATAATTTTATTCTATAGTTGAAGATTTTCCACAAAAGAAGACTCTTCGTAAGATATTCTATAGTTGAATAAATTTCTTCAAGGTATTCTGTACAAAAATATTTTTTTATCTGAGGTCTTCTTAGAAAGAGAGCCTGAGATCTAATTTAGATAAAGATTGATTTTAAGATCCTTTATAAATGCATAACTTCACTAAGGTCCTCTATAAGAATATAAATGCATTAAGATCCTCTATAAAATAGAACCTTCCATTTTAGAATGGAAGGACTTTCATATGGTCATCTACAGTAGATGACCTTACTCAGTGATATCTACGACGATGTTTTTTTGGGATCTTCTTTAAAGTCTTCTGTAGACTTTCTTAAAGGCTTTCGGCAAAAGAAAGCTTATAATGTTTTTTCTTTTGAGAAATAGAGCCTGAATGATAAGGACCACATCTGATGTATTTTAATAAAGATCTGAGATCTTATATAGATGGAGACCATTCTGAGGACTTCCTTAGGGTCATGTACAGTGGAAGGTCTTCCTTACCGATCTTTTTTAACGAATATCTCATTGTGAAGACGACCTACCTTTTGTTTAACGCCTGCCTGTAGAGGGTTTCAGTAGAAGAATATATGTATACTAAAGTCCACTTAAGATATTGCTAAGTTCTTCAAAAGAAGTAGTAATTTTTATGTATTCTACAGGTTTTCCTTAAGATATTTTATGAAAGAAGATTTCCTTTTAAATCATCTGAAGAAGAACACTCAATCTGTAAAGCCGACAGCCTAAAGCCTTATCAGAAGACTTCTAAGATTTCAATCAATCTAATGAATATCAACTAATAAAATTATCTAAAGAAGAACACTCAATTTGTTAAGTGTTTAAGATCTTCTTCAATGTCACCTATAGAAGAACGAGAGCCTAAAACCTTATCTGAAGAATTCTAGGATTTAAATCGATAATTGTGGACTTGGAATAAACGTTCGATCATCCAATGAGTAAAATGTAGGGCATATAAATAATTCGTCCTTGCTGAACTTTGAGCAAACTCTGCTTACTTCATATACTGGGTATGTATATTTCTGTTTTCTCCATGGAAATGTTTAACGCGATCTTTAAACACGCAACTACTCCTCCACCAGCAGAACAACAACCATGACTGTGACTATTGTGACTACTTAAGGATAATAACCAAATTATGTGCTGGATGCTGTAGCTTACGTTTATGAATTGTTATGCTGACGCGTCAAAATTCTACGAGCAGAAAAAAGAAAACTGACTGCTTCAAGACGATGAATAAAAATAAAAGAATACGAAAACTTGCAACTTATTAAACGTGTGACATTTTGTGAAATGATAATCATTGCATGCCCAAAAACGGAAAAGACTCTTGAAACGTGTTAAAACAGAGAAGTGAACAGTATTTATTCTTAAGGCAGGGTTGAAAAGTCAACAACGAAGTGAGATGTTGGCAACCGTTTTGGTTGCTGCTGCTGCTGTCATCTGTTGTAGGTTCATTAACGTCATTCATGTGCGATGTGAAACTGTGACATTTGATTGTCTGTGATATTTCCTAACATTTGTATTCTTCTTATTTGAGCTTACTTTTAATATAATTTTCTATTGTTTGTTGTTAAATTTTTCTCGTCTCATTTTAGAAGAAACTCTTACTCATCTGCGTTCCTGTTGATACGGCCATCATCAGCGCAGTCGTCATCAACACAGACGGCGTCGTCATTATAGTGTTCTAGCCGTCCTCATTATCATCCTAGTCGTATCGTTGTCATCAGACAAATGTCAAAATGTTTTGTTTGTTGCTGCCAACAACAAAATGCAAGCAACAGCAAATTGCTATACTAATTATATCATTTTTTCTTTACGTGGATGGCATTCGTAATGAGGGTAACAATATGTTGCAGCAGCTCCAACAGCAACAGCCAATTGAAAATTCCAATTATCAAAGGTAAGTGCATATACTCGTACATATGTAAGCATATCCATCTGGGGAAAAACTGAAACTTAAAATTGTTAGGAAAAACTTGTGCCACAGAAAACACATTCAAATTCAAAAAGGGAAAATTAAAGCATCAAAGGGATAACAAAGGAAAAATGCATCTATTTAAAATCCAAGTAGCTGTAGAGTGTACATAGTACTCAGTCAGTGTAACCGTAATGTAATATGTAACAGTGATAGAATAAATGTGATAGAGGTTTCAATTCTATTAGCTTGTTCTACCACAACCACAACCAACCTAAATTTCAAAAGACCCAGAATACAATTTAAATTATTTTTTTCTCATTATAATTTTCCATTAAATGCCTTCCACACAATAATATTTGCGGATTTAGCGTAGATCCAAAAAAGCCCACTACTAATTTCTAAGAAATATTTTACAAAAACAAAATTTCTAAGAAACTTTCTGTAAAACATTGTATTCTGTATAATATTGTATAAAAACAAAATTTCTACGAAAATTTCTGTAATACATTGTTTCTAGGCATTTTCTATGGAAACAATACTTTTAAGTAATTTTCTATGAAACACAATTTCTAAAAAAATTTCTAAAATTAACATAAATTTACATTGTAAAATAACAATTATGTACAATAAAAACAAAATTTATTTAAAAAATCTTTAAAATACTAAGAAATTTTCTATAGCAAGACAAATTTTTAAAAATTTTTTATTTATAGAAAAATTAGAAATTTTTTATTTATTGAAAAATTCTTAGAAATTTTTTATTGACAAACCTCATGAGCAAAGGGCTGCATTAACGGCCCACTGTGCGGTAACAGGGCATAGACCAGACTTTGACAATGTAGAAATACTAACATAAGAAAGTAATTGCTACAGACGTTATACATTAGTATATAAATAAATAATAATATAAGTAAATAACTTCGAAGACATTTTTTATAAATAAAAAATTCCAAAGTAATTTTCTACAAAAAAAAACTTCGAAGAAATTTTCTATAAATAAAGAAATTTTCTATAAATGAAGAAATTCGAAAAAATGTTTTTTAAATAAAAAATTTCGAGGAAATTTTCTATAAATAAAAAATGTAAGACATTTTCTATAAATAAAAAATTTCTACGTAATTTCTGTAAATAAAAAATTTTTACGATATTTTCCATAAATAAAAAGATTCTAAGAAATTTTCTATAAATAAATTCCAAATTTCTAGATAATGTTCTATAAATTCTAAATTTTTGGGAAATTTTCTATAATTTCGAAATTTTTAGGAAATTGTCTATAAATTCGAAATTTTCTATAAATTCGAAATTTACAGGAAATGTTCTATTAATAAAACACTTCTAAGAAATTTCATATTAAAAATAATATTTTTATTTTTAAGAAAATGTCTATAAATGAAAATTTCTCTCCAATTTAAAAATTTCTTAGTAATATCGTCGGCTTAATGCTATTTTGGTCCATACGCCATTTTTGTGTTTTTTGAGTTAGGAGTAGATAATATGAGTATCAAGCATGCTCTTTCAGAATCTGCAATAATTTTTTTCCTATCTCGTCTAGTTTTCGAGATATTGGTAGGGTAAATCTATTTAACTCTGATTTACGGGAAATAATTTTGATATTTTTGTTCTATGTCTCCATTTTTCTATCGCCCTATATTTTTGACTCACTGTTTTACGTTCTTTCGATCACAATATGTAAATTACTCTCCTCCAATATCGATCCTCTTTGTGGTCCATGTAATACAAATACGAAAAAATATTAAAACAAAAGTGGATATGGACCAAAATGCCATGTTCAAAAATTGTTATAACTTGCTTATTTCTGAATGTAATGGCATAGAAATTAATGAGAATCATATAAACAATGTGAGGAACACTGTGGTACAAAAAGCGTGTAACTCTTGAGTCCCGTTTTTACTCAAACAATAAATTGCGTTTTTCTCCGTTCATACAAAATGGCGTATGGAACAAAATAGCATTAAGCCGACGATATGTCTATAATTTAAAAAAAGGTATAAATAACACAGATTATTTCTGATATACATATTTCAATTGTAGTTCTGATATTGATGAAACATTACATTCCCTCAATTGTTTTTCCTCCCATATAAAATGTTTTGTTCTAAAAAAGTACAATCAATGCCTTTTTACTTTTTCTAAACTTTGTAATTTTATTTCCTTTATTTCAGCCCGTCCTCATCGTCCTCAGTATTTAAACCATCGCCTTTAATAGAGTTTACACTGGCCGATGTAAACCAAATGCATGGTTTTAAAGCATTCGAAGATAGCAAATATCCCACCAGCATTCCGGCAACACCTACTTCCTCCGACACAAGCTCAGGAGGCACAACTTTGAGAAGTGACTCCGAAAGCTTTGGAACGAAAATTGAAACCCAAAACGATAATAGACGCTATTCGACATTGTACACAAATGGCGAACGGCAATTCCCATTTCCTAATGAGCAGCAGCAACAACAACATGGATTTCTTCCACAACACCAGTATCAGGACCAACAACAACAGCAACACGAACATTTTACCCAACAACTAACAGAAATGCCAATTTATATCTACAAGGATCCATATACAAATGAAAATTATCATTATACACCAACTGAGGCCAACAACAAGGATGTGGTGGTGACGGCGGCCTCGTCGCCAACATATAGCCACAACAATTACAATGGTAATGGGTACCAACAACAGCATCAGCAGCATCAACCTGCTGCTGTTGCTGCTTCACAAGATAATCAGGAATATTTGGTGCACTCAAGCATGTTAGTGGGTACACAACATGCATCCAGTCCGTATGTAACGTCCGGCAGTAAGGATGTCTATCAGAAACGTCCGGGTTTAGTTTACGATGAGAGTTACGTCTCTCATCCTAATGCGGTGCTGGAAAAGAAA
Source organism: Eudasyphora cyanicolor (assembly GCA_963930755.1). Lineage (NCBI taxonomy): Eukaryota > Metazoa > Arthropoda > Insecta > Diptera > Muscidae > Eudasyphora > Eudasyphora cyanicolor. The sequence continues at coordinate 5,703,840 of OZ005735.1, read as the reverse complement.
TCGGACGGTGTTGCAGCAGCAGCTAAGAAAACAAATAAAATTTCTTACGATTCGCATGATTACCCGCCGCCAAGTTATCACCAACAGCAAACATCGAATTTCCTACCCACTCCCGCACCTGAAGAACCCCCAACTCCAAGGCCTACCGCGCCTCCAGTAAGACCACCACCATCAGTCTACTATACTACACCAACACCTCCACCAGCCAGACCACCTCCCAATTACTATGCAACACCAAGTGCTCAGCCACCAAATCGTTCACCTCCGTCTTATGCAACACATCGTCCTTCTATAAGCGATGACTATGGACCGAGACCATCTCCACCATTTGGTGGACAGCAATATTTGCAATCATCGCAAAATGCGTTGCCTAATTATGCAAACAATTTGGATAATTATTTATCAAACAAACAGCAAACAGAGTATTACCGGCCAGAACAACCTCCTGCTGCTTACTATCAGCAGCAGCAGCAACATCAACATCGAGAAACCATACCACCTCCGTTTAGACAACAGCAGCAACAACAATATCAACAATCGCCATCTTCTTACCCTCCGTTTGGACAACATCAACAGCAACAACAGTCATCTTACCCACCTTATCAACCTCCCGCTCCTCCTCCATCCTCACAACCATCTTACAATAACTATTACGACTATCAAATTGGCGAAGTACCACCCCAAACACAAGGAGCTTTCAATTACCCCTACTCGCAGCCACCACCACCGCCAAATGGTCCTTATAGACCACCTTATGTGCCACCCACAACCACCCAACAACCAAGTGGTTTGGCTACTTTAGTACAATACGCCCCACAATTCACTTCACTGCTTTTGGGTGGCGGCGGAGGTGGTTCATCTTCGAACACTAATAATCCATTAGGTAGCCTTTTGTTGGGAGCTCTAACGGGTGGTGCCACCTCACCACAGTCAACCTCGGCGAACAATCGAAGGCCCATCAACTCCCAACTCATTAAGGCATTGGAGAATATCGCACGCAATGACGATTTGCAATGTGTGCCAAGGGTTTTATGCCAAATGATAGCTGCCCAAACACAACGTGGTCAATTGCCCAGTTTTATAACGTCGCCAACTATAACCAAGTGAGTAGTACAAGCGAATATATCGCAAAACAATGTTTAGTGTTAATGACAACGCTTCAAATGGGAGGGAGGAAATAAATTTAGGTCAGAGAAGGCCAACAGGGGACAGCAATCCCAAAGATCCTCTTTGAAACTGAAGTCTATCCCAAAAGTCTTCTTCATTATTATATTCCTTAATTTGAATTAGCTTCATTGGTTTTCCTGAGTAGAGTTATTGTTTACAACTAGAAATTTCTTTATTAGTTGAGCCGCCATAATGGATCGTCTTCAATACTTAATTCTTGAGGCAGCCTTAAAATTTTTCTTTAAAACTGGAATCGAACTCAGAGGTCATCTTTAATATCAAATTATACCTTAGATCTTCTTCAATAGAGTCGGACTCAAAGGTTTTATTTTATAACGTAGACAGAATATTTCTACGAGTCAATCACCTGCTTCATTATTTAATATTGAAGTCGACTTCATTGCATTTAAAGTGCATTTAAAGTATAAATCCGACTTAAAATGTCTTAAAAAATACTAGAATCGACATAGAGTTTAGCTTAAACAGAAATAATAAAAATATATTTTAAAATAAATTCCACGTCAAATGTCTTACAAAATACTAGAATTGATCTCAGAGGCATTTTTCAATACTCGAGTCAAACTTAAATTGAAAAAATAAATAAAACAAGTAAGAAAGTTCAGTCGGGTAAACCCGGTAAGATTGACGTTAGAGGATTTATATTTAAAAATTTAGACAAAACAAGTCTCTAATCAATATTAGATCTCCCTGAGAAGTCTTCTTCAATACTAAGGTCAACCTCTAAGTACTTATTTACAACTAGAATAAAGGTCAACAGTCTTGTATAGGACTAGAGACGACCCTAAAGGCTGCTCTAGAAGCTTTGGGCTGCTATGTCTTATAAAATGTCTTACAAAGCTCTAGAATCAATCTCAAATGCGTTTTTCAGTACTCCAGTCAAACTTAAATTGAAATAATAACAATAACTTTTAATATAAATATAATTAGATTGACCTTAGAAGTTTTTTATTTTAAAATGTAGACCAAACAGGTCTCTTATCAATATTAGAATCGGCCGCAGAGGTATTCTTCAATACTAGGGTCAACCTCAAAGTACTTATTTACAACTAAATTAAAGGTCTTGTTTAGAACTGGAGACGACCCTAAAGGCTGCTCTAGAAGCGGTTTTCAATATTAGAGTCGACTTCAGAGGAATATTTAAAGTATACATTCGACTCCAAATGTCTTATTAGAATCGGTTGCAGAGGTGTTCTTTAATACTAGGGTCAACCTTCAAGTACTTATTTACAACTAGAATAAAGGTCAACAGTCTCGTTTAGGACTAGAGACGACCCTAAATTCTGCTCCAGACACGTTGGGCTGCTCTAGAAGCGTTATTCAATATTAGAATCGACATCAGAGAGGGATATTTAAAGTATACACACGACTTCAAATGTCTTACTAGAATCGACCTTAGATGTATTATTCAAAACCGAGTCAGGCTTTAAATAAAGTAATAAAAGTTAAATAAGAAATAATAAAATCGGCCTTAGCATTTTTGTATTTTAAGCTGAAGACCGAACAGCTTTCCATCAATACTAGTGTCAACCGTAGAGGTATTGGTCGCTATTACACTCTACTTCAGAAGTCTTCTTCCATACTAGGGCCATGTACTTGTTTAAAACAATAGAAAATCAGCGCAGAGAAAACAATTTTATGCTATTATTTTTAAATAATACCCTACTTTATTTTAAGACTAAAAAAACAACAAATTGTAATTATAATAAGATTCAAAAATACCTTCCTTCGCTTTGAAGGAATTCTTTGATCTTCAGTCAGCTCAACTCCACAGTGAGAAAAACCATAAAATAACATCAATAACAGATCAATCCCGCATAGGGAAACATCAAAATAGAACGTCGCCACGAGCCAGGGCATCGTTAAAAAGAATACTCACCGCATTGTTGCTTTAGTGTGCAGTACTCTACATTACTTTCAAATCTACCACTAATATAGTGGAATAGAACGAAAGCTGTTGTTCGTGTAAACAAAGCATTTACCAACAACAAAAACAACTTTGAATTGTCGAGGGAAAAATAACACGGCGGCAGGCGATTGACTTGAAATTACTCTTACTTGAAAAACAATTCTTATATGTAAATTTGGAATAACTTTCGTATAAATAGAAGTAATGACATGTTGACCGCAGGCCAAAAACAACATTACTGCATCCGAAGAGTTGACTAACCACCAACGAAACGTCATGCATTGGTTGATGTTGGATTTCAAGGTCGTTTTCTTTTTCACTTGACTATTCAAAAATACCTTCCTTCACTTTGAAGGAATTCTTTGATCTTCAGCTCAACTCCACAGTGAGAAAAACCATAAAATAACATCAATAACAGATCAATCCCGCATAGGGAAACATCAAAATAAGATTTTTTGTTTTTTTTTTTATTTTTTTTTTTACGATATGTCTTTATTTGCAATCTATTTATATATAAAATAATAAGCAAATTTAATAATAATTTAAAAATTAACAGGGTTGTTAAGATCCAACGAGCTTAACGTACGAGTAGATCTAGTATTTACATTGTTGGTTTATACATATAATTGTAAAACAGAATATTCAGTCTTAAAATTATTTTATTACAAAAATGGGAGATCTAGTATATGATTTCTTTTCAATCTTCTGACTTCGTTACTATCATCTAAAAGGGATATGGATAGGGTATTTGGATGGTTGCTTAATCTATTGATGTAGTTGGTGCTGAACCTTGTTATTTCGTCTTTAACTTTCGGTACGCTAAGATCATTATGAATACAGTTGTTATTCACAAACCAGGGCGCATTTGATAACAATCTAAGAGTTTTAGACTGATATCTTTGTAAGATTTCAATGTTGGAGTTGCTGGCCGTTCCCCATAATTCGATGCCGTATGACCATACAGGTTTAATGTAGTTTTATATAGTTTAACTTTGTTCTCTAGACTTAACTGCGATTTTGGACCTAGTAACCAATACATTTTCTTCGTTTTTATGTCAACCTGTTTTCTCTTCGATTTAATTAGTCGCCGATCTATACAAAGTCCAAGATATTTCACACTGCTTGAACTAGGAACTATGACTCCATTTAGAGTAAGAGGTGGGCAATCCCCTGATCTGATAGCGAAAGTGACATTTGTTGACTTTTCAGGGTTGACATTAATGTTCCACATATTGAACCAAATCTGAAGTTGGTCAAGTTGTTTTTGTACTGAATTTGAAGCTTCCACGGGGTTGGAACTAGTATCTAAGATTGCAGTATCAGCGTTGTCAGTATCAGTATGCAGCGTATGTTGCCACTGTAACATCGGAATTAACTGGCATGTCGGACGTATATATAGTGTATAGTATCGGACCCATAACACTGCCTTGAGGTACTCCAGATTGTATTTTTCCAATTTCAGATTCATCACCATTGACAGATACATAAAAACTTCGTTGATTTAAGAAAGATTTCAGAAGTAAATAGTAACGAGCTGGAAATAAAGTTTTCAGTTTAAAAAGCAATCCGCTGCGCCAGACTCTGTCGAATGCTTGCTTGACATACAAAAACGCAGATGAGCAATACATTTTTTTCTCTAAAGAATCCCTTATGACATTCACAATTCGATGGCATTGTTCCGGAGTACCATGATCGCGTCTAAAACCAAACTGATGGTCAGGTATAACATTTAAAGCATCCAAAATAGGAAACAATCTCTTCTGAAAAAGCCTCTCGAAAACTTTGGAAAATATGGGTAGTAAACTTATTGGCCGATATGAACTAAGCTTATTTTCAGGTTTATTTGGCTTTCTCACCATTATAATTTTAGCATGTTTCCACTGAGATGGAAAATGTGACATTCTTACAATGGAGTTGAATATAATTGTGAGAAATACAATACCCTTTTTTGGCAGAGATTTTAAAATTTTTGCGTTAATGTTGTCATATCCAGGTGACTTCTTGGCATTCAACTTTTTTATTTCTTGCACTACTTCCTTGTAAGTGAACGGTTTTATAGGTGGAGTCATTTGACATGAGATATCAAGAAAGTCATCGATTTTCTGGCTATCAGTAGCACTGCAGAGTGAAAACGGTTTAACTGTTTCGTCAAGGAATTCTTTATAAGCCTCGGCGGTTTCAAGGTCGGATCTGCACCAGGATCCGTTAGGTCTTTTTATGGGAATATTCCGTTTTTGTGGTCGCTTCAAATATTTGGTCGCTTTAAATAAGTTGTACTCATTGTTGTTCAAGGGACTGAGATCTTTGAGGTAGTTTCCGATACAATCACTTTTGGTATCTCTTAAGCGTTTTTGAAGGTGCTGAGCTGCTCGGTTAAAGTTAGTTTTGTCGGTCCTAAGACGCGATCTTTGCCACAACTTCCTCAGCCGTCTTTTTTTATTTCGAGAGAAATGTGAATGTTTGAAATACTGCTTCCAGCTTCTGTTGGGGTAGATTGAAAAGCAGCTTCGTGAATTAATTTGACAAAAGACTCAACAGCGTCATCTATTTCAATTCCTGTTTTAAGAGATAAATTGAGATTTATATGGTTATCAATCCAATTCTGAAAACTTTGTATATTTGTTTTCGGTGATATTAGTGGTTTGCTATTTGACAGTTTACATGGTGTCGATTTATAATTCAGCAGAATTGGTGTGTGATCAGAGCCTAACTCGTTGCAAGCAGTAATATCAAGCAGATGTTGTGGTATACCAAAACAGACAAACAAATCTAATAAATCAGGTATTTTTCCAAGATCGGCGGGCCAATACGTAGGCTTTCCTGTGGAAAGTGTAATGTAATTGTTTTTGGTGACACACTCGTATAATTGTTTTCCTTTTGGGTTATTTAGTCTGGATCCCCACCAAACGTGCTTAGCGTTAAAATCGCCGCCATCTATAAATTTACTACCGATACTTTTAAAAAAGTTATCATACATACCACAGTTCACACTGAATCTGGGTGGAAAGTAAACAGAATATATTGAAACTTTGCTGTTATTTTGACACATTATTTTCACTCCAGCCGCTTGGAGATAGCTTTCTGAAACAACATCTAAAGTTTCATATTTTATTCTCGAGTTAATAAGTACTGCAGATCCACCGTGGGCCCTATCATCTGGATGATTGGACATTATTATGTCATATCCTTTTATGCGAAGGAATGACCTGGAAGTTAAATGTGTTTCAGAAACCAAAAATATATCTACATTGTAGAGATTAAGAAATACTTCTATTTCATTTAAATGATTAGAAATGCCATTTGCATTCCACTCGGCAATTATCAAATCTAATTGCATATCTTTGTCATTAACATAGACATCATATTTATGAGAGTATTTGTTAACTCTATTTGTTTCTGAAGCATTGTTTCGATTCTTTGCAGTAACGTATTTTCGTTAACTTCAGTTCCTCTTATTACTTGCGAGTAAGTCATTGAATTTTGTACATTGTTGTTGTTTCTTTGAGCAAAATAATTATTTCTGTTGAAATTTGAAGATTCCACATTATGTCTCGTAGATCTAATTGTTCTTTTGTGGACTAGGTTTTGATAAAATTTGCAACCTTTGTAGCTTGACGTATGGCTTTCATCGCAATGTACACATTTGGCTGGAGTGTTAGGTGTTTTTTTTTACATTCAGTGGTTGAGTGATTTAAGCCACATTTAACACATCTAAATGGTTTACGACAATATGATTTCGTGTGCCCAAATTCTTGGCATCGGTAAAATTGGACAATTTCATCAGACTTCTTTGGAGCCTCTACTTTAACGATTGCATTATCAATTGCGCGGATGTTAAATATTTCCTGGTTGTTCGCTTTCGGATCTAGGTCGACAAAGAACATCGGTAGTGGATTTTTCGTAACACGGCTGACAATATTTCGAACACTTCGCACTTCATGTCCAAGAGTTATGAGATGAGCCTTTATATCAGATATACTGGTTGAATGATGAAGGCCTTTAATCACAACCCTGATTATAATAAGATAGAAAAAAAATGTTTACAATAATTCCTTATAAGGCAGAGTAGTTTTAACTCATGTTAAAGGTTTTCATTTTTAATGCATATTGTAAATTATTTTTAATTGGCCTGATGGCTTTTTATTACATGTTAAGGAGAATAAATGAAATGAAATGAAAATGTCGAGACTTGTTTAAACTAAACACGATCCTAAGAACTTCAGTATTTAAATCCACCATAAACATGATTTTGAATACTCCATTCGACTGTAAAAGCCTTATTCAATACAGGGTCTCCCATATTCGACGGACCCATCTGGCAACGCCATAACTTTTGACAGAGATGTCAGATCGCTTAATGACATACCGCGTTTGAAGCGTCAGTCCAAGCAGATTTTTACCATGGAACAATACACGCCACGCGAGCGCTCTGAAATAGTTGAAATTTACATTCAACAGAAGAAGTCAAGTCAACGTGCTTTTAAAATATTAAAAAATGTGAGAAGTGCGCCTTCTAAGAACACCATTAAGCGTTTATACGAAAAATTTTCGACTGGTGAGGCTCTTTCTAATCCGAAGAGGCCAAATAAAAGTCGACTAAGGCGATCGGCCGAGAATATCGCTGCCGTACGAGCCAGTGTTGAGAGGACCCCAAGAACATCCCAAAAACGCCGTTCTCAGCAGTTGGGCATGGCTCGGTCCACTTTACAACGGTTTATTGGCGTTGATTTGCATTTGTTCCCGTACAAAATTCAATTGACGCAAAGATTGTTGCCTGCGGACAAGCCTCGTCGATTGGAATGGGCCCAACGAGTCCGTGGGTCCGTCGAATATGGGCAACCCTGTACTAGATTAGACTTCAGAGGGATATTTAAAGAATACATTACACGTCAAATGTCTTACAAAATACTAGAATTGATCTCAAAGGCATTTTTCAATACTCGAGTCAAACTTAAATTGGAAAAATAAATAAAAAAAGGACAGCCTTAGCCTTTTTTATTTAAAAGAATACTAGAGACAACAGTAGATGTCTTGATCGATATTACAGTGACCTCACAGATATTTTTCAATACTAGCGCCAACACCAAATGCTTTAGATGACACTAAAAGTCTTCATCAATATTTTAACAGATAATCTTTAATACCGGAATTGACTCTAGAAGCTTATTCAATATTAGAGTCGACTTCATAGCAAATTTAAATACATACTATATTCGAATCAACAGTTTTTTTTACAACTAGGATCGGCCTACATTCCAATTCTTGAGTCATACTAGTATCGTACAGAAATATTCTTTAATATCACATTAGGCCTCTTAGGTCATCTTAAATGATAGAGTACTCAGAGGTCTTCTTAAAAACTAGAGTAGATCCTAAAGGTGTTCTTCAATGTAAGTGTCGACCTAATGATCTTCAGATCGGCCTTAGAAGTCTTTTTCAATTCTTATCATGTCATGTTTTCTTTCGTACTAGAATCGGCATTAGAGGTATTCTTCAATATTAGAGTCTGCCACAGAGTTTTTCTTAATTTGTAGAGTTGAACTCAAAGGTCTTTTCAGAACTAAAGTCTTCTCAACTCTAGAATTGACCGTAGAGATATTTTTCAATATTAGAGTCGGCCACAGAGATCTACATTAAAACTAGAGCTAACTTTTGACTCCTTTTCAATTTTAGAAATGGATGCTCAGAATTGTTCTCAGATCTCTTATATATAAAGTTTCATATATACCAGGGGTATATATAAAAGTTTTCTTTATTTCTTCTGTACAATCCTAATATATTTATAACTCTTCTCATTTTTCCTAGTTTCCTGGCTGGCTTTCCCGCTATGTCACCAGCTATAATATATGGTCGAGCAGCCTTGTTGGGTATTAGCGGCGGAGAGAAAAGTTGCCGCCAGACCTACTTGAAGTGTCCCAAAAATGAGGTAAGAGGAATACATCTATACAATCCGAGAGGAAACTTTTAATGGTTTCTAATACATTTCCATTTTTTGCTGTCCTCCCCTACAGATTGAAATAATTAATTATCTCAATAATCATCGTGGCGGGTTCTTTAAATTCTTTAGCGAACCAGACGAGGAGTCATTTAACCAACAAAACGGAAATCATGATTCATCCCAGTCTGGAGCCACGTCATTGTTTAGCATTTTGTCAGCATTGACGGGCACTCCAGCGGAAACGGTTACAACACCACGACCCAGACCAAAGCCGCAACCACAACCAGCTTCCTCGGATATAACCGATACTATAGGCAACTTCTTTACCAATCTGCTGTCTGACTATATGGGAGGTGGAGCCACCGTAGAGTACCAAAGAAGAAGGAGAAGAAGTGTAGCCGACAGCAGAGTACGTTTTGAGGATGAAGACGATGAAAGCTTTGATTTTAATCAACAACCCGAGGAAGACTACAATGATGATGAGGACACCGAGGATACCCAGAAAAATGTTGAGTTTGTCTACGAACCAGAGTACAACAATGATGACGAGGAAAGTGTTAGTGCCACTGAAGCTAGAGTAGTACACCGTCCCTCTCCCAAAGGCAAACGATTTAAATTCTTTCCGGAAACGGATAGCCAAGCAGAAGGTAGTGAGAGACCTAAGGATGATATAATAGAGTTGGTGGAAAAATTCAATGAATTCAATAAAGGAAGAAAATTAAAGTTTCCATCTGATACAGCAGAAAGACAATACATTAGTGTGGCCAGAGAACATTTAAGAGACGCTAAACATTTAGATGTCAATAAGCAAAACAAGCAATTTAACTATGGTCATGAGTTTACCAACTATGAGCGAGAGACATATGATAGTAAACGAGATTCAAAAAAGGTTAAATTCTATAATGAAGCTGAAGGGAAGGAGTATGAGAATGCATCTGGTGGTGGTAGCCAAGAAAATTATGACTTAAAAACCGCGGAGACTGCTCATGGAAGTTCGAAAATTAGATTTCCCGAACGTGAAGGGAAAATTCTCAATAAACCCTATTATGCAGCTTCGTTTTCCTACAATCGCCAACAACAGCTGCAGTCATATGAGGAAAATGAAAATAAATTTCCTAATAATCAAAGCCCTAATGAATTCCGAGAAGACAACGGACAGGAAACAAATTTCTACAACGACAATGCGGTCTTGTCAAATGTGGCCCAAGGTTTTCCAAAACCTTCCAATGACTACAATCAATATAACCCTCCAGAAAGACCAGAAAACTATTATGGATATACCACTCGGCCTTCCGCAGCCAGTATTTATAACTCACATGTGACGTCTGTGAATTCTATAAATAATTATTTAAGCAATAGCGCCACAAATCATAATTACTATGGTGGGTCTCCAACTTCATCTCAAGGCAACAGCGACTCCAATTACTTTTTACCAACACCTGCTCCTGATCGTGATGTAGACAACGACTACAATAATTCCCTATATCCAAATAACAATTTCCAGGCCAATGATCAAGATGCCAATCAGTATAGCAAGCATGAATTCAACAAATCTCAAAGATATACCAGCAGCACTTCGTCAAGCAGCAGCAGCAATAGACAGACCTACAATAACAACAGGCAGACCTACAATTCCCACAGACGTCCATCATCCGGTAACAGTCAATCGAACAGTTCCTTTAACTCGGGGAACTCTAAAAGATATCATTCCAATTCTTACAACGATTCCATCAACAATCGGTATCATTCCTCGTTATACACTAACAGGCGCACGACCACCACTCCCAAGCCGCAAAATGGCAATATTTATATCACAAATTCCAGGGGAGAAACGGAGTACTACATAAGGCCAGATGGCAGAAAGATTTATTTGTAATTTAATTAATGGTGCCTTGTGTAAATTTAAAGGGGATATACATATTTATTTAAAGTCGAATAATTCGAATTTGTACAAATCTAAAAACGCAACTTAATAACGCAAAATAAATTATTTATATATTATACGATTTATCTGTACGAGTTTTCATATATTTTTTATCATCCACAAGGTATACTTTAGTTTTCATCTTTATATTGTGGTAACCAATGGGAATGCTTGGAAAAGTGAATCTGATTGGAATCTTATACCAATTATCAATTGACAATCCATTGGGAGAAGAAACTAAACGAATTTCAGGAAAAATGTAACACAGAGATGTTGCAAACTTACTTATTAATAAATTGAAATTGTAATGTGATTTACCTTATTGCAGTATTGTGATTCTTGCGTGTTATTGTCCTGAATCCGTACTTCACTTTTCACCGCGCTAACTGTTGTGCAGTGTTACCGTTGTGCGACTAAAGGGACAGTTTTGCCCCTTTTTTTCAGCCGTGACACTTTTGCGCCCCTTTTCTTTTGGGATACTAAATGTGCCGCTTTTCACATTTTTGGTGCCACTTTTGTAAAAAATTATATTTTTGCACTATTTAAACAGCATTTTACGTACTAATGTACGTAAATAACGTATGAAGACAATAAATTGCCAAAAAGTAATGATAAATAAAAAAATAAATGTAAAATATATGATATTTCATATATTTACTTAGATAGTATACATCACAAAAAAGTTTTGTGTAGCTTTTTTTAAATTTGTTTTAGAGTAAAACACAGGTACTATTATCGAAATATATTGCATAACCCGATCACGTCCATTCCGATATATGGACATATCACAGATGCCGTTCGGAAATTCGTAGTTAAAAGCAGAAACTGTGCGAATAATTTATTTTTCAATTTATAATATTTTATATATCAGATCCACATGAAAATTGCAGCAATTCAGCAATAAAAATAATTTAGCGCTTTGGATTTCATTATAATAAGCTCTGTGACAATGCACATAAAATGTAATGTCATGTACACATATAGTTTTTTTTTGATTTGTAGAAAATGTGTACAAGTTTTGATTTTACTGTATTTTGCCTTATATAAGAACCTTAAAAGCATGCCACTTTATTTTATGAACGTGTGCCCCGTTTTTCGGAAAAATCCCCTTTTTCTGCCCCTTTCTGAAATTTTCCAACGGTAACACTGCTGTTGTGAATACAAATGTCACAGCGATCATTGTTTACAGCTCGCCTATTTGTGGGCGGCAGCGTACGGCGATTAATGCCATCTATTTATATACGAGAGCGCGTTTACAAAGAATGAAAATACATACATATGTATTTAAAATTCGTAAACCCACAAAGGTGACACTAAAATGTTCCGAAAATACATACATATGTAAGTACAAATATGAAAGAGTGCATTCTAGACAAGGACGACTTATAAAGTTTGGCACCAGTTTGATGTCAGCTTTTCAGATTGAAGTACATATATAAGAATGAAACGATCTTCCAGGGGAGCCATGATCACATTTAATAAATATATTCATATTTATGTATGTAAATATTTAAACTAATTTTTTGTGTATGGTGCATTAAAAATATTTTACTTCATAATTTTTATTAAAGACAAATAAATATAAGGACGAAATGTAAAAATCTGTCAGTTAACAGTTTTCCGCGAACATAGCTTGAACTTTTTTGCACTTAACTTAATATTAATTTTTTAATTGTAACAATTACAAAAAAATGGGAAATTTGGTCTGAAAATCAAATTCCTATTCGTTCGGAAATGACACTTACCCCAAAGACAAATAAATACATATACGAAGGACATTCCTCCCGGACGAAACGTCAAAATCTGTCAGGTACAAACGAATAGGAATGAACTGTCACACGCGAAAAACCCGTTTCCTCACTTATCGTTTAATATTAATTTTTTAATTGTGAGAAATATAAAAATTTTGGGAAAATCGTTATGAAAATCGGTATGAAAATCCGCGAAAAACATTAATCGTTGAATTCTTATTCGTTCGTAACTATACTTACTCGCTCCCGACTGATTAATATTCTTACTTTATAATTTTTGTTACCCGCTATGGGAAGGAATGTCTTCTTAAATTCTCTAGTTTTTGATTTTTATGGGTATTTTGACTTTTAAAAATGTCCAAAAATGACATACGAATGCAATGATTTAAAAGATTCTAGTCGACTTTGTGAAACCGATTTTAACAAAGTTTACGTCGTTTGACCGTAACCGGATTTTTTTAAACTCCCAGCAAAATTTCTCATTACCAAATAATCCGACGAGTAAGCAAAGTTCGATAATGGTAAGTACTTATTATTTAGCCACTTGTCTCATTATTTTAACATGGGAATGTCATTGGAGGAAAGTACTTCCCAAAAGCATACAATAAAGTAGCATAATAAGTACTTATTTGTAGCATCGGCATACCACATAAATATGTGCTTATATTTTCACGATTTTAAGTACTTGAATAATGCATTACCAATAAGTTATAAAATAAGTATTAGATATGTAGAAATGGCCATTTAAAGTGATTTTTTGCATATTGTCGCGCATTTTTCTCGAAACAAACAATTTCATCATGCCAGAATTTTTGAACCCATTCTTCAACGGTCTAACATTATACGATATACGTAAATATTTATGGTATCAAACCTGCACGTATTATTTGAAAACATGCTGCAAAATAAATAAATCTTGTACAATAACCTACATATAGCCAAAATTGCATTATATCAAAAATTGCCAAAAAGATTTTGATAGCAAAAAAATCACTTATTTCTGTTGTTATTGGTAAGTCATTATTAATAAGCCGAAAGTAATGCAGCGAATAACGAGATGTCATTATTTGGTAATGCAGGGAATAATGACAGGTACTTACCAAGATTTTGCTGGGCTGTTACCTTTTTGAAAACATTTTTTAAAGATTTTAACTTTAAAAAAATATACAGAATTTGTTCCAGATTCTTAAAAATCCAAGACAGTAATTGGATTTTTATGGACCGTTAATCCGATCACAGATAAAGAAAATATTCTGGAAAACGCAATTCGAAAAAATTCTGGATATACTTGGAAAAATTTGCCTCGTGTGAAGCAGGACTTTATATGTTTTGGTGGCCCGCAGATGATCATACTTGACAAGCAACGTAACAATTCATGGCTGTGTACACACGATTGCCAGATCGGACAACGTTATCAACCCTATTAAAATGCTGCAAAGGTGAATTGACAGTTTAAACGATTGCAAGAACACCTTACAACTTCATATATTTTCAATATATTTTGTAAATACTTATATTTATATGCACGATTGCCAATAAAAATATTTTACAGACAGTGTTGCTAATAAAATGTTTTTCTAACATTGGCGCCGTTGTCACATGTATAAACTTCGCACGTCTAATAATCTGACTTTTCTGTCAACGTTGCAAGACAAAAATTGTATGTTCTCATTTGCACATTTGGGTTGCATTTTTCTGACAATATTGTCCGATATGGCAATCATTTGTACTTAGCGTTACTCCTTTTTATCCGCACCACGATAAATGCAACACTGTACTTGCAAAGACATTCAGCTCATCAGCTGATCTTGTTTACATTTGTATTCAGCAACGATTATTTGCATTAACATGTCCGTTAAATATTTTAGTAATTTTTTATATTCGTGGTATAGTTTACGCGAAATATTTTAAATACGTGAAACATTGATACGTGCGTGCCGAGAGAAATTTATTAATTTGCTCAAACTGCATCGATTTTTGATCTTGAAAAAGAAGGTGGACAAATTTCAAGTGTCATTCGAAACCATTTGCTTAGGTCTAATAATTTAAAGAGGCTCGTCGAAGAATCGCCATGTTTTAAGTATGGTAAGTTCCTAAAGAAACTAGATAAATTTTCACATTCCATGATTACTTTAAGATTCAGATTAATCTGAGTTGTGGAATTTATTTGTCCCATGTTGATGTTTAGTTGACTACATGTGATTAAACTTAATCGATGATTTTACATAATATTTCCTTAACTGAACTAAAGCTAAGTATAGACGATTGCCAGATCGGACAACGTTATCAACCCTGTTAAAGTGCTGCAAATGTTCGGACAATGACAGATTGATAGGCAACGTTGAATTGACAGTTCAGGCGATTGCAAAAAAACCTTATAATTTCATATATTTTGTAAATATTTGTATGCAGGATTGTCAACAAAAATTTTTCCGCCACTTTTCTGGCAATATTGTCCGATCTGCTAAATCGTGTGTACTTAGCTTAAAATCGCGAAGAATTTGTACGTATTATTATTTTTTTTATCGGAGAGAGTTGTGTACTTTTGTTGATCGATGGAAATTTTCAAATTGCTTTTTATATACATATTTATTCCTTAAATTCCTGTTGAAACATAGGGCCGTACTAAATTCATTTTTATTGATGTTTAATAAAATATTCAAAAACATGGTATACATACCTATTTTAAACTTGAGCCAATTATATTTGTTATGGAATGCTAAAGAATAATTCAAGATAATTTTTATTATTGCTCCTTTTTAACTTATTTGTTTGACTATATATTTTTTTACTATATGGAGTTACCTATGCTAATATTTGTAGAAATATCAACAATTGTGCAAATACAACCAAAAAAAAGGCAAATACAACCAAAGCATACAATTTATATTATTTTTGATTTTATATATTATTGAACTGTGATTGATGTTTGTAGCACCTAAAAATACCAGAGTTGGAACCACCTTAAAGTATCGAATCAAAATATCCAGCTGATTTGATATATCGATGTCTGTCCTTCCTTCAGTTCATCTGATTTTCATGTAAATGTCGTAATCAAAGTACAGGTCATAATATTGATGACATTTGTTTGGGACAGACGACTTGTTCGCGTCAGAGATTATCGGTATTGATTTTGGAGAAAATTTGATCGAATTAAGATGATTAAGAGCAATATAAAGTACAAATTCTTAGATTTTACCCAGATCAATTAACAAATGTGTTCTCCAAAGCGTCAAGAAGTCACATCTATGTATCTTTCTTTTTTTTAATCGTATAGCAACAACTTAAACTACATAAAATTCTAAGAAAATTCTCCGAAGAAACCATGTATCTAAAATAAAATTCTAATCTGCGCCTCTCGATTTGAAAATTTATATGCCCGCCTTTGCCAAAAAAAATAAATGTTAGCAAAAATAGCTTTTTCCAAAAATAAATCGAATTTTCTGAATAAAATTGTTAAGTGTGGTAGTTCTTTTGCACTTTATATCTTTTCTACACTCAACATTTTTTCATTAAAAAAATATTTACCCAATTAAAAAATTATTAAAAAAAAATGATTTGTTCATTTTGTGTGGGAGGTACCAAAAGGGCCGTGGCAACTTCGCCCAGTTTTCACTGGATTGTAGGTACTATGAAACAATTACACTGTACAAAATTTCAAGTCTTTTTGTGCATAGGTATTCAAGTTATATGCTGTTAACTTTTGGAGCAAAATGGTCCATTTGTGTGGAAGGTACCAAAAGGGGCGAGGTAACTTCGCCCATTTTTCTTGATGTGCTAGTGACTAATAAAATAATATTATGTGTAGAATTTCATAGGATTCAAATAAGTAGTATAGAAGTTATTAAATAATCAATAATTCACTTAATAAATATTAACACTTTGTGTGGGAGGTACTAGAAGGGGTGGGCCAATATGGTCCATCATCGAACTTAGCCGGAGATAGAAAACAATATTACCACTTACCAAATTTGAAGTCAATCGGTTAATTCTTTCGAGTTATCGTGCGCACCAACCAGCAGACAGACCAGCAGACAGACGGGCGGACATTGCTCATTCGACTTAAAATGGCCCAAAATGGATTTCCGCCGAACATACTTGGGGTCTTAGGTCACTCCTTCGATGTGTTACACTTTTTTTCGTAGCAAATGATATATACCCTCGTCACACTAAAGTGAGGGTATAAAAAGTAGAGTGCAGACAACATCAACTTCCGAACAGTACTGTTTAAAGACGGTGTACAATGATTAATATTTTTTACTCATTTTCTTCTTTTTTATCGTAAATAGTATACTTGATTCGAATCTTTCTCATACATTTTTTATTGTTCTTATTTTTACATTAGTATACTGATTACACAGTGCAACAAACAAAATGGGAATGGGATGAAACCAATTGCAAATGAAAGTTGGCATTATCCATAACAAAACCTTTAAGGTTTTTTTCGGTTCAGTGCTACATTTTTTTTACACGCATGTAAAGTTGGTCATTTTGAACCGTTTTTTCTATGAAAATCGACAAGAAATAGCACCATTTGTATGTCAGCGCCATCTATGTAATACATGAATTCCTCGACCCCAAAAACAATAGGCACGTTTTCGTTACAAGCTAGCACTTTTAGTTTAGCACTTTGCAACGAAAACAACTGACTTCCACTAACTGGCACATAAGCAATAAGTGGCGTATTTTCACTATCTGGTAGCAATGGTGTCATGAGTTGCGAAGAAAGAACAGTGCGAAACAGACAAAAAATTCGTGAAAAGTATTTATAAAACATATATTTACTATTCTATGTTCAATTGTGTACACTCTTTTTGCAAATATTAAAATAATTTCCCATTTTTGTTCTTCTTCTTCCCGTTAATTCACAATAATTGATAAAATCTCCAAAAATGGGATGCCATATTGCTAAATATAGGGTGCCCAATCTGGCAACATCATACTCGATTAAGACATGAACACAAGCACCAAACTTCATCGGGAACTAATAGTGCTTAAAAGTGCTTAGCTCCCCATACAAATTAAGCACTTATGGTGTAACGAAAACACGCCTAATAAGATACCACCAAAGACAATATAATTTAAGAAGACATTCCTTCCTGTAGCGAGTAATTGTCAGTTACGAACGAATAGGAATTTGATTCCAACGAGTGAAGTTTTTCGCGGATTTTCAGACCGTTTTTCCCAAATTTTTTGTAATTGTCACAATTAAAAAATTAATATTAAACGATAAGTGCAAAAAAAGTTCAATCAATGTTCGCGGAATACTGTTTTTTCGCGTGTTACAATTCATTCCTATTCGTTCGTAACTGATAGATTTTGACGTTTCGGCCTGAAGGAATGTCTTCTTATATTCTATTTGTCTTTGGATACCACAACTTTCCATGATAATAAAAAGAAATAAGCATTTTTAAAAATCGAAGAAGAAAGTATAAAAGGACAAAAACATTAATAATTATTATATTTGTTGCAGTGCTGACTTAGTTGTAGTAATTGAAATTACCTTCAAAACAATAGGCATGTTTTCGTTACAAGCTAGCACTTTTAGTTTAGCACTTTGCAACGAAAACAACCGACATCCACTAACTGGCACATAAGCAATAAGTGGCGGATTTTCACTATCTGGTAGCAATGGTGTCTTGAGTTGCGAAGAAAGAACAGTGCGAAACAGACAAAAAATTCGTGAAAAGTATTTATAAAACATATATTTACTATTCTATGTTCAATTGTTTACACTCTTTTGCAAATATTAAAATAATTTCCCATTTTTGTTCTTCTTCTTCCCGTTAATTCACAATAATTTATAAAATCTCTCCAAAAATGGGATGCCATATTGCTAAATATAGGGTGCCCAATCTGGCAACATCATACTCGATTAAGACATGAACACAAGCACCAAACTTCATCGGGAACTAATAGTGCTTAAAAGTGCTTAGCTCCCCATACAAATTAAGCACTTATGGTGTAACGAAAACACGCCTAATAAGATACCACCAAAGACAATATAATTTAAGAAGACATTCCTTCCTGTAGCGAGTAATTGTCAGTTACGAACGAATAGGAATTTGATTCCAACGAGTGAAGTTTTTCGCGGATTTTCAGACCGTTTTTCCCAAATTTTTTGTAATTGTCACAATTAAAAAATTAATATTAAACGATAAGTGCAAAAAAAGTTCAATCAATGTTCGCGGAATACTGTTTTTTCGCGTGTTACAATTCATTCCTATTCGTTCGTAACTGATAGATTTTGACGTTTCGGCCTGAAGGAATGTCTTCTTATATTCTATTTGTCTTTGGATACCACAACTTTCCATGATAATAAAAAGAAATAAGCATTTTTAAAAATCGAAGAAGAAAGTATAAAAGGACAAAAACATTAATAATTATTATATTTGTTGCAGTGCTGACTTAGTTGTAGTAATTGAAATTACCTTCAAAACAATAGGCATGTTTTCGTTACAAGCTAGCACTTTTAGTTTAGCACTTTGCAACGAAAACAACCGACATCCACTAACTGGCACATAAGCAATAAGTGGCGGATTTTCACTATCTGGTAGCAATGGTGTCTTGAGTTGCGAAGAAAGAACAGTGCGAAACAGACAAAAAATTCGTGAAAAGTATTTATAAAACATATATTTACTATTCTATGTTCAATTGTTTACACTCTTTTGCAAATATTAAAATAATTTCCCATTTTTGTTCTTCTTCTTCCCGTTAATTCACAATAATTGATAAAATCTCTCCAAAAATGGGATGCCATATTGCTAAATATAGGGTGCCCAATCTGGCAACATCATACTCGATTAAGACATGAACACAAGCACCAAACTTCATCGGGAACTAATAGTGCTTAAAAGTGCTTAGCTCCCCATACAAATTAAGCACTTATGGTGTAACGAAAACACGCCTAATAAGATACCACCAAAGACAATATAATTTAAGAAGACATTCCTTCCTGTAGCGAGTAATTGTCAGTTACGAACGAATAGGAATTTGATTCCAACAAGTGAAGTTTTTCGCGGATTTTCAGACCGTTTTTCCCAAATTTTTTGTAATTGTCACAATTAAAAAATTAATATTAAACGATAAGTGCAAAAAAAGTTCAATCAATGTTCGCGGAATACTGTTTTTTCGCGTGTTACAATTCATTCCTATTCGTTCGTAACTGATAGATTTTGACGTTTCGGCCTGAAGGAATGTCTTCTTATATTCTATTTGTCTTTGGATACCACAACTTTCCATGATAATAAAAAGAAATAAGCATTTTTAAAAATCGAAGAAGAAAGTATAAAAGGACAAAAACATTAATAATTATTATATTTGTTGCAGTGCTGACTTAGTTGTAGTAATTGAAATTACCTTCAAAACAATAGGCATGTTTTCGTTACAAGCTAGCACTTTTAGTTTAGCACTTTGCAACGAAAACAACCGACATCCACTAACTGGCACATAAGCAATAAGTGGCGGATTTTCACTATCTGGTAGCAATGGTGTCTTGAGTTGCGAAGAAAGAACAGTGCGAAACAGACAAAAAATTCGTGAAAAGTATTTATAAAACATATATTTACTATTCTATGTTCAATTGTTTACACTCTTTTGCAAATATTAAAATAATTTCCCATTTTTGTTCTTCTTCTTCCCGTTAATTCACAATAATTTATAAAATCTCTCCAAAAATGGGATGCCATATTGCTAAATATAGGGTGCCCAATCTGGCAACATCATACTCGATTAAGACATGAACACAAGCACCAAACTTCATCGGGAACTAATAGTGCTTAAAAGTGCTTAGCTCCTCATACAAATTAAGCACTTATGGTGTAACGAAAACACGCCTAATGTATAGCACATTAAAATCGGTCACGTGTTTTGGGAGATACAAGCTAAAGAATGAACACACCTTTTAGAAAAAAACCTAATTTCGTCAAGATTTAATTGCTCATAACTCTTAAAGAATTTTTTTTTTATAATTTTTTCTTGAACTACGTTTAAGATATTTTTAGGAAAATAATACATACACAAAATTTCGAAGCAATCAAAAATAGTGATGTCAAAAATCGTCCCGTTTGGCATGGTGTTAGGTCAACGTATTAATGTTTTGTATTTTGTTAATTTAGTCCCTAAAATTAAGTTTATTTTGCCTTCATTTTATTTCATTTATTTTGTAATTCATTCATGTTAATTATTGTATCTTATTTTAACTCATTTCGATTTATTTGTAATTCATGTTTTTATTACCAATGTACCACTGTGCGTGTCCGTCCTTTTGTTGTCGATGCCCTTTCGATGCTTTCTCTGCTTGCATCCATTGCAAGCAGAGCAAAGCAGTCGGTGGGGAATGTCGTTTTATTGCTCTGCTGTGTTTTCTAACGAGAGTTAGAAAACAGCAGCACGAGTATATTCATGTATGTTTGTGTGTTGTATGAATTCATATGTACGTACGTAGACCCGTTGAGAGAAGACACTCAACTAGCGGCGTCCCTCTATGTACGTACATATGTATGTCAACATGTGTATATGTTGTATGTTGGATGTCTGTTTTCTGTCGCTTTGTCTGTCTGGCTCTTGGTACAAATAAAACATTGTCATTTTGGAACTAAAATCAACAGCAGCGTTTTTATTTCTCGGTTATTTCTCGTTTTGTCGGTTTTCTCGGGTTTTAGTCTTTTACACTGAAGAAGAATCTTTCTGCAGTGAATATTAAATTAATAAATAATTAAATATTTAACTGCCGGTCAAGAAAACCCTCTTGATCGTACATTTTGGCGACCGTGACAGGACAGTGTAAATGTTCTAAAACCATTTTCTCGTCGTGAAACAAACTTTTTATCGAGTTTTTTTCGTCGTATAAAAAATAATTTATTTGCTTCGAAACAAGTGGTTTATACAAAAACAATTTCTCGTTGTTTTCTAAATAAAGAACAAATACTGTGTTGTGAAACATCGATCATCGTTTTGTGGAAATTTGATAATTTCATTGCATCGCTTTAAATTAATAAAAAAATCATTTTCGTGGTTATTGTTGTAAAACACCAACAACTAATTTGTCTCTGCACAAGTGATACATACATATAAACAATTTCTCGTTGTTAAAGTTAACAAACAAACAAATCAAAGGATCATTTTGGTGACTATTGGTGTGAGGCATTTTGTTTAGTTGCATTTTACAAGAACTGTTCTGTCTCAAATACACAATTAAGGCAAAAAATTAAAAAGAATTTTCGTGGACATTATAAAACAATTTATCGTGTTATTTTAACAAACTGTTATGGTTCAAGGTTAATCAAACCAAACAAAAAATTGTCGCATTTATTGTTGTACCCCAGTTGACGCGTTACATAACCTATCCCAGTGCTAGTGCTTTCCTCAAAACTTCGCCATTTTGCAAAAATCATGACTTTGGAAGAATTAAAACAACAACGTACCATTACGAAGAAAAATATTTCGCGCATAAAAACTGTGATTGACGCCAATGGCAAAAGCGAAGGTAAATCACTTTCTGCCGCGGAATTAAAGTGTCGTTTGGGTATTTTGGAATCATATTTTAAACAAATCCTATCAATCCAGAATAAAATTGAAAATATTGACCCTGAAGATAATGGCCGTGGTGACATCGAGGATTTATATTGTTACATCAACTCGCAAATACAACAACAACTTGCTGAGGATGGACACAACACAACATTTTCGGAATCGTCATTTGCTATTCCTGTTCCCACAAATAAGCTTCCTCGTCTTAAGTTGCCCAGCTTTAATGGAAAATACAGTGAGTACAAAAATTTCATAACCTCGTTTAAACAAATCATCGATCGTGAACATGGGCTTTCAAATATCGAGAAATTCAACCATTTGCTGAACTGTCTCCAAGGTCATGCATTAGAAACCGTGAAAGCGTTCCAGGTTACTAACGAAAATTATCCCAAGGCTTTAGAAAGGCTAAAATCGCGTTACGACAATAGTACACTGATCTTTATGGAAAATATTACCACACTTTTCGAACTTCCTGATGTCTCTAAATCTAATTCTGGTCAGCTTAGAAGCCTTGTGGATAATGTTTCTGCCATCTACAGTTCGCTGCAATCTCTTGGCTCGTCTAGCGACATCGTAAAAGCAAAGCTGATCCATATTGTTATGGAAAAAGTTGATATTGACACGAAAAGAAAATGGAAGGACTCTCTGGATTTTAGCAAGCTGCCAACATGGGACGATTGCTCAAAAATCATCGAAAGAAGGTGTCAATATTTAGAATCATTGGACTCAAACTCTACTTCTCGTCGTCCAGATCATCATTCTGGAAAATCTAATCAAAAATCATCGAAACATGGCTACTCATTTTCGTGCTCAAAACGTGTTTGTGTCTTTTGTTCTAAATCTGATCATTCTATTACACAGTGCCAACGGTTTAAAGAATTAGATGTGCCAATTCGATTTGAAAATGTAAAAAAGCTCGGTCTTTGCATAAATTGTCTTACTAAAGGACATCAAGTTACCAATTGTCCTTCCTCGTTTAAGTGCAAACATTGTTCTCGCTCGCATCATACAATGCTACATCGTTCTCAATCGGTTCAAAGGTCATCATCTCCAGATCCAACACCATCAACATCTCGTGCTTCCAGCAATGAAACATCTGCTTCTGTCCACGCACATATGGAAAATTCGTCGCCTCATGTACTTCTTGCCACAGCTATGGTTTTAGTTCGTGATAATTCTGGATCTTACAAATTGGGAAGAGCTCTTTTGGATTCCTGTTCTCAACTAAACTTTGTCACCGATGAGTTTGCACAACGATTAAATCTACAAAGAATCAAAAAATCTGTCGAAGTGTCCAGTATTGGAAATTCTTGTACGAAAGTGAAACATAATTGTTCTACAAACATTAAATCTCGCATAACGGACTTTGAAGTGCCGCTTTCGTTTTGTATTACCCCACATATTTCGTATCAACCTGATTCTGAATTGGATGTATCATCTTGGAATCTTCCTCCGAATACACAACTTGCTGACGACTGTTTCTACAAATCAAAGAAAATCGACTTGCTTATTGGTACTGAAACATTCTTCGATATTTTGTCTGTTGGTCAAATCAAGCTTGGACCAAATCTCCCAAAACTACAAAAAACTTTGTTTGGTTGGATTGTCACCGGAAAATATAATTCTTCGAAAAACAATAATCTTGGTGCTTCTTATTTGCTCTCAACAGAAGATAAAATCAACATGAATTTGGAACGTTTGTGGAAAATTGAAGAAATCGACGCTGGGTCAACGCAAATGATACCAGAACAACTGGAATGTGAAAACTTTTTTCAAACTACTGTGTCTCGAGAATCTTCAGGTAGGATTGTTGTAAAATTGCCCTTTAAACAATCTTCAGACTCCCTAGGTATGTCACGCAATACTGCTTTGCATCGATTTTCTGCTCAAGAAAGACGATTAGCCCGTGATTCAGACCTGAAGTCACATTATGCAGCGTTTATGAAGGAATATGAAGATTCTGGATTCTAGTTAAAAGACCTATTTTGGACGAACCCCATTATTATATTCCACATCACAGCGTTTTCAAGCCGAATAGTACATCTACAAAACTTCGTGTCGTATTTGATGCATCTTGTGCCACTTCATCACAGACTTCTCTAAATGATATATTGATGGTTGGCCCTACAATTCAAGACGAATTATATCTACTGCTGCTGCGTTTTCGACTACATCGTTTTGCCATAACTGCGGATATCGTCAAGATGTATAGGCAAGTTATGATTGACCAACATGATCGTAAGTACCAATATATTTTATGGAGATATTCTGAGCAAGAAGATATTAGAACATACCAGTTAAATACTGTCACTTACGGAACATCTGCTGCCCCATTTCTCGCTGTACGCTGTTTGCATTATCTAGCCGATGAATACATAGATAATTTTGAACTAGGAGCAAAAGCTATTAAAAATTCGTTTTATGTTGATGATTTTCTCGGTGGTGCTGAAACAATTGAAGCATTGTCCGAACTTAAATACCAGGTGACAGAAATATTAAAAAAGGGTTGTTTTGAGTTAGACAAATGGCACTCAAATCATGAAAGCTTTCGTCATGACAAAACCATAAAAGACTTAAACTTAGACGATTCTGTGGTTACAAATGCGCTAGGAATTTCTTGGGATCAACAAAAAGATTTATTTCTATTCTCGTTTTCGTCGAAATTCAAAGTTGAAAATGTCTCAAAACGCTCAATTTTATCGTTATCATCTTCGCTTTTTGATCCTCTTGGACTTTTGGCACCACTTATCATAAAAGCTAAAATCATTCTTCAAGAACTATGGATACTAAAAATCGGCTGGGACGAATCTGTTCCACAAGAAGTACACACAGCTTGGCTACAATTCGTCGATGATCTTCAATCGTTATCCTTGCTACATATTCCTCGCTATTGTTTATCACCCAGCTCAGAATCGGTTCAGTTGCATGGTTTCTGCGACTCATCAATTCGTGCCTATGGTTGTTGCCTCTATCTCAGGGTTAAATCCAGTTCGGGTCAAATATACTCGAAACTATACACCGCAAAATCAAGAGTTGCTCCTACAAAAAGAAAGTCGCTGCCAAGTTTGGAATTGTGTGGAGCTCATCTTCTCGCAAAATTGTATTCAAAAATACAAAATCTTCTAAATATCCCAAGAAATTTTGTATTTTTATGGACTGATTCCCAAATAGTTCTTCATTGGCTCAAACAACATTCATCTACTCTATCTGTTTTTGTCGGAAATCGTGTATCTGAAACCCAAGATCTCACCAATGGATGTAATTGGCGCCATGTACCATCGCATTTGAACCCAGCTGACATTGTTTCAAGAGGATCCACTGTTCAAGAATTAAACTCTTCAATTTGGTTTAATGGTCCTGATTTTCTTACCCTAGATCCTGAAAGATGGCCTCAAAATAAGTGTCATGAAATTGACCAGGACGAAGTAAATAAGGAGAAGCGAAAAACCACTCTTCACCTTCAAATTCAACACAACAACATTGCTGACTTCATACAAAATTGCAGCTCATATTTGAAGATGGTTCGAGTTGTCGCATGGATCTTTCGGTTTTGGCATGTATTATCTTCCTTAAAATCTAACCATTTTATTTCTGACTCGTTACAGCCTCAGGAATTGGAACATGCTCTACTGGCGATTGTTTGGCACATACAACAACATCACTTCAAAGAAGACATTATGCGAGCAGCCAAAAAGAAAGATCCCCAAGGAGCATTAAAATGTCTCAATCCATTTATCGACACTTCAGATGGTTTAGAAATTCTAAAGGTTGGAGGCCGTTTAGAATTAGCTGATATTCCTGAGGCTCAGAAACATCCGATAATCCTGCCGAAAGACAACAATTTTGTAAGATGTTACATTCGACATCTTCACATCAAAAATTACCACGCTGGTCCAAAGGCATTGATTTCTCTGACTCGGATGCGCTTTTGGATAATCAACTTGCGAGGCCTTTGTCGCAACATCGTGAATTCCTGCCCACAATGCATACGATATCGCCCAAAACTTCTTCAACAAATGATGTCAAATTTGCCCGCAGATCGACTGAACCCATCCAGAGTTTTCGCAAGATGTGCTGTGGATTTTTGTGGCCCAGTCAGCACATATCTTCGCATTAGAGGAAAAATTCCATACAAAACGTACATCGCCGTTTTTGTCTGTCTCGCAACGAAAGCTGTTCATATTGAAGCCGTTTCTGACTTGTCAACAGATGCTTTCATCGCTGCTCTCAAAAGGATGATTGGTAGAAGAGGTTTACCAACCGATATATTCTGCGACAACGGCACAAATTTTGTGGGGACAAATTCTAAACTTAAGGATTTGAAGATATTCCTATTTGACGGCCAGAATCAAAATTCAATAATCAATTTTTGTTCCAATGAATTTATTAATTTTCATTTTATTCCCCCCAGGGCACCCCACTTTGGTGGCCTATGGGAGGCAGCCGTCAAATCAGCTAAAGGTCACCTACATCGGACTCTCGCAAACACTCGCATCACCTATGAAGAACTTGTCACAGCTCTGGTGGAAATCGAAGCAATATTGAACTCTCGGCCAATTTCTCCGATGTCATCTGACCCAAGCGACTTTGAGGCACTTACCCCAGGTCATTTCATAACTGGCAGCGCTTTACGTTCTCTCCCTGAACGAGATGTCTCATCAAAAAACTCAAATAACTTGGAGCACTGGGCTCAAATAACCGCTGTAAAACAACGATTTTGGAAGAAATGGTCTCACGATTATCTCAATGAACTACAAGTGCGAAACAAATGGACTGCCTCAAATTCAAACGTTGCTGTTGGCTCTTTGGTATTGGTTCACGAAGACAACATCCCCCCTCAAAAATGGCTCATGGGCAGACTCATCAATGTTATCCCTGGTCGGGATGAACGAATCAGGGTAGCCGACGTTAAAACTACCAAAGGAATTATTCGCCGACCTATCCATAAACTAGCGTTATTATTGAATTGAAAGTGCCCTTTCAATGGGGCCGGTATGTTAGGTCAACGTATTAATGTTTTGTATTTTGTTAATTTAGTCCCTAAAATTAAGTTTATTTTGCCTTCATTTTATTTCATTTATTTTGTAATTCATTCATGTTAATTATTGTATCTTATTTTAACTCATTTCGATTTATTTGTAATTCATGTTTTTATTACCAATGTACCACTGTGCGTGTCCGTCCTTTTGTTGTCGATGCCCTTTCGATGCTTTCTCTGCTTGCATCCATTGCAAGCAGAGCAAAGCAGTCGGTGGGGAATGTCGTTTTATTGCTCTGCTGTGTTTTCTAACGAGAGTTAGAAAACAGCAGCACGAGTATATTCATGTATGTTTGTGTGTTGTATGAATTCATATGTACGTACGTAGACCCGTTGAGAGAAGACACTCAACTAGCGGCGTCCCTCTATGTACGTACATATGTATGTCAACATGTGTATATGTTGTATGTTGGATGTCTGTTTTCTGTCGCTTTGTCTGTCTGGCTCTTGGTACAAATAAAACATTGTCATTTTGGAACTAAAATCAACAGCAGCGTTTTTATTTCTCGGTTATTTCTCGTTTTGTCGGTTTTCTCGGGTTTTAGTCTTTTACACTGAAGAAGAATCTTTCTGCAGTGAATATTAAATTAATAAATAATTAAATATTTAACTGCCGGTCAAGAAAACCCTCTTGATCGTACACATGGAATGACTCATATGTACATAAGTATGTAAATACATTTTCTATTATAAAACAATCAAAGACAAATAGAATATAAGAAGACATTCCTTCCTGTAGCGAGTAATTGTCAGTTACGAACGAATAGGAATTTGATTCCAACGAGTAAGGTTTTTCGCGGATTTTCAGACCGTTTTTCCCGAATTTTTTGTAATTGTCACAATTAAAAAATTAATATTAATCGATAAGTGCAAAAAAGTTCAATCAATGTTCGCGGAATACTGTTTTTTCGCGTGTGACAGTTCATTCCTATTCGTTCGTAACTAATAGATTTTGACGTTTCGGCCTGAAGGAATGTCTTCTTATATTCTATTTGTCTTTGAAAACAATTGTGTCTTTCAAAACTTACAAATTTTTCACGTTGCTCTCCACTTGGTGTTGAACAAAGACATTCCTTCCTGTAGCGAGTAATTGTCAGATACGAACGAATAGGAATTTGATTCCAACGAGTGAGGTTTTTCCGGATTTTCAGACCGTTTCCCCGAATTTTTTGTAATTGTCACAATTAAAAAATTAATATTAATCGATAAGTGCAAAAAAAGTTCAATCGATGTTCGCGGAATACTGCTTTTTCGCGTGTTAAAATTCGTTCCTATTCGTTCGTAACTGATAGATTTTGACGTTTCGGCCTGAAGGAATGTCTTCTTATATTCTATTTGTCTTTGGTGTTGAAGACTTTTTTTGTTGAGAGCACTATAAATCTCAACAATATCTCAAGACGAATTCTACATTTACCCATTGAGATAATGTTGAAAATCTCAAACATTTCTCAAATGTCAATTGAGATAAAATGGATAGATACATATGTATTTCTTTTGAATCGACTTCCTTATAAATCTGTGGAATCCTGAATTACCTTCTACAATTTTGTATGTCCTTGCAATTATTACTTATTTTCTGGCTACAGGTAAACAGTTTCCATAACTGGATCAAGACCTTTGCCCACTTAGCTATGGAGAAATTATATTGAAAATAGTTGTCCAGCTTAAATTTATATGTAGGTTGATTGTAATGTTCAGGTTACAAATTCTCTTTAATTTTATTGACATTTTAAATATTTGTTTAAACAATCCTGGTAACAACTCTGTTTTCATGGATTTGTTTTTTAATCAGCCTAAAAGTATGCTTTATTTTTATGTTAGGTTTTTATTTATCTCTCTATGAATCATAAAAGTACTCATTTGGGAGGAATTTGTGGATGGTGATGTATGAAAATAACGGCAATTATCGTTTTAAATATAACGTGTCTTTTTTATTTTTATACCGATAAGAATAACACTTACAAACTAACAATATGAACAAATAAATAATTTCATAAAACAAGTCTATATGGCTAAATACAATCCTTCCCAAATTTAAAATTTAACAAAAATTTACAATGTAATGCAACGAGCACCAGCAAAAAAGGGGGCAACGAATTGCAGTAATCTATCTGTCTGAATATGAACTCTGTGCGTTTTTTTTCGGTGGGAATAAAACTGGAAATCCTTTTTTGTCTTTTTGTTCCGGACAAAAACCATTTAAACCGAAAATCAACAAGTTAAGCTGTACATGTGTGTGCGTGTGGCATTGAATGTTGAATGCTGGTATGTTGTATTCTGCGGAGGACTAAATATTCATTGATGCTATGCAACGATATTGCAACGGTCTAAAAGGGAAAAAAGGATGAAGGCAACAACTAAATCCCCTGATAAGAGTGCGAAATTAAATTGTGTTGCATTGCATACGGACAATTTCGGTAGAGTTGTTGCAAGGACCTACACTCCGTCACGGTGTAATATGGCGTGTACGTTGTACGGACGGTGTAAATGATGGTCTTTGGCAGAATGGACATATTGGGACCTATGGAGACTACAGACAGACAGAAGTTGCCTCTCTTCTGCTGCTGAATTGTAGTGACAGTAATGTGCCAATACATTCAATTTTTTCTTTCTGCTTTTTTCCTCCTCGGTGTTGTTGGTTGGGGAAGCCTTTACATTTGAAGTTGCAAAAGGCGCTTAAACTGGTTGCTTGCAACAAACACATTTAATACATATTGTCAACAATTTGTTGGAATTTATACCCAAAGATTGCTGCAATTGCATTTTTTCGTTACGGTTCCCGAGTTTTTCTTTTTTCATTTCACCCAGCAATTTTTTCAATTTAATGAAAAAACCTCTGGGTCCAATAGTTGTTTTTTTTCCACTGCTCACTGATGATTGCTGACAAAATGAAATCGTTTGTAACTGTATTAACGCAATGTGAAAAAAGAAGGAAAACACTGCAGCAGCGCAGAAAAACAATGACTGGGGAACAATGAAAAAGTGGTCATTCATTGTTGGCCCCAGTTACAAAAAAAGAACGAAATGCAAAAAATAAAATTTAATGATGCCTCAGTGGAGTGAAGTTAACAAATTTTAAACAGTAACAATTAAACTCGCAAAGAACAGAACACAAAAAACAGATTTAAGTTTTTTTTGTTGTCCCTTGGAAAATAATCAGTCGGTTTTTATGAGTCTCTTTCTTTCTCTGTCTCTACCCCCCATGAGGTAAAGTAATTTGCTGAAAATTTAATATGGAGCTGTATCTCTTGGCCACATGTCAATAACATTTGTTTAATTTATGCAACATAATTATTTACATTCCACTTTAAATTACTGTCCACATAACATTCTCTGACGGTCCTCAACAACCGCAATAACAAGCACAAATGTGCAGCTCTGAAAGGGGGGAAGGGGCAAAGAAAACGTTACAACACTTGCGGTTGTACTCAAACTTGTCTCATATCCCCAGCAAGCACAATCCTTCGCCCCTTATTGTCTTTGTAAACAGAACAGAAAAAAGATTTAAATTTAATGTCAGGATAAGCACTGGTAGGAGTTACATGTCATTCTTGTAAGACTCCTTTTTAGAACGCTATTGGCTCCCTTTAGTACAGACAGATTTTTTACCGCCCCTCTTAGCACCCATTCCTATCTAGCCAGTGTCCTTCAGCCTTTAAAGCTGCCAGAGAAAACAGATGAAAATTGAAATGTTAAAAGCAAATAAAAAAAGGGAAAGATAGCCATTAAGTATAAATAAAAAGGGTAATTTTTTCCTTATGCACGACGTAGTAAGAGTACAGCAAGTAAACGAAAAGAAGTACGAAAAGTACGACTTAACACAGAGGTAGTCCGGGGTAGTCCACCTTCCCGTAGTAGCTGTAGTAAGTATGTAGTCAGTCCTTAACGTGGTTGTGGTGGCGGCAGGGGACCAGCGCCTGGACATGGCATCCTCTTAGCCAGCAAACGACAGAGGGGCACATCACGCACAGCATCGCCAATGAATAAAGACAACAAATACCATTGTTTCATACCGGTTGATTGCACTTTGTAGTTACTGCAAAAATAGAAAAACAAAAAAACGAAATCATATAAATGTTGATGTTGTTGCTTCGGAGCTTTTGTTCAGAGCAGTTGTATCTGCATGCGAATCTGCTATGGGAGCTACTGCAACCATATTAAAATAAAGCCAATGTTTTAATGCATCTACTAAAAAAATACATTTATACTCAAAGAGACCCGTGAAAAATATACAGTGGAACTAAGAAACAATTGTATTTTTTCTCGTCAAGGAAAAATGTTCTTTAAATCAAAATTAAATTATAAACATATGAAATATCTATAAGCTATCAATAAAGCTATACAAATTCAGAAAATACAACGTGTTATTATACCCTACACGACATTGTGATGCAAGGTATTATGACTTGTGAACTTTTTTGCAACACCCATTTGTTACTATACTGATCGACTTATAATCACTCTCTGAGTAGCAAAAAAGTTTGCTAGCGTAGCAAACAAATTTCCTTTTCTGCAGACAAAAAGTGTTGCAACAAAAAACTTTCTGTGGTTATTAACATTTTTCTTTATGTGTAGTTTTCCAATTTGGCATATATCAGAGTTAGGTTTCTTGATAAAAGGATGAATACCTTACATGATCGTTCCGATTGAAACTGAATTTTATATCAAATCATGATGAAATAAAGTACATAATCCAAAAAGAATAACGTGAGCATTATAAAAGCCAAATTTTATAGTCGATTTTCATGATATTTGAAAGAAAATAATTTTTTAATCCAATAGCGAAATCAGCGATATTAAAAGTAATCGCTTCAGATTTAGATCAACTTCTGCTAAGAAGAATAGCTGGAATAAGCGAAATTTGTGAGTAGACACCGCAAAAAAGTATCCTCAAACAACAGATTTTCTGCTTAAAAAGAGAAAGCAGAAAATGTCTGTTAAAATGGCAAACTCATGTTTGCCGCCATAAATGAAGCGTTTGGTTCATCTTCTAAACATTCAAATGTCGGCAAGCCAAAAATATAACCTATCCCCACTCTAAGAACATAATATCTGAAATATTGTTATAGAACAATATATTTACTTATTATTATATTATAACGGGTTTTCCATTAGGGATGATATGATTTTGATGTGACGTTTCGGCCATTTGTAATATGTCATGATCTGTCATTTGTTTTTCATTGCATTCAGTAG
Source organism: Eudasyphora cyanicolor (assembly GCA_963930755.1). Lineage (NCBI taxonomy): Eukaryota > Metazoa > Arthropoda > Insecta > Diptera > Muscidae > Eudasyphora > Eudasyphora cyanicolor. Next base: position 5,671,368 of record OZ005735.1, on the reverse strand, counting down.
TGTTTACAATTTCATCATGAAGAGATATACGCAAGAACACCGTTTACAAATTATTCAGTTTTATTATCAAACTAATCGTTCTCCAATTGCAACTCTTCGAGCGCTAAGTTCATTTTTTTTTAATCAAAAAAACTCTCCGTTCGACCTACGACCTTGACAAGATAATAAAGCTTTTCAATTTCCAACAATAAGCGTGTTTTTTTTAATGAAAACATATCACCCTTATTGGAAAACCCTGTATTAACATAACAACAAACATTTTTAGCAAACTGCAAATTTTTCCGCTATATGTTACCTATTCAAAATGTACAGACATTTTGCTGTAACACCAGAGATTTTGTTGTTACAACACACAATTTGACTACGGACAACTCAGCAAACAATTTTGCTGTTTAACAGCAGAAAATGGTCACATATCCTATATCTATATCCAGCTCTAAATCTTATAGGCTGACATTGCCGCCAGACTTTTATTATCTAAAAATATATTTTTGTCTTTCTAGCAAGAATATTTGCAGATAAAGCCATTTTTAAAAAGAATTAAATGTGTAAGGTTCCTTAGAAGTTTATCCTAGTTAATTTCTCCATTGCAGAAAAAACAATGTGGATGAATTTGCATTTAAAGTTATTTTGCCATCATTTTATTTGCAATTTTTGCATTTAAACTTTACATCTAAGTTTGTTCAATATTTCACCGGCCCATATATGGTTATAAGTACTACAAAAATATATTCACCGCAGTTCATCAGGATAGAACCAAACAATTATTGGAAGTGGAGTCCTAATTATCTGAGATCTGATAACACAGTGCGACAGTCTAAAAACCAAAAACCGCGATACTATTTTTCTTGTAGGTTTTGGCGAGTAGAACAACGTTTGTTCTACGAAATTTGCCGGACGCCCCCAAAATCCGGATTTACGGGTAAAAAACCGATTTTCTTGCCTTTTTTCACTTGAACGCCTATAACTTTGTTAAATATTAACCGATTTTCAATCTCTTAAAGAATTTGGAAAGAAGAAAATTAGACCTTTCGAACGATGTATATCTTGTTCATTTGAAGCTTTAGGAATCCGGGGAATTCCAAAAAAGATTCGTGTTTTACTCGACGATACCTACAGGAAAAATAGTATCGCGTCATTTGCTTCTTAACTTTATTTTGTCTCACTGTGTAATCAATATTGTTTCTATTTTCACTGAGACAGAAAAGCGCAGAAAAAAGTGTCTCGAGTCCAAATGGTACAAATTGATGTTTACCGCAGAATGGGTAGAAAGTCGGTCGGAGTCACAAGGTTGTAATGAATTTTGTTAAAAATCAAGAAAATTACAAATAAAATATTAGAGGAGGAATTTATACGACCCTAACACTTCAGGGAAAACGAACAATTAAATCATTTAGCAAGTGCAAATGCCAGTAAATCTACAATTCGTTTCGTCATTTTGAAGAGTGGACAAATAAAGCTCCCCAAAAGCCCCAAATTAAAGAAAAAGCCTATACTAAATGCAGCTCGGCAATAACAACGCTTTCAGTTTGCTAAGGACCACATGACATGGATATTCAAATCACTTAAGCGAAAGGGACTGGTGAAAAGTAGTTTTCTCGGATGAAAAAAAGTTAATTTTGGATAGACCCGATGTTTATAAATTTTATTTTCATGATGTCCAAAGGAAAGAGCTATTTCTGAGTCGTTGCCATAGCAGATAAGGTGGTGTCATGGTAAGGGCTTCAGACTCGTAGTAAGGTGCTATTAACTTTGTTACTCAAGATTGTCGCATGACAGGAAATGAGTATAAAAACCTTCTGGAAGATGTTTTTCCTAAAATGAATGGCATTTTCGAACCCCTAGGGTGGATTTATCAACATGACAATGCACCTATACAAATAGCACGAAATAGAACGTAGATTTGCAGTCGCCTACCTTACATTGGAAATGTTTGTGGTTAGCTAACTATTAAGGTTTATCGAGATGAAAATCCATACTAAACTAAGTATGAGCTTATTGAAGCAGCATACGTCAAAATTGCTCTCGATTACGTAGAATGTCTATATGGGATTTTAATAATAATGAAATTCCAATTATCTAGGATTGACTGTCGATATAAACTGTAGTAAAATACAGTTGCAACAAAATGATGCATTGTATAAAAAAAACAAACAAAAAGTAGCAGCAGGAGGTGATAGTGGCAAAGCTAGAGAAGAAGAGGGGACAAAAGCGTAAAGCAAATATAAAAGCGGATTAAAAACAATAATATCTCATAAGTAGTAAAAGTAGAGTGAAATACTTTTGCATGGAAACAATAAAATAAATGTTGAGTACTTAAACAAAGACTTGTTGAAATCCTCACGGATACACAGGGTAACCAACATCCTTCTATCCTATACACATATACATTTAAATAAATATAGTAGTAGTGTGCAACGCACAAGAGTTATATCTGAAGTAAGAAGAAAAAATATACAATCGTGATATTGTTTTTAATAAATCAAGTGCAAATGAAAGTTGAGAAATTATTATGAAAGATTATGAAAAGTAGGGACACAAACTGCCAGCAACCAAATTTCCCGTAGTTTGGGGTGGAAATCAGGAAGCATAAGCAAACATAACTCCCCTTAAAATGGGTGAGTACTTAAATATGTATTAAAATCAGTAGTTTCTTTGTTATAAAAAAGACAAAAGAAAAACCTTAAACTTATATGTGGAGAAGGTTTCCAATAGGTTAGTACGCCCTAATATAACCATAATTTGCAATCGCAAAAGTATACTTTGATCTTGTATAATTTTGAGGTAGTAGTGAGTAGACATACGTCGTATTACATTCTCATTTTAATCTGGACTAGGGCATATTAAGAAGGAAATGTGTAGAAAATATGTATAGTGACTCAGAATTGATTAGTGAAAGGTTCTCGAACAGAAAAGCACCATAAACAATAGAAAAGTTAGAGCAAAAATCCATTCGAATAATCGATAAAGCCTTTTTCATATAATTTAAATGGATACCTATTGAAAAGCTTAACGCATTCTAAAAATAATTTTTTAAGGATTTGTTTGAAATTGTAAAACCTTCTCACCCTAAAATTATACTATATATTCCAAATTCCTCCGTTTACGTATTGTTTTAAACTAATTTTTAATGTAGTGCATATCACTTCCTCACTAAAAAAAAAACACGAAAAAGGTGTTCATTTCCTCTTAGTTTCCAATTACATCTAATGCGTTTTGACACTTCTGCATCGACAATAATTACGACTAGACCCAACTACGAAACATAACTTAATTCAAAACCCATTCCAAAACATGCATATGTATGTATGGTTGAAAAGAAAACTTGCATTGATTTCGAAATTTTAAGCAAACAAAAATCTCTTCACACGAATGGATTTAAGTCTGGAAGTGAGGGGTGTAAAGTGTAAAAAATTACATTATCAACACATTGTTAAAATAAGCTCTCTAACAAAAAACAAACAAAACAACAAGCAAACACTTGAACAAAAGTTTCTAATAATATCCATATAACGACTATCACTACAATGAGATTGAAAGAGAGTCAGTCGGGAGGTATTAAGATGATGGCAATGATGAAGGTGATGAAGCTGATGACGACATCTACGTACAATTTTAGCCTTAGTTCGAAAAGTATTTCACACTCTCATCGTATTCATTCTCCAACCCCTTACGATGATGTTAAACAAAAGTAATGCATTGCATTCACTATACAATGGAGTTGAAAAGTTTACATATGTCAAGTGCACACGTAAGCACACCCAAGGTACTTGGCTTGGAAAACATTTTACATTTTACTTTGCAATACTCGTATGTCGGGAGGAAGGATGTTTATTTTAGTTATTGAGTTTGTTTGTTTCACAAAATGAATATGAAATTTGTAAAGGTTTATTTTCCAAAAATAATCTCCAGCAAGGGCCAGTTGTTCCTCAATGGCATTTCTTTCATTTGCATGTGACAAATGTCCAGAAAGTGTGAAAACATAAGTTTTGATTCGGGCAAAAGCAATTATTTTGGACTTGCTCCTGGGATGGGAATGGTCAAATATAATCATAACCAAATATGATTAAAACCCACAACAAGAACAAAATGTATGAATTATTTAATAAAACTTTTAATAGATTAAGAAAGGGATAGAAATAATAAGTAAGTTGTTGCTAACTGAATTTTAATTAAAAATTATAATTTAGTATATTCTAGCATATTTTGAACGAATTATTCTTTAAAATTTACAGCAAATCTCTCAATATTAAATTTTATTATTTGTTACCTTGCAGCAAAAACATTTAGGATCTATTTGCATTTAAAGTTACATAAAATACATCATTGTTGCTGATAATTTCTCGAAATCTACGATTAATCTTTTTTGCAATATTTGTTACATACGAGTATTCAATATTTATTTGAAAAATATTAAAGATTAATTTTTTGGATTTTGTTCCTCTGACTTTGGAAATAATAATTCATAATTGATGCAGGTTCTGCAATCTGCTTTGAAATCAATGCTTTCCAGAACAAATAACTTTCAATTAATCTGTATATTTTTAAAAACATTGTTAGAGTAATGGGATTCCTCGTAAATATAAAGTAATGTTAGTAGAATGTGATAGCATACATAACTCAAATATTAATATAGTATATTCTATCTCAAATCTAGTATATTCTAGCATATTTTGAAGGTATTATTCTTTAAAATTTACAGCAAATCTCCAAATATAACATTTTTATTATTTTTTACCTTGCAGCAAAAACATTTTGGATCTATTTGCATTTAAAGTTACATAAACTACATAATTTCTCGAAATCTACGATTAATCTTTTTTACAATATTTTTTACATATTCAATATTTATTTAAAAAATATTAAAGATTTATTTTTTGAATTTTGTTCCTCTTACTTTGGAAATAATAATTCATAATTGACGCAGGTTCTGTAATCTGCTTTGAAATTAATTAATATTATGTACCGAACTACCCATTTGGGTTTAAGAAGGGACATTCGACAGTAGACGCTCTGACGAAATTTAATAGTGACGTTATCAGCAGCCTTAGAAGGAAGTTATGTACTATTGCCATAGGGATCTATAGTTGAGACAAAAAGTCGATTTTTCGACTTTTCGACTTTCATGATTTAGTGAAAAGTCGATTTTTCGACTTTTCAATTATTCGGATAATCGACTTTTTGGAAAATCGATTTTTTCGACTTTTCGGTTTTGTCTTAAACCGATTTTTGTTTCCTTTTTGTTTCTTTTCCATTACGCAGATTCCAAGCAAATAAAACTAAATATTCACGATTGCCTGATCGGACAACGTTATCAACCCTGTTAAAGTGCTGCAAATGTACGGACAATGATAGATTGTTAGGCAAAGGTGAATTGACAGTTCAGACGATTGCAAGAAAACTATACAATTTACAATATATTTTGTAAATATTTATATGCAGGATAATACAAATATTTTATAGACAGTGTTACCAATAAAATGTTTTTCTGACAATTGCGCCGTTGTCCCATGCATAATCTTCGCACATCTAACAATCTGCAAATCTAACAATCTCACAATGACTTGTTCTGCTAACGCTGCAAGACCAAAATTGTATATTCACAACCTTGTACGTTCACAGGGTCGCATTTCTCCACCATTTTTCAATAGACAACAATATTTTCCGATCAGACAACTTAAATATTTATTTATACTCGGCAATTTTTTCCAAGCAAGTGTCAAAGTTTGTTGGAGAGAGCTCATTCCGACTCTTTCCTAAAAAGCGTTTGAACTGGTTGGAGAAGTTCAAAGCCGCCGTCTATTTAAGTAAGGCCAAACTCGACAAAAGTCGAAATGGTAATCGATTTCGGTTGATATTCCGTCGTCGGATAAAAATCGAAAAAAGTCGAAATGATAAATCGATTTTTCAACTTTTTGCTTGGTGAAAATCGATTTCGACTTTTCGACTTTTTCCAATCAAAAGTCGATTAATCGATTAGTCGAAACTCGATTTATAGATCCCTATGTTGCCATAGCATTAGATATCGAAAAGGCTTTTGACAAGACTTACTTACCATGACGGTGTACTCTATAAAATGGTGAATTTAGGATTCGCGCCTCATATTGTGAAAATGTTCAAAAGCTTTTTGACCGATAAAACATTTTTTATTCAATCAGGTCACATGGAGTCATCATTAGGTAACGTAACGTGCGGTGTGCCTCAGGGATCGATCGATCATTTGTACAACATCTTCATGAGTGATTTTCCACACAGACATAATAATTCTTTGGGAGTGCTATATACGATTGTTTATTATACGCCAACGCCTATACGATTGTTTATTATACGCCAACGCGGAGTCTCCAGTTGATGCATTAGTCTTGGTATCAGGACATCTGAGAGTAGTGGATAGATATTATGCAGAAAGGGATATACAAATTAACACCTCTAAAAGCGAGGCAATATGTTTGAGAAACGCATCGGGGAGGTGTAAAAGATGGGTAGTTCCTGAAAGCAAATCTTTGAAACTGTTTCTGAATGGTGTGGAGATACCATTCAGAGATAGCCTTAAATACTTAGGTGTCCGCTTCAATAAGCTGGTTAAGTTTAACGAAAATGCGTGATCGGTATTAAGCAGAGCATATCGCATTAAGGGATCTTTCGAGAGATTGTTTAATACACACCGACTAAATTGCTAATATATAAATTGATAGATCTGCCCTCCTCTACGCTTTCCCTATTTGGTTCTCAATATCACCGACAGTAATGAAAGAATTTGCGATATTGGAAACAAAAATTCTTCGTTGCTGCATCGGGAAGAATTTCCAATCATTTATCAAGCGTTTCTCAAACAGATACATATATGTATGAGACTGCCCGTATATCCCCCATTCCAGTATATGTAATGGACCTTATGAAACGATATGTAACCAGACTCCTGACACATGAAAACTCATTAATTCGCGACGTTATACTCGAACAAACAGGCTTCAATTGGGCGAATACCAATTATATCACAGCACTGAATATTGATTTGTCAATGGACCTCACATCCACTTTGTGCCCTGAATTTTATACTCAGGTTTTACACGGGATTCACAGAGGTTAGCATTAACAATTGCTTGTTTTTGGATTAAACGGAATATCAGATCGGTTGAATGTTTCTGATAGGTGTTGACAATATGTTATTATTTATTATATATTATGTATTGCAATAAAATTGCTACTGCATTTTTCATAACGTTTAATATAAACTGAAACTTAGATTAAGTAGTTTAGGTTAGTTTGTAAGGTTAGATTAAGTTTAGAATAAGCTTAGATTATAATTAGAATTAAGTACAACTAATTTGAGACATATCCTCAGGTTACTTTTAGTGTCGGGGGCAAACACGAAGAACAATATCTATGTAAAATTGGACGAATTGTTTACCTTAAGAGAAAGGCAAGACACCGAGTTATTATTATTGGTTATTAAAACAAAAAATTATAGTTTTAAGTTATCTTTGTATATTATATCATTTATTGAAAGCTGTATATCTAATAGAAAAGACTCAATAAACCTAACTTAAACTTTGAAATTAATGATTTCGAGGAAAATAACGTTTAATTAATCTTTAAATTTTTAAAAACATTGTTAGTGTAATGGGGATTCCTCGTAAATATAAAGTAATGTTAGTAGAGCATGATAGCATACATAACTCAAATCATAAGATATAATGGTGTTAGAATCTACATTGATTTTCCAAGAAAGAAAGTTTGAATAAAAAAAATCCAAATAAAAATATTTTGTATTTCGGAAAAAAATAATAACAGTACCTAGTAGACCTATCAGTCTGATACATATGTTGTCAATTATAGTCTCATTTAATCCATTTGCATATACACATAGATTTTGATCTATATCATCATCATTTTTCGTGCAATTTTTCAGATGTGAACAATGATTTTATGAGACTTATTTGAATGTGAATTTATTGTGACAAATTATTTGAGAAAAAAATAGTTTAATTAAAGTTACAATTAAAATTAATGTCAAGTTTTTTCAATTGTTCTTTTTCTATTTTTTCATTAGCTTTGTTCATTTACTTACTATAAGTTACTACACCATTTCCAAACGTGGTTCAGAAATATAGATTTTCTATTGGAAATTCAAAATTCACCAATTGATAATCAGAATTTCCATTTGAAATTCGAAACTCATCAATTGAGATTCTGAATATCGATTTGCTTTGTTCCTTTACTTGCTGTATGAAATTCAGAATTCATCAATTGAAAATCAGAATTTCCATTTGAAATTCGGAATTCCGAATATGCATTTTTAATTCAGAACTCGTCAATTGACGTAAATAATTTCCATTTAAAATTCTGAATTTCTCATTTGAAATTCAGAATTTGTTTTACTCCGCGCCAGAGTGGCGGAAGTTAAAAAAGTAAAACGCAAAATTTATTTTTTATTTCAATTATTTTGATGTTATTTTGGCCGTGAGCCGTATGTTTTGCGGGTTAGTTTACAACTGGCTACCAATATGTCACTGTGACGGCGTTACCATCACAGATTTCTTATTTTCAACCGCTATCGATATGGGGCGATGTTGTTGCATGCGAAGTAGAACACCTGGGGGGCGCTGCTGTTAAAGATCAGCTGTTGACACTTCAACAGAATTCATCAACTGAAGTTCGGTATTTTAATTTAAAACGCAGAAAAATATAAATTTTACATTATTTATTTTGAATTGAAGAGTTCTAAATTTTAAAGAGAAAATCTGAATTTCAAATGAAAAATCTGAATTTCAAATGGAAAATCTGAATTTTAAGGAAACCTTTTTTCTATTTTATAGAACTTTTTCTTAGTTCCAAAAAAATTTTAATTTTATCTATTCTGTAGATTTTCTATTAAAAAACTAAAGTAACTTTAAGAAAAACAGTTTCCTTATGAATTTGTACAATAAGAATTTCTTTTGTACTTTATTAAAATTTGCTTTAGAAAAATCATTTTCAAATGGAAAATCTGAATTTCAACTCACAAGTTCTGAGTTTTATTACATGTATTTTAAAGTAAATTTGACGGAATATGCCTATTGATGAGTTCAAGTCTTTAATTGGAAAAACTGAATTTCAATTCACAAGATCTGAACTTCAAATAGAAAATGGAAATTTAAATTTACGACTTCTGGATTTCAAATGGAAAAACTAAATTTCGATTGACAAAATCTGAATTTTAAATGGATATTCTGATTTTCAACTGACGAATTTCGAAACATAAATGGAAAATCTAAATTTCAAGTGGAAAATCTAATTTTTAAATTTCAATTGAACTTTTGCGAATTATACATTGAAATGCTGTAGTTTACCACTTTGTGATTAAATCATACACCACTCTGTATTTGTTTTGGGTCAGATGTTTATAACGCCTGAAAATATTGCTGGTAGACCCGTCTAAAAGTATACCGATTCCATCAGAATCACTAACGGATTCGATTTAAACATGTCGATACCGACATTTTAAAACATGCTAAATACAAACATGTAGTTTTCAGGAGAGGCTATCAAAGTTTTATGAAATGTTTAAATTTGTATAGAAATTAATTATAATGTAAATCGAGTGACCTTTACTATTTTGTGAATAACGTTTGATTGGGTTGACGGACAAACACCAAATTTTGACAGCATATAATTTGGAATGCTGGAAAAACATGCTAAGTCGACTTAACATACCTTGAAATATAACATACGTCGCAATTTTACTCCGACCTTTATAAAATGTGGTACAGAACACTTCCTTGTATCAAGTACTGGATATGGGTCTGGATATGGGTCTATTATCTATATTTTTCGTCTAAGGAGGTAAGAATCTACATTTCTTGAATAAAGAACGATGTAATTTTAAGAAAATTGTTTCAGATTAGGAGCACCATACAATCCGCATTTTTGAACAAAACTTTTTTTGAATTTATAAGATAGCAGAAAGAACGTTGCCAGTAGATTCGTATATCCCGATTTTGAATTTAAGCGCTATAAAATCCGACCTATCGGTGCAGAATAGGAAGAATCAGCTCCCCCCAAATTTAGCCTTTCTTTTTACTGAAAAAGATCTGAAAATTTAATGAATGGACTACGTTTGGCAATTTTTCTACACTGGAATAAAATTTCCAGTAAAACAAAGAGCAACTTCTTTAATTCAGAAAAAGTTTTTCAGTCAAGGAAACTTTTTCTCTATTTTATAGAACTTTTTCTTAGTTCCAAAAAAATTTGAATTTTATCTATTCTGTAGATTTTCTATTAAAAAACTAAAGCAACTTTCTAGATACAAAGAAAAACAGTTTCCTTATGAATTTGGACAATAAGAATTTCTTTTGTAGTTTATTAAAATTTGTTTTAGAAAAATAATTTTCGGGTTCAACGAAAGAAATTTCGTTTACCAGAATTTTGAAATTTAGTTATCTAAAATTTCATTCCTGTGGAAATAAATCTCTCTTTCTGTTTATGAAATCTTAAAATATTTCGTTTTTACTTTAATTTTTATAGTTTATTTCCTAAGTTATTCTACAAATTGTGTGTTTTTGTAATAAACGCATTTCCTTCCTTTCCATTTCGCAGCTTTTCTTTGTTGTCTTAGTACATTAACCGAATTCGTATTGTCTAAGGTCAGTGTCTTTGCGGCGAACGCCATAAAAAATAATTCGCTGGTAAAACTTTGACGCAACAATAACTTTTTTTATTGATTTTCTGTGCTTTAATTTATGTATATTGTCATTTCAGGACATAAAATTATGAAATATAAAAATAAAGTTTTGTTTTTTCTTCTTCTTCTACGTCTTTGAAATTAAATGCAGTTTATGGTATGGCGAAGAATTGCAAATGGTAAAAGTTCTGTTTGTTTTCGCTGCGTATATTAACAATAAACGTTAATCAGTATAGGGTGATGTCGAGAATGTGTTTGGGGGGGGGGGGGAATGAATAGTTGTGAATTTGCAGGAGTTATAATGGAAAAAGGTTGCCAGGTTGGCAGTTGGAATAAGAAATTGAGAAATATTCTTTTTTCGTACGCCAGTTTATTTAATTTTAGAAATATTTTATATCGTCATCAGAAACAAGAAAGGGTCTGTCATCATATTTGAAAATTTTACAGGAGAAGCAAACAACTAAATAAAATGAAAAATGTTGTCGTTGGAAAAACCGGATTTTCAGGATAATACCTAGACAAACATGATTTACAAATGGTTTGTGAAAATTGCTTGAAAGTGTTAACTATGAAAAAAATAAATAATTTGTTGTTTGGCCCTTTTGAAACTCGTTAATAAATTCGCCATTTTTGAGAGTAGGTCGCTAAAAATTTGTCAGGATATGTATTTTGATGCAGTGTACCGAAATCCATCATAAACGGAGTTTCCATTTTTCTCTTTTGTTACGCCCCTTCGTTCGTTTCTGATGACGATATTTATTTTGAAAACTTTGGGTATTTCTATTGCATAGAATTTAGATATGTAGGTCCTGAACCAGTGACTGAGACGCTTGGCAACCCTGTCCCTTAATTCCCATATACCCTTCATTAATGAAAATTTACCAGAAGTCAGGAAATTGAGCTACAAAAGTAGAAACTACACCGAGAAACTCACTCCTTCCTCCCACAACAGTTCCATCCTATCCTCTCTGAAGCTGTCGACTCATCTTCAAAAAATCTTTACAAATATGTGGACGAAGTTTTTCACCATGTTTATCTCTCGTTTCGGTTTACAAGTGAAAAAAGACATTAAATTATGCACAAATGAGTTGGCATTTTTCAAATAAAAATTGATTGGAAAACATTTGGTGCTGCTGCAGTTGTTATTGTTGCCGTCATTGGAGCTGCAATTGCAACGACTGAACGAATCCAAGTAACAAATGGTTGCATCCATTTGACAATGACATCTTAACAAAAGTACAAAACTAAAAGTAATCAATGTTTTGAGATGACGACGAGCAATTCCGTCAGAGAAAAAAATACAACAACCAAAGCACGTTGTAAAACCTCATTACACATGTAAACGCTGCATCATCACCATCAGCGCCACCAAAGACACTTGGCGGGACGAGAGGAAAAGCCATTTGCCACTCACCCGTGCACAATGGGATTGTGGAGTGGCCGAGAACTTCAACAAGTCAATGAGCCATAAAAACCTTAGCACTGCATCTTTTCATTCACTCATACAAAGAGAATATCTAATTTCTCCTCCGAAAAAGAGTTTGATGACCTACCTGAAGATCTCCGACCAATTGGGATGTGTTTGACTGGCACGTCCTGGACGTGAGGCATGCAAACGACAGGGCTCCTCCAAAATGCAGGCACGTTGACCAAATTCGCGCAGTATCTCCTTTTGAGCATAATCGGCATCATAAGGCAAATTGGAAGTCTCACGTTTGCTGCGACTACGATAAGTATCTGCAAAGGGGAAGAAACGCCACAAAATTACAATATTAAAAGCTTCGTTTAGTTTAATTATCAGAAATTTTGTCAAGCGTTGAATTCAAATGTCATTACAAAAAAATCGAGTATCTCACGCTTTATTGTGCCATCTTTGCAAAGACACAAAATGCTTTAAAAGCCAAATGCCAAATATGGCTTTTTATGTTACCCCTCCCCCCGTATTGTGCACTCCCCTCCATCAAGTCGCCTTCAATCTTCAGTCACTGGTATTTCCCCAATAATGTTTTTTTTGATTTCTGTTTCATTTGGCCTTGACCCATTTTTTCCCGGACAGGTTTCTTTGTCGTGCGCCTCATTGTTTATCGTTTTGAAAACAAAAAATAGACAAGACAGCCACCGTTGGCTGGTGGCTTCAATCAAACCGAAAACCACGTTTCCAGATATTTTATTCGCTGCAGCAACAACAATAGCATTAGGGCTTTGCTAGATTTCAGCACTTATATGCATATGATGAACCACATGTAACGAACGTGCCTTGACTCAAGTTAAAGACATTTTGTCACCATATGCTTAAGAGATCTCCTCTCCAGTTAACCCTGTCAGGCAGTCAGTCAGTCCGCCAGTAAGGCTGAGAGTCATTGAAAAGGGTTAATTTGATTTGTTGCCGTTTGGCATGACAAATACAATTTAATTGGGTTAGCCGGCCTAATGTCAAGTGGGAATGGTTTAAAAAAGAGGGGAAGTTTATATGTTTTAAATACAATATAATATTTTTATAAGAAACTTCGCTATATAAAATAAGGTAAAGGGAATAATAAAGATCTGCTGGTGAGTACCATACATTTTTTCATTGTGAACCTAGAACGTTTAATAAATTTCTTTCCGGTATATATGTAGACTTTAGAGGTCGACTTTAATATAGAGGAAGACCTCTGATGTCGAGTCTAGTACAGAGGTAGAACTCAGAGATCGAATATAATACAGAGGAAGACATCAGAGGTCGACCCTTGTATAGAGGAAGACCTCCGAAGTCGACTTTAGTATAGAGGAATACCTCAGGGGTCAACTCTAGTATTAAGGAAGACCTCAGAGGGCGACACTAGTATAGAGGAAGACCTCAGAGGGCGACTCTAGTATAGAGGAAGACCTCAGAGGTCGACTCTAGTATAGAGAAAGACCTCAGAGGTCGACTCTAGTATAGAGGAAGACCTCAGAGCTCGACTCTGGTATAGAGGAAGACCTCAGAGGTCGACTCTAGTATAGAGAAAGACCTCAGAGGTCGACTCTAGTATAGAGGAAGACTTAAGAGGGCGACTCTAGTTTAGAGGAAGACCTCAGAGGTCGACTCTAGTATAGAGGAAGATCTCAGAGGTCGACTCTAGTATAGAGGAAGACCTCAGAGGTCGACTCTAGTATAGAGGAAGACTTAAGAGGGCGACTCTAGTTTAGAGGAAGACCTCAGAGGTCGACTCTAGTATAGAGGAAGACCTCAGGAGTCGACTTTGGTATAGAGGAAGACCTCAGGAGTCGACTTTGGTATAGAGGAAGACCTCAGATGTCGACTCTAGTGTAGAGGAAGACCTCAGATACCGACACTAGTATAGATAGAGGTCGATTATAGTATAGAGAAACCCCTCAGAGGTCGATTCTAGTATGGAGAACGACCACAGGGGTCGACTTTAGTATAGAGGAAGACCTCAGAGGTCGACTCTAGTATAGAGGAAGACCTCAGAGGTCGACTCTAGTATAGAGGAAGACCTCAGAGGTCGACTCTAGTATAGAGGAAGACCTCAGAGGTCGACTCTAGTATTGAGGAAGACCTCAGAGGTCGACTTTAGTATAGAGGAAGACCTTAGAGGTCGACTCTAGTTTAGAGGAAGACCTCAGAGGTAAACTCTAGTATTAAGGAAGACCTCAGAGGTCGACTCTAGCATAGAGAAAGACCTCAGAGGTCGACTTTAGTGTAGAGGGAGACTTTAGAAGTCGACTCTAGTATAGAGGGCGACCTAAGAGATCGACGCTATTATAGAGGAATACCTCAGATGTCGACTCTAGTATAGAGGAAGACCTCAGAGGTCGACTCTAGTATAGAGGAAGACCTCAGAGGTCGACTCTATTATAGAGGAAGACCGCAGAGGTCGACTCTATTATAGAGGAAGGCCGCAGAGGTCGACTCTATTATAGAGGAAGTCCGCAGTGGTCGACTCTATTATAGAGGAAGACCGCAGAGGTCGACTCTATTATAGAGGAAGACCGCAGAGGTCGACTCTAGTATAGAGGAAGACCTCAGAGGTCGACTCTAGTATAGAGGAAGACCTCAGAGGGCGACTGTAGTATAGAGAGGTAGACTCTAGAGTCGACCTCAGAGGTGGAGTCGACTCTAGTATAGCGGAAGTCCTTAGAGGTCCTCTACTCTTGTATAGAGGAAAACCTCAGATATTAACTAGTTTAGAGGAAGATCTCCGAGGTCGATTTCCAAATTGACAAATTCGAACCAAAAATTTCCCCATATTTTTAATAGAAACCATTTCATAGTCTTCAAATTCTGTTTTTTTTATATTACTTTTGTATAAGTAATGACTATAGTCTGACAAAAAATTAGCAAATTTGTTCTACCTTTCTGGATTTCGCACACAAAATGACAAATTCGTAAAAACATTTCCCCATGACTTCCAGAGTACCCACCACAATGTCTGCAAATTCTGTATTATAGATTACCTTTACAATGACTGTGGTCTGACAAAAAAAATTGTTCTACCACTCTAGCATTTTCCATGCATATGTGTGGTCAAATTCGCACAAAATTTTGTCCCCATAACTTTCATAGTAACCTCCCCAATGTCGTCAATTTCTGTATTTTATATTACTTTTGCAATGACTGTATCCAAACAAAAATTTAGTAAATATTTATGCTTTCATGCCATTTCCGATTCCATTTTAATTTGTTTTTGCCAATTTTTTTCTTATTACTTTTTATGAGACACAAACTAATCCGTGTATTTCATCTTTTTAGGTTTTGTCACATTTTGTAGGTAAGTGCGTGTTTTTATATATAATTTAGAATTTATATTTTATGTTTAAATTAAAAATTGATATTCAAAATCGATATACCAATGTCCCAAAATACGATTCGGCATTCTTGACAGTATATTTTAACAGTTTATGTTATATTTTTGTCCCGTCTCCACACTTACTTGGATTCAAGGAATACGCCAGTTTCTTGGCAAATTGTGATAGACGCACTGACATGACAATTACCGGGAAACCGATTAACTGCACAGGTATTTCAAACAAAGGATCGTTACTTTGAGCCACTCCATTTTCCACAAATTCCACCAGGAGCACAAATAAAACGTAGAGTGTGGGTAGGAGGGTTAAATTCAGCAAAAATTTTAATTTCATTTTGAACTATTTCTTTTTTACAATTACTATGCAAATAATCCACCAATAACTAACTGTTAAGAGCACAATGATTTGTTTAAAAAAATTCCTTTCCCGACAATGGAAACGGCAAGTTTTTTCTCTGTACAACACGCTCAAGGGACCACCGCTTTTAAGCAAAGTATTAAAGCAACTGATTACAAGTTTCACTCAAAAACAGCAACAAACTTGGCCTAAAAGTTTTGCAGCGCCAAGACATACCGAAAAAGCCATAAAAAAAGAGTTGAGCCAAAAAATTACCAACAAAAGACGACATTCAGTCAGACAGACAGACAAGTGAACATGAGAGGATGACAAACAGCCGATGTGGTGATGAATGAGCTGGTGCTTGGCTTGTGGCTCAGACAGACAGACCTTAAAGACCAACAAATAAAAAAACATTAACAAATATTGTAAAGCTTACAATAACAACAACGAGTGACTATTTGAATATGGCCAAAAAAACTAACCGCCAAAATTAATTCAAAAACAAATTTTTAGTCAGCCAACAAATGGCACATACTCTGTTTGTTGGGTTGGCTATGATTACTTAACTCTCTTTTGGCCAAATGTTGACCAAGTTTGTAGTTTTTGTTTGACTTGTTTCTGTTGTGGTTGTTTTTGTTGCTGCTGCTGTGGTCTGGAAGTTTTACAGACATTTGTACATTCCGAAAAACTGCAGGCCTTCACAAGGAAGACAGACAGACGGACATTCCAGCTTTGGTTTCTTGTCTGAGCGAATTTGTAAGAAAGAAAAGATTTCAAAGCGAAAACACAGAGCGAAATTAAGACTCTTGCATAGTTGTAATGCCCTATAGAAGGCAGTGTTGTTTGCAACATTGATTTGGGAATGGGAATTTTAATGTTCTTATATTGGCCCATATTTCTAACTAAAAATTTGAATGAGTTGATTACTTACTTACTTTGGTCATTCACAACCTATGGGGTGGGTTATGGATGTTACTAAACTAACTTAACATATTTCTCCAACCGGACCGATCTATCGCCTCTTGTCTACAGTTGGAAACACCAAACCAGGGAATCCTCGTCGTGATTGCTCCAGCGAAATTTTGGTCGTCATATCCTTCGACGCCCTTCGAATACGTTTTCAAAGTCAAGTTGGGTTATCTACACCTTAGTATGCGACACATTGATTTATTTACTTCTTCAAAGATGAATTGTTGGGCTATATACTGCATCGAGTTGAGTTATCAACTGCTTAGAATGTTACAGTTGGGTTGTATAATACTTATTAGACGAAAATATGGGTTATCTGCTCCATAATAAACGTTATCTACTCCTTAGTAGGAGCCCATTGGGATATCTACTACTTAGTAAATTGCCAGTTGGTTTATCCACTGTTTAGTTGACTACAAATTATGTTGTCTACTCCTTATTAAACGACGAGTAACGTTATATACTCCTTAGTGGAGGACCAGTTGGATTATCTACACTTGAATAGAGGCCAGTTGGGTTATCTACTCCTTAATAGAGAGCCAATTGTGTTATCTGCTAACTAGTAAAATAACAGTTATGTTATCTACTACTTAGTAAAATGACAGTTGGTTTATCTACTACTTAGTTGACGACAAATTCAGTTATCTATTCCTTAATAAACGACTACGTTGGATAATCTTGTCCTTAGTAGAGGGCCAGTTGCTTTATCTACTCCTTAGAAGAGGGCCATTGGGGTTATCTACTCGGTACGACAAGTTGAGTTATCTACTCTTAGTATACGATAAGCTGAGCTCGTTAGAGTAGTAGACGTCTAGTTGAGTTGTCAACTCCTCAGTATACGGTCAGTTTGGCCACTTACTCCTTAGTAAACGAAAAGGTGGGTTATCTACTCTATAGTAGAGGGCCAGTTGGGTTATCTTCTCCTTAAAACTGAGCCAGTTGGTTAGTCTACTACTTAGAAAAATGCCAGTTGGTTTATCTACCCAGCAGTAGGCGATCAGTTGGCTTATCAATTCCGTAGTAGACGACAAGATGGGTTATCTACTCCTTAGTAGAGGGCCAGTTATCTACTTGTTAGTAAACAATGCGGTGCGTTATCTTCTCTTTGATAAACAACGAGGTGGGTAATATTCTTCTTAGTAGAGATCCACTTGAGTTATCTACGCCTTAGTTGACGAAAAATTGGGTTATCTACTACTCGTATTTAGTAAAAATATCTACTCCTTAGTAGAGGGCCAGTTGGAACTAGTTTTTAAAGTATAACGAATAGCTTGTAAACATTTAATTGGTTTCAAATGTGACTTATGCTGTCTGACATAGAATAGTCAGGTAGACGACAAGTTAGGTTATAAGCTCTATAGTAGAGGGCCACTTAGGTTATCTTCCCCTTAATACTAAGCCAGGTGGTTAGTCTACTACATAGAAAAATGCCAGTTGGTTTATCTACCCAGCAGTAGGCGGTCAGTTGGCTTATCAATTCCGTAGTAGACGACAAGTTGGGTTATCTACTCCTTAGTAGAGGGCCAGTTGGGTTATCTACTCGTTAGTAAACAATGCGGTGTGTTATCTTCTCTTTGATAAACAACGAGGTGGTTAATCTACTTCTTAGTAGATATCCACTTGAGTTATCTACGCCTTAGTTGAGGAAAAATTGGGTTATCTACTACTCGTATTTAGTATCGATATATACTCCTTAGTAGAGGGCCAGTTGGAACTAGTTTTCGACGTACAACGATTATTTTGTAAACATTAAATTAGTTTCAAATGTGACTTATGCTGTCTGACATTATAGTCAGGTACTGTAGACATTGTGTTAGACCAGTATTTGGATATAAGGTTTGAGGTCCCTAGTGCTACCACGGGTCCAGTTGCACCTCATCGAGCCAACATGTTGATACACAAAGTTATAATTAATACGAAAATCGGTACCGGCAAGATCTGTCAGACTTCCTTGAAAGGCGGACCCCAGTATATCCAGATGTCGTTTACTCAATGCGGGACAGTAACAAGGCAGTTGTTCGATGCTGTCCACGTCTTCCTCATCTTCACAGCTTCTGCAGAAGTCATTCGACTCAATTCCTAACCTCAAGGCATGTTCGCTAAAGCTTAGGCAGTACAATTTCATATATTGGCGCAGCAATATATGAAATTTCGTCAAGAACGTCATCCCTTTCCAGCAAGTTCATCGGTTTTGTTACTCCCCGGGATATCCCTATGCCCAGGTACCCATATGATGTATTTGCTAAACTGTTAAGTCACCTCGCTGAGAGATCTGCGGCAGTCGAGGGCTGTTTGTGAATTTAGGGATATAGTCTCCAGAGATTAAATGGCAGTGTTGTACATTGTGTTGTGACTATTTTCCGACATGATAGACACTGCAAGTATCTGGTAGTATATAGGCTACACATATCAAGACTGAGTTCGTTAAAGTGTAATCCGAAGCCAACCTTCTCATCAAACTTCGAAGCATCTGTATAGAAGCGAAGATAGTTTATTTTTCCTGTTATTCTCCAACTGAGTCCTCTCTGGCAGGTATCTTATAGTGTGCTACAGTATGATATGCCCATGTGGCCGTAATTCTGGTACTTCCTTAATCTTAATGACGCACTGGTTGCAACTTCTCTAGCCACAATATTAATCGGTAGTAGATGGAGTAGGACTTGTAGAGACTATGGCGCTGTAGTCCTTAAATGCCCGATTATGCTTAGGATAAACCTCCACTAATTGATTGGTGATATATCGATTATTCGTCCACTACATTATTAGGCGAACTACTGCTATGTATGTATATCCAATGGACAAATTTTAGGAGAGAGACCACAACATGTCCCTACAGTTTTCCTGCAGGATTAAGAGCGACGTTGGTCTTCTAGATATTTTGCACTTTTAGAAAAGGTTAGACAAGTTCCACTTAGCAGAGGAGGGTCCACAGGGCAGAGGTAGAACCGTATGCTTCGTAGTAAAGAGAACCAATTCTGTCTTGTTTGGTTTAACGTTCAAAAAGTTGTTTCGGGAGCATCGGGAAAATTTGTTTGGAGCCACCTGTAGAATATCTCAGAGGACGTAGTCGAATTAACCAGATACTGCGCATGCAACGTCATCCGCAGATGCCACGACTTTTGAGCCACAATGTTCTAGATCTAATAGGTTTCCATCCACCGCTAGATTTCAAATGAGTGGAGACAGTCTTCCTCCCTGTGCAGTCTACTTGTTTATATATCTCGCTAGAGTTGTGTCCCGAGATTGGCTGTTATGAGTCTTCTTGTTAGTAAGCGCTGAATTAGTCCAATCAAAATATGGTTCACCTTTGGATACGACAGCTATTTGAAGATAATATATTCCACTTTTTAATCGAGCTTTTTTCCCTTAACAAATTTACGTATAAAAATAGCTGCATATTGAACCTGAAGTCAACTTCACTGCCATTTTGGGCGACCTAAATTTAAAATTCTCTAAAACAATTTTTGATACAAAATTACCTAAAAAATTTACTTAGATAGGGTACATCGCTTTCGTGCTCTACCATGAATGTTTCTCTACTAACTACTATCTACTTGTCTGTAATGCCTCAACAAGCTATTTTCTGCGGAGAGCAGGTGAAAGTATTGGCTTTGCGTCGATTCGTGTACCGGACCTACCCTACCAAAAAAATCGAACAAAGCCTCATAAAGTTTTGTCCAAAGCAAATGGTGGTCACATTGAAATTCATTCGGTGTTAAGCTTGGCTATCAAATGTTTTTGTTCGCACATTTAATTGTTTAACTGCAATGTTATGAAATTTATTGGAATTTTGCATTCGTAGTATAATAATTTTAAAGGTTATGATTATCAAACAAATACTGAAATAGAGGCAAATAATAATAATCAATGTGAGGGGAAGGTCTCCCAAACTAAATAGGGAAACATTTTCGTTAAATTTGTAAAATTGATAAATCAATATCTCATGCCAATATTTAATTCGTTTTTTATTTTATTTTTATTCACCTGTGAATTATTCCAATAATAAAATCAAAAATTTATAATTTTTAATAATAATTTCACCATTCGTAAATAGATAATTCATAAATCTTAAATATTTTATGTCCGACTAAGACAGATGTCCGTCCGTGTAAATCATTGTTAAAATACAAAGAATTCAGACTTTCAGAAGAATTTTAAATTGGACCTATGCTATTATTATTATTATTTGTTTAATTGAATGTATGCTCGAAGGACCAAAATTTAGATATGAATATATCGTTTTGTTTTTTTGTTTTATATAAGCCCATAGCCCATATTTTATATGAATTTTTTGTTTAAATGATTAAGTGTTTTATTAATAAATCGATTAAATTATAAATTTGTTGGTCAATTTAATTATTTAATAATCGTTAAATAGACAAATTGTTAAAAATATTGACTGACTAAGTGCAATTTAATCATCAAATACTGTCTTTTGATTTTTGGTATACATCCCTCATTACAAAAAATCACTTCGTTCCATTATATCTACAACGGTGCCAGTGTTATTAACGTCTCCCTCTCATTATCATTTACACTTTTGGACCTATATGAATGTTTGAATTGTGTGTGTGTTTGTTTTTTTTTTTTAAATTTTGTGGCCCAGCATATACTAATTTCCGCATATTTGGTAACCAACTTGTCGCCGAAACTACTGGAAATTATACAGCAAGTCTAAGCTGCAAGGTATCACTTATGGGTCGATCGGCAACAAAAAATCATAAAAACAACAATGAACAATTACGTGAATTTGCTGCCACATCAAAGTCACACCATAGAGAGACAGATAGACCATTGCCGCAAAATACAAAATAAAATCAAAACTAGGCAAACCACATCAAAATAACACGAAAACAGACAAGTTGCAAGTTGCAGAGTCTGAAGAAAATCCACAAAAACTAAGGCAATAGTGCAATTGCACGCAACTAACAATACCAACACCAAAGCTCTAGGATCAGCGGGCAGCACTTCGACTTCGCAGAACCGCTAATCGGTCAAAATGCAACACTAAAAACAAGTTTGGCAAAAAAAAAACAAACATAACCATATCCACGAGCCACTTTTGGATAGTCAACAACATGGTCTACCCGTACAGATGGACGGACGGACGGAGCGAACGGATGAGGAGCTACCTATCAACAACCAGAGTACATAAGTCTTTGCAAATAGCGTTTGTGTGAGTGCTTTATGGTTACATAATAAACATTTTCAACCCAACAAATATGGGCTCTGCACATTGACTTGAGTATGGAAACTGTTCGTCATAGACGTCCGTCATAGTTATAGACTATAACTAACTAACCACTCGAAGACGACTTATGGCGGCCGCCAAAGCCGACGAAGACTACGTGATCATTCCGTGGTAGACCATCGATAGTGGCGGTCTTGGAAAATGTTAGTAAACTTCCTTGTAAAATAAAAAGAAAAACACTTGTAATCTAGTCTGGTAATTGTAAAAACAATATTTATAACAATTATTGTCATAATATATAATAACGGTTATAGAGATTAAAGCTTACCTATGACAAGTGATCGCTTCTGGGAAGTGTGGATATCTACAAGAAATGCATTTGTCGCGTCTTAGATTTGATATGTGGTCAATGCTACTCGAACAAGTAAGAAAGTTTCAGTCGGGTAAACCGACTAAGGTATACCCTCACTTTGTGAGTAATGTAATATGGAATATTAAACGAATTATTCTGTCACTTTGTATGGGAGGTACCAGAATGTTTTTAACAAATACATCTATTTTTCGCTGAATAGTAGATTCTTTAAATACATTACACTGCGCCGAATTATAAACGTTTTTTGCACTGGTATATTAACGTTATGAAATATTAAATTTTGGTATGATTTGGCCATTTTGTGTGGGAGGTACAAAAAGGGGCGTGGTGATAACGGCCATTTTTTACAGGGCTATAGGGACTTCAAAAGCGTTACACTGTGCAAAATGTTGTTGCATTTTCGTGCATTGGTACTCATGCAGTGAGCTCTTAACCTTTTGTGCAAAATGGTACCTTTGTGTGGGAGGTACAAAAAGGGGCGTGGAAATAGCGCCCATTTTTCACAGTGCAAAAGACACTATAAAAGCATTACACTGTAAAAAATTTCTAGTATTTTTATACATGTTATAAGCTGTGTTAATGTTATAAGCTGTTATCTTTTGGTGCAAAATGGTACCTTTGTGTAAGAGGTGCCAAAAGGGGCGTGAATATGACACCAATTTTTCACTGGACTGTAGGCACTATGAAAGCATTACACTGTAAAAAATTTCAAGTATTTTTATGCACTGGTATTAATGTTATAAGCTGTTAACTTTTGGTGCAAAATGGTGCATTTGTGTGGGAGGTACCAAAAGTGGCGTAGCAACATGGCCCATTTTTCTCGAGTTGATAGCGACTAATAAACTAATGCTATGTGTGGAATTTCAGAAGATTCGAATAAGTAGTATAGCAGTTATTAAAGATTCAATATTTCACAACATTTTAACACTTTGTGGGGGAGGTACTAGAAGGAGTGGACCAATATGGCCCATCTTCGAACTTAGCCGGAGATAGAAAAAAATATTACCACGTACAAAATTTTAATTCAATCGGTTACTCCTTTCGAGAGTTATCGTGCGCACCAGCCAGCAGACACACAGACAGACAGACAGACAGACAGACAGACGGACGGACATTGCTCATTCGTCTTAAAATGACCCAAAACGAATATCCGCCGAACATACTTAGGGTCTTAGATCACTCCTTCGATGTGTTACACTTTTTTTCGTAGAAAATGATATATACCCTCGTCACACTAAAGTGAGGGTATAAAAATATGTATAGATCGTTATCGTGTGAATTCGTTTAGGGGTAATAACATTACTAAAATTTCTACACAGATTTGTGGTACACTTTTGAAGACTTTAGTGTCTTTCAGTTTGCAAAAAATGTATATCAATGGAAAACTACTTTTCCAAAGATGTGTCAAATATATTTAATTAGTAATATATATTTCCAAATATTTGCCGAATCAGATCAATTCCATTCTTATAACTAAAACTCTACACTGGATTTTGTGGTACAGCTTTAGGTTCTTTAATGTTCTCAAAAGGTAATGAAAAGTACATCACTGCAATGTTATTTCTCCAATGATGTGTCGAATATTAATGATATCACTTTTATAGAAAATCTCTACACAGTTTTCTGCGGTAAAATTTTAGACATGCTAATGTCCTCACATAATACATATCATGGAAGGTTGTTTTCCATCAATGTTCGGAACCATACACCACTCCGATTTTTGTGGAATTTAACTGGAAATCTGCTTTTCTAAAGATATACAGAATTACATCAAGTCTATGGTCATAATAAAAACTCTACACAGATTTTTGTGGTACACTTTTAGGCATTTTAATGTCCTCAAATATTACTAAAAGACACATTACATGCCAGCTATATCTTACTACACAAAATTTGTTGGTATTTAACTAGAAAGCTCTTTTCCAATGATGTACAGAATCAGATCAATGAAAACTCTACATTGCTTTTTGTGGAACAGCTTTACGACCAATAGTGACCTGAAAACATAATGAAATATACATCACTACAATGTTATTTATCCAATGATGTGTCGAATATTATTATATTAATAATATCATTGTTGTAGAAAATCTCTGCAAACTTCTTGTGGAACACTTTTAGACATTTTTATATCCTCAAATATTACACATTACATCCAAGTTATATCGACATAGATGTGCTGAATCTTATACTACACAGACTTTCTTGGTATTTAACTGAAAAATTACTTTTTCAACGAAGTTTAGGATCAGATTGCTTTCATTCTTATAATAAAAACTCTACACTGGGGACTTAAGAGATAATAAAATATACATAACTCCAAAAATGTTTAAAAAGATTTAAAAGATTTATTTCATTGTTATAGTAAAAACATGTGGGACACTTTTAGGATCTTAAGTGTGCTTAAAAAGCAATAATATATACATCACTGCTATGTTTTTTCTCCAATGATGTTTCTAATATAATTGTATTAATGATATAATTGCCAAAGAAAAGCTCTACAAGTTTTTCGTCGTACACTTTTAAGCATATTAATGTTCTCAAGTAATAATAATAGCTGTACCTTTACATATGTACAATTTAGTTTTCCCACAGATTTTCTGATCCATACACAACACAGATTTTCATGGTAGACATAGAACTACTTATCCAAAGGTATACATAATCACATCAATTTCATTCCTATAATAAAAACTCTACACTGGTTTATGTGGTACACCTTAATGGCCTTCAATTTCATAAAAAGGTGGTTAAAAATACATCACTACAATATTATTCCTCCAATGATGTGTCGAATATTAATATATATGTAAATTATATCATTACCATAGAAAATCTCTACAAACTGATATGAGGTACACTTTTAAGCATTTTCATATCCTCAAATAACAATAAAATGTACATTACATGCGAGCTAGTGTTTCACTTATGTGGTGAACCTTTTACTACACTTATTTTCGTGATATTTAACGGGAACGCTACTTTTTACAGAATGATATTAATATCATTCAATTAATAAAGACTCTACACTGGCTTTTGCGGTACAGCTTTAGGACCAATAATGACCCAAAAAGTAATGTAAGGTACGTAACTGCGCTGTTATTTCTACACTGATTTGTCAAATATCATTAAATTTATTAAATCATTACTATAGAAAATCTCTACACATTTTTTGTGGTACACTTTTTGGCATGTTAATGCCCTATAATAATAATACCCTATAATAATAATACTTGAAAGCTAATTTTCAATAGATGTGCAGAACCAGACACTATGCAGATTTCCGCGCCATTAAACTGGAAAGCTATACAGAATCAGATAAACTCCTTTCTTATAATAGAAACTCCGCACTGTTTTTAGTGGTACAGCTTTGGGACCGTTAATGGCCACCAAAAGTAACGAAATATACACCATTGCAATGTTATGTATCCAATAGTGTGTCGAATATAGTTATATTAATAATATCATTACTACAGAAAATCTCTACACACTCCTTGTGGTACACTTTTAGACATTTTAATGTCTTTAAAAAATATTAAAAGACACATTACATTCAATCTATATCTCCAAAGATGTGCTGAAACATATATGTACTACACTTACTTTCTTGGTATCTAACTTTTAAACCAATATTTCAAAGATGTACAGAATCATATAAATTTAATTATTACACGGTTTTAGTGGTACACCCTTAAGAGGTTAAATTTCCTTAAAAAGTAATGATATATACATCACAGCAATATTATTTATCCGATGGTGTGAGGGATATCATTAAATTAACGACATCAATCCTATAGAAATATCTTGACACACTTTTTGTGGTTCACTTTTAGGCATTTAATGTCCTCAAATATTAATAAAAAGCACACGTTCAGGCATTAAATGCAATATATGTCAGATTAATTTCAATCTTATAATAAAAACTCTACACTGGTTTTCGTGGTACATCTTTAGGAGGTTTAATTCCCTCAAAAAGTAATGAAATATACATCAATACAATGCTATTACTTCAATGACGTGTCGTATATAATTATATTATTAATATCATTGCTATAGAAAATCTCTACACAGAGATTTTCATGTCTTCAAATAAAAATAAACTTTACATGAAATGCATGCTACTTTTCCATAGATGTGCTGAACCATTCATATAATAAAAAAGTCTGCACTAGTTTTTGTGGTACACCTTTATTATATTTACCCCCATTAACACAAAGAAAAATAACCGAGCGTTAGAGCTAACGAAAGTTAAATTGTATGGAAATTGACAGCAATAACCCATAGTTAGCTCTAAAACGTAGTTTATTTTCTTATTGGTAATGGCCATTAATGAGCTTAAAAAGTAATAATATAAGTATATAGATCACTGCTATGTTATTTATCCAATGGTGTGTAGAATATCATTGTATTAATGATATCATTACTATAGAAAAACTCTACACAATTCTTGTGGTAAACTTTTAGACATTTTAGTGTCCTCAAATATTAATAAAAGTCACATTACATTCAAACTATATCTCCATATACACTCAGAAAAAAATGAACCCGAAGATAAGTTAAAATGAACTAAACTTCAGGAAAATTAAACTTCATATGGCGCTAAAGCAATTTTTTCCCAAATCAAGTTCACATTTGTCCTTAATATTAGCAAATGTTTTGAACTTAGTTTTAGTTAATACTAACTTGAATTTAGTAAATATTCCTTTATATCCAGTTCAATTGAACTCATATTAAGGAAAAATTAACTCAGTTTAAGTAAAAATTTACATGAAATTTGGAAAAAATCTAGTTAAATTTTCACTAAAATCAGGTACATTTTTACTTGAAATCAGGAAATTTTTACTAAAAATTAAGAAAATTTTAACTAAAATCAAGTAATTTTTTTACTAATGTTATGTTAAATTTTTACTAAATGGAAGTAAAATAATTTCTCAAATCAAGTTCAATTTTACTTGAATATACGAAAATTAAACTATAATGTAAGAAACGTTTAACTATAAATGAGTAATTTTTGAACTTGCAACTTGTAGAAGTAAACTAAATTTGAGTTCATTACTACTAATATAATTCAGCAAAATATTCTCGGAAATTTTCCAATAAATATTTTGCTCCAATGTATTTGAAACAAATTCAAAAAACCTGAAACAAAATTACTTAACTTCGCAGCTGCTGTTTGAAATGATATTTCAGCAGTTAAGGAAAGAATCTCTTGAAACGAAGGGAATTTTTTGCTTAACGAATATTCAAGGATTATTTGAAACCCGTATTATAAATTTTAGAATAACATGAACTAGAACTAAGGAAATTCGGATATTTCTAGTTAAAATTTACTAAAATGATTTATTTTCGAGGAGTAGTAAATGTTTCTTCGACGCTAGGAAATCCTTCCTCGGTAAAAGTCAAAATTTACCAAATAGTAGGAAATTTTTACTTGGTCGATGGAATTTTAAGTAAGTAAGATCATATCCCATTTCCGAGTATGTAACCAATTTGCTATATCTTTGAATTTAG
Source organism: Eudasyphora cyanicolor (assembly GCA_963930755.1). Lineage (NCBI taxonomy): Eukaryota > Metazoa > Arthropoda > Insecta > Diptera > Muscidae > Eudasyphora > Eudasyphora cyanicolor. The sequence goes on along the minus strand of OZ005735.1, from coordinate 5,643,531 downwards.
TTCAATTTACTCATTGAAAGTAAAATTTCCCAGTTTTGAGGAAAATTTAACTAAACATGAGTAAAAATCTTGAACTAAACTGAGATATAGATTTTACTCACATAAACGATTGCCATTTTTCTGAGTGTACGTATGTATATGCTGAATCATATACTAGAGATTTTCTTGTTTTTTACTGGAAAACTACTTCTTATAATATGCGCAGAATCTGATTGTTTTGCATTCTTATAATAAATAATCTACTCGACGCTAGGTTTTTGTGGCCCAATTGAATGTTCTCAGATAGTTATCAAATCTACTCGTACATCACTGGGATGTTATTTCCCCAAATATGTGCCGAATATCATTCAATCAATGTAGCATCGCTAAAACATTTTTACATATACAGGTGAAGAAATAATTACTTCTGCAGGAAAGCAATTTTAGTAGTTGTCTAAAATGTTATTAAAAACATTTATCTATTCCTTAACATTTTTTTATTTTTGCCTTAAATTCGCAATAAGCATGTCCATGAACAACATATTAATGTTAAGAAACATTAAGAAGGTTAGTTTGTTTTTATCTAAATCAAAAAACTGTCCCATAAAGACGCTCTACTACACTACTTAATCACACCCAGAAGTTATAAGCAACTCAACTAGAAAAAACCAAACTTTAAAAAGCTCCCATAACTAAATGACCTTCAATAACCTCCCAACCACACAACACACGACACAAGATCACTTCGCATCTAACAAAGAAAAGTGCTTAGTTCATAATGTTAAGTACTAATTACTGCGCACACGCAGCCGCCGCCGGGCCATCTGCTTGTATGCGCACTACACCCAAACACTAAGTGTTAGTTCAATTGTCATCGCGGTTACAGCAAAAAAAAGTATGATAACCCATTGTAGTACTTGGCGTAATTTTCAGTTCCATTAACCCACTTTTTTTGTAACAACAAATAAATGTTTGTCGCTTCACGCTAGGCTGACTTTGCTTTTTTTCTCAATTAACAAATATTAAAATTCTGAACACTCGTTTCAATTCTAAAACTATTTTTTTATGAAATTTTTCTTTCGAAGGGAAGTCGTCGTCACTCCGGACAACCTCGTATAGTAATATAACTATTGTGTCTACGACACGAGAGTGTAGTTATCTGATTAGCATTTACGTTAGTTAGTTAGTTATTTGGCCGACTGTTTGGCTGACAGTCAGTCAACCTTTTGTTGCGTTCTTTTTTGTGCTCCAATGGATAATTGGCAGCAAAATACAGTAATTGTTGTAAAATGACATGATGAGGAAAGATAATTTATGAAAATACGAATGTGTTAACAATTTTGTTTGAAAAAAAATCGGCCTCAGAAATTGTTCATGTTTGAAATGGTTATGGAATGGGAGATTGAATAAACGGCGGAAAATGATGTCAAAGCTAGAGTTGAATGGGGAAGCCAGTTAAACTCCTGGCAATAGATTTATATATTACAAAAAAAATAACAATGACAAAAACTTCATATTTTCTGAATATTTGGAAAAAAGTTTTCGATATGGGAAAAAATAAATTAAAAATTAAACGTTTTTAATTTAATTTCCTTAAATTGCAATTGTATAAAGCAATTCATAAGAGGAGAGAAATTTTCGTGATTTATTTTATTTGAAAAGTTTTCAGTGCGATTTCTATAGGAAAACTGATTAATCTAACTCTATTATTTCACACTGTATCGTGAATTCCCCAGACAGACTGAATGAAGTGTATGGCTAGGGTTATGTTTAAATTGGAGAGGCAGTAGGAGTTAGTAGCTTACATAGACCAATTGACTCCATGTTGCCCCTTAAGGAGCCAATCTATATGATACACAAAGTTATTAATAATATGAATATCTGTACCGAACATATCTGTCAGACATCCTAGGCCGACCCCAGTATATCTAGACGAACTGTACAATGGAAAAAAAATGTCACAAAATTAAAGAAATGCTCCAAAGACGTCATTAGTTTTTTAAAATAAGTACATTTTGTACTTAAAATATAGATAATTTCGATAATATTAAGTAATTTACATAATTTTAAGTAAATTTTCTTAATTTTAAGTACAAAATGTACTAATTTGGAAGACTAATTACGTCTTTGGAGCATTTCTTTAATTTTATGAAAAATTTTTTTTTCGATGTAGTAAGGCAGGCGCACACTGCTTTCCACGTCTTCATCTTCTTCACACCTTATACAGAATTCATTAGACTCAATTACCAACCTGATGGCGTGTGTATCCATCGGGCAGTGTCCCGTCAGAACTGACGCTAAAGTAGATGTTTTTCCTCTCTAGCCCGAGGAGATATTTTGATCTTCTCGGAACCAGATTTGTCTAACTACCCTACGGGCTCTATTTATGCACATCTCTGATTGGACACCCTGACTGCATCTTGCGCAAGCCAAAGCTTTCATGTGGACTGTGGCCAATATATGAATATTCTTCGAGCTTTGTAGTTCCCCAGGATATCCCCAAGCCAAGGTACCCATATGAGGTATATGTTAAAATACTCAGCCTCATATTTTTGTGAATTTAAGGAGATAGCATCCAGAGATTTATTGGGAGAGAAAATTTACAGTGATGACTGTCATCAATCAGGGCAGGGCATTGAATCCGAATTTCTAATTCATTAAATTGTCCATAATTTATGTTTGAGGACTTTTGAAAATTATCCGTAAACGCAGATTGTCTCTATTTTCCCATTCGAACAAATTTGATACATTGGAAACATATTTGGGTCCGAAGTAACAAATTTAGAAACTCGATTCCGAGCAGAATATTTCGATTCAAGCCAAATTCGGAATACAGAAGAGCGGATAGACACTCTAAATATTTGATAGTACCTGGTAATCTGTGCCGTAGTTCTTGTACTGCAACTGCTCTAGTAGTATTATCAGTCGGCGCTAGATGGAGAAGGACTTGTAGCGAATCTGTCGCTGTAATTCTTAAAGCTCCGCTAATGCTCAGGCAGATAGGAGGGTGGTCCCAAAATTACCCGACCTAACAAAGAATACAACACATTTGGGAAAATTGTCAACATAATCTTCTTTTAACTCTTATTCCAGCGATTTTCAATAGCTTCGATATCCTGTTTATAGTAAGAACTGTCCAGCTCCTAAGAATATCCATCAACCGCAACCTCCACCTTTTCATTGCTGACAAATCTTTTTCCGCCGAGCCATTTTTTCAAGTTTGGAAATAAAAAAATTATCTGAGGGAGCTAAATCTGGCAAATAAGGTGATTGATCATTGATTTTGGCTTTTGCAATAGTGGGTGTGTGAACTGTTGCATTGTCTTGATTGTGAGCAAACGTGCACCCACCTGTGCGCAAAATGGCTTTCTCAGCATCTAATTTTCTGTCAATATGCGATGTGTATCACTTTTTAAAATGCCTATAACTTCAGCTAGCTCACGAAACTTCAACCGACGGTCATCCAATACAAATCTGTCGCTTTTGTAGACCATTTCAAGCGTGGACATCTCAATTGGTCGACCACTACGGTGTTCGTGTTGGCCCCGGCCCCGTCTAAACTCGGCCATCCATTATTTTATTGTATTAAACGAAGGAGCAGAGAATCTTGCTCGGTTTTAATATTGGTTGGACTGAGAACTTTCAAATGAAAGTATTGTCTTACATATCGGGGACCAATCTTTTCCAAGTTTATAAATTCACTGAGATCGAGTGCTTAAAAAAACTAAAGAACTTGGCGCCTTGAAACTTAAAAAATATGTTTTATAAGGTTTCACGAAAGTTTTTTTTTCGAACTACTACCACCATCTATATGTCAGGTCGCCTAATTTTAGGACCACACTCGTAGGTAGCATCCAGAGATTTAATGGGAGACAAAAATTGCGAAGGCAGTTTTGGTCGCTATGTTGCGATTAATATAATTGGTGACTTACCTAATAGCCATTACATCAGCATGATAGACACTGTAAATATCTTATATTACATAGTAATCTGTGCCCTAGTTATTGTACCAACCTCTGCTTACAACTTCTCTAGTGACAATACCAATCGGAGCTAGATGAAGTAACACTTGTAGAGACTCTGTCGCTGTAATTCTCAAAGCTCCGCTAATCCGCTCCGCTCAGGTTCTCATATAGTTCTCTGAACCTTCATTAGTTGACAGGTGATGGATCGCCTTCGTCGAATATGGCTAATTAACTTTCGAATTTTGTGAGGATCTGAAATAAATGCTTAATTGGGTTCTCCGAACAGCATTTGAATGGAATCCTATGATGGAATGGAATCCTATTTCAGTCTAATATATCGTGCCCAGCAGCCAGACAGACGTTTATGCATAGCTCGAAAGACTTAAACTGTATTGAAATGGATTTCAACCAAATCAAATCACTCCTTGGATATCATACGTTTTTGGTCCGAAGCAAATTATATATGGCTGATTCTGATATTACTGGTCAATTTGGACATACTTCTTGGCATTGACATTTTTTTGCAGAAATTAGTATTTCAGATTGTTAGAATAGCTACTCTATTGCGCATATTTTTTTTCAATTTTTAACCGAATTATATGAAAATTTTAAAATATGGCCTTTAGGGTAACGATGGGGCCCCGATATCAATACGAGGCCCCTCGATATCAATATATTTGGATAGAGAATCTCAAAATTAGATGTTAAATTAACAGGCATGTTATCGATATATCGCTTAGTTATCAGATAATAAAGTTTGAAAAAATCAATGTTTCGTTCCTATGGGCTCAAAGTTTAAAATTAGAAAGAACAATTAGGAAAAAATAGAATCGAATAGAGAATCTCAGAATAAGAAGATAAATTAATGGGCATGTCCATCGCTTAGGTATCGAGTTATCGGATGATAACGTTTGAAAAAATCGATTTTTTTGTTACAATGGGCTCAAAATCGAAAAGAAAAAATCGGAATAGATGTCGATAACTTTTTAGTTTCGATATCTGCCTATGTAATCGATATCTTCGATTACAATCAAAGATACTTTGGTCCGCGTAGGCGTCTTTGGACACACCCCAGAGGATAAAATCTTTTATCCCAATACATTTCAGTAACTCGAAAGTTATCGAAAAATGTTACCCGACTTTTTTGCTCTTTTCATTCAAAGGAAATAATAAAACGTTTTTTCAATTTCGATAACTAAGAAAGTTATTGTATATAAATATTGTTTTTTTCGTTTTTATACCCTACACCACACTATGGGTATTATGAATTTGGGCATTTGTTTGTAAAAGGAAAATAGATAGATAGACCAATCATTTATTATACCGAGCGACTCTGAATCACTTTCTGAGTCGATTTAGGCATGTCTGTCCGTCAATTTTTGTGATCAAATTAGAGCTTGCAAATATTATCCGATCTTTACGAAATTTTGCATACATAAGGTTTCCTTATTCAAAAGAAGGAATAAGGAATCAACACTATTTAAAAATGATATGATTTTATATAGCTCCCATAGCCGACCTGACATATAGATGGCGGTAGTAGTTAGTAGAAAAAAATTACTTTCGTGAAAAGTGGCAAACTTCTAAAATATACGAGTATCTTTTAAGTTTCAAGGCGCCAAGTTGTTTAGTTTGTTTGAGCACTCTAATGTAAAACCCAGCAAAATTTCTAATTACCAAATAATCCGACGAGTAAGCAAAGTTCGATAATGGTAAGTACTTATTATTTAGCCACTTTTCTCATTATTTTAACATGGGGATGTCATTGGAGGGAAGTACTTCCCAAAAGCATACAATAATGTAGCATAATAAGTACTTATTTGTAGCATAGGCATACCACATAAATATGTGCTTATGTTTTCACGATTTTAAGTACATGAATAATGCATTACCAATAAGTTACAAAATACGTAGTAGATATGGTAGATATTTAGAGATGGCCATTGAAAGTAATTTTGTGCGTATTGTCGCGCATAATTCGAATTTCTGAACCAAAACCACCATGTGAAAAATTCTTCAATGGTCTAGGTCTCAGTCCAATCAATATTAAAACTTAGCTAGATTATACTTTGGGGGAGACTGCTCCTTCGTTCACAACTATAAAATATTGGTGGCTGAGTTAAAACGGGGCCGTACCAGCTGCCAAGACGAACATTGTAGTGGTCGACCAATTGAGGTGTAAATGCCAGAAGTGGTAAGGAAAAAATCCACAAAATGGTATTGGATGACCGTCGGTTGAAGGTTCATTAGGCAGCTGAAGTCAAAGGCATTTCAAAAAGTCCTACACACATCGCATATTGACGGAAAATTTGATGATGAGAAAGCTGTGCGCAAGATGGGTGCCGCGTTTGCTCACACTCAAGACAATTAAACAGTTCACACATCCACTATTCGATTTGCTTCAACTCGCACCTTATTCCCCACATTTAGCTCACTTGGATTATTTTTTGTTTCCCAATTTGAAAAAATGGCTCGACGTTAAAAGATTTGCCAGCAATGAAGAGGTGGAAGTTGCGATTGATGGCTATTTTCAGGAGCTAAACAGTTCTTGCTATAAACAGGGTATCGAAACTATTGAAAATTACTGCAAAAAGTGTATCGAGCTAAAATGAGATTATGTTGAGGAATAATGAAACATTTTCCCAAAATTTGTTTTCTTTTCTTTGTTAGGTTGGTTAATTTTGGGAACGCCCTCATAGCATATAGTAAGTAGGCTCCTTACTGGTTTCATATATCTTTAGTTTATCAATGATTATATTATTAGGTTATTCATTCCTCTATTCATCTTTATCTTAATCCCTGGGTCCTATTTTGTCCCTTTTGTTGAATTTTTATTCCAAATACATAATAGAAAAATTCATCACTATTTAACTTTCGTTACAGATTTAAATGTACTACTTACCAAAAAATTCTAAAAATTAATAATAATTTATTTTTATTAATTTATTTATTTTACTTTATTTACAAAAACAATAGTTAACATAATCTTTTATTTAAATAAAAGTCTCTCGAGGGGTAAAAATGTACATCCGTACATACTCGTACAAAAATAAAAAAAAATAAAACTTAACAATAGCCATAATTAATATAGTTAAACTTATTTCGATCGTATTATATAGGTGTTGCAACTACATAGGTAAACAAAAGCATTTAAGACTAGTGCAAAATTTCACATCTTTTCTTCTTTTTCTTTCTTTCTTTTCTTTCTCATCACAAACTAATAACAAAAATCGAAATAAAAAATCTTAAAATTCAAACACTAAATGCCTTTAAATTATTTGCAAAAATTAAGCTAAATCTTAAAAATATTTACAATAAAATACGCATAAATTAATGAAAACCCGGAAATTAAACGAGTAGTTCGGTGAAGAAGTCAACGACAGCGGCGAATGGTGAAAGAATGGATTCTGGCAAAACAACAGAAATATTTTTGCCAAATTACGAGTAATTCAAATGATGGGTGAAATGTGTGCGTGGTTGTGGGACTTTTGGCAGATCATCTTATCATCGCAAAGAAGTTATAAATACGTACAAAGATGTCATATTTATCCCAAAACCACAAAACAACTGGTTTCTGTTTTTTGTTTGTTTTTCGTAACTTATACAAGTTTTGAGAAGACATTTAAAACAAATATCTTTCTTCTGGTTGGTGGGGGGAGGGGGGCTTTCTTGTTACTTATACGACTTAAAATCACAATTTTTTCTTAACTGAGATTGCCTTTTGCCTTAGTTTGTTGCGCTTACAGCTTTACTTTGTATGACAATTTCATTAATTTCTTCGAACTAATGGGACAGCTGGGCCATAAATTGGCACAGCCCATGGGTCCGCTCATACTGTCTCCGGTGTAGCGCAGCAACTCACCCATATGGGCCGCAAAGTGCCATTTGCTGGGAGCGCCATTCATGGCCAATGACATAGACGATGATCTGCAAAAATAATAAAAAAAAATCAGAAAGAAAATGATTAGAATCTTTAATGAGTTGTGTTAGTAGTGTTGTTCAGGTAATTGAATTAAATTAGTTAAATGACCTTCTGGCGCTTGTCTGTAAAATTGAATTTCCTTTATTGTAACGAATGACTAACAAACTAGTTTCGCACTATTGAACATCAATTATTTTAATATATATGTACACGGAGAAAAAACTGATATTCAAGAAAGTGCATTTGTATTGACATTAAGTTCGGTCAGGTTGTTTTTAATATCCCCCATGTATTGGATTCCACAGTATAATGCGAAAATGTGAGATTAGAAAAAATAGTCAAATAAGGAGGAAATTTATATTGGAGCTATATTAAATAGAACCAACAGAACCACTTTATTACTGGTAAATAGATTTGGGAAAAATCGTTCGGTTGATCAATATTTCGAGGTTTTATAAACGTTGTGAAACGTATGTATAGATTTTTTTAAAAAAGTTAACTCTAAGAGACTAGTACAAGTTCGATACCATGGGGTTGGGGGTAACTGGACCTTTTTGTCCACTAAAGAGGGAATTCCAAAATCCATTATTTTATTTGTGTTTTGCAGTTACTGAAATATATGTATATCGAGCCATAACCGCCAAATAGACGTAAGCACCATTCACAAAAATTTAGGGGAGAAGGTTTCTTTTGCGATTATTTTTTGTTTAAATGCATATGTAATGCGTACATCTGTTTATATAACTGTGAAATTTAGTATAACGGTACATTTTACAGCTATAAATTTTGGAAACATGATGTCATTTGTCACAAATAAATGATTTCCCTCAAAAAATTAAGAGTAATCATGGTGGCGCTTACGTCTTTTTGGCGGTAAGGGCTAGATAAGATTTTTTTTTTCAAGTTTACAACTTTGGGTTGATAGGTAAGGGTGACAGCCGGAGTTACTAGCTCACATAGAGACCAATTGATATCCCTAGTGTTACCACGGGCCCAGTTGCGCCTCATCGGAAACAACCTGTTTGATAAAAAAATTTATCAATAATACAAATATCTGTACCCGCCAGATCTGTCAGCATTCCTATGCAGGCCGACCCCAGTATATCCACACATTGTTTACTCAATGCGGGTCAGTAACTAAGCAGATACTCATGCTCTCCACTTCTTCCTCATTTTCAAAGCTTATGCTAAAGTCATTGGACTCAGTTCCCAACATCCTGGAATGTTCGCCGATCAGGCAGTGTCCGGCCAGAACTGACACTAAAGTAGACAGGTTTTTTCCTTTCTGGTGCGAGGAGATATTTGGACCTTCTTAAGTCATATCATAGTCAAATTTGTCTAGCTAGCCTACAGATGTCAATTTCTGTTATTTATTATTTATAAGTTAACAAATTCCTCTAGAATGTATAATGTCGTTCCTTTCCTAGGTAGTTTATCGGCTTTGCAGTTCCCCGGGATATCCCTATGTACCCATATAAGGTATACAAGTATGTTAAAATTTTCAGTCATCTAGTTAAGAGATCGGCGGACGTCGAGGGCTATTTGTGAATTTAAGCCTCCAGAGATTTAATGACAGTCTGGCTGTCTGCGTGAATGACTACGTCAGTGTTGGTCACCAGAGAATGATGCCGAGCCAAAATTGGCGGATGCAGCTGCCAATGAAAATTATGAATCGAATGACCTCTACTGTTTTCAGCTTAAATTTTGATTGATTTGAAGAGATAGATTGTAAATAATTTTGAATATTTAGAATTTTGAAATGCAATGTTCATTAAAACATGCTAAGTCGACTTACTCCATTGAGTTTTTTATAATTCTTAATCCTTTTTGGCTGTTTATTCCAAAAATATTTTTTAATCTCTATATACGTAAACTAATAAAAAGAAAAAACATTTTATTTTTCTTTTAAAATATTTTTTTTATAATAATTTTTCTATTACTATCAATATTGTTATTTTTAATACATGTTAGGCGCCCTCTTGTGACAATAAAACGAATTAAATCGAAAAGCACTTTCCACATATCCGCTATATGGTTATTTGCTTATCAAAAGCAAATAACCATATAGCTGCTGAAAATCGACGGCTTCTTACTTTGTTGGTCAATGTGTTGCAACGAAAGCCACTTACTGATTTCCCTTATTGCCATTATTTCGGCTTGATAGAGACTGCAAGTATCTGGTAGTCTGTGAGCTACATCAAGACTAAGTCCTCTACGGAATAATACGAAGCCAATCTTCCCATCAAGCTTCGAACCATCTATACAGAAGTTTCTGTTTCCTGACATTTTGCCAACCCATTCATCTCGGTCAGGTTTCTTAGTGGTAGAGTCAGGGACTGTAGTGTTAGAAGGTTATATATCGTTTGCTACGGATTTATACTCGTAGAAACACTTTCAGAGTCGATTTAGCTATGTCCCTCTGTCCATATATCCTTGTAAGTACAGGTCGCAATTACTGTTTGAACGCGATAGAATTTGTTTTGTTTGTTCTAAGAACGAACCCTATTAAAAGTGGTGAAAATAATTTCAGTTTTTCGTTTACGACAATAAAATATTGGGTGGCAGAATTTAAACGGGGCCGTACGAGCTGACAAGACGAAACAAAATAGTGGGCGACCAATAGAGGTGTCCACGCCACACGATGACTGTCAGTTGAAGGTTCGTGAGCTAGGTGAAGTCATAGGCATTTCAAAAAATGTTATACATCGCATATTCACGGAAAATTTGATGATGAGAAAGCTGTGCGCAAGATGGGTGCCGCGTTTGCTCACAATGGAACAAAAACAGTGTCATAAATATGTTTCAATAGAGAGTTTGGCGATGTTTCAGTGCAATAAAGCTGAGTTTCTGCATCAAAGAAGGAGAAGGCTGTTCTATCTGTAGGCAAGGTTATGGCCTCCGTTTTTTGGACTGCGCTTGGGATATTTTATATTGATTATCCCCAAAAATTAAAAACAATCAACGGCGAGTGTAGTGCTAACATATTGTTGATGACACATTATGGAAACATGGCCGTAATGGGCGAAAAAAGTGTTGTTTCATCACACATCAACTATTGTAATTGCCAGAATCCATGAATTAAAGTTGTAATTGCTTCAGCAAGCACCTTATCGCCAAATTTAGTTCCCTCGGTTTTTTTTCTATTTCTATTGAAAAAATGGCTCTGAGTTAAAGGATTTGCCAACAATGAAGAAGTGGTGTCTGCCGTTGATGACTACTTTAAAGAACTAGACAGTTCTAGCTATAAACAGGATATCGAAGCTATTGAATTCCTGGGAAAAATATATAAAGCTAAAAGAAGATTATGTTGATAAATAGATAATAATTTTCTCAAATTTTGTGTGTTTTCTTTGCAAGTTCGGCTAATTTGGGACCGTTTTTGTATATTTGTTCCTTCCGATTTGGCGTCTATGCGTTTTATAAGCTTTTTCCGTAGTTTGGGATCAATGAAGGAATACTGCAAGTATTAAGGTACAAGGTGGCGCAAAAGTAATCCTCCTATCAGAAAATGCTATAAATTTTGCGATTGGCCCCTAATGTCAGTTCTGTTTTGACATAAACACATGCGAAATACACGTTAATAAACAATGTTACGCTACACTGCTCCAGAACGCGGAATATTGCTGACTATTTATTTGACCAATAATCGGTCGGTGACTTTGGCACAAAACATCGAAAGGTTACTTTTGCGCCACCTTGTAATTCTTCCAGATATAGATATTGATCTAGGTGAAGTAGAGTAGCATATAATCGGCTCCTCCCGACTGTCTTTTTTACTGTTTTTTTGTCTCGAAGTGTAAGTGGTATTTTTAAATAATTTGTTAATTATTAATAGAATCAATCAATAATGGTAAAATTTAAATTTTAACAAAATTCTGTTAATTCACTGATTCTGGTTGTCTTTCTTGATATAAATGAAAATATAGTTTTTTTTTATTTATTTTCTCAAATGCAATTTCTTTCCCAATAAATATTTCTTAAAGTGTACATTTGTTAGAATAGATTCTAATATAGTGTTGAGTATTCTAAATGTACTCGTACATACATAGATTGCGCATTTTATCGTTTTTTCCTATTACAACGTGAATTCGAACCGAATTGCCTTCAATGCAAGTGCGAAATTGTCACTCACAGTCAGCCCCGGAACGTTATGAGTTAAAAAAATCAGTGAAGTGGAAATTAATTACTAAGTGCAATTAAATGTTTTTTTTTAGTAAAACACAGCAATAATTCAAGATGCGATTGGTAGTAACTGATGTTTATTTAGAATATTTGAACAAATGATGGATGAATGTATAGCTGTCAAGATAATTGAATGAGATTCACATCAATACAATAGTCATTTTCACTATTAAGCGATAGCAATTATTGGAGAAATTTAATATCTTTTGAAGTCTGACAAAAAAATATAATACATAGAAGTAAAATGATGAAGTATTTTGAAACTAAATTATTACGTTTGATTGCTTGCTTTTATAAGATCTTTGAATATAGCCTAAGATAGGGGGAAATGCTGCAGTATTTTTTGCTTAGCAGCCTCGCTTACGTTTGCAAGGCATTTTGTACACTTAAGTGAAAAATGCCGTAATGCGGCATTCTTTGTTAGACTATAGTCATTGGAGAAGTAAATTAAAAATTCATAATTTGAAGACATTAAGAAGGTTTCTTCGTTGCCGGTATACCAGAAGTGGGTTGAAAATTTCACTAACATTGAACCAATATATGGCTTAACTCGAATATAGCCTAAAATAGTAGAAAATTCTAAAGCATTTTATGCTTAACTGCCTACTAACTTTTGCAAGGCATTTTATGCACTCAAGCGAAAAATTGCCTAAAATTTCACTTAGCTGCAAAAATGTGCACTTATCCGATTCACATACCTGTCTTATGCGCATTTATGGGATATTTTTGTCTGCAATAATTCAATATGAGATTCGTAACTAAAGTTTATTTAGAACATTTGAACAATTGATGGATGGATGTAAAACTGTCAGGATAATTGAATGAAATTCACTAATTTGGATTAAATTTAAGACATTAAGAAGGTTTCTTCGTTGCCGGGATAGCAGAAGTGGCTTGACAATTTCGCTAATTGTGGACCAATATTTCTTATCTTCGAATATAGCCTAAGATAGGGAAAAATACTACAGCCTTTTTTTTCTTAGCTGCCTCGCTTACTTTGGCAGGGCATTTTGTGCACTTAAGTGAAAAAATGCCCTAATAACTTATTTGCACAAATGTCCACTTTTCCGATAGCAATTATTGGAGAAATTCAAAATCTTTTATAGTCTGACAAATAAATAAATTATAATAGTAGTAAAATTATTGAGTATTATGAAGCAAAATTATTACGTTTGCTTGCTTTTATAAGATCTTCGAATATACCCGGATATAGGAGGAAATACTGCATTATTTTTTTGCTTAGCTGCCTCGCCTACTTTTGCAAGGTATTTTGTACACTTTTATGAAAAATGTCCAAATTCAATTAGTTGCACAAATGTGCAATTATTCGAATAAATTCACATAAGACAGGAATTATTATGGGCATTTAAGTGATATGTTGATGCTGCTATTATTAAAGATGAGATTTGTAGCTAATTTTTATTTAGAATATTAGAACAAAGGATGGACTGATGAATCAGTGTCATGATAATTGAATGAAATTCAAATTAATACATTATACATCTTCACTTTCTTAAGCGAAAGAAAGAAATTTAAAATCTTTGTAGTATGTCTTAAAATGAAAAAATTTATAAAAGTAGGGAACTCTTGAAAAGTTTCGTTCATTCTTTGCCAGGAGAAGTAAATCAAAAATTCAGAATTCGGTGACATTAAAGTGAAACCACTTTCGTTGCCGGGATACCAGAAGTGTCTTGACAATTTTGCCAATTTTGAACCAATATTACTTATCTTCGAATACAGCCTGAGAGAGGAGAAAATACTGCAGTATTTTTTTTTCTTAGCTGCCTCGCTTGCATTTGCAAGGCATTTTGTGCACTTAAGTACAACATGCCCTAATGAGATAGCACTAAATGGAGAAATTTAAAATCTTTTGAAGTCTGCCAATGAAATAAATTATAAAAGTAGTAAAGTGGTAAATTGTAGGTGAGAATATGCAGTCAGAAATTTTTAAACAAAATTATTACGTTTTCTTTTATTAGATCTTTGAATATAGCCTGAGCTAGGAGAAAATACAGCAGTATTTTTTGCTTAGCTGCCTCGCTTTTTTACAAGAAAATTGCCCTATTTCACCTATCTGCACAAATGTGCACTTATCCGATTCAGATACTGTCTTGTGTGCATTTAAGTGATATTTTTGTGTTGCAATAATTCAAGATGAGATTCGTAACTGGGGAAAGTAAATCAAAAATTCAGAATTTGGAGTTATATTTTTCGCTTAGCTACCTCGCTTACTTTTGCAAGGCAATTTGCGCACTTAATTGTAAAATACCTTATTCACTTAGCTGCACAAAGGTGCACTTATCCGATAGCAATTATTGAATATATTTTAAATCTTGTTAAGTCTGATAATTAAATAAACTATAAATATTGTAAAGTGGTTAATTGTATGTGAGAATGTGGAGAGAGGTTTTTGGAACAAAATTATTACGCGTTTGCTAACTTGGTTTTCAAATCTTTATGAATTTTATCTTGGGTATTGTCCAGGCTTTAGAAAGTTATTTAAATGTTTTTTTGAAAATTATTTAACATTTTTGTTTGCCTTTCATTCATTAAAAACAATGTGTTTAAATAGTATATCAAACTATTTAAAATAAACTATACAAATTTTCATTTTATCCCCGAACGCTTTGGTAAGGCGTTCCACAACCTGTCAAATATTATTTGTTGCCTTTTGGTTTTTTTACGCAAACATATATATATATATATACATGTACTCGTCTCTATATTGCATTAACTGTTATACGTCATTTTGAAATACTCAAAATTTGCAATGCAAATATCCTCAAATGCAAACCAGATTAATTTATATGTCTGTCATGAAATTGCGTCAATACATTTGGCGAACCGACTTTGGGGATACGTGTACGAGTATATTGCATTATGACTTGCAGTATTTTCAGAGAGCTTTAGCTGAGGGAATAGATTCAAGTTTTGCAGTTCACAAAAAAACCTAACCCAATATCACGAATAACTTCAATAGCTATCTGTGCGCATGCGCATTGCATTCAAATGAATCAGTTGGAAACCAGTGGCAAAAACAATATATGCTTCCGCTAAACAAACTCTGAATAGATATTTTATGTTGAACTAAAACTATAAAGGTCATCATCCGAAGCATCATTGAAATCACTGACCCGATTTTTGTTTTCTCAAGGATAGAATTCATAATGAAGTTCACACGAAAAATTCTAGTCATTAAATAAAGTTTAAATTATTATTGGATTTATTTATTATTTTCTATTAGAGTTTCACATCTGTGCAGTTCATGGGGTTTCGGAGAATATTTTGTGACGTGTTGGATAGAAAATATCGTTTTTAGATTTTGCAGTAAAGTGCCAATACATTATTTTTTAACAGAAGCATATACATTCAAATATATTTCAAAGCATTATCATCTTAGAATAAAAATAAAGTTATTTGTGTATAATAAAAACCGAAAATTGCCCGTAATACAGGTCAACGAATAATTTAACAATAAAGAAAATGCATATAAAACGAAATGCGTCAAATAAACGTGTGTACTCCCAGTAATATTGGCAATTATTTATTGAAGTACACATAGTAATGTATGATAATCTTGTCCAGATAGGCCAATAATTTTTAATAATATCTAAACTTTAGAATAATATTATTAAAATCGCAATTTTTCTAAATGAAAAACTTGCATTGTGAATCCCGCTCAATGCATACACGCTGAAAAAAAATCGCTTCTGTAGTATATTGTCCCAAAGATATTCGGCTTGAAACATATATATGTTTAGGGTACACTCTAAACATATATTATTTGGTACACACAAAAGTTGTGTATTTGGGAAGATATTGTTCTAAACAAATATTTGTTAACGTCCCAATGTGACTGTTATTTCGAAACAAATATTTATTTGCATTTAAGTATTCATAAAATACATAAATTGTGTTAAATTTTTCAGTAATTCAAAGTTAAATTTTTAGAAATTTTTAATGTTCGTAAAAATAATAAATAATAATAATTGTTGAGAGCGCCCCAGTAGGCGAGTTGGTAGCGTACTCGCCTATGAGTTTGGGGGTCGTGGGTTCGATTCCCACCGGAGGCTCTGGTCTGTCGCTGCAAACATTTAGCCATATGGTCTTTGTAACCCGGCCTTTCCCTGGACCTTAAAATTAGAATATAAATTTACTTTGTATTGTAATTCATATAAATAATAAATAAATAATTGAAATCGTATATTAAAGTACTTAGAGGATTAACAACTAATGATGGCTTGGAATACTCAGAAATTTGAAAAGATTCATTTAAAACAGAAGTTAATGCTGCATATGGTATCATAACTGGGAGGTACAATTCGAAACCAAGGAAAAATTAAAACTGAAATTCGAAAAAGTCAGCAAAAGTTTTGGAAAACTTTTTTTAATAAGATATATTTGGAAAATATCTTAAATAATAATTTTAATTGTATTTAAACACATATTTTATTTGAGAGATTTAGTTTGCAAATACAATTTGTTGTAATATATTAATATATGCGTTCCAAATATATTTTATTGATTTTCAAACAAAATGTATTTGCTAAGAAATATATAATATTTAAAAATTTGTGTTCCAAGTATATTTTCTTTCGGTTCAAACATATCAAAAAAGGCGATTTTGCCCCGTGTAAATTAACAATTAAAACCGCTTTCAGATAAAATGCAATTATTTCTTTAATTAAAGGTCTTTGAACTAACAACTTAACCCAAATAAATTAATTCAATACAATGAACGTTTGCCTCTCATTTGCTAAAAAAAACATTTCATTGAACTCACACAAATGTTGTGCATTTAATCCGTAAGTTGTTCAACTATTTTCTGATATTGTCTAAACTGTACTCATATAATAAGAATTAGCATTAAGCCTTAGGAGAAAATTGAATGCGTGCAATTTTATTGAAAGGCTATTAGCTTAGACGTAGTTAGAACATTGAACATTATTCAGCATATAAAAATAAAGCAAAAAAAACATGAAATTTGATTGAAAGGCCATTAGCTTAGGCGTAGTTAGAACATTGAACATTATTCACCATATAAAAAGAAAGTCCGAAATGCTTTAAGTGCACAGGTTAATAATTTTGCATATATGTACATATCTACACATTTATATGTATTTCAAATACCGATTTGACATGTAAACATTTAGCAAATTAAAACATAAAAAGCAAATTTGAAATCGATCGAAGCAGTGTTTCATTGTACGGAATTAGGTTCGACATTGAATAAAAAAATGGCCTTCCGAAATGTCAATATCGATTTTTTTGCACAAACATTTTACAATTAAAAACAAAATAAGTATGAAATTCGCAGTCAACGCCGGAACGCTGGAACAGTTTTGCTCATTATTTGTCAGACTATAGTCATGGGAGAGGTAGATAAAAAAAAATTCAGAATTTGGAGACATTAAGAATGTTTCTTCGTTGCCCGGACACCAGAAGTGACTTACAAATTTCGCCAATTTATCAATATTGCTATGTCAATATTTTACTAAAATCTAACGCTTTGAGGGAAACTTACCAGAAGGATTGGAATAGTATGGCTTATGTTCTAATATAGCCTGAGATAGGAGAACATATTTTTTGTTTGCTTAGCTGCCTCGCAAGAACTTACCAGAAGTATTATCATAGAATATAGCCTGAGATAGGAGATAATAGTATTTTTTGCTTAGATGCCTCGAAAGGCATTTGTAGCACTAAAGTGAAAGACTCCCTAATGCGTGGCATTTTTGCACTTAGGCGCACAAATGTGCACCTATCCGAATCACATACGCGACTTATGTACACCTAAGCGAAATGTAAATGCTGATTCGTATGAAGTTTGTAAAAGCAGGTATGTGCACTTAAGAGATATCGATACCTATATTCTAAACTATGCTAAGTGCAAAAAGATAGTTTTTCAGAAGAGGCGATCGAAGTTTGATAATTTTTTTTAAATTTGTGTGGAATTCCTTTATAAAGCAAATGGAATGACCTGTACTGTTTTGTGAATAACATTTGATTGGCCTGATGGATAAACACCAAATTTTGACTGAATATAGTTTGGAATATTTTAAAATTAAAAATACAATGTCCCTAAAAACTTGCTTAATCGACTTAGCATGCTTTAGTCGATATGTTGATGCTGATTCTGCATTTAATTTTATCATAAATAACATATTTAAAATCGTAGCAAAAACAAACGTGTGAAATAAGTAAAATATCACTTTGTGGGAAGGTACCAGAAGCATTGGGCCAGTATGTCTTATCTTCGAGAATAGGCTGAGCTAGGAGAAAATACTATAGTATTTTTTTGCTTAGCTGCCTCGATTACTCTTGCAAGGTATTTTGCGCACTTACATGAAAAATATCCAAATACGATTCACATATCTGCCTTATGTTCACTTAAGCGAAATGTTGACGCTGATTCAGCATTCAATTTTATCATAACATGATCAAAATCGTAGCAAAAACAAAAGTTCGTATGAAATCAGTAAAATCTCTCACTTTGTGGCCCTAATGCGGTTGTCACTTAGTTGCACAAATGTGCACCTATCCATTTCACATACCCGCCTTATGTGCATTTAAGCAAAATGTTGATGCTGATTCATCATTCAGTTTTATCATAACATGATCAAAATCGTAGCAAAAAACCGTTCGTATGAAATCAGTAAAATATATATCACTTTGTGGGGAAAATACTAGAAGAATTGGATCAATATGGCTTTTGTTTGGATATAGCCTGAGATAGGAGAAAATACTACAGTTTTTTTTTGCTTGTTGTCTCGAAAGGCGTTTTTCCCACGTATGTGAAAAATATCCTAATGCGCGGAAATTTTGCACTTAGCTGCACTAATGTGCACTTACCCTTTTTACATATATGCCTTATGTGCACTTAAGCGAAATGTTGATGCTGATTCTACATTAAATTTGATCATAATATGATCAAAATCGTTGCAAAAACAAAAGAATCGTATGAAACTAGTAAAATCTATTACTTGATCGGAAAGTTACCAGAAGAATTGGACCACTTTAGCTTATCTTCGAATATAGCCTGAGATAGGAGGCAATACTACAGTATTTTTTGCTTAGCTGCCTCGATTACTCTTGCAAGATAGTTTGCGCACTTAAATGAAAATTGCCCTAATGCGGTTTTCACTTAGTTGCACAAAAATGCACTTATGCAATTCACATACCCGCCTTATGTGCATTTAAGCACAATGTTGATGCTGATTCTGCATTTAATTTTATCATAAAATGAGCAAAATCGTAGCAAGAATGAATGATCGTATGAAATCAGTAAAATCTATCACTTTGAGGGGAAGATACTAAAAGAATTGGACAATATGGCTTTTCTTCGAATATAGCCTGCGATAGGTGATAATACTACAGTTTTTTTCGCTTGTTGCCTCGCAAGGCATTTTTTCCGCTTAAGTGAAAAACACCCTAATGCGTGAAAATGTGCACTTATCCTATTTACATATATGAAATATGTGCACTTAAGCGAAGTGTTAATGCTGATTCTTCATTAAATTTGATCATAATATGATCAAAATCGTTGCAAAAACAAAAGAATCGTATGAAACTAGTACAATCTATTACTTTATCGGAAAGGTACCAGAAGAATTGGACCAATATACATAGCTTATCTTCCAATATAGCCTGAGATAGGAGACAATACTACAGTATTTTTTGCTTAGCTGCCTCGATTACTATTGCAAGGCAGTTTGCGCACTTAAATGAAAATTGCCCTAATGCGGTTTTCACTGAGTTGCACAAATGTGCACTTATCCAATTCACATACCCGCCTTATGTGCATTTAAGCAAAATGTTGATGCTGATTCAGCATTCAATTTTATCATAAAATCAACAAAATCGTAGCAAGAATGAATGATCGTATGAAATCAGTAAAATCTATAACTTGTGGGAAAGATACTAAAATAATTGGACAATATGGCTTTTCTTCGAATATAGCCTGCGATAGGAGAAAATACTACAGTTTTTTTTTCCTTGTTGCCTCGCAAGGCATTTTTTCCGCTTAAGTGAAAAACACCCTAATGCGTGAACATTTTGCACTTAGCTGCACTAATGCGCACTTATCCTATTTACATACATATATGCCTTATGTGCACTTAAACGAAATGTTGATGCTGATTCTACATTAAATTTTATCATAACATGATCAACATTAGTAATAAAATTAGTCTTTGTTTGTACGTGTACCTTTTGGGTGCAGACATTGCCCTTCAAAGTCGTGGACAGCATTTTTTTTATTTTCTCCAAACTCTCACAGAACGTTAAACACGAAAAACAACATACAGTGAGATATGTTTTTTTCCTAAAAAGCAGCTAAATTTAATATATTGTATTAAATAATATCCGTAACGGTCAAGGCTCATTTTTTCTGATTCTAAAAAGTTTAGATTTTTCAACCACTAGGTGGAAAATTCGAAAGGCTGCCTCAGGGCATACTTGGCCATTTAATAAAATAAAACGACATACTTTCCCTTAAAATATATATTTCCCTTAAACGGGCAATAATGCCCTGAGGCCGCCTTTTGAATTTTACTTCTCAAAATCAGCCTTTTACTCGCACAATTTCCTTAAAAATATTTATGTATAAATTAAGTAAACACTCACGAGAACTTAACAAATAATAAGCGAAGCAATTGTATGATTAGTATAGCTTTTTTTGATAGCACAAAAACATTTTTCTTGTTATCACAATTTTTTATTTGACACTAAAATTATAACAGTCGCTAAAATAGATAGGCGATTGTTTTGACATTGTATTATAACGGTGAATAGAAATGTGGATGAGGGACTACAAAAGAAATTTTGTAAAAAATGTTGTTGTTGACGGTGTTATGATTATCGAAAGCATAGATGCCCTGAGGCACGCTTAACCTTTAGAGGGTTAATGCTATTAACTAAATTGTACATTTAAACGAAATGCACGTATACATAATATCTTCTAATATAAGTGAAGCAACATGCAAAATATTTTCCCTTTTGTGTAGGTAAGGACAAAATGCTCTTAAGTGCAATGCAGCTAAGCGAAAAATGCGGTACCAAATATAAATTTGAAGTCAATCGATAACTCCGAAAAATCGATGAAAACGAAAAAACAAACAAAGAGATAATTCGTAGTCTAAAAAGCAGATAAATGTAAAATATTGTATGAATAATGCCAGCTAGTGGGTTTAATTTTATTTATCTTTGCCTAATTTTTTACTTAAAATTCTTCTGGACAATTTATATTTAAGCATAGTTTCCAAATTAAAAAAAAAATAATAATAATAATAAAAAATAACACAATAATGGTATAGGGTATCATATATTTGACCCTGTTCGACTTAAAGCTTTCCATACTGTTTTTAATATAAACCGCACGAGGCATGTGGTTGTGGTTTTCTGCATAACACTTGACTGGATTGGTAAATCTATATAGAGTTTAAAAATGGAATATCCCCTATATCTCAACAATGGTATTGTCGATATAGGTTCATACCGATTATAACAGTTTATATAAATATCGAGATGAAATCATAAGTTTCACTTTGAGTTGCATATCATTTTCAGAAAAATTAGTCATCACAAGAATGGTGTAGAAAATTAGAACGTCCTTACTTGTTTTTTTCTCAAAATCTTACTCAGGTGGAATCAATTTGACATTACCTTATTAAATTCATGAGATCCTTTTCTTTCTCTGTAAGTGTATAGTCTGGTTTGGCAGCCATTTCACATAGCATTTTTGGCAGACAGGATTCCTTGATGGCATCTGATAATTGCGATTTCAAAGAGTTGCGCTTGTTCTGTAGAGTATCGGCGGAAAATTCAGCCAAATCTGCAACTAAAAAATGAGAAAAAAAAACATACATTAATTACTATTATTTAAATTTATGAAATAAAGTGTATTAATAATAAATTAATTCTTAATAAAAGCAATCGATTGTAATCACGATTTTAAAAAAGTATGATCACATTTTGAAACATTTTTTAGACGGGAAAGAATTTTAAGTTTTTTTTTGTGGTGTTTCTTTTTCTTATATTTTATTCAATTGTTTTGTTCTCTTTCTGATAATCGTGTATTGTTTTTTTACGTTTTATCTTTTGCTGAGAACAAAACGTGTACTATTATTTATTTCAATTTTATTTTTTTGCGAACCAGAACAGAGATCTTGCTCTGAAGAAATTCTAGACAATAGCCTGATCATTCTGGAGGTTCCACTTTTTCTTTTAGACAAACAAGCATTTAGCCAAGCTTAGTTAAACATCAACAAAACGAGGGTGGCTTATTAAAATGGTTAAAAAATATACAAAAGCTAAAAAGCTAAATTTTGTTCGTCTTGGGCTTAAGAAGAAGAGAAAGGAAAACATACAAAACCTGTTTACCAAAAAAAAATGCGTCATGTAATTTAAATATTCCCTCAGTTTTGAAAGTTCTAAACCTAACAATTCTTTGTCTAGAAGTCGTTAAGTTTTTTCAGTTTTCTGAGTATGTATATGTATGTGTGTGGGATTTATGTGATCACTAAACATAAAAACTTCAAATTCTGAAAATCACAACCCGGAAAATGTTGCGTGTTGAAATTGTTGGTAGTAAAAAACATAATTTTAAGCTACGTATTTTCTGGTTTATAATTTAAGCATATATCATGCCCAGTTAGAGTTAGACACGACAAAAGCCACAGAACTGAAACCATTTAATCCAGACTTCAGCAGAACCTTCACAGTTCCTGACTGCTAAAGAGCTTTTTTTTTCTCGCACACCAAAGTGTGAAGTACGCCTCCAAAAACAAACAAAAAATTGAGCTGCCTTAATTATCCCAAACATAAAATTAACATAAAAAACTGCAATTAAGAAAAACCGAAAAAATTGTGTGATTACGCCACCAACTGACTTAGTAGGTTCGTTCTTTGGCCAGTACCCAACTAAGCAACCAACAAACCGAAGGCAAACGCATTTAGTTACTTAAGTGGTGGTTCTTAACCTTCATGGAAATGTTGAATTGACAATAAAATAAGCTAAGTGTAATATATATATTCGCAAACAGAAATTGCCAAGTCAACAATAATATTTGTCAATGAAATTATGAACGTATTGAAGCAGAAATACACAATTTAACAAAACTAATTCAAGCTACTAAATGCATAAATGACTATTTTTTTCTTTTAAGTTACAACAATAAATCTGCAATAATAGCTTTTATTGAAGCCACACTCAAGGAAAACTTGCAGTTAATTTGAATTTTATGCAAAATACTAAGGACAAATGTCGCATAATATAAAACAGAAGAAGAAACACTTTAAGAAACCATTGGAATAATCAACCACAGTATTTTCATGAAAATCAGAAAATAATGTAATGAAAAACAAGGGATGGACATCTTAACTTGTGGGAACCCGCTATACCCTACACCACCTCTATCAATTGGGTCATCTATTCTATAGTAGAAGACCAATTATGTCATATGCTCTGAAATACTCGTAGAAGACCAATTAGATAATATATTCTACATTAGAACACCAATTGGGTTATATTCTCTACTAGCTTTAACCCGGTGCGCTTTGCAGCTCCCATCATTTATTTATTTTCTGTTTAGGGTACTGTAGAATATGTAAATGACTATTCCATATGGGGGAAAAATTAATGTGTACAATAAAATACGAAAATCTCCGATTGATTTCTTGTTTATGTTCCTGGCATCAAGGTACGATATTTATCTCTTTTCCCTTCTGTGCTTCTAAATGTCAAAAACAATTATTTGGATCATATTTTGCCCTTTTCTTCTAGTTTACATTCCAATAGCTACATTCACACCGTGGTACAATATAAAACAATGTTTGTTTGCCCCACGGTGTCTTTAAAAGTTTTACTTTAAAAAAGGTAAAATGAATGCCTAGTTTAAGTTGTAAAACTTACAATTGCCATTGGGATTATATTTATGTAATCATTTTCTCTCCATTGTACCACATTTAACCCAATGTGTCATAATTAACCATTTTTGCATCACTATACAACATTTAACAGTTTTTGCCCCAACAGTGCCACTAGAAGTGTGCATTTAGAGAAAATCATAGTTTATATTATAAGAGCCATATTCGCATCCTTAGGCCGTATTTTACCCTTTATGTCCAATATCTGTGACACATTTAACTTTTTACCATATTGTGCCTTCTTTAGCTTTTTTGTCCCACGGTTAACATAGAAGCGTCGCACTATGGCCATGAATCATTGTACTACTTAACTTAATCAATATTTAATTATTCCACTGTTCTTCTATAGTACGAAATTGTATACATATATGGGACATATAAAACATTTTTCCCCACTTACCACATTTAATCATTTTGCCACACTTTACCATTTTTAACCCTTTTTGCTCCCCTGTACCATATTTAACCCTTTTTGCTACAATCAGCCCTACTTAACACCTTTTAGGCACTCTGCACCATAATTTTAAACTTTAACTAAAAACATAACATTTGAAAAAAGGACTTCTTAACTCATATTTATGTTCCATGTTTTTGCCCACTGAATCAAATTTAACACCTTTTTGTTCTACAGTACCATATTTAACCATTTTTGTCCTACTGTCCCATTTTTAACCATTTTCCCCACTGTACCATATTTAACCATTTTTGACCCACTGTACAATAGTCAAAAATTTTTTCACATTGTACCACATTTTTGCCTCACTGTTTCCGAGGTAACGCGTTTTGGCCCACTGTACCATATTTAACCCATTGTGTCCCACTTTACCATTTTTAACTATTTTTCCCCGCTGTACTAGGTTAACCCTTTTTTTGTCCCATTGTGCAAAAATAAACCCGTTGCCTCACTGTAACATATTTAACACATGTTTGCCCCACTGTATCATACAGGGTGGCTGATGAAAGCTGCTACCAAAAAAAATTTATAACTTTTTTTCTATTTAATGAATCTGGTTATTTTTTTTTATTCTGCAAATTGATTTTTAGATTTAACAAAAATGGATAACTGGGACACTGAAACAAGAATTTGGATTGTCCGCCGCTATTAAGTCCGTAGTTTCGGTTCAAAGAGAGTATAGAGGCACGTTTGGCGGCAATCCTCCGAGCAGATGGACCATAAAGAGACTTGTTAACAATTTTTCCGAGCATGGGACAGTCAACAGAAGACCTTACCATCGAAACCCTTCAGTTCGGACGGAGGAAACAATCGCTGTTGTAGCTGATGCTATACAAAACAATCCAAGAGTTTCGACAAGAACCTTATCTGCTCAAATGGGTATAAGCATACAGTCATTGCAGTCAATTATGCACAAAGATTTGGAGTTATTCCCATATAAAATTCAAATGACCAACAAAGTGAACTCAGCAGACTTTCCGATTCGCTTGGAATTTTGCCAGAAGATGCTTCAAATGGTGGAAGAGGACGGAAACATGTTGAACTGTATTTTCATGTCGGACGAGGCCCCCCTGGTCGCCTGACCATACTGCACCTGACTTTTTCTTGTGGGGTTATTGCAAACAGGAAGTCTACAAAGCAAAACCAACAAATTTGAATGAACTAAAGCAATCCGTTCGAGAAACAATTGCGGCTATTCCCGTCTCAACTCTCCAAGCAGTAATGAACAACTTTTTGGTAAGATGCCGCACATGCATCAACGAGCAGGGGGCATTTAAATTCCATTATGTTTAAAACTAATTAAGCTATATTTAATTAAATTTAATGAGCTTTAACATGAATAAAAGAAATCTGAATTCCATACACTGAGTTTCTTAATGTAGCAATATTCATCAGCCACCCTGTATTTAATCCTATTTGCTATACTGTATTATATTTAACAACTTTTTGTCCCTTTTTGACCCACTGTACCATAGTTAACCATTTTTGTCACACAGTTTCATATTTAATCCGTTTTTCCCCCACTGTATCATAGTTAATACATTTTTGCCCACTGTACCATATTTAACCCATTTTGTCCCACTTTACCATATTTAACTATTTTTGCCCCACTGTACCATAGATGACCCTTTTTGCCCCACTGTGCTATATTAAACCCTTTTTGTCTCACTGCACCATATTTAAACATGTTCACCACTCTACCATACTTAACCCCTATTTGACCCACTGTACCGTAGTTAACTATTTTTGTCACACTGTATCATATATAATCCGTTTTGCCCCACTGTATCATAGTTAATACATTTTTGCCCCACTGCTCCATAGTTAACCCTCTTTGCCCTACTGTACAATGTTTAATCTATTATGTCTCACTTTACAATATTTGACTATTTTTGCCCCACTGTACCATAGTTAACCCTTATTGCCCCACTGTGTCATATTTAATCCTTTTTGTCTCTGTACCGTATTTAACACTTTTTGTCTCACTGTACCATATTTAAAATATGTCCCCACTCTACCATACTTAACCCTTAACGCCCACTGTGCCATATTTAATCACATTTTATCCACTGTACCATTTTTGTCCACTATACACTGTTTAATGTTTTTGACCCACTGTGCGCTTCACATCTCAAGTTTAAGTTCCAATTTTGCCAGATTGATTTATTTTTGCCACAATGCATCATAATTAACCCGCTTTGCCCCACTGTGCCTCTTAAAGTTAGAATTTCCAAAAATCACTTCCGATCTCTAGTTTATGTTACAAAAGCTACCACAGAACCATGGGACCATCTTTATATATAAAATCCTTTGAACGATTGTTAGTAACGCATGATCTCCGAAACCATAAGAGCGAATGGGCTAAAAATTACACAATAGCTACAGTTTGGGCTCATCTGTGTTTTTGAATTATTTTCTCGGTGATAAATGGCGGAGTGGTCAAGATATTTGCAAAATTCGTATTTCCAGAGCTATTTAATTGAAATTTAAAATGTGTGTGTGGTTTGTCGTGATAAACGTTTGTATGTATGATTCCATCCGCTAGATGGCGCTGTAGTGGACTTATGGTCAATATAATTTTATAAACCAATACAGCGCGAACAGAACGGGCAGGACAACGTCTGCTGGGGTCAGCTAGTATCTACTATTTTTAAACCGCAGTACTCTATTTTACACTTTTTGCCCCACTGTGCTCCGAAAAGTACGATTACAAAACAAAAAGCTGACTACCCCGATCTGTTGTTGATTAAGAATATACAGGCAACTCGCGGTATAACGAATACTCGGTTTAACGAAAACCCGATATAACGCACGATAAAAATGTTTACATTGAGTACCTTATATTACGAACGACTTCAATTATTTGTACTCGATATAACGAACGATTGGAAAAAAACTATTAAAATTAAAGACA
The DNA here is from genome assembly GCA_963930755.1 of Eudasyphora cyanicolor. NCBI lineage: Eukaryota > Metazoa > Arthropoda > Insecta > Diptera > Muscidae > Eudasyphora > Eudasyphora cyanicolor. The sequence continues at coordinate 5,616,193 of OZ005735.1, read as the reverse complement.
AAACTAAAATAAAAAAAATTAAGAAGAAGGAAAAACGCTCTAGAGTCGTTACAGTACCGTTAGTTTTTATTGCTTGTTAATTTTTGACTCATACTTACATACACATCGATAGCGAAATTTGTAATTTTACTTTTAACATAGCCGAAACAGTATAATTAATTAGAATAGGCAGAAGAAACAGAATTTCAAAAAATTTAAATTTTAGATGAATGTTAGATTTCAGTGATTTCGAAGAAACATGAAGAAACAAGCTACATGAAAGCGTTTTTAAATATTATATATAAAATGGAACAAAACTTTACAAATATATGCCATTTTGTATGTTAAAGCTAAACAATTTGTACAATCGCAAAATTAATTAAATGTTATGTTTAAAATCCAACGAAACACATAAAAAAAAACTTCGCGATATAGCGAATTATTCGGTATAACGAATTGGTCTGACAATATATCGTTCGTTATACCGGGATTTGCCTGTATATACTTTATGGGGTCTCAGATCAATATTTAGAGGAGTTACAAACGGAGTGGCAAAATGAATTTGTATGCACTACAATCAAAGTTATAAGCCGTTAACTTTTGGTGCAAAATCGTTCATTGGTTTGGAACTGCACCACTTCGTCCATTTTTCTCAAGATGATAGCGACAGATAAACTATTACAATGTTTTCGTATAGAATTAAGAGTACAAAGGATTCTGTTAGGTTGCTTAGATGTTATTAGATAATCAATATTTTACTAAATGTTAACCCGTTGTGAGGTAGGTTCTAGAATGAGTGCTCCAATATGGCTAAACTTCGAACTAGGATAGAAAGAAATATTATGAAATACCAAATTTGAAGACAATCCGTAACATTATGCTCTCTCGGCTTAAAATTACCCAAAACGGATATCCGTCGAACATACTTGGGGTCTTTGGTCACTCCTTCGACGTGTTACACTTTTAGCCCGTAGCAAATCAAACTAAAGTGGGGGTATAATAATGCTAATTATTTATTGTTGACCTTTATTATATAAAGGGTTTTCCAACAAGAGGTGTTATTTTAGCATTCAAAGAAAAATGCCATTTTTTGAGATAAATGATCGGATGTTTATTTTATAATAAAGAGGAAGGTATGCCGTTAATAATGAAAAACAACATCAGCCAAATGGCCACCACGACCACGCTTACAGGACCATATACTTTTCATGAAATTTTCCATAACCAAATCGCAAAGTGGCTGCCCTATGTCCTCGATAGCCTCACGAATTCTATCTTTGAGGTCTTGAGTAGAAGCTGGGCTATTGGCGTAGACCTTATCTTTCACGTGACCCCAAAGGAAGAAGTCGCAAGGTGTTAAATCACAAGATCTCGGTGGCCAATTGTGATCACCTCTACGAGAGATAACACGGTACGGAAACTTTTCCCATAACAGAGCAATGGTTTCGTTGCTTGTGTGACACGTAGCGCCATCTTTTTGAAAGTAAACGTTGTACAGATCAATACCATCCAAATCATTAATCATCTCTCGATAGCACAATCCATTCACCGTAACTGTTGATCCAACCTCATTTTCGAAAAAGTAAGGTCCTATGACCCCGCCGGACCATAAACCGCACCAAACAGTCACACGTTGAGGATGGAGAGGCTTCTCAACAATAACTCTTGGGTTTTCCAAACCACCGAGGTGTAAAAGGGCCACATCAGTCAAGCTAATTTTTCGATGATTTTCGATTTTTCGAATTTTAATAATTTCAATGCGTTGTTGAATCGTGTATCGTTCCAGTTTTAGTAATGACGTAGTTTCTACTTGTCAAATGTCAAAGAATAAAAGCTTCAAAAGTTACAGCTACCGAAATAACAGGCGATTCAAAATAACACCTCTTGTTGGAAAACCCTGTATATTATGAATTTATTGATGATTTGGCTTGAGTTCATGTATTACTTAAAAAACAATGAATTTTGTTGTTTTAAATAGTTTAAATTTGTATTGCTTTTTATTGATAATAATTTAATTTAAAATAAATTTACGAATATTTTCTCTGAAGATGAGGGGATTTGTAAGTCGGTTTACCCTACTGAACTTTCTTGCTTGTTTTGATATAGCCCTCTATACAAAGTTCCCTTCCGATTTGACATTCTGACGCCATAGTATTTTTGAATTACCACTGATGGATCAGAAATATAATTTTGGCTATACCCATCCCCAGCAGTGCTCCACAATTTGATAGATCCCTCCACACAAAGGAGTCGCCCACCTTGACGCTATAGAAAACACCAATTTCCAACTGTTAGACTAAAATGTGGCAGTTTGAGTTCGATTTTATCTATTTCTTCAAAAATTGACTAATTGGCGCCATTAAAGCGACAAATATCAACACAGTCATTTGTCACATTTCAACAAAGAGTTTCTGAAAAAATTAAAACAATGATTTTACCACAACAATTCACTAATAAAATTGTTTCTGTTGGTTTCTGTCCTTATTTGAGTATTTTGTATAATTTCCAATTTTTTGTTATTATGGAATGCGTTCGATGTTGGCTGGCATAAAATTCGGCCTGGCCCAACATATCGCAGTTTTTTTTTGTTAATTTTACTTTCATTTGAGCAATAAATATATTGCTACTCATACTTTGTTTATTTTCAAATATAGAAAATTTAAACATTTATTTATTTATTCCGACAAAATATGTATATACATTGCAACTTATTCTAAATTCACGAAGTTATTCTTTTATTGTTTTCCTTTATTTACCTTTTCCTTTTTTGTTGTATTCTTTTCTTTTTTTGCAACTGTTTAGCATTTAAAATACGATCAGAGCCACCGTTTGCTCAGTTTATGGTTAACACCAACAATCAACAAAAATTCAAACTTTTTCGAAGTTTGCTTTTTCTGTTGGTAAACAGTGTGAAAACGGTCGCAGAGTTCAATGAACGCGTCTAACCTTGAAGAGATCAAGAAAACCGCGCAAATTATTCAAAATCTAACAGCCCATCTATGTTTAGCGCAGACGATAATTTATTTAAAGCCAATAACCGCCAAATCATCATGAAATACAAACGTAGATATTTATGCATTTGAAATTAATTAAATCTATTCAAAGTGATCTCAATTTTTTATGCATTTCTAAAACTAATTTATTGCTTTTATTTACATATAAGATTTACGGAAAGTAAAAGTCATTAATTTAATTATGAAAAGTAAAAAAAATACATGATTTCAATTGGAATTTAAGCGGCAGTCATAAAGGCAAAAAGTTGGATAATTAAATATTAATTAAAGGCTACTTTGCAAGTATTACCCCAACTTTGCGGCATTATTAGTCATTTGAGTGGCACTAAGGTTAGCTGCTGCGGATAAACTATGTGATTTAATTTTAATAGAATATTAGATAGTTAGGTTTGGCGGAGGCGGAGGAAAAGACATCTGAGTCACTTTTGCCCAGAAACAAAACGTATTAAACTATCTAACCGGTGTTACTGTAAGTATCTACTCGTATATCACCACATCTGTTATCTGGCGATCTAATAACTCTCTTACTGAGTAACTGGTAAACTTCAAATCATATTAACTGTAATTACTCTCACTTAACTATATTAGTTGACTAGTATAGTTATCTGAATAACTGCACAGTGCTTTGTTGCTGCTTTGAATGATCTCATTTAAATAACAGGATATTCAATAATTTCTTAATGAAGGCGATTTAAATTAAATGGCGTTTGAACATTATAAATATATTTATATGTATAAAACATTCAAAAGAAGTTGTTTGCCAACACATACTTTTTTGCAGAACTAAATAATAATTTCATATGCTAAACTTGAATGTATAGTTTTCTTAAATGTTGCTATGCAAAATTGAGCTAATTCACTTCGTTTAAAGGCTTTACTTGGAAATATAAATTATAAATTTAAAAATAGACTGAAATGTTTTAATAATGTGACATGTAGAAATATAAAAAAGAAAACAAAAATTAAATGTAATACTTAATAATCACTCATTCGGTTATTTGAAAGGAATATTTTGTAGACAATTCAATACAGTATTTTTCGCTTAGCTGCATCGCATTTAAGTGTCTTTTGTCCTCACCATGGAAAATATTTCGCACTTTGGTTTGCTTTTAGTAGAAAATATAATGTTTACTTGCGTTTCGTTTAAGTGCTTAATTCAGTAAACAGCGTTATTTTTTAGACACTTACAAGACATAACTTGGGAGAAAATCAATTTAGTTAGAAGATAGCTCGAAATATACAAAGGAAATAACACAAAACATTGCGAGAGTAAGAAATGGGGGTGAAAAAAATTGTGTATTTTGTATATCTACACGTGAAATTTACACAAAAACACATTTCATTACTAATTTCATACGAAAGTTGGTTTTTCCTTTGATTCCGATTGAACATTTCGCTTAAGTGCATACAGAGTAGGTATGTGAATCGGAGAAGTACACATTGTGCACCTAAGTGAATACTGCATTAGGGCAGCTTTCACATAAGGGCAGATTTCACTTCTTACTAATGTAACTGTTCTACAGAATTTTTAATATAAATTTTTGCATAATTTTAAATAAAGATATATAAAAATTTACAAATAAACTTTATTTTTTACATATACACTACACCACACTGTGGTACAGGGTTTTAGTCCCGATGTTTACAACACCTAAAAATACTGGAGCTAGATCCACTATTAGCCATATTTGTCTGTCTTCCCGTCCCTGTAAAGTTTGTTCGCAACAGACAAGACAATTTTTATACAACAGGCGGGTGTTTTATCGGCAAAAGTCGAAGACTATTGAAGTTAGTGGAAATTGGTTCAGATTTGGATATATGTAGTTTCCATCTATCAGAAGATTTGATAACTATGCACCGAAAAGCCTCATTTTCTCATCAATATTTATGAAATGGGGGAGAGTACAAAGAAAAGTGTTTTGAACAGGGATAGAAATCGGAAAAAATGTATGTAAAACAGTTCTGATTTAGATATATCTCCTATATACACCTATAACCCGATTTTACATCTAAGCCCTATAGAATCCTGATTTGTCTTAGGTTAGGTTGAAGAGAGGAGACGTTTAAACGTCTCATGTCCATTGACATACACTTAAGCCAGTGGTTCGGCCTGTTGTGCGCTCCTTATTTATGATCTTTTTATACCTCACGAGTTACAGAAAATCGGTACTAGACACGAATTTTCTCAGTATCTTCCAGTCATATTCTCTGAGATGAGTCAAGTCTGGTAATATGTCGGACCAGAAATGTTGGGATCTTGCATGTGTGAAAGCCGGGCAGTGACACAGAAAATGATGCATCGTTTCGATTTGTCAGCAGATCTTTATAATATTTTGCAGACATAAATTTTCTGAACCAGGAATATATGTATGTATGTTGGCAAACTTGAAGAAAATCGGCTGGATTTTGCATCTAAGTGCTATAGAATTCCCATTTCTCCACAGATCTTTGTAAGACTTGGAACTCGAACCCAAATTCGAATTTTGTATATATTTTAAACGGATTTCCCCCAAATATATATGGATATAATTGGGACAATCCTTTGATGTTCTACACTTTTTTGTAGCAACCCCACGGGTAATTAGACCAATGTGATACCAAAGGCATGATAGGTTTATTAACGACAGGGAACGGTCCATATTTTGTATAAAAACAACTCGAAACTTTAATATGTCTTTATTATTGGAGGTGGCGAATTTCCACCTTCATAAATGTTTACAGTTAAATCTGTAAACTTTAGAAACAGGTCTCAACTGATCCCCTACTATGGAGTAGATAACTCAACTAGTGGTATATTAGTAAGTAAAAAACACAATTAGTAGTCTACTAGAGAAAAGATCTCCCAAATGGTCATCTACTAATGCGTAGATAACCCAATTTGTCGTCAACTAAGATGTAGATAACTCAACTGGCGCTCAAGTAACGAGTAAACATCCTATATGGTCGTCTACTAAAGAATAACAACGCAACTTTTCATATGCTAAGGAGTAGATAACCCAACTGGATATCTACTAATGAGTAGATAACCCAACTGGTCGTATACTAAGGAGTAGATAACCCAACTCATAATTTATTAAAGAGTAGATAACCCAACCGACCCTCTACTAAGAATTAGATATACCAACTCGTCGTTTTTTAAGGAGTAGATAATCCAATAAGTAGCTTTTTAAGGAGTAGATAATCCAATAAGTAGCTTTTTAGAGAGTAGACAACCCAACTGACCATCTACTAGTGAGCAGATAAATTAAGTTGACGTCATCTGAGATACTCCATCTGGCACTTCACTAACGAGTAAATAACCCAACTGGACGTCTACTAAACAATAGTCAACCCAACTTTTCGTCTACTCAGGAGTAGATAAACCAACTCGTCGTTTATTAAGGAGTGTATAATCAAATTAGTATTATACTAGACAATAGATAACCCAACTGGTCATCTTCTAATGAGTAGATAATCCAACTGGTCGTCTACTATGCAGTAGAAAAGGTAACTGGTAGTCTACTAAGGAGTAGATAAACCAGCTGGTGGTCTACTGGGAGTACATAATCCAACTGACCCTATACTAACGAATAGATAACCCAATATTTCCTCAACTATGAAATAGATAACACAAATGGGCCTATATTAAGGAGTGGGTAACTAAATTTGTCATCAACGAAGGCGTAGATAACCCAAATGGCCCTCTTCCAATGAAAAGATAATCAAAATCGTCATTTATTAAGGAGAAGATATCCCAATTCGTCTTCAACTAAGGCTTATATAACCCAACTGTATCTCTACCAAGGAGTAGATAACCACATTTTGAATCAATTAAGGAGAAAATAACCTAACTCGTCGTTTATTAAGGAGCAGATAATCGATTTCGTCGTCAACTAAGGCTTTTATAACCCAACTGTATCTCTACCATCTACCAAGGAGTAGGTAACCAAAATTTTCGTCAGTTGAAGAGTCCTAGTGACCCTCTACTAGGGAGTAGATAACACAACTGTAACTCTACCATGGAGAAGATAATCCAATTTGTCGTCAACTAATGAGTAGATACCGCAACTGGCCCTTTAGTAAAGCGTAGATAACCCAACTTTTCATCTATTAAGGAGTAGTTAACTCAGCATACCATCAGCTGAGTAGTATTTGACTCAACCTGTCGTATACTAAGGATAAGATAACCAAACTGGTCTTCTATGAAGAAATTTTATCTGATGCAGTTGTACAGGGTTTTCCAACAAGAGGTGTTATTTTGAATCACCCGGTATTCCGGTAGCTGTCACTTCTTTGACATTTGACAAGTAGAAACTACGCCATTACTAAAAATGGAACGATACACGATTGAACAACGCATTGAAATTATTAAAATTCGAAAATCATCGAAAAATCATCTTGACTGATGAGACCCATTTCCACCTCGGTGGCTACGTCAACAAGCAAAATTGTCGTATCTGGGGCTCGGAAAACCCAAAAGTAATTGTTGAGGAGCCTCTCCATCCTTAACGTGTGACTGTTTGGTGCGGTTTATGGTCCGGCGGGATCATTGGACCTTACTTTTTCGAAAATGAGGTTGGATCACGGTGAATGGATTGTGCTATCGAGAGATGATCAATGATTTTTTATGGTCGGAGTTGGATGGTACTGATCTGGACAACGTTTGCTGTGAACAAGACGGCGCTACGTGCCACACAAGCAAGGAAACCATTGCTGTTACGGGAAAATTTTCCGGACCGTGTTATCTCTCGAAGAGGTGATCACAATTGGCCACCGAGATCTTGTGATTATAAACTTTCGAATTCCTCCTTTGGGGCCACGTAAAAGATAAGGTCTACGCCAACAGCCCAGCGTCGATTCAAGACTTCAAAAATAGAATTCGTGAGGCTTTATTATGAAATAAACATCCGAGTGATAGGTTCCAATTCCCTAATGGGATCCCAGGGTTTTTTTTCATTTTATGTTACTAAATGTGGCGACTTCAGTTTTTTTACATCTGAACAACAGTTGTAATAATTGTCTACGTTAATATGATTTAATTTTATATCTTTAGACAACGATTTGCGTTGTTTTCCTTTCACCGGCAATTACATTTTAAAGCCCATGAAACGAATTGCCGAATTCGAAAACAAAGTACAGAAATACATATTTGGAAGTTTAGCATCATTAGTGACATCACTCACTTGCGTTCGAATCTCACCCCAGAAACGGGTTGATTCATCAGGGTGAGATGAAAAAAATACATTTTCAGGTTTACTCACTTTTATTATGATGAACATGAAATCCATAAATTTCCATATATACATTTTTTGTGAACAAATTTTTGTCTGAACTGTGAACAACCCCATCAGCATTTCATCATTAATTTCGGCTATCGAAAACTAGTTGAGAGTAACTTTTGTTTTAACTTTTTCTTTTCGTCTATATTCTATTGTGTTTGTCGAAATCAGCTAAGAATGTAAACTGGAAATTGTTGATGAGAAATTTTGGCTAATGAGAATTAAATTTGGGATGTTTGTTTTCAACTTTTTTTTGCACAATTTCTATGAAATTTGTTTTGATGTTGAAATTCTATCTGATTTGGGATAATCTACTTGGGATTTTATTTTGTTTTAAGTAATTAATAAGGATTTAAAAATTGTTATAATATAAATAACTTTATGATTTGCCTGTCGTGATTGAAAAGTAATATTCTATAAAACTTATTCCATATCATTCTTTAAATATTATTTTCTATTTTCTTTCTTAAATGTCAAATAACTTTCAAACATCTAACTCAATATTTGCCCAGTCATGATCCGAACTTGTTCATAATTCGATTGCAGTTATACGTTTTAAGAAACGGAATATAAATGTTAATGGATTCCTAAAGCCGGAATTAACTGTTTGAAAAACGTGATATTCCCCAAAAAACAAAAATTTTCAACAAGATAATTGCCAAAATTTAATTACGTATTATTAATTTGTTATTCGAAAGTTGCATAATAAGCAAATACCGGTCTAAGTCTTTGAAAAAATAAGGATTTTTGAATATTATTAAAAGTTAATTGATTAAAAACAATAATCATCATTCTACTCTTAGTGAAGAAATTGTTTATAAAAACTTAATACAAACTAAACAAAAAAGTACTAGAACTTTTGAAAGAAATTCTTAAAAAAATATAAATTTCTTTAGAATTTTCTATAAAACTTTTTCTGCGGAAATTTCTATAGAAATTTTCTGCAGAAAATATAGTTATAGAAATTTCTAATGAATATTCCAAAGAATTTTCAATAGAAAATTTCAAAGGATTTTCAATAGAAATTTCCAAAGAATTTTCAATGGAAATTTCCAAAGAATTTTCAATAGAAATTTCCAAAGAAATTTTCCAAAGAATTTTCAATAGAAATTTCCAAAAAAATTTCGGTAGAATTTTCCAAAGAATTTTCTATAGAAATTTCCAAAAAATTTCAATAGAAATTTCCAAAAAATTTTCAATAGAAATTTCTAAGAATTTTCTAGAGAAATTTCCAAAAAAATTTCAATAGAAATTTTTAAAGAATTTTCTATAGAAATTTTTAAAAAATTTTCTATAGAAATTTCCAAGGAATTTTCTACAGAAATTTCTAAAGAATTTTCTATAGAAATTTCTAAAGAATTTTCTATAGAAATTTCTAAAGAATTTTCTATAGAAATTTCTAAAGAATTTTCTATAGAAATTTCTAAAGAAATTTCTAAGAATTTTCTATAGAAATTTCTAAAGAAATTTCTAAGAATTTATCCATAAAAACGATAAATATACAGGGTTTTCTAACCAGAGGTGTTATTTTGAAAGAATTTTCTATAGAAATTTCTAAAGAATTTTCTATAGAAATTTCTAAAGAAATTTCTAAGAATTTATCCATAAAAACGATAAATATACAGGGTTTTCTAACCAGAGGTGTTATTTTGAATAACCCGGTATTTCGGTAGCTGTCACTTTTGAAGCTTTTATTCTTTGACATTTGACAAGTAGAAACTACGCCATTACTAAAAATGGAACGATACACGATTCAACAACGCATTTGAATTATTAAAATTCGAAAAATCGAAAAATCTAAAATCATCGAAGAATCATCTTGACTGATGAGGCCCATTTCCACCTCGGTGGCTACGTCAACAAGCAAAATTGTCTCATCTGGGGCTCGGAAAACACAAAAGTTATTGTTGAGGAGCCTCTCCATCCTTAACGTGTGACTGTTTGGTGCGGTTTATGGTCCGGCGTGGTCATTGGACCTTACTTTGTCGAAAATGAGGTTGGATCAACAGTTACGGTGAATGAATTGCGCTATCGAGAGATGATCAATGATTTTTTATGGTCGGAGTTGTATGGTATTGATCTGGACAACGTTTGCTGTGAACAAGACGGCGCCACACAAGCAAGTAAACCACACAAGCAAGTGCCACACAAGCAAGTAAACCATTGCTCTGTTACGGGAAAAGTTTCCGGACCGTGTTAACTCTCGAAGAGGTGATCACAATTGGCCACCGAGATCTTGTGATTTAACACCTTGCGACTTCTTCTTTTGGGGCCACGTGAAAGATAAGCTATACGCCAATAGCCCAGCTTCTATTCAAGACCTCAAAGATAGAATTCGTGAGGCTATCGAGGACATAGGACAGCCACTTTGCTATGTGGTTATGGAAAATTTCATGAAAAGGATATGGTCCTGTAAGCGTGGTCGTGGTGGCCATTTGGCTGATGTTGTTTTTCATTATTAACGGCATACCTTCCTCTTTATTATGAAATAAACATCCGACCATTTATCTCAAAAAATGGAATTTTTCTTTGAATACCAAAATAATACCCCTTTATTTCTATAAAAATTATAAATATTTTTCAATTGAAATTACAAACATTTTTGCAATAAGAACTATAAAAAATGTTCGATAAATTACAAGTGTTTGTATATAAAAATCTCAAATTATTTTCTATAAAAGTTACAAAGAATTTTTTATATCAATAGCAAAGAAATTTACTATTGATATTTCAGTGAAATTTTTAATAAAAACTTGTAAGGGATTGATTTAATATATAATATTGGAAGAACCTTATTTTAAAATTACGATTGGCACTTAATTTTGAAATATCTAAGGTATTATCTTTCGACATTTTTAACGAATTTTCAATAGAAATGTCTATGAAATTTTCAATGTAAGATATTTTCTTCAAAATAATAATATAGAAAATGGTCTCTTGAAAATTGTTTTTCTTTCTTTAACTAAAAAGAATACAAAATTAAATTTTTTTCCGATAGATTGCCCCACTGTCGATTAGATTGTTTATATAAACATCAAATCTGTAGAAAAACAGTTGGTTATTTATTATTTGCTATAATTACACCGGCACATAATTACTTTCATATACGAGTACATACAATATACGTTTGTATGTATGTAATACATTTGCGGATATATGGAGTACACATATATGCACAACTGAATATCTTGTCATGAATATTTATTTAGCTGTTTTTTTCTCGACTTTGAATTGGCATCACGTTTCTCTTATTTCACACACACATGATTTGGTCTGAAATATCATGACACGAACATAAAGTCACCATCACCGGTGGTGGAGACGGAGATTTTCCTACGACTTCGTGGTTGATCTTTGGCAGAAAGAAAAAACCCAGCACAATTTTCACTTTCACCTTCAATGAACCTTAGCATAGCTCCGTCAGCAAACCAACATTATGGCTTTTTGCTCCCTTTTGTGAAACGAGCAGCGAATCAACCTGCCGACCTGCAAGCTCCCGCGATTGCTTTCCACTGTAATTCGTTTTATTTTAGTCACTACTGCGGCTGCTCGTCCACCAATTTTTTTTGTTACAGAAAAATCATAAAAAATCTAAACAAGTTTGGAAATTTGCCGTATTGCTTTTATTTTGTTTCTATTTTTATTTCTAACAAAACAAAAACTCGGGTACATGGCACTTAAAACGGATGAAGTGGAATGAATGACTAATGGATAGTAGTGTAGAGGCGGTTGGATAACCGCATAGGAAACAACCAACAACAAACGAGTTATCCGCACTTATTACAACATCACAAAATCTACAAAATCACAACACCCGGTTTGCCTCTCTCGGTGGTATTACATGAATATTTTGATGGCCTACGGCCGCACATTGGCATGAAGTTTGCTTGAAATCATAGCATAAAATTAGATTAATTTAAATGCTTTTCTTCGTACTAATATTGGTGTCATATGAAAGTAAATAAAGAAATTCCAGAACAGACTGAAAACCGTAAAATACATTTTCTACATTATTAACATTCACTGTTAGAAAATTGTATTCTCGAATTAAAAATAATTAAGAAGTTTATTCGAAAAAAGCTCACAACGCTGATTATATTCGTGTGCGTGTATATAACACCCATAAATCGATACCTCCATTCTAAACTATGCTAAGTGCAAGAACGTAGTTTTTCAGGAGAGGCGATCAAAGTTTGATAATTATTTTAAATTTTTGTGGAGTTCCTTTGTAATGGAAATCGAATGAGCTGTACTGTTTTGTGAATAACTTTTGATTGGGTTAACGGATAAGGACTAAATTTTGACTGAATATAATTTGGAATATTTATATGTTATAATGCAATCTCCGTAAAAACATGCTAAGTCGACTTAGAATGGAGATATCGATTTGCCATTTATGCGGTGTATAATCCTTATTATTCACCAAAACTGCTGCAAATTTTAGCAGAGGGATGTTTTATGAGGTAGTTATGAACTACGCCAAATTTCATGAAATCGAATCAGATTTATATACCTCTATTTATATAACCCGATAATAAACTCTTCAAAATTTTATGAAAGTTGGTGTAGATTATACTTATATACCCGATTTTTAGTCTAAGCGCTATAGAATCCGCGTTTCTTATTAGATCTATATAATATTTGGCAGATAACGTTTTCTGCGAGCCAGAATGAACTTTGACAAATTTGTAGAAAATCAGTTGCATCTAAGTGCTATAAAATCCTACACGGAGGAAAATCGTAATTTCTGATATGTTTGAAACGAAAGAAAATATACTTGGAAACGATTTTTTTAAATATTATATATTTGTTAACAAATAAATTTTATTTGAAAATCAAGAAATTTTGTTTGGAACGCATATATTAATATATTAGAACATAATTTATTTGCAAACTGAATTTCACAAATAAAATATGTGTTTACACACAAACAAAGTTATTGTTTAAGAAGATTTCCAAATATGTTTTATTTAAAAATATTTTTAAAGCATTACTGACTTATTCGAATTTTAGTTAGTTTTTCCTAGTTTTCGTGTTAAACTTTATAGCTAAAAATGTCCTTATTTATAAATATTCCTATTCATCACTTTTTGTCAATCCATCAATGTCGTTTATATTTACGACAGATTGTTCGATTTAAGTTTTGATTAAATTTTACAAACATATACAATTTATAAAAAAATTGCTCTTTGAAAATCTAAAAAACAGAAAACTTGTCTTTAAGTTAAGGCATTTAATACATTACCAAAATAAATAATTACAAATTAATCCTTGTTTCGGAAATACTAGTTCCAAATAAAAAATATTTGAATGGGAGCATATTTTTGTTTAGAACAATATCCTCACAAACATATAATATTTGTGTGTGTAAAATATTATATATTTGGAGTGTACCCTAAACATGTGTTTATTTCAAGCCGAATATGTTTGGGACAATATACTACAGAAGCGATTTTTTTTCTGCGTGTAATTTCTAGACTTCAAATCCTCATTTTTCAAACTCTAATTAGAGTCTTGATGGACTCGAAAGAACATAGCAATTCTATGGAGTCAATGTTGGAATTTCTTTTGCATATTTTTACGTTGAATATTTTTGTGAAATGTGTCGGTTGGATTCGTGTAACTTCTAAATGGCTTAACCGATTGATGTTATTTTTTCACAGTATATTTATATTGATGGCGCGTATCCATAGCTGGATCCTAGTGATGTGCAAGCAAGATCTCCTATGTGGATTTCCATTATTAAAAAGAATTACCATACACAGAACAATACAATAAAAAAATTAAAATATATAAAACAAAATTATTCAGAAATAGTTTGATAAAGAAACTCATTGATTTGTACTTCGTTTAAAGAGATTTTTCAATATTAATTCGATATAAAATTTCACATATTGAATACAGGTTTTGATTGTTTATTGAGAATTGTTTGTTCCAAATTCTTTTGATGTACAATATCTGACATAACAAACATGTTTGTTAATTTATTTTTAGATTATTTTTAGAAAAACAAAAATGTGGTCAGAGTTATATAGGGTGATCTAAGTAGAGGTACTTTTTTCAATAGCATTTTTTTGACAGATTACGTGTGAGTCGTGTCATGCTGTCATGATATTTTTGTTAAGTATTGTTTTGCATTTCATCATGGAAAGACTTACGCCTGAACAGCGTTTACAAATTATTCACTTTTATTATCAAAATAATCGTTCGCCAATTGCGCTAAGTCCATTTTTTTAATCTAAAATAAACACTTTCCAGTGAATCCACGACCTTGACACCCATGAGCAATATTTTAGCTCTCGTTAAGAGCTATCTTTTTGCCATTGACCGATTACCGATCCGACGTACCGGAATCATCGAACCATATCTTCAAAAATGATGCCGGTGAGAACGTAACCGTCAATGGCGACCGTTATAGTGCCATGATAACCGACTATTTGATGCCTGAAATTGAAACTCGTGATCTCGGCGGATTTATTGAGAGAACACTTCGGTGAGCAGATAATTTCACGTTTTGGGCCGGTCGATTGGTCAGCAAGATCGTGTGATATCACACCGTTAGACTTTTTCCTGTGGGGATATGTAAAGACTAAAGTTTATGCGGACAAACCCGATTCGATTCAGGCCTTGGAGCAAAACATCACGCGCGTCTTTCGCCAGTTACCAGTCGAAATGCTCGAACGAGTCATCGAAAATTGGACTCAACGGATGGACCATCTGAGACGTAGCCGCGGCCAACATTTGATAGACATAATCTTCAAAAATAAATGCCAAAGAATGTTCTTTCAAATGATAATAAACATTCCCCATTCAATTTGAATTTTCTGTGTTTTTTCTTTAAAAAAAGTAGGGATAATTAACACTCCCCATTCAATTTGAATTTTCTGTGTTTTTTTCTTTAAAAAAGTAATGAACCTCGAAATGGATCACGCTATAGAACGATCTTGTTTTTGCAACACAGACGACACACCTTGAGTGAAGATAAAATACAATATAAATCGGAGGTGGAAAATGCTTAGAATGTAAACAAATTGAACTAAATAATGAGCAGAAATTTTTTAGATTATCATAAACATTTAGTGAAACATTTTATTTTTGGGCCTATCATTTACGAAACAGATATTTATCTGGATTTAAGTATTCAGAAAATATACCAATGCAATAATTTTAAGACCGATATTATGTTAAAATTTTAAATGTTTGTAAAATTACTTTAAAATTGAAATCGTGTAATCTTGCATGATACATTGCTTGATGGGTTGACAACAAATGATGACTTGGAATAAATAGAAATTAAAAATAAGTGCTTTAAAACAAAACTTATTGCTACATATGTTATAAGATATAACTCGACTGGTATTCTGCCAATTTCAGCCTCAATATTGTTAATTAGGTCTTCCAAGGTGTTGGGACGGTTGATATACTCGTACACCTTCGACTACATACATATACTGTATATCACCGTCCCAACACCTTGGATGACCTAATTAAGAATACTGAGGCTGAGATTGGCAGAATAACAGTCGACATGCTTGTTAGAGTTCATGAAAACTTCAGAAAACGTATGCAGCAGTGTGTGGATAGCGATACACTATATTAAACCATGTTATTTAAAAATTCCCTTACTGTTCAATATAATTAAAATATGAAATAAATTTTTCTAAGGTTCATAGCTTTTTTATTTCATTCCCAAATAAGCAAATTACCGCGCTCCACCCTTTATATGAACATAAATATTATTTGAGAAAATTATTTTGCAAATATATTTTGTTGTAATATATTAATATGTATGTATATGCGTTTCAAACAAATTTTATTGATTTTCAAATAAAATTTATTTGTTCAGAAATATATAATATTTAAAACTTTGAGTTCCAAATATATTTTCTTTCGGTTCAAACATATAAAAAAAAACGATTTTTCCCCATGTACATTTGATTAAATTATTATTATTTGAAATATGTTATTGACTCCTAATATTCTTATGAATTTGATCATATTTCGTTGAAATTTTGAGATTGTCTGTGTATGTTTAGATCTTAGAATCTTAAGAATATTGTTTCCTTGTATTTCCTTGCCCTTTTCCCGAAAACTGGACTTTTATAATGTCGTTAGTTGTAGAATATCGTTTTTGTATTTTTTGAAAAAAAATTTAATAAAATACCAAAAAAATGTTTGAATATATTTTTTATCAATATTATTTTTTTCCTCGTTTCGGCAGTGATTGTCAAAAATAAGAGGAAAAACTTTTTAGACTTGTTGAAAAAAAGTTTTTTTTCCCAAAAATTTAATGTTTCTAGCATATATTATACAGAAGCTATTCCCAGAGTAGAAACTATATTTTAAGATATAAGAGATTCGCACAATTATTTGCAAAATTTTCCTCTAAACTTTTGTTTTTGATGATATCGTATATATATTATTACTTCCTCTTTCAGTTGCAACAATAATTGTTTTTATAGAAAATTTCTTTTTTAGACATTGTCGATATTTTTTTATTGAATAAAAAATGCTTAAACTTCTTATTTATTTATACATATAGAATATTCAGTAGCCTAAATCAAAAGTTACACTTCGCATAAAAAATCACAGGTTTTTGTTATGTTTCAACCCAATGTGCGATGATGCTGCGGTCTTCAACAAAAAAAACATTGCAACAAATTATCTTTCATTATTGTTTAGTGATGTCTGCACAAATGTTCAATCAAAACATAGATCCATACAATCACACACACAACTACATACTTACATATACAATGTGTATGTATTACACATTTGTAAATACAGACATGTTCGATAACAGGTATCTACAGGTCAAGCTAACGAAATTTATTAATTGGTTTTTTGTGAATTGTTTCCCTTCGATTTCGGACGAAACTGATGCAAATTAAATTTACACAATTTATTGTAGCGAATGAGTGAGTTTGTGAGTTGACCTCATTTTAGAAAAATCCGAAATGGAGATTCCGCGCGGACGTCATTACACCATCAAAATCGGACAAGGCAATAAATTTGAAATGCATATTTTATGCAAATTCAAAAAACGAGGCAACGAAGCAATCCCTCAACGCTTTTGGAAAAAAACATTGAAAAATAACTAAACATTGCAAAAATAGAAAAAAAATAAAACCCAAAAAGCCAAGACATCAACCGAAAATTAATAAAACAAAATAGAAGATTAAATCAAAGCCATTCATTGTGTTTACATATTTGGCAAAGTCTCCCATAAATTTGCATTGCCTTATTTCTCAAGTGGCTCTGGTTCTGTTTGCCTTTATTTGGCATAGGGAAGCAAAATACAAATATGTTGAACTCACCTTCACTTATTTCAATTTCGGCATTTTTCTGCTGAAACTTGGCCGCCCCCGCTGCCGTCTGTTGACTGGGATCGGATTTGACAACCCGCATCATGCCGCCATAGCCGAAAAAGTCACCGAATATCATCAAGGCCACCACCACGAAAAGCATAATGCGAAAACGCCAGGCCATTTCCATGGTCAATAGATTTATGAACTCTTCTTCTTCTGCTTCTTGAGAGGTCTCTATACAAATCACACCGTTGCCGTCGATGTTCGATGTGTGGATGTCACGCGTTGTGTGATGTCCGTCCGTGTCTCAAACTGTCAAACTGTTGACGACGTTTTTTGTGTCGCGGCTTTTTTTATGGCCAATTACTCAATTACACTTTCGCAATATTGTTTTTGGTTCAAAGACTTTCTCAATAAATTTTTGGGGTTTCGTTTCAAAGTTGACTCGATCGTATGTGTTTATTTTGCTTGATTATTTTGTCGATTTCTTGCCAATTTTTATGCGTTTTTATTGTTATTTCGAATCACAAATATTTGCAAATTATTTTTTCTTTCTTTTTTTGGTAGGGTTTTTTTCTTGGCCAAAAAAGTGGTTTTGCTGCACTGAGTACACAAATAAAGCAACCCAAAGTTAACTATTAAAGCAAAACCGTTCCTTAACTCGAGTAATTTTTATGGATTGTTCGGTGTTTTCTTCTTCTACCACTTCTCGATGTAGATTGTTAACGGTTGTACGCGTTGGTTTTTTTTTCTTTAAGTCTTTGAATCGTGTCTGTCCGTCAGCTCGTCCACTCTATGGCTCGTTTGTTTTGCAACTAAGCTTAGCACAACTGTTAAGTCGAACTGAAGCAAAACGCCAAAACCCCCCTGTGGTAGTCAAAACCCACAGAGGCACACACTCGCACAAACACATACACACAAACCTCACTACCTTTTCACACACCTCAGTCAATTTCAGGCAACACTCGCAAAGTTGTTTTGAACTCGACTTGTGTGTCTGTCGTCCGACAACAGGTAAACAGAGAGCTTAAAAAGCAAGCCTCTCTCTCGCCAACAAACCATATGGTATGCCCCCAGAGGGAGAGTTAAAGCGAATTTTAAAATGTTAATTAACAGCAGTTGCTAACAGTGGCAAAATGTGACCAGTGCATTGAGTAAGTAAGCAGCAGCAACAAGTTTGAATTTCTTAATAATTACACGGAAACCGGAATTTATCAAGAACGCCGGTAATGTTACTCTAAATCAATTTCGTCTACAGAAGATGTGAACTAAAATAGCTAAAGCTTAGTTATTAAACGCAAATCTAGTCCAGAGTACTTATTAGGGGCGTTAAAGTGAACAGCATTTATGTCAGCTGTTGTGAAATATTTTAAAAGATTTTAATGTTTCCTAAATCTGAGCTTTTGTAGTCGTTTTTATGCGATACTACAAATAAAATTGAGACATAGAAATAATTAGCGGTAGTTGTTAGATATATATTTTTTGAGATTGAAAACATAAATCTACTAATAGCTGTGCTCGAACCAAGTCCCTGCCAGCAGATGTTGTCACTTCCCATTAGGTCCCCATTTGCTGCACAGGGTAAGGGATGTAAAATGGGGAACATTCGTGAAAAAATAGTAAAGAGTTACGAGTATACAACAAAAAGCCAACTAGGTCCACGGATGTTGGTCAACATGCAGATAAATATGAGAACTCAATCCGAGCACCAAGAACATGTACTGTACAAGTCTCTTTCTCTTCTTTAATGAATAAGAAATTCAACATAAAAACTAGGAAAACAATAACTGAATTTCTATCAAATTGTATACTACATCCCAAGCTTTAGTGAATACCAGACATGAGATCTCTCAAATGTATTGACTGGAAACTACTGGGGAAAGTTTAGGACATGATACCGTGAAAATTACCTTGTCTTCTTCACCAAAAAAACAAACCTATCATAACTTTACGGGAAGTGAAGTGTGCCAATGTACCTAAATATATTGTTACCAGTACTGGTTAAATTGGAACCTATCACTGATTTGATCAAGTAGAGAATGGATGGTATCAGTTAATTAGGGAAGTGATATGTCAGCATACCTAACCTAACCTAACCTAACCTAACCTAACCTAACCTAACCTAACCTAACCTAACCTAACCTAACCTAACCTAACCTAATCTAACCTAACCTAACCTAACCTAACCTAACCTAACCTAACCTAAC
This sequence comes from Eudasyphora cyanicolor, assembly GCA_963930755.1. Lineage (NCBI taxonomy): Eukaryota > Metazoa > Arthropoda > Insecta > Diptera > Muscidae > Eudasyphora > Eudasyphora cyanicolor. The sequence continues at coordinate 5,596,427 of OZ005735.1, read as the reverse complement.
CTAACCTAACCTAACCTAACCTAACCTAACCTAACCTAACCTAACCTAACCTAACCAAACCTAACCTAACCTAA